>CM073322.1:25412363-26871113 GCA_037043015.1 Bryum argenteum
GTCAGAAGCAACTAAGCCGATTGAGACGATGGCCACTGAAGCAGTACTTAACGCCGTTCCTCCCGGCCGCCTTCTCCGCCGTATCGCCCCATGTAATGATAGTCTTTCTGCTCTAGCACTTGAAGTAGATGAAAGGCTTCTTGATTGGGATCAGAAGCTTCTGCCTGCACCAGCACTCAGCCAGAAGCGCACACAGTCAGTATAAGTCGTGTCAAGCAACCAGGAAAATTGTTACAGACCAAGGCACCGAATTACAAGAGAAGCCATTATCCACGTTCAAGATGGTCGTACCTGTAAACACCGTCATCAATTTTTGATGGTGACCCTCTTGGTGTCGCCGTCGGGGATGGAGTTGATAGCAGCCTAAATAGTCTTGAAGTTGCCTTTGCCCTTGCTATCCACGCTGACGGTGTAGCTCTTGGCAGGAGATGCGGTTGTGGACATAGTATGATCAATGTCCTCAATGCTCTGGCTCTGCACGCTAGTCTGTCTGTTGGATTCGTGGTTGATGTAGCAATCCCACTCGTAGTCGTCTGTGGCAGGCGCGGACCAGTCGCATCCACAACCGAGGCAAAACACGCCAGTGCCACCAAAAGAATCACTCCATTGCGGACGAAAGCCATTTCGGCAATGTGGCACACAGAATGCCGGTTCTAGAATGGAGCGAAATGTCGTGAGGGTGATCGATGACCCTTTCTCAGGAGGCTCTGCATCTGATGAGGAGACCCGCGAAACCATGGGTTGGGAGAGGCCTTTGAAGAGGATTGCAATCCGCGTGAAGCACGACAGCTTTGCAACCAGATTTCTTGGCCGCAACGTCGATACGCTACTTTCTGAGTCTAGTCTCGCCCTTTCTCAATTGGAATCGATTCACTGAGTTCCCGTTTATTTCGTCGCTGTAAAACTGGAACCATGAATTACAGGGACGAGTCAAGCCCGGCAGCCATGAATTCCAGCTTCGTCGCTTATCCACTTCGACACCGTCACCTCTGAATGCAAAAATGTATGTGATTTAGTTCTATATCCATGGCCAGATTTATTGTGATGGAACTTCTTGTAGTCTCTCCTTAAAAAAAAAAACTGGGAACCTCAATTCCCTTAAAATGGCACTATGGCATAGACCCTTAAAATGGCACTATGGCACTATGCCATGTGTCATTTTATCACACCAGACCCTGCATTTGCATGCCTACACATTGGTGCACTCTACAATATCACGCTTTTTTTTTGTAAACCACTCATATTTATATATCCACATTCATATTACGGACTACCACCTTCAACTTTGTACATCATGTCACATAGTTTCTAGACTATTGTTCACAAAGTTGAGGAGTGGTATATTAACAGAATAGCACCATTTTAACTTGATTGGGGTTTAAGATATTGGTTAATGAACATTGTCTAATTTGTCAAAATTCTTAACATGACCATACTCCCCATAATCGACCATGTAAGAATTTCCGATGCATATATACATAGGTTATGAACTTCATCAAACTATACTCCAAGCACACAATAACTCTCAAACGTTTTGGATATCAATAAGGAAAAATTTGCGTGATTGATAATTGCAATGAAGAGAATCTCTCCCAATACACATTAATGTAAACCTCAGCTTTCAATTTGACATGAAGTAATTAATGTAAGGTGAGATTGGTAAGCAACTTTTACTCATCTGAAATATATGTGATTGGATAAAAGTGAGACTCTTCATATATGATTGGTCAGAAGTGAGATTCTTGACTGCCTAGTAGCCTTCTGGTGCAACAATTCAAGATTCTAAGAACAAATTGTAGATCCGGTCAGAAGTGAGATTCTTGACTGCCTAGTAGCCTTCTGGTGCAACTATTCAAGATTCTAAGAACAAATTTTCGATCCAAGAAGGAGACGTCAACTGTTTATGCTATTCCTAGCTACCTCAGTACCAAATGGAATCATGAACAGAATCTCTTGTCCAGATACTTGACCTTGCAACGCTGGATTGAGAAAGTAGCATATCGCGATGGATCTAGTTGCAATGTTGTCGTGCTTCACGCAGAATGCAGTCCTCTTATAAGGACTCTCCCAACCGATGGTTCCGTAGGTCTTTCCTCTAACTTTAGCTGCAGTGCCTCCATGGTGAGGTCATCGATCACCCTCACGAAATTTACTCCATTCTAGAACCGGCATCCTGTGTGCCACATTGCCGATATGGCTTCCGTCCGCAATGGAGTGATTCTGTTGGTGGCACTGGCGTGTTTTGCCTCGGCTGTGACTGCTGAGGTATGCGACTGCTCCGCGCCTGCCACTGACGACTGCGAGTGGGATTGCTACATCAACCACGAATCCAACAGACAGAGCCAGAGCATCGAGGACACTGATGATACCATGTCCGCATCTCCTGCCAAGGGGTACACCATCACCGTGGACAGCAAAGGTAAAGGCAACTTCAAGACCGTTCAGGCTGCTATCAACTCCATCCCCGATGGCAACACCAGGAGGATCACCATCCAGATCAATGACATTGTCTTCAGGTACGACCACCCTGGACGTTACAAATCGGTGGCTGGCTTTGGGACGGGTTTCCTGGTTGGCTAGTACGTGCACGACTAGAATTGACTGTGTGCGGTTCTGGTGCAGGCAGAAGCTTCTGATCCCAAGCAGGAAGCCTTACATCTACTTCAAGTGCCAGAGTAGGAAGACGATCATCACATGGGGCGACACGGCGGAGGAGGCGGGAGGAACGGCGTTGAGTGCTTCCGTGGCCGTTAAGTCCCTCGGCTTCATTGCTTCTGACTGTACTTTCGCGGTAATTAAGTAACTCAATTTTGATAAAGAATCAAATTTTGCATCGAACATGTCTGTAACCTTCAAGAAGCAGACCCATTGCATTGGACTTATCCTATCATTGCAACCCCAAATATACATTAGTCGAAGCCAGGAGATCCATTTAGGCACTGCATTCTGGAAGACCACCATGGCGGATTCTCGTGCTGATTGCTATCGGTGAATCGATTCAATGCTGTGCAGAACTCGGCGCCTGCTCCTGGGGGTGGTGCTATTGGCCAGCAAGCGGTGGCTCTTCGCATCCAAGGTGACCAAGGCGCGTTCTATCGGTGCGGCTTCTTGGGAGCACAGGACACATTGTACGACAAGGCAGGGCGGCACTACTTCCAGAGCTGTGAGATTGTGGGCTCCATTGACTGGATCTTTGGCGACGGGCAGTCGTTCTACCAGTACTACACTCTCACGTCGATCGCCAAGGCAGGGAGCGGATCAGTGACAGCCCAGAAGCGCGACACTAACTCAAAATCGGGATTCGTGTTCTTCCACTGCAACATCGGAGGGTCGGGTTCGATCTACCTGGGCCGCGCATGGGGCATATACTCGCGAGTAATCTTCTATCAGTGCAAGATCGCCAACATGATCCGCCCCGAGGGATGGATGGACTGGGCGGTCCCCAAGCGACAGAAGAAGGTGTTCTATGCGGAGTACCAGTGCTACGGACCAGGCGCTAATCGCAATGGCCACGTCAAGTGGTCCAAGGAATTGACCAAAGCTCAGGCCGCTCCCTTCAGCAGCACCGCCTTCATCGATGGCAAGTCATGGCTCCCAGTCGCCATCTAAATCATCACTCTTGCATCGATCATGTTTCTTATTATTACGGAATTCTATTGAATACTAGATTCTGTTCTGGATCGATACTGCAATTACGCGTCTAGTTGGAAGCTCTGTATACTGTATGTGTAGATGTCTCGATGACCGCTTAATTTGATCATTGCAACCTCATATTTACAAATTTGACAGCGTTTGCAACCAGATTGTATCAAAAGTTACAAATATGATGGAATCATACAGTTGATTAGCTTCTCTATGACTATTTTCTATGAGATTGATTTACACTTTTTAAGTGTAAACTATTTGTGAACATTCAGCTTTTAACAACTTATCGATATTAACAACTTATCGATAGTATACCATCAGATAAGGTTTAAAATAAATTAAGATCTCAAGCGTAATAAACAACCAAGTTAGGAATTTTATATCATCGTGTATTGTTGACAACCAAACTCCTTAAGATGTAAACATCAATAACTGTAAATACCTCAACCATGCTATCAGCTTTTTTTATACATAGTAAGGGGCAAGATAAAATTTGTAAATAATGTAGGATAGTATCAATTTCTAAATCTTGAACTTCTGCCTGAATGGTTGCAATTTTGGACGCCATATTACCATATTTCCACGATTTTTCAAGTATTCCTACCTTGAGATAAAATACGCTATCTTTTTATTTTTATAGAATCCACGCTAAAACGCTAAATGCCATTATTTTGTGAGATAGTTCCTTCACAACACTAGTCCTAACATTCAATGAATGAATTTCAATCACACCTTATGTTCTCAAAAAAAGAATGTACTATCTTACTGTAACCTACTCGGAAGCTATCTGTTGTATCGAAGCATAAGAGTACTCTCATCTCGGAAGATATACGACCAAAAATCTGACACTTAGACACCTTCAATCACCAATCTATGTACCAATTCTTGGATGTTTCAGAGGTCGTCACTTTCTGCAACAGATGCCAATAAACTCTCGCAAAGTTCACTAATTCATTTTACAATATAAAAGACCCCAAGTGTTCATAGGTTATGTCGTTGAAATGACTTGATGACCAGTACACGACTACAATCTATGAATGATAATTACAAGTATATATAATGACCCTTTCTTGCAGGGAAAAACTTACCCACTTTGAATCTAGTCACCTCAAACCGTCCGGTAGAGTATATTTCCAATCAAGATGTGAAACTCCTCATGGGGTGCACTCCATCAAGCAAGAAAAATGTATTGCAGGTAATTACAGAAAATAGCTCCCTAAGCTCGTAAATCTACCACATCAAACTGCAATTTTGGGTTCATGTATACATGCTTGCAGTGGTCGTATATTTTGCTTCCATCCGGAGGTTCCTCATGAGGATGAAAACCACGCTCCCGGCATTCTTGGATTACTCTGACACCTCCGGGATCAGTCAACCGGAAAATTCCAAAAGGTCTGCATCGACAGAATAGAAGAGCATACACGAGTTTATAAGCTGTGATATCATCTTTGAGGAATTGCTTTAAGGCCATAGTCTACTGAGCAGAAACAGATCGACTACCATACATCGTATAGCTTGTGACTGACTTACTTACCGAACATCAGTGGGCGCCATTACTATAGCTATAGCCTCTTGCAACATGATCTGTGACAACATCAAATCCATGTGAGCACAAATGATAGGACATCTATAAGTGCATTATGATGTCTATTTCCTGCACGAAATCACCTTCAAATTCTACATAGCGCAAACCTCAAATAACGACACGCTAAGCACTTGTCTATCTACTCAGCGTACAAACATGAATATCAAAACTTCATGAGGTCTATAGAGCGAGAAAAACTTGATATTTAACGATGTGAATTAAGTCAATGAGTCACTACTGACCTGATAAGCGTAATGAGTATGGAGATCAACAGAGGACATGAAACACGTTTGAGTTGGATGCGTCTGTAAAACCAAAAGCCTTAGTTAAATTGCTGGTATAATAACATCACAAGGAACAGGATATCAGAACGTCTTTGACCAGTTATGCTCCGATGAGAGAAAATTCTGCAGACAAGACTAACTCACATGTATCCAACCAAGCGAAAATAAACCTCGCTTGTCTTGATAATCGAATATCTCCTCCTCGTTGAGTGTTTGGCACTGCGTCAAGCAATCCCACAAAGAATTGAGAAGAACGACCTTGCCGAGATATTACAAGGAATAGTAACGAAAACGAGCGTGTTGGCTCTCTATGACATACTGATCACGGTTGACGAATAGGGCTATTGAGACCTACAAAATCTTTGCTTGTACGTCCAAGAGAAGCAGGACGGAAAGACAAAGGAAAACAAAAAACTTACGGTGTCAGATGTAGCTTCTTGCTTTGGTATGATCAGGGTCGAAACAAAAAACGTGCCCTTCTTCTGAAAGATGAAGAGAAAGAAAGAAGTCAATAGTCCATAAAACTCTTGTAAACATACTGCCCACCATAGCAAATGAGCTTGTCTCCAGAGAAGAAGAACAACTCAATGGGCAGATAATTGAATTGTACTTACCAGAGACCCTGAGAGAACCCCACATGTCTCAACATTGCGAGCAGTATTAGCCTTGGCCAACCGCAAAAACTCGTCCATCATTTTTGTAGACTGGAGGTAAACCATGACATAGAGCGATGCAACTCTCCGTAAATAAAAGATCAGCTTGAAGAAAGATCACACTCAAACTGCAGATGCCAAGTCTTTCAAATCAAACTCTAACTCTCTACTTAGAGAAAGAAACCAACCAAAGCAACAAGGAAAAAAGTGTCGTAGGTGCGTACTATATGCAAATGTTTGGGTCCCTTCGACATAACATCGTCTAAAGTTTGTGCTGACCCAGGACGGGAACCAGCCACCATGGTTTGCGAATGGTCATGTAAGTCATGTAAGCCAGATTGCATGGTCTGTACAGGAGCGGCAATAGGAGGAGGCATAGGCTGTCTTATCAGTGTTGGTGGAGGGGCTGGATACGATTGAGAGGCAGGCTCTGAAAGAGAATCCAAAGATGCAACACTTGCAGACACAGCCGAGTTTGTAGCCTGAGCAGGAACACTCCAATCCTGGAAAAAGCTTCATCCCAAGAGCCCACCAAGTCAAACATCAGAGATTTCCAACTTGTAGAACATCCACACACATATCATGATGTTAAAATTGCAACATCCACACCTGCAAGGAACGAAACTACACTAAAACGCCTTCAAGGCATAAGAAACTGCACAAAGCAACGTCACAATACAGATAATGTCTATATGGGACTAACCTTGGTATCTCGATTGGTGTCCCGACAACATTGCTTGGATATTGTACCTACATATTTGAAAGGAGGGGTCATTAAGAAATCAACCCTACGTCATAATCTACAGCAGAGTGAAGGTCTGCCCATATTCCGATTGTAAAAAGTAATGCAAACCTTAACAGGTGCTGATTCCTTTCGTGGTCGCTGAATAACGTGTCCAGAATATGGTCCAAGAATAGAGTGTCTAGAAAGTGTTTCTTCCTTCGGCCTTGGAATATTCAAGGATCTGCATGTTAAAGACCAACAACGAACTCATGACTCATTTTAAATGTTAGGATGCTACCTCCATATTCTAGCTGATACATGAAGAAAGAAAGAGATCGTAGGAGCTCCTCCAAAGTGAAACCATATCCATATTATTGCGATAAACGTCAGCAGGAACTTACAAAGCTTTAAGTTGATCGTCAACTGAAGAGTTGACTTGAGATTGAGATGAACTTGGCGGGTTGTAATCAGGTCCTGCGTCACCATAACCTCGAGGTCCTGCGTCACCATAGCCTCGAGGTCCTTCGTCACCAGACTGTACACATCCCCATGATCAGCAACCATGAATAGAAATCGATGTCTTGATTGAATCCATAAACCAAGTCTTCGATTACTGACTAGAAATCAAAACCAGGTTTCGGCTCACAAAATCAAAGCACAACATCTGATTACACATGAGTTTTTAGGTACAAAATTTGCAAATGTACCTAGTGTACCTTTTCATAATTTGAAACCCCGGCATAAGGCAGGCTCCTACTGTAAGAAGATCGTGTGGTTCCGGTGTCGTTATAAGAGGAAGAGTTATAATATGGAGAAGGCGAGCTCTTGGAAGGAGGTGGCGCAGACTTGAGAAAAGCTTTGTTATAATGATCAACTTGCTTCTGGAATTCAGGTTTCAGCTTTTCCAGCTCCGTAATAACATCTATTAATTTCTGCAAAAAAAATTGAAGATTTAGATTTCCATTCCGTCCCGATCATACACGAAATCTCACAAATAGCCAAAGAGCTTACTCTTTTGTATTCTTTCCTTTCTTTAGGATATACTCTGTACTCGTGATGTTCAGGTATGGTCTCAGACACCAAGCTGCACAAGAAGTCGAAATTTTCAATCAAAATTTAGCACGATCCGATTTGAATAGCCTTCTGCGATCGATACAATCAGGATTCAAATTAATGCGTACCTGGAAAATCGAAGTAAGAGAATATAGTAATCGATCGTATTCCCTTCATCGCGATAAATTCCGGCCTACAAAAAGGAACAGATTCGTCCAACCCTAATTAATGAATTTGAGCTATTTGTTAGCGCGATCAGCGAAAGAGAGGCAATTTGAGCGTTGATACCTGTTTGAGGAGATTGTCCGCCGTCCGGTAGTAATATCGCAACGATAAGCGACTGTCTATATCAACCTTCTTCGTTTTGGCGGCAATATCCAGGGCGCCTTTCATTTTGAAGCAATTCAATCGAGAGGATTATAGCATTCTTCTAAAATTCACCGGAAATCTTTTCTACAAGAGTGAGATTTTGTGCGATGGCTTCATCCGATCAGCGAGACAGGGCACAATTTTGAGCGAGTGTGAAGCGAAGGCCGATCACTGGGAGCTCCTACCTCTTGCTTCGGCCCGAAGCTAGAGGTAAGCCTGAGGATCGGACTATCATCTTTTTCTTTACAACTAAAGATTTCCTTGAAATCTCTTTCTGTAGTGAATTCCTTTTCCCCACAGTAGTTATTTTTTCCCTCCATGTAAAATATGAAGCATTTCTTCAAGTTATATAGGTCCTATGAGGGTAAAAATTACATAGACATATTCCTTACTCACCTAGGAACAAGAGTTCAAAGAGTTTGAAGTGTCAAGTTACCTTTCAAAAATGGTTTTTTTGCCCCCAAAACTTTACTTTGTCATTCTACAACATGCGGAAAAAAAAATAATAATAATAATAATAATAATATATAATTAATTAAATTTTAAAAAAATTAAAAATCCAACGTTACAATCTCACAAATTGTGAGAAATTTGAACCTAAGATTTAGTGTACATGTTCATGTACAAGTTAGATACTAGATCCTACGATTATGTACTTCAAAGCTTGTCAAAATTCAAAAATTTGCATCTTGCATCAAAAAAAGGGCAATTTTGAGGATTTTTGGTTGTTTTGAGGCTTCTCATCTTTAGGGGTTAAGTTTGGATGTAATTGCTTCATTTTGTTATTGAATTTTGGAAACCATAGGACTATTCATCTTTGTCATTGAACTAAATTATTTTTCCTAAGACAATAATATGAAATTGAATGTCTTGTAGTTTAGTACTTCTTAAGAGTGAACATTAATATTTCTTCAAAATTTCCTTCTCAAACATATAACTTACTCTATAAATTATATACATGTAGGAAAATAGCTTAGAAGGTGGCAATTCCAGAAATCCTTTTCAAACATGGTAAGTGCTCACACAAGCTTCGAAGTAACACTACTCAAAGTTGTTGATTAGTGTTACAAGTTCACTTTGAGTGCCATTGCAAACAATGTCTCTTGCCTTTAATTCAAGCTACCAATTGTACCACTTGCAAAAATTCTTTCACTTGCAAAAAAGTTCGTATGCTCTTACATTTAGTGTCATGGTTTGACAATTAGTGTTGTAGCACTATAATGTGACATTTATTGTTAGGGTTCATGATTAACATTTGTAAGACTAATCAGGTGTAAAGTGCCAAGGCTTATAATTGATCAAATGGGTGGGCATAAGTACCTCTCACACAATTAAGCTCTGGATAAAGTGCCACGGCTTACAATAGTTCAATCATTCAAATCGGTGGGCGTTAGTGCAATTCATTTTGTAATAGTGCACAAATGACTGTGATGAGAATAATAAAAATCATGAAATAAACGGATTACTTAAGGTAGGCACTACTTCTAGGTTTTTGTTTTGTGACATTATGATCTGAGGGAGTGATGGTCGGATCGGGCCACATGAAGTGTAGTTGGAAATGTGTGTTTTTGTAGAGTTGTGAAAAACAATGGAAATGCAAAACGGGCCGAGGAGTCCTAATGTATTCAATTTTGAAGTATTTATGGCTCCCAAATCACCAAAATTACAAAATGATCTTATTGTAAAACTTTACATTACTTTAATAGTAACTTACTTAACCCCTAAAGGCCCAGGAAAGCCGAATCGGCGTTTTGCAGTTTTGGGCACCTTAGATGAGAGGTCAAATTTTGGTGTTTTGGGCTGTAATTTGGTGTGTGTGTCGGGAAACATAGTAATTGTGTGTGGTAAAATTTGCAAAGTAAGATTCCAATTTTAGTGCCTTGTAGAGCAAATTTTTGATTTGGAGTTGAGAAAGGGCAGAACGGGTTGTTGTTGTGGCCACTAAGGAACAAGGTGGAAATGGGGGCAGTTGCGAGGGTCACTCGAGAAAACTCCAGAGGGGCAGGGGTTCCAAGCAGGGTTTTGGAGGACCCAACATTCGGCAGAATTGAATGCTTTGGGACTGGCCAAAGATTGACGCCCCCTCCAAATACATGTCATAACTACAAACTTCGTGAAACTGGCGGCTGAGAACACACTGACATGGGGCGATTCAAATTTCAGAATTTGAATGAGAAACTCATGGAAAGATGTTGGGAACAACAAACAGCATACATCAAATCCAAAGCATATTTCAAAAGTAACAAAAATCCATTATGGCTAGTTTTGCAAATTCTTTGGACGGGGTTCCTGTGACTGCTGCCATCATTTCACTAGCAACTACCGATTCGAGAGAGGCGAGTGCAACAGTAGGAGAAGGATTCATCGAGGTGCCAGTATGGACCGAAAATGATCAGAGCACTGAAAATGGTGATTACGCAGTAGAGTCTTCGGCCAGGAGATCGAACAGCTCCTTCGTGGTCCAACTGTACTTGCCGCCGAGGTTGAGCTTCAGCGAGAGGAATCGGCGGCGAACTGTACGTGCCAGGGAGGTCGACGAGTTCCTTCGGAGGCGTACTGCAGCTGCCTCCGACCGTCCAGCTTCAAGGTCGCCGCTGCATCAAGTTCGGCAGCCTGCAGATCATCACCAACTTCGGCAGCCCATGCGCCAGTGAGCGATCAGATGATTGCACAGATCGAGGAGCGATCACATCAACGGGTTCGAATACATGAACATGAACTTGGTTTGCATGTGGAACTTGCATGGTAAACTGACATCACATCAACTGACTAATATGACCATATGCAGGAACCCAATACTGCGGTTGTGAGTGTCGGAAACTTGCAGCCACTTCTTATTTCGACATTGCCGCCTCCATCTGCCGATCCAGAAGCTCGCCTTCGTTCCTGGGCTGTACGCAAACACCTTCGAGCACATCAGATTCATGACCTCCTTTCACTGCTTGATCAAAAACATTTGCGCAGTTTACGCGTTCGTAAGAAGTCCAAAGCTTGGCCAAGAAATCCACAAGCAAATAATTTCCGACACCATTTCTACAGGCAAGCCGCACATATTCTAGGGTGGGTTGATCAACACGCTTTTGAGCAAGAATTTCTTGATATTGTCAAATCTACTTGGCCCGATACAAGCAATGCCTCCACGTCGATCATGGAAGAAGTCAAAGGAGGTGAGTATCTCTTGTGTAACATGTACCTAAATTTCATAGTTGAGAGTTATGAGTAATGTCTAACTTGGAGAATACAGATGGAGTGGGACAATATTCCAATGAGAAGGAGTTCACGTCTACAGACACAACCGGAACCAACTACGGTTCCTCCAAGCCCACCATCTAGTCCTGAAGCAATATTACCTCCTCAACATCAAGAATTGCCAGATCTAGGACCTGGAGTTGAGCTCATGACCTTCCCTGATACAGATGTTGGCTTCAACGGCGAGTACTTGAATTCGCAATCTCCAGTGCATGCGTATTACCCAAGCTCAGAAGAATTGTGTAATGAAGAAGGAGAAGATGATAGTGGTATGGAGAGAGCTGCAAGTCTTGAGGATATCCTCTGGCCACCTGAAGTCTTGCTTGCAGCAATAAACTTTGGCCGAAGAGGACGGAAGAGAGGTGGTGAGATCTACAATGCTGGACCTGATCCCGAAGAAGCAAGCGGGAGTGGTGAGATGCACGGACCAGCGCTGCAGCTAGGCGTCGACCAAGATTGCGGTGATGCAACGGCGTTGCGACTAGTATGGGACTCAAGCCGGCGGACTGCGGGCTGGCACAGCGCCGCGGCCACGAGGTCGGGCCACGTCGGCGAGTCAAGCGCGTCGGCTGCCAGCTGGGGTCCGGCGCCGAGCGCAGCGGGGCATCTCCAGCCGAACAGCAGCAACGGCCGGCACGCCTGCTTACCCGGGCACCAGGGCCTTCCTGTGGCGGGTGCATCGCCTTCTGGCCTTCCCCTTACAGGCCATACGCTTGGGCTACAAGGGCAACCAGTAGTTGTGACTTCAGAAGAAAATATTGGTCAATTCACATTGCAGCCAAATATTTTTATTGGGGAGAGAAGTACTGGTATTGGGCCTGGAGAATTCTATGGCAATGATACTGAGGGCGGTAATAATAATATGGAGTGGGATGATGATGTTGAGGAAGAACATATAATAAGAAGGAGAATGACACGCAATGGTGTGAGGGATGATTTGGGTGGGAATGATAGTGAGGACTTACCCAATTTTGAAAGTGCCTCGATAGTGATGGAGATAATCGTAACGATGGGTTACCCCATCAACAAGAGGATATTAGGTGGCAATTTAGGAATGAGACTTGGGGAAACCCAAGTATTATGTATAATCCAATGCCGATATCATTTTTGGGGAAACCCATGGGTCCTTCTCGTCATCATCGTGGTATGCCAAGTTTTATGGATTTATTTGGCCTCTTTTGGACTCCACACATGTTGGCCACTATTGTTCAAGAAACTAATCGGTATGCAAATGCTCCTTTAGATGAGCATGGAAATACCAAAGGTGGTCCTACTTGGGAGAATATGACAATTTCGAGCCTCAAAGCATTTATGGCCTTAGCCATATATATGGGGTTGAGGGTTCAACCTAATGTAAGAACATATTGGATGCGTGATGACCTCTTTGGATGCCCAAGTATTTCAAATATATTTACACGGGCCCGATTTCAAGACATTAGGAGATGTCTCCATCTTACAAACATGGAAGGACAAACTAGAGGGGACCCGGGTTATGACAAAATCGGTCAAACAAGATGGTTAGTCAATGCTATGAGAGATCAATGTAAAAAGCATGGTTTCTTGGAAAATATTTGACCATTGATGAAATGATGATTCGCTATAAGGGGACATATTCACCGATACGTCAATATATGCCTAAGAAGCCTCAAAAGTGGGGCTTGAAGGTTTGGTGTTTGGCATGCTCGATTTCAAAGTTCGTATGGAATTTCGAGATCTATTGTGGAAAAGACAATATTGTAGCCCCCCTTCCCATAGAACAACCTAATATTGTTCTTGGCGATGCTCGATTGGCCCATAATGTAGTTATGAGGTTAGTGGATGGCCTTTGGAACTTAGGCCATTGCGTGACAATGGATAATTACTTCACTAGTTTTGGACTTTTCACAACTCTTTTATCACGGGAAATGTATGCATGTGGGACAATAAGGGCAAACCGGGTTGGTCTTCCCTTAGATTTGAAAAACACCAATTCTTTCAAAAATGTGCCTCAAGGCACAACTTTATGGAAAATGCATGACACCCGCACGATATCATGTGTTATGTGGAAGGATAAGAAGCCCGTGCTTCTTATTTCCACTCATTATTTGCCAATTCAACCCCCATGTGAGAAGGTAGTAACGGTCCCTCGGCGAAATGGTGCAAGTCGTGAAATGATTCTAACATCCCCGATTTTGAAAGAATATACAACTCACATGCGAGGTGTAGATGTTGCCGATCAACTCCGAGCATCCTATTCATGCCAAGTACGGAGCCACAAGTGGTGGCACCGTATTTTTTCTTCTTATTGGATGTCTCGATTGTCAACATGTATATATATTATTTGGAGTGTGTGAAACACTATCGATATAACCGCACGCCGATGACACACCTTCAATTCAAGAAGGGCTTATGTGAAGCCCTTCTTCAAGGGTGGCCTATGAGAGATTCACACCCGCGGATATTCCTCGAGCAAGGAACACGCCATTGATTTGTGTACCCACATATACAAAATTACGACGTCGGTGTGTGGTTTGCCAAAAATTTGAACCACATTATTATCGCCGGAAGTGTGGAGACAAATGGATGTGTCTCAATCGAGGTTGCTTTGAGAAGTGGCACACAGATATTGCCATACGACGCCAACGCCATATGTGAGTGAATGTAAGTATTTCTTTTTGCATACAAAGAGGAAGCTCAAGTTTGTTACCCCACATTTTGCGCATATAGTACTTTGCTTGTGAATAATAGTACTTTCCTTGTGAATAATACTTTGCTTTATTTCAACCCCACAAACAAACGTTAGTAATAATAATATGAATAGTACTTTGCTTGTGAATAATACTTTGCTATGTTTTTTATCCCACAAACAAATATGAATAGTAGTTGAGTTATGAATAATACTTTGCTTTATTTCTTACCCCACAAACAAATGACACCACAATAATTTGAATATTGCTTGTGAATAATTCTTTGCTTTGTTTCTTACCCCACATACAAAAGTTAGTAATAATACTATGAATAATACTATGCTTATGGATAATTTATTTTTTTATTAGTTACATTAGAATTCTTGTAAATTGATAAATTTTGGTGATTTTGTAGGTGTTCGGCAATCCCTGGAGTCCTTTCTCCAGTTAGGAGAATTCTATTTTGTGCCCTGGAGAACGACTTCGCAAAGGGGGCTTCAATCAGTGCGCCTACTGCACGGTACAAGTGGTGGCCAGGGACGGCAGCAAGGCGGGCCAGCTCCTCCAGCTCGGCTCTTTCCAGATCACGAAATTCCTGCCACCTCATGTGGCTCCCCAAGGTGCCAGTCAAATCCACTTTGTCGTTGCAAGCGTGGGCCTTTTTGTCAGATCATCTTTTTATAGGGAACTTATAAAGAGCTTAGGGAGCTTAGTAACGGTGGGGAGCAACGGGAAGAAAGCCCTCCCTTTATTGCAAGTGACACATGTCATAGCTATCTACATAGAATATTAGGCAAAGTATTTATGGTGGCAGTAGGCTATTCATAGCTCTGCCATATTGCCAGCAATGGGCCCGTAAGATTGAGAATGGGTTCCCATTCTTCTTTGTTGCCCGTCCATTTACTAATTTGCATATGTGTGTTTATGTTCTCCAAAATTGTCAATAATTGAGATTTTACTTTTTTCAAATTTTTTTCCCCCATGACTCTGATTTGTGTAAAGGAACATTTTCACCGTTCACTTTTGAAAAATTCAAAAAGTTGATGGTGGATTTGTATTAGAACCCCAATTTGTTCACTTAGAGTACTTTTTTGCCTCCTTCTAGAAAAAAAAAAAAAAAAAATTGTATGAAGGTCCAAAAAGTGGAATGAGTGTCTAAAATTTTGCATGGGTGTGGCCAACTTGATTTCTAACATGGAAAAAAATACTAGCAAAATGTTTAGGGTAACAATCACCAAGTCTCCCTTTGCACCAAGTAGACTATGTCTTTCGGGCAAGCCACAAAAAAATTTCTGCATCAACTTTGAACGTTATGATCTCACAAATGGTGCAGATCCAACGGTTGAGATTTGACATGGTAATCATGGATGAAGTTAGGTTCAAGATCTTACGGTTGAATGTTCCAGAATACAATAAAAATTTATGCCATACTCCAAACTCCACAATGTGGTCAAAAATCGCAGATTTTGAGATTGGAGGTTGCAAAAACGCTTGGGCCTTTAGGGGTTAAGTATATAAAATTTGACAATATATCTCTAGCAACTCTGCGGGCCATAGTGTGATTAAGGACAAGAGCCATAATGGTTTGAAGGACGAGAGCCATACGTCTAACTGTGTTGAAGGACGAGAGCCATACGTCTAACTGTGTTGAAGGACGAGAGCCATACGTCTAACTGTGTGATTGAAGGACGAGAGCTATACTAGTCTAATTGAAGGACAAAGGCCATATTTGTCTAATTGAAGGACGAGAGCCATACTAGTCTACTTGAAGGACGAGAGCCATACTAGTCTACTTGAGGGACGAGAGCTGGAATAGGTAGCACGTTAATCAAATTCAAATTCGTCCCTGATTATTAGATTTGTACAGACTGTCAAACCATTCATATTGTAATTGTTCCATATATTGCTCATTATTCTGCACAGAAACTCAATGGAGTAAAAAAAGCAAGTGAATAATTTACAGCATCCAAAAGTTATGTGACTTGTAAAATTTTGAGATACTTTCTTTCAATTGTAAAGCATTGACCTGTTCCAATGCATTTAAGGGTTAACTTGGAACCGAAGAAACAGCTTCGGACCACTTGAGCCCCAAGTCATGTCCAGCTTGCCAGTTCATAAAGATACAGCTCTTTTTCTCCTACAAAACGTAAGTTCTTTTCAGAATTTCAGAACCTTGCTGTTTTTTCCAATGAAACTCGTTATATCACCCAGCATTAAACTATCGTAAGAATCAAACAATGGCAGCATGTGGTGAGAAAGTAAAGTGAGGATATAAACGACGCCGAATGAGCTGAAGTATAACCTTGGGATTCATCAAAAAAATCTAAAATACAAGACATGCATCAGGTGTAACATATTCACACCCTTATTCATGAACCTTCATACCGCTTCAGCTAATACCAATCACAGAAGCAAATAAAATAAGGACCCAGAGATGGGTTATAGAGAGATAGATATCTAATAACAACGATACCACAGAAGGAAATTTAAAAATTCTATAAAACCATATTTAGTACCTGAAACGCGACCAGCCCTGCTATGCTTGAGGTGTTACATAAGAATGTGCAACAATCGCCTCTACAAATCAAAGAATAGGATCTTCGAACGAAGTATGAACATTGACCAGCCAGGTCTTCCTTGTAAAATCCGTTAACTGCAGCAAGAACTGCTTTGAGTGGTAGCTCCACCTCCTCCAGCTCCAGTGCCCGAACCGGCAGGCCCTCCATATCCAACCTTAATACCGAATGTCTGCAAGCACATCAATTATTTAGCTTAAGCCAAAACACCACTAACAATTTTCACATGCATATAAAATTTTGTCAGTCAATGCATCTCTGCAAAGTTGCAACTCAATGATTCCATAAATCTGCCTTTACACGCCAGAATACTGAAGGTAAAGTAGCTTCCTGGTACCTCTGATTCTTCAATCTGTGTAAAAAGAACAACAAAAAGGATCCAGATTGTAGTGATCGTACCTCATTAGAGACATCGAAAATTCCCTCCTCAATCTTCTGATAGATCTTGGCAGCAGTGTTGATGAAAGCCTGTTGGAAATAAACTCCCGTCAATACTATAACGTAAGCAAAGAATAAAAAGATCTGTAAGATACTTACATCTTCAACGTTATGGGCCGTCTTTGCAGAAGTCTCCATAAACACCAGGCCATTCTCCTTGGCAAACTGTTCACCCTCTTCAGTGCTGACTGCTCTTCTATGTGCCAAGTCGCACTTGTTGCCAATGAGCATAATAGTCATGTTGGAGTTCGCATGTTGCCTGGCATCCTCCAACCAGCTTGCGAGATGGTTGAATGTTTCTCTCCTGTACTGAAATGAGTTAGTACACAATAGCATCACAAACAACCTCATTGAACAATTTCATCAAAAACATACCTAGTAATGTCATAAACAAGCAAAGCCCCTGCTGCTCCTCGGTAATATGATCTCGTAATAGACCGGAAGGACTCTTGGCCAGCCTGAGCACCAAAATTCCCAATAGTTACTCACCTCACAGTGAATCGAACAATAAAATCAGACAGTGCTAAATCAGGAGGGGAAAAAATCGATGCAAAATTTTTCCACATACTGAATCTTACTCATCGATAGCCTCTTATCTCTGTTAACAGATATCAACCTGAAAATTCGATACAGAATCAGATTCCAGACAGATAGGCTAGGGTTTCTTCATCTTTCCAGCATATCTTTCAACTAGCGAGTTGATTTTCTTACGGAGACACACCGACCATAAAGGGATCTTTCAAGTATATTCTCAAATCGACAACAATGAACCCTTGTAATTCAGAGCGTAGTACCGTATCCCAGATTTGAAGCTTGATAGGCTTGTTGTCGATCGTCACCATGCGAGCACCGAATTCAACGCCGATCGTGAGGTCGTGCACAGGCTGAAACCTCTTGTCGGTGAATTGCAGCAGAAGACAGGACTTCCCGACACCTGGATCGCCATAATTAAATTCGTCAACTCGCAAAACCCTAACCTCAGTAAAGAATCGCAAATAAGCCAGAAATAAGCACGATACCTGTGTCGCCGATGATGATGTACTTGAACAAGTAAGCATACGACATCGTGTCCAACTTGCGAAATTCAAGCCCTGATCGATTGAGCAAACGTGCGATTCAAGTGAAAGCGCTGTTTAAGAAGGGAGAAAAGCAGGTTTCGGTGGTGAGAGAGTTCGAGATTGATCAGGATCTGTATCGAATTTGTCGCAATAAAATAAGCTACCATAAATCGAAAGCGAGCAAAAGCTGCAAGCAAATGGCAGAACGGCAGCTGATTAAGATCCGAGTAGGAGAAGAGACAGAGCGTTCCCCATGTTCCCATCGTTCGTTCTCTTCGGCTTCATACGTGTCACGGCTGCTAGCACCGACACATGGTAGTGGCGTATTCGATTTACTGTACGAGCACAAGACGTGTTCACATCACAAGTACTTTTACTTTTGCTTTTACTTTTTAACTTTTTTGCGAATCAATCAACTGCAAGTAGATTTTTCCATTTCTTTTTTTATCATATAAATTAAATGGTTATATTTTTTGAGAGGTTGCTTGTGTTGATTTTCAACATACGGCACATCTAAGGGTAGAGTACTTTTATTTTTTAAAGTGTTTTACATTTAAAAATAAAATTTCAATAATCAATGATATTAATAAAATAATCTAATATATATTTATATCATTTATTCTCATTTATATTAGAAATATATTTTAATCATTGTTTCTTCTTTTTCACTCTAGCGTGAAGCTCACATCATCACTCACAAGTGCAATCGAAGGCGGAAGTGGACCAAAAACACTCACTATTACAATGACGATGTCGAAATCAAATTTTGTAGCTTTATTGAAGACTTTCATATCGTTTTATGACGAATCGATTCATCACCGAGAAGATGTGAGTATTCAATATTTAATGATGAGAGCAAGATATTTCGCTATCACAAAGTTTGCGAGTACTTCTAGAGCAGCACCTCAATTTGCAAATGCTCATGTTGTTGCTCGTGCAGTGGCTAGAGCTGCTCAATCACACATCCAGACGGTCATAGGTAGAGATGAATGGATTGCATTCATACAAAAGTTTGAAAGCTCCTGGGAGAAACTTATACTTATACATAAACCCCAGTGAAAATGAAGTATGCATCTTAATCCAAAGTTTAATGATGATCGAAAGCAAAAAAGAACACCAATATCATGAATAGGTGCATTGTAAAAAGAGACATATAGTGAATTGCATTTACAATCAGCTTTTGTAAGTTTTTATATAATATTCATAGTATACACATACTGAATTTTTTTGGAATTTTTAATGTTGTTAACAAAAGTTTCAGTAAGTTGTGTAAACTCTCTTGAACATGTTAGATTTTTTCTTGCATTTCAATGACTTTAGTGATACCAAACTCCCAAAAAATAAGGTAAACAAACCCACCACCACGTCACTCTCGGTACCAATTCCCAAAATCTCACCTTCAATATACCATCTGACTTCCATAACCCAATTGGTGTTCACATATTACATTCAGTGAAATCAATTTGTATTCAGATGTTACTGAAAAGCAACCTTGAATTATAATAGTAATTATATCACATGCTCATTCCAGCCTTTATGTCAGAGAATTCCTCTCAATTAAGAGCTCGATGCATGAATTCATATGAATTCAAATGGTCAATTCATAACAGCAAATAACTTCATATTTGGGGCCGGTGCAACTTTACTTTCATTATGCATCTTCCTATTTCGTGTCAAGGACTGTACATAAGATTGCTCATGATATCAGGTTTGGTAGTAAATGCAACGATGGCCTTTCATCCCTGCATGTCTGCTGTTGGCGCTGATCTCTGAGTAGTACTCGCTTCGTACAAAATAGAATAAGCTATGGCGGAAGAAGTTTAAACAATATTCAAAAACTGAAGCAAGCGCATGAGTAAGAGAATCTCCACTGTTTTTTCCCTTGTTTTCCTGTTCCCGCCATGCGCTCTAATTTGAATTTTGCTGGCCTTTCAAAGAGACTGTCAAGCTATGGCGGAAGAAGCTGCAACATCATTCAAATGCAAGCACATGAACAAGAGAAGAAGTACCGTTTTTGATTATTTTTCTCTTGCGCCCTAATTTGAATACCGCTTACCTTTCAATTGATGAAAGAAAGAGAATATCAAGCTGTGGCGGAAAAGCTTCAAAATAATTCAAAAACAAGCGAATGTGTCCTGCTTTCATGAGTGCTCTGATTTGAATAATTGCTTCAATGAGTTACCTCTCAAGGTAAGAAAGTAAGGTGAGGGCGAGGACGAACAATTTGCTAGAGCGGTGTCTTAAATGTTCGTCAGAGGCGTCAGTACTCTCAAGGCACAGCAGATGAGATCGGCGACGCGCCGGATTGGCTATGGCGTGTCTTAGAGTCCATCATTGATGAGCAAGGACAGTGCGTTTGGTATTGTTTACTCGATCAGTACAGAGGCCATTGTGCAGTTATTAAGACCGCCATGTGAACACAGGTGTAAGCTTCAGCATCAGAGTTTTTGTCACGAAAAGTGCAGCGCGCATTGCTGGAGTTCTCTGATGCCGGGGGTAGCTTTCTTTCCATGCGGTACTGCTGCTTCTTAGGTGTGCTTTCGAGTACTGTGATCATTGCTTCAACTTACTCCTTTGCCTCTTGGAGACGGCCGCTTACTGAGAGTCAGGCCAACAGGTACAGTGGCTCATGGCCAAGCACAAATTGTGTTGATTCTTAAGCCGGTAAATGACAACACATTTTTTTTGTTTATAACTCCCACGGAGAGGAGAAGTCCGTGATGCTATCTTAGGTCTTTGAGTGGATGGCTGTGTGGGGCTGAAAGACAGTTTGTAGACGAGCTGTATGTTGCGCTTGTTTCAGTATGCTGGTGGTTCACCATGAGGAATATCCTCCCCCGCCGCGGTTTAGTCACCGTAGACTGTTGATTCACTGACGGGATATTTGAGATTTTCTTCTGGCTGCTTGAATCTGAATCTACTTTACTGCTGGCGAACAGAAGTAGACGCTGAATTTTATTACTGGTGGCTTTTACATTGAGTACTCGACTCTTGGATGATTTGGTTTCGGTATTGATCCAGAAGCTCAAAGTGCGGCCCTGATAATGTTTTGGAGCCAGTTCGAGTTCCAATGCAGTCCGTACCTTAGTGCCATTGAGACAGGAAGTTGGCAAACGTAATGTAATTATTTGTGCAAAGATTATTCGGAGGCAGGTTGGTCTCTGATGCGCAAAGTAGCTTGGCTTCAGGTGTTAATTCCTGCCTTTTGTGACAGCTTACCCCACCTACAGCTACAAAAGCTGCAGTGTTTATTGTCATGTCTTATACGGTAGTGGTCTACATTACGGTCGTTCATAAAAATCTACTACTGCACAGCTGCCCATACATTCTTTGCCATCTCTACAGATTCACCTTTCGTCGGTCCGTCCCTTCGGCTCAATCACTTCTATTTGTGTTCCTCGTGGTGTCAACTACAGGCATTATGTTACCTTATCTTGTTGTCTCGAAGAGCGTTCTATTCTCTACTCAACTTTATTTACTCTGTATTTCTCATATCACGCAGGAAATCATTGAAGAAGTCCACCTTTCTAAACGTGGAAATATTATCGGCCATCAGGGTCATGTTGTTGGAATCCTTTTGATTCCTATGGGCACTTTATCTGCTCCGGACAAGATGTTCTTTTAGTCGGTGGATCAGAGAGCGTTACTGGTTAGAAGCCTGGCGTCGGCCATCACATTGGGCGAAAACATCGACGAAAGAAATTTGTGGTTTAGGTACTAGGAATGTCCTCAACCGTCCCTGTCAAGGGTCAGTATTAGAAGGCCATTCCGGTTGCCACCGACGTAGTAGCTAGCACTCAGTTCCGAAGAGTCTTATGATCCCTAATAAGTTGAGCATACTGAGCTCCAAATCTTCCTGAAAGGAGAGATTGTTGATCTCAGGTCGTTAACCAGGCGGAGGTATTTAGTTCTTTCAATGGGGAAAGATACTGGAGAGGCGGACACTGGTGAAGATCAGAGTTCTGTTTCTCGAGTCCAGTTGCAGTCGAATGAGCAATGGATTCCAGTAATGTCGTCTCCAGCCTCGAAATCTTTGCCTCCTTCGGCGACGAATATGAATACAACGGCAGTGGAGAGTTTGCCAGTCTCACGTATTCCTGATGGAATTTCTGGGAAATCAGAGTTGCCTGATTCAACTTCCCTCCACCCTCCGAAAGAAGATCCTAAGTGCGCTCCAGCTTCCCCGGTATCGATTGAAGTTGATAAGTTCAGCATCGGGTTTGCTCCTGTGGACATACGGGGAAAGCTGTTGTTGGACCTGAAAAATACTGGAGGATGGCGAGCTGCCTTCTTTATCTTTGGTACGTTGCATGATGTTGTTGGTGTCCTCTGAGCATTAGGACCAGAGAACACCTACAAAACGTTAGCATACACCAACATTTCAATATCTTGATTATTGGTGATCCTCGTAGACGTCTGCGCCGACTTTGCATTTTCTCTTGTACACAAATCTTCCAGAAGTTGTAGATTTCTTGGTCTCTCGGGATGGTGGACGGTGTCAAGTCAGTAATAGACTATGAAATCTGTGGTTCTGCTTTGTATCGATAAACAGAGCACCATGAATAGGATATATTTAAATCTATCGTGAGCCTGATTGTTTGAAATTGTGCCGGTAGAATGTCAAGTCGCCTGATTTTTCCAGCTTATTTACTAGTCCTTGTTAGCTTGGCACTGTAAAGCTCATCTATACAGCTGGATCCTTTCTAGCGACGATCTTGTGCATGTTTATGTGGTTGAATGCTTCTGGTTTGTACAGGCAATGAAGCTGCAGAGAGAATGGCATTCTACGGCATTCTGGTAAACTTATTGTTTTACTTGTACTTAGAGATGCACATCAGCTTCCCAGAAGCTTCTAAACTAGCCACAAACGTGGTGGGAACATCTAGTATCACGCCAATGATAGGCGCCTTCCTTGCCGATGCGTATATCGGACGGTATTGGACAATTGGCATTTTCTCTACGATTTATTTGGCGGTACGTCTTTACCACCCTTCCGATGTAAACACATCTCTGAATAATATGTCGCAGTTCTTTGTATCATTTCCCTCTAAGAGTTCGTGAGCTGATGCTAGACTATCACCCCCTGTATGTATTGCAAGGATATGCTCTGCTTCCCTATGCGCAGCGGTAAATTAAAAAAGTCATTTGTGTGCGTAAACCCTTAGGTGCTTAATCACTTCCTGTGGTAATACGATTAAGATGTAGCTTGAAAAGCGCCAAAGGTACGAAATTGGACCGATGTTATCCTTCGTCTTTCACATCAGTGCGAAAACACTCAGATGATAAGTACATCAGATATCGTAGTACGCGTCAGTGATTGAACAAGACTTACATCTTACAAGCATAGGGCGGTACGTGACATCAAACATCAATTGATGTTTTATGCGGAAATTCTTATCAGTCACCCAATCGAAGCGTGTAGAAAGGGATTATTTCGATGTTTCTGGCATGGTGCAGGCCACTCGGTCACTATTGACGAACGACTGAGCAATTACATTGATACGGAATCATGTCGTATACGCGTCATTATTGGCTGGAATTTGTGCTATCCATGATGACCACCTGACAATATGTTTTCACATCTCAAATGACTTCTCTTGTTGCAGGGCTTAGTCCTTCTGACCCTTGGCGCTTCCATACGAAGCTTAAGGCCCACAAGCGTGGGATGTAATGAATTGGCGATGATACTTGGCACCTGCGCAGCACCGTCCACGAAACAATGGGCTTACTTGTACATAGGACTTTACACCATTGCTCTCGGTGCTGGAGGCATAAGACCATGTGTATCGTCCTTCGGTGTTGATCAATTCGACGTTGAGAACCCAAAAGAGAAAGCACAAATCCCAGGATTTTTCAACTGGTTCTATTTCATGATTACCATCGGCATCTTCTTGTCTCTTTCTTTTGTAGTTTGGGTCTCTACTTACGTCAGTTGGGCTTGGGGATTTGGTACATTATCAATGGCCATGGCTCTTGCGAACTTGATCTTTTTTTTAGGGACCCCATATTACAGACATAGACTTCCCAGTGGAAGTGCTTTAACCAGATTGGTGCAAGTTGTGGTCGCTGCACTGAGGAAAAGGTCAATTGCAATGCCACCGAACAAAGCTGAACTCTACGAAGTTCATGACAAAGAATCTGCTATACCCGGAAGTAGAAAACTGCTCCATACGGATACTTTAAGGTCTGCTGCCTGAATATATTCCAACTTGTTATCTTCTGTCCCTTCAGAACTTCTCTGAAGAATTATCCGTGATGCATTCCTTTTTAAGCTTGCAAGTGGGATTGAGTTGACTAATTCTTGAATATTCTGCGCAGATTTTTTGATAAAGCAGCTGTAGAGACTCAAAAGGAGAAAGTAGCTGGAAAGCCAGTTACCCCTTGGAGACTTTGTACTGTTACGCAGGTATGGTCTCGTCGTTTCACTACTTACATTGCACTGGATTAGTCCTTCACCTTGAATCCACTTCAAGTTTGACCAAAATTTGCACATCAAGCATCGGATGTAAACAGTGATGGAGATTCCATTACAAGCTGTCTTTAAATGAGCCATTCCTTCGTCAATTTATAGGTTGAAGAGTTGAAGGTGCTGCTCAACGTTTTACCGATCTGGGCAACGGCCGTGATCTTAAATACGGCCTTTATACAAATTCTCAACTTCGGTGCCCAACAAGCAATGTCCATGGACAGGAAGCTCTTCTTTTTTACTGTGCCAGCGGCATCTGTGCCTGTTGCAGCAGCCACGATAATCCTTATATTTCTACCTTTCTACGATCGAATTATGGTGCCTTTCATGAGGAAGTACACCGGGAATCCAAGAGGAATCTCTTTTCTTCAGAGAATTGGAGTGGGCCTTTTCATTACGATTATAGCGGCTATTTCGGCTGCCGTCCTTGAGAAGAAACGACGACAGGTACACCTAAGACATGACTTAGCAATTAGATTTCTTGCTCACTGAAAATATAACATGAAGATCCATGATCATGTCCTCATGCTACTCCTGATGCATATGCTCAGTTGAGGAACACATGTAGTACCGGCGACCCTGAGGTCGCCATCACCCGATGATACACCCGGTGGATGAACGTAGTCCACAGATGGACCCTCATCCTCACTACTCGTGCATCTTACACGGGTGCTCCACTCCTCGTCATCACCTGCTCCATCCACCTTCTTTCATCTACTCCATCTGTGGGTCACCCGGTGAGCTGGAGGTCGCCAGTACTACATTCTATCCTGAGTTAAAAAGTTCAAAATTATCATTTAGTTGGCAAGCACAGAAAATTTTAAGAAGCAACACGTTGATCACAAACCAAGATCTGAAAGCAACGCAGTTCTCACTTGATATAATCTTATCTCATATTGATCGCATGCCTGATTTCTGTTTGAAGGTAGCTTGGGAGTCGGGCAAGGCACAGAACCCACTGGCGATAATTCCCATCTCAGCTTGGTGGCTAACGATTCCCTTCTCATTGATTGGGTTTGCCGAGATCTTCGCTTCAATTGGTCAGCTAGAATTTTTTTATGACCAAGCTCCTGATGGGATTAAAAGCATTGGAACTGCGTTTTTCTCAGCAACAACTGCTCTTGGCGCTTACCTCGGCAGTTTTCTGATATCTGTTACAACCAAGTATACGGGTCGACATGGACAGCGACCATGGATCGATAACGTGATCAGCGTCGGCCACATGGATTATTATTTCTGGCTTCTCGCAGGTCTTAGTGGCGTTAACTTCATTATATACCTCGTTTGCGCTCATTTCTATAAGTACAAGGCTGAGTCGAAGAGTACCATGAGAACTATGCAAGTTCCATTAGAATCTGGCGAAACGCCAACTGCGAAGAAAGAAAGCATCCACACGGTGATGTAGCGTCTACGTAGAGCTGCTCGGAAGAGCAGTTTCACCGCAGGTATGACCTATCTATCACATGAAAGATCGAACTCATTACTTTATATTGCAAATTGTCTAAACCTGATCTGACACATGCTGGGAGGAATCAACTGGACGAAAACATCAATTTAGTTGAAATCTCAGAGTCAGATTAGATCATTTTCAATGTACTGTACATGTCATGTCCACCTACTCTGGGTAACATAGCACCCAAACTCAGTTCCAGCTCCTGTAATTTTATGCAATTGAAGGCGTGGCTAACATCTTATTCGTTACCAAGCTCACTATTTCATCTGTGCCTTATGTATACTCCTACAAATGGCTTGACTATTTGATAGATTCATTGAAAGGAAGGTGGTGGGTGCTCAGATTGTCCTCGTTTGATTCAGTCAAAATTACATTAGACCAAAATTTATGCCAAAATTGGATCCAGACAATATTTTTGTCTAAGTTGAGCTTAGTGGTTCGTCAACAAGCTGACATCAAACTTTATTTGTGGGAGGTGCAAATCTATGTGATGATTTGGGTCCACTTGGAATACATACATTGTAGTTTCTATATCACCACCTAGAAGAAGAAAGAGGCTTGGAATTAAGTAGCCTTTGTGGTATGTGTGTTTGGGTTTACGTAAGTGTGTATGAGTGTAGAAGTGTGGTATATTGTTATGTGAGAGAATAGGTAAGGTATGGACTGGTCTTTCTTTAAGTGTGGATTTGTTCAGACATATGTGTTTTAAAGCTAAGAAAAGTATGTCGATCTCTTGAATTTGAGAATCTGAGTATTATTTTTGTTATTGTAGAAATTAGAGTGGGGATTTGTGGGAAGAAGAAGGCTGCATTGTGGTGCTCTTTAGATAAAGCTTCTTTAAGCAAGTTAATATTGGATATTTGGATTTGATAATGGTTCCAAGTTAAGTTGTGGATTTTTACAAGATGTTGCTTAGAAAAAAGTGATGATGAGGAAAATGCAATTATGTACTTTTGGGGTGGTAATTGTATTCAAAGGTAGGCTATTTGCGAGTAAGTAGTGTGTTGAGGGGAAGAGTATAGTAGTTTAGTGACCAAGTTGTATGACACGTGTGTATGTAACATTGGGAGTATATGATATATGGAAGTAAATATAAGGGCATAGCATAGGATAAAGCCTATATGTATAGAGCTAGAGTAGTATGATGTTCTAATCACAAGTAGTCGTGTGATTGTGAAGGGTAGAAGACCCTCTGTGGGCCCATTGTTGAAAGCTGAAAAGATTACACCCATTTGGTTCTACACGCCTGAGAGGCAAAGGCTAGTAGTTGTATTTGGTCTTCTGCTCAGTATCGACAATTTTTGCGTTATGAGCAAGTCATTTATGAATATGAATGTGACAGACAATGGATCTACTAGAAAGCTAGGCACAGTACATGACTTCCAAGAATTTGTTGAATTGGCATTCAAAGTTGTTCATGTACAATGTGACCCGCAGTCGATCATGTGCTAGCAAGACTTTAGACATCACATTGGGTTAATGCAAGTAACGTACGGGCAGTCGATTGACCCACTGGGACACACCGCATTCCATTTGCATGTCAACAACATTCACTGTAAACTTGCCAATTACAAGAGCTCTGGAAGTCAAAATCCCACCCCGCGACCACGTGGTTCGTTCAATTGGCTGAACTTGGACTGTCCGGGAAATGCGTTGCACAGAAGAAAGCTGCGTTGAGCATGGGGGAGCTGCATTACGCGGGAGTGCAACACGGGTTGCATGGTGTCGCGGCCTCTGAGCCAATTCGAGCTCATTGTAATCTAGCTGTTGGGAGGGGTGGTGCTCGGCATCCTCACTACTGCCGGAGCTATTTTCTAATACCTCACGGCCATCATCTTCGTGACTGAGGTCATCCCCTGAGCAGAAGAATCTGCCAAATTCCGTGTCTAAGTCAACCGCCGACATGGTGGTTCCTCTGCTATGTAAGTTCCATAAAATGGGCAATGCGAGTTAAGTTTAGTGGTACCTGAACAAACTTGTGCAATGCAGATCTACGCAATGTTTCAGTTATACACAACATGTGCGATTGTGAGAGGTGAGAGTAGCCAACAACAATGTGATGAATTCACATTTCATTCACAGATTCAGTTGAAATCTAACAATTGAATTCAACAAGCTAAGACACAACTCACTCACTGTATTGTACACAAATCTTCACCACTCAGTCTCCACAGTCTATGCAAGCTCCGAAACAGCAAAATGTCCAAAACAGAAAGCAACAGCTAAGCTGATATCATGCGGTCTCACACAATTGCAATGCAATAGAATGCCCTTCGTTTTTCAACATTTTGGACGTCCCTCAACCGCCCATGAAGGCTCTAGACACCACTGTATTTAGTTTCCAAATCTACTCTATCTAAAGAGCCGCCATCGCCAATACTCAACCTTCAATATACACTAAGTACATTTGGTAAACTGCCCACTTAAAGCCTCAATTTGGCCACCAATAATAACATTGATATGATATCAAGAGGCACCAGCGCCGCTTTCTCCACACACGCATCACCATACAACTCATGATCTTGAACCAATCTGTCAGAACCTTTATTTTTATTCACATCCAAAATTAACGGAATTTCTTGCCTGTAGATGCGATTTCAAGCCTATCCTACCGAGTGGTCTCGGGGTGGGTGGTGGTAATAGGTACTTCGACCTTACTTATCCAAACTAAAGAGGAAGTTGTCTCTTTTGTAGTAATAATACATATAGTTAAGTTTTCTATAGCTGAAATTTGGGAAACTAATACTTAAGATGCCGAAAGGCATTTATTTTACTTTTATTGATTATTAGGCATGAAGTTGCTGAACTTGCCTCTGAAGTACGTTAGAGATCTTTGTGTATACAACCAATAAATTTTGATAGAGATGATGAATTATCATTGCAACATGCATTGTTGGATGCTAGAAAATTCGTGTTTCTTAACCCCTAAATGTCTCTAGTGTTGAAAAATGACATTTTGGATGAAGAGCAAAGACTTTGAAGAACCATAAATTTTTCATAATCCCGACCCCAATTTTGGACAAAATCATATGGTTTGAGTCAAACATCATGTCTTGTTTATGTGGTAAAAATAGAAGACCCAGAAAATTAAGAAGAAAGTAATCACATGCATTCTAGTAAAGGTAGCTTTTGTTTTTGAGATTTCAAACGGTTGACATGTTTTAGCATTCGAAGCCAATTATGTGGAATTAATCCCAATTCCGTTAAAATGGCACTATGCCATGTGCCATTTTGTCACACTAGATCTTACATTTGTGCTCATATAAAATGGTATATTCTGTAATATCACAATTTTTTTTGTAATATCACTTCTTTATATACATTGTCACTCATTTTTCCTAATATCACCTTAAAATTCTGTTATATCACATGGTTTTTGAACTACAGTTCAGAAAGTTGAGGTGTGCCATTTTACCGGAATAATGCCATTTTAACGGAATTGGGGTTAATTATAAATGGTGTTCCGTGAATTTCTTTTAGATTTATTGTAACAACTTTGTAGTTTTAGTAGTAGAACCTTCAACCTGATCTTAGATGTATTGAAATTAAGACATGGATTTGAGTGCAAGGGGTCTAGTATTGGACTGTCTATCTTTCTTTTGTAAATTGTTTGGCAGTTTTCATCATTGCAAGGCTACTATTTGTCGAGCTAAGATTATTTTTTCATGAAATTTTCTTTGAGATGAAGATGAACAACTTTGTACGTGGTGGTTTTTCGATTGCAAATTTCATGTTCGTAGTATTTTCACATCAAAATGAAAATGATTGTATTTTGTAGCCTATTTTGCGCACCAAAACGTTGTGAGCTGAAAATCTATAACCCCTAAATTTCCTTGTGAGTTTTTGGAGCTTGAAACCTCAAAACTGCGATTTTCCACCACTATGCTTTCCGGGGAGTGTGAAGATAATTTTCTAACTATTTTTAGATTTTCAACAATAAGATCTCATAAATAAGCCTATTTTCACTTACTAGTTCAAAAAACAACTATTAGATGTTTATCATTTGCAAGATTGTATCATCCAAAGTTTGTGCAATATTTTTTACTAAAATTTCTAAAAACTTTGAAACTTGCTCTTATAAAGTTTGGAGGCTGCCCTTCTGGAATCAATAATTCTTTTGACAACTAAAATTTGTGTTAAAAAACTCTAAAATTGAAATATAACTTGATATTTGTTGGAATATAACTTGATATACACCTTGGAGTATAGGGAATACTCAATGAAAATCTTAGTCAATAGTATTTATTTTTAGTCAAAAACCTAGGCTACCCAAAATGGCAAAATATCAAATCACTCTGCAAGGATAGTTAGGGAATAAGGCCCCATGAGTCAAGTTTTGGTCCACATGATTACAACAAGTCTATTACGAGTTTGTACGCATGAGATCTAAATATCTTATCTTTACTTTCATCTATAACACTTATTTTAATAATGACTTTTTGGCTTAAAATACCCCACGGATGTTCAAAAGTTAAGAGTGTGGGCACTCTTGGGTACTTCCTCAAACATTGACATGATCCATTACAAGAGTAAAACCCAAGAGAACATATTCAAGTATTCAATTAATCAAAAGCATGGCATGTAGCCAAAAGTCACACATTAGGCCACGGCCTTGTTCCCTCTTTTTTCAAGATCAGCCCCAAGGGCTTTACACCGAGGGGGAATTCACCTCTATATGATATCAAATTTTTGATGTACTCTTAACCCCTAAAGTCGTAAGCCCCCAAAACTTCCAAAACTCCTCAAAACCACACTCTTTCAATGCAAGATGAAAATTTTCAACTTTTGACATAATTTGAAGTATATAACCCTAAGATCTTATACCTAACTTGTCCATGTATGTGAGTACCAAAATTTAGTTTCAAATTCCTTACCAATTGTGAGATTGTAACATTCAAAGTTGAAAAAAGAAGTATTTTTCCCTTGTTGCAAAATCTAGGTTTGAAGTTATTTGTGTGCTCAATAAACCAATTTTAAGAGTAAATCTGAACTATGGCTCTTCCAGTTCTTGTTCCTAAGTGAGTTGGGAACACATCTATGCAATCTTTACCTTCATGCAACCTGTAAAACCTAAAGAAATGCTCGAATTCTTACATGGAGGTATTGTGAAATTCAACTTCAAAGGCCTCTCTTTGATAATAAAAATGGCATGTGAAGGATAATTGGATGAATGATCCAAACATTGAGATGCCTTAAAACCTTACTACCAAAAAAAAAAAAAAAAAAAAAAAAAAAAAAAACATATAAAATATCAATTTTTGATGAATTTTGATGATCTTATGCTCATTTATTTCTCAAAAATATCAACATAAAACGAGCATATACCACAGTTTGGGCAGATTTCAAATAGTGTTATCAAACTTTGACGGTGATTATTTCCTAAAGTATGAAGAATTTTGAAGCATAAAGTGACTTCTTGGAAAGATATGGAAGAATTGTACAACGATTCAATCTCATACTATCTAAATATACTCCCTCAGTCACATTGTAATTATCCAATAGTTTTTCTCAAATATACAATCGGAGGTAGATTTAAGAGAACCTATTGGACAATCATAATGAGACAAAGGGAGTAGTAAACAAGGGGCTGACCAGACCCAAACGTCCCGTTTTGGGTTGCCTTTTAACCCTTAAACGTCAGACCCAGCCCGAGGGGTTGGGTTTTTTTTTTAGAGAATCTTGCTCATAACTTACACTCCATTATACCAAATGGAATTTTTAGAATTCCAAACTGAGCACCTTAAAGAGATCTATACTTTCTTAGAATAGAGCTCAAGCAAATTAAAAATAGAATAATGCTAAGAATGGAGTTTAAAAGAGATTTTGGTTGTGGTATCAGGAAAGCATATGACGTTTAAGGGTTAAGACTCTCAATCGAACCCATTAGGGCTCAAAATTGGCATGGAGATTAGTTGCCCTTGACTCTCCATGGAAAGCGTCCAGTAGAAAAGTTTGCCTTGCTATTGCAGATTCCAAGGACAGGATTCTTGGAATGAAAGAAAGAGTGGGGAGGAACGTTCCTTGGAGCTGAAATTAGGGAGCCGTCAGTGAGCAAATAGTGTTTCGATAAGAAGACGAAGAGAGCATCAAGGGCATCAATCCGATTTCGATCCATAACAACAAAACACACACGCTCATCTCCTTAATAAACAAGCAAACAAACAAGGCAGTTAAGCTTTTGCCATCACCTCCCTTTAGTTGTTTTTTCACTTCCCTGCCCTGCCTTGCCTTTGCCGTGCTACTCCATGCCAGCAGCTCACATGACCCGCATGTGCGATTTGCTTGCTCGCTTGCTTGCTTGCTCCACTTGTATACTTGCTTACACCTGCAAACACTTCTCCCCTTGTTCCATAGGGTTTGATTCTGTTGCCATTTCATTCACATGGCTTGGGTTGCCCGATCGCTGCGGCGCTTGCAATCTGCTGCTCCCCATTTGGTAAATCAAGCTTTGCGCATCAGCGATTGCGAATTGGGTTTTGAATTTTTGAAATTGGGTTCGCAAACCCTAGTTTTAAAATTTGAAAAATTCGTGTGCAGCTAGAATCGAGGATATGGATCAGAAATTCTCGAGACGCAGCAGCTGACATTTTCGTTGCCCATCACTCTGTTTGTAAGGTACGTCTGGTAGTGATTCTTTTTTTTAAGAAAGTAGAATTGGATCCTGGTAAGGTAGAGCACTTCAATTCGTGGCTTTTGCAGAAATTGTTAAAATATCTCCCACTTTTTATTGTAGGCAACTGTGAGAGAATCTCAACATATCAAAGAATGTGTATATAAAGGCTAATGTCATCAGGAGTCAAAGTTCCAATTTGAGTTTTTTTGTTCCAAATCAATAGTTTCCTACTCGGCGAGAAAGCAAATTAGGTGTACCACCATTTCAGAAACCGACCCTTCAAGGTGGATTGTTAAAAAAATGACGCAATGGCTCACTAGATTCAATCACCGCATGTATATTTACAGCTTCAAACTCCAATATTCGTGTACTCATAGTGAATACGTTAGGTCATTTTAGAAACGAGCATCGAAAACTCATAACAAATTGCAGAGGAGTCCACAAAAACAATGATTCCACTTGCCCATGCACAAAAACTGCTCACACGGTGAACTCCACAATAAATTTGCCATACTGAATTTCGCGGCACTATGGAGCAGTCCAGTTGCTAATGAGATAAGACTGATTCAAATACTTAGTGGAGATTCCAGTAGGGCGATTCTGGATGTTATGAGCATTCACAGACGTAAGTTCCGAGGATCGTATCCCAGTTGCTATACAATTCTCTCACTTGATAAATTGTGTGTGTGTGTGTGTTTCAGCAAAGTGCTTCATCGGAAACGGTATGGGTGGTGAGCTCAAGGGCACTGTTCACAGCCACCATGTTGAAATCTGCCGTTTCTACCACTCATGAGGAGCCTCGCAAATCAGCTGCTTCGACAACTTCTCATGAGGAGGTTCCCTAGTATATCCATTTACCACCCTTTCATCACTCCATTTGTGCAAAAGTGCCATTTCATCAATCGATTTTACCCTATCAAGTAACGAGCTTTGAAACAACCGTTTTGCAGGTTTCGAAAGGAGGAAGCGGTGATGGCACCTTCACGTTTACTTCCAAGGGATCCCCAAGGGTGGTATTTATTCTTGGTAAGAACTCTCCAACATCTTTTCTTACATAGATAATATTCCTTGAAAATGGCTACACCCCAAGTGCCATTTCGACATACCAGAATAGTCATTTCTTCCTGTGTTCATTGCTTATGCTTTCAAAACGCCATTAAGGAGCACCCATATCATATAGTAGAGCATCACTATCCCTGTCCCTATAATATCAGCTTCTCTTTTCACAGATTTCTTACCCCTTACCCCCTAAAAGTGCGGAATATTTTCATTGAGAGTTATTGGAAAACTGTATTGCAAGCTCGACTTGTTGATTTGGAAGGTGTGTGTGTGATTGCTTGTGTGATCAGGCGGACCAGGGAGTGGGAAAGGCACTCAGTGTCAGAAAATTGTAGACAAGTTTGGATTCGTGCATTTAAGTGCAGGAGACTTGCTCCGTGCAGAGATTCAGTCTGGGTCTGAATATGGGTGAGAATTTTACTTAGATTGTATAATTATTTCAGTATGTTGTTGTTGTTGTTGTTGTTTCCTTCTTATCATTCAAGCTTGCTTGCTGTGGGGGTGGTGGTTAATTGCTTTAGGTGCCATGGCAGGGAAATGATAAAGAACATGATCAAAGATGGCAAGATAGTTCCGTCCGAAGTAACCGTAAGGCTTCTATTGAAAGCTATGGAGAACAGCAAAGGCGAAAAGTTTCTCATAGATGGTTTCCCTCGCAATGATGAGAATCGAGCTGTCTTTGAGCGTATGGTACCTTTCCTCCTTCACACATTCCTTTCCTATTCTAATATTATCAAGCATTGTTTTCAATTCTAATTAAAAATGATGGCAAGTCATCTCTTTTGCAGACAACCCGGGTGAAGGTAAATGTGTATGTTGCTCGAATGAACATAATTAATACTCGAATGTACTCAACTTTCTGCAGACGGGCATTGCACCAGAATTTATCCTTTTCTTCGATTGCCCCGAGGACGAAATGGAGAGGCGAGTGCTTGGTCGTAATCAGGTATGTATGTATGTTCATGAAAGCATTATTTTCTTTGTATGTAAGGGTAGAGGTACCTAATTTTGTTTCTAGCTTAGTTGGTGAGTCTTTGACTCTTGATAATTGTTGCATATAATATTGAGAACATATGTTTCTTGGTGCATTAGAAATTTCTTTCTTCCATTTACTACAAATAGATGTTTAAGATTTGAGAATTTCAATCATAGGTAATAGGCAAGTCACCATTTTAGGTGCCTCGGCCTTACCTTCTCTCAGACAGCCTGTGAGAATGTACTTTGTTGCATGTGATTAGGGGCGTGTGGATGACAACAAGGAAACAATGCAGAAGCGGTTGAAAGTGTTTGTAGATTTTAGTGTGCCAGTAGTCAAATACTACGAATCTATGGGAAAAGTACATAAGGTATCTATCTATCTATCTATCTATCTTCTTCTTTTTTGACATCCCCATTCCTTCAATGTTTCTGGGAATGAAATATAAGGTTGGGGCTTTTCATGAGAATGAAGTTGTTCAAATCAGAATTGAATTTCCTTTCATTCCCTTCTAGGACACAGTATTCTGTTTTAAAATGGACTGAATTGCGACACTGGTGCGTGAATACAGGTCACTGCAACCGGGAGTATAGATGACATCCACACCACCATTGAACCACTCTTTGAACAATTCTCAGAAGTAAGCTAGCTTTTGCTTCAATTCTCCTCTAACCCTAATCTCATTCAAAATTGTGCAATATTGGCACTTTTAGGGCAAGAGGGTTACATTGCATGGAGAGTGATATTATCGAGAACCAGATATGTCACCATAGTAGCACTTTGTGACACAATGAACGGTTTTGGTATGTCAAATTGGCACATGGAGATTTACCATTTTAATGGGAATTGCTTCTCTCTTATCTTCCATGCAGGATTGGGAGTATAGAATTTGCATGTATGCATGTTTGCTGATAAAAGAATGTTGGCATGTTGGCAGGCTCATTCCACTGGCGATGTTCACTATGCCACGGAGAAATTTGACACATCACCTGCAAATAACTGACTACTCCTCCCTGACTACATGGTGTGTTCCTTCTATTCGACGTGTTCCCTCTATTCGACCTTAAAAGGGGGTCTGTGCTAATTAGGATCCGATTGATCGATTAAAATTGCGTCCTCCTCAATTTTTAGCGACCGCACAATGCTCAAATTGTCTTCACCGAATAAGATAGGGAAATATCTGTATTCAGCTGGTTTAGTATCGGTGCTTTCCAACTTGAACCTTGAGAGGAAAGAATATATGTGCTAAACGCAGATGATGATGAAGAAGAAGATGATGTCTCTTGGTAAAGGAAAAGTGCATCCTGCTCTTTCCTTGCATGAGCAGATGGGCTCATGTTATGTGGAATGTGTAATTGGTTCTATTGGAAGTCTCCAATGTACTTATTTGTGTTTTACAAAACTACTATGATTGTTGTCAGTCAGTAAATGGCGATAAGTATGGCGCTTTCGGCAGTAGAAATAGTTCAGTCTCAAAATCTGCTTCACCGGTTGTGGCTCCTTCTTGAATAGTACTCCCTCTGTCCTAGTAGGTTCTCCCAAATCTACCTCTTGTGGTAGATTTGAGAGAACCTACTAGACAATAATATTGGGACGGAGGGAGTACCTTGTACTTTGCAGACTTGTTGATTGGAGGTAGATTTGAGAGAACCTATTGGACGATTGTAATGGGATGGAGGGAGTATGAAATTGTAGGAGGTAGGAATGGGTGGGATGGAGGGAGTATGAAATTGTAGGAGGTAGGAATGGGTGGTTGGCAAAAATGTATGCCTCCTATGTTATAATGCAAAGTGTTGTTCCAAGATATATTCTTTTCAATTTTGGTTCGGACCATTTTGACTTTACAGATTGATTGCAATACTTCTTTTCATAGATTATGCTCTTACAAGCAAGTTTACAATATTGATGTTCACATAGATAGAATAGATAGAACTCTTCATTGCCGACAGATCACAGAGAGCCTGAAACTATAATGAATCGTCTTATGATAACTGCAGGCAATGTTGCCAAGATCTGTTGAAGTAGTGATGCTCTGTTGGTGATAAAAACTTGAATCCTCCATTGAATGTAAGTTACAGGAAATTCACATCTCTGCAATTCATGTCAATGGAGTCAGAGTAAGGATATTCTTTATTCGTGATATTAACAGGAAAACTATAGTAAATGTTTGATCAAACTCTTTATACCTCCGTTTAAGGTTTAAGCTCCTTGATACTTGCAGGTCCTGACACAATAAACTCCTTTGCTTGGTATGAAAACTTCATTCTCTGGCTGAGAGCACTTTTACTGAGGAATCTACAATGAGTTGGAACGAGTTATGTGCAGAAAAGATATATTTATATGCACAATAGATATATATTATATGAACTAAAATAATCTAAGATACACAAGGATAATACCGGTACATGAATCGGCATTTCTTCCATTTGACGTAAATTTACATGTTAGGCGCGCTTGTACATTCAGTGAACAATTTGAATAGTCGAAAAGTTGGGAAGAAGACCTTATAAATCAAAAAATGTTCATGGAGGTGGAACATCCCGGTAGTGCAAGCCTCAGTGCTCGAAGGATGTTGTTGTGGTGCCGAGGGCATTCATACAGTGGTGGAGTTGAATTGGTAGTCAGTCTGGTGGATAGATACACGCTGCAAGGCTCTGGTTTTGCTACCCTCCACCGCACCTCAAAGAATCCCATCTCAAATCAAAATCACAATATACCAGTAAAAAGTAGTCATAAAACTCCTCATCGAGATTTCTGTCTCTTGAGTTTTCGCAATCGCTCCTGGCGCTCCTCCTCCTCGATCAACTCCTGCTCTCGCTCGTCTTCTTCTCGTGCCAAGCGTGCGCTCCGCTTCTCTTCCGCCTGAATGTGCCGAAAACTCGTCTCCATGTTCTTGTCATCCCCGTCGTCCAAGTCCTTGTACTTGTTGGGATTGTAGCGAAACAACTTCTGTATGATGCTTGACACTCCTGATGCTCGAGGGGCACGTCCACCACCATCACTGTCTGACTCGTACTCGGAGTCTTCTAAGTCTCGAGCCCTCTTCTTTGGCTTCGGTTGTGGCGGAGCAGGCCTGTTCCGAATCGGCTCATCGCTCACTCGCCTCCTCATCACCTCATCGCTTACTCGCCTCCTCATCGCCTCATCGCTCGACTTTCGTGGTAACGGCTGCTGCTGGTCACTCTTTCTCCTCATGGGGTCTTCTAGTCTCCTTGTTGGAGGATTGATCACTGGTTTCCGCTTCAACCCGTTTGCTGGCGCACCAGCTGCTCGAGGTCGAGGTCCCCCGGCTACTGTGCTTCTCCTTTCGTTCTCCTGGTCTGAGTCTGAAGCTTCGTACCTTGATCTCTCGACTCTCCTGCCGTCGTTTAGTTTCGCGTTTATGGAGACTTTCTTGACGGGATCCCCGACCATCTTCCGCTTTGGATCGAGTCCACGAGCAGTCTGCGATGATGAGACGACCTTTCGCTCTACCGTTGTTGTTGTCTTCTGCTGCACCATCCTCTCTCGCGAGATTTTTTGCCCTGAGCTCTGGCTCATCTTTGGGAGAGGTTCTCGAGCTCTGTCGTGATTTGTAGGTTTGGCAGTGCCCACTGACTTCGCCCTCTCTAGCTTGGGCAATGGTCGCTTGTCCAAGCCGCCACTCGATCGTCTCTCGTCCTTGCCCGCTGATGATGGTCCTCGAGATGATGGAACTGGCCTCCTTTCGGTCTCGTATCGTGTGTCCCTCTCAGCAACCCTTCCACCTCCATTTGCATGCCGGGGAGGATCCCTTCTCTCGCTTTCATAACGAGCACCACCGTCTCTCTCCCCAGGCCTACTCGCAGGTCTACTCTCTGGTTTGCGAGCTGATGATACTCCCTGAGGTCGGGAGCCACCATTGCTGCTTGCAAGTTTGGCTTTCTGTGATGCCTGTGATGCACCCAAAAAGGATGGCTTGGGCTTCGCTGAACCCTCCGAGTTCGAGCCCCTAACGTCTTTCGACGTCTTGCTGGGCTCTGCTCGAGAATCAGGTTTAGAGGGAGGACCATCAGAGAACAAAAACGAGTAATCTCGATTGTCTTTGAGCTTCTGTGCTTTCACTGCCACGGGGTTGACAGGCTTCGGTTTCGGTGTAGGTCTGCTGGGAGGTCTCATGGAGGACGAGCCATTTCTGCTCTCGGCGCGAGCTTTGGCAGCTTTCTCAGCCTCGGCTATTCGTGCTTCACGAGCAGCAATTTCACGAGCTCGCTTCTCATCCACCACCCGCTTCGCCACCACCTTCTCCTGCTTCCCGAAAAACGAACCGAAATTGTCCTTCACAGGCAGCCGCTTGCTCCCACTCGGCCCTGCTGGCTCCCGATCCCGCTCCCTCCTCTGCTCGTACCGATGGTCGTCTCTCTCGGGAGATGGACTCCCTACATACTGCTTCTTCTGCTTGTCTGCCCTCTGCTTTTCCAGTGCTTTGAGACGAAGTAACCGATCCCGTGCCTCCTGGTTATCTGGTACCCTGTCATCACTCTCAGTCTTTTTCCTCTGCACGGACCTGGAACCTCCACCTCGATCGTCGTCTTGCAAGAAGGAAAAGTCCCTGCTCTTCTGCAGGTAATCTACCTTCTCGTTCCGCCACGACATCCTTGCACCCTGCTTTCGACTCTTACCCTCCCTATACACCAGCACCACACAATCAGACCATATATCAATGTCCAAACCCTGAGGCTTTCATAACAACAGCAAGAGCTCTGCTGACTGGTTGCTCACCACCTTGCCAACCACGCAAGGAATTTCCAACTCTAAAATCGTAACCTTAGCAGCATAAATCCTCCTACAATACTCATTTGACCAGATTAAATGCCGCAAACACAATGATATCTCTGCTCTTACCCTCCTTAAACACCAGCACCATAAAATCAAACAAATATGACAATGTCCAAACCCTGAGGCTTTAACAGCAACAGCAAGAGCTCTGCTGGCTGGTTGCTAACCAGCTTGCCAACCACGCGAGGAATCCCAACTCTAAAATCGTAGCCTTAGCAGCATGAATCCTCCGACAATACTCATTTGACCAGATTATATGCCGCAAACACAATGATCTCTCTACTCTTACCCCCCTTACACACCAGCACCATTCTTATACAATGAAACCAAACATCAAGGTTCAAACCCTAAGCTTTGACAGCAAGCTCTCTTCACTTAATGAACAAGCTAGCTACTTACTCTCCACCTTGCGAACCGGTTAATAAAAAAAAAATGCAGGAATTTTATAATCGTAACCCTGACAGCAATGAATCCCGCTACAAGATTGAATGCCGCAAACACAATGAGCAAATCAACGAGACAGCTTTTCGGAGCCTGTATTTAACAGAAATTTGGCCAGAGGTTCCGATCTAGGGTTTCAAAAATTCACCAGCAATTGCTATACACGAATTCAGCTTTCAATGGAAAAATGAAGATAGCGACGGTCCCGTGGTATACAAGAAAGTGGCGCATTGGTGATTACCTGAATAGTGAAGCCTGAATATTCTATGCTTTGCGGTCCGAGTGGTGGTGCAGCCATGGCCAGAGCTCCGCTACCTCCATTGCGCTCGCCATTGCTTACTCCGTACGCATAGCATCGAATTAATGGACGGCCTCAAGGTACAAACGAGGAGCGCCAGATTACAAAGCAAGCAGCGCGGGATGCCGAGGGACGGAATCGAACAACAGCGTCACTCTCAGTCTGTGAGCCCCAAACCCTAAAAACACGCCTGGCTCTCAACAACGTTCTTGTTCCAAAGGTTTTTGGGTTCCTCAACGGAAGATCTAGCTTTTCCTTTCAGAAAAGGTAGATCTCAATCAACCTCTATTTCCTAAAGACTCTCATGGAAGTGTGTATGCTTTGTGGAATGAAGGTGTGGACTTGCACTTATTTATAGTTGGGGATGGGATTAAAATTCTAAAGTAAAATGAAAGTAAAAGATTGGTTTATCGAGTGGTGAATTTAATGTACTAGCCGGTCAAATAACGCGTGATTTGCCTTGACTTTGCTTCCGCGTCTTTCACCGCGTTGAACTACATGCACAACAGTTGTGTTTTGTACTCATCTAAGGTGTAACACGTGGCCCTAACGGCAAGTTTCTCAGAGCATGTAGTTTCTTTGAAGAGTTTTAGACGCGTGATTTGCCTTGACTTTGCTTCCACGTCTTTCACCGCATTGAACTACATGCACAACAACAGCTATGTTTTGTACTCATCTAAGGTGTAACACGTGGCCCTAACGGCAAGTAACGGCAAGTCTTAGAGCATGTTATTGCTTTGAAGAGTTTTAGACGCATGGTATCTATAAGAAATTTCTTTCACACATGGTATCTTCAAGGAGTTTCGATGACGCATGGTGTCCAAAAGGAGTATCCAAAAGCCTCGGTATTGACAAGGAGTTTTGATAACGCGTAGTTGTTATAAGAAACATTTGAGGCTATATAGCTTGTGAGAAGTTTCAAAAACATATAATTCCTATTAAAAGCTATCAAAGACATGTAGGTCTTACAAAGCACGTGGTATATTTAATTACTACTTTGATTAACCCCTAAATGCCCAAGGGGGGTAAAGCTCCTAACAATTGATAATAATGCTGATTTTTTCAAAACTGCGTAGAAACAAATAAAAGATGAAAATGGAAAATCCAACCGTAGGATCTTCTTTGGAGCATGGCAATTAGTATGATTGCCAAGTTGCATGTCATTCGGAGCTATGGATTTCAAGATCCATGCAAAAAAGGGGTGAAGATCACACCACCAAAACTTTCATGAAAAATCTCTTTCGCCCACTCTCACAAATTGAGGATCAAGGTTTTTACTATTTATCCAAGGAGGGAGTAGAGTAAACCGACCGAGGAGTTGAGCAAAAAAAATGGTGGATGAAAAATCGATGGGATGAAAGCGGCGTTGTGCACCAAAGATGGAGCCTCACATCCAGAATGTCGAAAAACGACACTGTGGGCGCTTAAGGGTTAAGTAGAAACAAAAGTGTCATGAGATTCTAGCTAATTTCATTAGCATAAGTCCATAGCTAAAATAAGTCCATAGCTAAAAATCTCTTAACACAATATTATCGATTTCATTCCTTGATAATTTCTAATTTTAACATTTTATATATATATATATATATATATATATATATATATATATATATATATATATATATAATACACTTCATTGAAACACACCTCGAAAGTTAGGGATGTTGTGATTTAGCACCCACAACTTGCTCTTTAAGCGTTCTTGTAGGCAACGTATACTTTCATTTGAACAAAACTTATTGTTTACTCTAGCAAATTTTACATAAGATGTATCATATAAATTCTAGTAAACATCCAATGAAGGTTTAGAGAACCTCTCACATTTATCATCTCATAATCAGAGACCCTTGTGATTTGCAAACCACGTGAAGGAGATTCTTGAGTGCTTGCCATAGTTTGACCCCAAGAGTTCTAAAGCCTCAATTATATATTTTACCTTCAAAGTTGCATTTTTGTTTTTGTAAGTTGATTTTTCTGTTACATAAAGTATCTTCGGAATATAACCACAAGATATAGTCACTGAATTATACATAAGGTCAATTCCATTGAGATGGCATTCTTCTATTAAAATTAAGCATTTTAGAATGCGTAAAATGAAAAATAATAATATTGATTTTGTCAATTTTTGACATCAAAGAGCAACTATTTCTTAATAGCATTTCACAAATATAATGTAGTTTTTGAATGGTTGTTCAAAAACATAAATATTTTGATTGAGAAATATTGCCCTTTAACTGCTTTCAAAGGTCAACATCCATCAAAATGTGTGATATCATGTAATTGTTGCTTATATTACAGAATTCTCTTGATATTACAAAGGACATATTAAAAAACATGTCATTTCAGAGGCATAACTAAATATGCTTCTAAAATAGCACATTGTAGAACGCGGCCAAAATGGCATGTTAGGGATTTGCCAGAGTAGCACATTAGGGATTTGCCAAAATAGCACAAGAGGTAAGTCCAATTTAACGGAACCAAGGTTACCTATAGAGTACACCAAATCCTCACCATGAATACAAAGATGATGTTCAAAGTTAGAGTACAAGTTATGTTGTTATTGTATCAAGGAAAACAAGTACTTTGAAGTAGAAACTACCAATTTGCACGATAGATTTGTCTTGAGGCTCTTCAATTTCTTGTTACCAAGTAGTTAGAATATATCTACATGATATCTACTCTTATATGACATATGGAATTTTGTGATAATTTTGAATATGTACACTTGGATAAAATTCAACTCAAAAACAATACCCACTTTATAATAATAAAAGAAGCGTACAAAGTATTGTTCATTTGAATTTATGGACAACAGGAACATGCTCTAGTGCCTCTTTTACATGTCCAATAATCAAAATCTCGAAGAATATTTCATACACATTTATGTTTCGTGAGTTACTAAAGTTATTGCACGGATTGTTTTAGGATATAAAAATATAAAAGATTGGACCAATTAGATTTAGTAATTTTGGATTTGTCTTGAATCAATTTTGGATTTGTCTTGAATTAATTTTGGATTTGTCTCGAATTAATTTATGGAATTTGGGTAGAATGAGAAGTGGTAGGTGTACCAAAACAAAATATTCTAAGATGTACACCGTGGATACATTATAATTAAACTTTACTAGCTATTATGTATTTCTTCCTTAAATGACCTTAGAGTTTTTTTGTCTTGTGTGGTTTTCGAGCATCCGAACTTCGAGCATCCTGAGAAGACCAGCTAAACAAGTGGGACTAACTACATTTAAGTGAAATGCGCATGCGGAGTCCTACTTCCCAATAAGTTAACTATCAGAACTTTTAAGTATAGGGGCTTGCTTCAGTTCCGTCAAAAGTTTCTCCAAGAGGGGCTCTTAACAAGCCAAAGTTTCTTTGAAAAGAGAATCTTCCAAGAGTGAAGTTGATTGGAGAAGACAACATATTTTTGTGCTGAGTGGGTGAAAGTTGGGTCGATGGCCTAACAAGTATGAGGACTTAGAGAAACGCTACCTTTGGCATGTCAAGAGCCTCTCTTTGGCATGCTTTTAGATTTGGTTACTAGCTTGCTAAAGAAGAAAATAATTCTTCCCTCTCAAAATGGAACCAATTCCACCCCTTTAGCATGTTGGAGATGCTCTAGTCTCTGCTACTTGTGTGGCCACCCACCCAACCCTCATTCAAATACGTCGGTAAGGTTTGATCACCCGATATTGAGGTATGATTACAATGAGCAAGGAGGAATTCTAAACTTTGAGGCTCAAAATGAGTCTCTAAACCCTCAAATGTCTAAACCTATTTTAAGCCAAAAACCAAGTTTTAAAATAATCATAGATGAGAATAAAAATAAGCTATTTAGATCTCAACCATAAAAACTTATGGTAGACTTGTTTTAGGCTATGCAAACCAAATTTTGAGTCATCACGCCTTACATATTTTGAGATTGTAACTTAATATTAGGACTCGAGACAGTCCACAAAATTTCATTCTTTTTACTTTGGGGTGAAAATTCTATCAATAAAGCTACTACAATGAAAAAAATCTCCAACTAAAAATTTCTTTACTTTCATCTCAATAACACCCTTACACCAAATTAATTCATCCAAATTTTAGTTATTTTACTAAGTTCATAGGTAATACCACCAAAAAACCTAACAATGATAATTGTAAGATTTGAACATACGCATAGGATCCATTTACCTTATTGTCTTTACAACTTGAGTTCTATTTAAACTAAGTAACACGATTCCCATTTGCACCAAACAACTAATAATTGGATTTTTCATTAACCCTTAAGCGCCCACGGTGTCCTTTTTCGACATTTTGGATGTGAGGCTCCGTCTTTGGTGCACAACCCCGCTTTCATCCCATCGATTTTTCATCCGCCGTTTTTTTTGCTCAACTCCTCGGTGGATTTACTCTACTCCCTCCTTGGATAAATAGTGAAACCTTGATCCTCAATTTGTGAGAGTGGGCGAAAGAGATTTTTCATGAAAGTTTTGGTGGTGTGATCTTCACCCCTTTTTTGCATGGATCTTGAAATCCATACCTCCAAATGGCATGCAACTTGGTGGTCATACTAATTGCCATGCTCCAAAGAAGATCCTACGGTTGGATTTTCCATTTTCATCTTTTATTTGTTTTTATGCAGTTTTGGAAAAATCAGCATTATTACCAATTGTTAGGAGCTTTACCCCCCCTTGGGCGTTTAGGGGTTAATCTCAATTACATGTACCTTCTCAACACACTTTATAGAGAAACTCGTGCCTAATACCGCTTTCACTTAGTTAAAATCAAACTCGACAAATAGCAAATAATCTCATCAAATATGAAATTAAAAAGTACAACAAATTTCAATAGAAAGATCGACTTTAACTCCTAAAGGCCCAAAAGATTGGAAGAATAACTTAGATGTATTATTAAATATGGATTTTGTAACTCTTATAAAGTTTTGCTCAAAAGACAACATGAAGATCCGGATGCCTCAATCAGATCTTTACGGTGAGATTTCTTAAAATAGTAATATATAATTTTACAATAAATTAAAGAGAATAAAACTTTGAAAATCAATAGAAAATACACTTTCTATTAGTAGTAGTTGGAAATTGATCTTTTTAGCTAAAATATCATATTATATGATTATATAGAGAAAGGCCACACATAGCCTAAGAGAAACACTATTAGTTTCTCGAAATAGTAAGTTTCAAACAGTAAAAAAACCTTACCAAGTTAACTTTGTGTTCAAAAGCTTAGTGTGAACAATTTGTGTGTCCAAACGAGGTTTTGTAAATTGGATGTGGTTCCCAACTCACCAAAGTTTGGAAAGTAGAAAAAATATCCAAAAAAATATCTTCTTTTAGTATGCTACAACTACTCAAAATTCAAGATCGACCATAAAATGGTTGATTGGGCTCTTGGGGGTTAAGTTCACGATGGACCATTAAGTGACAACCACATTTTGAGTAAAAATTACCTTTACAATTAAGCACATTGACACATACAAGCAAATATGTACAAGAAAATGTGAAATTTACTTACCAATGTGTGAGAACAAAATTAATAACTAAATGAAGCTAACATGTGGTTTAGTCAATGTGTGAACACCAACAAATGGACACGTGAAATTGGTTCAACAAGAATGTGTCCCACTTAGCAAAGATTTGTTTCTTGAATTAGATTTCATAAATAAGAATAAAGATAGATTCACAACAATATGAAACCAAAAACTTCAACAAGGTTATAAAAATAGATTCAAAGAATACATTGATTATAGGAAAGCGGAAAGAGAAAAAGAGAATAGAAAAGAGGAAACGAAAACTCAAAGGGGAAGTAGAACAAGTAAAAAGCATGAAAGAAGGGGGAACTCGGTCGACGTGGCCTCATATGTTTACAAGAATGCGATGAGAATAGTTGGAATAGTAGGAGAACTTGATCAACGTGGTCGCATAGATTTGCACGTAACGTCAAACCCCTCTCTAAGCTACCCTTTCTTGAACACTATTTGAAATTTGTCCACAATTGCTGAATCTCTAGTATATGATCATTTGTTCTCAAGATTTGCCAAAATTGATCCAAATGCGGAAAACTGCAAAAAGTCACCAAAATTTAAGTTTTACTTTTTTCTAAGTTCTTTTCGTTTTGGTGCACATAAAAGAGGTACTAAGGTATGTTCTCACTCTTTGAATTTCAATACCTTGGAATGTCATTTGCCTTCTTATATTGTCAGAATCATGCCTTTGAATATGAATTATATTGGACCTTCTTGTGAAAAATCAAGCTTCAAATTCAAATTCAAATTCAAAGGCATCGTTCGAGAACGTGATCAGTTTTAAAAGAGTACATATTTATCAAGCCCTTTATCACCTCATGATACTACTTTACTCGCTCTATGATTGTGCATTATTAGAAGCAACAACATTGACTCTCAAATACCATACATGACATGAATAAGGTTGAAGGAGTTTTGCCCAACCTTTTGCAAACCAAATCCTTTAATTACAAAAGCAAATGTTATCAAATCGTATATCGCTAAAGGCTCTTGGTGAGAGACTATCTACTCATTTTCACCTCTCATTATCATCAATTAAGGTCAAGGTGTGTGATTCTTGAAGGTTAAGTTTTGCACTTTAGCATGCAAAAACTTTCTAGTTATTGGAGCAAATGTTATGAATGTATATATTAATAACTCTTGGTGAGTACTGTTTACTCACTATCATTGCACCTCTCACTATCATCAATTGGGATTAGGCGCATGAGTCAAATTTTTCCCAACCTTTGGCGCGTTAAAACTATAATAATATTGTTAAATTTATCAAATTATATATCACCACAAAGTTCTTAGAGAGAGCTATCCATCCGACCTTTTTTTTTTTTTTTTTTTTTTTAATTATCAAAATTGAGCTTATTCCAAAAGATTTGCAATATCAATCAGAACATTATGGAACAAAGGAAGTATTTGCTTCTAGTAATGGTTTTTTTGTCCTTAAAACATTGCTTTCTTTTTTCACAACAAGCCTAAAATAAAATAAAAATAAAATAAATAAAATCCAATTTTGAACGTTTTGACCTCACAATCAGTATCTTCTAGACACATGGCTACATATACGGTTAAAATGCAAGCAAAACCATACACATGTGTTTAGAATAGAGAAACACATTAAAGCAATTTGGGAAATTAAAAAACTATTAGTCTCGTCAAAAAAGTTAAGATGTGATACCCTTATGAATGGGTGTACATGGAATAATAAAGCACTATAGAATACGATCTTACGATGGCTATTACAACAAAGATACAAATGTAACGCACTACTGAAACCAAGACCTTCTATGCATAAAAGTACTACTTTACCATTCAAAACCCTTACATCTCCTAACACTAATTTAAGGGTGCAATCTATAGAATTCACATAGTGTAATGAAGTAATGATATTATGATATATTCTGACAAGAAACCACTGAAAATAAAATTTAAAAATATCAACCTTCCATCGGCAATATTATCAACAAAGAGTGAATAGTTATATCAATAATAGTAATAATAGCAAGTGCCAAAGTATCTATATACATTCCATTTATAAAAATCCTAAGAACCAAACTCAAAATATTAAAAAAACATTTAAAAAAAATTTAGAGAAATAAACACGATTGCTATACACCATGCCATGTTTATTTTATTACATGAGAGAAAAATAGAAAGTGAAGAGCCACTACCAATAGACATTCAACCACCATAAATCCAAATACTTAAAAAAGTAGTGATAATCATCTATATTTATTTATGATAGTAACCTTATCACAACACAAGGGCACATGCCGACTAGCTTATTAATACTGGATGATTGTAACAATGCTCAAACGAGATGAAGTGGAATCAAACCTAGACCACAACTACAACACATCCATGTCTCTTCCAAACAACGTGGCATGTTAACAATGGGACAACAAACGAAACCAAAGTCCTGCTTTTATACAACACAATACACCCAAACAATCACTATATTGGTTCTTGGTCGTTTCCTATACAGTGTTCACCTTCAGAGGGGTTAATAGTCCTATACCATTGTTGTTATGTCCCCTAGGCATATCAACAATGGTAGATCGAACGGACACTATATTCACGCCAACCCTTACAAGTTTGATGTTCTTCTTCTTCATCTCACAATCGGTGAGGAATTCCGGTCTAGAATTTGGTGTATGTGATCTTGCACAAGTTAACCTTAGAACGTCAAAGCCGATCATTGTGAACAATGAGGAAGTTAAAAAGATAATTTTGTATAAAAAATGTTGTTTATCATCTCGTATCTCATCTCAATTCATTCATTGAACACTTTGTGTTTGCTTCGACGTTCTATGGTTAAGTACGTGATCCTAAGGTTACATACTTCAAAATACACGAGAAACTACAAATTCTCACCTTGTAATGAATGAGAGGAGATTTTAGGATAAAGCTTGTAAATAGTGCCTTGAGACTTTAGTGGTTAAGCTGAGACAAACAGAAGGATTGGAGGGATTAGGCCCTAAAGTTCACTGAGGTCATTTTTTGGTTGTTTGAGGTTTGGTCAGCCTCGAACATACTATTTTGAGCTCACATGAACTTGAAACCTTTTGAAAGGTGGAAAGTTTTCCATACCTTTCGAGTAAGTCATTTCACGCTTCAAAATTCCTCATACTTTAGTTGTTATCCACATTCAAAGTTTGAAAACACTTTTTTAAGAATTGCCCAAACTGCACTATGTGCTCATTTATTCTCAAAATCAACTAATTCATAGAAAGCTCAAAATTTTAACCAAAATTTGAGATCTTACTTTTCTCAAGTTTTGTTTTGTTGTACATGTAAGTAAAGGTTCCAAGGCATGATCTCACCATTCCAATTCCCAATTCAATCTTTATTCACATGCCATTATTATTGTCAAAGACAAGCCTTTGAAGTTAAAATCCAACATACCTCCATGTGAAAAATCAAGCGTTTCTCTACATTCTACAGGCCACATAAGAGTAAAAATTGCATGAACACGCTCCTAACTCACCTAGAAACAAGGATATACAGAGCCACAAGTCATATTCTCCACCGAAAATGGTGTTCTTGACCCTCAAAAAACTAGTTACCCTGTTCAACAACGTTAATTGAAAAAAACTTTTTTCTTCAACTTTGAACATTACAATCTCACAACTCGTAAGGAGTTCGAAAATGAGATTCGACACACATATACACATACAAGCTAAGTACAGGATCGTATGGTTACATACCCAAAATCTCGTCAAAATTTGAAAACTTTCACCTCGCATCAAAAGTGGGTAGTTCAGCGAGGCCTAGTCGACTTTTAGGGGTTGGTTATATTAGAGCAGCCAAAAATGGCGCAGTGCTGAAAATGGAGTCCCAGTCATCTTCACTGTCACGTACACAATAGCTTCTCCATACAACAGTACCATGTACACACTGCAAAGATTATAGGGCGTCACTTTACGGCACCATTTTAAGAACACCTATATTTCCATCTTTAAAAATTCATTCCTTACTGTAGAAGAGTCGAAAAATGATGATTCCACTTGCTCTAGTTTTCTACTAATTTTCCCCATGCACAAAAATTGCTTGCACTAGCAACATTCCTGTAGATTTTCTGTGCTGAAAATTGCGCCATTGTAGGACACCTTACCATAATTATTGAACTCCCACCAAGCAGGTTTGGGATTCTCATCTCGAAGCAAGCAAAGCAAAGGTTGGCATGTGCAAATGTGAGTGTGTGGTAAAAAGTGGACGACGTCCTTTTGGTTCAATTGCTGCTCCCAAGGCAGGCAACTGGGAGGCTCAAGGCCCAAGGCAACGGGCAATGGGCAATGGGCAATGGGATCGCCGTCCTTGTCGCCTAAGGGTTCGCAGCAGCTACCAAGAGGATGAAGATGAGGATGAGCGTTGGATGGGGAGGGGTAAAGGAGCCCCCTAATTTTTTAGTGTATTGGTTTAAATTGCCAAGGAGTAGGCTCGTAGAGTAATTTGGGGCCGCAGGGCCCATTTCTGAATTCAAAATCATCAAAAATGGCCTTGGGGGGGTTCAAATTAAAATTCCAGGGATGGGAGGGAGGATGGGGTGGCACTTTCTCATCCTCTTGGTAGCTGCTGCGAACCCTCACCCGTCCTTGTCCACTTCATTTCTAGTACTTAGATTCCCTTGCCTCTTTGTTAGATCTTCTCCTCCATTCTATTTTCTGGCTCCTTAGATTTCAACCCCCATTTTGCCTGTACCCATAAGGAGCTTCACCTTGTATTGAATTTCTCTACTGTGTATACAAGTATTAAAATGTGCGCCTTACATGTAAGGTAGACAGACCTATAACCGACCACTTAAGGATTTTAGCACATGATATTAACCCCTAAAGGTCCTTGATACAAAATTGTTTAAATTATCAAAAAGAACCTTCTTCTACTTCAAGTGCAAAGAAACTCAATCTAAGCATTGATTAGAAGATCCAACCGTAGGATCTTGAAGTTAACTTGACCCTTTTCTCGAATGTCAAATTTGAACCGTTAATTTTTCTCCAATTCTGAGATTATAATGGTCAAAGTTGGCTGAATTTTCTCCTTGCGGAAATTCCAAAAAGCGATTTCCGCTTTCTTGGACCTTTAGGGGTTGAGGTATATATTTTTTTTAGGATTTTTCATATGTGCAAACATAAGGTTCTTGTTGAATGCAAAAAGTTTCGTGACTTTATTTGCATTATTCAAATAGTTATAATTGTTTAAAGTGAAAAGTTGCTTGGAACCTAAAGCCGATCTTATGCTCAAATATAAAAATGAGGTACATCTGTTCTTTCAAAATCTAGGAATTGGGCTTGATCGGTTATTGGTCGCCGGTCGGGAATTGGTCTGTCTACCTTAGGCAGAAGTACACTTGTTGTGGAAAAGTGTGTGTGTGGTATTTTCATTGAGGTAATTTCACCAAGAATGTCTCATTCTACCGAGTTTGGTGATAACATACATAAAATCCTGAACAATGTTTTAACTCGCAACAACAGTTGCAAGAGGTTAACAACTTGTTGTTTTGGTTTTGGTCGACCTTTGCTTCACTATGTTTAGCTTGTGTAAAGTTGAAACCTTTTGCAGATTGTAGGGTTTTCTCATACCTTTTTAACAAGACCATTCATGTTTCGAATTTCCTCATAGTTTAGGAGATATTCACTCTCAAAGTTTGAAAATACTACTGGTGCATGATGAAAATGATGCATGCCCAAAACTGCATTGAATCCCCATATATTCTCAAAAGTTTGCCCAAAAAACAATTGGATTGTTGTGACTTCAAAATCTAGTGGATTTTTTTTTTTTTTTTTTTTTTTTTTTGTGTGGATGTGTAAAGAGGTACCTAGGCATGTTCTCACCGTCTAGATTATCTATGTGATAATTTTTCACATGCCTTTTTTATTGTTAAAAATATGCATTCGTATTTGAGTTTTAGCATACCCCCACGTGGAAATTCAAGCTTCTCTTTAGGTTTTATATGTTGTATGAGGGTAAAATTCATGTAAACATGGAGCTAACTTGCATAGGAACAAGAATTGAAGAGCCTCATATCAAAATTACTTTCAAAATGGTTTTCTTGGGCTCCAAATCACTCATTTCTCTTTCGACAATAAGGCAGATAAAAAAACTTAGTTCTTACCTTTGAACATTACGATATCACAAATCATGAGAAATTTTAGTTTGAGATCTGGTGCACATATATATGTACAAGTTAGGTACTAGATCGTAGAGTTACAATCTTCAAATGACATTACAAAGTGAAAAGTCTTAGCTTGCAGTGTAAAAAGGCAGTTCCAAATATGAAGTGTTGAAACAAGGCCTTGTAGCATCAGGGGTTAAGAAATAATTCAATAGTTAAATGACAATTTTACAATAAGTATGATGACCTCCAAACATACATCCAAGGATAGTTCAAACAAACACTCTATCTATGTCAGCCTCAAATAGGTTTGGAGATTTTCTTGAATGATGTTTAATGAAATCTTCTGCGAGTTGTAGAGATTTTCCATAGCTTTTCAAAAGTCATCTCATGCTCTAAAATTCCTCATACTTTAGGAGATAATCACGTTCAATACACTATTTGAATTTATTTTCTAAAATTGCCCAAGCTGCGGTATGTGCTCATTTATTCTCAAAATCCGCCCAAAGTTGATTAAAATGCAGAAGCTTAAAAATTTACCAAAAATTGAGATTTTACCTTATTACAATATTTGTTTTCTCCACATGCAGAATTGGTAATAAGGCATGATCTCACTGATTTTCAATCCAATCTTTTTTCACATGCCTTTTTAATTGTCAAAGACAAGCCTTTGTAGTTGAAATTTAACATACCTCCATGTGAAAGATCAAGCATCTCTTCAAAGTTATATAGGTCCTATGAAGATAAAAATTACACATATCCTTACTCACCTAGGAACAAGAATTTGAAGAGCCTTATGTCAAGTTTCCTTTCAAAAATGGTTTTTTTGGCCCCCAAAACTTTAGTTTGCCATTCTACAACATGGATTTTTATTTTTAAAAAAAATCCAATTTTGAATGTTATGATTGCACAAGTGATGACGAATCTGAGCCTACGATTTTGTGTACATGTAGGTAGTAGATCCTACGGTTACATACTTCAAAGCTTGTCAAAATTCAAAAATTTGCATCTTGCATCAAAAAAGAACAATTTTGAGAATTTTAGTTGTTTTGAGGTTGCTCACCTTTAGGGTTAAAATAGGGCATGTTTTACTTTTACAAGTGAATTACATGAGAGAGAAAGATTTTGAAATTATTCTTACATGCGAGTGATCTTTGAATGGCCTTTTTGGGGTGATTAAGTTGAGACACATTTACACTCCGAGAGAGACTGAGTGATAGTTATGCCTTACATGGTATGATCTTAATATTAGATTCAACAACTTCCTAGTTGGAGACTTTTTATTTGATTAAGATTGGTATTCGATTTACGATCATACTTCTTTGCTGAAAACAATACAAAAGCACATGGTTTTTGGGGAACTATATCACCTACACTATTGTGTCCAACTTTATCTGTTGGATTAAATTCCAATTTGAATCTAGTGTTCATCTTTAGATCATACTCATGTGAAAAAAAGTCATAAGAGAGCAATTATGATTTCACATTATTATATTGCAATGGTAAAACACGCCTCAGGTTTGAAAACCTCAAATTAAAACCGCTATCAGTAAAATGCTTCAGTTGGATTCATTCTCCCTTCATCTCTCAGAAGTACCTCAATTCGTTTGAAAATTTTGTCACAACACTTTATGTTGTTGTATGAGCCTCTTTGGTCCAACAAGAAACTGCAAACAATATTGAGCTATCATAATAGGTCATCCAATAACCTTTGTACTCATGCCATTCATGTTGTAGAAATTTGCAACACAAGTTGCATATTGAGGCTCATGCAATTGCATCTTATTCCCTTGTAATATTAAAATCATGGTATTATAATGGGACGGTGGGAGTACCATTTTGGTAAAACTGCAAGTTACATCACACAAACTAAACTTGATTCGGGATACAACCTAGCAAATCACATTAAAAACAAACTTTGGTTCAAGCTCTTTGCTTTTTTCTTATCCATCCAAAATCCAAAACAAGGGATTGATATTTAATACTTTGTCCAAGGTGACCAAAATTGCCATAACCAAAATTGGGTCAAAAATAACTGAACTGATTGGATAAGTCCAATAAACCTCTTAACCCTTAAACGTCCAAGCATGCCCATTTAGAGTTCCAATCCAACAATACTTTACATGCTTTATTTACTATTCTTGAATTTCAACCTTTTAATTGAGTTTCAGCAAATCTCGATGTAAAAAAATCAAGCATTTCTTTAAGTTTTATAGGTCCTATGAGGGTAAAATTACATGGACATATTCCTTTCTCAACTAGAAACAAGAATTTGAAGCACCTCATGTCAAATTTATTTCTAAGTTTGGTCTTTTTGGTCCCTCAATAAACTACTTTCCCATTCTACAATAAGTTTGTTCAACTTTTTGTTCAACTTTCAATATTATGATTTCAAAAATGATGTGGAATTCAAAATTGAGGTTTTGGCGTACAATTTGACATATAAGCTAAGTACTAGATCTTACGGTTACATACTTCAAAATATGCCAAGAATTGAAAAATTGCACTCTGCATCAAAAAAAGGTAGTTTTGAGGGTTAATGGGAGTTTCGAGGCCACTCACCCACAAAGGTTAAGTTGAGTTCAATGTGTGTATGAATTTATTTTTAGTAGATATCTCAACTCAATCTAAGATTTGATAAAGATACAACATGTACTTTATGCATATTTTGACTCAAATTCTTCTACACATTTTAAGGAAAATTTTATTTTTTCTATACCATTATTTGAGCCAAGATTTTTTTTCAACATTTCTTTTGATACTACAATGTACTCGGGATGAATATAAACAACTCTCAAAATGGTTGTTTTTTTAGTTGCCATAGGTTTATTGATAGCATTTTCACTCAACAATGAAAATCCAAAATAAAAACATATAGAAGAGCTCAAGTCTACATTGAGGGTAAGGAGATTTCATAACAAAGGATTGGATTGTGCAACCTCTACGTTTTTAGAAAACTTATCAAGAGCACATACCAATCCGCATAAAGTTGACGATGGACGAACTTGGTGTTGATAAAACCTACAATCTCTCACCAATAATTGGCGAGCACAATTGGCTCTTTTTTTCCGCACGTCTTACAAAACCTTTGTACTTGTTCTACACAAACAAGAATCCTAGGCTAGGGTGCGGTCAATTAGTGAGGATGCTTCTATTTCACGAGTGTTTTTTTAAACGGAATGATTTGGCTCGGATGCAAGGATACATGATAACAATCGGCAGTGGGTAGCAGAGATTTTGTGTCAGATGTTTTTGACCTACGACAATGAGCACATGCATTGCATAGAAATGCTCGCAAGAATGTACAAGTCTCCACGCAAATATATTTCTACATGCTTTTTTCTTATAAGAAAAAGAAATGTGTAAAGTATCCGGAAGTCATGCTCTACAATTATAGTGGCTTTCTCGAAGTTGACGATGCATAATTTGTCTATGAAACTTTGATATGTTGTGTGAATACCATATTGAATAAAAAGTTGATGTTGTGGGATCATTTCTTTTAATAGCCACCACAACAAGGGCTAGTTTACACTATCGTGGAGAATATCCCGTCACGAAGTGTAAAGATATTCTTAGCCGGTATACGTGCCAAATGTTCAAAGACGATATTTTGGATGAAAGGCAACAACTTTGAAGAGCCATAAGTTCTCTATTTTGGATGACATCACTTGAGTCGGGTCCCAAATCAAGTCTAGTTTGTGCAATAAAAATTGCAGACCTTTAAAATGAAGTATGAGTAAGTGAGGCAACTCTTGTTTTTGAGTTTTCAAACAAGGGGCATGGTTTACCAATGTGAGGCAATTATGGGAAATCAAAAAGATGGTTTCATGAATTCTTTTTACATAATCATGATCTTAAGATGAAGACTAACATCTTTCTAGTTGGAATATCATTGATCCAAAAACTTTTGGTATTGAATCTGCAATGAAGTTTATATCTCGAAAAAAGTGTATAAATTGATGATTTTTTTTATGAGCTTTATCTCCTTCATCCACGACTGAATTTTAATTTTATATTCTGAGATGATCTCCAATTAGAGTCTAGTTTAAGTGATAGAAACCTTAACTGAATCAAAGATGTATTGAAGATAAGGCATAAATTTGAGTGCAAAGAGTTGACTTTTGGACTATTTTTCCTTTGTAAAACTTTTGGCGGTTTTCACCATTGCAAGGTCATTATATGCGCAAAGAAAATTTTCTCAAGGCTCTTTTTTGTTCAAAGTTGTTATTATAATGAAGGTAGACATTTTTGTAGTTACTGATTCTTGCAATAAGACTATTCATAGCATTTTTATTTCAAACCGAAAGTGTTGAGATTTTGTGATGTTTTTTGAGTACTAATACGTTATGATCTTGCAATCTACAATGCCTATTTTCAACAAATGACTTAAACCATCTAGGGGTTAATTATGATCAGCTCAAAGTAAGACTTGTGACATGGGGGTGTTTAGACCACGACAAAAAACACATTGGTAGTGAATTTTGAGGATGGACGATGAAATGAGAAGACCATCCATCTCGCTGCTTTTCATCTTTTTTTTGTAAAAAGAGTTTTCTAGAGGTGACATTTGTTGTCCAACTACCACTTAAGAACAAATTTCTTTGATAATTTTTCTAAGTTGTCTCACATCTTCTTACGCATACCATCCCTTTGCTTCATATCATTATGTTCCGAGCAAATATTTCTTGACCAACGGGTAGCCTCCTCCACCATAATGTAAACCGATCCTTTCTTGACCAACGGGTAGCCTCCTCCAACATAATGTAAACCGATCCTAAGTAGTACGTATCTTGCTACGGCAACAAAACTCCTACACATAGGCCCCATACGATATGGATGAAGTAACAAACGACATGGAGTGCGTGAAACTCCCTCCGGGGGTGATTGAGCGCTCGCTCGAGAAATGATAAGTGATGATGATTAGGGAACCACATGGAGAGGAGTTGTACAAGCAAACTTTAGATTGAAGGAAATTATGGGTGCAAGGTTGCTCTCTCCACATGTGTTTAGGACAGCTGCTAATAAAAGCCTTGCGACAAGCCAATCAAGCACCCCATCATGAGCCTCAGGGTTGTCAGTACCCCCTCCCCTCCCCTCCCCTGCACATGTGGATGAAAATGATGGATGGATGGATGTATGCATGATGATGACCATGATGATGATGGCGCGGCCGGGTGGTTGCGAGCACACCCCCTTTTGCATTTAAAATTTCGCACCAACATCATCCATAGCAGCAGCTGCACAAAATCACTGTCATGTTTCACCAAATCACTTGAATCTTGTACTCGTATTTCTTTGTGTATTCATTGGGTTACTAATTTCGCTCTACCCTATGAATGTACCCGTAACATGAAGACTACCGTTTGAGATACGTTTGGATGTTCTAATCTTTTTTGTACGATCGCATTAGTCTTAGGGCCGCTTCACGCTATGGCCGAAGGTCGAGAGGCCGTCGATTTCGACCAATGAAATTGCAGGAAACCATAGTTTCGGCCTCTCGAGCCTTCACACTAGAAGCCAACGTCCACCGGTCGTCCCTCTCCAAATAGCCTCTGTGGCAACGCTTTTTGACCGAGGTGACGGCCTCTCGGCATTTGTTTGGGTCTTGCATTTTGCAAGACCCAAACTATGGTTGAGGGGCTGTCACATTTTATTCATAAAAAATTCAAAAATTTACAAGATCTTGGCAGTTGGATGCCTTGAACAAGGAATAAAGTGATATGGGTTTGGACTTTGGGCTTGGCCTTTGGAGGCTTCACACTACGGCCGTCCGAGTTGAGAGGTCATGGGAGTTCATGGCCAAAGCTTTCGACTTTGGGCTTGGCCTTTGGAGGCTTCACACTATGCCCGACTGAAGGCCCCAATTCATTGGCTATTTATTGGCTATTTTCAGTAGATTTCTTTGGACTCTCAACAAAGTTTGGACTCTTAATCCCACGGCCTCTCGACTTGGACGGCCATAGTGTGTAGCGGCCCTTGGATGTCCCGAGTGTCGAAAAACGACAACTTGGATGAAGGGCAGAAACTTTGAAGTGCCATAACTTCGTCATCCGGACTTTGTTTTGGACAAAATCACTTGGAGTTGGGTCATGGAATAAGTCTAGTTTGTGTGGTAAGAATTGAAGACTCATAAATATTAAGTAGGAATAAATGACATAGGTTTAGTTAAGGCAGCTTTTGTTTTTGGAATTTCAAACATTTGGCATGTTTTAGCATTCCAAGCCAATTATGTGAGATCATAATTGGTTGTTCGTGATTTTTCTTTTTTTTACATAAGTGTGATCTTTAGATGCATTATAACAACTTTGGGGTTGGAAGTTTTTTGATCTAGATAAATTTGGTGTTGGATATGCAATGATTCTATGATGAAAAATGGATGACTTTTGAAAAGCTATATTTTCTTCATCCACCGTTAGGATTTGACTTTATTTTTTGGAATGGATTCCAATTAGAATTTATTTTTAGTGGTAGAAACCTTGACCTAATCGAAGATATATTGAAGACGAGGCATGGATATGAGAGAGGGGTTTAGTTTTAGACAATTTCTCCTTCATAGACAAATTTTTGGCACTTTTTGCCATAGCAAGGCTATTATTTGAGCGGAAATATTTTGATGAATATTTTTGTTTGCAAGAGTGTCTTTTAGAAGAACACAACAACTTTCTAGTTGCTAATTTTTTGATCGCAAATCTCTTGTTGGTAGTATTTTCACTTAAAAGTGAAAATGATGGAATTATGTGGTATTTTTTGCGTACTTATACGTTACGATCTCGCAGTCTATGCCGCCTAATGACTCAAATTTTGGTTTACATAGTTCTCAATAAGTATTTTACAAGTTTACACGGTTGAGATTTAAAAATCTTGCCTTAATTTTTATCTATGTCCCAATTTTTAAAAGTTTTTTTTTGCTAAAAATAACTCAAGGTCATCTAGGAGTGAATGTTGATGTTCTAGTTTTCTTTAGAAGGTATATCATTTTGAAAGTTTCTATGCCAATGACTAAAATTTTGATAAAATTTTGATCTATGTTAGTTGAGAGAACGTTAGTACACTACATTACACTAAATTTGATAATTAGTGTTAGATACACTAATTTACATAAACATGTTGTAAGTTTTTACAGTTGTTCAATAATTTTACCCACTATATTGGCCAAGATGGGGGTCCTTATATAGTATCAGAATCAATGCTCTTGGTAAATTTTTTTAAGCAAAAGTAAAAACTTATAGCATTTTCAAATCTTATAATAATCTAACACTAATTATCAAATTTAGTGTAGTGGAGAAGTGTGATATTTTCATCAAGGTGAATGACTCATTTCACCTAGCGTGCAAGAATGAGACATACTTGGTAGAAATAGTGATGGAAAAGCCTAGTTGTTCGGTGTCGTAAAATAGATAGATAGATAGATAGAAAGATAGATAGATAGATAGATAGATAGAAACTCCGGTCCCTTTCTAAGGGGCCGGCGTGAATGAAGTGTCCGTTCGTAATGCTAAAATCCCGATGGCCACCGGACAAGGGGAAATTGGAACAATACTACTTCCCTCTCTTGAGGGTGGACACTATAACTACGCTAGTTTCTAGCCTAGTTACTATTGCCTTGAAGATACTTGACATAGTATCCCCCCAAAGGGCTTTGAGGTACCCATACAACAAGGTCCAAAGACCCCCCACAATAGTTGGGTGGACTATAGTGGTGAGCACCATGCCGGCATGGGGCGGTGTCGTAACATCCAAGGAGGTGTGACCGTATCCAATGTATTTTGCTGTGCTCGAGCCCCAAATAAAAAAACGGGGATTTTTGTACTCACCAAAACACGTTGAATAAGTTTTTAAGAGCAGATTTATTGAGAGCTTGATCTCATGATCAATCTGCGCTCTCATTTCTCTCTACAATGATTTGGAACACATGAATGTGCATACAAATTTTAACTGTTTTGTCACAAGTAAAGAGGGGTATGTAAAGCATCATGAAATTTCATAATGTCTCTCATGTGCATGCCCTTTTTCCCCTTCTAAGATCTTATTACAGATTGAAGGTCTAGTCTAGAAGATAATGTTGCCGCCCAAACAATTGCAGACCTCTGTAATATGTCTACAATATTGCAACAAAATGAAGTCAAAAGATCTTCATGGACAATTCCCAAAAATTTGCCAAGTTACTCGATGAAGACGATCAAGGTTACATAAAATTTACATGTTCCAACTACAGCCGTTTTGTTTTGTTTCACAAACTCAAACATTCAAGGACATTACATAGGAAATAGTCTCCACACATAACTTACAACGAGATTTCAAAACCTTGCCAACACTTGGACCTTGATCCTCGATTTGTCAATACATCCAAGAACTAGTTATCTAACTTACAAACCATCCTCAAACCCGTTCCCCTCTACGAGGCACTAACGAATACAAAAGGTATGCGTTAAGGGTAACGCCATGATATGGGTACCCCCTCAAAAATAGTGTGATTTTTTAAAACTACTTTTTTGATTTTAAAAAAATATTGAAAATTTATTCTAACTAGATGGTATTATAGGTGACATGTCTATAATTGTATACATGGGGGTATAAGAAAGGAATTTCTTACACATATTTAATGAATTGTCACAAATAATGAGACTTGTCTTAGTGGTACCCATATCATACCCTTGCCCTTAACCAACATTTTGCATTCATGTAAATCCTATGTCATCCAACTTGGCATCGGACAAGGTTACAAGAACATAAAAGTGACATGTCACATATGGTTATTAAATCCTATGGCTCCGAGAAAGGACACTGGAAGGTAAGGTTGTTTTACCAAAAAGGGACGTGTATGTACATGAGGCGTATGGCTGAGTGGTGTGGTAGGTGTTACCTCGGACGGCAATCATACGCCGTAGCGGCGAGGAGGTAAACCTCCACCCTATCCCCGTAAGGTGCCCGTAAGGCCGAGGACAAGTATTTACCCAACCTCTTTACCTGGAAGCGCAAGCTCATTATCACTCGCCTACTCGCCAGGTTTATGAACCCCTCTACCCTCTACGACGGTAGCTCCCATGTCTTCAATCATAGACCCCCCCCGGCCCGGGCCCCTTCTCCACATGGTATAAAGAAAAGGCTTCATACCCCCCGAACATTAATTGAAAATATATTTGCCTCGCCATGTTCTTTTCAAATGATTGCAAGCCTAATGGTATGGTCGGGGTACAACCGGGGCGTTGCTGTACTGTTGCCGTCAGTATATGGTGCTATTGGTGAGATCAATACACTAAATATGTTAAAGTCAAGTGATGTACCCTACCCCGTGTATTTTTATTAGTGTGGGGTTTGGAATTGGTATTGCTTGTTTTTCTTTGTTGCGTAACTTGGCTTCGGCTTTTGAACTGCTCACTTAAAAAAAAGACATCCTCTATTTTATCTCAATGAGGTAAATTAAATTTATCGTTTATGTGGGGGGGTTGTAGGTCATTTGATGTAAATCAAGAGCTAGATTAACCACTAAAAATCCAAGCGTTTCCTCGACCTCGAGAACCAAAAGCTGCCAATTTTCACCTTCGTTGAGAAATGTGGAAATGAAGAAACTTTTTATTTTTTGGTTTTAGACTTTGAACCGTAAGATCTTGCACCTAACTTGTATACAAAGGACTAGTCAAAATTTCAACCGTTAAATGTTTGTCATTTGTGAGATCATGACAATCAAAGTTTGTCCAACACTTTTTTTTGCCGCTGAATGAGAGGCATTGTCTAAATGGTGCCAAGGGCAACTTGATAATTGTTACTCCAAAATTTTTTTTTCCCTCATTTTTTTCCATGTAGGTAATCAAGTTGGGTACGCTCATGCAAAATTTTAGAGACCAATTCCACTTTTTGACCTTAATGTAAATTATTTTATGAAAGAAGGTCTAAAAACAACATTATAGTAAAACAAGCACCACATATGATATATTTAGCTTGAGAAAAATTTGGACGGTGAGTAGGTGCATTTATGAGAATGTGAATTTTGAAAAGGAAAAAAAAAATCTTGGAAAAGATCCAAAATCCCAAATTTTGGCAATTTTTGAAAGGAAAAATTGTAAAATTACTAGAAAAGTTTTGGAGGCCGGCCTTGTAAAATTGGTAAACTTTTTGACTTCGGACACTTTAAAGTTTGAATAGTAATTTGGTAATGAACATATTTCCAAAAAGAATACTTCAATATATATATATATATATATATATATATATATATATATATATATATATATATATATATATATATATATATATATATATATATATATACTGCCCGTTTTGGACTTGAAAATTAAAATTTCGCTTTGCAAATTTTATCACATACACATTACAGCATGGGGATCACCTAGTAAAAATCTTAGGCAAAAATATCAATTTAAAATTATGATATTTTGGACTTTTGACAACCAAAATCTGAGTTGAGTAGTTGGAATTACCCCACTCTTGATGAGAATTCTACAAATGAGTGAATCTAGCTTTTGTAAATTGTATCCAACTTGAACACATGGCTATTCTATGGGATATAAGAAAGTGAACACCGCTTTAAGCACTTCAAGAGCCCTATTAGAGCCTAAGAAATGGGAGCTCAAAGTTGAGGACCGAGTAGAGGTGGGTATGCCTTTTTGTAAGAATATTCAACACCAAAATTTAATTGTATTGTTAATTAGTCATTTGTAAATGTATGAGTGTAACATTGGAAGGATGCAACATGAGCATGGTTGTGAATAAACATGACCATTCTTGTGTTTTAAGTGATTTCAAGCACAAATTTTAAAAAGCATGACAATGTCTTCTTTTAAGTGCTTCAAGGCACTGACTACCTTTTGTGTAGCCCAAATACCTTTAACTCAATTAAAGGTTTCTAAGCGGATACCATCCCCAAAATACCCTATTCACATTTGATGTTCTTGCATTTTAGTTGATTATGGGCAAATTTTAAGAATATATAAGCAATTACTGCATTTTTGGGCAAATTTCACCGCGCCCTAATAGTGTTTGCAAACTTTGACTGCAAATATCTCATAAACAAGGAGGAATATTCAAGTGTGGATGATGTCTTTTGCACTAGTAGAAAAGTGGTATAAGTATGTTAGCCACTATACCCGCAAGTAGAACCTTAGTGGCTTTTTACACTCACCTTTAGGTGTAAATGGCCATTGTCGAGTGTACTCGTGTGGTATACTCAAGTCTCTTCTTGACTAGTGTTGGAAAGGTATGGAAACTTTCTACAACTTGAAAAAGGTTTTTGGTACATGTGATCTAAAAATAGTAAACTAGAACCCGGCCAAAGTCAAATCTATCCAATTTGGGCTTCACTCACCTTCCGATGTCAAGAAATATCATTAAACTCCAACATTAGATTGAGGAGATACAAATTCTTAAAGTCCATGTAATTTATTGGTTGCTAACCAAATGTCAAAGTACAAGGATCATGTGATTTAAGCCATGTTTAATAAATTGTTGGTCTTAATATTGATAGTGTCTTCCTATAATTTTCAAAGCACAATAGAAAATACTAATAAAGCTCTTTAATTTTCATTGAAGAAGAATCAAACATTAAGTTGGGTAAGAAAAAAGGTATCAATAATATACTAGCACCTCCAACTTGAGGTTATTGTGTACAACTTGTGGTGTCTATCCCAAGAGGGGATAATACTCTCACCATGAATGTAATGACCTCTCGACAAATACAACGAAAGATATGTCAAACAAACACCATAATCATGCCAACATTGAAATTGGTTTGCAATTCCCCTTCCGTACACCTTCTTTCACTACAAAGGATTCCCAAGAATCTAAAAATGCCCTTGCGTTTGACTTATTCACTCTCTTGTCTTTGTCATGTTTCGCAAGCTAGAGTAATCCTTAAGGAAATAGCCGACTTGTTGGTCCGTATTGGCACCAAGTTGGTACCAACGTGCTCCCATGTATGTCCAAAAGCCGACCTAGTTACAAGTGGTTGATTTGCTTCTTGGATTCCCCAAATTCGAAGTTTCTCATGCATGTTGATAACCGACCCTTTCTGAGAACATGCCATATATGACATTCAGGGATAAGACAAGAAAAAATCTATTGGGTGGGTTTGCCTTATTCGAGCTTTCAAATTTTGGACGACATGTTCCTTTCGCGCTCTCAATTAGTACAATTCTAGTTTGGAAGTTTTTCGAAAAAAAATCTTTGAGTGGATCATCGCACTGGAACTTGTTGAACAAAAAGATTACAATGAGATTTGTGTGTAAGAGATTCAATGGGCTCAGAGTATTCAATCCGTCCCTTTTGCGAATCGATCGTTGGCTTACATGCAAAATCGTTATTTTCATCACATTATATAATTTGTTACTTTTTGCCATAGTAAAATCTTGGTTGCCAAAGACCATTAGTGGTACATGGAATGGATGTAGCACTTGTTTTCATCCGAAAGTCAATTATCCCTAGAGATTCTTGATTTAAAATTGCCTAGAATATCAAAAAGGACCTTCTTCTACTTTATGCCCAAAAAAACCATAAACTAAGCATTAACCCCTAAACGACCATGGTGTTTTGAGAGCTCCAAACTCTAAAACTGCGATTTCATACCACCTTGTAAACTTTGGAGTATGAAAATTCTTTCCACAATTTTTTGAAAATTTTAACCGTAGGATCTTAAAGATAACTATCATCAAAGGTAGTGTTCAAAATTTCAACCGTTGGATCTTTGCCATTTGTAAGATCATAACATTCAAAGTCAATGCAAACTTTTTTTCAGCAAACATAGTCTACTTTGTGCAAAGGATAACATGATGCTTAATATCTCAAACATCTTGCTTATATTTTTTTCCATGTAGATAACTAAGTTGAGCATTACCATGCAAAATTTTAGACACCCATTTGGCTTTTTGAACCTTCATGCAATTTATTTACTAGAAGAAGGTATAAATCAAGGATTTAGTAAACCATGCACCACATTTGTTGTATTTGGTTTAGGGGGAAAATGAATGGTGAGTAGGTGCCTTCATGAGTTTGTGAATTTTGAGAAAAAAGAAATTCAAAAAATTCCGAAATCCCAAATTTTAGCAAATTTCGAAAGAAAAATTGTAATATTACAGAAATTTTGGAACTAGTTCTTGTAATTTTTTGAAGGGTGCCCTTGTAGAATTGGTAAAAGTTTTGACTTGGGTCACTTGGAAAACTAAGTATGAAATCAGTCAAGAAAAGATTATTTTTTAAAATTCTTAAAAAAAAGTTAAATATAAAAAGTTTTTTTCTGCCCGCCCCAAAGCTGAAAACAAAAATTTGCGTTTAAAAACTCCAAAAGTGAAATTTGACTTTGCAATTTTTCCCACATACACCTTGTAGTATAGGGAACATCCAATAAAAATCTTAGGCAAAAATATTGATTCTAACCCCTTCATCTAGGCTGCCCGAAATAGCAAAAACCCGATTTGGTCCTCAAGGATCTTTAGGGGTTAATTAGAAGATTCAACCGTAGGATCTTGAAGTCAACAAAACTCTTTACTCATGTGTCGAATTTGGACTGTTAATTTTCTTGCGATTTTGAGATTATAATGGTCAAAGTTGACTGAATTTTTTTCAAGAAGCCACTTCGGCTTTCTTGGATCGTTAGGGGTTAAACACTCACATAACACTCATAATCATGTGTGTGGGCCTCGCTTGTGCGTTTAACCCCTAAACGACCACGACCACCGCTTCGGCTTTTACGGTCAAGGCCAAAAAAAATTTACAGTCAACTTCAAATGTTACGATCTCACATCCAGTGATGATCCAACGGTTGAAAATTTTCACACTACTACCTATGGTAGTCTACTTCAAGATCCTACGGTTGAAGTTATAAAAAAATTCCAAAAACATTGGATGTACCCGCATTAGTACGTAGTGGTCAGTGTTGGGATTTCAAGCTCCCAAAACATCGTGGATCTTTAGGGGTTAACCCTTAATTGACATCCTTGTTTTCCACAAATTGGAGAGAAATGCAACCTCATTGTCTTTTGGCCTTATTTCTGCACTGAAGGTAAAACAATTTTGAGAATCGGAAACGGTGGTTATCAAGGTAACTTGGTGATGTGACCAATGCAAAAAAGATTGATCACATCGGGTAGAATCTCAAAAAATGGCACCGTTGAGAAAAAAATGTTCTGGATGAGTGAGAAATATCATATTGTTTTTTTGGTTTTTCCCCCTTGGGTCATTTTTTCTGAAAATTGGCATCATAGAGCATGGTATAGGGATAAAGATCAAGATATTTTATTATTTTGAAAAAAAATCGTCAAAAAAATAAAAAGAAAGGCCAAGTCAAAGAGCATTGACCATGGGATCACGTGGCCCCTACAATTTTGTGCGGATCACACAAACCTCAAGAAGGCGATCGGGAAGGAGCATTGGATTCTGAAAAAAAAAAGAATAGGGGTGCCTTTGGACAAGATTTGCACCCTACCACTGTGTCGGACCCGAAAAACAAAAACAATGACCTTGGTGACCAATTTGGTCACCGGTGACGATTAAGGGTTAACCCCTAAAGGCCCACGGCCGCCGATTCGGCTTTTACGGTCAAGGCCAAAAAAAATTTACAGTCAACTTCAAATGTTATGATCTCACATCCAGTGATGATCCAACGGTTGAAAATTTTCACACTACTACCTATGGTAGTCTACTTCAAGATCCTACGGTTGAAGTTATCAAAAATTTCCAAAAATATTGGACGTACCCGCATTAGTACATAGTGGTCAGTGTTGGGATTTCAAGCTCCCAAAACATCATGGGCCTTTAGGGGTTAAGGGTCATCAAAGTACTATTTCAACTTAAGTTGCTTAAAGTTAGAGTTCCAAGATGTCTAATGAGATATTAGTTGCTGCACGTTCCAAAAAAGACATGTTGGAAAGTGGTCCAAACTAGCATACATTAGCAATATTTGCGTAGTAATTGAGTCCTGCGTGTTATTGGGAAAGTCGCACAGTGATTTTATCCGTACAGCACAGATGCTTGAACCTGAACTTTTCGACCTTAATTCATTGAAGTCATGCACAAATCGGGGAGGGTTTAAACCTTGGCTTCTCTACAGAACTTACTATTTGGTCTAAGAGCATTTTCATCAAAAGAAAAAGAATTTCAACCGAAAGAATCTTTTGCTATTTTGGGCAGGTTTCTAGGTTGAAATTGATATCTTGACTAGGAAATTTACTAGGTGTACCCTATACTATAAGGTGTGTGCAATAGATTGCAAAGTAAAATTCCAAGTCTTGAATCTTGGGGACAATTCTTAAGATGCAATCCCAAATGAGGCACTTTAGGATTTTTATTATTATTTTATTTTATTGTTTTGTAAAAATTAAAATAAAATGCAAACACACAACTTCATGACTAGTTTACAATTGTTTGAGCCATTATGTACAAGTTGTAATGGACTCATACCAGTAACGATGTTAGAATCTTCAAACCAACATGGGCTTTCACTTTCGGAATCTTCAAATTGTCTACAAGATACACCTAAGGGCCGCTTGACACGAGGGTCCAAGCTATTGATAGGGTCAATTTATAGCCAAATTCTCTCTTGTGATTGGTCCAATTCTTCAAATTGGCCCAAAGGGCTGTACATGGAGAGTCAAGGCCAATTTTCTGAAATTATATTATAATAGACAGGGACAACTTATGATACAACCTACCCTCCAAAAGTTGAGAGATACAAGAAGGGAAGGTCAATTCATGCCCTAGACGCCGTTTCTTGATGTGAATACAAAACCATCATTTCACTAAAACACTTCAATGTGAACAAAAGCATGGAATGTAGGTGATAATACAAATTGGCCCCACGACCTTGTTTTTCCTTTAAGAAATCAGCCCCAAGGGCTTTACACATGAAAGAATTGGCCCCTACTTTATTAATTGTCTAATCTGTTCTCCAAGTGGCCCATGGACTCAAAATTGATTTGAATTAACTTGAAGATTTGTTGACCTTGACTCCCCATGTAAAGCATCCCTAAGACGCGACCAAGTCTCAACCCCAAAGAAAATCTCACTATACAAGTGGGCAAAAATGAGGATGAAGATTCTCTTGAACATGAAAGATATGGAAAACGTAGAATCCACACCCATAAGTGGGATGGGGATTACGGGCACTCTACAAAGGAATACCGCAATCATTTTCGAATGACAAAAAGTATCCATGAAAGGAACCCATAAGGGGGAGGTACAAGGTACCAGGCCTGCCCCGGCCCGCATAGGCAACAACAAGATCCTACTTGAGAGAAAAAAGATGTGGATCGCTGAACATGCATGCATTTCGTCCGTCTCTGCAGCTGCCCCGCCCCGCCCCTCCTTTGCTTTGCTTTGCTTTTTGGGCGTAATTTGCCAGCCCCGCACTGACACCGCGATGGATTTTCACTGCGGATGGATTTATGGGATTTATGGGATTTATGGGATTTATGGGATTTATGGGATTTATGGGATTTATGGGATTTATGGGGTTTATGTCAAGATCTCTCTAGGACGAAGCTTTTTTGCTTTTTCCGGAAGGGGGTCTCATGTCTCAGCGCCTGGTTTTTAGGCTTTCAAGTATCAGTGGCTCCATGTTTCGGCTATTTCTTTGGGGTTTTAATGAACCAGCTACTTTTGAGCTAAAAGTTTGGTCGAGGGGTTTCATGTACCAGGTGTTTCATGATTTGGGAGTATGAAGTATCTTCTTCTTTTTTTGACTCTTTCTGATAATTGGTGCAAAAAAATCGCCTATTTGACCGTTTTTTCTATTTTAAAAGCCCAAGAAAATTCAACCCCTAATTGCTCCAGCTCTACAGACGGTCATATTGGAGATTTGTGGACATTTTTAAAAATGAATGTGATTTTGAGAAATTCAACCGTAGGATCTTGTTTCTAACTATCTAATTAGTGTACCCGACAATTTTTGTGATATTTCACCGTGAGGTTCTTGAGATTTTTTGAGTCAAAGTTTCAGTACCTGTGGAAGAAACATGTCAAAAGTGCCCTTTTTTTATGCAAGATGCAAGAGTTTTGGAATATGTAACCGTGCCTAAGTTGTACATGTACTTGTATATTGAATCTTAGATTCAACATCCTTACCTTTTTGTGAGATCGCAACATTCAAGGTTGGGGAAAATAATAATTCCATGTTGTTAAGTGGCAAAGTAATGTTTAGGGGCCAAAAAAACCTTGTTTGGTAAAAACTTTGGTATGAGGCTCTTCACATTCTTGTTCCTAGTTGAGTTACGGACATGTGTGTGCAATTAACACCCTCGTACGACCTATAAACCCCATAGAAATGCTTGATTATGCACACGGAGGTATGCTAAATTTAAAACACAAAGGCCCCTTTTTGATAATAAAAAAGTCAAGTAATAAAATATGGGATCAAAGATGTGAATGGTGAGATCATACCTTAGTATCTTTTTCTACATGTACAAAAATTAAAACATGAAAAAATGTAATACCTGAGTTTTTGGTGAATTTTTGAAGTTTTTGCTTTAAAATCAATTTCAAAGAGATTTTGAGAATAAAGGAGCATATATAGCAGTTTGGGCAATTTTGGGCACATATTTTTGAATAGTGTTTTCAAACTTTGACTGCAAATATCTCCTAATGTAGAAGGAATTTTGAAGCATGAGATGACTTTTTAGAAAGCTATGGAAAAACTCTACAACCTGGAAAAGGTTTTAACTTCATGCAGTCTAAAAATAGTATTTTAGAGGTTGTCCGAAGTCAGATTGACTCGATTTGGGCCTCACTCAAGTTTGAAGTTTGTGAAGTTTAGATAGGCATTTCTTGTTAGAGTTTTGGTGTTGATTCTCAAAAGCTCTTGTTTTGATGGACCTTTTTTAAATGAACATAGGAATGTAAATTTTGCAAGGAATTTATGTAGAGCTGATAATTAAGCACAAATCATAGTCAAACAACAAAAACTTGAGCATCTAGCTAGAATGTTTTTTATTCTTTTTTCAATAATACCAATTCAAAGCTTTGAAACATCTTGTATTGGTACAACTTGTCATAACGAACACACACAATAAAGTAATATTGTGCAAAGAATTTAATTGGTGAGATTAATTACGCACAAATTTTAGTTTGAAGCAATACTAGCTTGGACATGCTGAAAATCCACCATTGTTTTCCAATTAGTATAATGATCATTTTTCTCTATCGATATCTTAATTAATTATTGACAATATCTATAAAAAATTTCACATAGATTTTTCATTTTTTGAAATACCTCTAATATGTATGTATGTACATAGAGAACTCTTTGGTGAAAAACAATAATTCTTTAAGCATTGAAAGGTGAGGGAAGAAGCTTAATGAAAGAAATGAAACAAGTCTCATATCCACTTCAAATGTATGACAACTAGGGAGGGTTATATTATGTGAGTAGTACACATGGTGCCTATATTTATAAGTAATGACATTCTTGAGAACTACTTCGATTACATGTATACAACACCAAAGATGATCTTCTCAAAACTTTGAGCAAACAAACCTCTTCAAACAAACCTCTTCAAACAAAAACTTATTGAATAATACATGATATGAATATGATAATAGATACATAAAATTGAACTAGATGATAGTTACAAAAATTGTACATGATAACCAAATAGAAACAAGTATAAATCGATCAAGATGCAAAAAATAAATGAACCTATTCATGAGAATAATATAGAAATTGTATATGATTACAAATACATAAATGACTATATTGAAAAAATATCAATTAAAAATACAATAGGAATACCCAAACTCATTTATCAATGTAGAAACCTTATCATACTTTCCATACTTCATGCATTAGTGGGTCCCTAGTTTTCGAAGTTGGCTACAATCTTATATAGAGTGGTCCTCGCCTCTTCTCAACATCTTTACCACGTAGATTAAACTCATCCCACCCAACTTCTATCCAATGTAAGACAAGTGTGCGATGCTCTTAAATTATTAAACGCAAACAACTCATTGATTATATATAGATGAACAATCTAATGTTCAAACACAACCTAGTAATCTACCAATCAATTTCTGATTAACCCCTAAAATCCAAGAAAGCTGAAATGGTTTCTCGGGGTTCTCCCAGGGAGTAAAATCAACCAACTTTGACCATTAAAATCCCACAAATGAAAAAGAATCGACGGTTCAAATTATACATGCAAGTAATAAGGCAAGTTTACATTTAAATCCTACGGTTGGATTTTCAAATTGAAACTTAGATTGAGCTTTTTTTGGCCTGAAGTAAGCAGAAGGTCATTTTCTGCAATTAAAACAATTTTGAATCAAAGATCTTAAGGGATTAATTGTTTTTGCGAGCAATGCTCATGGTAACAAGTGATCATACTTAACCCTTAATTGACATCACTGTTTTGAGAAAAATGTGACCACACTGTCCTTTGACCATATTTTAGCATAGATAATTAAATAAATTCAAAAATCCGAAATGGTGAGTGTCCAGCTAACTTGATTCTGTAAATATTTTTTTTAAAAATGACCACATCGGGTAAAATCTCGAAATTTGCCACCGTTGAGAGTATAAGGTAGCGACACCCATTCCCGTGGCTTTAAGCTAATTATCATACTTCTGAATGAGGAGTATGAGAAATTATTATACCAGGGGAAAGGCAATTAGATTTTAATCTGAAATGTATCGAAAAAGTCATGTTATTGGAAAATTTGTGTTCGTTCTTGATAATCAAAGTCAAAAATTGATTTGCACATTTTGACTGTGTCTAAATGGCCTTGATTCCGTGACTTGGAGAAGCAAATTCTGCCACTATACCTTTACTGCATTTAGTAATATTTGTTCTCAACAAATGATCAAAGTCACTCAGATTGAGGTGCCCTGTATGCTGACGCAAATGGGTACAGTAACGGGAATGGGTGTCGCTACCTTAGAAGTTCTTGTTCAGATTCAAGGACCAATTTGGTCCCCTGTGTCAATAAAGGGTTAAGTTTTAAGACTTTTTAATTAATTTTTAAAAACATTCCCATGATGAATGAAACATATATATATATATATATATATATATATATATATATATATATATATATATATATATATATATATATATATATATATATATATATATACTTGCTACTGGCAAAAATAACTGAAACTGAGGGAGGCCCAGATGGAAGTGAGGGTACAGATGAACAGGAATTTCAACTGTTGCTTTAAATGATTTACCAATTATCAATGGATGATTGTGGTCATAAAGGGCGGGGAGGGAAATGCCACGCCCCCTTCATGCATGCCCATGCATGCAATGCCCCGTCTTCAATAACACAAGCGCAAGTACCACCGGCTTCATAAGTGACACAAAAACCTACCGGACGACCATGTGTCCTGCCCCCCCCCCCCCTTTTTTTCTCCCTTCATCAACCAGGCACTTTTGAATCTCAATCTCTCTTTTTAATAGAACTTGGCCACTGTTTGTTTCTGTATACGGCAATCGCCTCCGACGAGGGCAATGCACTAAATAATCGACGAGGGCAATGCACTAAATAATCGACGAGGGCGGACCTCAATGAGGAGAGGAATTGTTTTGGCGCATTGCGTGAGGAGCTCGTGAACGTCTGTGGGAATCATCCAAAATAGCAATGAAACTCAGAAGTCGAGGAAGTCGTGGATGATATTCTTGTAATCCCTAGTTATTAGGGAAAATCTGCATAATAGGGAGTTACGCCTCGCAACATGCCCGCGACTAGAAGGCAAAATTTCTTTGTAAGGGTTTACCCAATGATACTTCATTGAGAGAATGGAATTTGGTATGTAAATTATGATCCATAGCTTTGCCACTCTAATTTGCAAATTGGTGTTTCTTAGTATTGTTGTCTTGCAAGTATATCAAAAGATTTTATTGTAATCTTACATTAGTAGAAATAATTGGTAAAAAAAACAAGAGAGTGTTTATTAATTTATGTTACTTTAGGTTCTTAAATTAATGATTACAATTCTCAGGTTTATACTAGTGTAATATTGTTGAATTTTCCTATACTATCAAATATTTGAGACAAAAGGACAATTGGTGGTTATGGGTTTGGGGACATAATAGTTGTAAAGAGTAATAGGCGCTTCTATGTGATTACACGTCCTTTTGAACAAAAAGAAGAAGATGCTCTTTCTATTAGTGCTATAAGAATCACTAATGATGATAATATTGAGATAGTTTCTTCTTGATTTTGCACTATTATCCTCAAAGCATTTTTGGTGGCATTCTATTGAGTGTAGTTAGTTGTGCAAAAAATTGCTCAGTATAGAGGGGCGTTTGACGATCTTTATGGACTTTAATGTTTGGCCTTACTCATAACTCTATTGTTGTTCATAACTCGTAAGAAGTCATTACGAAGTGAAATTTATAAGTGATACGAGAAATGAATAATTTGGCCACAAGCACATGATAGAAGTGTCATTACATTTACTTCCAACCAATAATAGAGAATCTTGAGTTAAGACAATTTGCCTACTTTGATACAAAATTAGTATTATGATGAGATGCTAAGGTTAAAAGAAATAAATTTATATCAATGTTCTATTCCTAAAGAAATCAAAACCAACATATTTATAATGCAAATAGTTCTTAAAAGGTATTTCAAATGATGCATCAACGTTCAAAATGTAGATTTTCTAAATGTAGAGAACTTCTACCATTCCTTTATAAAATTCATTGTATATAATTTCAACCTCTTGAGGTGTATGTTTTGCAAATATATACTTATTCAATAAATATCTTTCAAGAAGTATTGCTACTTACAAAGAGTCATAGTACATATCACTTTGATAGTGTTTTTGGAAATTTACGATAGTTGTTTTTATCACGTAAAAGATTCAATGATCACTTGATTCTTCATTGTATCAAAATTTATTCTTAGAGAATCTCAAATTTCTTCATGATCGAAACGAGATGCAAAAACTAAACTCTTTATCTATTTTTCTATATTTATACATAGATGGTTTTCTCAAGAATCCAAATATAACTTTTAGTTTGAAAATCTCTAAGTAAGAGCACATGCATATACAAAGAGGGTCATTTTCAAAATATGACTAAGACCAATTCATCTCTTTAGTATTAAATCTTTCAAAATTCAACTCATGTAGCTAAAACTTGATTTTGGAGATCTACGTAGTTTTATACATTTCTATTGTATACTAAGTATCAATAAGTGTAAGATTGGTCGATAATTGGAAGTGGTATTATCAATCAAATCCTATCAACTTATCATGCATGACGTAGATTACTAAATTTTACTCAATTCTAAAGATTACTAATTGATTGCATACAAGTGTTTCTTCAAGATATCATGTCAAATATTGTCATCATGCAGATCATGTGATTTCACAAATCTTTGATTATTGCATAAATAGGATATCAACATTGAAATCATTGCATAAAGGGCCAAAAATTAAAGTATCACTATGAGATATATATACTTATTGTAATCTAATTGATCATGCTTGATAATCCATATATCTCTTTTTGATGCCTAACTCATAATGCTTTGATGATTCACTCAAGTAAACAATATTTTGTTATATTTCAAGGTATTTGATGCAAAATGAGTCGTACGCTAACAACCTTCACCATGTTTTGTCTCAATAAGATCATAAGTAAACAACTTCCCACGTACCTCGAGAGTATCAATGTAATATCTGTCACTAACACCAAGTTACAAATTTCAAACCCTTCTCACTAGCAAAGGAAAACAATAATGACCTCGCAAGCAAAACATGCACCTAACCCGTGAACCTAAATTTTCTAAATCACTTTGAAAAGTTGATGTTTTCTTCTTTTATGCTAAATGCAAGAAAAAGACTACTTCAATAACTTTGTCCATATGTATGTTTGTGAGCCTCTTTTAGTTGACGTGGTTGGCCAACATGAATACAAATTCATTATGTCATTTTTTCCCAAGTATCTAAAGAAATAATGATATGCTAGCAACACAAAAGACTAGTACTTGTGACCAACATAATTTGTGACACACCTAACTTGGTTATTTTTGTGGTTTCGAAGAAAAACTGAGGGTAAGGGCATGATATGGGTACCACTAAGACACGTCTCATTATCTGTGACCTATATGTAATTCATTATATATGTGCTATGTATACAACTATAGCCATGTCACCTATAATACCATCTCGTTAAAATATTTGTTTGATATTGTTTTTTTTTAATCAAAAAAGTAGTTTTAGAAAATTGCACTTTTTTTAGAGGGATACCCATATCATGCCCTTACCCTTAACACCTTTGTTCACACTTGCCACCCGATCTTGCGTTTTTTCACGACAAAATAATCAATTTCCCCTTCCCCTCCCAACAACATACGATGTACCCAAAATGGAAACGGAAGCAATTGCCACCATCCTTTTTTAATAGGAACCAAGATGATGGCTCCACAAACCATTAAATTTGCCTTCTTATCCATCATGAGCAAGGAAGGAAGCTCGCGCGAAGAAAATTAAACCCCCGCGCGTAGAAATGATTGGGCATGAATTGTCACCAGGACACCCGCATGTCCTCATGAATTGAACTCCGTTTTCGCTCCCAGCAGGACAAGAGTATCACCTAAAATCTCCATGACGGTGCCCCCGAGATTGTCCATAAGGGCAACCTCCCTCTAGTAAGATTGATATGTGACCCACTTTGTTTTTATATTTCTTCCATGGGTATTTGTACTTCTTACTACAATAATTTTTTATTTTAGGGCTCGGTGACATAATGCTTGTGTGGACTCCTTACTTACTTGGCTTTACTTACTGTTGGGCATTGACATCGCGAATCGTCCTGCCAGGGGAGTTGTTGAATCATTATGTGCGCGCGCGCGCGGAGGTTAGTTTTGGAGGCTCTCAATAAAAAGCGGGCTTGACCAACCAAGATAGTGACCCCCTCACTCGTGGGTACCCTCCTCCCCCGCGGCTTTTCCGTGGACGAGGTATCATTCCATGGTGGTGTTGTCATTGTGGGGATACCTGTTCCCGGGACTTGCCCGCTTGGGTGATGTTGTGTGATAAGTCCATTGGGTAAGGTGCTCTAATGTCATCGTGATATTAGTTGTCTAATATCAACGCCAAAGTGAGGAGAGGTAAAAGAGGGTTGTGTTGCCTTTGGTTTTATTTCACTCGATTTTTGGGCTACGAAGTATAAAATGAGCTCTCAGAGGTTTCTTGTATCAATCTAACAAGACCATTCATGCTTCAAATTTCCTTCTATTTTAGGAGTAAACATACTCTCAGAGTTCATAGGTGTAGGCTCGAATCTAACCAATTGTAAATTGTGAACTTAATTTCTTTTTTTCCTCACAAGGCAAATATGAACCATTCGATTGTCTCCATTTGTGAGATCATAATTTTCGAAATTGGTTGAATGTTATTCTGGCAAGAACAACAAAACGCCGTATGGGTTACCTTAGAATTTTGACCCTAAAGGCCCAAGCATGCCAAAATGGCTTTTTGCGATTTCAGGTAGCTTAGATGAAGGGGTTAGATGTAACATTTTCCCCTAATATTTTTGCTAGATGCTCCTTATAGTGCAAATTGTATGTGGTAAAATTTGCAAAGCCAAATTCCAATTTGAAGATCTTTACTTAGAAATATTAGGTTTTAAGTTCCAGATAGGGCAATTTAAATTTAAACTTTCCTTTAAAAAAAAAAGAAGAAATATTTTCATTACGAGATCATTATTAAATTTCTGAAGTGACCTAAGTCTAAAAGTTTGTCAATTTCACAAGGGCAACCTCCAAAAACTACAAAAACAATCTTCACAAATTATAGTAAGTTCCGAATTATTTCTTACAAAATTTATCAAAATTTGAAATTGTGGAATTTTGTAAAAATAAAGAAAAATCTCCTAGAGTTCAGAAACTCTTAAAGGCACCTACTTGTTGTTCATTTTTAACTAAACCCAAATATAATTAATAAAATGCATGTTTTACTATATCGTTGTTTTTAGACCTTTTTCTAAAAAATAATTTGCATGAGGTCAAAATAGCAAATTGAGTCTCTCAATTTTTGCATGAGCGTACCTAACTTGATTACCTACATGAAAAAAAATATGAGCAAATTGTTTGGAGTAAGAATCATCAAGTCTCCCTTGGCACCATTTAGAGAATGTATTTCAGGCAAAGCCCAAAAAAAAATTCCAATCATCTTTGGATCTCACGATCTTACAGTTGGTAAAGATCCAACAATTGAAATTTGACTTTGTATTAGTGCAGGCAATAAGGTTCAAGACCTTACGGTTGAAGACACAAAGAAAGTAAGCTAAATTGAATCATACGTCAACTTGTACAAGGTAGTTAAAAATGAAAGTATTTGGTTTTGAAGGTTCAGAACTGCTTGGTCCTTTAGGGATTAAGGGTTAGGTTCTCAAAAACCTTCAAAATTACCCTCTTCTCATAAAAGGTGCAATTTTTTGTAATCTTGACTCAATTTGAAATATATAACTTCTCATGCACATGTAATTGCCAAATCTTAAGTACATTAATTGTGACCATATGTGAGATTGAGTTGAATTTTAGGATAGAAAAGTAGAATTTTGGGGGCCAAAGTAACTATATCTAAAAATTAAACATAAGTGAAGGGTCTTCAAACTACTGCACATTTGAATCTCGAGAGTGAAGTTCTTACAAGGAATTTAAAAGCATAAGTGGTTTTATCATAAAAATATGAAAAAACTATATGGTTAGCAAAATGTTTCAACTTCATGTGCTAAATTTAGAGGTCAATAGGAGTGTGACCAAAGTCAAATTAACCCAAAATGCGTTTCTTTTACTTTGGGGATCATAGGAATTTGTCTCCAATGGCCGTTTTATTGCAAATTTCCTTAGGAGAAAACAAAGAAACTCATTGTTGATGTTCACAAACTTCATAGTGTCCTAAAAAAAATAATCATGATCACATAATTTGAGTTGAGGTGCTCTTGCAACCATCAAACATAGTTTAACCCCTAATGCTCCAACTCTACATTGACCTCCAGACGGCCATATCTGAAATTAATGGACATTTAAAATAATTTTTTAAAAAAAAAAAAAAAAAAATTTTAGAGAAACTCAGTTGTAGGATCTTCTTTATGATTGTCTAATTACTTTATTCGCGGATTTCTGTCATATTTCACCGTGTGGATCTTGAGATATATTGAGTCAAAGTTTAGGTAGTTGTGAAAACAACATCTCAAGACGGCCACGTTATGACCATTTGGAGCACTACAGATTAAGAGGTAAGACATACCAAACTTCTAGCAAAAGTTGACTTATTCAAGCCCTTCTTCTTGCTTGGATTTCTTGAATGTACTTTTGCACTGTTGCTAAAATCGAAAAGAAAACACAATCCCCTACTAAATCAATGTCAATTGGATCATAAGAATTATGAATTTTGCTTCTGAGTCCCACATGCAACAAAGAGGTATGGTACTTTGTAGGTACATCCACTAGCTCAATTTAATATTATATCTCAACCTTAGCTTATTTGCTCACATGTACATGCACACACGGGGTTGAATTAAGGGCGTCGCCAGACTACCGGCAGTGAGCAGGCAGCGGCCGGAGCGATTGGTGGAGAGGAGAAGGGCAGTACCACACCAGAGGCAGTTTCGGCAGAGGCAACGTAACCTGTCCTACCAGCTCGCATGAGAAAACTACCGGGCGGAAGAGCCTAGAAATCCTTCATTCTGGTCCATGTCATCTGCCAAGTCAGCACCGGGCCCATAATTTACAAGTGACGCTCAAAGCTCGAAGGTGGCTGAAGCTCAAAGCTCCGAAGCCCACAAACTGCCGCTCCATGGAAGTGTGGTACCTCGCTCCGGCAGTTGCTGACCTAGCCGAGCCTTCGTAGCCATAAACCTAGCCACCATAGGTCAGCGAGTTGCCGGTAGTCTGGCAAGGCTCTAAGTATCATTTCTAATTTGAAGATCCTTAATGCGAAATTGCCTAAAATCTCAAAAAAATAAAAATAAAATTAAAATCCTACTTTAGGATCAATAAACTCAATCTGAGTATTATTCAAAAAAGTCAAATGTAGGAGTTTAAATTTGCCCACACCTATTACTCAAAGCAAAAATTTGAACCATCAATTCTTCTTCATTTGTGAGATTATAATGGTCAGAATCACCATAATAAACCCCGAAACCTGTTTTGGGTTTTAAGAATCTTTAGGAGTTGGCTTAATTGTCTTCAAATGTGCATATTTGTTATCAATAGGTTCTTCGAAAAAGGATTTTTATTTATTTTTATTTTTTAATTTATTTTTTTAGTATTGAGGGGCAATGTGAAGCATCCCAATTACAAATCACTTGTTCACGCCATGCAATGATTTTGTGCATCCAAAGTCAAAATTCTTTCTGTTCACATGGAGTTGAAAAAAAGTGCCAACCAAATTTCTCTCCGATTGTTTTTGTTTTGTTTCCAAGCAGCCACAGTTCAATAATTGGCCCGGAGCTTCACTCCGACTAAAGTACGAAGGGGAAAAACCCTTTTCCTGTATATATATCCCAAGTATAAAAGCAGAATCCCATCTCAGGTGGACATATCAAAAGTGATGCGGACACCTCAGATTTCATTGATTCTCGTCAAGTTTGATGATGATGATGATGCTTTCATAGAATCAAACCTTTATTTATTTTTTTGCATATCTAATTGTATCGTTCTTATTACCTAAAGGTGAATGTCTACAGCTTTCTCGCACATGTCAAGCGACCATAAGCGCACATGCCTTTATGGTATTACTTCACTTGAAGATTTTCTTTTTTGTCCACGTAAGGTAACATGCTCAATAATCGAGAAATTATTCACATTAAAAAGAGATGAATACTTTTAAGGAGAATGTGCAAAGCTTGTGAGAGACCCGTCATGGTGGAATTATGTTTTTTGAGCCTTCTTGAAGTAGTAAGTGCTTATAAATCTATTCATCTATTCATCTAGCTAGTGCGTACATTGGAGTTTTGCATTGGAAAAACTAGAAACTTCCTCCTTGGTACTCGCTCTTACGAGATGGTTTTTGATGGTGAGCAATTGCGTCCCTATTCAAGTCTAGCTAGTGAGTACCTTGGGGATTATGGGGTTGAGAACTAGAAACTTCTTCCTTGATAACTACCCCTAGCTAGGGTAAGAGAACCTAATGCCGGATGGGCTCATCATGATTGAATAGCCTAGGATGAAGATTTCCTTGGATAGTATGTTCATCGTATGTACATGCAGTAGGGTGAATGACTTAAGGTGTACCTATATTAATCACTTTCAAAATTTGTAATTAGATATGTAAGTGCCACGCAAAAATAGGGAAACTTGTTTTTTCTATTAACTAATGACTGAATATAGTGAATCACAAGTGTTGTTACCACAAGTATGGTGATTGGCTTAAGTGTCCAAATGTAGGTGTACTTACCCTAGTGGATTGTATTTGGTGTTGAGTGAATGTTGGGATTGTTACCTTACTCTTTCTTCACATCATGTCACTTGCAAACAACTCTTGTTAGCATTGGTGAACATGGAATGATCATACTTACCTTAACTCCGAAACTTCCAAAATCCAAAATTCTATCATGTTTATTCTCAAAACTGCAATCTTTTAGTGCAAGGTGAAGATTTTGAGGTGGATGTAATTTGTAGTTTATGATAGTATGACCTAACTTGTACATGTAGAGGTACACCATATCTTATCTCCAAATTCCTTGTGATCTAAACGATCATTACGTTTGTAAACCATACCATATAAAATAAGTAGACCATAGCATCTCCTTGGCAAAATAAGACCAAACTCAAAATGCTATAAGTTTTTGCTTTAGACATCAATTTTTACCAAGAGCATTCATGCATATACTATTAAAAGATTCCCATCTTGAGGGTAAAATTATTAATCAATAGTACCAAATTATAACAAATTTATGTAAGTTAGCATATTTTACACTAATCAACATTATTAGTGTAATGTTGGTATGAATTTTGAATGTTGCATGTACTTCACACTTGGGAGACGAAAAATAAATAAATTAAGTTCTTATATACATCACTTTAACTTCAATTGATGGTCACCTGAAAAATATTCTTCGTAATGTAAGGATTTTCATTACATACTTATGCTTAGAATTATATATATTTGAAATTATATATCGTACTTACAACTACCCTTATTCATAATATTCCAAGAAAAAAACATAGATTTGTAACAAAAGTATAAAACATTTCTTTAGCTTTTGTAACCATGCTTCAAGTCTCTTATTTTTAAGTAGCCAACTCTAACTTCGTTCTTTACACACTTAGAAAGGTGTATAGAATGGATCTTATTAATACACAATACTATAAAATATATGCATCCCCATTTGAAAAATCATACCATATGTAGCCAACAACACGAAGAAACTATCTCTATAGGAAGATTGTGGTAATCAAGTAAAGTTATAGTGTCCACCCTGAGAGGGGTTAGTAGTCCTACATCATTGTTGTTATGTCTTGTGGGCATATCATCAAGGGCATTTTATTCACGCCAAGCCTCCAAGGGTTTGGTGTTCTTATTTATTTATATTTAATCAAGTAAAGCAAAGATAGAACTTTCCTGCTGCATACGAGCTTATGAACTTACGACAAAAAATAAAAAAATTGCGGTGCAAGAAAAATTTAAAAGATGATCAAATCATTGTAATAAAATAAAGAAAGAAAAAAAATATCAAATGTGCATGAACCTCAACTTCAATAAGCAAACAAGCAAGCTCGCACAATCAGGAAGAAACTTTCATCGTCCGTCCACTCGCGAGCACCCTCCTGGCGCTAATGTCCACGGCGCCATGTTCCGATACTACGACCAGTTTTGTTCGTCAGCCGCGGCGGACATATTTTTTTAACTGAACTCATCATCCAGCCAGCAGAAACAATGTAAGTGGTCTTCATTCCTGACCCCCATTACTATGACTCATAACCATTTGCAAACAAGCAACAAGTGGCACACTTGGCATCGGCATTTCGCCACTTGGACGCTAAAAAATAGCGAGCATAGTATAATTCCCTCCCGTCCATCTTTTTCAAAACTCTTTCCACTATGGTATGGTAAGGTACACCCAATTGCTTCGACGAGGATTCAATCTTCCTTGCAAATTGTGCAATTAAGTTAAAAACCAATGTGCGTAAAGGTGGTGGTGTCCCCCCCCTCACCCATGTGCACTAGCGTACAAAAAAACTAATATAGAATATATTTATAGTCGGCTTTTTATTTATTCAGTAACACCATTTGATTCTAACAACAGACGATGGCAATAATAATAATAATAATAATAATTATTATTATTATTATTCATGTGTTGTCTCACCATTCCATGTACTCGGTGACCTGGTCCTCGCCTCTAAAGAAAGAAACGTTATGGACAAAAAGACGGGGCCTACTCTGATTTGCGCCTTACGACTTTGCACCTACATTCATTCCATAATAGTAATTCAACATGTTTTTTTTGTTTTCTTTTATTAATTGATATGATATCTAGCGCACTTCAAATTCTTCAACTTCCATGGTGGCGGAACCAAATCTGATTTTATTTTTTAATTTTTGGGTTTGGTCAACTCTAGGTTGAGTTTTGGAAAGTGTCCTAAGGGTTTGATCGTAGGGCAAGTAAGGGACGCTTTACATGGGGAGTCAAGGCCAACATATCTTCAAGCCAATTCACTCACGTTTTGAGGCGACTTGGTCCTATGGTCCACTTGGAGAACACATTAAACAATTGATAAAGTGTGGGCCAATTGCCCCATGTGTAAAGCCCTTGGGGCTGATTCTACCAGGAAAAACAAGGCCATGGGTGCAATTCATATTATCAGCTACATTCCATGCTTTTGATTTGTTCACATTAAATTATTTTAGTGGAATAAAGATTTTGTATTGAAATCAAGAATATGGCCTCTAGGCCATGAATTGACCTGACCTTCCATTCTTGTATCTCCCACCTGTTACGATACAATTTCAGAAGATTGGCCTTGACTGCCCAAGTAAAGTCCTTCGGGCCAATTTTAAGAATTGGACCAATCACAAGAGAGAATTTGACCATGAATTGGCCTCATCAATGACTTGGCCCCTCGTGTAAAGCGCCCCTAATTGTTTAGTTTGGATATTGTATGTGGGTCTTTTGAGTTTGTTATGGATTTATATGGGTGGAGGAAATTAAGAAGTGTAAGAATGTTGTAAATTCTTTGCTCATGTAGGGGCATCATGGAGTTTCTATTATATATAAAAGAAAATGGTATGATGGGGCTTGGTATTATTTTGTAATAGTCTACTTATTTAATATGTTATGTTTTACAGGCTCCTCACCGGGGCTTACTCAGTAAAAGTAAAAAACTGACATCCAAAAGCTTTAAAACATTCAACGTAGAAATTTCTTAGATGGTGTTAGCCTTGAAGTTGAGTAATAAAAAATAAAACCAACACTAACCAACATTATTAGTGTAGTTTTGAATTAGGGCTAAGATCGTTCCAACCAAGAAATGGACATAGAAAGTAATAGATGCCCTCCTTTGACCAATAAGTGAGAGGCTAGCTACTACTACCTACTAGTCACCTAAAGACGAGTGAGAGCTAATTAGACCACAGGCAGCATAAAGCATAACAGCATCTCATGTTCAAATCTGTTGGCAGAATCTATAGCAATATAGGCAACAAACAAAATGGATCACAAAATCATTACAGCATATACAATCTCTTTTTTATTATTTTTTTAAAAATCCACAAAAAGAGTTGACGAGTGATATTAATGCTTGAAAAGTGGGAGTTGCTCACGCCATGCAGAATTTCAACCGTGTTCCTATTTTTAGTTTCTTTGAAAACCATGGTTATGGGAATTCAACCTTGTTTCTAACGTTGGTTGTTTGGAGTCTTTGAACCATGGTTATGGGAGTATGAGAATATTCTTGTAATTTCAACTTTTGATTATGTATTTATGTTTGTACTTGAAAATTGTTTCTTGTAAAATTTTGAAAGTGGCAATCAAACATCTTATATATCAGCTGAAATTGCCTTCACTTTTTCACAATTGCGTGGCCTTAAGTTTGTTCTTGTTGTGAGCAAGGAGAAAGAGGAAGCAAATCAATGATACTGAAAAGATTGATTATATATATATATATATATATGATACATATATATACTCAAGGAAGCACTTTGGAAGTACTTTTACTTTGTCCTAATTTAGGTATTGTGGCGGTGCTTTTAGATAGCACACCACCTTAACTAAGTAGGACTATTACTTAACTTGAACTAACCAGAGAGTAAGATCTGCTAGAAGGTTCTAGAAGGTTCCGAGGTCGCTTATCACAACACTCCTCCTCGATTGAGGAACACTTCACAACACTCCTCCTCGAACGATGATCTTCCTCGTTAAAAACACTTCACGATGTTTTGAAGTGAAAAGAGTAAAGTCATTGTTCGCAATCTAATGCACACTAACTTAATAGCTGCTATGCTTGATTTTGACCGCCATCATAAATGTTGATAACAATGCTTCATGGAACGCCTTGTAAAGCGCTAGAAGTTCTCCTTCCACCAGCTTGTCTATGTCTTCCTTGTCCTCCTCGCAAAGGCAATAGGGGTCCTCTCAATCTTGCTCTAGCCAATCATCGATGCTAAAATCATGACGGTGTTTGCCATGTTGAAATTCTTCTGTAACTTCTTGATAGACGACTCCAAGTTTGCTCTCATCTGCATAACAATTAATCTGTAATCCAAGACAATTAAAAAGTGCCCCCAACACTTCCAACTCAAAGTTAGTATCACTTAGACAAAATTCATGACCCGTTAAAACATGTATCATCCGTCTAAGCATGATCACTCCTAGGTGACCCATCTTTGAGTGCTAAAATTGAACCTTGTCAGGTATGGCAACTGAATATGTTGAATGGTCGCGTTGACCAGTACTGAGACAAGAGATCGGAATCTCATAGATGCCGTTAGCTCCGCAGTGTGCAGTAGCTAGGCACTTGTCTCCTTGCATCAGGTTTAGAATCTCCTCACCGTTCCTAATCGCAGTCAGGACGTGAATTCCATGTGTCCGGAGGTCGCGAAAGCTGATCAGACTTTGGTGTGCCTCCGGGACGAACATGGCATTGGAGCAGATGAGGGTGGCGCCTCCGGAGAGCTTCACTCTTGCCCGGCCCTCACGGAAGATCATCTTCCGTTTTCCGGCGACTGTGCTGAGCTCACAAGTGCGCCATGCTTCGGAATCATGTCGCGAAGCAGTGGGGTCATGCCTCCGTATCTCGGAATCATGTCTCGAGAAATCAAAGTAGCGTGCGCTACGTAAGATTGTATGCGTAGAACCACTGTCTAGCAAAGCCATGTCTCCATCGGACGTCTCCGAGTGGATGTGAGTGCTCAAAGACTCAACTATGGCGGTGTAGTTCTCAGGGTCAGCGCCATCAAGAGATGGGGCATCCAGAGAGTGTGACTCTCGCTGACTCTTCCGAAGCTCTTGGAGTTCTCTGTATAACTTCTCCGTGTACGCTCCGACCCGGCAATCACAAGTCTTATGTCCAACTCTGCCACATCTTTGACACACATTGGACTTACAGTCCCAAGTTAGATGTCCAGGCCACCACACTGTTTACACTTGCCAGTTCGGCAATCCTTTTGTAAGTGACCGTCTCTACCACACTTGAAACATTTGCGGGAAATGGACTTATTAGAAGAGCGAGAGTCTGATTTAGAAGACTTATTTTGAGGCTTGGTGTACGGAGTTTGTTTCTGCTTTTGTTGATTGGACTTCCGACCTTCTTTGGGCTTCCGTGTTGGTATCTCCAATGCGTTCGTCTCACCATGTTAGCAAAAATTAGAAGACAAGATAACATCTTATTAAGTAAAAATAAAGGAAGTAAGGATAAAAAGCGTAAAGTGATACAGTAAAATTGAGAGAAAGGAAAACTTGATATCTGGCTGGGAGCGGCAAGCATGCAGGAGCAGCGGCTGGTTGGCAGCGTAGTGGTTGGGCGCGACGCTAAGGCCGACAACAGGGGCAGAGGCCAGCGAGCACGGGAGCCCAGCCAACACCACAGCTCCGCCGACCCCCGGCCAGCAAGTCACCAGAGCCAATGCAGGCCGAGCAGCGGGCCAGCAGCCGTCCCGCGGCAAGCCGCAGACCACCACAGGCCTAAGAAATCGTGATGTGACACATGCACATGCACATCGAAGAGAAAACTAAAATAAAACTCTCGGCTGGTAGAGTCTCGTGCTGATAACGTGTTGTGAGCAAGAAGTAAGAGGAAGCAATCAATGATACTGAAAAGATCGATATATATATAATCGATCTTTTCAGTATCATTGATTGCTTCCTCTTACTTCTTGCTCACAACACGTTATGAAGACGAGACTCTACCAAAATTTAGAACCTTCTAGCAGATCTTACTCTCTGGTTAGTTCAAGTTAAGTAATAGTCCTACTTAGTTAAGGTGGTGTGCTATCTAAAAGCACCGCCACAATACCTAAATTAGGACAAAGTAAAAGTACTTCCAAAGTGCTTCATTGAGTATATATATGAATCATATATATATATATATATATATATATATATATATATATATATATATATATATATATATATATATATATATATATATATATATATATATATATATATAATCTATCTTTTCAATATCATTGATTGCTTCCTCTTACTTCTTGCTCACAACAGTTCTTAACCCTTAAACGCCCATGGGGTGTGAAATGGGCAGCCCAAAATTGAATCACAACATCTTTTGGACTTGGGCATCGTCAATAGAGCACTTTTTGAACTTGGGCATCATGAGTGGACCAATCAATGATGAGCTTGCAACCTCCTACTAGGTTGTGTACAACCCCAACCTACCTACCACAATTCTAAAATCACTCATACAAATTGTGATTTAAATTGTAAAAGTTCACTTTTTGAATACATCACAAGAAGGTGACCAGTTTGACATCAAAATATAAGTGAAAAGTTCATTACAGTGAAAGCTACAGAACAGATTTTGTTGGAAAAGAGCCCCTCTCGCTCTCTTGGGCGTTGAAGGGTTAATTTCTACTCCAAGACTATTTCTTTGTATCACTACATGAAGTTATTTAAGAATCACTAGTGAGATTCTTCCAAAGGAGGAAGTTGGAATTGTTGAATGGATTGGGGCCTCAAGTATAACATGTTCAATATGCTATTCCGTCAAGGCCAAAAGTGGTATTATTGATTTTGGAAAATCCATTAGTAGGATCTTGTTTAAAAGTGTTGAATTAGTCTACCTTACAGTTTACACCATACAAATTTTAAAATACATTGAGTCAAAATTTTAGTTTTTATAATATTTTTAAGCATATCGACCATAACGGGCCTCTCTCCCCTTTAGGGATTCAAGAATCTTATTTCTTCTTTGAGTTTAAAAGTATACTAAATTTGTATTAATATATATACAATATAAAAATTCAAGCAATGAAAAGGTAAGAATTAATATATCATATTGAGAAATCAAAATAATGTTTTGCATAAATCAAAGTATCAAGAAGTATATCTTTGGTCATGCGTTTGCTTAAATAATGCCTAAAAATGATTTGGAGGAAAAAGAAAAAGAAAAACACCACATCAAAGGTAATAATGGGGATTTGGTGATATTAGTTGATGGCAAGTAGTGACAATTTTTACAAATAAAATATCAAACTTTTAAAAGAAACCTATTGAGGAACCACTACTGATGATAAGTGAATGGCCATTGACATGTCTGATGACAAATCATGATATGTGTTGGCAATTGATAAGATTACTAAAAATTATGTGGCTGTTGGCAATTGATGAGAATTAGTAAAAATTATGTGGTTGTTGATAACAACAATGATATGTTTTCGAAACCAATAGCTCGTGTACGTATTGAAAACTCATATGCAGATTTTATATTACTTCTTTTTGGGATAATTATTCAATTGATAAGTTATGAATAATGATATTTCATTTTGATTATTTAAAAAAAAATGTATGCGATGTTAATTGAGTACTGAATGATTGGCGTCAATATATACAAATGATTCTACTTTGAACCATTTTGAACCATAAAATATTAATACTTTAGAATGAAAAATGGGGTTTATATCTGAACATAAATTACTAAGGGGAATACTATGAGAAGGAAGAAAATACTTATATCTAACTTTTTGTACACTAAAACTTCAAGTTAGTTACCTTATTTATGTTGCAAATTTAATGTATCATGTTTTCTTAATTAAGTTCCATCAAGCAATAAATCCATAAAGTGTCATCATCACATTTTTATGATTAAAATCTATGATTATCTTAAGATCATAAAAAAGGAGTTGATTTATCCTATTGTAAAGAGATATGATAATGCTCAAATCAATATACCTTTATGCAAATCCACTTCAATGAAACACACTATTACCCATGCATGATATGTACTTAGGTTCATATTAATGGCAATTTGAAATGTACACTTTACTAAATTATTGATTACTCATCATCACTTAATCAACTACTAACCTCTCCTACTCATCACCAATAAGTTGAAACCTAGTTAACTTTCACAAATCGGAGTTTTTTTGATCTCCACATTACATATTCATAGTGTTAGATAACAAAATTTTATTATATATATTTATCAGTTTTAGCGTAAATAACATTAGTAGCATTTCTTTCAATAAATCTTGAAGAAAATATATTCACGAAAACAAAATCTACTCTAAATAGTAAAATTAGGTAGCCTTAAGAAGGAAAAGGTTTGTGGTTCCGCCATGACCTAGCTACCACCTTATACACACTCATGAATGTGTAAGCACCTGTAAGATTGATTATTGATGTGTTTATTGTATGTCCTCAATAAGAATTGAGAGGTAATGGCACCTTATTTGAAAATTTTATTTATTGATTTATACAATATTGTTACCGCAAAAGTTGCAAGTATTTACATAGGGTAATAACTAATTAGGGTGGGACAACCTAATTTATTATTTAAGGACAATGCATATGAAGATTCAAATTGTTCAATTGGGACCTTAGGAGGGCAAAAATCTTTTAATAGTCCAATTTTTGAAAAAAAATTATCCGACAAATTATATGTGAGGATGATTATTACCCTTCTTAGGCCCCATAAATGGCTCGACTCATGTTTAAAGTGTACCTTAGTATAGCTACTTTAGCCCAAAAAATAAATTCAATTATAATAGGAGTCAAGAAGTACATGCTTCTCCGATAATTATAAGAGTCAAAAGGTAATACATCTATTTGTTTTTTTTAAAGATTGGAAGTGAGGAGTGTTGGTGAATAGCAAATAAAATTCCACATGATAGTCCTTCGTTATGCGTAGGAACAAGAACCATTCGGTAAAGAGAAAATACCAAAAATATCTCGGTTTGTCCGTTGTATGGTCACTCTTTAAGTGCGGGAGAACGAACATTTGGTAAAGAAAAAACAAAAGTATCCCGTTTGTTTATTGTACAATCCTCCTTTAGGCGCGAGAACGAGAACTATTGGTTAAAAGCAAAAATCAATAATATCACATTTTTTTTGTTACATGGTCAGTTTTTATGCGCGGGAACGAGAACCGCCGATGAAATGCAAAAAGCAAAAAAATCTTGTTGACGAAAAGCAAAAAAAATAATGTTTGTTCGTTGGACGGTCCTTCTTTAGGCGCAAAAATCGAATGGTCGGTGCAATACAAAAAGCAAACTCACCCGTTTATTCATGTACTTGTTCCTATTTTAGGCAAGGGAACAAGAACTATTGGTCGAAAGAAAAATAAACCCCTCATTGTCTATCTAGCTTTTTGTAAACGCAAGATGTAAAGACATTTAACTTAAAAATTCACCGGTTCGCACAACAAATTCAAATTCGAATGCATGGGTTGCTTTTAAGTGCAGATAAGTAAGGGTATGAAGGGGCGGAGTAGTAAAAGGGAATTTGAGGGAGAGAGAGCCAACGTGTGAGTAGGCAAGAAAGAAGGTGGGGGTGGTATGTAATGTAAGGGGCACATTGAAGAACGGTGTCCACCTGGTGGGTCATTGACCGGGGATCCAGTTCAGCAGGTGCAGAGTGGGCGGTGAAGGGGAATGCACTTTAAAGTGCTGCATCCTCTTCGCCCTCACTCCAAAAACGAAGAAATACAGAGCCATGCTCAACCAGTCAGCCAGCCAATTGCCCATCTCCTTCCTTTCCCCTTCCCTTCCCTTCCCAAACGAAGAAGATAATAATAGAAAATCGAATTTGCAAAACAAAACCCACTTACTTATAAAACACCCGTGCTCCCCCACTCCACAAGGTCGGTCTACGTACATTGCTGCTGCTCACTAGCGGAGAACAATTCTCATCCATCAGTCAGTCAATGCCAAGGCAAGGCAAGGCAAGGCAAGGGGGACTTGCCTCGCCCAGTCCAGCCCCTCACTCTTACTCTTGCCTTCTTTCCTTTCCGAAGGACAGGCAGGCAGGAAAGAAAAAAGGAAAGGGAAGGAAGGGATTCCAAGAGCGAGCAGGCTCACGACCATGGGAGTTTGAGCCAGGAGCTCGTAGTAGTCTGTAGTAGTCGTCGTAGTAGTAGTATGGAAGACTGCAACTCATGTTTGCAAGGGCTTTTCGCCGCCGCACTTTGAACTAGCCCTGCCTAGTGGGTGCCTACTGGCTGGCTGCTTGCCTGGTGTGTGGCAAGTGCTACTGTTCCTGCACAAGGCAAGTGCTCCTCTTATCTCTCGCTTGAATCCGCACCTCTTCTTCTCCTCGTCGGCTCGCGGCTCTCGCCATGGCCAACAAACTCCGCTACTTGTAGCGGGCCGTAGCAGCTAAGCTATGGTTTGGGAGCTACCAGTAGTCAGAGTCGAGGACGTGAGCGGAGTGTGAGAGGGTGTTGGTATGATAAGCTAACCAACTACCCTGCGAGGGAGGATTATAAGCGTAGCAGGGAATTCTGATTGGGTAAATATTCTGCGCGATTCTGGTGATCAGGTGGAAATTATTGAGGTGGGGGGAGATTCGTGAGAGAGAGAGAGAGAGAAGGAGGGAGTGTGGTGAGGGTGGGGGGTGTGGGTGTGGGGCCCGAGAGATTCTGCGTGAGAATGCGGGCAATTTGATGCTCGCGGAGCAGGAGTTCGGGTGTGAATTGTGGGGGTGGGGAGGTGGAGAGATTCGGGGGTCGTTCAGAAGGGGGAAAAGTGGAGAGATTCGGAGTGGCGCCGGCGTTGAGGGCGACGACGGGCGGTGGTGGTCGCCGCGAAGGAGGAAAGGTGGAGAGTTTCGGAGAGCGTGGGGCGGGCAGTGTGGCGCCGGCGGTGACGACGACGGGCGGTGGTGGTGGAGGTGGTGGTGGAGGAGGAGGGGGTGGCGGGGTGGAGGGCGGGCCGCTTAAAGACGGGGATCTGTCGCTCGGGTTCGGGTACGCGCCGCGAGACGCGTCTGTCGTGCCCCCCGGGAGTCATGTAGGGCTGTGGGGGCGGCCTACAGCGTACAACCCGTTTCATCATCGCCAAACCAGCAGCGACAACGCGGGTGTCGCAGCTCTCGGCGTTGGCCTTGCCGGCTCCCAGCACGAAATTTTTCGTGATATTTTGTCTCGCAGAGAAGACAGCTTCGCGTACGTGCAGCAGCAGCAGCAACAGCAACACCAGCTGCAGCAGCAGCAGCAACATCATCATCAGCAGCAACACCATCATCAGCACCAGCTCCAGCAGGGCTTGCAAAGGCAGGTGAACATCACAGAGGGTCCGAATTATGGTGATGCGGGACGCGGTGAGGGTGAGAGTAGCAGTAGCGGCAGTGTTGACAAAGGCGGTCACCAGCAGCAACAACAAGCGCCGGGCGGTGCAGTGGAGCCATGGGCGGCTCGTGCTTTGAGGGAGGAGGTTGTGGTGCGGGGCATGGACGTGCAGCCGCTCAATGAATCCCGCCAGCCTGCTGCAGCCCCCTCTCAGCAGCAAGCTGTGCTCAATGTCGAACCCGTGCAGCAGCAAGGAGGCCCGCCTGCGCCACCACCGCCTCAACAGCAGCAAGGAATAGCTGGATCGGCAGTGGGTTCGACCGCATGCCAGGAGTGTGGGAATCAAGCGAAGAAGGATTGCACGTTCCAGCGATGCCGCACCTGCTGCAAGAGCCGCGACTTCGACTGCGCCACGCACGTCAAGAGCACCTGGGTGCCCGCGTCCAAGCGCCGCGAGCGCCAAGCAGCGGAGGCCGCCGCCGCCGCGGCAGGCCAACCCCGGCTCAAGTCCAAGCGCGCGCGCGGCCTCGCCCTCGCGGCGCCCACTGCAGGTGCGACCACATCCATGACCACTACCTCCGCCAATTCGCCAAGAGGCTCTGATATCAACTCTGGCCATCCCCCTCATCCAGGTAGTAGCTAGCTCCCGATTCCGCAATTCACAATCAGATTAGGGTCCATGTCTGTCTGTCAATCATCCAGTATTCCCTAACACCTGCAATCTCTTCTCCTGCAGCTCAAGCCAGGGCGGGACTGCCACCAGAAGTGAGAGCACAAGCACTCTTCAAGTGCGTGCGCGTGACGGGCGTGGAAGACGGCGACGACGAGTTCGCATATCAAGCGACAGTGAAGATCGGTGGCCACATTTTCAAGGGTGTGTTATACGATCAAGGCCTGGACCTCGCGAGCTCCCATCAACCGGCCGTGACTTCGAATCCGAGCGACCTGCAGCTGGGTGGTAGCGCGCGCGGCGCCACCAGCAGCGCCTTACCCGCATCGTCGCCGCTTCTAGATCCGTCCAGCATCTATGCTCCGGGCAACCCCCTGCTAGGAGGCGAGGACCCCCGCCAGTCGCCATGGTATTCCTAGTGAGGGCATGCATGACATGATCGAATGCTAGCCAGCCGCGCCGTAGCCAGGGATGAACCAACCCAACTCATCGCGTCAAGCAAAGCACAGCAAAGCAAAGCACATGATCCTGAGGTCTCCCAGTAGACTCATGATGGGCAAATTTTGTAACAACCAACTCTTTAGATCGAACCCTGCCTCCTCGGATTGCATTCCATCGCTGTACATGGTGTCTATGATTGAACTTGACCCTGCATTTATTTTGCGTATCCCATCACCTTCTTACACTGTTCTCGATGCTAGCTTTGCTGCTTCATTCCTTTTTAGGGTTGATCAGTCCCACTCTCTGACTGCCTGCTCCCAGACTATTCACAGCCGCCCTCGTCTTAAATGCAGTAACATCCCAACTTGTTCATGTCGTCAAACTTGCTGTTCATGTCGTAATACTTGTTCATGTCACCAACTTCCGATATCGATCAGGTTTCCGTTGCAGGCAGTACTGTTTTCCCAATCGACAGTTAAGTTAACGAGCTGTGCGAGGTCAGGGTCAATGGAACATGGCACGCCTGCGAAAGATCGACGATCGGGTCGAAGCTTTTTTGTATCTCACTGTGGTGGTGCATGGAGTAGTAGAATCTACGGGCGGGCAGTGCATGAAATGTGTGCGATCTGTCAAATCTTCCTTGGGTCTTTCTTGAGAGCATCTGTCAGTGGGAGAGGTGAGGGTACAACGCAAGTTCGGCAGCGTACTAGTATCAACTAGACATCATCTTGTTATTACCCTTGTCAATCTTACCCTCTGTTATCTGCCATGGTAAGTGAGCAACTTGACTATCAGTGGGGGCGGGGCAAATCAATAGATAACAGGAGTGTCAGAATGAAAAATTCGTAGTAACTCATGTGGTACTACTACTACGGTCTAGTAAGCTCACTTCCTGTACCTGGCTGGCTCTTCATGCTGGCTCCAACGATCTAATGTGTGAAGAAAAGTCAAGACATCATTTCGAGCCTCTGCGAAAGTTAAAAAACAAAAACCCGAGTGGATGAAGTTTGCTCTTATTGATATGGGTCAACTAATATAGTGGCGCATTGTGTTTGTATGTGAACAGTAGTGGAGGGGAGTGAGTGAGTACTTGTGCTGCTGTCCATGTCCGTGGTCTATTCCATTGCTGCAATGTTGGATCCCCCCCCCTTTCTTTTCCTTTTCTCTTCCCATCAAACTGTTGGCACTCTTTATCAAAGTTCTGGGTGTGGGATGTGAATAGTGGAATCCAATGTGTTGTCCGTGTTTGTCTCCTATTCCTCTTGATGTGTGTTTGTCGTGAGGGATGAACTTTTTTTTTTGAATTTTTTTGTTTTATTGTTTGTGGGTTTTGATTTGGCATTGTTTGTTTGGTTTGAAAATTGTGTGATTGTTCATTGTTGGGAGTGAAAGTTTGAGCGTGTTTTGAGTGACTGAGTATGTAAGAATGATACGGGGAAAGTTGTTTGGGCCGAGTTTTGGGAGTTGGAATAGTTGGTGCAAGAAAGTATGATGAATGGGTATCGATTATGGGCTTGTCGGAAGCCTTGTTTGATGCTGTTTTCACGTGTAAGAGAGTGACGTGAGGGCCAATGTTGTCTCCGGGCCATTGTAAAATTCGCCTTCGATTATGACATGTTTTGAAATAGTCTTGCACTTTGCCGTACAGAGAGTTTTTGTTGTCATGTTTGAAAGTTTGAGCCTGTGGGATGTGAATAATGGAACCCAATGTGTTGTTTGTGGTGTGTGTTTGCCGTGGAGGTCAGTCAAGAAAGGTGAACTTTTTTTTTGAATTTTTTTTTTTTGTTGTTTGTAGGTTTTCATTGGAGTGTTTGGCATTGTTTGTTTGGTGAGAAAATTGTGTGACCGTTCATTGTTGGGATTGAAAGTTTGAGCGTGTTTTGAGTGATGGTGGATATAAGAATGAGATTGGGGGAAGTGGTTTGGGCCAGTTTTTGGGGTTTGAATAGTTGGTGCAAGAAAGTATGATGAATGGGTATCGTTGTTGGCTTGTTGAAAAACTTATTTAATGTTTTTTTCACTTGTTAGAGTGTGACGTGAGGGCCACTATTGGCTCCCCGTTGTAAAATTCCCTCTAAGTCTGAACCCACTTAAAACTCATTGCCCTCTTTGAATATGTCATGTTTGGAAAGAGTCTTGAGCTCTAAAGTTTGAGCCGTGGGATGTGAATAATGGAATCCAATGTGTTGTCCGTGTTCTTTATGTCTGGTATGTGTTTGTCGTGGATGTCAGTCATGAAGGGTGAATTTAGTGGATATATTTGTTGTTGGTTTTTGCTCAAGTGTGTGGCATTGTTTGTTTTGGTTAAAAGATTGAATGACGTCTGTTGTGAGGTTTTAAACTTTGAGCTTGGTTCGGGTGAATGTGGGTGTGGAATGGAATGGAGAGAAGTAGTATAGGCCTAGTTTGAGGCTTTGGACATTTGGAGCAAGAAATAATGATGTAAAATGTTTTGTTGTTGGCTCATTGAAATTCTCATGCAATGCTTTGTTCACGTGTAAGACTGTGATGTGAGAGAGGGCCAGTGTTTGCACCTCCAATACTAAATCACTCTAGGGCCTGCTGAGAGCTCATTGCCTCCCTGTGAACATGACGCGTATGAAAAAGTCATGTGCTTGTATCATCTTGAAAGCTTGCATTGGTATGTTGAGAAGTTTGAGCTTGTATCAAGTGAGTGAGGATGTCGGGATGAATTGGAGAGAAGTGGTTTGGGCCCAATTGGTGTTTTGTATAGTTGGAGCAACAAATAATGGTATGTGTGTTGGGATGTGAATTATGGAATCTAATGTGTTGTCTATGTTCTCTTGTTCCTCTACTATGTGATCGTTGTGAAGGTCATCACAAAAAACACACTTTTTATTTTATTATTCTTATTACTTATTATTATTTAAAAATATGTATAATTTTTTTGTGGCTTTTGATTGGAGTGTTTGGCGTTGTTTGTTTGGTTAGAAAATAGTGTGACGTTCATTGTTGGGATTGAAAGTTTGAGCGTGTTATAAGTGACTGAGTATGTTAGAATGAAATGGGGGATAGTGGTTTGGGCATCGTTTTGGGGGTTTGCATAGTTGGTGCAAGAAAGCATGATGAATAAGTATTACTATTGGCTTATTGGAATCCTTATATAATGCTTTTTTTTCACGTGTAAGAGTGTGACGTGACAGGCCACTGTTGGCTCCCCATTGTAAAATTCCCTTCGGACCGACTTAAAACTCATTGCCCCCTTTGAATATGACACGTTTGGAAAGAGTCTTGAGCTTTGCCATATAGAGAGTTTTCATTGTCATGTTTGAAAGTTTGAGCTTGTGGCATGTGAATAATGGAATCATTCACATGGAATTCAACGTATTGTTTGTCTTCTTTGATCGTGATGCGTGTTTGTCGAGGAGGTCAGTTACAAAGGGTGAATCTACAAAATGAATTTTCCTATTGTTGGTTTTTGTTAAAGTGTTTGGCATTGTTTGTTTTGTTTAAAGATTGTGTGGTGTTTGTTGTGGGGTTTGGAGGTGGCAATACTCTAAGAGCAACTTCACCGATACGCATTGCAAACACAAAAGAATGAATAAATGGAATTGTGGTAGGTACCTTTTTGAAAGCTCCACCCTTGCATAGTAGTCTAAGAGTGTACTTCTTAAAACAATTTTCAACGTGTAAAATAAGATAACTCAAAAGGTGAAAGGTAATTATTCAAGTATGTGAAAGGTTCAATAGGAGATAAAAAGGAGTGCCCCTTTGATGCAAAAATGGAGCATGAGCAACTAGAAGAGTCAATATATAATGCTTTCTTGAGAACACACCATGTCTGTTGGGAGTACTCAAGTATGAAAGGGAAGAAGTGAGGAGCCTGAATGGCTCCAAGCTTTATATATAGGAAGAGGCGAAGAGCTTGTAATAAATGCTACCAAGAGTGGGTGAGCAACTACACCACTACGTAGCTAGGCTAATCATTACTGCCTTGGTTAACGGTTCACTTGGATCGTCTCATCCTAACACTCCTCCTCGATACAAGAAGAACCTCATTAAAAACTCCTTCCGATTTGACCTATGTTGATTTGGTCTCGGATAGGAGAAAAGAGTGTCCTCAGTGGCTAAGTTCGAGAAGGGTCTTCATTCCTGCAGCTCGGACGAGCTCGCGGTGCCGGTACGCAGGGAGCGCCTTAGTGAGCATGTCTGAAATATTTTTCGCTGACTCGATCTTAGTCACTGTAACTTGTTCGCTCTCCACGAGATCCTGCATGTAGCCGAATAGGGTGGGGTTGATATGTTTAACACGATCTGCTTTGATGAAGCCCGTCGCAACTTGTGCCACTGTCGCGTTATCTTCATAAATCACCGTTGCAGTCCCTGCATCTTGGAACCTGCATTGTTCAGAAATTGCACTTACCATGGTGCGGATCCAAACTGCCTCTCGAGCAGCTTCGTGTAGAGCCAACAATTCGGCATGGTTCGTGGAAGTCGCTGTAATGGTTTGCTTCACGCTTTTCCAAGATATGGGAGCTCCATTCTTCAGGAAGATGTATCCAGTCTGGGATTTTCCGTTAACTTCGTCGGTCTTGAATCCAGAATCTGCATATCCAATTACCTGGGGATGTGCGTCTTTTGTGAAATGGAGGCCGAGGTCTTCAGTTCCCCGTAGGTATCGGAGCAAGTGCTTAATCGCTGCCCAATGCCGATGCGTTGGCTTCCTGCTGTGTCTCGCTAGTACACTCGTTGCAAACGCTATGTCGGGTCGAGTATGGGTGGCGAGATAAATCAATGCACCAACCGCGAGGTACTTCGCTTATCTACTTCTTCCTCCTCCTCCTCCTCGCAAGGTCGATCGGGTCATCGCGCTGTCTTGCTCCGGCCAATCATCGGGGGCCGATATGGAGTTGCATTCGCTCATGTTGAAGTTCTTTAACAACTTCTTTACGTATGATTCCTGATGTAGCAGAATGCTGCCATCGGGGAGGTGATGAATCTGCAAGCCTAAGCAAAAACGGGTCTTTCCTAACATTTTCATCTCAAAGCGATCTTTAAGCAAATTTTCAATTTCGGTACAAACTCTAGATGTCCCAATAAGGTTAATGTCGTCCACATAGACGGCCAGAATTGCATAACTATAATCTTTACGAAGAACAAAAATGCATGGAAGAGTTGGGTGGCAAGAGAACCCGTTTTCGGTCAGAAATCGTCGGAGGTGGTGGTACCATGCTCGGCCAGCTTGCTTGAGACCGTAGAGTGCCTTATGAAGTTTGAGGCCGCTGAACTTCCCCTTCCGTGCTGTGGGCGTATTGTTGAGAAAATCTGGGGGCGGCTTGATATATATCTCTTCGTCCAACTCGCCATACAAGTAGGCGGTAACAACATCCAATAACCTCATGGCAAGTGATAATTGGACTGCTATTGCAAGTAAGTAACGAAAGGACGAGCAATCCATGACCGGAGAATAAGTTTGATCAAAGTCTACACCGGGGCGTTGGTTGAAGCCTTGTGCAACACAACGAATTTTGTATCGTACAATTTCACCTTTTTCATTTCGTTTCCGGGTAAACACAAGTTTGTATCCTATCGGTCGGGATTTGAGATCATTGTTCAATTTGCCGAATACCTCTCGCTTTCGCAAAGAGTTGTACTCGGCCTCAAGTGCAAGTTTCCATTCGGGCCATTCTGGACTAGCTTTAGCCTGATCTAGTGTGGTTGGGTCGGGGTCTAAACTGAGCAACTTTGTGACAAAGATTTCGACATCAAGTGATTCACTAATTTCTGCATGGGTGATCTCTGGTTCTGTGCTAACTAGGTGTGTCTCGGGTGTCGGTTCTGTTACTTTTGTATCGATAGAGTCGAGCTTTCCGCCTTCTAGTTTTGTGACCTTTGGATGCTTGGTTTTGGACTTGGGTGTGGGCATCGGTCTTTTCTTGGATACGAGTGGGATCTTAGGATTACCAGAACCCGGAATTGGGTTACGTGGGATGCAGTACCGAGTCGAAACTATCCGGGATTTGATTTGCTAGAGTTTGTAAATGAAGTAGTTTCTTTACTTTACGTAATGCGCTAACGCTTTGTTCGCGGATCCGGGTTCATGGTGAGTGATTCTGTGGCTCTAAACGTTAAGGGTGAAGATTTGTCGTGGTGAGGAGGCTTTGGAAAAAGCTGTCTCTATGAATCTGCAGCTTTTCGAATCGGCTTTCGGACATTCCCTGTTCTCATGTCTAAGTATCGGATTACACTAGGTGAGTCAAAACCTATGTACACGCCTTCGAGGCGGTGCGCACCGATGGTCTTAATCGAGGGCTCGGGTGCCGGGATCCACACCGACACCCGAAGACTCGGAGGTGGCGAATGTTTGGTATTCTACCGTAAACTAGTTCTAATGAGGTCCAGGTATTCAAAAGAGTGGGTGTCAATCGCAACAATGTGGCGGCATGCAAGACGGCATGGCTCCTCATTGTGGAGGGAAGATTAGCATGCAAGAGAAGAGGTCGAACTATAAACTGGATTTTTTTTATATATGCTTCAGCTAAACCATTTTGTGAATGCTCGTAAGGAACCGCGTAGGTTAGCGCGATTCCTGTAGCCGTGCAGTAATCTTCAAAAGTATGTGATCTAAATTCTTTGGCATTGTCCATTCTTAATGTTTTGATGGGTCTATCAGGGAAATGAGCTCTAAACTTTATCAACATCGCTAGTATTTTTGGAAAAACCATGTTACGGGTGGTGAGTAGTGATACCTCGGCGTGACTACCAAAAGCATCTACCAAGACTAGGAAGTAGAGGAACTGACCTGAACTGGGGTTGATAGGACCGCATACGTCGCCTTGGAGGCGCTCCAAAGGTTGCGGTTGTTCGGATGGTAACCTCCATCTTGACGGGTGTTTGGCATATTTGCCTTGGATGCATGCCGTGCAGTTGTCGACTTTGTCAGCGTCGCTTGTATTCAGGGTGTGGCCCTCCAAAATCGGAAGCATCCTTCGGAAGAGCGTGGTGCCGGGGTGTCCTAGCCTCCCGGTGCAGTGTGGGCTTTCGGTAGTACTGTGAGGTTGCAGCTTCGGGTCGTGGTTGTGGCTGAAATGCGTAGTTCGTATAGCCCGGTGCTAGTCGCTTGGATGGTAATTATGGTCTTAGTGCCTTGTCGTAGTTCGAGTTTTTCGGCGTCGTCATTTCCGAGACCGTGGAAAATGCGGTTCGAATAGAGGTCCCGTGAGGCGATCGGGGCTACGGGAGCGTCCGGCGTACATCGCCTTATCACACACGAGGGGAATCCCCGGGCAATACTATTGTTGCCGGCCCTCCCGGAACTTAAAGTTCCGGCTTCCGCCATCGTGAGAATATCACAATTTTGCCGTGGTCCGCGCATGCAAGACTCTTCAAAGAACTCGGGACTCCTAAGGATAGTGTGGGTCGACCCGCTATCTAACAGGGCGCTATCGGTGATTACATTTGGACGGTTTAATTGGACCATGTAGTTTTCGGTGTCAACTTGAGAGAAGGAGGGTGCATCGAGGGTGTGCACTTCCCTTCTCCCCCCTCGATTTAAAGTTCTTGAAATATATCAACCCAATATCGGGAGGTGCGGCATTCACGCTCGTAATGCCCAAGGCGTCCGCATTTGAAACACGCACCTCCGGACCGCTCGTTTTTCCGAGTTTGGCTTGACCGACCAATGACGTTAAATTCTGATCTTGGTATGGCTCAGTAGCTATCACGCCCGATCATCGCGCGTCGATCATCTCTTCGGTTATCACGTCACGCCGCTTTGTCGATCATAATATCGATCATTTCTTCGGTCATCTCGTCGGTCGTCCCTCTTGTCGTCGCTACCGTCATCACGGTAGTAATCATATCGTGAGTTTCGAGTATCACGGCCGCGTCCCACGCCCTCGTCCTCCTCCTCCTCGGGGTTTCTTTTGGCCGCTTGGTGCTATTGGCCTCGATTGTAGGTGTTGTGGTCTTGTCTTTAGGTGTCGATGTTTGGCCTTGTGCATGTGCTTGTTGGCGGGGGGTCGTGATGATTTCTCCTTTGTGTACTTCACGTGCGGCCGTGTCTCATTTTTCAAATTAGTATTTGTTGTTTTTCGCCCATTAACAAGTATGACATCAATTCGGGATGTGTGGCAAAACGCATGTTTCTATATTGTTGTGCAAGTATGGACGTGGCGGGAGGAAAGGTTGAGAGTGTCTTCGCTATGAGTGTTGCGTCGGTGACCGTCTCGCCACACATGCGGAGTTGAGTGAAAATGCGGTGGAGCTCCAAATTGAACTCCCGCATTGTCGGGAAGTCCATGACGCGAAGGTTCGTCCAATCGTTCTGAGCTTGAGGGAGTAACATCTCCTGGTGGTGTTCAAAACGAGCTTGAATCGAGACCATAACTCTGGCTGCGTCGTGATATGCATGTATTGTTTACGTAACGAGTCATCAAGGTGTCGCGGAGAATGAGCAAGGCTTGTTGTCGCCAAGAGTTGCGCATTTCTTCTGCTGTTGCTTTATAAAGTGCGCCATCGAGGTCCTCTGCACTCAAGTAAGTCCGAACATCGTTTACCCATTCAAAAAAATTGCTTCCGTCTACGACTAAGGCTTCGAACATGAGGTTTTGAACTCGGGTCTCTCTTGTCGTTGCCATAACGACTCGTTCGGGTATCGCTAGTATGGGTGATGGAAAGTGGGGAGCTAACGTAACAAACAGGTTCTAGTGAGACATTGCTATGGTTTGAGAAGGATTGAAGTCATGTTTGCATCAAGGGAAAAATGACATCCGTATTTAAACTACAAAGTATGAAATACTCGTTTAACAAAGAAGAACACAGAGGAATACAAGCATGACAATATGCTAAATCTAAGTGCAAATCATGTGCATTGAAAAAAAATAAAAAAATAAAGCAATAGCAATCACTCAAACAAAAACAGTCTCTTGGTTAGTCACCGTCTCTGGAAAATGGTGTTCTCTCGGTTGCTGGAGAGATAGAGTAAGAGCAAACGAGTGAAGAGACAAAAACAGAAGCTCTGACTAAAGAAAACGATCGTGCTGATAACGTGTTGGGAGTACTCAAGTATGAAAGGGAAGAAGTGAGGAGCCTGAATGGCTCCAAGCTTTATATATAGGAAGAGGCGAAGAGCTTGTAATAAATGCTACCAAGAGTGGGTGAGCAACTACACCACTACGTAGCTAGGCTAATCATTACTGCCTTGGTTAACGGTTCACTTGGATCGTCTCATCCTAACAATGTCAATAAGTGTTTTACCAAACCGTATCCAACCTTTCCCTCTAGAAAGGCAAAGGGTTCGGCATATAAACTCATACTTATAAAAAGCCACTGCAAGTGTTACTTTATATATATTGGTATAGATGCTCAACATTGAAGAAGTTTATAACTTGTTTTATTACAAACTTATGGGTGACTCGACTAATAATATAAAGTACCTTGAAGCTTGAGTAATCCATAGTGGTAAAATAAGGTACCTCAAAGGCTAAGTAAGCTGTAGTGGTGAATTGTTTTTGCAAAATTTACTACAACTTCATGATTATTTTTGGAGCAAGATAGGACCTTTAGCACTCATATTTATAAAACTTGGTTATAATTGAGTATAAATTTTCCCCTTGTGATGCTAGAATTATCCTCTTATATGCAATATGATTGCTCAATTCATGCTATTCTTCTAGTGCTAGGCAATATGGTGTTGCTGAGATATGGGGTGTGTCCTAATTAGGAAAGAGGTATTACAATGAAATTTGTTTAGAGTGATAATCCCATGAATTTTAATTATTTCTTGTTTTAATTGACAAATTTGGTTTTACCTAAATGTTGACGTAATAATGTTGATGTGATATGACTTGTGTAATGAACTAATGATATGACATGTATGGTCTTAAAGATAGAACTTTATACCTATTCCTTATTATGGATATACTAATATGATATTTTCTCTTGGCCTAATTTTTAAAAATCCATACAATATATGTGTTGAGGTTATGTGATGATCTTACAGCATGATAACGTGATAACAAGAAAACATTATAATGTTAGGATGTGTTAGGATAAATATGATTCATGTGGTACTTTATAGTACTTTATACGAGTTCATCTGAGCAACAATGCTAATGCTTAATAACATATTTTGATTCCATTTTGTAATTTATACACCTTCCTAATGTGATTACTTGTTGACGTGTTTGAACAAATAGCTCACAAGTGGTTGTATAGATATTATGTACTTTACAAATGTTCTTGTAAACCAATATATGCTCGAGGTGACTCCATAAGAGATTTGGTATATCACGTGCGGCAAAAAGGTATTATTGTAGAGGGATCTTGATGACAACTATGAATTAAATAATCCTTATCTATTCCAGATTTTCCAAGTCATTTTTTAATTTTTTTGTACAAATAATTACAATCCTAAGGGGGCAATGTTTTAGACCCTTACTTTTTTATTAGAGAAGATTTGACCGGTGCAAATATTTTCATCTTCATATTCAACCATAATGGTCGACGGTTACATATAATTTTTTATTCATCCAAGTAAGTCCCTAGTGCAATAATTGATCCAATATATATATATATATATATATATATATATATATATATATATATATATATATATATATATATATATATATTCTCAGTTATGTTCTTAAATTTTATAGTATTTTAGACAAATTTTATAAATTTGACACATTATGTACCAATTGATAATTGAGTTTCCAAAAATTGTCTATCCTATATTATCTCAAAGTTTTCTATAGTTTTTTGACACCATGATTAATACCTCCTTACATTATTCAGCACGTTGTTTATTAAAAAGATCTAAGTGACCGAGTGAATATATGATAGTATGTCTTGGTCTCAATTTGGAATCCATTTGAGGTGTATATTGATCGATTATTATAAGGATAGAATGAAGTGAAATGCTTCAAGAATATTTTCAATGTAATCCTTATAATGTCAAGGGGGGTAAAGCTCCTAACAATTGGTAATAATGCTGATTTTTTCAAAACTGCGTAAAAACAAATATATGATGAAAATGGAAAATCCAACCGTAGGATCTTCTTTGGAGCATGGCAATTAGTATGACCGCCAAGTTGCATGCCATTTGGAGGTATGGATTTCAAGATCCATGCAAAAAGGGGTGAAAATCACACCACCAAAACTTTCATGAAAAATCTCTTTCGTCCACTCTCACAAATTGAGGATCAAGGTTTTTACTATTTATCCAAGGAGGGAGTAGAGTAAGTCCACCGAGGAGTTGAGCAAAAAAAAACGGCGGATGAAAAATCGATGAAATGAAAGCCGGGTTGTGCACCAAAGACGGAGCCTCACATCCAGAATGTCGAAAAACGACACTGTGGGCGCTTAAGGGTTAAGCAAATATGTTAATAATTTTACAAAATGTCTCAGGTCCAATATGGGATCTATACACAGTGGACACCTACATAATAGAATAAATTTTGAGGTGATTGCATAGTATCATATCATGTTTGTAAATAAATGAGTTACTTGAATTCCTATCATAATTACTTGATACGAGGAGGCTAGGTTAAACAACTATCTTGTTAAGCTTGCAATCTAGGAGCCAATGGTGTGAAATGTGCAGAAGTGAATATCAAAATTTAGTGTGAATACTTAACTATTTCATATTTGAGCCAATTTGTTTATTATACAACGATGAAAAGCAAGTGTTGTCTTGTTTTTTTGGATTTTGATATAACCTTATCAGTCCATTGCATGAAATGGGTTACATCATATTACTTTGAACCTTGCAACTTCTAAGAGATGAGAAATTTGACGAATGGAGGTAACCAGAGGTAAAAGGATGAAAATACAGAAGTTATAAACATAATATAATAAATCTAAAACCATCTTAAAATAGCAAAGGATGATGGTTCGGTACTCAAAGGCTCTTGCTGCTTAGAGGTTGGGGGTTTGATTCCTTTTTAACCTCTGACTTTCCTTAAAAACCGAAACGATTTTGATGTTTTGGGCAGCCTTAGTTTCTTAGTAAAAATGAATATTTTTGAGATATTTTTTTGGAATTGTGTGAGTTACATTGCAAAGTAGGTGCGGCAAAAATTGCAAAGTCGAATTCCAATTTTTGAGTCTTCTAGGACGATCCTTGGGTTGCGAGCCGAGATGGGGCAGCTCAAATAAGTAACTTTTTTGATTTTTTATTTTTTGAAACATGTTTATTACTAAATCACTACTCAAATTTCAAAGTGGCTCAAGTCAAAAAGTTTACCAATTTTACAAGGGCAACCTCCAAAAATTTCAAAACCGATCTTCGCAATGCCCAAAAAAACTTGGGAGACAAACTTTGAATGCTATAATCTCTCAAATGGTAAACATCCAACGGTCAATTTTTTGAACAGTAATCAAGCATATTCTTAGGTACAAGATCTTACGGTTGGAAGTCTTAAAGAAGGAGAAGAAATTGGTCCACACCCCCACAAGTGCTTAGAAGTGGAGAATTGCAGTTTTGAGTTTTCAAGCTCCCAAAAAACACCAAGGAAATTTAGGGGTTAATAAATCTCTTATCATTTGATACACCCTCCCCTTGCAAAACCTCTTAGACAAAACATTACTATTGTATGTATCGGTTACCTACTATTCATAAACTTTTCTTATATGAATATTAAGATCATTAATTGAGATCATATAATTAAAGGTCGTTCTTTGTGTAAGGGTCCATCAACCACTTTCGGGAACCTTCTATGTGCACCTCACCCCTACTTAAGATATTTCAAATGAAATTTTAGATTTTCCGTGTTTCCATATGTATATGCAAAGTCAATTACTTGCTTGACGGTTGTACAACACCCTAATCCTCAAACGAGAGCTCTTTGGTTCTTGTGTGGCAAAAGATAAGATTTACACAATAAGATACCTTTAAAAAGTAAAAATTATTACAATCATAGTTTCTAAGCAATAAGATTGTATTGCAAACCTTATAAGAAATGAAGGTGATGTTTCCTCGTGCACCAATAGTGATGACAAAGTTTTGGAACTTATGCTTTTTACAAATTGTACGCCAATCCAAACCCCTAACTCCACTACTAGAGAAAAGGGGGTATGCGCCCTTATGAATTTTGATCAAGTCCAGCAACATTTTGGTACTTGCTTAACCCCTAAAGGCCCATGATGTTTTGGGAGCTTGAAATCCCAACACTGACCACTATGTACTAATGCGGGTACGTCCAATATTTTTGGAAATTTTTGATAACTTCAACCGTAGGATCTTGAAGTAGACTACCATAGGTAGTAGTGTGAAAATTTTCAACCGTTGGATCATCACTGGATGTGAGATCATAACATTTGAAGTTGACTGTAAATTTTTTTTGGCCTTGACCGTAAAAGCCGAATCGGCGGCCGTGGGCCTTTAGGGGTTAAGAAATTTTATTAACCTCAAATCTACAAATTTTAAATATAGTTTCTTGGTTATTCAACAATGTTCATGAAGTAAGTTTGAAGCAGTAACTTCACTTAAACAACGTTTGAGAAAAATAAGTTGCAACCCCCCCTACTAGTGTTCATTTAAATTCCATAATTTAATATTTTAGATGTCAACTTAAACTTTAAAGAGCCTCACCTACTTCATTTGATGTTGATTAGTTAACCAACTTTGTTAATTGAGATTATAAATGAAGTCTAGTCTAGGTGGAAAAAACCGAAATCAATTTAAGGTGGTACAAAGTTATCACATACATTTTTGTGTGAGGAGCTTTTCTTTTAAATTCTCTACCACACTAGACATGTTTTACTGTTGCAACTCCATATGTATTTTTCTTTTTGTTTTGATAAAATGTTATTTAATAATTTTAAAGGTCAAAAAATGGTTACAAGTATAGCCTAGTTGAACATGAAAAAACTACTCTCTTTGACCGAGAATGTTTGATCGATATTGCAAAAGTATAAGGTGAAGTTTGAGAATTAGATGTGATATTGAAAAAATATCAGTTGAATTTTGAGAATTAGATGTGTTACTTTGACTCGATGGAAAGCTCCCTTGAAAAGCTTTGTAGCTTTGTAGCCGCATATGATTTGTTAACATTTGCTCTACTAATGCTTTTGAATGCCAGAGGTTGGGTAAAATTTGATATTTAAGCAATCCCATGCGACAACTTCAATTGATGATAATGAGTGCAATGATAATGAGCACATAGCTCTCACTAAGAGCTTTCTATCGACATATAATTTGATAACATTTGCTCTAGGAGTAATAAAGTTTTGGCAAGCCAAAGGAAAAACTTGACCAATCAAGAATCACCCACCTTGACCTCAATTGATGATTATGAGAGGTAGAAAGATTGCGAGTAGATAGCTCTGACCAAGAGCTTCGCAAGGATATTTGATATGGTAGCATTTGCTTTAATAATCATAGAGTTGCCAAAGTTGGGCAACTAAGAATCACCTGCCTTGTGCTCAACTTATAGTAACCAAAGGTGCAACAAGTAGAGTGTGTGATACAAGCATAATTTTATTGTGTGTTGCCCCTTGTATTGAAGGTTTAGTTTTGTTTTCATCTAGAGCTTGATCATAGAGATATAAGTAGAATGATGCAAACTCTTCAAGGCATGTTCATGTTATGTGTTGTTGGTTGGTATTGACCATCCAATTTTAATTTTTCCAGCTGTGATCTTGATCTGATAAGTATAGATCAAGGGAAGTAGTACTATAAGGTGATCCAAGACTCAATACAATGTAATGTGGTAATAAAGGTGCTCAATAAGATGTTACATGTGTACTTGTTTGAGACTGCTCAAACATTTTGGAACAAAATAAAAAGATTGTTTTGATAAGACATTTTGGGACAGAGGGAGTAGGCAACTTGCACATGACTTCATATGTCATGACTTTACCAATTTGTATTGATTCTTTGAATACATTAATGGTGTTAAGAATGATGTGAGGATACAACATATTTTTCTTGAGAAGTTTATCAAATATGTTCCATCGATTAGCTTGTACACATATATGTTTGATCATTTTGTTCAGCTAAATATCAACTAAGAGATTTGTAAAATGTTTCTAAGAATATCCTTGATCGCTAGCTAGTATGAATTATCTATATAAGAAAGATCTCAAACTCTTTTGAACGATACCGTCAAGCTTAGATAGAAAAAATCCAAACTTCAAGCATCCACGAGGGGCTTGGATTCATCATGTGATATTATGACACACATGTTCCCTAGAGATATGATATGGTGTTGGATGGTTCTTGAGAAAATAGTAGCAACATATATTACAAGGTGTATTTATATATAGTACATCATGCCTACTTCAATGAGATTCATATGTGGAATATGAAGTGCTATAGAAGGGTCTCGGCAATTCCTTTGAAGGAATGAGTAGATATAATCTATTGCGAATGTCTTCAACCATGATGAGGATTTGTTTGCCTTCACACGAGAGTGACCCAACATATATGAGAATCCGACCTCCTTGGCCTCAATCAAGTCTTTCAACTCATTTTGTACATCCGAATCCTCATCACACTGGCTGCTCTTGGGTGAAGCAAAGGATACATGTCTTTGGCATATAATATTGGACAAAGTAACTTCCGTAGATGTCTACAAAAAAAAAGTCTAAATTAGTGTGAATTTTGAGCTTTAATAAATTGTGATACTAATTATAGGTTTCAATAATTGCATAATATCTAAAAAATTGTATAAATTAGGAACTGTAAGTACCAAGATGCACAAGAACAGGTTCATATTTTCAAAGCTAAAATTACTTGCATAATTCTCAATAGAGAAAGGTCACATTAGAAAGATCATTAATCATCATACCTTTAAGCTAAAATAATCTATTTCTTTCTTAAGAAAATATTCATTAATTAAAATTCAAGTGATTTATAGAATGTAGACTTTGACTTTATTAATCATAGGTGCTTAGTAAAGTGGCAATGAGGACTATATCAAAAAAAAAAAAAAAATCTTGTTTATCAACATGTAGGTCCAAATGGTTTAAGATGGTTCAAGAATAAGAAAAATTTCTCACCTTCGAGCTATATGTATTGTCGAAATAACTTGCTAATATCGAATTGTTTGCAAACACGGGTGGAGCGACGCCACCGCTCAATGTACCCATGACGGTCATGCGACCATCTAATGAGGTTTCATTGCTTGATTGCACCCAAGGAGCTTGATCCTCCATTTCAATGAAATTTCCAAGGTTGTAAAAAAGTTGATCTTCAAACTCGGTATCATCATTTCGATAAGAGTCTTTGTATCCAGTCCTCACAACACATCTGTATGTCCACAAAAAACAAAAAAAATTTGATTAGATGAAACACACCAAAATAAAAATCGAATGTGCTATGATCATTTAATGGGCATGTTAAAAAAAAAAAAAAAAAAAAAAAAAAAAAAACAAACAAACAAACTTAGTTTCTCCGCATCATGTTTTCACAAAAGTTTAAAATGATGACTTCGGGGAGTGCAATAATGACTATAGAATGGTTCACCTGTACATTCGAAAGTCTCGGGACCCAATGCGTCCAATAAGATATCGTTCATGTGGAGGAACAAACGGCACGGGCACGGGTTTGACACATACAAAGACGAGGATTTGATGAAACGCAGGCAGGTTAGTGGCGAAGTGGGAAAAGATGGCGGGCACGCCCGTCACGAGCTCCGTGTAGATCAAGCCAATGCCGGGAACGCGGACGATGCCAAGGTTTGGTCCGAGTGTAAGTAAGCATTTCATCGAGACTTTGTTCTCGAGATCGTGTTCGTACTTCTTGATTGTGCCGTAGTGCCAGACGTACATGATGCATATGAACACGCTCGCGAGTACTAATGAAACCCATCCTCCTTGTCTGACCTTGAATAACGCTGACGATAAATACAAAGTCTCGAGGGAGCCGAAAATGAGAAGGAAGGCTCCCGCCATGATGATGTTGCGTTCCCACACTATGGCTATCACCAATGTTGTCAAAAATGTTGTCACCAACATCACCACTATCACACAAATTCCTGGAAAATCATCCAACCATACAATATATGAGTTTTACAATAATGCCTTTTTCTTTTATGGATAACCTTTCTATTGTTTTCCTATCAGTTGCCAACTTAAGCACAAGTAACAATATAAACTGTAACATGAATAACAATGAAAAGCTTTACGTTCCCACTATTGCATGTGGTAGTTTTTTTCAGAACAAGATATTATCACCAGATAAAAAGCTTTGAACTTGCAACATATGTGAATGATATAAAAGTTCTTCTTTGTATGATTGTTTTTTAAAATTGCATGCTACATCAATATTATTGATAAAATGATGGATTAATCTTGTTATCTAGTTTTTGTAAGTTTATTACAAAACCGTTTATATTCATGAATTAAATTCATGTAGATGAAGTATCTAAGTATCTTACACTTTGAGTTTATCAATACTAATCTTTGCACTATTGAAGGTTTTTGAAGATGGATACAAGTGCGACAACAAGGAGTCGAATATGACTTGTTTGCTTACCATAAGCATTGCCGATTTGGATAGTGTTTTGAAATCCAATTGTAACGCTCAAACTCAAAACGAACATAATCCAATTAACTTCAGGGATGTAGATTTGTCCGTAAATTGTCTTTGAAGTGTGAACGACTTTCATCCAAGGGATGAATCCCAATGCATGACATTGCCTCACAATTGAGAAGGTTGCACTAATAACAGCTTGGCTTCCGACCACCGACACCAACATGGCTGCACACATGTAAATAGCCTTAAGAACATGTATCAATTGGATTGACCTTAATCTTAGGTTCACACCCAAATGTACATCTCATCTAAATTGTGTTTAACAAATGAATAGGAATTTTGTCTCATGAGACAACACTAGTTAAACTGGCACAATTATGTCATGTGCCATTTTGTCACACCAAAATCTGCATTTGCATGCATGCACAACGGTAGACTCTATAATATCTTGATTCTATATGACATCACTCATATTCATATAATATCATTCATATTCATATAATATCATTCATATTCAGTAATATCACCTTCAAATTCTATAAAGTCACCTAGTTTCTAGACTACCATTCGCAAAGTTGGAGAGTGCCATTTTAGCAGAATAACCACATTTTAAACTGAATTGGAGTTAAAGTTCCAAGTATGTTCGCAAAGTTTTCATTTATAGCATAAATGATTGCAATTTATACAAAACACATGAGGACAACAAAGACTTCCAGAAAAGGGAAAAGAAACATACTTACCCGAGATGAAGACGGGATAGAATAAAGGCTCTGCATACAATTTCATCAATTTAGTAAGTCCATATTCATAAAGTCTAAAGAAAACCTCATTTAAAATCCTAAAGAAACATAACATATGGAAGAAAATGTTAGCTCGTTTCACTTACTTGGGATAGAATTGAAAAAGCCATGTTCAACATCAGCAGGGTTTTTTGACAGGTATGCAGCTTGGCCTAGATATCCCAAGACTAAACTTGGGTACATAACGCATGTGAAAGCAACCTGCAATCCATCACCAACATGATTCAGACCCCAAATCTTTAACTCACACACGTGAAATGAACATAAAATTCCCTTAAGTTGAAAAGAGTGAATGATATCATTAGCTTGACCTTGATGGATCTTTGAGAGAAGTGGCCCAAATCTGCGTACATCGCCTCTGAACCTGCATGCACGAATCCAATCCAAATCTGATTAGACTTCTGCTGGTTAGAATACAATGCAATCTTAGAACCAACTGACAACTTGAAGATTCATCTGGACTGAATCATACAATCTTCTACACATGTGTAGCAACTAAACAGAAAGCCACACTCGAAGTGAGTGGCAACTAGTGACTGATGCGTAACGCATACCGACACATGCGAAATCAGAAATGAAACTAGACACGCCAAGTATGTAAAGGAACCAGCAACTTTTTCAAAGCTCAGTTTTGCGTAAGGAAACGGCAGGTAGGTAGGTACCAGTGATGCAGAGGAGGACGCCTCCGAGCGAAATCCAGCCATCTCTGCCGGAAACTTTGAAGAAGTGGATGATGTAGTAGGGCGACAAGGCGCGGATGATGTGGGGATTATACGTGATGAGATTGTACAAGCCGATGGTGCAGTTGCAGAACAGCCACACCAACACTATGGGCGCAAACAAGAAGGAGATTCGGTGCGTGCCGATCCGCTGCAGGCCGAACAGGAGCACCAATATGCAGCACGACACCAGCACCGCCACATCTGCACCCGAAGCATCACCATATATAAGCTTGAAACAATCATTCACTCACTATCGCAGACAGACATGGTACCCTCCCCACAAGAAACCACGCTGTTTGCTACGACTATTTTGGAGACAATCAAGTATAGTAAACAATCATAAACACCATAGTTTCTTGGTTTTCTAGAAGTGCCTCCAAAACCAAGTTCAGAATACTGTGAATTTCCTTTCGGGGGAGACTATTGAAACCAGGAGAACATGTTCAAAATACGTACTCTGGTGCAATTGAGGTGCCGCAACCGAGATCCCATTTGTGGCCGACAAAACTGCAGCACCCAATCAATAATTAGTTCAGACCCACGCTTGGACTCCACGCCGGTTACACTACTAGAACAGAGGGCCCATTGCGATAGTGTTCTTTTTTTGAAAGTTGCTGGCTCTCTTCACGGCAAGACTATTCCATTTCCTACCTAAGTTTCTATTCATAACAACAAGGTATGTCCTGAGATTTTTCTTCCTGTAGGGATAAATATGAGTTTGAAGTCATCTTCACAGGGCCCTACTTCAGCAAAATTATTAATATTCATGTGCTACTCGACAACTGACGTTGCGATTCAGCCTGTTCTTGAGTGGTCCAATTGCTAAATACATCAATGATCCGGACGCCACTAGTGGAAGATTAGGATGCCGGCAATGAGAAGTTTAGGACTGTGCGTACGTACCTGCGATGGAAGGAGTGAGGATGCCGTCGCCGATGACCATACCAGTGCCGACAAGGACAAGAACAAGAAGTCCAGTTCGCAAACAAGTATACTTCTCCAAAAGCTCCCGCACTTTCTCGCCGCGCGGTGTCGAAGCAGGCGGGTGCGCCACTTTGTAAGTCGAGAGCTCCGCGTCCCCCGTCTGCTGGTTCAGAATCACGGACAGCTTCGCGTGCCGGCACAGCAATGAATACAGAGCAAAAGTCCCACCTGCAAGCATGTGTCGATCAAGAATCGGTCAGTCCTTCCATTTAAAGTCCTTTTCGGGTACGAAAATTGAAGTACGAAAGAATCATAACTGCCAGGCCGGCAAGAATCCTGCAATCAGAAGAAACTGATTATCTAGCCTCTCCCTGCCCAGAAGAATCGAATCATCGATCAGCAATCGATGTAACCATAGTTACAGACAAGTTGATCGACCGGTCCTTCCAAGAAGATGGGACTGAAGTTAGTCAGTTCGTTACCTTCGCCATTATCGTCGGCGCTGAGGACGATGATGGCGTACTTGATGGCAGGCACTAAAGTCAGTGTCCAGAAAATCAGCGACAAGACGCCGTAAATCTCCGCCTCCGTCACATGGTTCCGCAAATCTCCGGAGAATGTGCTCCGGAACACGTACAGTGGCGATACCGCCAAATCTCCATACACTACTCCAAGGCTTTGATACGCTAGCAAGAGTACCACCGGCACAGACTGCTTGCTAGTACTACTACTCTGCAAACCCACCGATCGAACTGTCAGTAAAAACCTCCGATCGACCGAAACTTGCAGACACACTCCACTGTCAGTAAATTAAAGGTTTGATCGCCCGAAACTTTAATTACTGCAAGTTCATTGATAGTTTACGAACCCCGGGAGCATCCATGATGTCGACTTCGATCAAGCTAGCGTGGATTCATGAGAAAGGAGAGGCTGCCTGCAGCTTGATGGGAACCTTTGGTCGATGAGTAGTAGAGACTACTCCATGGCTGATGTTCGAGGAGGAGGTCCCTACAAAGAGAAAGGTTTTGGGGATTCCGCGGATTCTCTGTCACATACTTATATGTTTGAATGCAATCATGGTCCCATCTAGTAAAGCTGCCAAAGCTTCTTGAGAACTGCTTTCTTAAAAAAACTATTGAGAGTCCTGAGGAAGTTTTGAGTTGTACTATGATACTGGATATTGGCCACTTGGACTTGTTATCCCACTTTGAGCTTTTGTGTCAGAGTGGGAGCCTGCTCCTTAACTTACACCCTGTTTTCTAGCGATTTGTTTCGGTATTTTGAAGCATTAGAGAATGTGAATCTATTGTGGGAAGCTTGTCTCTTTGTTTTTGTAGTCAAACTGTGGTTTAGTTGACCGATCAGTGATGGTTCCGACCTAAAACAAAACGTGATTAAATGTTAGTCTATTGCTTGATTTGCTTTTGTGCCATTCATCGTTAAAGTGGTGCTATTCCATATGATGTTCCATTTTGCAAAAAAAAATTGTGGAGTGTAAGTGATTGTGCTATTTTGGTGTCAAACCTCAACCATTCATCTACTCTACTTTGTCATAGAATATAGAGTGATTGTGATTTCCATTTCCTAGCTTACTTTTTATTGTAGAATCCATCATTTTTAATTACGCCAATTTGCTGCACTAAAAGAAAATAAATTGAGGTTCGAATTGAGGTTCATCGAATAATTGAATTGAGGTTCATCTCAAAAAAGGACTTTAAGGGACTCTAAGTTTGGAAAATTTTGAGTTCCATCCATAAAAGCTCCTAGGAGAAAAGTTGAAAAATGATGGAATGTGAATTTCAAGTGAACATCCTAGAACTTCAATATTCTATGTTTTATGCACAAGGAGCCTCAAGTTTACAATACTATTTGCATCACGTGGTGCAAAGTTCTACCACCAAGTATTAACATGGAGGTTGACTTTAAAGCATGGTTGACAATTTGCTATTCATCACATTGGACACTTTGGATGAATTTACATCTTGGCCTTATGATCAGGTCAATCTAAAGGTGATAAATAAAATTATCTGTCCAATGTGTCCAATAATAACTTGTCTAATGTGACAACCCTACTTTTAGGTACCTTAACACCATCGGTCCTTTGCTAGTTTAAGGTCATTATGGATCAACCATCCAAAGAAATTATAGGTTAGGATAAAATGAAATATGAATTAGACTCGGCAACGCTACCTATAGGTGATTCACTCCATTGACGCTGACGGGAGATCGAGCACCAAGATGTGCTCCATAGCAACAAAAGCACCTTGCACACTGCGCAATATAACAACTCAAGCAACCAAACTTAACATAAATATAATTACTAGAGCCATTATAAAAATAAATCAATGAGCATTACTTTTTAAAATAGGTTCTTTTATCATTAATTTCAAATCAAGATCTAGAGAAGTTCACTCTTAACCCTTAAGCGCCCACGGTGTCATTTTTCGACATTTTGGATGTGAGGCTCCGTCTTTGGTGCACAACCCCGCTTTCATCCGCCGTTTTTTTTGCTCAACTCCTCGGTGGACTTACTCTACTCCCTCCTTGGATAAATAGTAAAAACCTTGATCCTCAATTTGTGAGAGTCGGCGAAAGAGATTTTTCATGAAAGTTTTGGTGGTGTGATCTTCACCCCTTTTTTGCATGGATCTTGAAATCCATACCTCCAAATGGCATGCAACTTGGTGGTCATACTAATTGTCATGCTCCAAAGAAGATCCTACGGTTGGATTTTCCATTTTCATCTTTTATTTGTTTTTACGCAGTTTTGAAAAAATCAGCATTATTACCAATTGTTAGGAGCTTTGCCCCCCCTTGGGCGTTTAGGGGTTAACTTGGCTTCTCTCATTTTTCACAAAATTTTATTGACCATGGTCATGGAAAGTTCATGAGGAATTCGGTTGGCATGCAATTCACATACGCATGTGTGATGTTACCATGCTACGGATTGAATCGAACACACGACAAAATGCCGCTGATAAAGATGGTGGTGTCATTAAATCCGTGGACAAAGATGGTGACATTTTAACATTCCATGGTCCACCACCACCACTACGGTACATTCAAGAGCAAAATAGTGCAAGTCTAGTGTCTCCTTTTCTCCGCATGTGAATTCTCCCACCTCTATGAGTCTATGTATGTATATGCCTCCCCTTACTAGGTTGGATATTATTATAGACGTTGACTTGTGGGTCAAAGGTGGCCCATGACTTTGAAAGGCTTCTGTAAAGCTTTCCTCTCCCCCATTGTTTTATGACTTTCTACTGAATGGTGGTTCATGCGGTTGAGTGTCCAGATGGCTTTTGAATGTTCATGCGGAGATCCAAAGTGTTGGTTTCCTGTCAATATGCCACAATTTCAGAAAAACGGACGGTGAGTTTTTTCGCTTTGTGCAACATGTTCATATCTTGATCAAGCCTTTAAGGACGAGAGGGCCCAAAAGTGGTCGATTTTGATGCATTTTGCAATTTTGGAGAACGTACACACCATCTTGTTTTTAATCTTGAAACATGATATGATGTTACTCGAAACTTACGGGTGCTTGGGATGAACATTTAGGTCTCAACATGGAGTTACAAGAGCGTTTTCGAGACCACTTTCAAGGAAAAGTACGTGGTGTAGTGATTTGACATGATAAATTTTCCTTAATTGGGACATATTAAAGTCTTGGTTGTGTGCTACGTCTTTAAATGGTTAACCTTCACAATTCCTAGATGTTTGCAATAAAAAAAATTGTTGGCTTTGACGTACTTCTTTGGTGGCACAAGAGTTGAATCTTTTTTGAGTGTAGTACATTAAAGAAGTAAATGTAAGATCTCAAAGTTCCCTCTGCAAAGTATCATCTTCAATTTTCTTGATTGGAATAAGTGTTGAATTTGTATTGTAGGAGATTATGATAATTTTTATTCACTACTTTCTTGAGATAGATAGATAGAAACTCCGGTCCCTTTCTAAGGGGCCGGCGTGAATGAAGTGTCCGTTCGTAATGCTAATATCCCGATGGCCACCGGACAAGGGGAAATTAGAACAATGTAGTACTTTCTTAACTATGTTTTGCATTGCTGTGAAACTTTCATGCTTCCATATTTTCCTTCCAAGTTTTGTACAAAACTTCCTACCGTATCCAATTTATACAATCTGAGCCTTATTTATAAATAAAGAGATCTCTAACTCTCACCATGTCCCATAACTATGATTTGAGACTGTTATATATCATCAAAAGTTTTAATATGACAAATCTTAGACTAGCCATTTTGATTCTACCTCGTATTGTCCCCTCAAGAATTATTGAATAATTATACTCTTTTGTCTTTGAAAAACATCAAGATATGGTTCAATCACTTGTCTCACAAAAAATCCAAGATTAAATGTTGATGAACAGCCTCAATTATATTTCAAGACCCACTTTCTAAAAACCTCGGCAAAGAGAATCCAACAATTTCGGCAAATCAAGAGTACTAGTTGTGCATGAATTAACCCCTAACTCTCCTTAAAACCCAAAACGGGTCTTGGAGGTTCCCGCAGGAAAAAAACTCAGCCAATTTTGACCATTATAATCTCACAAATGAGAAAGAATGAACGGTTCAAATTTGGTATGTGAGAAAAATGTCAAGTAAACTTTGAGATCTTACGGTTGAATCTTTAAAATAATGCTTGGATTGAGATTTTTTGAGCTGAATCTAAAGAAAGGTCAAGTTTTGTGACTTAGACCATTTTGCAACAAGGAGAGTTAGGGGTTAAAATCCTTCTTTTTGCATTTTCTTGCCTTGCACATTTGGTTTGTTTCAACAACCAAAGACTGGAATACGATTCATTCTAATCTACTATTGCAATTTTCATTTTGGTGTACAAACATGGACATGATTGATCTAGCCGAAATTACAAACCTAAAATTTTTCAAGGAACTTGTCGAATTCTCCTTTCACCTGCAAAAAGACTTCAGATCAAGCAAGTAAGTGCCCTAAGTCCAAGTTTTCTGCAGCCCACTTCAGAAAAAAAAAAAAAAAAATAGCAGGGGCCATTTGCATTCCCTTCATTGCAACACTTCACCAGAAATGCAAGTTTGTCAAATGAAAGTCCTCTTCACGATGACTATATTGTTGCATTACTAGGACCCATTTACATACGGTGTAAAAGGTCACCAGTTGGTCAAGAATTTCATCTTCAACCAATCGGGTGTAAAAGGTCACCGGTCATTTTCAACCAATCGGGTGTAAAAGGCCACCGGTCGGTCAAGAGTTTCATTTTCAACCAATTGGGTTTCGATAACCTCAATTTCAACCGATCACATTTGAGAGTTTTTCCTTAATTTCTTGACCAATGGACTCCTTTACCACAGTGAGATGAATACAATGTCAAAAGATTCAACCAGTCTCTCTACTAAGCGAATCTTGAGGATTGATAAGTTGGTAGACTTTGTTATGTACTCTCATTGGTTGTCATACGTGTTATCTTCCTCTTTTGTATTTACCAGAAAATCTCGAGTGTTCACTACCATACATTATCGCTTTGTAACTAGTTTTCACGAGTAGCTCTGCAATTGTAGACTTGTTGCAACAACGATAACACTAGCCCTTGAATGTTCCTAGTGTCAAAAAACTGTTCTTTTGGATGAAGGACAGAGACTTTGAAGAGCTATAACTTCTTCAACGAGACTCCGTTTTTGAGAAGATCGCTTGGGTAGGACCCCAATTTTGTTAAAATAGCATTAATTCGGTAAAATGGTACACCTCAACCTTTTTAACTACGGTTCAAAAACCATGTGATATAATAGACTCTGCGGGTGATATTAGGGAAAATGAGTGACAATGTATATAAAGGAGTGCTATCACAAAAAAAAAAAAAAAAAAAAAAAAAAAAAATTGTCATATCACAACATACACCATTTTGTATGAGCACAAATGTAAGATTTGGTGTGACAAAATGACACATGGCATAGTGCCATTTTAACAAAATTGAGCTTGTTGAGTGTTAAATCAAGTTTAGTTTGTGTGGTGAAAATTGCAGACCCATACAATAAAGTATATGAATCAATAGCAAGCACTTTAGTGAAGGCACCGCACCTTCTGTATTTGGGATTCCTTCCATGGAGCATGGTTTACCATTGCAAGCTAATTATATTAAATCGAAGATAGTTTTTCACAAATTTCTTTTACATAAATCTAATCTTTAGATGCATCCTACCAAATTTCTAGTTGCAAGTTTTTTGATCCAGATAACTTTGGTATTGGATTTGCAATGATGGTTCTACAAGAAATTAAATGAATAAAGAGATGATTTTTGAGGAGCTAGATCTCCTTCATCCACCATTAGATTGTAACTTTATTTTTTGGAATGAGTTTCAATCATTATCCACTTTTAGTGGTAGAAATATCAACCCAATCAAAGATGTATTGAAGATAGGGCATGGATTTGAGTGCAAAGGGTCTACTTTTGGACTATTCATCTTTGTAAATCGTAGAGCAGTTTTCACCATTAGAAGGCTACTATCTGAGCAAAAATCCTTTTTTGATGAATTTTTTTGGTAAGAATGTGTTTCTGAAATGAAGATGAAAAACTCCATACATTGTGATTTTAACTTTTATGCAACTTTTATGTTGGTAGTATTCTCACTTAAAAATGAATATGATGGAATCTTTTAGACTATTTTGCTCACTAATACATTTCGATCTCACAATCAATGAGGTCTCATGAGTCAAGATTTGGTCCCATGACATTCAACAAGTCTATCACAAGTTTGTACAGTTGGGATCTAAAGTGCTTGCCTTCTTTTTCATCTTTGAGATTTGTTTTTTGAATGTGCTTTCGGCTTAAAATACCCAAAGAACGTATTAGGGCTAGATGTTGTTACGAACGTGATTTTATAACTCTATTTCTAGTCTTTGTGAACTATATAGTTGGTTGCAGTAAACGAGTTCTACATATTGTTTATACACATTTATGAAAACACAATTCTAAGATTCAAAGGTTCATTGTGACTTACCTAATTTATTTTTTTTGGGAAAAACTCCATGACAAGCATAGTATGATCCCTAGAGCAAGGGACCAAAAAATGACTTTTGAGATATGTGATTCTAATGTAGTGGTGGTAAGTTCCTCTCTAGGTTGTGGTAAGAGAAAAGTTACAAGGAGTGGGTGTCATTCTAATGTAGTCTTTCTAACACTTGAGATGTGAGTCAACAACAAAGTTTGGTATACTCTCACTTCCATGTAGTCACACTTTAGGTGGTTGTTAGCCTGGGTTAGAGCGGATGGAATGCTTTACGAGTTCATTCAGAGCAGCGGAATAGTTTCTTAGGGCAACATGGAAGGAATGCAACTGAGGACCCAACTCGGTTCTCGAAAGAAGGGTTTCGGCTGAATACCACGGTATCGTTAGAGTCGGGGAGGAGAAGTTCTTGCTTTCTATCTGTAGAATCTTTGGTAGAATATAGATATCGAGGATGATGGTGAGGAAGGCTACGTTGTGCTAAAGAGGCGTCGCTGGTGGCTCTGTGACTCGGATCGAACGAGGTTGTCAAGGTATGGTGTAAACGTCCGAAATCCAAGCTCCGGTTACTCTGATACCGCGGAGAACGTTGTGAAGATAAAGACACAGAGTGGAGGTCGAGGGGTTAGGTTTCTGGCCATGGCCACTAAGCAAACACAGCAAGCAGGCAGAGAGAGGGAGAGAGAGAGAGATTCAATAGGAGAGAGAGAGAGAGTAATTGGCTCTTGGCCTTTGCATTCATGCCACGGAATTTGAGTGCATTGGAGGATCGATTGAGCTAGCCTGAAAATCTACTTCTATTGTAATTACTACGAGTGTCTCTTCTCCTATTTTCTACTGCTTATATCCTATGTTGCACCGTAGAGGTCCTGGAAATCGGGCGGTGCCCTTATCTGAAGTGTCGTGGTATCCTCGGTCAGCAGCTATCGCCTCCGCCTTGGTCGCCATGGTGCCCTATTTGGTGGCTATGGCCTCCGTCAAGTGTGCCGTGGTTGCCCTGTTGCCGTTATTGCTCCCACCTTGGTCGCCGTGGTTGCCATGTGATGTCAGTTGGGTAACAGTGGCACACCCTCTATAACACTTAGATAGTGCTAATCACAAAGGCCCACGCAAGCCCTAATTCTTGAAACATCCCTTCAATGTAAATCCTAGCATGCTAGGCTCACACATTGCCCCCTCCCTTCATACACCTTACTCTTTGTTGTCCATTTTCCATTCTTGTCTGAAGCTTTTGGACCCTTAATTCTATTTTTTGTTGATTCTCTTAGCAAAGTGATTTTTGCGCCGTTGGGTTCTACCATTTTTTTGGTCCATCTAAAATTAGGTTATTTTTGGTATATCTCGTATTTTTGGGGCTATTATTACTTCGAAAATCAAAGTCTTAACATCCGGGGGCTTGATCCGCACTTAGATCATTGCTCGCACCCCTACAAAATTATCCGCTTCCAACAACACCTCGTATGCCCCGGTCCGACCGGCAGTGCCCAAGATCATAATGTCATGCACGCACAAACAAACAAACAAACTACCTCTTTACATAATAGATCATGGAATGTGACATTACAAGAATTCAAGTGTGTACCTAGAAACAATCTCAACTCCTGAAGTTGAAAGCCCTCAAAAACTCCAAAACTCCTGGAAACCACCTCCTTTCAATGCAAGATGAAAATTTTCAACTTTTGACGTAACCTCAAGTACGTAATTGTTAGATCTTATACATAACTTGTTCATGTATGTGTATTGCAAAACTTAGTTTCGAATTTCTTATCAATTGTGAAATTGTAACATTCCAAGTTGAAGAAAAGCTTTTCTATTCCTTGTTGCAAAATGGGTTCAAAAGTTTTTTGTGTGCTCAAAAAACCAATTATAAGGAACTGTGGCTCTTTCAATTGGCTTGTTCCTAAGTGAGTTAGGAAGATGTCTATGCAAACTATATCCTCATGCAACGTGTGAAACCTAAGGAAATGCTTGAATTTCCACATGGAGGTATGCTGAAATTCAATTTCAAAGGTCCCTCTTTGATAATATAAATGGCATGTAAAAAATAATTGGATGAAAGATCCAAATGGTGAAATCATGCCTTACAGCCTCACTTCCAAGCACAAAAAACAAAACTTGAAAAAAAATTAATATCTCAATTTTTGGTGATTATTTGAATTTCTTGCAATCTTATTTATTTTGGGCACATTTTGAGAATAAAAAAGCATATACAGCAGTTTGGGCTGATTTCAAATAGTGTTATCAAACTTTGACCGTGAATATCTCCTAAAGTATGAGGAATTTTGAAGCATGAAATGGCTTTTTGGAAAGGCATGGAAAAACTCTACATTTTGCAAAAGTTTTCAATTTCAGACAGGCTAAATAGTAAATAAGGGGCTGACCAGACCCCAAACGATCCGTTTTGGGCTCTTTTCGACAATAGGGGTTAAAAATAAATCAAGCAACTCGTGTCAAGACACTGTTCTTGCAGCTTTCCAATTTTTGTCAAGAGCCTTACATGGAGAGTGGAGGCCATAAATGTTATATCTCTTTTCTACTAAAGTTTTAGTCCAAATGGTTAAAAAAATCTGTTTGAAGCACTTTTTATAATATCAGGAATATGACAGTACAATATGACGGTGATGAGGTCATTTTGTATAGAAAGGAACCTTCAAGGACCATAAAAGGATTCCATGTACGAAGGACATGAGGTTGTTTTGTAAAAGAAAAAGCACAAGACCAATCTAAGGAAATTATCTAAAATTCTAAGATTGTGCAGTTTTTATCAAGTTAACCCTTAAACGCCCAAGCAAGTCAGAGGGGTTTGTTTCCAACAGAATCTGCTCTGTAGCTCTCACTGTACTCAATTTTTCACTTATATTTTGATGTCAAACTGGTCACCTTCTTATGATGTATTTAAAAAGTCAAATTTTACAATTGAAATCACAATTTGTATGAGTGATTTTGTGCTTTGAAAGGATTGTGGTAGGTAGGTTCGGATTGTACATAACCTTGTAGGAGGTTGCAAGCTCGTCAATGATTGGTTCATTCATGATGCCCAAGTTCAAAAAGTGCACTACTCATGATGCCCGACTCCTATAAATGTTGTGATCCAATTTTGGGCTGCCCGTTGCAGAGCCCATGGGCGTTTAAGGGTTAAAATGACTCATTCCACTCGAATGAAACATTCTTAGTGGAAATGTTGGTGCAAAGCTAGGTGAAAAGTACACACTTTTTTTGATTAGTTAGTGCGGTCTCCTTCACAAGATCAAGTATGTTTGTTGGAAATGGGTCATAGAAGCCATGTGAGGTTTTAGGCAACCTCCTTATAATTCATGATAATTTTTCACTATGATTTTTAAGAAGCATTCATTGCTTCTTCAACTAGTAATTCAAGCAAAACGGAGTAACTTACATTCCTAGATAGAGATAGATAGAAACTCCAGTCCCACTCTAAGGGGCCAGCGTGAATGAAGTGTCCGTTTGTAGTGCTAATAACCCGATGCCCACCAGACAAGGCGAAACTGGAACAATACTACTTCCCCTTTTTACATTCCTACAGATAATAAGGCAAATATTGACAAATAGACAACAAGTATGAAGATTATTCAAGAGTCAAAAGAGAAGGAATTATTCAAAGTCTCTCTCTTTTTTCAATACCAAATGAGAGAACGGCACACTCCAACGTTTTCTCATGATGAAAATGCGTTAAGGAAATGATGGCAAATGGAGAGGAGCCCAAAATGCGACAAATATGGAACAGGAGACCTACGTTAGATAAGGAAGTCAAAAGCAACCAAGTCAGCCTTTGCTTATCAAAAGCAGGTCAATCTTTACACCTCCTTGTCCACCCTTTGCTCAACCAACAATTCTACTACCACTATTTCCAAAGCCACCAATGCTTAGCCCACAAGTATATGTACCTCTCAAATGGTAGAAGTGGTTTCCAAGTTGCTTTTTTTTGTTATAAGAACTTTCAAAACCTTTGTCGAGGCTAACATATATCGAGTGTTTGTTCAACCCATCTTTGCATGTTTATGTGTGGATGTCGTAAAAACCAATGTGCTAGTTACGTATAGATGGTATGTCTTTATTTTTAGTCGTCTTGACCACGTTTTTTATTCCTATTTGCATTTTAGTGAGTTGGTCTAGTTGTAAAAAAGAGTATATAAGAGTATTTCTGATTTGTGAATCTTTCATGATTGTTGTGTTTAGCATGATGGATCTTTTACTATTTTATGTTTTTTTTTTTTTGTAAGCGTTTTATGTTGTGGGGAGCTCAGTATGTGATATTTGCTGCGTCTTTTATGCATGCGACACAGTCTTAGCTCTATTCGAATGCTTTTTACATATATATTTTGCAAAGCAACAAAAAATCTTTATGGTTTTTTAAGCTGCATACTTTTAGATTTAGTGCGGCGCGCTTTTATAAGCATGACAATAAGGTTGGGTTCAAGGCGGGAAGTTGGATTGTAACAAGCCACACTAGAAAGAAACTGTATTTTTTATATTTTTTATTTTTTTCTGTTTCTAGTTTATGAACTAAATCATAAGGAGTACTTGGGCCTTACAGATTATTTGACATTTTTTCTCCAAAAAGACCTAAACCCCTAAGTATCCTTGAAGGTTTCGGAACGGTCTCTTCTTTTTTGGGAGCCTAGGTTTTTGAGTTTGAATTCATATTTTTTACTTAGATTTTTGGTGGGTGCTCCCTATAAGATCAAGACACCCATGCCCGACTTCACATCCATGGCCAATAGATAGAGTTTTCTAAATCCGCTCACAAAAAATTTTCCCGCCAAGTAGCCATGCTCCTTAGATTCACGATTTTATTTCTTTCAATTGATATAATACACTAATTGATTTTTTTAAATTTAAAGATAAAGATAAAAATTAAAAATAATTATTATTATTTTTAAAAAAAATCTGAAATATTAAGTTCTTCATAATCAGATTTAGGTGAACCCACATATCGGATAAGTGTACTGGTATCATTTTGGTTCTCAAAATTCATTGTAACTTACATATTTGAGTAAAGTTGATATTGAAGTTGCATTCCTTGTGGCATTAATTTCTCTTTGGAGGAAAAGTCACCCTCCTGTAATTCAACTCCCCTTTTGGTCAGAATTCTCTTAAATGGTCCATTTCAGGCGCCTCGTCCTTCCTATAAGGTGTGTGTGCAACAAATTGTGATTTTTGAACCTTATAAGAGAGTTCTCAGGATGCAATCGAGATGGGGCAGTTTAGACTTTGTTTTTTTTCTTTTTTCTTTTTTTTTTCTTTTTTTTTTCTTCGGAAGTAAGTTCACAACCTAATCAATACTAGAATTCTACATTGACCTAAGTCAAAAAGTTTACCAATTCTAGAATGGCAGCCTCCAAAAATTATTAAAAAATTCTTCATAGTTTTACTGATTTTTTATTTATTACTCTCAAAATTTGCCAAAATTTGAGATTTTGGAATTTTTCAAAGAAGAAAAAGAAAATTTGCTTGAAAATCAAAAATTCATATAGGCATCTAACCATTGTTCACTTTTTTCAAATTCAAAATTGTCATCTTACAATATATAGTTTGCCAATTTTGCACCCCAAAAAAATAATAATAATAATAATAATAATAATAATAATAATAATAATAAATTTTTAAAAATAAAAATTTAAAAAATTCAGTATCCATTCAACAAGATCCAAGATTCTTAGTCACCACAACGAGAATGGAAGCAATCCAAATAAAGTACCAGCCCTTGTAATGGTGGTAATGTACGATAATAACGTTCAAAAAAATGAGAGTCTCCACTCCACTTGGCGGAGGGATTATTTTCTTATTATTATGCGACTTCCAGATCACTTTCATAGTCGTCTTCATCATCGACAAAAGTGAAGAGAGAAGAATCGGCACTAGCAGCAGCCAGAGCTTGAAAATCAGCACTCGCTGGTGCCTCCATTGGATCACCATCGCCATGGCCATCGCCTGCTAAGGTCCCAGAAACGATCACTTTCCCAGGAATATACGAAATGGTTTCACCACTTGAGCCTTGATTAGAATCATCAGAATAATCAGCTGCAAAAGAGCCCCTTCGAGGGCTGTTTGGCATGCTTGAAGAAGATTTTGTGGAGTCTCTCAAATGGCCCATTCCCAGTCGATTCCATATGGATTCCGATCCTGCATTGTGCCGGGTGGTTGGAGATGATTGATCGCCCATGACAGGTTTGTGTGTTGGTGTCCCTGAACTTTCTTCTTCTCCTTCACTATCTGCAAGAATCAAACCCTAAAATAAGGTAGAGGCACCGGAAATGGAATCTTGTTGATAAGTCATATTTTTTTCTACTAGAATTCTTCTACAGAACTGCAAGAAGATGCCGCTGCACCGATGAATGAACGTATATAATTTGAAAAATTTATCGAGTGTTCGAAGTCTGAATTGAGAACGTTGTTTGAATTTCTCACTTACGGTATTTGTTTATATTTTGAAAACCTCAATTTCGATTCCGTTGAGAAACCAAATTAGGTCTGCCACCAAGTTACATGCTAAGAAACTTTGATCCATTTTTGATGGGCCGATTTGCATGAAATCACGTAAGAGTGATAGTACTTTTGTTGTAGTGCAAGTAATCCTCTGCCAAATTTCAAGCATTCAGGTACTCTTATGTTACACGGTCTAGAGTAGTTTCCCTTCCCTTAGTCATTTCCTACTTTACAGTCGACCATGTTTGAATTCTGCCATTTGCGACAGAAGCACCAATTGAAGTGATATCTTATGTAGAAATACCTGAGAATACTTTGCTCTCTTCATCTGGAGTTGGATCAGTACATGAAGATGTCACGCACAAGCTTGACCTCACACTAGAAGGAGCAGAATCTTCTCTGATCAGTGAATCGGTGTCCACCAACTCCAACTCTATCTGGAAATCTACCGCCTCTCGTCGGATCTGCATGGATGGTTTCGTTAGAAAAATCCATATAGCTATTTGTAGATAGTGAAAGACGAAACGGACTCCTACTTAATCAAGCAGACTATCTGTGAAATATGGTACTGTGTATATAAAATTTTAGGTAGGGTGTCGACATCAACCCAACTCGCCACAATTTGAATTTCTTGAGAAGACTCCCATGCGATCTCGTGTTTTTTCTCAAGTCTAAAATGTGAAATTGGCCTCTTGTAACAATTTTCTGATGGTGATGAGTCTCTAACGATAGCTACATGGTCAACATAGAAGTAGTATCCACTAGTAGAAATAGTGTGCTAAAATTTGCTCAACTGTAGTAAAGACTACTCATAGGAGTACATGACACCATACCTTATGGAATCCATCGAGGTCATCTGCCCGAAGGAGAGCTCCGTCCATCAAATTCGTACTCAACCAACTGGTATGAACAAAAGCCAACTGCGTCAATCACAAATGGAATAGACAACATGTACACGAAAAGAGGTGCAGCACACAAAAACGAGAAGGTTGTAAGAGCAAGTGATCACCAGGAGAAGTCGGCATGATAACATTGAAACTGAATATGGAAGTCGCCGTCAACCGTAGCAGCTCGTCCGTCGTCAGGCAGCTCGAAGACAAACTCGCCTTTTCTTATATCACCCAACCATAATTCTTCAGTCTGCACTTCACAAGCAAGACAGTATTGATACCAGCATCACAGTAATATTGCAACATTAGAGGAAATAAAAGCAATGCATTCGTAATCAAAATACGCACCAGCATGGACCTTGTACTGGGATGCTTCATGCTTCTGAATACCACCCCTGCTCAAGTCCATGTAAAATTCCCGGTCAGTACGGCAAGGAGCTTTATGAGCAAAAGAACTAAACAAAACGAGCATTCCCAGGTATGGGCAATCGTCATTTTCCGACTGCCATTCTGCCAATATTTGTATCATCGCTACACTCTCTTATATCACCAATGGTCTCAAGAACGCACTCTTCGCCTCACCCACTTTTGGCCCGAAATGACCCGATTTCACTTTTTATTGAATTCTAACTTCCCTAGAACCTGCCATTTTTAACGCGATTGAGGTTGAGTACCTTGATAATCAGAGACTGTTACAGCAGGACGAATCCAAGTCGGGCAGTTGATTAGACGTATACTCCTCAACGCACATCTGCATTTACAAAAACAGCAACATATCATTAATGCATACGAGTATTCCGACAGATACCTTTCTACATAATCCAAGCAGTAGCCTCAATTTTCACGAACAGGTCGTCATAAGCCATGGAGGCTTAACACTAGAGCAATATGATTGAAAACCAGAGGTTCCAACGATGTCCAGCCAAGCGAAGTTTACATAGATTATCAAGTGATTACCTTCTTCTAGTTGGAATGATTCCATGGTGTTGTCTCAGAACCTTCTCGTAGTATTTCACATAACGCTGTCACATCGCAGCATACCATGCCTGTTAGAATGTGCGTTAAATTACGAGATAATATCTGTTCTGTGCAGCATGGTAACATCATCGAAAGACTTACGAGGTGGCTAGGAAGATTCACGCCTTTGCTAGATGCAGATCGTCTCAGGTTGTAGTGATTCATTGATTCTTCTGCAGTAGGATAAAACTGCAACAAACCCAATCATACCTATTGATCAAAACTTGCACTCATCGATGTAAAAAGAAGTAGAGAAAGAGGAGATTAAGGTACCGGCAGACATACTTTGAGGTGAAGAAGAAGGCAGGATATCATGAGGCCAGTACGAGCCATCCCCGGTCCTTTGCAGTGCACAACTACCACATTCTCAAGGCCTTCTTTGAGCCATGAATATGCAGCCTCGCAAAACGCTGTCACTAACTGCAGAGGAGGACAATGGCTGCCTTGAATCGGAAAGCGTGCTACCTGCAAGATGACCACCGGCTTAACACCCACTTTTATAGACTCCAAAAAAAAAACACTGATCGCTGTATCGTTGGAGCAGCAACAGGATTGGAATCATCAACCAAAATACTCTCCATGTTTTTTTTATGACGAGAACAAACCTTGTCATGTAGAAGCGAGGTATCGTACAGATTCTCCGAGCACAGGTTGAAGATTTTATACCTGCCCTGCACAGAAAAAAAGAAGATCAGCATCGTAACAATCATAGCATTGAATGAAGACAAAGTCCGCTTCTGGGTAGTGCGTTTCATGTACCGGATGCTCGGTCTCGCAAAATGTCATGAGCTCCTCCACGAGGTTTTGGTAGTTAGCCTCCAAAAACCCTAGACTGCTAGAATTCGAATCAGCGCCTGGAAATCCCACTGCAATTATGCTCTCTGTGATGTACACCATATCCAGATGTGACTCACCATCCTGCAAGCAAATTAACACACTCTTCAGAAGCTATGGAAAAAACGATAGCAGGATGTGATCGACCTTTTTGTAACCACAGAAAGCGAAGCTCAACCTCAGTAGAAAATTAGAGACTCCCCCTGTATTAAGTTAAGTTTCCTGCTCTCTATAACATTATAGTCCAAACTGAATCAATGCAATAATACGATTACTTAGAGAAGCCCATTCCCTTCTCGACCGCATTTTAAAAAAGGTACAGACAGTCAAATCTTACGCACAATTGGCAATTGCAACCCTGCTTTAGGAGGACGAAGTTCCTGTAGATTAAGGTTGATGGTCGGGTATGCGGTGTCGGTAGTGTACCTGGTTGAATCGTTGGTTCTGATTCTGGGAGGAGACAAGCTCCCGAGCCTTCTCGTGCACTGCCTTGACAGCATTCTTGGAGGAATCCAACAGTCCTCGAAACGAACTCTCGAGCTCTTCAATCGGGAACACCCTTGATGAAGACGACGGGGACGAAAATAGACTGTAAGGAGACGACTCCGGAACAACAACCTGCTGCTCAGAAGAAGAAGGCTTGGATCGAAACCACTTGGAGAATGAGCCTTCCTCCGACTCAGAAAGGCTCGAGAACGACCTCGACAGAGACTTCGCAATGGAAAATCCCTGCTCCTTGTGCGCAAAGCTGGAGCTTCGCAGAAAACTAGGCTTCGCAGCGTTCTCATTCCCAGCATCACCTTTGAAAGTTGAGGATCTGAACAAGGATTTAACAAAAGTGGCTGGCCCTTCTGCAGGTTTAGGTTGGACCTCCTCCTCCTCCTCCTCGACCTGGAGGCTGGGTTTAAGCTTCGAGGACGAGAAAGTGAGTGATCTGCCGAGGAACTTGCTGGGCTTGGGTGATGGAGGTAGAGGTAGAGGACGGGCCGAAGGTGGTGTGGTGTGCAGGGAGAAGAGAGCATTCGGGTACTGATACTCTGGTGGATTCTTCTTCTGCCTGTTTGGTGATTCCACTTGTGGTGGCCCTGCCGCCATAGCCCGCGAGCTTACTGACCTGTATAAAAATGGACGCTTGGGAGTCCCTCCTAGACTCCCTGGCAACGACTCATAATCAGTCGCCATAGCTATCTAGCTTCCCAGATCCCCCCTCCTACATTTCTCCTGTTCTCTACCGATACATCACCTGCCTGCAAGGAAGAAGTCAGTCGGGTGACACAATCCTGAAAATCATGCCCCCAAATCCCATATGCTACGCTGTAATGTACCGGGGCAAATGTGAATCCTCACAATGCAAAATGGCCATCTGGTTTGCAGACTAAACGGTGCCTGTTTTGGGCTACTGTAGCAGGGAGGTGTCAAAGGAGGCAGTTTTGGGGGTGCAAAGGTGGAAAGAGTTGCTTGAAGCGGGGGGAGCTGCTGGTTCGAAATGAATCGGTGGTGGCATCGATGGTGGAGGTTTGATCCAGGGATGGCGGGCACATCCCATCTGTATCAGTTTCTAAAATGGGCTACAAGACGAAGCGCATTGAACATGTGCAAGGAGATGATTGTGTACAGTGTAGTAGGCAGGGAACTTCATAGTTCACGTTTCGGAGTCTGCACACCACGAGGCTCGATGAGCTTTGCACAGGTCAGAAGCTCGTGTTCGAATCGATTGAGTTGGCTCACCTCAGTCTCAACAATTAGGCTCGAAAGGGGAAGTAGTATTGCTCCAATTTCCTCTTGTACTTCTCAGGTGGGCATGGGGTCACTAACTAGCATTATGAACGGATACTTCATTCACGCCAGCTCCTTAGAATGGGACCGGAGTTTCTGTTTATCTATCTCATTGTGAGTTCTTCTCTCCCATCTGGTTGGTACTATGAACAAGAATTTCTTGTAAGAATTCTTGTTTGGTAGGGTTATTTATAAAGTTGAGTGGTCAAAAATAATTTCCAGATTATCCCTCCTGATATCTTCGTGCAATTCTTTTTTATTTGAATTTGATAAATTTGATTGTAGGATCTTGTTTACAAAAAATCAATTAGTCAACCTACCCATTTGATTCTACGGACCTTGAGATTTATTTCGTCAGATTCTTTGTATTTTGTAGAAACCGTATTTTCTTGTACTAGGTCAAAACTACCATAATTGGGTTATGTTTTATTATTGTTTTTAAAACTAATCTACCTATTTACTGCATATTGTTTACTCAAAGATAAAGGCAATGATACACCGAACTCTGTTAACCTCCAAAAACGAGCAAAATTCAATTTGAACTAGAATGTGAAGCAATCAATGAGTAATCACCGCACGTCCTATGAATATAGCTCTTGATGTTTCCACCACCATCCAATCCTCTTACCAAGATTTTCTCTATGCCTACTCTAAGACATTGTTATGTCTTAAATCAATCTATGTATGTCAAACTTCCTTATGAGGCTACGGAAGTGATGATCAAAATTCAAAAACCTCTAGCTTATTTTGTAGATAACTAAATTTAATTTCTCAAGGCGAGGTAGAAGTGGCTCTAAACCACCTCCACCTCAAGGTTATTATCTTTTTACATATTAAGCATCATTTTAGACCAAAGTAGTATAAGCGAGAAATGAATATTAATGCTTAAACAAATTTTTAAAATAATAACTTAACTCCTAAATGTCATAGCCTATTTTTAGCCAAACGACACATTTTCAAAATAAATGTTGTATATGAAGATAAAGATAAGCAATTTAGATTTCAACCGCACAAACTTGTGATAAACTTGTTGTTGGTTATGTGGCCCAAAGTTTAAGTCATGAGGCCTCATAGATTGCAAGATCATAGCACAGAAAAGAGGCTACAAAATTTCATTGTTTTCACTTAAGAGTGGAAATTCTATCAATAAAGCTACTACAATGGATAAATATCCAACTAGAAAGTTGTTCACCTTTATCTCAATATTTACCTTATACCAAAAAATATCTTCAAAAAAAATTCTTGGCTTGAAAAATAGTCTTGCAAGGATGAAATTAACCAACAAAATTACAAAGGAATATAGACCAAATCTAAACCCTTTGTACTCAAATCTTTGCCTTATCTACAAAACATCTTTGATTTGGTCAAAATTTCTACTACTAAGACTAGACTCCAAATGGAATCCATCCAAAATATCACTTAACGAAGGAGATAAAACTCGTCAAAAATCATCCATTTTTCACTTTTTCCATTGTGGTAACATCACTGAAAATCTCGAACCAGAAGTATTTGGATCAAAAATCCCTCAACTAGAAAGTTTTTAGATTTCATCATAAGAGCATAATTATCTAAAAAAATACATCAAAAACTATTTTTGGTTTCACATAACTGGCTTGCAACGATAAAACATGCTCAAAGGTTTGAAAGCTAAAAACCAAAAGTTGCCTTCACCAAAATGCATGCCATTATTTCATACTTCATTGTCTAGGTCTACAAATTCTACCACACAAACCACACTTGATTTGGGACCCCAAATGTTTTTGTTCAAATCAAACTTTGAATGAAAAAGATATGGCTCTTCAAAGTTTTAGCCCTTCATCTAAAATGTAGAAAACACCATTGGGGACATTTGGAAGTTACTTAAATGTTAAAGTTTTGAAACAAATTTAAATAATGATAAAAACTATACAAGATTCTTTTATCTTAAGAATAAAATAATATTCTATATAATAATTATATGCATTTGTGTTTACCACATGAGAAAAACTTGAAAACGAATCCAAAAAATAATTCCAAAATCTCATTTGATAGAATCACTAGATTTAATCTTGTAAAAATAAATATGTCATTACTTTTTATATCGTATAAGTATTTAATGTTTATATTTATATTTTTGGAAATTACAATTTTCTATTGCTGTAAAACGCTATTTAAATGTTTAAATGATTTAAATTAGCATACTTTATTTGATGTATTTAAAATAAAAATGAATTACAGATATATCTGTATTTTCAAGATACAAAATCAACTAATAATAATCTTGATTGCGAATAATTTTAATTTGTACTTAGATATATATATATACAGTGTGTGGCAAAACTGAGTCAACCTTGTTGAAAGAGATTATTTGGCCGTCAATTCCTAACAACTCAATAAATGAAATGACCATTTTTAACATGGAGGACATATAATATGGAGTGTATTAGTTGACATAGCATCCATGGTGACATATAAAAAAGTTATAAGGAGATACATGTCTTCCAACACATACACTTGGCTTGACTCAGTTTTGCATGGCATGCCATAATAAATGCAATGAAGTGGTAAAAAATGGATGGAAGACTTTTATGACCAGATTGGTATGGGCACAAGGAGTGTCTATCTTGACATACTCCATGTCAACTTAGTGCACATTGTAAGCAGAGTGTGATGACAGACCATGGTGCACTTAGATGAGCTTTGTGGTAGTGCTCGAAAAGACCTTGATAACTCCATTTTGGTGATGTTGCAAGCTGGTAGGACTACAAGAGATGTAGCACATGAGTTGCAGGTGTCTCAGAGCCATGTTGCAAGACTTAGAAAGAAGAGATTATGTGATTTGTCAGCTAGTAGTGGTGGTAGACGACAAGTGCTAAGTGATGCACAGAAGAGAGCATGTGTTCGTGTTGTCACATCATGAGGTTTTGAAAATGCTACACAAGTTGCCCAACATGTACGCAAGGAATGCCACGTTACTGTGAGTGTTGATACAGTGCGAAGGACTTTACGTGCAGCAGGCTTGAGATCAAAAGTGAAGCAGAAGAAACCAAAATTGAACCAGAAACACATTAAGGATCGACTTGAATTTGCTAGGCGCCATCAACATTGGACCGTTGGTGACTCGAAGCATGTCATCTTTTCTGATGAGACCAAGGTAAATCGATTTTGCTCAGATGGTCGTAGTTGGTGTTGGATTCGCAATGAACAATCTTATGATTCAAGACAAGTGCAAGAGACTGTGAAGTTTGGCGGTGGTTCAGTGATGGTATGGGGTTGCATGACATTCCATGGCCCTGGTATGTTATGTAGAATCGAAGGAAGAATGGATCAACATCAATATAAAGAAATCTTGCAAAGAGATTTATTGTATACCATCTCATGCATATGATCTTGATCCTTCAAATTTGATTTTTCAAAGATGACAATGATCCCAAACATACAAAGAAAAAGTGTTCGCAATGGTTGAGATCACAAAATTTTGATGTTCTTAAGTGGCCTGCACAATCTCCTGACTTGAATCCAATTGAGCATCTTTGGGCTGGACTGAAACGTCGTCTTAACGAGTATGAAAGGGCTCCAACAGGAATTTTAGAATTGTGGGAGCGTATTGAGGAGTGTTGGGCTTCTTTAGCAATAGAGGAGTGTAGGAGGTTGTATGAAAGCATGCCAAGGCGGATCCAAGCAGTTTTAGCCGCTAAAGGCAAGTGGACAAAATATTGAGTTGCTTTTTGATAGTGGATGCAAAAGTGAGTCAAGGAACATAGTTTCCTTTAAATGTAATTTTCTTGTACATTTCAATGTAAGAAGGAACTTCTTCTCCATCAAATTGTAGCCCATTCAAATTGCTATATTGCACAATTTACACATTCTAAAAATCTATTACCAAGTTTTCCACATTGCTAATCAAGTTACGAATTTCAAGAGTTTGACTCGGTTTTGCCACACACTGTATATATAAGAGTTGTATATAAGTTATCCTCAAATAACCAATTTCAAACGTCAAAGTAAATTGACTTCAAAATTAATAACAATAATTTTGGCTATAAGTTTTTCGTCAAAAAAATGATTTTACTGATTGTATACCTTATATGTTTCAAAAATATAGATTGCAACGCAATTTGGTCCGGAGATTATGATAAGAACAAGCAAGGTTCCTTCGTATCTACTTGTAACATTTTTGAAATAATCAAATGTGCATCCGAGTCATATAATTTATACAAGCTATCCCTCTTGTCGGACTTGTGTATATTGCGGTAGTGTCATGCTTCAAATAATAAAGGTATACATTATTTTTTCAACCATATGACTTTCTACAGAAGGTACACTTCACTTCACTTCATATGAAAACTTCATTGCACACTATATTTACTTCAACTTCAATGAAGTTCGCGATGATGTTTGTAATACATTTTGATTAATTGGGAAAGATAATTGAAACATATTTTATGCAACATGAACTTAAAATGTCATAACCAATGTCAAAATCCACGTCATTTATGACATTTTTTTGACATATAGCGAATATTGAACATTCTAAGAACAAAATAACTACGAGAAAACATGGGTTTGTCCTCATACTTACTAATTGTAAAGTTACGTTTCTATCAGTGACCTTCAATTGTTTGGATATCCACATCTCATTCAAGAAGATTGCACACATATTTGCATTTTAGCATTTTGTTGAGTCTGTGGAGCAATTTTTGACTATCTCCGTTCGATATGGTATACGCACATCATTGTTCAATATGTTACGTATATACAGGAATATAGTACACGTAGTAGTACCCTAGCGGAATTTACAGGTTCTGCTACTTTGTAAGGATCATCACTCTACATGGCATCTATATATGTGAAAGGATTCATTTCTATTATTATGAATCAATATACTTCACATTCACACTCTCATCATTTGTCTCTCCAAATCTAATAACCATGTAGCCTTTTTGTAATTTGTGTTAATAAGCTGATTGATATTATATCTTACATGTATGAATCTTGTACAATTATAATCATAATAAATGTAATAAGAGAAATGAAGAATAATAAAGTGTGCAAGGAATGAAAGAGATGAGAGACAAGAGAATTAAATTTGACGGTATGGGAGAATGAGAAAAGAATGATAAAAAAATGCGGGAATAAAACACGAGTTGTAAAAAACATGCAACACTGATTCTGGCCAAAAATTATTAAAGAGGACAAAATCTTGATACTTGAAGGTCACTTAGGCGTACTAGTACACAACTCTTGAAATATTTAAGGTTAAAAGAAAAAATTGTCATTTTTGTCTTCCTAAAATCAAAAACAAATGTAATTGCAGGTATGGATTTGTTTGATATATATTCTTTATTGGACAATATAATTGTATTACTAGGTGACAATGTTCAATTTTTATAGACTAGTTCACCTTTATGAGTCTCTTAAAGAAATGAAAAAAAAAATAAAATAAAATAAAATAAAATATATATCTAATTCAATGCAAAAGTTTTTAACACTTTTAGGTAGGTAAAATTGAAAAAAACTAATATGATAGTAAGTGTGACAAGTTAATTGCAAGTTATTGTGGTAATCAAAAAGATAATGTTAAATAATATCTAGATTACCAAATCTGACACTTACTTATTCAATACTTATTCAATACTTATCGGCAAAAAAATTCAAAACCTTAGATATTAATTTGAAAGAATTTTGCACATTTTTCTCACAAACTAAAGATGTCTACATCATTCATTGGACTGACATTCAATTCAAAAAATTTGCTTGTGAAATACCCAAAAACTTATTACAATTGTGTCTAATAAGATTAAAAATTTATTAATGTCAATATTTATAACTCCATTGTTTATTACTATGGTTCTCTCAACTGGCTTGTCACATCTACATTTTGCACAAATGAGCTGCCAACATATTCACGAGATTTTTAAATAATTTTCCATGGCAATGCACTTTTTATAATTCACATTGAAAAGTTATTGACTTAGATAGAGTAGATAATACGGACATTGGTTTCTCTGCACGCCACAAAACTATACCTATTTTTTTTTTACTATCCTATTTTTTTCCTCCGACGTCTTTTATGGTTGTTTTTTTAAAATAGTAGTTTCTTTCACCATTCTTGGCAAATCATTCTTATAATCCCTCTTGCATAAATGCCTTCCTCCAATAATTTCTCAAATAAGTCTATAGTGGTGTAAAAATTATCCATAACGATTACAGGACTTTTTTCTTCAAGTTCAAAAACCATCAATTGCACTTCGCTGAAACTTCAACAATTTGGCTACTTTGTACAAAAATATTTGGAGCTTCTAAAGCAAAAATTGAATGTGAAGGTGTAAAGTCAAAATGTTTACTCTTCAATAAGATTCTTTAGTAGGCGTTGGTAGAGCTTCCATCTCTACAAGGCAATATTTACAGATTTTGTTTACTTTTCAAACATACACTTTTGCCTTATATCATAACATCAACATTATGAAATAACTCCTTACATTCTTGAGGGAAATAGATAGGTTGGCCTATTTTTTTTAATCACAAAGTGAAATAAAGCACCAAGAGCTCTTTTCGATTCAAACAAAGGCAAATCAAATCACCAAGAAATTACTTCCATTCATGTGGCATCTCAATATTTTTTGGATTCAAAAGGGAGTGGTAGAACTTTATGCATGTTCACCAAATCTTTATATCATTCGTTATATCATAAATTCTTATATATGATCCTTGATCACCACAAAAGTTTTTTGTCAATGATTCGTTCAAGAAAACTTTAAAGAAGAAGACTTATTGTATTGAGCATCATAGATAAGATACAATTCCATCTATGCTATCATCTTTGGCCCAATACATTTTTTCATTGTGCCCAAAGAGTATAAATACGCTTGTTACAAAAAAAGGCATGCCAATTTTCCGAATTCAATAAGGAAAAATATTTTTCTTATTTGCCTTAAAAAAAAATTTGCAACTTTTAAAGCTAATGTACAAACTTATAATTTTTTTATTTCAATGCTACATTTCCACATTTAAACATTCTCGTCTATAATCTCAAAACAATTTCAATATTTTTTTGAGATGATGAGGATATGATTTTTTAGAGGAAGGGGCAAACGATTAGCTCAAACCTATTACTACTTATAAAAAATATGAAAAGGAAAAGTATAGTAAATTATAATATACTTTGAAAAGGCATAATAGATTATCAATTATTTATGTAATGAAGTATTATATAGCATTGGAAAGCATATATATTACTCTGTCATCTTCAACAATTATAGAAGAATAATGGAAAATTATATTATTTGAAGAAAATATGCAAAAAAAATGAATTTATAGAAATCAGTTCTTGATACAATTTAGAAGACAATCCTATAATACAAAAAGTTTTAGAAAAGTTGGTTGTAGAGTTAGTTAGGAGTTAAGATGCGATCCTATCACCATGAGAGATTATAAAGAGTCTTACAACGCTTTTAATTTCACAATTTTCTATTGATAAGAATTACAAATTTTTCTACAATAAGGTATTTACAATTTATTCTATTAAAAAATTCTTCTACAACAATCAATCAAACTTCTACTTCAAAAAATTTGATTCCATGCTCTAAGTTGGAAAAATATGTGATCACAAAGATTTAATTTCCAAATGTGAGAAGGAAAGTAGACTTTTAACCCTCTAATAATACTATTCTATAGGAGGCGTTGGTGGAGCCTTCATCAAAGGCATGGCATGAATCACATTCCTCAATATTGGCTTATATGTCTAAGTGGGTAATTTTTGCTTTTGGAGTGTACCGTCATTTCATGCATTGTTACATACCGTCTCAATTGTTGAGGGATACATTGCCAACACACCCAACTTATTAACCAACTCAAGTGCCATAGACTGTCAAAATTGGGAGATCTTTTACTTTGACAAACTCTACTAGGCTTTGTGAAACAAAAGCTTTTTCATAATTTTCATGACATAATTTTCATGACATAATTTTAACTTTTTAATTCAAGAAAGAATATATCGACAATTATCATACAATTATATAACTAACTAAATAATAATTGTCATCAAAGTTATTTGAATAATATGAGAAGTTACTAGACTCTTAATTCCAATGATTCCCTCTCAACGTATAGTTTACTTTAATACTTTCCTTCTCATTTTTTCAAATCGCTTTGTCTTCTTATTAACATATCTATATAAAAATTAAAATAAAACACCGATCTCAAAATAAGCATAATATTCAATATTACAATGTGATTAACAATATTATATCATTTAACATTACTCGTTATAATTGTGACTAAACAATTGTGACTAAACGACAAATTCCGTGGGTGGGTAAGGATTTGTGGGAGCTACCAAGTTGACAGAAGCCTCCGCCTTCTCATTTGTGGCGAGGTTCATCTCACCGTATGAAGCTCAATTCAAAAGTTGGTCCTTCGTTGTTGCTAGAACTCGGGCATCATTTAGAGTTCAGTGGTAATCTCATGCAACAAAAAACATGTTTGGATTTACTTCTTAATCTTGTTGAATCCTGCAAGTGAACAATTTTAGTAGTCATTCATTTTTAAACTATTGTTATTCCAAGTAAAAACAAATAACAAGTAAAAGTCCATTGACATTAAATGAAATCCCAGTCTTTCGAGGTTTAATTTGGTTGTTGCTTCCAAATTGTGGGAAATGGGCGAGGTTAGCTTAAAAGATATAGGAAGACAACAAAGGTCGGGCCAACTACAACTGCTATAGAGCACATGCGGCGGCATGCATATAGTGAAAGACTAATCGGTTGGTAAAGAGATTTTTGTTCTTAAACCCTTGGAACTAATAGTATAAGCCATATGATGCTTGACTTTGCTGAATGCTTACTACTATCATTCTGAATGGAATCTAGAATTGCATTGATAGTGATAGTATTTCTATCCTAGTACATTCAGAGTCCTTTACATCAATTTCTGCTTGAAAGCCCTAAATAGCATGGTATCTTGATAAATATCTTGATTGGACATATTGATGTAATTAGTTTACTTAGAAGATCTATTAAGTGATCATCTCTATTTTATTTTTGAGCTTCTTAATAGATTTTGAGAGAGTTGGTTTAGTACTAATGTGCCACATTATTTCTCTAGGTCCCTTGTTTTGGAGTTTAGATATTATTGTTGGAAAAATATTTAAGGTTTAATTATACTTTATTTAGAGTTGTTTGAGGAAGAATATAACCATGTTCGGCAACAAGATTTTTATCAAAAACATTACACAAACGATGCTGATAATAATCTCTCTTGTTGCATAGTCCCTCTTTGTATTCATTTATAGGAAAGGAAATACACTACCTAACCACGCAGTTATTTTTGTACAATTAGATAATTACACTCCAAAAGAGGAAGTGAGGTTATGAAAAGAACAAGACAATAAACTATTAACCCCTAAATCTCCTTGTTGCAAAACACTCTGAGACACAAAATTTGACCTTCCCTTAGATCAAGCTCAAAAACTCTCAATCTAAGCATTATTTGAAGGATTCAACCGTAAGATCTCAAAGTTCACTTAACATTCTTCTTACATGCCAAATTAAGGGTTGAGGGGTAGTGACCTAAAGTGATTGATCACTTCTTCCCGAAGTTACAAATTAACTTAAATCTATCCTATTTGATAAGTCTGGATGTTTGTAAAAATCATATGTAGCTATAGAGGAAAAAAACATTCACCTTTAGCACATTAATCACATAAATGGGAATAATTCTTAAATAACTACTTTCAACAAAAGAGAGGAGAAGTTATGACATACTAGTTAAGTAATCCATAGTATTGTGTCCAAACAACCTGATATGTCAACAATGTGACGACCAACAAAACCAACCTTCCACTTTTATACAACAGAATACACCCCAAACAACCACTTTACAAGTTATTGGTTCTCGGTTCTTTGTTATAGAGTGTCCACCCTGAGAGGGGTTAGTAGTCCTATACCACTGTTGTTATGTCCTGTGGGCATACCATCAAGGGTAGGTCGAACGGACACTATATTCACGCCAACCCGTAAGGGTCTGGTGTTCTTCTTCTTCTTCTTCTTCCATAGTATTGTGTTTCTTACTGTTTGTCATTTTGGAAAGGTAGACATATTAGTACGGTGGTCAAACAAGGTGCTACCCTTATAAACAACGATTGTTAAATTTGGTAATATATTCCTATTTATTGCCAATGTAGAGGCAAATACTATACGTACACAAGGTAGGTACCAATAATAGGAGGATATCGAAAAGATAACACATCAAAACATTTGAGATATTATTAAGGACCAAAAGAATATCTCAAATTTAAGTAACATGCTCAAATTAAGATATTATTTGTTGATACCCTTGCATCATTGATGAATTGTCATGCCCAATGCTGATGTACACTCGCTAAATAGAAGTTTTAATTGGGCAATATGTAAAAGCTAACTATTAGTTAGTTAAAGTAAAAGCTAGACAAAGTAAAAGATATCTATATTACAATACAGGAGGCTTTGTCTCACACGACGGTTCCGCGCTGGAATCCGTCGTCGAGACGTGCCTCCTGTATCCACACTTCCCACTCAACCGCTCAACCAACCGCTCAATCAAGCACCCTAACCAACCGCTCAATCAAGCACCATCAAGGCTTATTGGTGCACACCGACGTCCGCGAATTGTGTGGACAACGCACAGACGGCACCGCCATAGCTTGTGTTCAGGTCCTTTTACACTTGAATCAGCATCCATAAGTTGCTCGATGAAGGCACTTTAGGCCGTCTCCTCTCACAATAGAATTTATGCAATAGGTATTGCGGCCTTCATCCTGCAACATACAACATTGTGAAGAATTTCTTAGAGCGGCAGCAGAATTTCTTGTAAAGCCTTCATTAGTACTGTTCATAGAAATATTTTTCAATCAATGAACATTGAAGCCACAAGTTGTCCTTTGGTCCATCCTCCAAACATTATTTGCCATACATCCTTCTAAACCGCATGGATATATGCGATGGTGGAATGCTGGAACTTTGAGAAGTATGGTCTTAAAGTGCAATGGAAAATCACGTATGGAGCCAGGAGTAGATGCTGATGATGTGAAGTTGTTTCAAAGACTATGAATCCGATTGTCTTGGCACTTTTTATTTGGTATGCTATTTTTGTATAAAAATGGTAGCATACATTGTGATTTGTCTCCCGACAACATCTTATTACACAAAGAAGAAGATAATATATACATAGGTGTTTGTGATTGGGGATTTGCATGTAAGATAGAGTTTCCTCTGCTATCCAACTATGTATATCCATCACAAAAAGAATTGGAGGCATATAGAATAAGACGGCCTTGGGTGGATCCATCTTTAATGAGTGTTTATGGATCAGAAGTAGCTAAATTTAGTTTAGCTACTGATGTGTATGTTACATCAAGGATAGCATCTTGGATTATAGGGCCTTTTGATGAAGACAGTGACATTTCATCCACAGATTATGAGATATACACTCATGGCCTACAGTTGCTCAGTAGTGAACCTGCAAACGAACGTTATAATAGCCTTTTACAAAGAGTAAAGGGATTCCAACGGTCAATACCCATTTTGAGGAATGATCCAATGGAATGTTATCGTAAAATAAAATAGAGACCATGTTTGAGACCATTGATGTATATTTTATTATTCTAAATATATAAATTCGATATGTATTTCTTAATGTTTTTTGTATCAACTTATTTGAAGTTTATGAATGTTTTATAGCTTTAGGCAATCCAAGTTGAACGTGCTCAACGGCATGGGTCCCACTAGTTAGTTTATAATTATATACTTATTCATTTGTAAACTTAATTCTTGGGTTAATATCATTTTTCTTTTTATACATCTATTACATAAATACACCTTGAGCGACGTCACGGGAATAGGCAGTTTCACGGGAATAGGCCATGTTCATGTAAGAGGGAACAGGCTTGGACCCAGTCATAAAGACTGTCACTCGCTCTCGGGGCCAGGCGGCTGGTGAAAACTAGATTAGGGTTTTTTTAGAAACCCTAGTGTGAACGGCTCTCGCAGTGATCGATCGATCGAGCGAGGAGACACACCCCACTTAGCCAATCTTCCTCATTTCCCTTTCCTTACGTCACTTTCACTAACACCTTCACACTGCCGTTGCGAAAACCCGAAACCTTGAGCTTCTTCTCCTCCTTATTCACATCAGTATTATTATCACGCTTCCGCTCACATCCCCGATCCACTATGGTACCTTCCGTTTCCCTCTCTTTCCTTTTTGAGCAAGTTTTTAAAAAAATAATTTCACAATACCATCGAAAGAAGTCGTTGTTTATGCTTATTTTCATAACAAACACCCGCGAGTGTTTGAGCTTCATCACTTTGCGTTAGGGTTTTGACCGTGCATTGTCATTGTTGCAGGGTGACACTCCTCCTCCTCGTCGCAGAGACAGGTATTGTGCGAAGAGAATTGTTGAGAGGTCGTTCGTATGTTTGCCTTCATCGTCTTTCTTTTTTTGCCCCCTTTGTTTAGATATTGTTTCGGGATGTCCAGCTGCACATAAGTATTGCATTACTTCTTTTGTTAAGTATCATGGTCTGTTGTTCTTATTCAAGATATTCAAGTTCTCTCTCTCCGAGAGAGAGGCCGGAGCGTTCACGTTCACGTACTCCGCCAAGACGGTTAGTGTCTTAAGCATCTTCATGTGCTTTCGTGCATTGAACTGTTGTGGTTTTTCTGATATTAACGTGTGTGTTATTGGTGTTTTTTTCATCAGAGGAAAGTCTGGGCCAGTTAACGATGGGCTCGATCGCTCAAGGTCAAGAACACCTCCTCGTCGGTGAGTATCTATCATCAGAGCTTGAGATGATGTATTTGATGTTTATGTATTAACTGCTGGAGCTGTTGTTCTGTTGCAGTGGTAGCAGAAGAGAACCCGATGCTTTAAACCCAGGCAACAATCTGTATGTTACTGGTTTATCTACTCGGGTGAATGAAAAAGACTTGCAAGAGCATTTTTCTCAAGAAGGCAAGGTGCGTATTTAGGGTGTATGATACACAATTTCTACAAAACCTGTGGCCCTTACTTGTATTACTGCAGCTTAATGTGTTTCCTGACAGTCGCGAATTCCTTAGCGCGTATGTTTCAACAATCTAATATAGAGAGAAGGCACGAGCTGCAATGAACAAACAGACTTCATTTCAGACCTCCTCAGTTCGTGAAATAACTAGCATCTCTTACATATACACCTTAAAGTGACCGTAATTGATACATTAGTATTTTAATCGTAGGTGTGGATATGTTTCCTACCTTCCATATTGTAGAAGAGAATCTGCAGCTTGAAGAGGGGGAGTTCTCTCCAGTGCAGCTCACGAGTTAACTACGTTGAGTCCGGTAGAGTATATTGTTTAGAACCGAATCAACGACAGAATTGGTAGTCTGAACTGATCGGTTTTGAGATTGGCAGGTATTGGAATGCCGATTGGTACTAGATCCCAGGACGCGAGAGTCTCGTGGGTTCGGGTTCGTCACAATGGAGCATCTGGACGATGCAGAGCGGTGCATAAAGTATCTAAACCGGTCTACACTTGAAGGACGAATGATAACAGTTGAGAAGGTGCGTGACTACAAAGGGGCCAAATACAACAGTCTTCAGATATCCGAAATGACGAAACTATCCAGTCTCATTTTTATTGTGTATGCTAGTGGTGTGCATGCATTGTTCTTGTATTGATCCAGGTTTTGCTGATGAGTACCTACTTTTGACCCTTTTGGTCATCCAGAATATTCCGGATCATCATCTTCGCTCTGCTTCCACAAATATCACCCTCCCATTTAGTCTATTCTACAGCGACATTAAAGATCGCAAGTTCCAACTCATCGTTGGGTCCTTGCAGTCGATTGGTCCTTGCGGAAGATCATCTCAATTTTCAGCTTCCTAGGGTACTTCAATCGATCTTCAAGCTCTTCAAGCTGAGAACTAGAGATCTACTCGATAGTCTAATCCAAATCGATGGAAGAGATTCAATCCAAGCTCCAAGATCGATAGTCAATCTAAGGATGCTTCGACCCCTGCCTGCCTACCATGCAACTAGAGGTCGAAGGTTCAAATGCTTCTAGTCAATCATACCGATCTGCGGCCATTCAACTCTCTCAATCGAACAAACATTTGTGGTCTTCTACTCTCGGGGCTACTACCACTAATCTCAAATCGTGACCAGTCTCCGAAATCTGTTGATGAATGTGGGAGCCGGACAGAGTTCAGCTTTCCAGATATCCGAATAATCAGTCACCTGTCTGTCCATGATGCTTTTCTTTGCTACTTTCGAAATGGCTGTAAGTTCATGATGGACCCACTGTTTGTTTCTCCTGTAGAGTGATAATTTAGCAACTGCTTAACTGTCTCCTTTTAACGAGGTAACTGATGCTCGATGATACTCACAATTTCTGATGCAGTGCTCATTACCCTCTTTTTTTAATTGTTGTCCTTCGTTTGCTTGTGTAGGCGAAACGTAAGCGAGCACGTACTCCAACTCCTGGAGCTTATCTTGGAGTCAGAGGTATGCTATCAAGTCCTACAGCTATTGATACTCCATTCTTTTCGTAATTCTTTCGCCTTTTGAGATATCTATTGCATTCGTTATTGAAAGGTAGTTATTGACCAAGTCTTAAACGTTCGCTTCTTTATTGCATTGACTGTTTTAGTTGATACTGAAACAACGACAGCTATGCAAGCAAATCGACGGGGTGGTGGTGGAGGCAGAGGTGGTGGAAGCTATTCGCGTGATGGTAGCAGGAACATGCGGCACTCGCCAGAGTATGCACCATATCAAGGTGGTCGAGACAGTGGCCGAGATAGGGGCCGAGATAGGTCACCTCGTTATTCTCCTTACCGCAGTCATGCTCGAGACCGCTCTGCATCTCCCCAATATGCTTCCTATCGTCGCTGATCACTCAGGCAATGCTCACCTCACTCTTTTCCTCACAAGCAATTTACTTCACTTGTACAGCTCTAACAACAGAGAATACTATCGAGGATATTTCAGTAGTGTTTCGATTGAGTGATCCCTTTGGTTCTATCGACAGGAGACCTTAAAACTTTGTTTCTTGTGGATTTCTTCTGAATTGTAAGTGAGTTGTGGTTTTGCACCCTTGCCGTTTGAAGGCTAACCAAGTAACTGAGTAGGCTAGGCGGTTGTTGTTGATATGGTTGCGTTCCTGATTGTGTTCATATGGTGCTTGATTTTGCAGGTGCTGAAGTACCGATGTTTTCCAGGCGGAGAATAGTGACATAGTGCTGGTTTGTGTTATTGTGTGACGTTTCTCTGGGTATTTGAAGTTCTTTCTTTCGCTTTTGCTGATGATTTCTTATTTAGATTTAGTTCGATTGAGAAATGAGTACATTATGAACTTGCTGGTAGCTGATATACATCAGAATGTTTCAGTAAAAAAATTCACTTTGGTATCGAAAGTCTTCCTTTTCACTGTTATTTCACATCCTTGTTAAGAAGTGGTGCCCCGCGTCTGTGTCTTCGTTATTTGTGCATTTCGAAGATAAATTCTTTTCAATGTTTCATGTGGAGGTTGGTGATGGTGTTCTTATCATTCTAGTGAGTCTACAGCGCGAGCTTGAATTGGTCACCAACACATACAGATACTTCTTGAATCGTCACCACTTGTAAGCTCGATCAAGTAATTTAAGTATGTTGAATCAAGCTTGAGTTGTTACCAGTTATTAGCTCCATCAAGCCTATAACATATAGCTTGAGATGCCAACATCAAGAAAGTACAGATGCACCTCATAGATGTTTATCAGCAACATGAACCTGAAATCTCAAGAACACTGGAAACGAAGAACTATCTCATGCATGTGCAATGGACAAGAATGATCAATGATATGAATTCAAATGAGTGGTTTAGGAGATTGGCACCGGTCTGCATGTTGTGTCATGGATACAGGCTTTTACCAGGAACACAAAGTAAATGGCTCAGATTTCAATATATAAATAGAAATTCGTCGCATGGGATTCTTTCCAACAATCAGTAAATATTAAGAGTAGTCAATTAACCCTTACAGTTTCAACACATGCAAATTCTACTGTATGTGACCGTAGTGTATGTGTATCCCAAATCTTAGAAATTCAAATTCCTCATCATTTGTGAGATCATAATGCTCAAAGCTGAAAAGAAAGTATTCTTCCATGTCGTAAAATGGCAAAGTTTTCTTTTTGGGATGAAGAAACCATGTTTGGAAGGTTAGTAGCACTTCAAAGCCTTGTTCCTAGGTGACTTAGGAATGTGTCTATGCAATTATTTCCCTCATACGACCCATAAATTGCTATATAAATTGCTTGATTATTCACATGGAGGTATGCTGAAATTTAGATACAAATGCCCGTTTCAACAATTAAAAAGGCGTATAAAAAGATATTGGACTGGTAACCTCAACAGTGAGATCATGCCTTATTACCTTTTCTACATGTACAAAGAACAAGCACCAATGTCCCTTTGTCTATTGGGCACTGGCTCATTGGCAAGACGAACAGACACTTTATTCACGCCGGCCCTGTAATAAGGAGTGAAGTTTTTATCCTATCCTACAAAGAACAAAAGTTGAAAAAGTAGAATCTCAGTTTTGGTGATTTTTTGAAGTTTCTGCGTTTTAATCAAGTTTAGGCAGATTTGAGGATAAATGAGCATGTACCTCAATTTGGGCAATTTTGGGCTAATTTCACATAGTGTTTTCAAACTTTGACTGCAAATATCTCCTAGAGTACAATGAATTTTGGGGCATGAGGTGACTTTTCGGAAAATTGTAGAGAAACACTCTACAACCTCCAAAAGGTTTCAATTTCATGTGACTTGAAAATAGTAATTCAGAAGGCAGACTAAAGCCAAATCGGCCCAATACGGGCCTCTTGAAACTTTAGGGGGTTAAAGGAGTTGGGATTCGATGTATTTGCTTACTTATTGATCCAAAAATTTGTGAACCCATTCACAATTCATACATGAGATATAGACTCCCAAAAGTGTCATAAAGCAACTAAAAAGCTCTTACCATTATCAACGTTTCATGTACTACTACATTATGTGGTATTTTTAGAGCCACTAGTGGTGCTTTTTCTACATGTAGTGAGCATGATGGGGTTAATTTGCGGTTGATTTTGTAAACTTCGAAGAGGCCTCTCACACAAACAAAGCTTGGTTGCTGTCATTTACAATTTAGATTGGTAGTGGCGATTTTACAAACCTTTGTTGATTCCTTACAACCACCATTGAGACAATAATGTGCTAAATCACATCCGGTTCCGATTTATCGAAGCCAAATCCGATTGATGGATGTATGAAGTTGCCATCGTCGATGCCAAAATGTGGTGTTGTAGAAGCATAAATGACAACATTCTATAATTGGAATAGGTTGGTCCAAATGGGGTCAAAGGAGCATATACATGCACGGTACAAACCTCATCACAACTTTAATTGTTTAAAAGCTAGATCTAAAATTCATTACTTGGTTGTCGCAATGATACCACTTTGTTTTTACTTCCTTTTTGCATTTCATAACTTGTGTTCAAAATAGTTGGAATGATTGGATGTTGTAATCAATGATCAATACTATATGTGATCTTTTGTGTTTTCGCAAGTTTAGAACTACAGCTAGCAGTTTCACGTGGGAAGAGGATTCCCTTGACCATGAAATCATGCGCATCAAGCATATTGGCTTTGGCATCAAATTTGATAAGGTTGGCAATGGTTTACGGCGGAGGCTACGTCCCCAACGACAAACATTTATGCTAAGGCCGCATTAACTTACGCGCGTGTAACTTACGTGATGTTCAACTTATCTTATCATGTCTAACTTTATAGTTGTTTTGTCTTGTTAGAACATATACATAAAAAGTATGTGTCGATCTCATTTGCATGAAATATCATATGGCTGCTCCCCTTGCGCCTTCCGTGCACTTCTTTTATTTATTGTACGTGCTTTTCATGAGGCGATTGCAGTTTACATCACACACACTTGGCTGCTCAAGTTGATTCCCTTCTGCTCAATTCATGATTCTCTCTAACCTCTATCATGATAATTGGTGGAGCCTTTGATTATCCTCAAATGTTTGTCATAGATACTCTATGATTCTAAGTTCGTAAATTGAGTAGATATCATACAAGGCTCCAAAAAATGAGGCAATCGATACATTCCTCACTCGCTTACAACTTTGTACTCCCATTATTCAAAGATCTCCTTGCATACTCAGACATAAGAAGGTTATAGATTAGATGGTGTGCCGTATAAGTCTAGTATACATCGGACAGGTCTTACCATAAGCTTCTTGAAAAGTGCACGTATCAGTGCACCAAATCACTCTTTCGCTCCGACATTCCTATTGCCAATTCCTTTTTAAAAAGAACTGAAAACGAAAGTGTCGGTTGTCTGAATGAAAAGTCGGTAGTCTGCGTAACAGTCGGTAGTCTGCATGAAACGTCGGTAATGGTCTTCCTTAAGTTTCTTGAGAGAATAGAAGTCTGGATGGCAATGAAAATCGTGGTTGCCATGAATTCGAACTAGTCCGACTTCTGACTTCTAAGTGATACTTGGAGTGAGAGTCCAATTTTCCAATGATTCTCCAAATTCAAACATCATTATCATTCTTGTTCTAATTCTTCCTCAAGTTGGCCGATTCTTTGAATCTCAAGTCTTCACAGTGAGAATACGACTCCATTCAAGGTTGATGAATCATTCAACAGAATGTCATTTCAACAAAAAATACTTCAGTACCAATTTAAGGGATTTTGGACCTCTCAAGGATTGTTTATATCAATTAAATCCGCAGATGACTAGATTTTCAGGAGCATGATGACTATGTTTAGTTTCATGAGTCCATGAATATGAACAGGGATTCATGAACCACACTATTATGACTAGATTTGTTCAGTGTGACCAAGTATAGTCACTATTTCACGAACAATCTAGTCATTCGCAAAGAATACTCTCATTGTGATAACTTTGAATTCTTCATAAGGTAGACTAGCTTGTTAGAGAGCGCAAGCCTTGGAATATGGCCAGTTACTAATGGAGTAGCAGCCATTAACCCCTGAGCGCCCCAACGGACTAAATCTGTCCGCCAAGAATTTGTCCGATCAGAAGTCAACCCAACTTTGACTAGTATAATAAATAAATCCATACGGTCATTTTGACTCAAATTTTCAGCACACATTCATACCCTAATCATAATCCAACTTCAACGGTTGGATCTACTTGATCCCATGTTTCTTTGCGCCAGGGGTTAACACCTCTTTATCTGTCTGCGTCTCTAATGAATTGCACTGTCGGTATCTACAAGCAAGACTGGCGATTGAGTTATACTCGAATTCAGACATTAAAAAACTCGCTATCGTGATCAAACTCTCACCGGAGCATTGGCACAGAATTCATGGAGCATGAAACTGCTAAACAAAAGAAACTTCAAATTGGATTCTCCTTCCTCATCATTCTCAGCATAAATTCATCGATCATGAAACACATTCTCACAATCGATTCATGCTTGCAATCAATCCATTCTCGACCAAACGATTGAATCATCATGGGAGGCCTCATTACATTCTTCCTCACTCTAGATGCTCATGTAGAGCCTTGTCAAGGTCATGAGTTCATGTGTCCTTGTTCAGATTGCAACTTCGATGTTCAGGAGTCGGTGCAAGCTCATGCCGAACTTGAAGCTGGTCCTCGTCTTACGAGCTTTCCAGACAAGAGGTGCAACTGCAACTTGTGGTACTGCCCGATTTGCGGCGGCCGCGGATAATCAAACAGACTCATGAATGTTTACGATGGGTCATGAGATGTTTCGACATTTCAGTATTTCACATTCGTAGCATGGACTCGATTAGATCGAGTGTTAGAAAAAGGCTTGCAATGCTTTCTAGTAGTGAGATCCTGGTTTTGTAGCAAACTGCTGTCATGAATAAAAGTTTCGTCTCTGGGAACCAGCTTGAAATTCCTACTACTCTGGGTCCTTACACATTCAGTAAGCTATGATGTGCAACTAGAGAGTAGTGAGAGAAGCTAAGCAACTGATGATTTGAACGGAGCGTACAACCACCAAATGAATCTTGTTACTTGATCGACAACTGAAAACATACACATTCGTCTTCTGCAGATGCCACAATAGAAGTTGACCAAGCTAATGAAGAGTTGCTATTCTTCCTTTAATACGTTATGAACTGCTCGGTAATTCCACATGAATGTGGTCAGAATCAGCCAACAGTCGCGATGATTGATAAAGTGGTGCATGAAAACTCCAGAGATTCAGCTCAAGAGTGTTTCTAGTGACAGGTAGGACGCAAGCTCAAACGAATACATTTGTACTACAAGCTCCGGGCCACAGTCGATTTTACAAAACAAAAAATGCTCTTTCGATAACTGTAACGAAGTCACAGGCCTCGCATATGATACAAGACGAAGTCCATGATCTTTAACAATTTAGAATCTGTGTACGTAATTGCTATTGACCGGGGACAACATGCTCAATGGAGCCATCATGCGGAGTGCAGAGGCAGCGCACTCTCGGACAAAAAAGGAATAGGACTATTCTACAAACAATAAGAATGATGATCAAAGAATGTACTTCTCAATTGCTGTCGCAACTCCATCTTCATCGTTGCTACCAGTGACAGCATTGGCAACAGCGAGGGTACGAGCAGCGCCGTTCGACATAGCAACGCCCCATCCAGCTAAAGATAACATCTCGATATCGTTCTCACCATCACCAAGAGCCATCACCTCATCGACATTCACATCGAGATGTTTCAACAGAAGCTCCACACCCAAGCCTTTGGAGATTCCCGAGGGAAGAACCTCCATCATCTCGGGGAGTGCTTGGACAACAGTGGCCCGTCCTCGCAAAGCCAGAGACCAGTGCGGTCTCAAGAATGTGGCCACTCTCTCTGCTGTGTCGAGGTAGATTACTTTCTGGATAGGCACCTTCTTTAACTCGTCGATGGAATCGAGAACCTCCGCTTTCGGCTCGTAGTAAACCTCGTGAAGCTCGTCTATTAACGGGTGGGAGAATAGTGTCACGCAGCGATCTCCTGTGAATCCAACAAGAGGGACTTCGTGCTCGAGAGAGAATTCGAAAAGCTCGCCTACGATTGATGAATCGAGAGTTATGTTTTGTAACACTTTGCCGTTCTTTCCAAAGACCTGCAATCCTTGTAGAAACACTCCTGGTGTGGATTCGGAAAGAATTCCATCCTTTCCAGCCAGCCCGACTGGTGATAGTGCCGCCATCGCTGCCGGCCTTGTCTTCCCCGTCGCAATAATCACCGTAACTCCTGCCTCCATAGCTGCCCGTAAAGCATCGGCCGTCTTGGGAGTGATGAAGCTCTTCGTATTCAGGAGCGTCCCGTCCATATCACAAAACAATATCCTAAACTTCGTCTTGGAAAGAACCGCGGTATCATCATCGATAGGGTTAGGGTTTTGAGAGCGGATGAGGCCCTTGACTTGCCATCCAAGAGCGGCAAGGATGCGATTCTCCTCGTCTTCCATTTCTTTCGAAGCCTCGGGACCAAGCTCATGGTCATAATCAAGCACATGTAACAAGCCATGAACGAGGAGAATCCTCAGCTCATCAAGAAGCGAGTGACCTCGTTCCTGCGCTTGGCGAGCTGCCGTTTCGATAGATATCACGACGTCACCAAGTAAAAGTAGAGGCGAACCGTCGAGAGGCTGATCCTGAGGGAATGACAGAACATCCGTGGGAGCATCTTTCTGTCGCCACTCTTTGTTAAGCTCCCGGATGCGCGCATCGTCGCAGAGAAGGACCGAAAGCTCCACGGTCTCGGATAAGTCGAAGTCTTCGAAATTCGAGATCGCGAGCTTGACCGCGAGCGGGGCATCGATCTCGAGCTGCTCGATAACCGCGGGGAGAATGGAGCCTGCTTTCAACGTCTCGTCGATGATGATGGGAACCTCGATGCTCACCTCCTTGGAAGGCGCCGTTGAGGGGGTAACGGGGGCCAGGCACCGCACCTTGGAATCTGTCGAACTCGAGGAGCTGCTCCATGTTCGCGAATTGCTGCTGGCCTGGATGAGAGTGCTGATGCCCGAGCGAGAAACAGAGCGGAATGGAACGAATTTGGGGAATTTCGGGGACTGTGGGATGAGTGAACGGGAATGGAGAGTACGAGAGAGAGAGAAGGAAGCGGGAAGGGATCGTACCAACGCTGCTCTGGCGAACAACGCCATCGCTACGAAATTAAGCAGCGCAATTGAGCCAGCGATGGACGCCGATCCAGTACAATGGCATTTGCGTGATTACTGTTGCTTTTGAGACGATGAAGACGAACCTCTTTTCCTCTCCTCGCTTGTTGCGAGCATCTACGGTAAGTAAATAATTAGTGTCTGACAGCAAATAGTGTCCAATTTACTATGAAAAGTTGCTGGAGAAACATGGATATTGTCATGTTTCTCTTTGAGCATCTCCACCCATACTCGCTAAAGGTGACTCGCTAAAAATGCTCATCTATATTTGAAGAGCCCTTGAAATCACACTCCCCTACTCTTAACCCTTAAACGCCCGAGCAAGCCCGAGGGGCTTGATTCCAACAGAATCTTCCCTGTAGCTCTCATTGTACTCAACGTTTCACTTATATTTTGATGTCAAACTGGTCACCTCCTTTTGATGCATTCAAAAAGTGAATTTTCACAATTCAAATCACAATTTGTATGAATGATTTTGTGGTTTGAAAGGATTGTGGTAGGTAGGTTGGGGTTGTACATAACCTTGTAGGAGGTTGCAAGCTCATCATTGATTGGTCCATTCATGATGCCCAAGTTCAAAAAGTGCACTATTCATGATGCCCAAGTCCAAAAGATGCTGTGATCCAATTTTGGGCTGCCCGTTTTAGACCCCAAGGGCGTTTAAGGGTTAAAGGCTCCTCAAGCACCAAAAGTGCATGTGAAATAGTCAGTGCACCAATAGCAAGTAGAATGTCAGATTTAGTCACCTAAAATTAGATTTGGAGGGTTATTTCTTGACGCGCCATAGTAGAGAGTCACGAGACATTTTTGAAGGGCCCTTAGCATTTCTCATTCACTTATTGTGTGTGTCAAACACTTGGCGAGTATGGGTGCAGATGCTCTTAGGGAGGTATTTGATTAAACATGTGAAAGATCATCAACTTGTGTGATAGATAGATAGAAACTCCGGTCTCTTTCTAAGGGGCTGGCGTGAATGAAGTGTCCGTTCATAATGTTAATATCCCAATAGCCACGGAACGAAGGGGGTTTGGAACAATAGTACTTCCCCCTCTCGAGGATGGACACTGTAATTACGCAAGTTTCTAGCTAGTTACTAGTGCCTTGAAGATACTTGGCATAGCATCCCCCGAAGGGCTTTGAGGTACCCATACAACAAGGTCCAAGGACCTCCACAATAGTTGGGTGGACTATAGTGGTGAGCACCACGCTAACATGGGGAATAGAACCCACAACCTACTCATTGGAAGCCATCAGCAGGAATAAAACCCACGACCTCCTCATTGGGGGCCATAAGCCCTAACCACCAAGTCAAGGCTTGTGGTGCCTCAATGTGTGTCACTATTAGTGTCTCAGTTTACATTACTTCTTGCCACATTCACTCTTCGTCACACCTTGGGTAACATGCGCTTTGTAATATTACACCTTTGAAGTGTGTTCCTTAGTAAAGTGGCTAATCAACTATGTTCTACCTAGCTTCAATTATTGGAATGTACCTCAAGTGTGAAGTTGTAGAATGTGACAAATTATTTAAAAAGATTAAGAAGAATCTGGTATGCAATTTTAATATACCTTTATTTAGAAAAGACACAAATTGTTTGAGACACTCCTTTTTTCATTAGAAAATGTAGTCATATTGTCCTAGATGGCAAAATTTATAAAATAAAGAATTTGACTCTTGGTAGTCACTTGAAGTGAATTTTATGACTATTTGTGATCATGCTCCTAATTATAAGACTAAAGAAGTCCTAACATTTACTTCAAATCACTACCAAGAGTCAAATTCTTAGTCATACAAATTTAGTCATCTAGGACAATATGACTACATTTCCTCGTAAAAAAAACGCGTATTTCTACTACACAAAAGTTGTTAATTAGTATTACATACGGTCACTGCAAACCGTAACACTGAATGTCACACGTTACCATAATGTTACAAGGCTAAACGTTTAACCATAACATTAAATGTGAGAGCATGCAAACTTCCTTGCAAGTAGAAGAATTTATTAGAAGTGGTACAATTGGTGGTTTGAATAAAAAACAAGGGAAATTGATTGCAACAGCGGCCCAAAGTTAACACTAATTTCAAGAGAGTTAGGATATGGTGTTATTTACCAAAAGTTACCGACTACACTAATCTCCACGTAACACTAATTAAAAACTCTTGGATAGTGATATTTTTATTTTATCATCATGAAGGTACCAATATGTGCATAATTGCAATAAAAAATAATGAACCTAATAGGTCATTTATATACATTATTATTATATTTATGATTCTATTGCTTATATTTTCTATAAAAATTATAAAGAAAAGAGGGCAATGAGGAGGTTTCTATATCTTGTACTAGAGCATCTCTAAAGAATGTATCAGGGGACCACGGTGATCATTATCACATACCTTTGCATTTGAGTAGTCGATAAACAAGGTGACAATTATTGCAAAACCTTTGTATTTACGTAGTTGATGAGCAAGGTGACAATTATTGCACACCTTTGCAAATGCGTAGTGGGTGAGCAAGGTCTTAACTATTACTGAACCTTTGTATTCCTAAAGTGGGCGAGCAAGGTGACAAAATACTAGAAGGTTCATACATTTTTTATTAAGTCACTAATATAAAAGACTTATACACCTATGTACCCAATGAATATAATAAGGGCCCAACATTTGCCAACCGAATGACCATTACAAGGTGATATCTGCAATCAATAAATGACTCCTAAAAATCCCATTGCTTACTAAAAACATCTAAATTTTTCAATATATATATGTTTTTCATTAACCCTTCACGTCCCCAATGTCGCTTATCTACAATTTGGATGAACAGTTGAAACTTTGAAGAGCCATAACTCCTTCATCCAAATTATATTCTTGACAAGATTACTCGAATCGGCTCTTAAATCAGGTCTAGTTTGTGTGGTAAAATTTGCATACACATGAATGAAGGATGAATTAATGGCATGCATTTTAGTGAAGGGAGCTTTTGGTTTTAGGTTTTTAAACATTAGGCATGTTTTACCATTGCAAGTCAATTATGTGAAACCAAAAATAATTTCCGATGTTTCTTTTTACATAATCATGATCTTAAGATGAAATCTTACAACTTTTTAGTTTAGAGATTTTTTATCCAAATACTTTTGGTATTAGCTTTGCAACAATCTTTCCACAATGAAATAGTGAAAAAGTGGATGATTTTTATAAACCTATTTCTCCTTCAGTCACCAATAAATTTCAACTTTATTTTTTGTGATGGATTACATTTAGATTCTAGTCTTAGTAGTAGAAATCTTGACAAAATCGAAGATGCTTCCTAAATAAGGCGCAAATATGAGTGCAATGGGTCTACTTTTGGACAATTTTCCCTATGTAATTTTTTGGCATTTTTCACCATTGCGAGGCTATTTTTGAGCCGATAATTTTTTATGATTCTTTTTGGTGCAGGGGTAATATTAAGTTGAATATGCATAACTCCCTAGTTGGAGATTTTTTCATTAGAGTAGCTTTGTTGATAAAATTTACTCTAAAGTAAAAATGATGAAATTTGGAAGTCTTTTTCGCGTACTTATGATAGAGTTTCATAAAAGTACTCCAAATTACAACATAACTTTATTTTTGGTATGCTCATATTTTGTTACATAGGGTTACAATATTAACCTTGTTGCCCGCACTTAGTCCTATTATTGATAATCGAAACTAATTCACACTAATAAGAACAATTGCTATTTTACTTTTTAACGACCCGAAAAAGGCTTTAAATGCAGTGGTATAAGAACAAGGGATAGGTACACCGAAGACTTTATTCACACCAACCTTGAAAGAGAAGGAGAAGTCTCCGGCATTCTTCTTCTCCATCGTGTCTTTGCTCATCAAACGGAGATTAGGGTTTGGCGCTTGCATTGGCAAGCAACTGATCACTGCTATCACCATTAGTTTTTTGTTTTCGGAGCTCAAGACACTTTTACGTTGACTGGTATGGCTATGGCGGGTCAGAGTATAAGAGCTCACACATAGTGAGTAAGCAAGTCTTGTTTTTGTTATTGGAGTTCCGAGCGGGCGATCGAGTGAGGTAGCGATGGACATGGGCGGGTTTGCGCTGACGGGAGGCCCGGAGGCACGCAAGAAGCGAGTGTGTTATTTTTACGATCCAGACGTAGGAAATTACTACTATGGCCAAGGGCACCCGATGAAGCCGCAGCGGATTCGGATGACGCACTCGCTGCTGTCGCATTACAACATCTTGAACCGCATGGAAGTTCTTCGCCCTCATCCGGCGCGCGACAAAGACCTTTGCCAGTTCCATGCCGACGACTACGTTAATTTCCTCAAGGAAGTCACACCGGAGTCGCAGTACGATTACCACGCGCGCCAGCTCAAGCGCTTCAACGTCGGCGAGGATTGTCCTGTTTTCGACGGGCTTTATAACTTCTGCCAAACCTCCGCCGGTGGCTCTGTTGGTGGCGCTCGCAAGCTCAATCAAGGCAACTGCGACATCGCTATCAACTGGGCGGGAGGTCTGCATCACGCCAAGAAGTGCGAGGCTTCGGGCTTTTGCTACGTCAATGACATCGTCCTCGCTATTCTCGAGCTTCTCATCACGTTTCAGGTACTGAAATCGCTTCTTTCACCCTCGAGGTTTTTGCGAGGTTTTGCAGACATTTCTCTATCTCCTATTTGTAAAAGTATGACAGCATTTTTCTGTCTCTATCTCCTATCTTCGGTCAGGTTTAGAAGTAGATTATAACTGTTGTGGACGCGATCAAGGAGAACTTGGCCCTCTTGATTGGGATTGTTGTGGACGGGATTAAGGAGAAGTAGGTTCTTTTGTTCGGAGACTGTTGTGGACGGGACTTAAGGAAAAGTAGCTTCTCCGTTCGGAAATTGTTGTTGGGGACGGGATTAAGGGAAAGATTTTTCTTGTGGCATGCAGAGGGTGTTGTACATTGACATCGACATACACCACGGGGATGGAGTGGAGGAAGCGTTTTGGACAACGGACAGGGTGATGACGGTGTCATTTCACAAGTTTGGCGATTACTTTCCAGGGACAGGGGATGTGCGTGACATTGGTGTAGGAAAGGGGAAGTATTACTCACTCAACGTGCCGTTGGATGCCGGCATTGACGACGATAGCTACCAGAACCTTTTCAAGCCCATCATGAAGAAAGTGATGGAGGTTTATCAACCGGGAGCCATCGTGTTGCAGTGTGGCGCGGATTCTCTGTCTGGAGACCGCCTTGGCTGTTTCAACTTGTCTGTTAGAGGCCATGCCGAGTGTGTTCGCTTTATGAGGTCCTACAACCTCCCCATGCTGCTCGTTGGTGGCGGTGGTTACACTATTCGCAATGTCGCTCGCTGTTGGTGTTATGAGGTACTTTGCTCTTGCTTTTCATTGAAGGACGTGTAGCTTTTCTTCTTGTGATATCCGTTAGTTTAGTAGTCTCTAGTCATCAGGTATTGGTGATGGATAGTAGGGCTTTTGAAGGTGAAACCTTTTTCTTGTTGTATTGCAGACAGCTGTTGCAGTAGGAGAGGACTTGGATGACAAGTTGCCTCACCATGAATATTACGAGTATTTTGGGCCGGATTATAATCTACACGTTGCACCCAGTAACATGGAAAACCAAAACAACAAAATAGTTCTCGAGAATATGAGGTGAGTTACCATGCCAGCCTATTTATTATTTGATATTCTATATCTATTCGTCTTTTTGCTGATGAGAAGTTGCCTCACCATGAATTTTACGAGCATTTTGGGCCGGATAATAACTTACACGTTGCACATGAATTTTACGAGTATTTTGGGCCGGATAATAACTTACACGTTGCACATGGAATACCTAAACAACAGAATAGCTCAAGAGAATATAAGGTGAGTTACCATGCCAGACAATGTATTATTTGATAATCTATATCGATTCGTCTTTTTGCTGATGAGAGGTTTACTTTGTTTTTGCAGGAATAAGGTGTTGGAAAATTTATCGAAACTGCAACATGCTCCGAGTGTGCAGTTTTCAGAAAGACCACCTGAGATTGAGCTTCATGAAAATGTACGCTTTTTACCGTTTTTCGTTACTACATTTAGAACCTTTGCGTAGTCTTTTAAGGAACTGACTGTGTCTTTGTGTGAACGCAGGAAGATGAAGACTTAGATAATCGTGGAAAGGGTCGCACATGGGATGGTGAATTTGATAATTCTGACACTGAGGATCATGAGTCACCTCGTCGTCATCAGGGTATTGTTGCTAGTGAGGCAGCATTCGCAAGGTCAGTGCTATATCTTCGTGCTTTTTAGTTATAATTCTCCATACCTATTCTATATCAATGTTTCTCTTTCTCTCCAGCTTCTTATACCCTGTATGTTTATTATCTGATGCTCAACGTGGTTAAGATTTCATAACTGATGTTTCGGTTTTCTTTGATTGCAGGAGACCCTTGACACTGGGTCCTCCACCCGAAAAGTTCGATATAGAGGCTGCTGACGATACGTCGTCGGTTAGTTTTCTCTTACATCTGAAAGTATCATATAATTGAGTTTTCAGGAGACTTCATAACATACTCTTGTTTCCATACAGGACGATTCGACTGATAATGACGACGACATGGGGAAAGTCACCGAGCCAAAAGACGGTCCTGAGGAGGTGTGATTGATTACTCTTGCTTATTTTGATTAGGTTGTTGGGCTTGTTTGATCAGTAATTACAACAAAAAGCTGGTTTTCTGTTAGCTATTATTGTTTTATATGAGCTGAATACTGTTTCAGGTGCAACAGATGGATTTGGATGTGCATCCATTAGAGCTCCGTGGACGCGAGGGCATGTCAAGAGCATCCAGCTACGAGAATGGAGAGAGACTGAGTTAACAAGTGGAGCCAAGCAAGAGAGAGTAGCCTTCGAATTGCTACCATCTTACTCACACATGCATTATCCCTTATCTTCAAGCGGCAGGAGGAAATTATTGGGCCTACTTTGCATTAGGACGAGGGACCTTAAAATCCTAGGGTGCTGGGATTTTAACGAGTTGATTCGAACTGCATTGTTGTCTCCAGGTTGAGCATTCTGGAGATGCCTGTAATGGTCTGGCAGGTTTTTCGTGGGGTACTTCAGGGGACCCAAGATTTTGTATATTCACATTAATTTTTTTTTGCTGCTGTGTACACAGTATTTTGATATGATTTCCAGGGTCATGTCCCCTGTCACGTTCCGCTGTCGGAGTAACTTAGCTTACAGGATCCCGGACTTTTAGGGCCGTGGACTCTATTTTTATAAGACTTGTACGCATCACATCATTAGTAAATTAGTGAAGAAAAGGAGTTGTATTTCACGCAGGATTGCCTTGTTCTGTAAGTTCTCCCATTCGAATTTTCAGTTGTTAATTCCAGTATCCTTCATTTTTGCAAAGACATCGAATTAGTTAATTCTTATGGTAGAGGCCTGAATTTTATTCGTTATACTACCCTCTTTCAATGATATAGCGAGCTGAGTCATTTATGGATATTGGGGTATGTAACTAGATGCTAAATCTCATATTCAAATTCTTCACCATTTGCGAGATCATAACGTGATCAGATGGTAAGATCTCACTTTATTACCTCGTCTGTGAACTTTCAAAGCTTGACTATTGGCATAAAGTGAACCCAAGTATAAAGATTTCACTTACCAAGCCTTGAACAATGTGCAAGGTATTTAAAAGATTGAATCAATTGGAATGATTAATCATTGATTGAAATAGATCTAGTTATGAATTTTAGAAGTGGAACCAATGGGTGTATCCAAAACCTCTCAACCTAAAATATACACAGTAGAAGAGGGAATGTTACAACTTCAAGAGGTATATTAGAACCTAAAATATACACAGTAGAAGAGGAAATGTTACAACTTCAATATGTGAAGTTGGAAGCTATAATATACCTCTTGCTTGAATAGGTCTAGTGAGCGGTTTGAGGTGTTGTGTGGGTTTTGAGCCACCTATTATACTTGTTATTTAGTGCGTGGATGCAAAGGCCTCTTTGCAGACACGACTAGGAAGGCCCTGTATAACGGTCACTTAGTACACAGATGTGTAGGCTTCTTTTACCAAACACTTACTGAACGGATGTATGGGCCTTTTAACTACTAACAATCCCTACAAGCTCAATAGGTTTTTTGTTGTTTTAGGCAGACTAGACAAAGGTGTTAAAATCAGTATTTTGTTGCTTATACAAATTGGTTGTGTGCAACAAATTGGAAAGTCAGATTCTAGTATTAGAGTTTTTTAACGCAAAGTTTAGTTTTCACACCCTAGGCGGAGGGATTTTTATTTTATTGTTTGATTTTTTGCAAAAATATGTTTATAACCAAATCACTACCATACCACCATAGGAGGTTCGGTCTTTATCGAACGAATTTTTATTTTTTCTGAAAAAATAAGGTTCGTCTGCCATAAATAGTTATTTTTGAAAATTTGTTCTTTTGTTTTTTTGTATATAATTTCCCAACTTTTGGATACTCTTTCGTCACAATAAAGCGGATTTCGGAAATAATATAATTTTCAACTTTTTGTTCCTCTTGGCTTGTAATTTCTGAATTTTTCCGTTTTTTTTTAAATAGATTTATTTATGATCGAACCTGCTATGGTGGTACGGTATTTGAGTTCCAAAGAGCCCTAAGTCAAAAAAATTACCAATTCTACAAGGGCAACCTTCAAACTTCATAAGAACATGCTTCAAAGTTTTTGGAAATTTGCGAAAAAAAAAACATTTGCACAAAACTCTGGATGTCATAAACATCCAACGGACAATTTTTGGACTAGTGACTAAATAAGCTTATTTATAAGATCGTACGCTTGGAAGTGAAAACGAGTTAGAAAACCTGGTTTACACTTCCGGAAGTGCATAGAGGTAGAGAATCGCGGTTTTGAGATTTTAAGCTCCAATAACACACAAGGAAATTAAGTGGTTAACTCTTTTCACCTTCGTCACCTAGTATGCGGATAGAGAGGTCCACAATTACTTGTCACCTTGTACACTAATGCTGAGGCCTTCTTATAACGGTCACTCAGTACACAAATGTGGGACCTCAATAAACATGTATTGAAGCCTCTTTACAGTCTAATGCTTATCACCTCCTTCACCTAGAATTTCAATACTTGTCACCATCATCACCTAGTACGCACATGCTGGTCACAATACTTGTCACTATGATCACTAAGTAAAGCATGTGCAAAAGCCTATATCACTTGTCACACTAGTTGCCTAAAATGCCAACACTTTCAACTAATGCATAGATGTGAGAGCTTCCTATCTTGCTCACACTCCTTATCACTTATCGTCCTTCTTTGAAACTTGAATTTCATATCTTTTATCTACTAATTAACCAAACCACCCTAATAACTAATTCACATGTATTTTGTTAGCTTCTTCATTGGGTAAGTCCCTTTTACTTAACCTTTCTTTTTGTTTACACCATATAAATGGTGTGTATATTTGTATACAATTCGTTTGTATGTGTAAATTGAAAATAAGACCTCTACTAGATGTTTCAAGATATTTTCACTTTGATCTTTTCAAGTTGAATTTACATTAACATTTTTAATTCATATTCTTGAGGTCCTAAAGGCTACATATTTGTGTCAGGTGGCATTATGGAGGATTTTGACTCACCTAGAATTTCTCGGTCGGTGGTCCCATCGCCTCTACGACTCACTCCACTCGATGAGGTACTTGAGCAACCCAAGCACTATCTACCTGGTTTCGAGTTTTGATTGGTGCATAGACGTCCAAATTGGACCACAGAGCACTTTGCACACGTAGCTTCTTGTTTTCCCAGGTGCACTAGTATTGCCTACACACCCCCGTTTTATGGTTGTTTAATGGGCTAAGCTTCCGATGAAGCCTTGGCCTCTGTCATTTGGAGGGCTACCATTGTTCTATGGTATCCATGAGCGACACCGACCTCCATCGTTTGGTCGTCCGGGAGGCAGCAAGGCCATGTTGACCGGTGCTGAAGACCGACTCAAACCTTTGGTCCATCCGAAAGGAAAGACCAAGAATATTATTGAGTTTTTGATTGCAGATGGCGTCGAATTGCGCTACTTAGGTTGGAGCGGCTTTGGATGGTGTGCCATTGATGGTGCCAAATTGCTTCCAACAATTTGTGGCCTTCTTGTGCTATGGAAGGTTTGGAGAACCGAAGATTCAGTCTATACGGAGGGCTATTGTACCCAATGGAGGCACCATCACCAACAGAACTTCATCCTCTCCAGCATTGCGTCCGGGAGTGACGGTGGAGTGTGCAGGTGGAAGGGGGAGTACTTTTGGGATACTATTGTTGGATGCAGATGGTTCTCAGTAGCCTTGTCAGTTGTTAAAAAATTTGCAATGCGTTACAGTAGCCTTGGCGGTTCCAAACAGCAATTTATTTCCATGTGTATCAGGTATCAATCGTTCTACCGTATTTATAAATGAAGTCTACTAACCCACCTGAGGAATCGTTGTAATACATTGCTTTGGATCTGATTGAGATTCCTGATGCCACTACCACAGAAATCTTCCGGACAACAAAATTACTAAAGCAAGGCAGTCTTGAGAAAGTCATTCTTTTAGATGTACCCCGTAAAAAATTTGAAGGTGCTACTCACACTTCAAAATATCAACTTGGTTACATGCAAAAATGGCACACCCAATCTTACCGTGCTCATTGTGCACTCAAAAGGCTAGAGATTTAGTGGCATGCGACCCGGTGCTTCACGCATGCTCAGAGCAAACAATGCACTTTCCACCTGCCGAATCCATCCATACATATCAGCAAAGACTAAAGTATGTATCCGGTGGAAGCTACCATGTACACCATCTAGAGAGAGTATAGAAGTCCAATCTGAGAGAGAGGAATACTAAGTTCAAGTTTCTAAAGAACGAGATATTTATCTCAATCTCTTCCACGCACACACAATATAAAGGCACATTGTTGTTAGGGAATTGATGAACCTCTTCTGATGTACCACCGCCATGGTCTCCATTTAGAATCTCTTTGTGGTCACTAAGACCAAAAGCATAGTATCTTCGTGCAACCCCCTGGCCCAGAGGGAATTAGAACTCATGAGAGCTTTTGACAAACACGGGTATGAATCTACAATTGTCATCTTCATAGCAAGGATCCAACCGTGAACGGAACAACTGGAGCGCTTATAAAGTAAATATGGCTAGAACGTAAAGGAAGTGAAACAAGAGATTCAAACAGCACGATCGGTGTGGACCAGTTGCGAAAAAGTCTAAGAAGCCACCAAGTCAAGACCGAGTGAACAAATCTAGAATTAACCTCGAAGATTCACAATCGTTAAACATAATCTGAGCGAGTGACTCGGGAGCCCTGAGAGCTCAAATCAAATTGTATGAAGTTATTATTGTTTATGGCTTGGAGGCAAGGTTACATTAACGAATGTTTCTATTCGTTTTGATTCTACAAGTGTTTGAAATGGGATTTCTTTGGTATAGTTTCCATTGTCCCGCAAATTTTCGGAAATAGCCGATCAGAATGTAGTTCGATGGGAAAGGGACATTGTTGTTTCCATTAGCTTATACAACTTCTCACTACATTTGTATAACCACAGCAGGAACGTAGACAACAATTTTCAAAAACATTCTACCTACAACTTCTCATTGAATTTCTGAATGATATAAGCTCATTTTGATGATCAAAGTATTCACAAACCGAATAATGTGCATTTGATCACTTTCTTCAATTCTATCTTAGAACTTTTAAGATGCAACTTTGAAACATATTTAAAACATTTCAAGATATTGTCAAAAGAGATTCTTTAAATGCAAGTTGTAACATCGATTAAAGGAGAATTCATGCCAAATTAACAAAACCTCGTGTACCCTAGGGCTTAATGGATACTTGCCGGTTCTGCGATGCTGTGTGCTTTGTTACAGAGAATTTTAAGATGCGTCTTGGGTACTAGAAATTTCTAGTACCCAATATGCATCTTAAAATTCTCTGTAACTATCTTTGAAAATTTGAGAAGCTTCTAGTAAATCGTGTGCATTTCTATTTCTCGTACACTAATATGACCATATGGTTCATGATAGTCATAAAATAAACAAGTACCCTGGAAAACGAACTATAGCACTCGTGACGAGATGAGGTGTTGAAAAGCTACAAATATATTGGAAAGCATGCTCTTGAGGTTTACGCCAGTACTGTAGCATTATACTGTAAGCAACAATGGTATGGAGCATTCACAAGTGTGCGCAACATGAACCTTGTTGCCTTAGAATACAAAAAAGTGTCAAAACTTAAAAAGGGAAACTCGTACAAGAAAAAATGGCACAGATTGTGAGGGCACCACCTTACAAGCAAGGCTGCGTTTCGAATCCACACCTTCCGTCACTTTTCTAATCTATTACAAAAGCAAAAGCCTCCTAGAACTGTGAGCTATTTACTTCAGTAGGTCCGGAACATCGATCCTCCTCCTGAACCTTGACTTCTCGCAGAACTCCTCATATCAAATCAGCTACATTCATTGGCATTTCATCGATTTGTGTACTGTAATACTGCTCTATATCTCGCAAAATTCGGATGTCGTCACTTCTTACAAAATTGATAGCCACACCCTGTCCATTCAATAGTAAACGATTAGCTCAAATAACTATGGATACCATACGATACATTGCTCAATAGAACGAACTTCAAGGTAAGTACCTTCCGTCCAAATCGCCCTGAGCGACCAATGCGGTGAATGTAGAGCTCACGGTTATTGGGAAGGTCGTAGTTGATTACCAAAGACACCTGCCAGAGAGAATGATGTCAGTAAGATCCTCGACTATGCCACTATCATCAGGGATTAGCTGTGATTATTTCCAACAGAGAGCAAAGAGCACTCACTTGTTGCACATCAAGTCCACGAGCCCAAACATCAGTTGTGATGAGAACTCTTGTTGTGCCAGAACGGAACTCGGCCATGATTGCATCACGCTCCTTTTGAGGCATGTCACCATGCATTGCAGACACAGTGAAGTTGTTACTTCTCATCTTCTCTGTTAGCCAATCCACCTGCATGAAACAATATTTTCACCAACTTAAGAACCCGATGACCGATATGTTCTCTGTTGATCCAAAAGCTCAGGAAAAAAAGAAACTGTCAAGATTTACCAACCTTCCGCTTGGTGTTGCAGAAAATCACGGCCTGGGTAATTGTGAGTGTATCGTAGAGATCGCACAATGTATCAAACTTCCACTCCTCTCTCTCAACAGCGACAAAAAACTGTTTGATTCCCTGTAGAAGAGCATTCAATGAAAAATTGTCAGGTATATCAAACGTACATACAAGAGAGGCAGTTTCGCACCGGCTTCTGGACATATAACTTGCCCCGGAACCCAAAATAAGATGCTCATCAACAAGAACTTATCAAGCTAGGAGGATTTAAGGATTGAGACCTTACCTCCAAAGTCAACTCATCACGTTTCACCAGAATTCGAACAGGGTCGGTCATGAATTTGTTTGTCATCTCCAAAATCTCATGAGGCAAAGTTGCTGATACTAATACAACCTGCAAGGAACGTTAACAAAATAATTAGTCTCTCCCTAACACCTAAGCAACTTGCTTCAGACACCTGAATTGTTCCCATGTTCACAAATCAAACCGTGGGATTAGCGTTTCTGAAATCGACAATAAAGCCAACTACAACAAGAGAATCTGGAATCATGATCAATTTCAACATATAACCTGGGATCCGATCCACATGACTGGACGAATACAAAATCTTTGCCTTGCATAGCATAGCATTAATCTGGGGAAGGCATCACGAACAGTCTCATCAAACTATGAGAGTCCGAAATTTGCAGCTATGTAAGACTCGTGTCAGATAATCACCTGTAGTTCAGGAGGGAGATAACGATAAACATCATAAATTTGGTCCTTGAATCCTCTGCTGAGCATCTCATCCGATTCATCCTGACATATTTACCAGGCATCAAAAGCGTCAGAAAGTGTGAATCTAATCATAGATTTATGACAAACTACAAAAGGAGTTTTCAGCAGATAAAGCTCCGAATTCAGATCAAGTGTTATTCAATTGATCGATACATGAAGAGATTATTAAACACTTTGATCAGTATCTGACTGCAAGCGATACGCAATTAATTGGAAAACCATAGGCTAAAATCAGTCTACTTTATCGTCTCGTGACGGAAAAAATCAGAGACAAGTCCATACCAAAATAAGCAACTTGATCGACCGCGTCCTCAAAGTTCTTCTCTTTATCATGTCATATACACGTCCCGGTGTTCCAGATACCACATGCACACCATACTCGAGCTTCCGGATATCTTCCCCAATGCTCTTGCCACCGATACAAGCATGAGCTTGCACATTCATAAAGTCTCCGATGGCGAGAATCACCTTCTCAGTTTGCGCAGCAAGCTCCCTGGTTGGTGACAATATGAGAGCCTGCACCCTTTTGACACCAATAAAAAAGGTCAGAAAACGGACAATTCATTTTAAAAATTTCGTTGAGGTAAAGTTCCAGAGCATAACTTCAGGAGAGAAGAACTACGACACAGTTACCAGTAGAATGAGGCACAATCTAACTAAATAACTAACTACGATAGGCTTAACCCGCAAACGGCCGACCAAGCCCCTCTGGATGCTTTCCATGCTCATCAGTCTACTTTTAGAAGAAGCCCCTCCAACATAAAATTTCCGTGTACTTATAAACGAAGCCCCTCCAGCAAACTATTCAGTGTACTTTTGAAAGTGGCCCCTCATGCATGCTTTTCAGTGTACTTTTGAGAGGAGTGAGCACCTAAGGATTGATAAAAAGCCAATTCTAGTCTATTAGGAAAGCGACTAGAAACCAATATCGAAGCTCCTGCATAACCTCCATCAGAGAATGGAAAGTCGATTATAAGCAATTTGATGAAGATTAGGAAAAGAGACTCACTCACGAGTTGCAGTGTCAATCATTTGACACACAGCGAGGGCGATCATTGATGTTTTTCCCGTGCCGGACTGAGCCTGAGCAATCGCGTCACGACCACTAATGATAGGCATCACGGCTCGCTGTTGAATAGCAGACGGCTTTTCAAACCCGTACGCATAGATACCGCGCAACAGATCCTCCCGAATGCCCATCTGGTCAAAGCTGGAGATCACCTCCACCCCGGCACTCGTCTCGAAGACGGTATTTTCGCCTTCCTCGAGCTCTTCTCGCCCCATCCGATTCTTCGGCCCTCCCGCCGTGGCCGCCATTGCTACTACTATCAATCAGAAGCGCACCGCTCTACAATAAAAGCACCATGTCAATCGCCAAAACCCTAAACCGCGCCAAACCCTTTCCGAAAACGCAATACGGCCTAAAATGCCTCGAGTCAGACCTCAAAAAGAAGCGAACGACAGGAATTGGAAAAAGTGCAGCAAGACTTACAAGATGATTGTGATTGAAACCGCAGATGAAACCCTAGATTAGTCGGTTGATCACTACTTCGGTGACTGTCGACGACAATGAAGAGTCTCAAACAGAAATGGGTTGCTCAACCCTACGAGAGAGTTCGATTACCCGGTTCTTCGTGCCCAGGTATCAGCTCCGGGTACCTTTGTGCCGGATATAGATCGAGAGCTTGTTGAGGTATCATCTACGGTGACGTACCAAATAGTCGAATGAAAATTTAAAATAGGTAAAATAGGTTAAATTGGGGAGAAATTTATGATACTTTTGCTTTTGATAGCTTTTGCATTTATTAACTAACACCCGAGTCAACCAGTTGAATTTATCCCACTTTTAAGGAATATTTTACAGATAAGTGAATGCATTTTTGGAGATTGTATATAGATTGAACACATGGCTACTTTACAAAATATGAGAAGCTTGACACCACTTCAAGCACTTCGGTAACCCTATTAGAGGTTGAGAATTGGCGACTCAAAGTTGAAGACTTAGGAGAGATGGGTATGCCTTTTGAGCAGTATTCTACCTTTTGAGTGTCTCTAAGGTATGGATGGACTACATTTTAATCATTGTATCTCGAAAACCTTTATATTTTTGTAAAGAAACTCTTATATATTTTAAATAATTAAAATAATAAAATCTTTAGTAACTAAATTGAAGATTTGTAACCATGTACCATGTCTTCAGATACCCGATTTGGCATTTTAAAAGCCGTATCCTTATCAATAAAATGTCAAATCCGCCTTATTAATAAAATGTCAAATCCGCCTGATCCAAATCAGTCGTCATGCTTCAACTAGTTGTCTGGAATATTTGTTATTAACAACCAATATTTGAGCCAAGAGTTGAAGTACAAAAAACTCTTCGAGACCAAGTGAATCCGGTATTTAACGTATGAGGACCAAAATGTATAATTTGAATAGTCCTACTAAAAGACAAGCCCACCTCTCTTCGGCCCTTAACCTTTAATTTCCACATCTTAAAATCTAGTAGACTTATTTGAGTGCTTAAAATGGTGTTCAACTTCTCACATGTCATACAATAGCAATACAATAGCCTTGTGTTCAATCTATATACAATTTGCAAAAGCCGGATTGACTCATATGTAGAATTTTTATCAAAATAGAGGTAAAGTCAACACGTTCACACAAATATTGGTTCTCGACAGTTGAATCATATCAAACTAGAGTGCGTTTGGCAGCCACCCAAATATCATGATATTTTACCCACTATCAAGATATTAACAAAATTGCAATATTTGTGAGTGACCATCCGTTTAGCAACTTTTCATTTTCATAGTAAATATCATGATATTTCCAAAAATCATAACCTCTCATTAGAAATCAAGATATTTTCATAATCACAATATTGCCCTTGATCATCGATTTGACAACCCTTCATTAGTACGATATAATGATCTTCTAAAAAATCATGACCTTTTATGGCGAATTAAGTTATTGCCAAAATTGCAATTTTCACTAACGACCACCCGTTTGGCAACCTATGATTATCATGATATGATAATCATAGATCATCTTGTCCCAAAATTTGGGATTTTACATAGGAAATGAAAATGTAGGTTTAGACCTCAATATTTTAGCCTTTGTCTTTCAATGTTCGCCTTCACCTTTATATGCCCTTTGCTGTAAGTTGTTTTTGTGGCTATACCTGTCGCATTCATATCTCTTCGGCCTTTGACTCAAGATGCATTTTCATTCATGCCCTTAGCCCTCTCTTCCTCCCACTATGTCCACTTCTTTTCTATTGTAATCCGAAAACAAATGTCAAGTGTAACACGGAACGTTCAAGTGCCCTTGCTTCCCACCATGTCTTCCAATGCGACCCCTGCTCCTATTGTAGCCCTGAAGTAGAAGGCATGCGCATCATGGAACACTCAGCACAACACGTGCCTTCTTCGTTCCTTGTGGAATGTTTGAATGACAACCTTGGTAGTAATAACGCTACTTTCAAGCGTGCAGGACACACATTATGCGCGATTTCTTGGAGATGATGGGACGCTTCTTATTACAAAGTTCATTTAATAGACGATACCGCGCGGTAAGCTCGCCATGTTGTAGCTTTCTTTTGTTGATTACAATGCTTGTTAGTATAAATGAAAGTTTTGTGGTTTATGTAAAGAACGTGATAAGGACACCAATCACTTGAACATAATTTATTTGAATTTGGCCATTGGCTATTACTTTTTTTTGGTATGTTTGTCTTCATTGTCATGCTAAAAATTCAATTTTGAAGGATCAAGATCATATGCCATCATGCTGTACATCAAATCTTTGTGTAAGATTTTTGTTGTACTCATGTTGATCCATTCTTCCTTTAATTCTGCCAGACATGTCGGGGCCTTGGAATGTCATACAAACCTACAACTTGATTGAACCACCACCAAATTTTACAGTCTATTTTACTCGTCTTAAATCGCGACTCTTGTTAACAGAGATCCAACATCAATTGCGACCATCTGAGCAAAATGAATTCACCTTTCTCTTGTTACAGAAGATGACGTGTTTCCAATCATCAATGGTCCAATGCTCATGCCCACTAGCAAATTCAAGTCAACCCTTGATGTATCTCTCGTTCAGTTTTGGTTTCTTGTGCTTTCGACTTCAATCGCGTTGAACATAAGTCCCTTCTCACAATATCAACAATTACAATTACTTGACATTCCTCACGTACATATTTGGTAGCCTGTGTTGCAGTTTCAAACCCTCCTGACGTGATAGTTCTAATGCATGCTCTCTTCTGTGTATTAGACAATGCTTCTGGTCTACCTCCACTACTAGTAGGAATATTATACAATCTCGTTCTTCCCATTCTTGCAACATGACTTTGAGACACTTGCAGTTCACTTGTTACATCCCTGATGGACTTACGAGCTTGGAACTTCACCAAGATTATAGAATTATCAAGGAAGTACGAGCACTTACAAAAAGCTCCTCGAAGTACATTATGGTGTGTAATTAAAATCTACTCAAGATGTGATGTGTATGGAGCTTTGAATTAGTACATTGGAGTACAATATATCCAAGCAAATTTGGGCTCATGAGTTTTCAATACATTTTTAAAATGCAAAACACATGTCTCGACTGAAGAGTTTTCAGTGGCATATAGAACTGAATTGTAGCATGAGTTTAAATTAGGACAATTTTCTCTAATTATATCCCTTGTATGTGTCAATGTAAACTTTATTAATAGTTCATGAACTCCATGATGTATCTCCTCTATCTTGAAAACAATGATTTTATGTAATGAGTTGGTAGAAAAATTGAGTTTAGGAAATTAGCATCTGAATCAAGTGTAATTTGGGGATTTTCATCTTCTATTTGTCTCTTGTGTAAGTTGTGTATAGAATTGGGTGTGTAAGGGGTGGAACTGAGCTACTTTCTTTGACTTTTGTGCGGAATATTGGCAAGCATCTCTGCATGAGTAATGCTCTATTGATCCAAGTGGATTGGTGAGCAATATAGCAATACAAAGATTCTCAAACATGCTTTGAATTGGATTTAATATATATCTATACTATTTTAATATTATCTTTGTATCTTGAGTAGGTGATAGCTTTTGATTTATCATATTGACTTAACTTGACCTAGTAACTAAAACTATTGATATGTGACATTTCACACAATACGATGGACTACTTAGCTTTTCCTCGCTGAATCTCTATATTACGTGTGATTTCAAGTTGAGCAAACTTCTTACCACAATAATATGAAGGTATGTATGTATATAGAAATATAAGTACACTTGGAAATTGTATTGCATGTTTTTTTACTCTTAAACCCAATGACCACTTAATATGGTAACTGTCCATTGTACATGCTATTGATACAATGCAATTTGAGTTATATCTAGTGTTCTAAGAATACGTGACTAGTTATGGTCAATGGGTCAAGATAAGTCAATTAGCATTTGCAAAACTATCACCTAATGAAACTGCAAAGATACTATTTTAGGTATAATCATGTATAAAGATAAACATAATTATGTATAAAGATAATTAGGTCATACACATAAATATGTATAAAGATAAACATGTCATACCTTTAGTCTAGTGTCTATAAAATCCTATATAGATTATGGCAAATGTTTTGTACATCAACATAACAAGTAATATTTTCAAAGGGGCTTTATAATGTAAAAGAACGTTTAATGGATAAATCCTCCATTCCCTTTGTAGATGAAATTATATTTTATTGTATAAGTAGAGGGAGATATGAGCTAGACAACCTCAAGTTGTTAATGTGTGTACTAATCAAGTGGTTGGATTTACCTTTCTTTGATGAGAATTCTACATATGAGTGAAACCGGCTTTTGCAAATTGTACGTAACTTGTAAGCAAGACTATTTATGAAAAATCAAAAGGTTAATATCGCTTCAAACACATCAATAGTCGTACTTGAGCAGAAAATGGAAGCTCAAAGGTAAGGACCCAATAAAAGTGGCATGCCTATTTGTAGGACTATTCAATTACAAATTTGATTGTATTGTTGAGTAGTGATTTGTAAATGTATACATGAAAGATGCGGCATAACCATTGTTATGAAAATAAATGACCACTATTGTCTTTGAGTAATCTCAAGGTACAAACTATAAAAAACATGACCGTTTTGTGTTTTGAGTGACTTCAACGTACGGACTAGCTTGTTATGGATGTATCTCAAAAATCTTAAAGGTCTATAAGCATCTACCATCCTTCTAGATACCCTATTCAAATTTCTAAAAGCCCATCCTTATAAGTCGAACCCACTTGATCTTGAATTGGTTGTCATGCTTCAATATCTTGATTGGAATATTGGTTGCTGAATGAAAATTGTTGAGAAAGAGAGACAAGCAGAATGCAAGGAGAAATTGTATGTAAACAAAGGAAAGTTCTCATTGGTAAAAGCTCGAGCTAAAAGTTTGAGGTTGAGAAGAGAGAAGCAATCTTTTAGAGTTATAGAGTTTTTAGTTGTAAGATAACTTTATTATAATATAGCTGGGAAGGGTAGGAGGACAAATTTTAGCTTCTTTCCAGCTAGTGTAAGGAAAATTGAGTTTAAGATTGAATTTTACTTTATTTTTGATTGTAAGTCCATACTTGTGTGTAGTAGGCCTGAATTCCATGGAAGTATGAGTAACCACAATGGTAATCCTATGCAATTTATCGTTTCATTTTTTATGCATCCAGTTTTCTTACAATGTTTGTTCAACTTCAATATTCGAAACCAAGTTTCCTTTCTCTTCAAGACAATTATTTTATTGATTTTAAATTGTTGAACATGTTTAAATTGTTCTAAGTATCCTAGAAGTCTATTGTTTTCACAACTTTCTCTTCGTCTCCTTTCTTTAGTTTGTGTAGTCTTTAACTTATCTTCTTGTTCCCCTTGTGTGTTTCTTTGTCTCTTCCTTGTTGCTTGGCTTTGGATGTTTGTCTTTCTTTTTGTTCCCCTTACAATGAGGCAAATCCTCCTTTATATACTTTTGCACGATGATAGGGATTCTTCTTTGAAGCCTAACCGCTAACTACCTTTGGTGAAGGGTCTAACCCTATACCCATGGACGTTTCCTAACTATCAACTACTTTGGTTTCTTACTGTTATTAACACTATTCAAATCGTATCTGTTTGTATAATTTGGCTACTTTGTATGATCGCTATTTTATTCCTATGAATTGACTTTTCTTTATTGTTGTTACCAGTGAATGAAGAGATACTTATTTGTATTGTTTTGCTTTCAATATGTCCCAATACTCCTATAAATCTTGTTTATCTTTCTTTCCAAAAGTATCAAAAATATATAATTCATAACCATAATTTTGGCTCTTTTCCAAAATTAATATCTTCATCATTACAAGAGTTTTATGAGTTTTTACATTCTTATCTCATAGAATATAGTATATGGTAACCCTAAGCCTATTTTATAATCAATAATTTAAACATTAAGAATTATTTCTTGAGGGTCTAAATAGGCTACTTGATACTAACTTCAAGAGAATTGTTTTAAATATGCCAATGTGTTTTTAGATAGAGGTGATAGCAATTGAAGTTTCTTTACTGTAGGGAGAGTAGTTTGAATGCTCGATGATGATAGTTTAGTTATCTTGGTAACTAAAAGACGAATGTGAATTGCAATTCTTGTTTGAATTTGAATTGGCTTTATCCCTTGTAATTCAAATCTTATACGTTGTAATTCATAATGGAAGTGAAGCTTGAAGATCTGAATCCAATCTATACTTTGTCCATTCATGGCTTGTTGTATTAATTAAACTAATGTCCATGGGATTTCTCCCAATTTTTGTTTGCAACTGAATGTTGAACCAATGAATTTGAGAATTGTCTTAGTTGCCTCTGATTTACTCATGGCTGGTGTGGTTGAACGGTTTTCCATTACAGATAACAATGAGATTGACTATATTCTTGGCATCCACATTCTACGAGATTGCTCCAAGAAGACATTAGTTTTATTACAAGAGAAATATACAAATGTTCTTTTAATTAAATTTAATATGGTGGGTTCCTGTACAATTGCCACGCCTTGTGGGAGGAATTCTGTTCTACTCAAAACCCCTTTCGGTATAGTGTGGTTTACCAACGGAAAAGCGAAATAGTATGCCGTATTGTGTCTTAAGGTCACTTGTATTAGCGGTGTATATTTGTAAGTGCATACATGTAGCTTGTTTTGCGGTTTTCATTCTTATATGCACGGATCACTCAATTTGGTTGCCAGTCCCTTAACAATGCTTTAAACACGATGCTGCCTCAGTCCTATATAGATTCTAGGGTGGTCAATAGTTCTGGTCAATAGGTTAAGATAAGTCAATAGACCCTAATGCAACCATCACCTAATCAAAATGTCAATGTAATAAGCATAAATAGTACAAATAAGTATTGGGTCAATAGGTCCACTTCCCGTATAAATATATAAATCTATATGCGCAATGTTTAGCAAATTGTTTCTCAATAGGTCCAAATACAAGGCATGAATAGAATTCACATACCTCTATGCACCTCTCCAATCCGCTCAATTCAATAGTTTTTTACAAATGCACTATGGATGCAAGAATGCCATATGGCTTCAGTCTTCTGCAGCTATCATGCACCGGTTTCACAATTATTGGACTCCAATCCCTTTGATGAGCATCTCCAAAACACTCTTTACAACCTTTCTGGAATCAATCACAAGCTCTTCAGAGTCTCCACTTACTTTCATTCTCTTCTTAGAGAAAGTCACCTACTGAACTTGAAGTACCTATTTACTATCATTTATAGAGTTATTTTGAAAACTTTTTACTTTTTGGATAGATATTGTAGCAAATATGTGAAAAGATATAGAAAAGTTATTTAGAAAGTAATAAAAATAGCAGAAAAGTAATAGCAGTAGTAATAATTGGACGGATGAGAAAAAAGAAAAAAAAGGATGAAAAATAGAAACGGATGAAAATTCGGTAGGAAGCGCTGCGCCGTTTGCGAACGAGCGCGCGCAATGTATAAAATTGATTCAAATTTTTATAAAATTACAGCATTTGTGAAGAATGCTTGTCGTCACCTCCTTGTGCTTTGAATTTTTCTTTGTGCAATTCTTGTGTGTGTATTTCGTATGCATGGTATTGTTTGAGTGTTGTAATTGTTGAGAGGAAAACAAGTGAGGGATTTCTGTAAACGTGTGCGGACAAGGTTGTGAAGTGCAGGACAGCGGTGCTGGTGTTGAGGCTGAATGCGAGTTGGAGGAGGAGGCGAAGCTCTTCGGAGGATGCATTGAAACCGAGCAGTAGATCCATTAGAGAGCGATGGAGACGGAAGACAGCCCAGGCAGAAATTGTGATGGACGATTGCGAGCAACTGGAGCACAATTCAACCCAACACCAACATTGTCAACAAGTTCTTCTCATTTACCAACCACACCTTGATCACGGCAGTTGCAAGGTGATAAATTTGTGTTTCACAGCATGATAGCTAGTCATTATGAGATTCTGACTCGGGAAAGGAGGTTAGAATTTTGACTGAGATCGTCACCACGAATGCTGTGAACTTCGGGCACACCGGACGGTGAATTGGAGCAACTCTATTTTAGCCCTCAGTCGATTCATGACCCAGAGAGATCGGCGAACATGGCAAGTGTGTAAGTAGCAGAAACTGAATGAAGGTGGTGATGTGCGATTGGTGATACCAGGGTCTCAAATTCGAAGCTGGAAACTGCTAACAGATAGAACAAAATTGAAATTCCATTGCAATGTTTGAAATAATTTAAGCTGTCAAGCTTGTGTGAACCTGCATTGCATTACTCATGCATAAGTCATGGATTGGGTGATTAGATTAGCAATTGTGTGCAAAACTAAGTGAGACTGAAGAGAAATTAGATCAGTTTGGCAAAAATTCGGGGATCTGAGGATCTGTCTGTTTCGGCAAAATTAGGGATTACCGCAATCTGCGAAAGTCGCACGGCCAGAGGGCCCGCTTCAGGCTGCCATAGGGTGCTGAAGTCCACGGAAATAGGATGCGGAGCACGGCTTTAGGGACTGCAGCTCGCAATTATAGGTTAGGTCGAGCGGTCATAAGCTCCCCGCTGAAATCAATTATATATCTTTTTCTATATTTTGATTGATGGGTGTACTCAATCCGTACGGTACATTTCTACAAATTTTGGTATACACACTAATTAGAATACTTTGAACAAGATCTTGCGGTTGGAATTTGCAAATTAATTTGCAAATTTCTTAAGTGAAAAGTATTTGGAGTTATAATATGAGATAAGTTTTTATTATTTGGAGTTCATTTTTGACTTCCAAATTGATATTTGGATATTCTTAGAGTCTACACTGGTAGGAAAGAACTATTGACATAACTTTAGACTAAGAGTAAGTCCTTGGGATTGGGTTGAACATTCTTAATCTTGATATTATTGAGTGTTTTGTACAAGTTGTGAGAATAGAATATTGAGCAGAGTTTGTGTTGTACAGGGCATTTGCATACATATTTGCATGAGCAAGGACCTATTGACCTGAGCGACTTAGAGAGCTGCACAGTGGCATGTAGTTTCTAAAAGCATTCCCCTGCATTTGGATCTATTGACACACTGTTCGCTAGGCATTGCGTATATAGATTCGTATATTTATACTGTGACTGGACCTATTGACCAAATACCTATCTGTATTATTTCAAAGTATTACATTAGCATTTTGATTAGGTGATAGTCTGCATTTGGGTCTATTGACTTAACCTGAACTATTGACCAGAACTATTGACTTCCTCTAGGATACTATACAGGACTGAGACTGCATTGAGTCTGGATGTAGTGCATTGGTAATGACAGTAACCCAAATTAAGTGATTCCTCAGTTTAAGAGTGAATCGCCGCAAGACAAGCTCTCATGTACGTTTATACATAGTTATATTTATACTGCGAATACATGTGACCTTAGTCACAATACGACATACTACTTTGTTTTTCCATCGGTGAACCACACTATACTGTAAGGAGTTTAGACTAGTGCAAAATCCTTACTACAGAACTCCTCACAAAGTCAATTGAGTGTCAATATACGATTGCGTTGTTTAGCATCTGCTTTCTCCACATTCGGTTCCGTATCTTCTCAGTCGCAGGCAGTTAAAGAGTAATCACAAGATGTGAATCTTGATGACTCCTCTGTCTCGTTAGGATTTTACTCCAGCAACAAACACTTAATCCAATCTTTGAACACTACAATTCATCATCCTCATTGTCAAAAATTGTCTACTTCATAGAGCCACTTTCTGCTCTTGTATTGAGCTTCGACATTTGCAGCACTTATCATTGCTCATTGCTCAATTCACGACTCATCTTGTCAACACGACGAGCATTATACACAAAAAGAATGTCATTTCTTCATCCATGGTAATTTTTATCGGCAATGAGCCTTCGCTTACGCACTTCCTTTCCGATCCGCACTTCCGATTGCTCGCACCAACAACCTTTTACCTCGAATTGCGCCATACAATCACAATTTGTTGGCTTTTGAATCCTCACAGCACTTCAAACTTCACTCGTCACGACAACCTCACCTTATCTTGCAACTCAAGTACACTCCAACACACACAAATTACACAATTCACCATGCACACACATCACAATCCCACTACCCATTTTACAATTGTCAGCACACAAATTTCGTAAAACAAATCTCATAGGATAAATCCCACAAAATAAATCACACGACAACACAAAAAAGATGATCAAAGAAGAAGAGCACAACACAACGCGCAATTTTCATAAAAATGCTATAAATATCATTGTTTCTCGACCTGTTTTGTACAAGACTCGCACTTGCAAGTCACGCAAATTCTTCATCCTGATTTTTCATCCATCTAGCCATTTTGTCATCCTTCATCATTTTTACATTTTTATTTACTAAATATTATTTTTTTATTTTGATATTTTTTACTGTTTCTATTACTTTTTCATTAAATTTTCTATACTTTCTCGCATATATACTACAATATCTCTCCAAAGAGTAATTTTTTTATAAAATTTAAAATTTTATACTCAAAAGTAAGTACTACAGGCCATTAGCAACTCATATTCGATACTCACGTTATCAATCTAATAGAATTTCCTCTTTTAAATAACACCTCATGGCTACAATCTCATACAAACAAGCCATAGGAAGTCATTAATATGTAGTTACATGGACGGGTTGTAACATTCTTTGTCAATGATCTGACAAAATTTATGCATGACTCAACTCCACCTTACCGGCTTTGGCGTCAAATGTATATTCCGGTATCTCAGTGGAACTTGAAAGCCAGAACTTGTTTATTCTAGTCTTGCTTCAACCTCCCTTCTCTCCACTAACTCAATGGTTGTAGCGATGTTGATTGGGCAGGTGATGGTCACACCGGAAGGTCCAATTTGGGTTATATCTTTCAAATTAACTCCTCTTGTCTTCTTTCTTAGCAGAGCTAGAAGCAAACTAATGTTGCTCTCTCGTCAACGGTAGCTGAATATATCGCCGCAGCCACAAAAGAACTATTTTGGCTCCAAGCTCTTCTCCAAGAACGGATTACTCTCTTCTTTTACCAAGCACTTTGTTCTGTGACAACTAGTCATGTATTAGTTCAAATGAGAATCCAAATTTTTACGATTGGTCCAAACCTTTGAACTGCATTTTCACTTTTTTTACAAGGAAGTTCAAGCCAAGATTAGCCTTCACTTCACATCAACCTCTACCATGAGGGTTAACATATTAACAATATCTTTCTCCAAAGATTAGCATCAAGGCTGATTCACGCCTTCACTCTACCCTTCTTCCAAACTAAAGCAAGGGGACGGTCAAACAAATATTATCTCTTTTTCAAAAGCTTTAAGAGGAGGCATTTACAAAATTAAACATGTACCATTTACCAAGATCATTTAAGTTACAACTCTAAGTAGCGATTAATTTTTTCAGCCATGTAGGTGAAAGTGGCGTGTAAGATGATTAGTTAGTATGTAATAAACTTATGGGCCTCGCACATGGCTCTGGGGGCGTCGGCCTTAGCTCAGCCAAGGCTACCTTTAATAGTAGCTGCACGGTAGCTTTCCAATTTCCCCTTGTCCGGTGGCCATCGGGATATTGTAGACAGGCTACTCACCGTTGTGAAAGTGGTATTCTTCATACCCCTCCAAATACCTTACCTATGATGTTGTAACTCTCTGAAACCCTAAAAATTCTATATACTGTCACCCAATACTGCTCCCAATACTGCTTCCAATACTGCTCACAATACTGCTCTCAATACTGCTCACAATACTGCTCTCAATACTGCTCCCAATACTGCTCACAATACTGCTCTCAATACTGCTCTCAATACTGCTCCCAATACTGCTCTCAATACTACTCTCAATACTGCTCCCAATACTGCTCCCAACACTAACAGGAAAATCTCAACACTTAAGTTTAACACCTTTACATACAAATCCTTTCATGATGTCATTGAAAAAAATGATAGTGGTACAAACATTTACTGCCCTGGCAGTGCTACCTGGTCCTTCCAGGTACCATGAACTGACCTAAGCAGTAGTTCCTGTCACTATCCAACACTCCACACACACACCACACACACGCTCCTAGCTCCAGCACGAGAGAGAGAGAGAGAGAGAGAGCTCCAAAAAACTCCCCTAAACCCTGGCCGCCAAACCCTAATCTCCAACCCTAGCTGCCTTCATCCATCCACAGGATTTCATCCCAGGACAGGATTCCATCCCAGAACAGGATTTCATCCCAAGACTCTAAAGTCTAGTGGTCTTAATAGGCTACTAGCAGATTTACTCTTTTACTGGCTAGGTAAATCCCCAGTTAACAACCGTGCACTTCCACTTACCGTGCACACAACACAATTTTCAGTGCCACTTACCATGTACTTTTGATCTTGGCCGTCCAATTTTCCCAAATGCAATATCGACCGTCGATTGTGACTTGATTATGACATGATTGTGATTGGGCCCTAAAACTTCACTGTCTGTCAACTCGCTTCAGAGCAAGCTGTCTCGTCTTTCGGCTCATCAGTTTCCTCCGAAACACAAACTCTTACCATGCTTCTCATCTTCGATTCTGAAGCGGATTCTACAGCCGGCTCTGCGTTTTTCGTCTTGCCTCCAGATAGATCCTCATCCTTCGTCTCTTCGGGATACACAATTGCGGTACATTTTTACTCCCTGCATAGGTGTTGTTCTCCATGCTTATTGCTCTCGTGAGAATTGCACGGAGTGTGACAACCGCATCGATTAGTGCAGATCTTGCAAATCGTTCAAGTCGATTAGCAGTGTATCAGGGAGGAAATGAAGCCTTTCTAAGCATCGAGTCTTCTCCCGCTACTGCACCACAACAACAACTCCTTGAGGTTAGCGAAAGCTTCATTTTCTTTGCATGAATGATTTCTCCTTCTTGCTCCTTCATACTCCAATGGCGGATAACCTATCGCTGGCTAACAACGAGAACTAGTCTTCTGCCTCTCTTTCAAAACTTTTTAGCACCTTGCATTATTTTCCTTAAAAAATTCGGTCCTTCTATTCGTTTGTTCTTTCTTGAAGACTCATGTATGTAGTACTCTAACCTATCGCCGGCAGCGAAAAGTCTTCTGTCTGTAAACTTTCTAGCACCTTGCATTATTTTTTGAAAGGATTAAGATTCGTCTACTTCTTGAAAAGAGACTCATGCATGTATGTAGTACTATTGTATCGCCGGCATCTTCTTTCTGTCTTTTCGTATAATTGTGGACTTTCGAGCACCATGCATTAATTTTCGCTTCGCCTATTCCAACCGTTCTTGCTTGAAGGGAGGCGGCGAAAGTAAGGAACCTTAAGGAGTTTTGTGTTGTGTAAATGATTTAATGTTTGTTTTTTACAGAAAAAATTCAGTGAGATATTTTTCACAATGAGAGGCCCCAGAGGATCTCAACGAGTTCAAGCTCCTAAGTCTACTGAAGGTGGACCTAGCCGAGGAAAATGGAGTGAAGAGTTGATGAGCACTGCAATAAACAACATCAAATCAGGAGAAAGGTCAATCAGAAACGTGTCAAATTTTTTATCAATCCCTGCATCGTCAATTTCTGATTGGATGTATGGAAAGACAAAGAAAAAGAGACATGGCTTTGATCCCAACCTAACCGGGGAAGAAGAATATGAGTTGAAGGCATGGTGCTTTAAGATGCAGGAAATGGCGTTTTCTATAACGTTACCTATTTTGAAAAACACTGTCCAAGATATTGTGAGAAAACGTCCAAGAAAACATCCTTTCAAAGACGACCGACCTGAACAAACATGGTGGCAATGCTTCAAGTTACGGCATCCAGAGGTGGTGTTGCAAATGGGTGAAGGTTTGGAAGCGAAAAGGTGTATTGGTTTAAATAAAGTCTCATGTTTAGACTTTTATAACAATTTGACCACTGTGATTACATCTCATGGTTATGAAGCATCCCATATTTGGAATGTTGACGAAACAGGGGTACAAGCTATGGGCAGGAACACTCCTTGAAGGTGGTAGCCAAAAAAGGATCGAAGAATGTAAACGTTCGAGCTGCTGATAGCAGGGAATGGTTGACTATCTTGGTATGCATTAGTGCTATTGGCACTTTCATCCCGCATTATTTCATTTTGAAGGGAACATATCTTCTTCAAAATTATGTTCAATATTGTGGACCAGGTACAACAATGAATGTCCAAGAAAATGGATGGGTAACCAACAAGATTTTCTGTGATTGGCTTGATCACTTTTGACGCAATGTTCCAGGAGATGTGAGTACAGACAATAAACACCTTCTTGTTTTAGACGGCCATTGTAGTCACATTAGTGCCATGGCACTACATACATGCATAAAGATGGGATTAGATATCATTACAATCCCTTCTCATTCCTCACACCACATGCAACCCCTTGATGACTCATGCTTCAAGCCCTTTAAGCAGAATCTTCAAGAAGATAAAGCCGCTATGACATTAGAGAATCCCAATTGGGGTAACGGAATCATGTTGAAATCAACCTTGGCCAAAATGGCTGCCAGTGCTTTGGACAAAGCATTGAAGCCATCTAATATAATATCTGGTTTCAAAGCAACAGGTATAATCCTATTCATCTCTTTCTTTGAATATTTGCTAAGTTTCTTGCTTGAAACATAAATCAACCTTTATTCAAAAATGTATTTGGCTATTTCATCATATTTTACTTACTGATAATTGTAATTGGATTTTATTGCTTGACAGGCATCTTCCCAGTGGATTCAAGTGCAATGGATAGATACTATGGGCCAAGTCTACCTTTGCTTACATGTGTGAAAGAAGAAAATGAGGAATTCCAAGAAAATTTGGATGAAGAAATGTACATCAAAATGTTGATGATGATGCATATGAAGAATTATCAATTGCCATGCCAAATGAGGCACAAACAGTGGTTCAAGATTCACTTGTGTGGCCATGTGATGATCCTAACCCAGTGACTCTTAGGACCAGTGACTTTTGAGTCTCTCAACAAGGGTCAATGCCTAACAGACACAACGATGGATTTTTATCTCAAATATCAAGAAAAGAAACACCAGTATATGAAGCCCGGATTATATTTCTTCAATAGCTTCTTTTTCAGGAAGCTTGTGATCATTCTAAAGGAGGATGCTAAAAACGGATTCAAGATAATTACACGTTGGTTCAAAGGCATCAATATCTTCAAGTGTGACTATATCTTTTTGCCTATTTTACTCAGGTATTCAATATATGTTTTATGAGATCCTATTTGAAAAGTTATTTGAACATTTTAATTTCCAAAATGCTACTGATTAACTATGTTTTTTTTTTTTTTTGACAGTGGACATTGGAGCATGATTGTTATGTGTTCCCTTGGAAATGAACCTAGTCTATTACATTTGAATTCACTCAAATCAACAACTCATCTCGAAGTAGAAGAACATATCAAGCTGTAAGTCTTTACAAATTAAATGTTTTTTTTTTTTTTTTCATTCTGTCTTCTATTGTAGATCATCAATTGAATGTAATGCATTAGCCTTCATGATTTGTTATTTGTACATGGCAGTTTTTTAAGCTTAGAATGGGAAAGGCAAAACAACGTGGAATCTCTGAAGATTTCCAAGAAAGACCTACTCGAGCTTCAAATGCAAGTGATTGAAGTAAGTTACAAATTTACCATATGTATTTGAAAATGTATTGTTAACAAGCACATTACAATGAACTTTGTCTTTGAAATAATATGATACAATTTAGTTTATGTTGAAAAATGTTATGAGTATGTAGGTTCCTCAGCAACCAAAAGACAATGGTACAGATTGTGGGATTTATTTGATAAAAAATGTAGATGTCTTTTTACATACGGTTACAGAAGGTGTTGCTTTAGGACAATACAGTGAAAACATAGTAAGTGTGCTTCTCTAAACTAAGAATATGAAAAGTGCCAAGCATTTTAAAATTAAATTTTGGATTTCTTTGGTTGCTTTAGTTGCTCTCATATAGATATTGTATTAACTTGTTGTCAATGTATGTTTATTTCCAGTTGAAGAAGTTGTTTGTGGATTTCCAAAAATTGACATTCCAAGAAACAGAAGTGAATTCTTAAAGAACGTGTATAAAACAATTGATATTGATGCTTGAAGGAGGGTTAGTTTTTTCAACACGTGATGAAGATAGGTAAGTCATCTAATCTATTACTTAAGAAAAAATTAGACTTTTATGAATTCTTTCAAAGTTATTTGAACATTTTTTTGCAAACTCAAGTTATTTACACATATTATTTGATGCTTAAATTTTTTTTGTCACTGCGCAGGGATGGCAATTGTAAATTGAAAAGTGGAATTATATCCAGCATTTTGAAAATCCCCTCGTATCTATCGTCCATGAGGAGGAAACCAAAAAATCCTAAGAGATTGAATCCTCACGGCAAATGCCTTACTTCGGAAGAATTTACCATGAACATGTTGAAAGCAGCAAAAGAAGAAGAGGATATTTTCTATGAGAAAGAACAAAAGAAGAAGACAAGAAAAGACCTTGCCAAGGCTAAAAAAGAAGCCAAAATACAACAACAACTTGAGAAGAAACTGGCGACAAAAGCCAACAAGCCAACTGTAAAACTTCATCAACTTTCCGTGGCTACAAAGAAAAGGGCAACATTTGTACCTCCCATAGTAAAGTCTAATGTGCACGGTTAGTGAATAGTACATTGTGGACACATTGGTGCATAGTCATGTGAATCTAACTTTTGAAAGGTCACAAATTTTTCAATAAAATTGTCATTTCAGTTTTCCAATATAATCTCATCTCATACTAATAATAATGTTTAAAAAAATAGTGAAAAACTAATACCCACCTTGCAAAAAAACCTTTGATATTCAAATGTGCACGGTGAGTAACATGTCTACAATATTAGCATTATGAAAGGACACTTCATTCACGCCGGCCCCTTAGAAAGGGACCGGAGTTTCTATCTATCTATCTGCACGTGGCCGATTGTCTGCAACAGGACTTGTCGCTCCCGCAACCGGTCTGCTGCTTCGGCTAGCCGACTGCTAGTCTTTTTTATTAACTTGGGCTTGTTACTCCATAAACTCCAGTAAATTGTAATCTTTCAATTACTCTGTAAAATCCACTAAACTGTGATCATCCATGTAGAATTATCTAGATGATTTCAATTATAGGATCTGAGTTTAAGTTTTAGTGTTCTCATTGTCCATAATTAGTATGAGGTACGATAAAAATCTGATCAACTTAGACTTGAAAGTAATTTTCTAAACTTTGCGTAAAAATTGAGATACTTTAAAACAATGCCATAAAGTGTATCAGATTTTAAATATTTAATATATATACTTTGGCATCAATGCAATTATCATAAAAGTAACTATAAATTTCCTAATTTTATTTTGTTATCACTTTTCTACACATTAGTTTTGAAGTTACTCTAAAATTGACTTGAAGGTGATTTGAACTCGATTTCACAATTACTAAATTAGTGAAATTGTTATTGAAGTTGAATAGTAGTAAACATTAGGCATCAAACCAAATGATACGTAAGAATCTCTAAGTTTGTATATGTAGGATTTATATTTCTACAACCTCTATGTATAAAACTTGGATGTGTTATAAGTTGTGATTTCCCTAACTCTTATAGAGTTATTCTCTAAAACATGATATAAAGACATTATAGCTTACATTAGATCGACTTAGTTGAATTTCTTAAAGTAGTAAGAATATATTTTGAAATGAATTAAATAGTTTAAAACTCTGAAAATCAATAGAAATTAAAATTTAATTATTAGTGTTTTGATATTGGATATGATTGGATAAAATTAAATGTTATATGACAAAATACGAAATAAACCACCAATAACTCAAGAAAAGTACTATCGGATTTTTAAAATATTTAGTTTTCATACACTAAGTCAATGCTAAGAAAATATTGGAAATATAACTAAAAATGTTCAAACTGATTAATTTTATGTTTAAAATTTTAGTGAATTTGTAAATTTATTACAATTTAGTTGAAAGGATAAGATCAATAGTTATGATATTAATTAAAGAAACTAAATGATTATTGAATTATGTTTGATGGGAGTTTGAAATAAGACAATGACTAAAAAGAATGGTAACGTTATCTGGAATAGACAAATAGATATGAAATAATAGGACAAATTAGCTTAAGAAATAGAGAGTTAGATCTCATAAAGTCTACATGGGTACCTTTTTGTCTTAAGAGAGATAAAAGGCGTGTGATGACAAGTTATTATTGTCTACACCCTTCTCTCTGTGTATTCCACTTGAAACAATTGTAATCTATTAATATTATTCATATTTTATGCTTTAAGATTGTTTGTAATTTGATTGTTTGAGTGTATGAGTAATCTTATTACCCCGGGGTAATAAGAGGGCAAGTACCAGATGGGGATGCTAATAAAGGATTGTTTAAGAAAGAGGCTTGAATTGGTGGAATCAACATCTATTTTTTTAAAGCATTCGTAATTGTTGCCAGATGTCACGGACATACATTAGAAACTTCTAGAAGATTGAGAAGCGTCTCGAAGCGTCTCGGAAGTCGCTTCCTATCTGGTAGTATATATAGGAGTCGAGGCTGAAGGGTTCTTCAGTCTCGACAACACATCTCGTGTAGTTTTCACCTTTCTTGGTGTTGTTCATGTTCTCGTTCTATTAATCCAAATTCTTGTTAGTTTCTCTTGAATATCCTTGTGTCTTTTCGTGTCCTTCACATCAGATTTGTAATTATAAGTATCAACTTAATGAAATGCTTGTGTATACATGTATAATTGTCTAATTGACTTGTTTTTGTAGCAATTGTACGAGGTTCTTACCATTGAATGTCAAATAACATTCAAATATGTAACTTGATACGAATAGACAATAGAACATGTTGTGAAGAGAAATTGTGGATATGATAAAAGACGACTGGACTGGAAAGAACACTTAGAGGTGAAAGACCATTTCTAGTGTAAAAATTCAAATAGTACATTAAGTAAAGTGCACTTAGTGAAAGGATTAAAAGACATCCTTTTCTACTAATTATCATTCTTAAGATAAAATAATAACGTTAAGAGAGGTGAATGCTAAAGAGCATTCTTGTATATCTTCTAGAGAGAGGAGATAAGGTTGGCCGACAATATGAAAGTGTACTTGGAGTTTAACTAACTTCAAGTAGTAAAATAAGCACTTGTAGTAATGGTATTCTTCGGAGGGTCCCTAATTTCTTTTAAGGATCAATAGTGTAAGGCTTGATTATCTTAACATTATTATCCTATAATCGTTTGACCCCTTCTAATAAAAACATTATTTTACACTATCTATAGTGTCTTGGGTTGGGTTTAAGATTTTTACATTAATATTTATTAGCATATGACATTGGTTGAATAAAAACGTGAGACCCATGAAACCTTTCATTCAAAGGTCCCCACTAGATCTTTATTTGAGATATATTCATCTTGGATTAAACCCTTTTAGATAAAATTACTTGGAAATGAATCCTAATTGAATATGGCCTTAAGAGAAGAAATATTGTGTAATAAAGTTGTACTAAAGTATTAGTAAGGGTTTAGTTCTGTCGAAGTGAATAAATTACTATGGCTCTTTAGATTTGGACCACTGTTGTTGAATTGAGAACAAATTTGTCAAATTTTGGTAACCCTTGGTATAGAAATTTTGAAATTTCAAATAAATCAAAAGCTTCATCGTGCTTTGAAATAATTCAGCTCTCTAGTGACTACAATCAAGGTCTATTTAGGGCTCGCATGAAAATGACATCCCCTAAGAAAATAAGATAATCAAATAATATTATTCATATGTGACCAAAATACAAAATTTTAGTTTCTACATAACATAATTTGCATCTCAATTATTGAACACAAGATTGTAAAGCAAAGATACTCACATGTTTTGAACACAAATAGTATAGCTTTAAGTGCTCAATTTGCATACAACTTCATGTGTAAAAGTACTAACCAACTTGAAGAAAAACTAAGTAGAATGCATGATAGTAAGTATTAAAAAAAAAAAAAAAAAAAAAAAAAAAAGTCTCAAAATACTATATAATTATTTTGATCATGTAGAAGTGCATTGCTCAAGTGAACAACTTAAGTCATTGACCAAAATCATTAACCAAAATCAGTAACTATCTTTGGTATATCGTAGGTTAGGGGCCGGTTCGACACTAAATAATTCAAAAATTCTAAGCTGAATTTTATTTGAAATTATTACTTAGTAATGCCGGAATCAATCTAAAATACAGCAAGCATTTGATGAAATAAATAAAAATCACCAAATTATATATCAATGATGTCGAAATATTCAAAATCAAGAAGGTCAAATGAAAAGGAAGTTAAGAAATACTTCTTACACTAAAATTCATGCAACTGCTAAGCATGAAGAGTCAATCTATAAATAGATGACATGTTGCCACCACGATGGATCAAAATTAGAAGAGACAACTGGAATGCAACATTTCACCTCGAAATCAGGTAGTGCTTGGCCGTGAGCACATGGGCCAACTCAAAAGGCAACTTTCGATTTCACTTGGATCATCTCTTGGCCTTCTCTCGCACCTAGAGAGCTCCGTCTCCTCTGCTCCTCTGTGTTCAACCGCTCTTCTGAAGCTCCATCTCCGAATAGCAGCGGTGCACCAAGTGATTTGAGGTGAGTGGTTTTTGCTGTCACTAGTTACCGTATGCATCTGATTCCCTAGCACAGGAGACGAGCAAGCAAGTTAATCACCCTTGACTGCGAGGATGAGAAAGCAAATTAATCACCCTTGCACTGTTCTTCAGGACGAAGATGAATACATGATGGACACAAAGACGAGGTTGCTCAAGACTGTGCAAGTTCCGTAGTCAGGTAGCTCACTGTGGCCACACTCATACGTTGATTGAGCTCCTTTTGCATTTCTAAGTTATTTCCTATATTGGTGATAATTTGCTCTGCCCAAGATGTTGTGTGCTTTTCTGTACATGCGAGCAAGATCTGGGAATTGAATGTGAGACGGTGTGTATTGCTAGCAAGATAAGAAGGATTTGAATGGTTGATCGACTGCTAGAGCAAAAGGTTGGAGCAAGATTGGACGATGAAACAAAAGAAAGAATATGACAATTTTGATCTCCTTCATGAAAATGAGAAGACCCTTCATCTACATGCTTTTTGTATGCTTCTTTAAGCTCTCGTGTAGAGGTAAACGACTCATACATACTGCTTCTAGAAAGCTTTTCATAAGTACTATAACTCTCTCCTTGTTTCTTGTACATCATCTTCGAATACTTGCATGCATTGTTGATATTTCTATGTTTTCTAAGTGCAGCATAAATAGGCCCCCAAAGAGAAGATTCAGACCAGTTTGTGTAGTGGCCCCTAACCTTCACCTTCTTGGAAGACGGCTCCTCTTCTTCCACTTTAGGAGTTAGGAATGTAGCCTCCAAAGTGCTTTGTGGCCTCCCAACCGGACGTTTCACCACTTCCACATGCAATGCCTTCTCCTCATCTATCTTGGTTCTCAAAGTTTCAAAATCACGCTCTATTTTGTGTTGCATCTCTTCCTTGGAAACTGGCACGAAAATGCTACTCAAAGTCCTTGATTTTGTCATTTTGACTTCAACTAACCTCAAAATAAGCAAAACAATTTCAATACCAGTACCCAAACCATCAACAATCCAAAACTTCAAAGCAAAAACGCATAAAAGAAGTGTTGCGTGTTGCAAGAAGCTCTAAACCCAGATTAGGGTAATTAGTTAGGTCAAGTTCAATTAAGCCGTCACTTAGCCGTCTCTTGTGCAATTATGTCAAGATATTATTTTATGAAGAGAAATAAATCTTTTTGGGGAATGAGAAAATATTCATTTGCAGTAATATTGTATGTAAATTTCTCATACATATTTTTACTTCCAGCCAATTTTTTTAAAAAAATTAAACAAAAGTCGGAAAAAAAAGAAAAAAAAATTAGTCGAATGCAAATTTTTCACTTTAATTAATTATTCGAAAAACAAGTGTCGAACCGGCCCCTAACCTACGATATTAGAAAATGTAAACATTACATTTTGATTATAGCTCTAGTAATAAACATGAACCAATGTTAAGATAAAAGTAAATAGATAATTATTACTTACAATTGAATGTACAGAATATATGCATATGTAAAATACCTAATCAATACACTCTTGATCTTGTTCCAAAATGTCTTATTGATTTCATACAAGTACAAAATTGAGCACTTAAATCACCAAACTATAATGTATTGAGTCCTTTAATCACCCTAAGGTACTACTTCACTCGTTCTTTGAGTGTGTATTATTACTTCACAATTGGAAAAAATTGAAAAAAATTGAACTCACAATACCAATCGGCAGCATACATAGCATGAGGATGGTTGAAGGAGTTTTGTCCAACTTTTGGCAAGCCAATCTTTATGATTACTAATTGAAATGTTATCAAATCATGTATCGCTAAAACACTCTTGGTGAGAGCTATCCACTCATTGTCATTTCACCGCTCATTATCATTAATTGAGCTCAAGATTTGTGATTCTTGGTAGATTAAGTTTTGCACTTTGACATTGTTAAACAATCTCATTATTTGAGCAAATATTGTGAATTTATACATCACTACAAAGCTCTTGGTAAGCAGTGTCCTCTCAGTATCATTGCACTTCTCATCATCATCATCATCATCATTTGAGATTGGGGCAAGTGGTACTTGATCTATCAAATTTGCCCAACCTTTGGTGCGCCAAAACTTAATGATTATCAAAGCATATATTATCAAATTATATATCACCGTAAAGCTCCTGAAGAGAGCTATCCATCCAACTAGATGAAAAAATTTAACCATCAAAATTCAAATAAATTCCAAGAGGTTTGCAATACCCTTAAGACAATATGGAACAAAGGGTCAGAGTATTTATTAAAACATAAAATTGACGTGCCCAAAGACCATAAGAATTTTTTAAAGCTCTCATTAAAAACAACCCTCGATAAAGATAATGTATCAATTGTGAGGATAGGCCCTTTTGAAAGATTAATCAATGTGACTTTCCTTCAATTAAATGTTAATAGTTTATCTTGGTAAGTTTGCACAAGTCCTATCTTTATAAATTTCCAATTAATGCTCTTGTACTCATGCCCAATACTTTTAATGTATTTTATCTCTCATCTCTTATTACACATGTACAGTCCCCTCCAGATGATTTACAAATTCAGCATTCAAGAACAATTTTCCTATCAACTTTGAACATTGCTTGTGCACTCAAAAATGATCCGATTTCAAAACCGTGAAGTGCGTTGCAACCACAATGAAGACTACTACATCTTTGACATGATTGCACACATTCGACAATGAAAGGAATATAAACAATTAGAAGTAGTGCATACACTATCGACAAATAAGTATTACCATTCTTTGCTTCAATTTGAATGTTCATTCTAACTGCCCTTTGGGGGGATACTATGTCAAGTATCTTCAAGGCACTAGTAACTAGGCTAGAAACTAGCGTAGTTATAGTGTCCACCCTCGAGAGGGGGAAGTAGTATTGTTCCAATTCCCCCTTGTCCAGTGGCCATCGGGATATTAGCATTACGAACGGACACTTCATTCACGCCGGCCCCTTAGAAAGGGACCGGAGTTTCTATCTATCTATCTATCTTCATTCTAACTTGCAAATTTGAAATGAGCTTGCAAGTTTGTTCTTTAGATATTGTAGATCATTCTAATGCATGATTTGTATCACTTCTACTTCATGCTACAATCTGGAGCAGAGTCTTAAATATTCTTGATATTTAAAGAATTTATGTCAAAGCTTGTAAAAGCCCTTCCCACTCCTCAACAATGTTGCACTAGAAAGTACAGGGTGGTGCATGAGACATTGAGTGATATCTCTCATGAATCGATTACTAAGCTCAGATATGTTTGTTATTCTTGCCGATTTTAAGGAATGACTTATCAATCTACTATAAATACTATGTAATACCTTTACAAAATTTGCTCCACACCACAACATGAGAGGAAGAGGTACAAATCATGCATTACAAATGAGCTACACTATCTAAAGAACAAACTTGCAAGCTCATTTCAAATTTGCAAGCTTGAATGAACATTCAAATTGAAGCAAAGAATGGTAATACTTATTCGTCGATAGTGTATGCAGTACTTCTAATTGTTTATATTCCTTTCATTGTCGAATGTGTGCAATCATGTCAAAGATGTAGTAGTCTTCATTGTGGTTGCAACGCACTTCATGGTTTTGAAATCGGATCATTTTTGAGTGCACAAGCAATGTTCAAAGTTGATAGGAAAATTGTTCTTGAATGCTGAATTTGTAAATCATCTGGAGGGGACTGTACAACCTTACTTTCCTAGCTTCCCTTGCAAGTCTTGTTGCCCATATTTATCTTTTTTCCAAGAGTCCTTGTGCCTTGATTCCTTATCTTCTACATTTTTTAATTTTTAATTTTTATTTTATTTTAAATTTTGAATTAATTAATTTTACACACGTTGCCAACACATTTTTGATTAATTGTTCAACATGTTGCCTCAATTTCTTGTCTTTCTTGTAATTTATCACATTGTTTTACAAATGGCCCATTATCCCAATTCCTTATTTTCTTAGGATCTCGTCTTCTTAATCCACGTTGTATTGTAATATCTAATTTTCTCACATCAGTCGGGCACGTTATAATCCCATGTTTTCTCATAACATTGTTTTTTAAACACGTCCTATTGCAATTTTCATCTCCCTACGCATGTACCATTTGGGTTCCACTTCTTTCCCAAGTCTTATACACTTCCTTCTTAATTTGCGTATGTTCATAAAAACATGTGTGTGTTTCAAATAAAATGTATCTTCTTCAGACTTTTACGTAACAAAGTGCTCCAAGAATTTGTTTTAAGACATGCGCAATTTATATTTTCCTCAACAACACGATTTGTTTTGCATAATGGTTGACAAGTTTTGTAATACAAGAGTGCCAATGTGATACTATGGAAGATATTACACCTTCATTTATAAGACACTTTTTAGGAGACAAAGGGTGGGTTATTAGCAAGGTTGAAATATATTTCTACGTACTTTGCTAAAGAGGCTTTTCTTGAAGTTAGATCAAATTTAGTAGATATATTTTATTCCTATTTGATTTTCTATCTTTTTACACAAACCATGTACTGATTTCCTATCTTCTCATAGGTCCTCATTTCCTATATTACGAGGATGTCGTCTTCTCACACACACTACTGTAATTCCCTATCTTCTTACTTACGTCAAATTCAGGATTCCCTATCTTCTTACTGATGTCCAATCTTGGATTTCCTATCTTTTTATTGACGTTCAATCTTGGGTTCCCTATCTTCTTATTTACATCCTATTTTGAATTCCCTATATTCTTACTAACGCCCAATCTCAGATTTCCTATCTTCTTATTGACGTCAAAGTATGGATTCTATATCTTCTTACTAACGTCAAGGGTGGATTCCCTAACTTCTTACTGACGTCCTGAGCGTAGATTCCCTATCTTATTAGTGACGTCCAAGCGTGGATTCCCCACCTTCTTACTAAAGTCCAAGGGTGGATTCCCTGCCTTTTTACTGACGTCCAAGCGTGGATTCCCTACCTTCTTACTGATGTCCAAGCCCAAGTGTAGATTCCCTGTCTTCTTATTGAAGTTCAATCTTGGATTCCCTATCTTCTTACTTATGTCCAATTCTAGATTCCCTATCTTCTTACAGACGTCGAATCTCAGATTTTCTGTCTTCTTACTGACGTCCAAGCGTGGATTCTCTATCTTCTTACTAACGTCCAATCATGGATTCCCTATCTTCTAGCCGACGCCCAATCTTGGATCCCCTATCTTCTTACCAACGTCCAATCTTGGATTCCCTACCTTCTTACTGTCGTCCAAGCGTGGATTCTCTGCCTTCTTACAAACGTCCAAGCGTGGATTCTCTATCTTCTTACCGACGTCCAATCCTGGATTCCCTACCTTCTTACCAACGTCCAATCCTCAATTCGGTATCTTCTTACTGACGTCCAATCCTAGATTCGGTACCTTCTTACCGACGTCCAATCCTGGATTCGGTATCTTCTTACCGACGTCTACTCCTGGATTCGGTATCTACTTACCAACGTTCAATCATGAATTTGGTATCTTCTTACCGACGTCCAATCCTGGATTTGGTATCTTCTTACTGACGTCTAGTCCAGGATTCCCTATCTTCTTACTGACATCCAATCTTGGATTCCCTTTCTTGTTAAAAAAGTCCCATCAGCTTATCTTTTGATTCTCGTACGCTTGTAAAAGATCGATTGTTCTTATGAGTAACATGTTTAGAAATTTCTAATCAACAATGTCTTTCAAGAACTTCTTTTAGAAAACCTACGATGTATATTATTCATAAACTCATTGTAGTAGTTTGTGATATACGATAGTGTACATAAGAAATCTCCAATTTTGGCCATAACAAACAATATAGAGAATTTATTTATCGGCTTTCGAATTATAACAAAATTTCAAAATGAATGGGGAAGCAATGGCAAGATCCCGCTTCTGATAAGCCGGGAAGATCTTCCCACATCGAAGGAGCACGGAGAAGGGGAGCCCGACCCACGTGGCAACGGCGAGCTAGGACCCAAGTCCGTTGAGCACGGTGATAGGGTGCTCGGGGGAAGTTCGGGGACGGAACGGAACACTCGCTGGAACCAGGAGTGAAAGAAAGACGCCGTGAGTTAGTATAATGTGCGAGCAGCAAGGCGGAGTTTTCTCCTCAATTTGTTCGCACTCCCATTAATCAATCTCTCATCTTTCATTGCAACAATCAGAGCAGCGAGCGATGGACAAGGGCAAGCGAGCCAAGGTGGAAGAGGAGGAGGGGTCGGAGCTCGACGCCGAGTTAGTGCAAGCCATTGAGAAGCTGCAAGAAGTGCAGGACGAGCTCGAACGGGTTCGCTCATCTCTTTTCTTCCCCACCCATTTCCTGCAGTGTCGGTATTTTCTTGGGGTTGGCTCAGAAATATTTTTCTCCCTCTCCCTCTCGGGGTTTAGTTAGGGTTTAAGGCATTGGTAATTTTTTTTGCAATGTCGGTGTTCTTGATCCTTTTCTCTGGCAGGTGAATGAGGAGGCCAGTGACAAAGTGCTGGAGGTCGAGCAGTTCTACAACGAAATCCGGCGTCCCGTTTATAACAAGCGCAATGAGATCATTAACAACATTCCAGACTTCTGGTTAACTGCTGTACGTTTCTAAAAAATCCTTCCTTTTGAGTGTTTTTCAATCGATATCTGATACTTTTTTTTTGTTGCATGCAGTTTCTGAGCCATCCCGTGCTTTGCGACCTATTGACTGAGGAGGACCAGAAGGTGCGTCTTGTTGGAGAGCCTCTTTTGTAGCTCAACTGTAGGAATTTTTGTTGAGAGTTTTCTGTGTGTTTTGTTGCAGGTGTTCAAGTACTTGGAGTCGTTGGACGTGGAGGACTTCAAGGATGTCAAGTCAGGCTACAGTATCAGCTTCGTGAGTATCGAGGAACATGTTCCCATTTTTACGACGAGTTTTTTCTTTTTCTTTTTCCTGTTTTTCTTTCCTTTTTTTGAGAATTTTGTAATCGTCAACATGAGTTTGTTTGCTGTGATACAGAACTTTCGAGACAATCCTTACTTTAGCGATTCGAAGTTAACGAAAGTGTTCAGCTTTTCGGACGACGGCACAACATCGGTCTCCGGCACCCAGCCGAAGTGGAAGGCTGGAATGGTGAGGGTTTTGGGGTTTGAGTGCATAGTTTATGTTCGTATGGTGGAAAGCGAGATAACTTAAAAGAGTTCACCGCTATGACAGGACCTGATGAACGGTGTAGTACCTGAGAAAGAAGGCCTGAAAAGACCACACGTTGAGGACAGGTAAGCTCACAAGCCACATGATTTCTTTCTTGCATCCTAATGATAACATCATTAACAGATCGGTTGACGGTCTTGCAGTTTCTTCAAGTGGTTCTCGGACACTGAGGCGAAGGTTTCTCTGGATGGAATCCAAGATGAGGTTAGTGTGATCGGGAGTTTGGTTTCTCATTTTTCTGTTACAATGTGAGGATCGACCTACAGTGCTTCGAATGCTGATAGTGAATTCAGGATTCCTTTTTTGGATTGCAGGTTGCAGAGGTCATCAAGGATGATCTGTGGCCGAATCCGCTCAAGTACTTCAACAACGTAAGTGATGCAATACTTCCCCGTGTTCGTCCCACATTGCATGTCTCGTGGTGTTGAGCGATTGCCTTGGCACATACATGCAGGAGCAAGACGAGGATGGATTCGAAAGCGGAGAACAAGACGATGACGACGAGGACGACGACGATGAGGATACGGTAAGCTTCTAAAACTTGTTCTCGATGAAGGTTGCTAAGGATCCTACTGAACATGTTCTCGGTTTTTACTATCATACTGAACATGTTTTCGATCAAGGTCGATAGTATCCTACTGGAACTGAGAGTGTGGGCTTGCTTGAAAGCAGGGAAAAGCAGACGACGAGGACGAAGAACCAGACGAAGAGGACGAGGACGAAGAGAGCTGAAGACAGAGAGAGAGAGCCACAGTAGATGATGATGATGATGATAGCAGAGCTATAAAACGGTGGTAGGTGCAAATTTTTTTGTTGTTCCAGTAGAGAGCACTCGCTTCAGGACCGTGTAGCATATGCCCAGGGCCATCCATCCCCAATTTTCTGCCTCGAAATCCACTTGGGATCGTTTCCATTCCAGCACTTGGTGAGCAGATTGAAAGAGCTCTGCTCTGCAGCAGGAGCAAACGTGCAAAGCTTCTGCAAGCGCCACAGCATCCCATCCCTTGGCTTTATCTGCTGCCCACTTACTCACCTCCCTTCCTTCCTAGAAAGAATCAAGCAATTCAGCGGGACAGAGCCGCTCCATGTGGAGAATGTTTCGATATTTGTGGCAGCTTTTTCAGTCATTGTGTTTCGAAGCTTACCACCCATCGTCTTCCTTCGAGGCTGATGTTTTTTCTTCTTTGTTGTGGTTTACGAGAAATCCTGTTATTTTATTTATTCATGTTGATTGATCTTTCTGCCTTCTTTTCACTTTAATAATTACTTCAAATGGTGCCGATTCAACATTTTGGAAGGGCTGGGCTACTTCAAACTACCTTTTATGGAATGCTTCAAACTACCTTTTTTGAAAAGCAAGCCACTTTTTTGTATGGTTTAAGTTGAACAGATTTTTGAAGGATCGTGTATCGTCCATTTGTGTACGTACATGAGGTAGGTGCGTCATATGATCATAAAGGTGTGAAAGGTTGTTAGTATTTTCATAGTTATAGTATGTATCCACTTACATTGTCAATATGCGTATAATTTCTTTGAATTATATCAATGTCATTGGTTTGTAAGATCATATCTCGATTGGTGTGGAGGATCGTATTTTGAAGTAGAAGGTTTGAGATTGGTGAATGGTGACACCTCATACGGCCTGATCCGATCAATTGTTCCCAAGATCGTGATGTTGCGTCAAAAACAAACACAAGCGACTACTAATAATAGATTAGGCCAGCAAACTAGATGTAGAAGGAGAGCAAGGGTTATCCTTGCTTCTAAATGTTCGTAAGGAGAAGCGTAATATGGAGCCTTCAACCTCATTTTTGAATTTGAAATTTGTACAAAAGATGTCGTGTGAGGCTCCAATATAATAATCTGAGTATTATGATATAAATGCCTCATTGGCTCCATGACGAGCTTGTAGGTATGATATAAGCCCTCCAATTCACAAGATTTATATGATATTAGAAATATCCATGTGCTTTTTAAGCCTTCAATGGATTCAAAAGATGACAACAATACAATCAACGACTTAAAATAGGCTCTAAGGAGATGGTTGACAAGAAGCTTGGTGTTAATGAATGGTTTGGTGAATATATGTGGTAGAAGTCGTTGGAGGAGAAACAAGAAAAATTAGGAGCAACAATAAATGGGTGGCGGAACGTAAGCGGGGAAGATGATTGGTTGAAGCCTACATCATGACAATAAATGGGTGGTAGAACATAGGTAGCATAGGCGGCGGAAGATCATTGGTGGAAGTGAGAAAAATTAGCAACGTGACATTAAATGGTTGGCAGAACATAGGCGGCGGAAGATGATTAGTGGAAGCTGAAAGTTGGCAATGCGACAATAAATAGTTGGCAGAACATAGGTGGCCAAATATGGTTGGTGGAATCGGTAGACAGGTGGCAAGTTACGCAATAATAAACCGTTGACAATAACGTAGGCGGCAGAAGATTATTGGTGAACGCTAAGCGACAATAAATGGCTGAAGATAACATAGGCGACAAAAGATTATTGGTGGATGGTAAACGACAATAAATGGTTGAAGATAACATAAGCGGCGGAAGATCATTGGTAGATGGTATGCGACAATAAGTCATGGTAAGATCACAAAATATGAAAAGTAAGTATGTATTAGATATTGATGTTGCTTGTTTTTCTAAAGAGGAGACATGAAGGGTCACATTAAAGTTACTTTCAAATGAAAGATAGTAAGATAGTAGTATGAGTGCAAATAACAACATAATATTGTTTTCGGCTCAAAGTGATTGCGTAGAAGTATAACTCATAGCATTTTTTAATATGAGAAATTGTTGAGTAGATATAGTTTTTTCTGAGAAAATAAAAATATATATGAAGAATGCCTCAAAAGAGTGAGACCAATTCAAAACTGCTTGGTACTTTGTACATGACAACCATGTTCTTATTTGTTGTAATTTGTCTCAATGATGGTATACCGTAACACCATAGATGGTTCGTTCTTAAATAATTCCAAAAATAACAAACGAAAAAAAACGGAAATTCCATGCTTTTAAGAACGAATTTCAGGAAAAATAATCTCAATATAAACTGAAAATTGAGAAAATAGAGTATAATGATTATGGAGGATTGTGGACTTATTCTGCCGCCCTCCAAAAATGGGTAAATTAGGAAACTATGCGTTGGCCCCACTGATGTAGCTGCCAAATCTACTGATTTCAAGTCTTGCTTAGTCTTGTCATTATGAAGCTCCATCCACAAATAAACCCCCTTCTCAGCCCCGAAATTTTTTTCTCTAATAATAGAGACAAATTTTTAAAAATTCGATTTTCGAGAAACGAACCTCATTTTTTCAAAAAAAATAATTATTCGTTCGGCAGAGAACAAACCAGCTATGGTGTTACGGTAATTGACAATACCATAGCAAGTTGATAAGCAAAAGTATATTAGTACAATCCATTTATCATAATAATTATTATTATCTCTATATATAAAAGAACACAATTTGGGATTTGTCTATCAATCATTGGGGATGCATGGTCATAGTCATGACCATCATCATTTGGTCATGTATACATGGTGTGAAAAGTTCTAAGATTTTGAAGGGTTTCCATTAACCCCTAAATCTCCTTGGTGTTTTTTGGGAGCCTGAAACCTCAAAATTGCGATTCTCTACCTCTAAGCACTCGTGGAGGTGTAAACCAATTTCTTTTCCTTTTTAATAACGTCCAACCATAAGATCTTGTATCTAAGAATAGGCTTGAATATTTTTTTTTAAATTGACCGCTGGATGTTTACCATTTTTGAGATCATAACATCCAAAGTTTGTCTCCCAAGTTTTTTTGGGCATTGCGAAGATTGGTTTTGAAATTTTTGGAGGCTGCCCTTGTAAAATTGGTAAACTATTTGACATGAGTCGCTTTGAAATTTGAATAGTGATTTAGTAATGAACATGTTTTAAAAAACAAATTTTTTAAAAGTTACTTTTTTAAGTTGCCCCATCTCAGCTTGCAACCCAAGGATTGTCCTAGAAGACGCAAAAATTGGAATTTGACTTGGCAAATTTTAACACATACACTTTGTAGGATAAAGAGGGCCCGATAAAACTCTTAGGCAAAAATATTACTTCTAACCCCTTCATCTAGGCTGCCTGGAAATGCAAAAACCCATTTTGGGCTTCAAGGAGAGTTAGGGGTTAATGGTATTTGATTGTTATCATGACTTTATTAGATATTAAGAATATAACAAGGAGGCAAAGGGAGAAGGAATATAAAACATGAATATGGGAGCAAAGAAGAAGTGAAGGGGGAATGAAGGGAACATCGGAGAGGATCTAGGAACGGGAACAAAAGATAAGAATTGCAAACGGAGGATGGGAACTAGGAACAAATCATGAGAACTAGGAATGACAATCACTAATGAGAACTAGGAATGAATGATGGGAACCAAGAAGGAATGATCGGAACCAAGAAATAATGATGGGAACCAATGAGGGAAATTGGGGGATGGGGAATTGGGAACAAAAGATGCAAACCGGAAACAAATGATAGGAATCAGAAACGAATGATGGGAACCAATAAGGGAAGATCAGGGATAGGGAACCGGGAAACAAAAAATGGGAATCGGGAAGAAAAGATGGGAACCATGAACGCATTATGGAAACCAATAAGGAATGTTCGGGTACAGAGAACTAGAAACAAAAAATGGGAACCATGAACGAGAGTCTGAAGGTAGAGAACCAATAAGAAAAAAATGGAGAATGGGGAACCATAATAGAGGACAGGGAAATGGGAACAATGGAACGAGGGAATGGAAGACACGTTGTAAATCCTGAAAATGACGAGGAACCAAAAAGATGGGAACAGAGGACATGCCATTAAAGAACATGGAGAATTGAGAAGCAGGGAACTTGCATATTGATTGCATAGTTCATAATTTCAACATCACCAAAAACCTCCAACTTTTTTTTTTTTTTTTTTTTTTTTTTTTTTTTTTTTATACCTGGGTCTCGATTTTTTATACATTCTATAAATTTCAATGTGACCTTTTTGATGTCCGTGTCCGGAGAACACGGGTGAGGACTTGTTTAGTATATAAACACTTGTAAAACATGTGTCAACTTATACCAAGAGCCCAACCAATACTTTTAACCAAGCTTGGTTGATGTAACATTTTTGGGTAAAAGTTCTTGGTGAAATTAATAGACTATAACCCACACTAAGTAGTGATATTGGGTTGTCCCACACTAATAGGTTGATTTTTCAATGTTCATAAATACTTTGTTGTGACTTCCATGACTAAAGACATGGACAAAATTATTGATCAAATTGACAATGTTGGAAATACTTCGAGATGCATATTAAATGGTGAGGTGATGAATCAAGGGTAAGTAAACTAACTTTTCCTTAAGAAGGGAATATATCTAATGTCAAAGAACATGTAAGGGTTAACCCCTAACTTTCCTTAAAACCCGAAACGGGTTTTGGAGGTTCCGCAAGAGAAAGTCTCAACCAACTTTGACCATTATAATCTCACAAATGAGGAAGATTGAATGGTTCAAATCTGGAATGAAAGAGGAATGTCAAGTGAACTTCAACATCTTACGATTGACTCTCTCAAATAATGCTTAGATTGAGATTTTTTTGAACTTAATCTAAAGGAAGGTCAAATTTTGTGACTTAGACCGTTTTGCAACAAGGATGGTTAAATAATCAACACGGAGAAACATTCTCAATTGATACAAACCACAAGATCTCATGGATAGGCTTCTATAAAAATATGTTTTCATTGTGAAGAAACCCATCTTGTGCTGGAAGTTGTAAATTTGGATTTTAAAATTCAACCAATGAGGATGTTCACTACACTTTCGAGAGGATGTTCACTACACTTTCGAGAGGATGTTATGATATGTGGTTTTGGGATGGACAAAGAAAATCTAGCATGCAGTGGCGAGATACTAACACATGCATAGAAATGGCCCGGCAATATCATCAGTCCCGGCCAGCCGCTGTCTCATGAGTTGTTGATGGCCAGCCAACCAGGTTATGATGCAGAATTGGACAGCCCTCCTCCACGGTGGGCCGAGTCCCCGACTGATTTGGGCGGACCTCCTCTAGGGGTGGGCCGGCCTCGACACTAAGGGCGGGACAGTGGAGGACCTACGCCTCCCTGCCCGTCCACAAAACCCTGCCCGCATAAAATAATTTGGGAGTAAATTTGCCCCCTAAATTTTTGTTGTTGATGTCACCAATGTCATCATGGGACATATCTTAGGGTAAATTGGGGTCACAGATCCCATTTTTAAACTCAAAATCTGAAAAAAAAAAAATTGTAGGGCCTCCAAAAATGCAAAAATCAGATTTATACGAATTTTTTCCGGGCAGCGAGTATGGGCGGGCAGCGGAGGCGTAAGTCCTCCAGTGTCCCGCCCTTAGAGACGAGGGTGGGCCGGGTCGCGACTGAATTGGGCGGACGGACCTCCTCCAGGGGTGGGCCGGGTCGCGACTGAATTGGGCGGATGTCCTCCAGGGGTGGGCCGGGTGCCCGACGGATGACACTGATCTTAGGGGTTGCTAGCGCGTTGTACCTGCTAACAATTTATTTTTTATTTTTTTTACTTGGTTTCTGAAGCTGAATACTCTCTGCTGGGCCATGCTCCATGATCAGCAGCTAGGGGCAGCCACATTGGGTGCATGAGAGGAGAGGAAAATATCCTATGTCTGTTCTGTTTCTCAACATTCCTGAACATAAAATCCACATGCGAGGAAACTTACCAACATGTCTCACAACATGGTGCTATGGTTATTGTAATGCTAAGCTGCTATGTGTTACTGACATGCATCATGGCATTACCCCAATACCTCAGATAGGGTCTAAACCATCGTTTTTTTAGATGTTCTCTTCAACCATTTAACGCAGACGGGTGATAGTTCTTGTGTTTTTTTTCTTTAGACCAAATTTGATGAAATTCGAATACCTTCCTTGAATATCCAACCTTACAAAAGTAAACTCAAATCATAATCTTAGTCGTTGCAAGAAGTTGCACAAACATCCAATGGTTGATAAAGAAGATTTTAATGTTTGAAATAGTTTGTAAAAATTGTGACATTTTGCAGAATGTACTACTTTAACCATAAGTAGATTCTTGCAAGGGATATTTTACTTTGAATAGGATTGGTCCACTTGATCATCAGGTCCAATAGTTTTGCAATGACATATCATATGAGAGAAGAGGCTTTATACACAATCACTAGTGACTATTCTGTGCATTAGTGTACTTGAATATATCTGAACATGTTCTAAAATTTTAGAGAATTAATGAGAAGTTTCGAATGTGAGGAGAGAGATCAAGATTCATCAAACAATGAAAGAATGTATTGATAACAAAGTTCAATCAAAAAACTTTGACTAAAATCATTGTCCATGTGTCTGAATAACAACATCGCATTTTAGTGTATTTGATGTATTTTGTGTTGTATTCTTAGCAATTCCAAGAGTTATACAATTTCAAATTGTAACTTGGATTGTTGAAAAATGTTGAACCTCACGGATATTTGTTAAGAGAACCTCAAAGGTCAATTTTGCAATGGATTTCCCGAAAATTGAGATAAAGCATGTAAATCGACCCACTCTAGGCCACCCTCGCATTCAAGGGTTGAAATCCCTTTCCGGGTAGTATTAAAACAAGATAAACCAATACAAAGCCAAATGCATCAAGTTTTCAACAGAAAGAGATCTTGTAACACTTGCAAAGCCTGCGAAGCCTGCGAAGCCTGAGCTCAATAATTGTAGTTGGTTGAGATACTAGAGAAAATTGCATAAAATGCCTGAGCTAACTTCTGTCCATTTTACATAGCTCCTCCATTGCTACTACCATAGGTTTGAAAGCATGTTTAACAATACCATTTCTATAACATTTCTAAAATAGATGCCACTCTTGTTGCAAAATCATTGTTGAAAAAAAATTCACACATAAAGCAAGATTTTTGATTTCAGTGATTATTCAACTAAATTTGAATGAAGTTGTTGTGAACCTAAATAATCTTGATGGATGTGTGGTTTTGGTACCAGACATAGATGTAATTTGTGTCTCCATCCCAAAAAATCTTGTCTAAGAAAGTCATTGAATAAAGAAAGTGTTGCTTCTAAGTTTCACCCATTCATTCAATATTTCAGAATTAGGGGTGTATAAGTGTTAACTTATAGGCCAATATCATTGACGCTTCCTTAAATCATTAGACAAAGACATGTATCACATAGGGTAACGTAGTATTGGTAATGGACACTAATAAAATTGAGTAGTGCTATTAAAAAAAAAGTTAATATTGAACAATATGAATATATATTTGTATTCATATTTAGTCACCTTATACAAGTGTTGTCTTGATTTGATGTTTCCTTACACAAAATCCTATCCCAAATCCTAAACTTCTCAGGACATTCCTTTCTTTTATACGACCTTGTGAAATTCCATACTTTTTAACGAAGGTCCCATCTCCAATCCTTATCTATTTAACACACGCCTTGTTGTAATTCCATATCTTCTTACATTGGTCCCATTCCAGTTCCTTGTCTTCTTCGGACAACATCTCTTTACACAGGCGTTGATACAATATTTATTTTATTTATATATTTATTTATTTCTTAAACCCCTACATGTCTCCTTGTAGATTTTTAGAGCTTAAAACCTCAAAACTAGGATTTATCTACCTCTATGCATTTCTGAGAGTGTTAACCAAATTTTATTACTTCTATTAAACTTCCAACGATAAGACCTTACAACATAAAGATAGTGGTTCAAAACAGTTTGTCTCACATATTTTTAGAAACTAACTGAGTCTCTACTCGAAAATATGATTTTGCATCCTCTCATTTGCAAATCCATATCATATTTTTTGGAACCAGTCAAAATAGTCATTGATTGGAAGCAACAACTCAAAGATATGAGTTTGCATCCTCTAATGTGCAAGTTCACATCATACTTTTTGGAACCAGTCGAAAAAGTCATTGATTTAAAGTAACAACCCATAAATGTTCTTGAAGTCAGCCAAGGAAAAGAAGGGGTTGGGGAACATGAAAGTGACGGGATTCCCATCAAAGATTGTCGGGTGTGCATCTTTCCATTTACAAGCCTATATCATGTTGTTGGAACCAGTCAAAAAAATCATATAGTTCGGTAAAATCTAAAGGACAACTTGCATTGTGTTTATGAACTACACTAAAAATTATATTTAGTGTTGTATGACAATTAGTGTAGTACCCACCATCATGCTCTAACACTATTAGTCAACTTGTGGACGATTAGTGTATTGGGGGGCCACCCCTTCTTATTGGCAACCTCCCTTTTATAGTCAACTTGTAGACAATAGTGTATTGGGGGGCCACCATATCTTAATGGCAGCCTCCCTTTTAGTCACCAAAGTTGCAAGTTGGCTAACACCAAACCAAAATCTAACACTAAATGTCAACTTCTTCATTTTTTAATTCTTCAATTCTTACTATTGTCCACAATTGGTGTTGGAATTGACAATTAGAGTTGCTACAATTCTACCCTTGTTGACAATTGGTGTTGTTGTTCGTATTTAGTGTTGCCAACACTAAATATAATTTTTAGTGTAGTCAAAATGGATAAGGGGCTTAAAAAAAATGAAAGTGGCATGATTCCCATCAAAGATCACAAGTTGAGTACTTGTCAAAACAAGCTCTCACAGAGTTGTAAGTTGTGTGTTTGTTGCAAACAATGGTTATATTGGACAAATTTAGGAATGAATTTATGCTTATTTGGTACACGCCTGAAGGTCATATTCTCAATCATATACAATATCTGATGTATAGATACTAACTTGAGATTAATTAAACCACTTAGATGGTTCCATAGGTGTACAATCTTTGACATTGATGATGAGTTATTACATACAAAGATACAATAAGATATGTACAAATAATGTGTAAACTTCATCAGTTGACAAAGTACATTGAAACCCCATACTTTGTCTAATAATTTTTTAAGGATGCCTATGTAGAATTGGTAATTTTACTTATGGGCCTTTAGAGCTTAAGTAGTGATTTGGTTATGAAACATATTTTCAAAAACAAAGAATCCAAACAAATCCTTAAAATAACAAGTTTTTTCCTACCCACATTGAATGTAAAAACTATAATTTGAGTTCAAAACTTTCACATTGCAATTTGACTTTGCAATTTGTTGCACACACACCTTTGGTATAGGGAACACACAGTAAAAATCTTCATCAAAAATATTAGTTCTAAGCCAAAAACCATTTTGGTTTGCAAGGATGGTTAGGGGTTAAAAACAATCTTGGACTCTTAACCCTTAAGCGCCCACAATGTCGTTTTTCGACATTCTAGATGTGAGGCTCCGTCTTTGGTGCACAACCCCGCTTTCATCCCATCGATTTTTCATCCGCCGTTTTTTTTGCCCAACTCCTCGGCGGGTTCACTGTACTCCCTCCTTGGGTAAATAGTAAAAACTTTGATCCTCAATTTGTGAGGGTGGGCGAAAGAGATATTGCATGAAAGTTTTGGTGGTGTGATCTTCACCCCTTTTTTGCATGGATCTTGAAATCCATAACTCCAAATGGCATGCAACTTGGCGGTCATACTAATTGTCATGCTCCAAAGAAGATCCTACGGTTGGATTTTCCATTTTCATCTTTTATTTGTTTTTACGCAGTTTTGAAAAAATCAGCGTTATTACCAACTATTAGGAGCTTTACCCCCCCTTGGTCGTTTAGGGGTTAAGGACTTATTTTGATTCTATATCTTTCTACTTCACTCCCATCCCAATTCTTTGTTTTCTTAGGACTATGTCTCGTACTCACCTCTTGATGTAAATGTTTACTCTCTTATACACAAAATATCTTGTAATTTATCTTATTGAGACATTGTTTTCATAAACAAGACCTATCGTGATTCCTTGTTTTCTTACTTTAGTCCCGTTTTGCACACAACCTAGAGTGATTCCATATCTTCTTATAGACATCTCATCCCGATCCCTATCTTTAAATAGAAGTCCCACCAATTTCTCTTGTAATTGTCTTATTCTTATGAAAAATAGCGTATATTCTTGGAGAATTTTGTATCTTTTGTTATGCTTAAAAAGTTTGATTATAAAATTTGGCAAGTTACGTTTTCCATAGTATTACATTTTATGTTGGAATACCTCACCGGTTGGGTGTCTCACAATATACCTCCACAATCAGACCCAAGTTAGCCGAGGCTTTTCATGCGATTTGCTGTTGTATCTCAATAAAATAGATTAATTGAACTCAAATTTTGCAAGTGTTAACATATTTCCCTTTGTTGGAAACTTGTCGCACTAGGCTTTGTATTGGTTTCTCTTGATTTCATCCCACCCTAGAAGGAATCTTGACGGGATATCTCACTGCTGCTGATCTTCCATATTTTGATAAACCAATCTCAGGGTTGATGATGACGAGGAAGAAAATGGTGTTGCTTCAACGGATCAAGAGTGAGTGAGTAAATGCAGAGAGTACAAAAATATGGGGGAAGTTTCATGGCAGGGTTCCGCAACCCGCGTGCGAAAAGGGGGCAAATTTTGCCCTAATGCATCAAAATATGAAAGTCCAAATAAATATCTAAGGCAAGGATAGGGTGTCCGCGAGCACCCGCGATACCTACTACCCGCCAGCACCCTTCCCATCATGCCATGCCCGGCCCGGCCTAGGCAGGCCAAAGCCAAAGCCAAAGCCTTCCCTGGGGAGCCATGCCAAGCCAAGGAGGGGTCGGTCGTCGTCCTCCTGCCCCCCAGGATACTGCTCTACTCTTGTTGTAGCAGCACAGCACTAGTAGCCTGCCTGCCTGCCTGCCTGCCTGCCTGCCTGCCTTCAGCCTTGCCTTCAGCAATGGGATAGATCAACAACGCTCAGCACACTAGCCGTCTGTTGCCAATGTTCCCCTGTTGTTTTGTGGTGCAGCATCAGCAAGCGCTGCAACAGCAGCAGGAGAGCAACCAAACAGCACAGACACCCACACCCTCTGCTGCTGCTCACCCTCTCACCTTTCACTTCCTCTGTCTCTTCTGCCGCAGCACCAGCACCCGCAACAACCAACAATTTGTGCACCTCCACCCCACAACGGCCCGATTCTGCCAGGTTTGTGCTTTGCTCTTGCTCTGAAAGAACAAGCGACGAGCTTGTTGCACTTTTCTTCGTCGCTTTCCTGTTTCTTGCGATAGTGGGGTTTGTGGCTACGAATTGGCGTTGTCTTTATGGTTTTACTAGCGAGGGAGTGAGTATTGTTCGTTTTTCTGCTTATTGGGGTTTGATTGTTTGCAAAAACGGGTCGTTCGCATTGCGTACCTCCTTCTAGCATTGTGTATTTAGGGTTATCTCAATGTGTAACGAGAGTCATAGCTTGAAACCCAGCTCGTGATTTGGTGGATATTGAGCTGAGGAATGAGTGGTTCGTCTTTTGTGATTAGTTGCGTAGATTCTACGAAGCATCTTGAGGTTTACAAGAGAGCCGGAATTAGTGGGTGGATGCTGATCTGGAAAGATACATCGTCGCGACTGTTGTGTAAGCTGCTTCATTTCGGATGTAGCAGGCAAGTAATTTATGTGGATCTGTGTTGGCCTTTGTAGGATGTGAGCTGCACCAGATCGTGTTGAAGAAGGAGCAATTTGCAAAATTCTTGGTCAACATGAAAACTTTAAGAACCCGGAGTTATGTGAGTGGTGTGCTGCTGGCTTATGCAGTGGTTGGGAATGGCAACTTGGCACAGACGGCACTAGTAGAGACGGTGCGTTGTTGGTCATCATGAAGAGCGGAAGCAGCAACAGCCGCAGCAACAGCCGCAGCGGGTGCCAGGGACAACGAGGAGTTTTAGTAGAAGTTGTGTTTGTTACTTTATTGGGGCACAATATGAGCCATGGACAACAGCAGGTGTGAGCGAGCAGCGAGCGTGGGCGACGGGTTGTGTGGGCATTCGGCGGCGACGACATCGAAACAGCAGCAATCGGATAATCGCACCAATACCAAAGAGTCGGATCTGACGAAAGAGTCGGATCTGACGAAAGAGTCAGGCGTGTTCTCGGAAGTGCACGATCCGAGCAACAACAATGCGGGGCAGTTCGGCTGGCGAAAACCGCGAGCGTTGAATGACCTGGCTGAAGAACGGGCGTCATACTTCCAGACCCTGCAGAAGGAGATGTCTTGCCCCGGCAGCAAGCGTCCGCAAGGGCACCAAGCTGCCACGCTGCTGGACCTGCTCACCATCCGTGCGTTCCATAGCAAGAATCTGAGGTGCTGCAGCCTGGTCACGGCTCTGGGATTCCGCCTGCGCGGGGGGCTGCAGACCAACATCCCCGCCATTATCGTGTTCGTGGCGCGCAAAGTGCACCGTCACTGGCTGCATGAGAGCCAGGAGCTTCCGCAGCTGCTCGAGGGCCCTGGGGGCGTCTGGTGCGACGTCGACGTCGTAGAGTTTTCGCACTTAGGCCAGCAGAAGCAGCCGGAGCCCGTGTACACCAAGCTTGTGGAAGGGTTGCAAGGCCGCGACGCCACCATTGGCTCCGGCTCGCAGGTGGCCTGCTACGAGCTTTATGGCACGCTCGGCGCCATCGTGCGCAGCAAAACCGGCCTCTCCCAAGTCGGCTTTCTCACCAACCGTCACGTGGCCGTGGATCTCGACCACCCCGTGCAGAAACTCTTCCACCCTCTGCCGCCCCGCATGGGCCCCGGGCTCTACCTCGGCGCCGTGGAGCGCACCACCACCTTCATCCGGGAGGATCTTTGGTACGACGTATTCGCCAGCATGAATCCCGAAACGTTCGTACGCGCAGACGGCGCCTTCATCCCATTCGACAGCAACTTCGACGTGCGCAATTTCGTGACGCCGTTCGTCAAGGGCGTAGGCGAGGTGGGGGAAATCATGCCTGTGGACTTGCAGGCCCCTCTCGAGAGCCTGATCGGCAAGCACGTCATCAAAGTGGGCCGAAGCTCAGGGGTGACCAAAGGCAGCATTCTTGCCTACTCCGTGGAATACAACAACGACAAAGGTCACTGCTTCCTCATCGACTTCCTCATCGTAAGTGACAACAACCAAGACTTCGAGTCCGAGGGCGACAGCGGGGGCTTGATCATGGTCGTCGGCGAGGAAAATGAGAAGCCACGACCGATCGGCATTGTGTGGGGTGGCACCATTCACCGTGGCCGCCTGAAGCTCAGGAACTGGAAGGATCCAGAGAATTGGACGAGCGGGGTGGATCTGAGCCGGCTCCTGGACTCCCTGGAGCTCAGCATCATCACCACCAACGAAGCTCTCGAGGAAGCACTGGAAGTGCAGCGACAATGCCTGGTGTCGTCGCGTCAGTCATCAACTCCGCGGTTAACCATCCGCTCCCTGCTGAGCACGACGCTCCCGAGCCGGCACATCCAGTACATGGAGGGAGGCTCCTTCCGATTCGACCACCATTTTGTAGTGCCACCGGAGGACAGGGCGCAGCACCACTCATCGAAAGAGATGATTAAGGATTTGTTGTTCACAACGCCCTCGGAAGCTCACTCGCAGGCGAACAAAGACAGCAACAGCAACAGCAGCTTGGTACAGTTGCAAGCTGCTCTCGACAGCAGCTGGCACACCACTCAGGCAATGCCAGTGCACAGACGACGCTCCGCTCCCGCGCTCAAAGTGGACGACCCGCTCGAGCTTTCACTCTCCAGCCCCTTGTCCAGGCGTTGAACACGCATGCACGCTCATGCGGCAGATGCCACTTGTTGTGGAGAATCCAGCATTTCCTTTTAGCGGTTTGTGCCGCATTCCTGCACCCCCAACTTTCTCCGATGCGCTCCAATGCGGCAGCAAACGAGCTCGCCCGTCCGGTGAGTCCCGATTGCTCTCATTACCCAATCCGTGAGCTCTGAAGCACACGGTTGGACAATTTCTATATACGCCATGACTGGCAATGCACCCATCGTTCCCAGCAGTCTTCCGAAGATTGAGCGACCAGAATTGAATCAGCCTCTGGTAGCTGCAAGATCGACCAATTGATCGACCTTTGTTTCTATCCACCCAACCCACCCTGGCATTGGATTGGACTGTTGTTGAAAGATAGCACCTGAATTTTGAAGTAACTCACAGGTAATTGAAACTGGCATGCGTTTCGCCAGGCAATCCACAGGCAAGTTAAGGCTGCTGCTACTGCGAAGAAGATGAAGGAGAAGAATCAGTTCGAAAGAAGAAAAACCAGTTTGATAGAAGAAGAAGAAGAACAGGACGTTCACGACCTTTAGCTTGTTGTCCTCATTGTACTGTACTACTAGTGAGATATATCTCATGATTCTGTAAGCCATTCAACTGTGTGCATAGAAGTGCTGCTACCTCACTGCTTGTAAGAAAGAAGAATATTTTTTTGAAGGTTGAAGGAAGTGGGGGCCTGTTGTTTAGGTTTATACGATTGTCTGGGATTCGCAGTGGCCTTTTAATACATACACGATGCTGCGATTTGGTTGCGTTTTTTTAGATTGGATGAATGATTCCTTGTGGAAGATGCCTGATCTTCTGATCTCAGAATCACGTCGTGTTCTGCCCAATTTGGTTGCAAATCACGAAGCTTGAGCTGACAAGCCCTATTTCGGCCGTTGATCAGCGGCTGTATAGATAGAAGTGGGATTGTCGTACAGATTCGATGCGCCCACTTGAATTGTTGGCTTCTCCTTCTGCGCGCTCTCGAATTGGACTTTGCGGGCGGGGTCCTGCGCATTTCTGTGACTAGGTCAATGCCAACTTGGTCAGAGACCTAGAATTGGCTGTGGCTTCAAGTACCAGCAAGTCATGAAATGTTAACCCTTAATTGTCACCGGGGACCAAATTGGTCCTCGGTGTCATTGTTTTTGCTTTTGGGGTCCGGCAGAGTGGTAGGGTGCAAATCTTGTCCAAAGGCACCCCTATTCTTTTATTTTTCCGAATCCAATGCTCTTTCCCGATCGCCTTTTTGAGGTTTGTGTGATCCGCGCAAAATTGTAGGGGCCACATGATCCCATGGTCAATGCACTTTGACTTGGCCTTTCTTTTTATTTTTTTGACGAATTTTTTTCAAAATAATAAAAAATCTTGATCTTTATCCCTATACCATGCTCTATGATGCCAATTTTCAGAAAAATTGACCCAAGGGGGGAAAAACCAAAAAAGCAATATGATATTTCTCACTCACGATCAGCAACCAAAACATTTTTATCTCAACGGTGCCATTTTTTGAGATTTTACCGGATTTGATTGATCTTTTTTGCATTGGTCACATCACCAAGTTACCTTGATAACCACCGTTTCCGATTTTCAAAATTGTTTTACCTTCAGTGCAGAAATAAGGCCAAAAGACAATGAGGTTGCATTTCACTCCAATTTGTGGAAAACAAGGATGTCAATTAAGGGTTAAATACAGTACAGATAATAGATATGAGACTTCTTCTGAAAGACTTTTGTTGTGAGATATTTGCGCTTGTCTTAAATAACATAAACTGTTTAGCAAGTAGAGAGCCTCTCCAACCTCTTATCGCTTTTATTTGAGGGTGAGGGTTGCTCCCACTTCTTGTAGACATCCGACCTGCTAAAATGAAGCCGTTTGTTAGAATTCTTGTTTCCTTCTTGCTTCTTACATTAGGAGGATTCTCCCCTCCTTTTAGCTGCATCCTTTGCCCTCCATTCTTACAACACTTCTTACGTTAGGAGGATTCTCCCCTCCTTTTAGCTACATCCTTTGCCCTCCATTCTTACAGCAGTTGCTTTTTTGCACTCTAGCTAGATTGAGTGGAGGGATTTGATGGTGTGGTCCACACATACGGATGAACCTACATTTTTCCTCCCTCATTATAAAGGGAGTTTTGCTACATGACGAACCTAGGAAAAATACATGTCTGCTCAAGCGTAGGGAAGTGCCCTTACTATCATTAGTGGGAAGCACATATAGAGCATGTTCTCAAAGTAATTGTTTTTCAACAATCCAATAGAAAATAGGGATCATGATGATTCAAGGTGATAGTATATGATGTCACAATCTTTGCAAGACTTGTCCAACGTAACAATTCTACAATCACTTATAATTCACTATTTCAAAATTGCTTCTTTTCACTTTCAAAGTGAGAATTCTTGCATGATTTTTGAACATTTAGGTTGATACATCTCAATCCATTTGAGTGATAAAACACTTATCACGATGGCCAATGTTTTTTTAGGTGAGGCATATCCATGCACCTTAGTTACAAGCGCCACCTTACTCAAACACTACAATTGAAACATCTCTTTCTCTCAAAGTAAAACACTCCGGATTGGCGACAAATGCTCTTTTAGATTATGCACTTTGAAAAACACTCAAATTGACGACAAACGTTCTTTTAGATTATGCACTTGGAGGCACATTTTCTAGGATTGGACATATGGTGCACCAAGCCAGTGACATTTGTTAGGATTGACTCAATGCATGCACAAAGTTCATGAAATTTTGAAATTTATGTCTCTTTCCATCCAAGTGGTAAAAAACTTATCTTGATGGCAAATAATTTTTAAGATTTAGCACGTGCATGCTCCAAGGTCAGATAGGATTTGGCGAATGTTGCATCAATATGCTCATATTCATTAGGATTGGCTAGTTGCATGTTGAAATTGTTGATATTCTTTTATTAACGTTTGTTAAGATTGGTTAGTTGCATGCATCAAGCCGTTAACATTTCTTAAGATTGAATAGATGCATACAACTAGCCATGACAGATTATAGTTTAATTATGATACCAAATTGATGTCATGTGTTTCATGCATAATAGTTCCAATATTAGAATTGTTATAGAATTTCCAAGTGTAGCTTTAAGAAATATGAATAATGTAAGATAAAGCATATACTCTTGATGACTATTTTCAAGCACTCTTATGAGTTTATTATATACATTCATCTTACAAAAATAGAAATTCAAACTCTGTACAACTTCCTTCATAATATCACACCTTTGGAATTTGAAACTAAGCTAATCAAAGATGTTCATTCTTACCCTATTGTGAAATTATATCGCATATGTAAAATTATGAAATGTGATATAAAGGAGGTTTTGAGCGTGGTTTAGGTTGCCCAAAGTACATGCCAATAAATGTGTATATAGGTTGATCAACATCACAACAGGGAAGATTACTAATATGTAAAAAAGTTCACTCCAACCAATTACATTTAAGATTTCTCCTACTTCTTTGAACACATAGACTTCTTCACCATAGTGTAACTCAAGTGTGAGTTATGGCCATTTGTTAGTAAAATATGCAATTACATTTATAACATATTCAAAAACATGTAAAAGTATGTGTATTTACTAATTTACCAATATGCATTCTCACCATTATCTGCTTAAGGGAACAAAGTTTTTTATACAAAAGAATGTACCCTATTGATATTTGTACACAAATAACAAATTTCTTTTGAGAGTTTAAGAAACCAACAAAAATATATAACACTATGAATATAATTATGCTTGTAGCACGAATTCATTCCGACACCGACATTTGCCTTCAACGAAGGAAATTGGTAAGAGCAACAAAGAAAATAGTGTGGAACGAGACAAATGAGTGAGCACTGAAGACGAGAGAGACGAAGTGTGGCAATGGCGATGGCGATTCCTCTCAATCTTCCCTGTTTGTTCTTCCACTTCCAGCACATCCTTGTTCAAGCTCTGAGTTGCACTTAAAATCCGCTGGATTGAGTTTTTCTTCCGCATTTGTGGTGATATGTCGCCGATCGGAGCTGCATCAATTGCGTGTCGTTTCCGCTGAGAGGCCATCCGCTTCCATTTGATCGAGTTCTATCAGCTCTCTCACCCGATCGGAAATCAGTAATCAGGTGCCTGTCTGCTCTCTTCCTTTTTGCGTTTGCATTCGACGGGTTTAGGGTTTGCGGCACAATAATCGATTCACGACATTATCTGCTGAGAAGGATTTGATCGTGAATTGCTTTTTTGTCCTGAATTTGCGTTGCTGTTGGATTGGCAGAAACGGTTGTGTTGATTGTGAGAAGAGTGATATTCCGAGGCAACGATTTGGCTGCTCGCACATGAGCGAAAGAATTGCGTGAGAATGATATATATGGTAGCATATTCATCGCCGTGGGATGGTGAGCTTTCATAGTCGTCTTATAACGGGTCGCCGTCAGATTACGTAGTGAATGCATTCGATTGAGTGCTTGATGTAGTGAGGTAGGATGGGAACCGTGGACGTGAAGCCGAGCCATGCTGAGGCGTTTGCGTCTCTGTTGGAGCCGGGCAATGGCGAGCCAGAGTACGTGGCCATGCGGCGTCTGCTGCTCTACAGAAAAGCGATGGAGAACAAACTCGTACGGCAAAAGTGGGAGCTCAACGGAAAGGGATATGTAGCATTTCACGAGTACATGCGGCACTTGAAGAAGCTTCAGAACAGCAGTGCTCAAAACTCTTCGCAACCAGTAAGTCCAACCAGCACACAGGCGGCATTGGACAGCGGGCCATGGGCAGCATATGAACGAGGGAGCTGGAGCTCCAGTAGAAGCATGGCAATGAGCGAAGCTCAAGAGATTCCCAATGAGCCCGGGTACTCCTTCGTGGGCGTGCATTGCATATTCGATGAATGCAAAGCATCCGTTAACATTGTGAAGTTTGGGCACATGAGTTCCGAGCTTCTGGCATTCGGAGCCTCCAACGGGCTGATCACCTTGTGCAGCGTGCCGGAAATACTTCACCGGATGACGGGCCACTCGAAGGAGGTGACAGACCTGGACTGGTCAAGCAATAATCAGTATTTGAGCTCGTCGTCGTTGGATAAGAGTGTGCGAGTCTGGGATGTGAAGAAAGGAGAATGTCTTCGGGTGATATACGGCACAGCTCCTCAGCTTAGTATTCGATTCCATCCTGTCAACAACAATATTCTGCTCGTGGGGAACGGGAGCAAAGAGATCTCGGCGTTCAATTTCAGCACGGGGCGGCTCATTCACAAGCTGGCGCTAGAGAACGACGTGACAGCGTTGGATGTGGACCATTCAGGGCACCTTCTGTTTGCAGGGGACTCGAGGGGCACGGTTCACAGCGTCACTGTGAAGATGCACCACGGCAGCTTCGTTATGCGGAGTGCACATCGATCGAGCTTGAAGCACAAGTCGGCCACCACCACTATCCAGTTCCGGACATTCTCCCGGTTGGCAGCGGGACCCGTGTTGCTGGCAGCCACGCAAGACGGGCTGCTCCGGTTCTTCACTGTGGCGCTCCAGATCCAAGGATACCTATCGCTCAAGTGCTCGTTGCAGCTCCCCCCGCGCGCGCGCAACATCCGAGCCTCCTTCTGCCCGCTGCTGTCGCTCCAGAAAGGGGAGTTTATTGTGTCCGGTCATGAAGACTCCAATGTCTATTTCTATGACTTCACTCGCCCCCGGCATCCGTGTGTAAACAAGCTTCAGGGTCATGCCGTGCCGGTGGTTGGAGTCTCGTGGAACCATGGCGAAAATCTCTTGGCGTCCTCTGACTGTGAGGGTCTGGTCATCGTTTGGAAACGAGCCAAATTGGCCCCCAGGTAACTCATAGCCCATTGAGCAATTTTTTGAGTCCGCATGCTTCGATTCCTCCACTGAATTGCCTACATTTACAATCACCTGAGTTGCCTTCAATACTTGTATGACATGAAGGGCTCAGGAGTGTTACTCTACAATAATGTGGACATCATGGTCACACTGCAGCTATTGAATACCCCATTTGAGAAATACCACGAAGTGTATAAGGAAGCAAGTAGAATTTCGAAGAGCAGTGAAGCTTGCAACATGTGTAATATATGAGCAAATCTTTCACTCCCAACTGTCACTGGTGGCGGATGTTATTGTTGATTTCTATCATCATGACTTGTACGATGTCAGTACATTGAGCGATTGTTCGAAGCTCATGCTCATGTAGAGTATGCATGAGTATGCTGTAGAGTATGCATGAGTATGCGTGCTTCTCTATCAGGGGTTAAGATCTTTAGGGGTTAAGATCTTTAGGGGTATTTTCATTTTGTCTTTTGAGAAAAATGATATAAGAGTAACGGAATGCATATTTTGTAACACATCTAAGTTTCTCTTCGAACTCCTTGTGACTTTAGGGTTTGATATCCCAAGCAATATGCTCTTGAAGTAATTTGGGGTTGGAGGCCACATGTTTAAAATCAAAATCATAAAGAAAAAAAGTCCTTGTGGTCCCAAGTGAAAATGCCAATATTTACTAGAAAAAAGTCATTGGCTAGGAGTGGCCCTCGGAAGGCTCGTAAGGGTAAAATATAACAATCCAACATATGAATCTGTTGCAAGGTCCCATAAATTCCCAAGAGCAACTTCAATATTAAGTTGCACCTCTTCAAAAATCCTATGAGAAAAGTAACTAATTTTTTTGAATACATCCTAACAAGAGGATTTTGAAAAGCAACTTTGCTTTGCAGTAATGAAGAGATGGCATTTACCAAAATAGGATATTCTTACGAGAACCTAGATCCTACCAACAGGTTCATATGCACTAAACTTATGTTACCAATACCCAATACATTTTTCATCTTGTAATTCAAGTATATGTACTTGGTGTACATCATAATTGAAATGCTACAAAGAAGTATCCCATCTTCCTCCCCTTCGCCATCCATCATACATACCTTAAAAGCATCTTCAGTGTCACAATTTTGATATGTTTACACATCTTCTTTTCTTTGATTAGGTTTACTCAATCATGAATCCTGAAATTTCAAACATTCACAAACAACACTCAACAGAGATGTCAAATACTGCATTCAAAAGACGGTTGTATTCTGTATTGCAAAAGGCTTGTTAGACTTATAGCTAACAACCAAACATCACTCACAGAGAATGTATCAACTCGTGAACCTCTCAGTCTCCGAAAGGCTCACGACATTGTTGCTCACAAGACTCAACATTCGTCGATTCAAAACTACCTTGGGACTCACGCCCCCATCCACGAGGGAGGCCAAGATCATCTAACATTCTTCTTCAACAATCGCTAACTTACTCAGCTACAAAATTCCAGTAAAGGCTGTACAGGCAAGAGTGTGATTAGTGGTCTTGCCCAAAGTGAAGGATGCTCCACACGTCCATGACTCCGGGCGGGATGGAGTTGTCAGTGGCGGACTTGACGGCCACCTTGGCGACGGTGGCTACCTTGACAGGAGGCACAAGCAGCTTCCCGAGCACCGGCACCTTGGAAATCGCCTGATGCTTCAGAAGAAGCTCCAATGGCGTCCCAATCGCATTCAGAGGAATCTTCACTTTGCCGACTTGCCGCACCCCGTGGATGAACCCGGGCCGCAGAATTACGCCACTGTATGGGAACTTGGCCAGCAACTCATCTTCCGCAGCTCGCTTACCTGCACAAGAGCATTCATCATACAACTCCTGTGCGCAATAACCTCAATCCTATGAATCCTGTGCGCAATCGGCTCACTCCTATGGATCCAGTGCGCAATCGGCTCACTCCTATGAAAACTGTTCGCAATTGAATTGGTCATCTGCATCCTGTGCGCAGTCGAATTGGTCATATGAATACTGTTATAGTAATTCAGGGACTGTGGAGAATTCGTGTACCTGCGTAGTAGCCGCGCAAGACGAACGAGGGGAGGCCGAAATCGTGCGCGGAGATGAACACGAAGCGCTCGACGCCGGCATCAGCGGCAGCCCGAATGGCGTGCACGTTAGCGGCACCGTTGATTTTCTGCATTTGCTCATTGGAGCCGAAGCCTCCAACGCAGGAGATGACAGCGGAGACGTCGTCTAGGGTTTGGCGCCATTGAGCGGGATGGAAGAGATCTCCCTTCACCCACTCCACGTCGTTCAACCAGGCGTCTGCTACTGCAGCCGGACGCCCCGATCGGCTCACACTCGCCACGGCAATGCTCTTCGACAAGGCTTCCTTGCAGACGTGCGTTCCCACGTAGCCATTCCCCCCGAGCACCAGCACCTTCTTCCGATCCACGAACTTCGATTCCACCGACTCCGCTGCCTCCACTGTACCCGTCGTGGACACCGAGTAAGCTCTCCGAAGGAACTTCCAATGCTGCAGCCCTTGCTTGCTCGCCATTGCTCAAATCTGACCACTCGCTCTAAACCCTAATGCTCGACATAGCTCGATTCAAAATGCACCCATCACAAGCTCATCGCCGTGGCACATTCTCGACCACGCACTAATCAATGCATCATCGTCCCCGAAACCGCAGCTGACTGAGCCTTTTCCTTGCCTTGAGTGTCAAGAAATGTTCAGGGTTTAGGAATTCGCCTGATTTCTAAATACCACCAGTCGGTATTCGGCAAGTATGGCGTCCCTGCTGAGCAAAGGCGAGTTGCTTCTTCCTCTTGGATGAAGCTTCGATGCTGGAATCGGCAACTTTGATTATTGACTGAGATTTCGAATGCGCGATTGATCAAGTGCAGATCCATTATCATCGGCTGCCATTGCTGGTGTCCAGCGCAGTTGCAAGATGTGTGTGCTGGGATCCAGCAAGCTTGACACCGATTGACATTTCCAATTCAATCATCGAGTGGTCCCTTTCGTAAAAGAGAAGCACCAAGTCACCTAAATTTGCACTACGAGCCATTGGATGTGATCATTGCACCAAGTTATAACATGCATCTCATAGCAAGATAGATGGATAGATAGATAAGAACTCCAATCTTCAATTGAAGATGGGCGTGAATACAGTGTCTCTTTGTAATGTCATTACCTCGATGGCCACAGGACAAAGAGGTAAAAGAACCTCATAGCAATTGTGAATGTTGAGTTCATCCATTCTTGAAATGTGCATAGTTTTGTGTAAAGTTTTGAAATTCAAGGGATGTACCGCTCGTCTTGCATTAGAAATGAGAAACCTCGTGTCAAACTTCACTCTAGTGGACAAAGAAGCCATTTTTTGTTTGACAATCTTTCACTGTAAATTTAATCTTATGCTTCCAGGCCCAAGATGTCGAAAAACGACACTTTGGATGAAAGGCAGAAACTTTGAAGAGCCATAACTTTTTCATATGAACTTTGTTTTGGACGAAATCACTTGGGATGGGTCCCAAATCGAGTCTGGATTGTGTAGTAAAAATTGCAGATCCATACAATGGAGTATGAATAAATGCTGTGCATTTTAGTGAATACAACTCTTCTTTTTGAATTTTCAAACATGGGGCAAGTTTTACCATTGTGAGGCAATTATAGGAAATCAAATTTAGTTTTCATTGATTATTTTTACATAATAATGATCTTAAGATGAAAACTAATAACTTCGTAGTTGGAGGTTTTTTGATCCAAATACTTCTGGTATTGGATTTTCGATGATGTTTCAACAATGAAAAAGGTGAAAAAGTGGATGATATTTGAGGCGCTATATCTGCTTCATCCACTGTTGGAATTCAACTTTGTGTTTTGGAATAGGTTCCAAATAGACCATTGTTTAAGTGGTAAAAACCTTGACCCGATCGAAGGTATTTTGAGTTTAAGGCAAAAATTTGAGTGCAAGGGGTGTAGATTTGGACCCTTTGTCCTTTGTAAATATCTTGGAAATTTTCACCCTTGCAAGGCTATAATTTGAGCCAAGATTTTTTTTATGAATCCTTTTGGACAAGATTTTGTTGAAATGGGGTTGAACAACTTTTTATTTGATAAATTTTATGTTGCAATATGTTTGTTGATAGCATTGTGTCCACCCTGAGAGGGGATAGTAGGCCTACGTCATTGCTGTTATGTCCCATGGGCATATCATCAAGGGTAGGTCGAACGAGCATTTTATTCACGCCATGCCTAAAGGGATTTGGTGTTCTTATTTATTTATTTTGATAGCCTTTTCACTTCAAAGTGAGAATGTTGAAATTCCATGATTATTTTGAGTATTAATATGTTATGCTCTTGCAATATGTGAGGCTTCATGACTTCAAATTTGATTCACATGACCTACAACAATTATATTACAAGATCTAGAGATCTAGAGACTGTACAGTTGAGATCTAAATAGCATTCCTTCATTTTCATCTATGACACTTTGCAAAAAATTATGTTCTTAGGCTCCAGACCCCACTTGGGCATTTAAGTGTCCAAGTAAGTTAAATCATGTATGTAATATTTCCATCATGTTACAAGTAAGTTGGTTAAGTTTATTTAAAATAATGAACTAAACAAAACTTATAAATGTGAGTCAACGAGCTCATAGAAGTTCTTACATTGTTTATTGGTGGGAGCTTAAAGTTTTAACAATACAGTTTATAATGAATGAAAATACAATCCAATTAGCTTTGAGTTGAAGATCTTAAACCATGAAATCATCATTTTAAAATATTGTCTATTTTTATTATTATCTACTAGCAATATACTCGTCGTCCCGACGGGAAAGCTCTTTATATGGTACTTTTATAAATTTATCCCGTGTCTACCATTTCTTTATATTATGTTTATCATATTTATATATGTCTGTGTTTTGTTTTTTTTTTTTTTTTTTTTTTTTTTTTAAATAATCCAAAAACATAAAAGAAGGTAGGTAGGTAGGTAGGTACGTTGGTGGGTAGGAAGGATTGTCGTACAATATTTTATTATATACTAGTAAGGTACCTATCGTCTCGACAAGAAGCTCTTTATATGGTACTTTCAAAAGAGTATCTCGTGTCTACCATTTCCTCAAACAAAATTATATACGCTTGTGTTTTTTCTAACATAATCCAAAAAACATAAAAAAGGTTGGTAGGTAGGTAATTTTGTAGGTTGGTAGGTTGGTAAGTTGGTGGGCAGGAAGGATCACCGTACAATATTTTATTATAGAAGTAGATATAGATTTTAACAAAACAATTTCTCTTTAAATATTAATATATTTCCTCACTTGAGTTTTAAATAATTGAATATTTGAACAACTCAACAATTTTGAAAAAATAATTTTGGAATCAATCATGGTGTTTCTCGGTTCTAAATATTATTCAATATACGAATGGAATTTCCAAAAAATAATCATATCTTGACCCCTATTGTTGATAAGAGCCTAGTTCTCCAATTGTCTAAATTTAGATGTTATAAAATTGAAGCTTTTGCATGTTGTAGAGTTTTTTCATATCTTTTTGAAATGTCCTTTTGTGCTTCAAAGTTCCTTATACTTTAGGAGATATTCATGGACAAAGTTTACAAACACTATTTGGGCATACTCAAATTTGCCCCAAATTGCAGTATATGCTCATTTATTCTCAAAATTTGCCCAAAATCAATTAAATTGCAAAAATTATAGTTTTTAATATTTAGTTAAATATTTTTTTAATTTTTTTGTTTTTTGTTGTGGTACATGTAATAAGATCTGAAGGTATGAGCTCAGTATTCACATCCTCAATCAAATGATTTTTCACATGCACTTTTTATTGTTCAGACTTGTCTTTGTATTTGAATTTCAACAAATCTCCACACCTTCAAATTGCCTTAGGTTTTATAGGGCGTATTGGGTAAATATTGCATAGACACAATCCTAACTCACCTAAATGTGAAGTTGCTATCAAAATGGTTATCTTGCCCTCAAAGTACTGCTTACCCTTTTTCCAACAAGCCCAAAAAACTTCTTCCAAAAATTTTGAACATTTTGATCTTCCAATTGCTAAGGAATCTCAGTGTGAACTCTTATATACATATGTACGTACAAGTTAGAAACTAGATCCTACGGTTTCATGTGTGAAAGTCCATTACAATTTGATAACTCTCACCTTGCATTAAAAGTGGGTAGTCTCCAGACGTTTCGACAATAATAATCTCTCGTACAACGAAGATACATTTCTTCCTAGAGTGAAAATCTCAAGAAAAGTTAACCCCTAAAGGTCCAAGAAAGCGGACATCGCTTTTCGGAATTTCCGTAGAGAGAAAATTCAGCCAACTTTGACCATTATAATCTCAAAATTGAAGAGAAATTAACGGTTCAAATTTGACATTCGAGAAAAGGGTCAAGTTAACTTCAAGATCCTACGGTTGGATCTTCCAATCAATGCTTAGATTGAGTTTCTTTGAACCTGAAGTAGAAAAAGGTTCTTTTTGATAATTTAAACAATTTTGTATCAAGGACCATTAGGGGTTAAGGTTTAGGGCATGTCAACAATAATATTCCCAACTCACATACTTATTCTCACACAAGGCAAACGGGTGAGCTTAAAGCTGGCCAGCGAGCTGGTCTCGGAGCCCCTCGACCCTACCTGCCCGCCCGATCCCCTGCCCGGCCAGAAAATCCATTTTTCCCGTTTTTTGCATTTTGGAATGCCCTTTTGTGTTTTTTTTTAAAATTTTGAGTTTAAAAATGGGGTCTAAGACCCCATTTTACACTAGGGGATGCCCAATGGAACAATGGGTGACATCAACCATTAAAAAATTAGGGGGCAAATATACCCCAATTTTTATTTGGGGCAGGGATTATTTGCCCCACGAGAGGCTCCGTGACCAGCTCGCTGGGTAACTTTAAGCAGATCCAAGGCAAACCAACTACCCCATAATCTCAAAGCACATGGAGTAAATAAGTCCATAAATGGGGTCAACGAATGGACGCAAGCGTGTGAGAACATGGCTTAAAATGTAAGCAACACGGAGTAAATGATAAGGGGCGCACATGTGGAGACCGGAGGAGCCGGTCAGATCCGAGGAAAACGAACATCTACTTGCAAAGATCTACAGCGCTCCGAGCCTCCGCGGTCACCGGCACCCCCACGGTTACCAGCCCCCCTTCCCTCCTTTACTACTGCTCCCCCACTTGAAACCCTAATTGCTCTGTCGTCTCATACTTCATACCCCGGCACTGCGCTCATCGCTCCACCATTCCCGATCGCATTTCCCTTTTCCGGTGAGATTCCTCTCTTCGCCCTTTTCTAGTGAGGAGTGGCACACAGCTTGGTTTTGTTCTGATTGTGCTGTTTGAGTGGATGCAGTATCGGACGTGAGCAACCATGTCTTGGCAGACTTACATCGATGACCACTTGATGTACGAGATTTCGACTGGCCATCAGCTGAGTGCTGCTGCCATCATTGGCCTTGACGGAAGTGTCTGGGCTCAGAGCTCACATTTCCCTGTGGTAATTGCTCAATCTTTTTTTTTTGTGAGATTTTTCGATTTTCTCGATGCGCCATTTTTTGTGTTTCGTTTCAATTTAAGATCAGGTTCTGTGGATGTGGTGCTTTGGGTTAGGATCTGACCATTTCCCAGTCTGTGGAGTACTATTTTGTGATTCTTGTGTAGTGCAAGGGTTTCGTGATCGCGGCCATTTTAGGTTTTTTGGTTGCGCCTATTTTGTTTTGCGCTGGAATTAAAGATTAGGAGCTACGGCTGTCGATCTTTGGGAATGAATCTGACCATTGAGTAGCCTATGGAATCGATGTACACTACGTTGTGTTTCTTGTGTACTGCAAGGGTTTCGTGATCGGTGCATTGAGGGGTTTCTCTTTTTTCGGTAGCGCCATTTTTGCTTTGCGCTTCAATTAACGAAACGAGTCTGATCTATGCTAGCTCGTGGATACGACGTATACGTATTATTTGTATTTCTTGTGTAATGCAAGGGTTTCTTGATCATGGCCGTTGTAGTTTCATTTTTATTGTGGAATCGCCTTTTAATGGATCTCAGTAGGGTTTGATTTTAGTATTTATCGTGGATTCTGCTTACAGTTAAGCCCGGAGGAGATTCAGAAGCTCAATAATGGATTCGAGGAGAACAGCGAACTGCCATCGAAGGGGCTGTTTCTGGGAGGAGCCAAGTACATGGTCGTGCAAGGCGACCCAGGGATTGTCGTCCGTGGAAAGAAGGTAAGGGTGATTACTTTAATAAATGAGCACCGAATTTCTTTATTCATTCTATATGGTTTTCACATGGATTGTTTTTTTCATCATTTAATAGGGTTCAGGAGGTTGCTGTGTTCGGAAGATCAACAGCGCATTCATTATCGGTCTTTACGACGAGCCTTGTACTCCTGGGGAGTGCAACATAGCAGTGGAGAGGCTTGGTGACTACCTGTTTGACCAAGGGCTTTAAGTGATGATTCAGATGCTCATGGATTCTTTTACCTTTTTGAGTTTTCTACTTACATCCTCGACGTCGTCTGGAAATGCTTTCCAGAGTTTGTAGTCCGTGGGCTGCCAGGGGAGAAGAGTAAACTAATAGTGGGTTGGAGCGTGAAGTTAATACTCCTGTTAAAGAAACAGTGGATTAGTTTTATTTTCTTCGATTTAGATACAGGAAATCTGCCGTGCATTGTCTTGACATGTTAGTGTTGTTCGGAAACCTACGATGAGAGGTGACGTTTGTGTTGCTGATTCTTCTTTTGGTAGGTTGGCTTCTGTAAAGCCTCTCTTGATCCGTCAATAAACTATGTGATTGTTCTGTGTACGCTACTCTCTGTCAAGGAAATCACTTTTTATTATAAGGAAGATTTTCAGCTGTAAGACGATCTCCGGAAGACTTGGTGCTGTTTTAGACCCCCATGTGCACCGTGTTTCACTGAATCTTTTGTTCATCCATTATGTAGAATAATTTTGTAGTTATTGAGGTGAGAAGGGTGCATTCACACATTTAGTCCCGAACTACATGAATGTGGTAGGGTGAAATGAAGATATTATCTCTGCTTGTGAAACTATGCTAAGTAATCAGTATCAGTGACTGAGTATATTCTATTTCACACATCAGTGACTGAGGGATGTGGGTATGTCAGGGTTGAATAGATAGTTAGTTTTATTATGTGCCGTGTACAGATACGGGGACAAATACAAATAAGCTTTGACAAGGAATTCATTGAAGTCCTGTCGTCGATACTTTTCTAGAATCCCTAAAACCGCGTAGGATTCGGCACATTCCGGTACCAAAATGCCCAAAGAATCACTACCCTACATTTACAGAGAAAAATAGCTACAGTACGTGCATGTAAACAGATCTTTGTTCAGTAACAAATGTCTATTCGGTTGAGTGGCAAAAGCAACGCTCGTATCCCAAGGCACTGTCGTGCGTAATGAGGATGGATGTTTGAGGTGACCATGAAGCGCTTCAAGATTTCTCGGAGGTGTGTGTGCGCATGCATGTTTTTTTTTACATAGACTTGCTAGTTGAGAGCATGCTGCAGTTGGCTGCAGTTGTTTTGGCCAAAAACCAAGTGACTAGGACACTCATCAAATTTTCTCTTCTGTTTGTGTGAAAATATCACAACTCAACAAATTGAACTTTAGAAATGCTCCACAAGAGCCTTTGGTTTGAGTTTGCACTGCGTAGGTATCGGGCTGCTCAAGGCTTGCTATTGCTACAAAAGGTTTCTTAGTTTGTACCTGAATTTTCAGACATGGACATGGGATTTTTAAAAACATTGGAGGTGTTGATGGCATTCAAATTGAGCAGTCGTCTTGCTCACACGACACAAAGCGTTCAATGCTCGAGTTGCAATGAATGATAGCAACGATGCCCCTAAAGAAATTCCAGACCCTAACCTCCAATGATAATTAGCCATTATCACTTCCGCAACATTGCACCACTTCAATTGTGTAATATTTTCTATTTGTTGGATGTCGGGATGTGATTTTGATGGACGCTTCACTTAACAATGGGGTTTTGGCTCTACTTGCTTGAGCTTGTGAGATTTAGATAAAGTTGCAGCCGCAATTTGCCAAATTTTAAAAGTTTTTGTCATTGATTACATTCAAGAAGTGGTGTTTGTCTAACAACATGATCTTACCTAATATGCCACGGTCACATTGAGTAACACTCCTTTTCAAATTCATTAGATATTTAATTATGTGGTTTGTGGTTTTTTGTAGTGGCTGCATGAGATTACACAATGCCAAAGTGTTATAGTGAGGGTTGGCGGTTGTAGATGGCGTTCTCCTCGGCCACGTCTTTTGCCATGTAGGATCGACAAAACCTTTGAGCGCAAAAGTGATGGCAAGTTACTTTAATGCCTTGATGGTGACCTTAAGTGCTATCCTACAACTTGTGTGTCAAAATAACTTTAGGATTTTATGGATTTTGTAGTGAAACTAATTAGGTTAAGTTTTAGTTTTAGATTTTAGTTAAGAGAAATATAACTTTGATTTCAAACATTTTAAAACATATTCAAAATGAGCTCCACATGAACTTCAGAGTAATGTTGAATCAAATGTACAGAAATGTGAAAATAATTTCAAATTGTGAAATTTGCCGACTTCTTTATTACCAAATTACTCCAGTCTTGTACGACGAGAATTTATGAGGCTTGGCAATTTAGGGATTGAATTTATTAGTGGCATAAATGGATAGGCACCTCTCCTTTGTGCACTTACCCTTGAAGGTCCAAGCATGTTTATAAGCCTTCAAAACTAAAAACTGAGATTTTGACTACTTTGTGTGAGTTGAGGTACTTCAATAGTTTTTACTCTGTTGGTATTTCCAGAAGTAAAATTTTCAAGATGACTACTTCCACTAACATCATGTTAAATTTCAACTGTTGGATCTTTAACGTTTCTGAGATCGTGATGTTCAAAGTTGATGTATTAAGTAAATTCATTTCACACACTTATAATTCAAATGGTCAATTCCTACGAGATCAACATGAATAATTTTTATAACATAATTTGATACATTTCCAATTGCTTAACTCCTAGAGGTTCGAGAATCCGAAATGGATTTTTGAAATTCCAGCAAGAAGAAAAATTTAGTAACTTTGACTATTATAATCTCTCAAAGGAAGAAGAATCAGCGGTTCAAAATTGATACGTGCACTAATGGTCAAGTTAGCTTTGAAATCTAACGGTTGGATCATTCAAATATTGTTCAGATTGAGTTTTAAGGGCTGAAATAGAAGTAGTTATTTATTTGTTTTTCAATAATTTCTTAATTTTTCTAAAACAATAATTTAGGTAATTTTGCATCATGGATGTTTTGGGGTTGACTGAGAAACCTAAAGCAGGTCGATGCTATTTCCGGGCAAGTTTCCATAATTATTCTTTAATTTAATTTACTTCTTTTGGGGATTTCGACAAATATTGATTTTCTTAGGATTTTCTTCCAAGGGAGAGATATCTCATATCATAATTTCAATAAGCATTTTAATAATTACATGTTGTTGCCTAAGTTTAGGCACTTTCAAGGGGGCTATAATTTCCTGAAATCCTATATAAATGAAACAAAATCAGTAGCATATATTAAGGATTTTTGTGTATATGAGTATTTTCTTTATTGTAGTTTCCTTGAAAAAAATATAGAAAATTATGTTATAAGGCATCCACGTAAATTCAAAAAATTCAAAATTTAAAGTGTCATCTTGGACTAATATGAATATTAAAAAAATAAATTATTACACTTGATTGCTACAACATCCTCACCATTGATAATTAATTTACTCCTTTAACCACAATTTTTTTTAAAGGTGACCATTGGAGTTTCTACTCTTGAGTTTTTTATGTGAACTCTCAAAAAAATTAGCTACCACAACAAAAATCATGTATATAATATGACAAAAGCATATGTTATGAAAATAAAAGCATTTAAATTTTCACCTCTAGAAAGGATGAAGAGAGAATCATTTTTAAAGCTCTAAGGATTACAAATGGTTTTGTTTCTAAGGTTAATCTTTTGGGGATGAGGCTTTCGCTATGTGGAATACATTCAAGTCCTGCAATTGAGTTTTTTGCATAAAATTGCAATATTGACAAAGTTAGCTTGCTGTACTAGAGTGTATCTGATAATTATTTTGATGCATCCCACATTGTTTAATGATTGTATCAAGATGAGAAACATTTGAACAATTCCAAAACCCGACTAGACCTAACTCCTAACCAAGATGTATATTAGGTTGTGTTATTTATAAAAGACATATTAGACATCCACAGTTTCAAGTATTGTTTATAATGAGCACGCAGACTATCAAATTTTTTATGATGATATTTCACATGAGGAATTAAAAATTAAACTACTCATCTTTTACATTTTACACCATATTGTTTTCTTAACAGTTTTAACACTTTTTCAAACCTTTGATGATCTCACAAAGAACTTATACCGGATACAATACCGTGTAGATGCAAAAATCTTGATAACGTCCACCATTTTCTTGGCTTGTATAGTGGAATGACCCAATGAACTATCTCTTATATCTCAAAGTAATCAATACGACTCACAGCCTGCATACAAGACGTATGGAGATCTTCTAAAATTGTTAAATTTTATTTAATAAATATATATTAGATATACTTCTGAATTATAGTTTTATGAATCTACCTTGTTAGTTAATAAATCATGACATTTTTATTTTATTTTTTTCGTTTGTGTAATCTTTAAAATGTTATAAATAAGTGCACTATTGTCTACTAAAGTGTTGTATGCATATTTTAATACCATTACACACTAATATTAATAAATGAATTTAGTAAAGCTCAATCTTTAGTAAGCATCTCAAACCTCATATATACTAAAAATATTGATTTAGATGTCATATTTATATCGTTTGAAGTACAACTCAATATTCTAGCAACAAAAATCTACCAAACAAAGTACTTGATTACATCTAGCATGTGAGACATATAAATCAACACTATCGGATTAGAGCTCATGTTTAAAATACTATTATACTCAAGAATAATTGATACAATCATTTATGGTGAAGTTAACCATTGACATCAAAACTAAGGATTAAAATTTATATTTTGTGAAGAGTTCAACTAATGAACCGAATAACTGATCAAAAACAACAAAGTAGTAATTTATTGTACCTTTAGTTTAAAAGTATTGGTACCTCTGGTAGTGGTGCAACATGTTGGGTCGCAAGATGCATGTGGGATGCAGTTCGTTGCATCCAATAGGAAAAAAAAGCAGTCATGGCGACAATCATTGAATCTCGAAGAGGGAATTTGCAAATTGGATGTGCAAGGGAGGGACTTATCACTTTAGGGTGCGGAACAACATCCACATGACAAGCGTCTGAACTACCTCTAGATTGATTCCTTCTACCCCGTTTTCGTTTCCGTCTACGTTGTCTTCTTCTTATAGGCTTTTTTTGTGGTGGTGAATTAACACAACTCCCACTTCTTCTTATAGGCTTTTTTTGTGGTAATGAATTAACACAACTCCCACTTGCACTTTCGCTTCTGCTCCCGCTCTTACTCGTACTTCTACTTCTTTTTTTATGTACTTTCAATGTATCTCTACAATCACTAATATTAGTGAGATAACTCAAGATATACGTTTGTAGACACCAAAAAAATAAATCATTCATGCACACATTCACTATTGGTTGTGTTCAGTTTTTCTACAATGCTTTCCACAAATATTCCACCAAAAAATTTCCTTGCAAGAAGCTTAATGGAAATCCTTGTAGGACATGTCATTAAGCTTGGTGGAAATACCACAGTTTTCACTGGTATATTTAGGTATATTTACGCACGCTAAACGTATACAACTTATAATTCAATTTGTAATTTGGTTGCTACATAGCTTATATGATTTTTAAAATACCTTGCGCATTCTGGATGAATGAGATATCGATTACTGTGTTTGCATATACAACCAGTTTTCATGAGGCTGCTAATTGCACGCTTTACAAATTTTGGATGTTTAGAATTATCAAGACCTCGATTTTTGTATAATGTCATAACTTTGCGTTCAATTTGTTTACGAGTTGCTCTAGGTGTACGTTTGTTATAAGCCATGGCTGTTTTCACCATACATTTATATAGTGGTCGCCGCCGTGGCTTTTTTTTCCGCCCCATTCTTCAAAGTCTATCTTAATTTTGAAGCTATGAATCTTTTTCATACAAACAATCTTCTTCCATTTCTATAATCCTTTTCCATTTGCTACATAATCAAATCTTGATTCACAAACTTGATAAAACATATGCTTAACAAGTTCATAATTCTTAACCTTTATGGTCTTATCCATAGCAACCTCTATATATAATACAAGTTGAACTTCAATCAAGATGATGTTTTGGAATCTATTGATTCACGTTATTGGTAATCTAGTTTATTACACATTCTAATCAATAAAATTTATGATTCTCATTAAGAAACTTATTGTTGTAGGAGCTTCATTTTCTAATTGAGTTTTATCTCTTCAAATTCTAGTTTGACTTTATGATATTCTCATTATATCTTTGTTTTCTTTCTTTATTCACAAAAATATTGCAACAACTATTTCAGCATATTTTGAGCACTTTAGAATCTAAGCACATTTTCCTTGTTTGTAACAAACATTCTTTTATTTTAGTGTGGAATAATACACATGATCATGAGAGTATACTTTTATTGATTTACAATTCAAAAGTGGTGAAGATAAGCATATACTATCAATTTTCTTGAATTCTTAAAAAAATAATTTAAATTTTCTCATATAAGAATGAGACAAATAATTTCTCTGTTTTGAAAGAATTGTCTTTTGGTCACAACGTTTCTAAAATAGTTAATGTCTCTTCATTATTGAAAGGTTGAAGAGAAGCAATTTTGTAGAAAATTGTACAACTAAGTTTTCATTGAATATTATCTTTTTTTTGAAATCTTTGATTCAAATTCTCGAAGTAATTTTCATTAAAAATATTACAATTCTAAGAAGAATTGTTGTTAATATCATGAATACAAAAAGAATCAATTACGAATAATAAAAAGAATGTTTTTATTATATTTTCATATAGATAATTGCATATGGAATATTTCATGTGCCTAATTACCTTACCTCTTGATATACATTAAAGCAAATATCTATATACTTCAGAATTTAAATTTAAGAATTGATGCTTCAAAATTTCTTTAGATAATAATGGTAAAGAGTTTGATGAGATACTTTTAAGTCTTATGAAGACTATAACCTTGTCAATTGTAGAGATTTTAATGTGATTTTCTAAGTTGATAGATTTTCATGAACTCCCATTTTACTTAGAAGTGTCGAAAGAATCTAAAAGAAAAAAATAAGTTAGAATATACTTGATTTGCACATATTAATTGGGTTTCTATTAGTTTGACTACATGGCTCCTCTCTTTTCAGTAACACAACTTTGATTTTTTTTCAAAAAGGACGTTACCTTAGATGGGGGTTTCTCCAATATTTGCATGGTAGGATGGACGATAAGTGATGAATGGAAGTCCATGAAATTGTTTACTTTGCCTTGAACCTTGCTAATTCTATTTTCTATGCTCTTTGCTCTGAATGGTGCTACTAAAAAGAGTGTGCAAGGTTTTGGCATTTAAAGACTTGACACTTATTAAGATGCAACAAATAGATAGTTTTTAAAGGTTATCAAACTCCATAATATAGACCTTGTAAAATATAACTTATATTTGGACACCTTTAAGTCCACAAGCTTCACATGAACACCTTATGAAATTATTTTTATGGTGCTTTGTATATTTAGGACCTTCTTTTATTCTTTCATCCTTTATTTTTGGGAAGGCCCTAATGCGTTGTATGAATGTCCAATGCATTAACCTTTGTACATGCTTGTTAGAGGCTCTTAATGGATAAAGTTAAGTCCCAACTCCCTCTCTTTCTATATAAATAAATAAATAAATAAGTAAAGCTTTAAAGTCTCTCATTCCAATACAAGTATTTTCATAGCATGTGGACAATGTAATAGTCCATGCTTACATCCTCCTAAAGTCCCACATTCTTATCAGAAATATATTTATATTCAAGAATCTCCCACAACCTTTCTTTGATAAGTAAATAGTACATTCTTGGACATATTCATGTACCAAATGGCTATTAATTTCTACACGTAATTAAAAATCTAGCCAAAAGTAGATAAATATAAGTTGTAAGTCAATAAAATATGGGTCTACAAAAACAAGTGTTGATATCATGTTTAAATAAGTGTCATTGCTAATTTAAATTGATTAATTTAAGCATAGCTTTTTACCATTGATAAATTATTATATCATAACCTTTTTTTAACATGTGACCTCTATCACTGTTGTTCCTCCTATCCTTTTTATAACATAAAAATCACTTGAGTTGCAATCACATTTAAATACAAGTCTTTACATATAAACTCCTAATCGCGTCAAAACATTTGTTGATTTGAGATAATTTAGAAATAAATCTAAAAAATTTATGCATACTTGTTGTGGGGTTGTCTCTTAGAATTCAGATGTTAATTTGGTAACCAATACATTTTTAAATAAGTAAAAGATGGCAAGCATAATGTATGGAGCAAGGTGAATGTGTATATATAGCTTCCAAGTGAATGAATACATAGAGCATGCAAGTGATGCAATCATGCACAAATGAAACTGGGATTCTTCCAATTCAATGATTCACAAATTTGTTATCACAAGTTTGAATGTCGTGTGGCATCCAATCTAAAACCTTTTGATTACGTTTGCGTTCGCGGAAACACCCACCTGGTTCGCGGAAACACCCACCTGGCATCCAATCTAAACCTTTTGATCGTTGCCATTTAAGGTGAGACACCCATACTGGTGGAAACACTCATACTCAGCGCCCATGAGGCCATGCCCTAAAATGCACTCATTTTCAAGCAAGTTTTACCTACATACATGAATATATTCCCAAAAAAATTCACTAGAAGGCTATTATTGATTGGCAAAAAAAACCAACACAATGCAATTATTCATTGGCAAAGATGAGTTGTTATATTGCTTGATTTTGTCAAAGGGCTGTGCACGATTTCGGAAAAGGGTTGCGCACGATTTTGGGAAGGGACTATGCACTTTAATAGGTGTTTAGACTTCGTAAACTTTGAAAACTCATTGAATATTCATAATAGTGTTAAACCGCTTGTGATCACTTTACAAATACATAATAGAATTATCAGGATCTGCAAACAGGCTAAGTGTACGATAATAGGTGCTCCACCTTTCTTAATGCATGCCTGGAAAGATGTCCAATTTTCTTCAACGTTGGCATTTCTCATTCCAAAAATTCAAATTCCTCGATGTTTATACAAATTCAAACTAAACTTCGTTCAATATTCAAATCTCTCCATCTGTTAGTTCAATTTCTACCTTTCAAAAAAATTCTTCAAAATAGAGATAGATCATACAGAAACCGAAGTTTGTGTATTGTGCTGCGAAGGATCATCACATCTTGAATCCGCTCTAACTTGCTTCTGAGACCCAAAACTAGGAATTCCAGGTTTGGATCCTCTTATAGTTTCAAGCTTGTAACCAGACATGGATGCAACAAAAATTTTGGACAGTGTAATTTCAGTGTTACAAATGTACAATTAAAAGGAGTGGTGGTGGTGGACTTCCTCTAAACAAATTGCAAGAAATTTATCTCTACAATCACACCACTGCTGCTTGCTTGCCTGCCTGCCTGTCTGAAAGCTAGAACACCATGATAGATTCCCACACTGAGGGTGGACCTTGTCAAACACCGCCAAAACTATGTGAGGAAAAAAAAAAAAAAAAAAAAAAAAAAAAAAAAAAAAAAAAAAAACTATTTCATCTCGTTACGAGCTCGTATGCAGCTTTCTCGACACTGTTGCTGCGCCTCCACTTTCGTTGACGAAAACATCCTGTGTGATCGTTGCTGATGTCGCCACTTTTATGTACTTCACACTGCTCCTGATAATTACCATCATAATGTTGTTAGAATGCTAATCAAACACTCCTGAAGAAAGATACACAAATCATAGGAAGTACACTGATCAATCACTCGTTTAAAAGAAAGAACACATCCGTGCGCACTGATGAAGGAACGAACACAACCGTTAAATTCGCTCTTGGTTCAGAAGAAGCAAAGATGGTGGAAGGTACGGAAACGAATGAAGGTCATGTACTGTAAGATAGCTGAATGGTTGAGATTTGACATAAGAAAAGCACTCTCCATGCGTACTTTACATGAGTCCATGTAAACGGCACATGGAATGATAACGCCAATGCTTTCGGAATCGAGATTACACAGATGATGAAATGAAATGCTCTAACCAATCACTTGTTTGAAGGAAAGAACAGAACGATGCACTATCCGGCAGAAACTCATTTGAAGGAACTGACAGAGGAATACAATGTGCAATAAGTCGATCACCCGTTTGAAGGAAATGACAGAATGATGTAATGAGCAGTGATCGATCACTCGTTTGAAGAAAAGAACGCAGTGATGCAATGAGTACTAATCAGTCAGACACTGGTGTGGAGGGAAGAGACGATGATGCAATGTGCACTAATCGATCACTTATCTAGAGGAAAGAACACAACGATGCAACAAGCACAAAGAACTTAGACACTTATATGAATGAAAGAACAGACCGACGCAACGTGCACTGATCGATAACTGGTTTAAAGAAAAGAACACAGCTATGCAATCAATCAGACACTCATATGAAGTAAACAACAGAATGATGCTATGATAAGAGGACGTGCAAGAGAGGAGGCGATGACGGGCTTACTCGCTGAGCGAGCCAGGGTCATCAAGCTCGGGAGCGTCAGAGATCACATCAGCAGCAGCAGCCTGGGCAGCGACAACGACCATACGGAGCCTACTCGGGCGAGCGGCAGTGGTTCGAGAGAGACAGTTGGCAGGAGCGGCAGTGGCGACGGCATTGATACACTCATTAGCGGCGGAAGCAGCAGCAGCAGCGTTGGAGGAACTGGAGGCAGAGTGATGGATTTGGCGGCCGTCCCAGTGCTTCTGCGTCACCCTGTGCAGGCGGCAGCGGAAGGAGCCCGCGTGCTTCGTGGGTGCACACAAGCACGTCGTCTTCACGGTCGTTTTCTGCGTTACGGCGCTGTTGTTACTCCCACTCTCAGACGACGTCGAGAACGCCCGTTTCCCTCTCACCACTACTCCCGCCGAACTTGATTCTTGCGACTCCGTTGAGCCTGAATTGTTCAACGTCCTGGAGATTAACACCCCCTTCAGTAACTTGGACGCATGCTTCTTTGTGCTCCACATTGGTACCGCCGTCTTTGTATACAACCCTGAACACACCGTCGCGTCTGAATGTGACTCTAAACTCTGAAACTCGGATGCCGTCATTGATAATCCCCTTCTACCTCATCTGCAAATCACTGAAAAACAAAAAAAAAACTGTTAACTACTATAAAGCAAACACATACATGGTGCGCATCACTCAACTTCCAATCCCACATGGAAGTTAACAAAACAGCCACATGAACACCCTCACATAAAGACGACCGCTCTCTTTCAATGCTCGACTCATAACATACATCTGCAAGAGTTGGGGGATGTGGTCGATGTCTTCAGCAGCAAGTAATCGTCCCCGACACTGCTCACACAACAAAAAACATCCGTTGATTCATGAGGCAGGGGTTCCATGAGTCGCAATTTCAAGAAACTCACTCAACAATGACAGAGTCACGATCCCAAGAAACGGCGACGATACGTAATCTTGGTGAACACGCCGGGACTTGATGATCGGCGTTAAGAAATACGAGACCCACCATGGAAAAGATGCATTACCAGTGAGTGTGTCTGAGTTGCCTGCAATGGTGTTGTGGGCTGGCAAGAAAGGAAGAAGGGTGGTGGCAGCCTGGAGGAAAAACTGTTGGAGAAGGTGGAAGGCTAACTGTCACCGGCGAGGAGTTGTTGGCAGGTGCATTGGAATTGGAGGCGGTGGTGGTGGTGGTGATAATAGCTAGCTAGCAAGCGCGCGCGCGAAAGTGAGAGAGAGATGGCATGGGAAAAGATAGATTGAATGATAGATCGTTTGAATTGTGTAACAGCAACGAGAGCAGATAGCGATGATAGAATAGAAAGTGGGGATGGGGGAGGAGCAGTGGGTGTGAGGAGACATGCACCCCTTCGCATTTCCCTTTCTTCCTTCACGCTTTCCTTTCTTCTTCCTTTCTTTCGCCTGCCTTGCCTGGTTCTTCGTCGTTCTCAAGCTCCACGCAGACAGACAAACAAGCAAACAAACGACGATCACAGCAGTTAACTATCAGTTGCTTTTCGTCATGCCCATCCGGTGCCTTAATTAATTTATTGTATGTATGTTGTAGGTTAGGAGGTGCAATATTTTGGTGTTGTATTAATGATTTGCTCCCCGCAATTTTATTTTTGCATTGATCATACTTTAATTTTAGATTTGAAATCAACCACGAGTTGATTTGCTTCAAAACGATATGTTGTGTTTGTATATGCTGAAATTTTGATTGAATATATCCTGAGATCCTTGCTGTGAAATTTGCTAGAAGTTGATGGGTGGACTAGTTGGAAAATCATAAAATAGATTCTACGGTTGGATTTTCTAAGTTGAATTCATAAATTTTTTGTTCACGGATTATGACTGTCTTGAAGGTGATTGTTGAGCTTCTCCTTTAGGGGTTGAAAAGATTCAAAAATTGGATGTAAATAGTTGGAATTTTTGGCATGCTCAAAAATGCTCCTTGCTCACCTTGTTATGATTGTTTTGTTGAATCATGTTATTTTGTGCCAAAGATCCTCCTTGCTTACGGTCTTTACACCTTCACATCATCATTATAATTGTTTTGTTGGTTCATTCACACACTCTTGTATCACATTATTACGTTTGTTCCCTAGATTATTAATGTATGTGTGTTCTCAAGATAAGCCCTATTTCAAGAATATTACGCCTCCGACCTCCGTAATAGCACGCCTCTAATTTTTGTAATGTTAACTTCTTTAAACTTTGCAATAGTTCTTACACCCCTGCCTTTACCGCTGCATTATTGCAACCAAGGTTTATAGTATTACCGCTCGACAATTGAAATATCACACCTAATCTTTGATCATCACACATGAGTAATCATTATTCTAACCTCTATTAGAAATTAATTATACATATTATCAAGTATATTTCAAAGGGTCCACTGTGTATTGAGCATTTTATTTTAATCTTAGATAGTAGATCATTTACATATTCTTCACAAATGTCATACTCTACATTTTCAAATCGGCCTCCTTTTGATATTTATTGTAAAGATTGGTTACAAAGGTACAGTCAACATCCCGAAATTGAGGAATATGTGTATGATAGGTTTGAGTTATCAACTTAACCCTTGGATGCTTAGAAATTCGATTTTAAGACAATCCACATTTCTCGCTCTCCAACCATTTTTCATCCTCTAAGAAATTATGAGAAAAAAGTAGTAGGATATATACAATTTGCAATAATTCCAATTCAAAATCCAATTCAAAACTCACATGTGACATATGTCAAAAAATCTTCTAATTAGTTGCCTTATTAGATTGATAAAATATATATTGTGCCACAATAGCGATTCGGTCCTCAACGAACAAATATTTGAAAAAATAAGGTTCGTTTACTAGAAGTAGATTTTTTGAAATTTGTTCTTTTGTTTTTTGGGGAAAAGAAAAAATTAGTCTAAAGTTGCGGTAGTTGTAATGAGATGACAACTTAAGATTAATTTTCATTCATTGTTGGCGGTTCACCTTGTCTTAACCCTTAAACGCCCATGGGGTCTAAAACGGGCAGCCCAAAATTGGATCACAACATCTTTTGAACTTGGGCATCATGAATAGTGCACTTTTTGAACTTGGGCATCGTGAATAGACCAATCAATGATGAGCTTGCAACCTCCTACAAGGTTATGTACAACCCCAATCTACCTACCACAATCCTTTCAAAGCACAAAATCATTCATACAAATTGTGATTTGAATTGTGAAATTTCACTTTTTGAATGCATCACAAGAAGGTGACCAGTTTGACATCAAAATATAAGTGAAAAGTGGAGTACAGTAAGAGCTACAGGGAAGATTCTGTTGGAATCAAGCCCCTCGGGCTTGCTTGGGCGTTTAAGGGTTAATCTATCTTATGATAGTACTACGTACAGTCAATAAATGTACATATGTGATTTTATGACGAAATAAGCATGTTGCAAACTTGGCCATGTAGTGTCATGACAAAATAAGCATGTTGCGAACTTGGCCATGTAGTGTCATGACAAAATAAGCATGTTGTTTAACACAAGGCTCATTTTCTATTATTTTGTCTTTTTCATAATATAATTTCCTAACTTTTTGTTGGGCCCTGTCCCTTTGGGAAGGGCCTATTGGATCGAGTCGCGAAATGGGGTTAACCACTTCACTAAATATCCCCTTTTCACACTGCAGATACCCCATTTTCACACTGCAGAGTGTAAATGGGCCCAACGTAACCCTAACCTAACCCTAGCTCAACCCTGCCGTTGGAGATTGTTGTTGGGCTGCGGAGCTCCCCTTGTCTTCTCTGTCGTGATGAGGGTGTTGTCGTTGTTGTTGCTTTGTTGGGGAGTGTCACTAAATATTCGTCATCAAAACTCAGATGTCTGCTAATGAATCACCCACCTCATCGATCGCATGTAATATAAATCGAGATGCTGCTCATTTGGGTCGGGTTTCATGCTAAACTTGCTCGAGTTTCATCCTCCGTTTGTTGAGTTGTTTCAGGTTCCCTAGGTGAGAGAGCTCGGTTCGTGATCGCATTTCTAGCCTGCAGTCAAGCTGGTACCGATCGAGGAAGCAAGCAATCATGGGGTTCCGGATGAGCACCCCGAGTTGTTCGGGGGCGACGCGTGCAACACATGGTGGAGAAGGGCGTGATGGACCAGGTGCCGGAAGCGTTCATCCAACCGCCCCACATGCGGTCCGCTGCCAGGAGCCTCGATCTCGACCTGCAAATCCCCGTTATCGACATGGCCTTGCTGAACACAGGTCCCCAAGGAAAGAAGCAAGTGCATGCCGATATCACACGCGCTTGCGAGCAATACGGATTCTTCCAGTGCGCTTGTCCCATTTCCCAACTACGGGTTCCATATACACATGTCGCCAAGGTTTCCTCCTCCATTTCATCTGTTTAGAATCGACCGAACCGGAAGATGGAATATGTGAATGGGCATGTAGGTGATAAATCACGGGTACCGGAGACTCGATGGACGCAATGATGGCGATGGCGAAGAAGTTCTTCGCGTTGTCGGCGGAGGAGAAGGAAGTGTACAAGCATCAAGTGGCCAGTGGCGCGGTGGGCTATGGCCGGATCTTTGAGGAGTACAGAAAGCCTGACGAAGTGAAGGAGTGGCTTGATCGATTGACTCGATCTATCGTCCGCCAGAGATCCGTCCCGATCCTGGCTTGTCGTCAACAACCCCCCGGGCTTCCAGTAAGTCCATCCATCATCCCTACAACACGCACAATCCAACACTCTGCATGGCAAAATGGTGTAATCACATATGCCAAATTGCTAACAGCTGAAAGAAGGAAAGATGGTGGATTCAAGAGTAGAAAGTGACCGAGTAAAGGGAGATTATTCTAGATTATATGACGAATGACAGTCATGATAGAGCAGCTTAAGGGTGCATGAAACATTGAGGATGGAACATGGATTTAATCATTGAGTTTATGTCTAATTGTTGCAGCGAAATGTATGATGAGTATGGGAAAGCGGTGTATGAGCTTCACAAGAAGTTGTTGGGCATGAGTTGGTTCTGGTGGAGGGTTGAGAGGAGGTCGAAGCCCCCAAGTTGATACTGTAGAAGATCCGGTCCAGAATGAAGTCAAATTCTACTTGGCCTCAAGCAGCGGTTGATGTCTTTCATCTAGCACTATATTCAAAACGATGATACAATGCCTGCTTTTTGTGTACGTCACATACATCTCTTACAGCTTTTCTCATTCTAGTTCATGTCCGAACCTTGATAGCGTGGAGTGCATACTACCTGGAACTGAGCTTTTGCTTTTTCTTGTTATAATCAGAAAGCCCAACCGCTCAAGCTATTCTACTACCACTTTCAGCACTACGTGGATCTGCTTATGTGGAAGGTAAGCTACCAGTTATGGTGCCAGTCAATTCACATGTAGAGAGTCGCGTTCATCATTGTACAACTCTTTGAATTGTTCTTTTAGAGGCTAACCAGAATCGTAATCCGACAGTGCGATTCTTGGATCGGTACCACTTGCTTATCAAATTTGGAAGTATTGACGGAGTGGTACGTGTGTTCGTACTTGGACTCGCCTTGCTCATTGGTTCTATGATTCTCTGTGTTGCTCATTGGTCCTTCATCATGGTACTAAGCCTAACCATGTCCATCGATTGCGGTGCTTGAAATTCTTAAGCGTCGCATCAAACAAATAAGTTTACGGCAATATACAATATGGAAACGACGGAGATACTTGGCTTTCATCGTAGTTACGCATCCCGAATTTTTCGCATTGTATTTGCATATCACGTTTTTGCTAGATTACGATGATGTTTCTCTTTATGAGCGGAATTCGTCGAGAAAGCTTCGCAGATGGTAGAGCGATACTAGATCATTTTAGGGTGGCCCAACAGAGCCGTTTGTACATGAATTTCATATCCAGCTCCGCGAATAATTCCTTCGCTCCTGAGCAGTTCTGCAAGGACAAAGATGCATGTATTTCTAAAATACATGCATGACTTTTAGTTATGTTTGACAGAATGCAGAATCATTCAGTTGTATGTTGTCGAATTTTGCTTCCAAGTTTGAACAAATTATTAAAGTGTATGCTGTCTGTAACAGTTGGTATCTTCCACCGATCGCCATAAACCTTGCACGGAGCATCCTATAAAGTTCATATCCAGGTGGCGACCCAACATTCTCAATTTCAAAATCAACCCTGGTATTTTGAACTTTCTATAACACCTCTCCTGCTTATTCTCTTCGATAGATAAAACTCTGCAATTTACATTCTAACTTAAACATGAGGTAGTCAAGTTTCCTGAATTATCATTTGCTGCTTGCTCATTCTTCTGTTTCTTGTGCTGAGTTGCTATGGATCTGAAGTTCTGCAAAGTGTTACAGAATTGGGGATTTTTACATGTACCACCTTGACCAGAGCACCTTGATCGGACCAGCAGCAGAGGTAGCAGTAAAAGGTACATGTGTCATGTGCTGATGGATGGCTTATGTTCGTGTATATGGATGTCTCATGTTAATGAGAAATTTGATAGGTATTTTAGAGTAGGGGTCAGCGATAAATGTTGCCCTGTACTTGTTTGAGTGTGCATGCATCTTTGTAATATTTATGATTTTGTACCGTGGTCTTTTTAAAACCAATACGAAGTAAAACATACTAAATGGTAGCTGCTTTGTCATAATGATTTGTGATATTTTACTGCTGTCGGTTGTGTTTACAAATTTGAAATTAGTTTTACAGAGGTAGCAGTAAAAGGTTAGTAAAATTGGTAGAATTGTGCGCTGGCAACCACGTCACGCATGATGGCCTTGTTAACGGTGCTGATGGAATATTTAAAGAATTTACGACCATTCCAAACAACTTGGTCTAGATTGATTTTGGATTGCCTCACATTGGAGTTGAAACTAGATTAAAATTTGCCGAGGAATATCGCCGGCATTTGAATATCAAAAACGAGTGGACTCCCATTACACAAAAGACAGCAGAAATTCAAATAGGTATGAACCCTCTTCATCTTGTAACACGGGTTCAATCTCCAATCCAACCCGCTACAGCCCGGACCATCCATCGTGCACAAGATTTGAGCCTTGACCGATTGGCATTTGATCCAAAGGATGTGGTAAGACATGGATTAACTTATACTGCCTTGTCGAGGATTCGATCAAAGGATCACTTATATCTGCTGTCTCCAATATGTTCCAAGAACTTTCATGTTGATAATTTGGTTGCTGATGAGATGTGTCGCCTGAGATCGGTTGCAAAATATAAAATAGCTCTTCCTTCACTTGAACATAGTAGGAGTGATGGAATTATTCTTCAGTCGCTAAACACTCGATCCCTCAAACTTCATTATAAGGATGTGTTTGTCGATCCAAATTTGATGGCATCCGACGTTTCGTCTTTGCAATCACTACCAGAACTTTACGAGTTACTATTGAAAAGATTTAATGTCTTAACATGTTATGATGGCCATAGAACTATTGTTCTTTTTCACAAAGATATGGTATTAACAAATAGTAGCACATATGTGAACAAGAGTTCTGAATTTATTATGGCCCAATTCAATGCAAATACACCTCAAGCCATAAATGTTGTGGCAACCTACAAACCTCCTAAGATGCAACTCAATTACTATTTACTTAACCTGGAGAATATATTTAAGCTTTTATCAGTAGTTTCTCCAACATTTGTTCTAGGAGATTTCAATGTTAATATGTTGATAGAAAATGTGCATTCAATGACTTTGAAAAACTTCATGACCGATCATAATCTCTCCCTTTCTTTTTTAGATAATACAAGTGATTATCACTCACATATAGATCACATTTGGACAAATACACCATCATCCCAGTACGATTCAGGGACCCTAGAGGCATATTGGACCGACCACAAACCAACTTATTTGCATCTAAAATTTTGATGTTCTCTTCCAACTTATCATCTTATCTAATGTGTTAGTTGTTCATATGGTACACATAATTCAGGTATAAAATTTTCCTATTGTAACTTTTATCTACATTACTCATCTTGTACTATTTTTTCCTTAAAAAATTTCACAATTCCAATTCATACATGAGAAACTTAGCTAAGTGAAATGTCTCAATACTTTATTTTGTGTCAAAAAGTTTAGACATAACAATCAACAGGGCCCTTTGTGTCTATCGACACCTTGTTCCTCTTGACTTGTGATTTTTAATTTTTAAAGTTTTTTTTAAATAGAATTATTTGTGAGCGAACATGCTATGGTGGTACGGTATAATTCTTCGAAAGGTAGGCACTCTAGGGCACTTTGTCAAACATTCAAATATATCTCCGTGGCCCTTGCTGATCCAAGCTTTTGTTACTTTTTCATGCATGTAAAGCTTTAAAATTTCAATTTGGGTTTCCACGTATCACCCATATATTGTAATATTGTTGGTCCGCAAACTTACGTAACATTCCATAGGTGATTTGTAATATATAAGAGATTTATGAAGTAAGCGATGTGTATTTTAAAAGAAATTATACATTAATTCTACATCGAGCATAGTTTTTTTGTTAACACCTTAAGACATTCATTTGGGCCTTCAAGTAAGATATGCTTTACATGAGGGAGTGAAGCCGTTCATGGGGCCAAAGGAGGAAAAAGTTTCCTCTTATGTGTGTGTTCCATCTCTTGAAATATCTTGTATGGACTAATCATATATGAAAGGAATTTTTACTCTCTTGGGCCCATCATCGACTTGGCCCTTAGTGTAAAGCATCCTTTAAATAATTGTCCTTACCCATACTCGTCAACATTCAATATTTAGTGCTCAAAGCTAATGATCTTATTAAATACATACAAACTTTTCAAAATTCACAAACTCAGCTATATGAATAGGTGAATTAAATTTATAATCTCATGGTTTGAAGTTTGAAATCTTGAATATTCTTATAGAAACCTTAACATTTGTACAACAAGGTTCATAGAGGCTTTTGAGTGACCTAAAAGGACTTTGTGCGTTATCAACAAAGAACTGTAGTTGGCACTCATGCAAGAGATACTTGTTTGTACTATTGTGATCAAACTATTTATGTGATAAATACATATGGAGGTTTCTTAATTGTATCATTACTGAGAATTTGGATTTGTTTTAGTAAAAAACATTGATGGGTGTTGAATTTTGTGCCTTCTTTGGTAAGGTTTATGAACATTGGTCAAAATATTGTTCTCTAGCAGCACTTTCATCACTTGATTATGTTGCACCTATACCATGTTTAGAAGTTGAAGAAATTACTTAGATAGGATCATTTTTTTATTCATGTAAAACTAAAACAATATCAGACTAAACGTCATCAAAGAAACATCTATACTTTCCATATTAACTGCAATTCATGTGAATGTTGCAAATGTATGCACATTTAGGTTGTGGTTTATTAATGTACCACACAACAATGAACATTAATGATATGAACAACTTATCACTAGTGGTAAGATATACAAAATTTATTGTATGCAATAAAGCCATACATCTTCACTTTAAGGTAAAGCAACACTCAAAAGGGTCCTTCTAGGAAATGTAGATTTTTGATATTCCGCCCTTGGTTTTTTATTTTTTAGCAAGAAAAATCTTTCATCAATGATCCCACTAATTTCTTTACTCATCATTATTTGTATCTTCATGCTTCTAGATGGTTCTGTTGCACCTTCTGCACTACCTTTTCACCTATCATGAGACATTTGAGAAGTTCCACTTTCTATTTAAACATATAAGGGAGGAGTAAACACGACCAAACGCTCTTTAAAAGGGCAAGCTTCCATGACTCACCAAATTTAACTTATCTCCTTTTTCACATCAATGAACCGCATTGATGTCTTCACTGATCGTTAATTAAATATCTTCACGTATATGGACAATTCCCTTACTATTACCTTTGTTCACAATTGAGAATGTTCAAGAAACTATACTTTTTATCCAAACATATGGCTAGAATGGCCACAATTAAAACACTTCTTGAAAGGGCAAGTTTCCATAATCCATCAATTTTTCTCGCATCAAAGAGCGGCAATAATATGCTTATCCATTTTTGATTGGATATTTTCACACTTCCATATACTTCCCTTGCACCTTCCGCACTACCTATTTTCAAAATCTGGATCGTTCGAGAAACTACACTTTCAATCCTATGATACAAAGGAAGAATAAAGATTTACACGTGCTTACCTTTCAACCTCAATTCCGTTAAAATGGCACCATGCCATGTGCCATTTTGTCACACCAAATCTTACATATGTGCTCACAAGGAGTGATGTATTATGTTATATCACAATTTTTTTTATAATATCACTCCTTTATATACATTGTCACTCATTTTCCATAATATCACCTTCAAATTCTGTTATATCACATGGTTTTTGAACTGCAGTTCAGAAAGTTAAGGTGTGCCATTTTAGCGGCATAACGCCATTCTAACGGAATTGGGGATTTTCGGACTTTCTATAGTGTCGTGTCTATTTGTAGGGTATGCTATAATAATGAAGTCATTTGTTTATCTTTGAAACAATACCGGTTCAATATTGCTCCAATATGAATCCAAAATGATTGCTCATGATCATGCATCAGCAAAGTGGATGAAAAATGGTTAACAAGGGTATATCATCCAAGTATAACGTTTCTCATCCACGGAGTTGCGTCGTAGTCCAAACCTTGCTCGGCTCAGCGAGCGTCTGTCTGGCTTTGGCTGCAGCATCTCGTTGCCCCCATCCTGTTGCTGTTTTGGGGCTGTGGTTTTGGGTATGGGCGCTTCCGCTCCTTCGTTTCACCTTCTGCATGCTATGGCCGTCAAAACGCCCCCAATGAGGCTTGATATGGTCCAGATTTGAATGAGAACGAGGCGTTAGGGTTATGGAACCAGTGGAGTCGACTTTACAATTCCCCGACTTCTTCTTGCTGGCAGCAGCTCATCATGCTCATCAATTGTCTCGCTATTTTCCTCCCTCCTTCTTCTCAGGTCACTTTTCACCTCCTTAGGGCTATGTTCCTCCTTCGCTTGTGCGGCTGTTCTACTTCTGATCTTTAACTCAAGCTGCGGGGTGTGAGATGTGTTAGCGATCTCCGCATTGGCGCTGAGAAGCTTCGGTTTAAACTTCTTTCGGGTCTTAGGGTTCGCACTGCGCGTGTGTGATCTATCTGACGATCTTACTGTTGATAGTGGAGTGTTTCGCATGCTGTCATATTGTTTTGTGAATCGTGTTCAGATTATAGGATTTGGAAATTTCGATATCTTTGGTCCATCTTGCAGATGTTACATGAAGTGTTTCAGTGCGGGAAGGCAATAATTGAGCTTTCGTTTTATCTACCTCTTTTGATAAGTTGTAGGGATGAGGCAGCTCGTTTTTATCCTGGATTTTTCATTAGCAATCTAGTTGAGGTCTTGTGAATTTGTTAAGAAGGAACGAAGGCGGAGGTTTATCAGGGCAATTCTGACGCTAGAGCACAATTCTTGCAACAGGTGTGATGCTGTAATAACGGGGTAAGGACAGGAGCTTGTTCTTGATATTATCGAAGCAATTGGCTATGCATCTTCGGGGCAGTGTGCTTGGTGTGCGTGACGAAGATCCGGAACCTGATCTGCCGTCAATGTCGGCTGGCGGCAAAAAGAGGCAGCTTCTTGGCAACGGTGGAGGTACTCGAAAGAAGGCCACAATCAGCCTCAATCACGAGAAGCCTTACAGTCTGAGGAGCTTCTTGAAGCCGATGGACAGGGGCACAGGGACAGCGGGAACGGGCACGGGCACGGGGGCAGGGACGGGTGTAGCGACCGGAGCAACAGCCTTTGAGTTCGAATCTGGAGATGAGGATGCTGAGACTAAGCACGTTGAACAGACCGGCACTCTCGTTCTAGACGATGGTCCTGATGATTCTGACCTCGTTTGCTTCAAGCGCAAGAGGTCTTTGCGGTTAAAAGCTCAGAACCATTTAAGCCCTGTGAAAGAGGAGTTGCACAAGACCTTCATTGGAAATTGTAGCAAAAGAAGGAGAGCTGATGCTCAGAAGAAAGCTGGTGAGTCAGACAGGGAACCATCAGTCATCCTTGCATGGAAACACTGGTGCATGTACGAAGAGGATGACGAGGAGATCGACGTGCTTGTCAATAAACGAGATGAACGACGGCGGTTGGAACGACAGAGTGAATTGCAACGTCAGGAGCACAAAACCGAAGACGCTGGTAAGTTTTTAGGCACAGCGTGATTGATGCACACGAGCAGTACTTTACTAACTTATGTTAGTGCATTTATACTTACTTTGCGTGTAGTAATCTCTTCGCTGGAACTGGTGTTACAGCTGACAGCACCGGCGTTGAAGCGCCAGAGAATGTGATGTCATCAAATAATGAAGCTCAGATTGTGGTCGAGCGGGAAGAGAAAGACGAATCTCAGCTACCTTTAGTCACCGAGAGTGGTGCCTCACATGTGGACAAGAGGGCGGTGGTTCCAGGAGATTTGCGATCCTTAACAGGAAGTGACGAGCGGCCTCTGCCTATGGTAAGTGGGGAGGGAGCCGAAGGCAGTAACACACCCGCTGGGATTGACAGCAAGCTAAGACAGTCACCTGGTCGAAAGGGTACGAGCGACAGCGATATTGAAATTGCGAGTGGGTCTGTTCCCACAGATGTCAACCTTGGGGTAGGTGGAATACAGTCAAGGGCCGGCAGCACTCAGGCTCTTATAATCGGGGACCAGCAAACCGATCCGTCATTTTTTTCTGCCCAAGAAGACAGTATGGTCCTGGACACAATCGCTGAAGGCGTCACAACGAATTCCATCGCCGCGATAACATCTCATGAGTCCATTTCGCAATCGACGCTTAATGATATCTGCACGAAGTCCAAGGCACACGGAGGAGACAAGAAGAAGGGCATCCACGAAAGTGGCACCTCGTACTGTGGCAGGCATGGCGATGATCTGATAGCAGACCTTGCTGAGCAACAAGGTGGAACGGATGGTGTGGAACCTGCAGTAGAAACACTTGGAGCTGGTGATTCAGTTGGATTTGGGGTGCCTGGGAGTGTCCCTGAGAGCTCGAATCAATTGCATGGCAGCTATCCAACCATTAATACGTGCGGCATGTATGTAGAGCCGACGAACAACGATGGAGTCCTGCTGTATGCTTGTTTGTCAATGATACTCGTTTAAGCATCCATCGATTACGAGTGACATTTATATGATGGTTTTTGCAGGAGTGAACAGGATTGGGGGCAGTCAAGTGGATCAGCAATGCCTGTTGTGGCAACATGCCTGGGGCTGGAAGTCTGCGAGGAGCAAGGTGAAAGCATCGGTGAACCCAACGAAGTCGCGCACAGAAGAGGGAAACAGAAAGTCATTGAATTGAGTGACGAGGAGGAAGACAGCAACAGAGTGAGTATTGAACGGCGAGTACATTCGGAGCAGCACAGTTACCACGGGCTAGAGGGTCGGACGTGGTCTTATGGAGATGCAGGTGGTGCCGCTATCAGCGGTGCAGAGATTAGCAGTGTTGATGTCGCAGGAAGGTTCGGAGGTGCTGGACGTCATCTTGCCTTGGCTGAGCACCTCAGGCTTGTGGAATACGATGACACAGACGGAGGAACCGTGGAAAGCAATGCTCCTTTTCAAGCCAGTGCTGGCTTAGACGAGGAGCAAGTGAAAACTTACAGACGCCGAGGCCGGAACCAAGGCAAAGCCATTGCCGGAGAAGACAGTGGTGAAGAGGTTCGCGGTCCAACTACAAGACGAGATGGGGAGTCCAGTGATGTCGACAGTCATGAGGGCCAGCTGGGTGGAGACTTACGTCCAGGTGATTCCCTCTTACTTTCTTCCCATTCAGAGCGAGCACTTTCCGTGTCCTCCATTAACTCCGGTTTGTGCGTTGTGAAATGCAGTTGCCCCCATCTACTGCCCAGTATGCAGTCAGGAGCTTGAACCAGGCATGTCGAATGACGGAATCAACGATCACATTGACAAATGCCTCCTTTAGCACAGGAGGTTCTGCTTGTACCTCATGTACTTACTACGTCTACCATCAGCATAAAGTTCTCGTTCTCCGGCAACGTGGCATTTGTTGGAGGAAGAGTTGTTTCTATGTCCAGCTCCTGTGTGTGCTTGCGTAACCCTTCTCAGCTTATGTCCTAAGTTTCTGCAGCAGTTCGATACGATGTCATTCGTTGCAGCAGGTTATTGATGTTAGTGAGGTTAAAAGCTCGGTGTAGCTACTTCTACCCTCATTCATACTGAGTTGTATTTCACAGATGAAACTTGCGAACAAGTCATACTTCTCTTTTTTTCTTTGTGATAAAGCTGACTCTTCCCCGCGTTACAAGATAAATTTCAAGCGCATCTCTGTTGCAGTTGGGTGTGACTGCCAGTGCACTTATCAGCGTTCTCGTTTCTGTGATGCAAATTTGCTGAAGCTACAGCTTTGGAATTTGCGTTTTTAATTTCAAGCGAGAGATGCTTACTGGATGTACCTCCAAGTTTTTCAGTTTCGGCTTTATATACGGAATGGAAGTTGGACGTTGAACCGCGTAGTAATCAGTGGAGGGTTTTATATTGCTCACATGCCGGTCAGGGAAGTACACAGCTAAAAATCTGCAGATATCCTTAGTTTGGTATTGTTTTGTGAACAGCCTAGAATCGCACTTTTGTATCAATTCGAACGTATCCAAACTCTTAACCTTGTAGTCCCTTTCCAGGGTGATTGATGAGATAGTCACAATAGAGGGAAAGTCAAAGTGACTCTTAGCAGAGGAGGGCGTTGTGATTGGCTAGTCTTATGAGAACAACCAATTGGTTTCCTATAGTAGGTGGCTCAATTCCCGCACAGTACTAGAAACCACTTACTAGACTTATCCAAGCAGGAGGTATATTATAGCCTCCAACTTTGAGTTTTGATAAAATCATTGTGAACATTTTAGGCTAAGTGGTTTCGGGTACACTTACGAGTTTCCCTTTAAAAACTCATAACTAATTTTATAATGATTCATAAATTATAACTTCAATTGGTCTCATCTCTTAATTACTTCGCACATCTTCCAAAGAGTTAAAGGCCTGTTCGCACTTGGCCTTAGAAGAGGTCTTAGGAGGGGGTCTTAACTCTATTAAAAAGTGTGTGTTCGCACCTACATTCATTAGTAATTACCAATCCTACATGGATGTCCACATGGCACACTTTAAAGAGTAGGGTATTAGCAAACATTAGGAGGACAAAAGAGCTTTGAGCAATAGTAGGCAATACTTAAGGGAGCACCAATATTGGAAAGATTTTCAAATTTTCCTCTGTTAAGAGTGGTCTTATGTATTGTCCCACTTGAGGGGCCATTACGTAATCCCCTCACTATTGATTACACCTTTACGAGCCTCATTGATAACACCTTTCCTCAAAAGAAGGTATTCCTCGCCAAATTGTGGGGGTGTTAAATTTTTAACCACGCTCTTTGCAAAGACCAAGTGCGAACGGGCCTTAAGTGAGGTGAGATTTGTGCGGTTTCTGAGCCACTTACTATATAGAGCCACTACCAATTGCAAATTGCTGAGCCACTTACTATATAGATCCACTACCAATCACAAATTGCTGAGTAACAATTGGTTTTTCTCAAGTTGTTTGGAGTATTGCATGCTACGCAAATGGTTTTTCTCAAGTTGTTTGGAGTATTGCATGCTACGCAAATGGTTTTTCTCAAGTTGTTTGGAGTATTGCATGCTACGCAGATGTAAAAGAGTGTTGTTACATCAGTTGATCCCCAAACCCTCTTACACCTAGAGGTGGTTTGATGCCGACTTAAGCTTTGTGCTTAGAGATTTAATCCAACTCAACCTTTGTGTTTAGTATTGAGCTATGAGGTACTAAGTTTCCAAGGCACCACTAGCCTTGGCTTGGTGGTTAGGGCTTAGGCCCCCAATGAGGAGGTCGTGGGTTCTATCCCCCATGCCGGCGTGGTGCTCACCACTATAGTCCACCCAACTATTGTGGGAGGTCCTTGGACCTTGTTGTATGGGTACCTCAAAGTCCTTTGGGGGGATACTATGTCAAGTATCTTCAAGGCACTAGTAACTAGGCTAGAAACTAGCGTAGTTATAGTGTCCACCCTCGAGAGGGGGAAGTAGTATTGTTCTAATTTCCCCTTGTCCGGTGGCCATCGAGATAATTAGCATTACGAACGGACACTTCATTCACGCCGGCCCCTTAGAAAGGACCGGAGTTTCTATCTATCTATCTATCTACTAAGTTTCAACAATTTCAACATGGTCCACGCCTCATATTACCAAAAAGGGCCCAACCATCAAAGCAAGCATCTTCATATTTCCCCAACTAACATAGTAAGTAGCTCAGAGAAGCAAACATCTTCAAATTTTCCCAACTATTATAGTAAGTGGTTCAGAAAAGCAAACATCTTCGTTATTTTCCAACTATTATAGTAAGTAGCTCAAAAACTACTTAAATTTCAGATTGCCAAGCTAATTAGGTTGCCAAGCTAATTAGGAAGTTCCTAAGGAATCAATTTTGGACGATGTGCGAAGGAGGTAGGAGAGTGGATCAACTAGAATCATCAAGTTGAATCATCAATTTTTGATTAATATTGAATTTATTATGAGCTTTGGAAGAAATACCCATATGTTTATCCAAAACCACTCAGCCTAAATTGTACACCTAAATTGAAAGCCATAATGTACTTCATGCTTGGATAGGTCTAGTGAGTGGTTAGTGATGCTGGGTGAGTTTCAACCCGCTTACTATGAGCATTGGATCATGCCTCTTACTATAAACATTGGATCATGCACTTTAAAATTATAATAAGCAAGTACTTTAACCCTTAAGCGCCCACGGTGTCGTTTTTTGACATTTTGGATGTGAGGCTCCGTCTTTGGTGCACAACCCCGCTTCCATCCCATCGATTTTTCATCCGCCGTTTTTTTTGCTCAACTCCTCGGTGGGTTTACTCTACTCCCTCCTTGGATAAATAGTAAAAACCTTGATCCTCAATTTGTGAGAGTGGGCGAAAGAGATTTTTCATGAAAGTTTTGGTGGTGTGATCTTCACCCCTTTTTTGCATGGATCTTGAAATCCATACCTCCAAATGGCATGCAACTTGGTGGTCATACTAATTGCCATGCTCCAAAGAAGATCCTACGGTTGGATTTTCCATTTTCATCTTTTATTTGTTTTTACGCAGTTTTGAAAAAATCAGCATTATTACCAATTGTTAGGAGCTTTACCCCCCCTTGGGCGTTTAGGGGTTAAGTCATTTAGGTGCTAATGGGAGGTTTCAAAGGTTACTGAATCTTCTAGAAAAGTAACTTGTAACCTCAACTCACATAACTTCTACGATCAAACCTCACCTTACATTGAGCAACAAATTTAACATGCATAATGGGACCCAAGTTATCGGGGACGGGTCACGCTTTTTATATCTGCACATCTTAGTTTAATACCTAGCCTTGTACCAAGGTTATATATCTACCACCACTTATGTCCCACGGGCATATCATCAAGAGTAGGTCGGACATACATTTTATTCACGCCAGGCCTACAAGGGTTTGGTGTTCTTATTTATTTTCTATCAGCACTTCAAGTGTTCAACACACATTTGTATTGCACCGCTAACAACTCTATTATTTGTTCTAACCTTAAAGTGAAAATGGACTTCTGATTTGTATTGACTCTTTGGTTTCATTTTGAAGAGTTTACGATATATGAACAATGACACTTATTGTCTCATGTACTACTTTCTTACAATTTGTAATGACATTGTTTTCTTGATCTTGTAGGTGAGGTAGGAGAAGATTATTATGTTAGGGCTCATAGCCTTTGGCACTTTGTAAAGACATGTTGAGTACCGATATTGCTCTCCTCTTATTTGGCGGGAGGGTGCAAGATTTTTTTTGCAATGTATATAAGATGTCCTTCTATTGTTGCAAGGAGATTAGTTACACCATATAAGACTCCTTATCAACATCCTCATACTTAGTGGATACAAGCTGGACCATGAAGATTGGCCCTAGCCTTCTAAAAGTTGTGACTGGAGAGTAAAGTGCTCTTGGTCCCATTTGGCTTTAGACTACCTTGAAAGAAGGAGTATGACCTCTAACTTTAAGGTCCCCAAAGTATGCTAAATTTTGCATAGTGGATAATGTTTTCATGGTCTCCTTGATTACAGTTGACTCAAAGCAAATACCTCGACTCAACTACAATCAAGGAGACCATGAGCTCAAAAATCATTGATTGGCTAGTGTTCAATTATTTAAAAAGAAAGGAGGAAAAAGGGGAGGGTAAGAGAGAGAATGTTGAGGATTCACAGTAGGAAATTGAGCTTAAACTTGTTGGGGTCCAAATCCACTTTACACTACAAGACCAAGCCACTCAAAACTTCATTTTTGATTTATCATGGTCATGGCTCTTGGTCCATAGTGTAAAGGGACCCAAATGTTAGAATATTTCATATAGGCATTTAGACTTCATCAAACTATATTGGTACTTGAATGATAAATTTGATTTCTTAGATCTATGATTTTGTGAGATAAACTATTTTAATTTTTGATGTATCATAGAGTGGATCAATTTACTTGTGAATCCAACTTTAAATTGTATCAATAAGACATCAAGGATATTTTCAATATAAAAAAACATCAATAATTTTTTGGCATGGAAGATCGTAAAGTGGCCTTTCAATTTTCTAGTACTTTGATTTTAAATTATCAAAATGTTGTTGAGATCGTAAGGATTCAAAACTACTACCACTACTAAATCCAATAACCTTACAACATGTGACAACATTTCCATATAGTGGATTTAAGGATAAAATAGATATGAATAGTTATTAAGATATCATATCATTTTGTATCAATGGTCACTCTCCAGTATCTATAGCACGTGTAATTGCTAACTTCTAATAGTTGGTATATACTTTGTAATAATAGAAAGACGTTGCTTGTTTTTCCTAGTTGTCAATTCTGACTTAATGAGACCTCTTGGACTTGATATTCTTATTACTTGAGATTATCGTGATTAAATTTTTAATTTGGCATTTGGCTCAAAGTATGCAACTCTAAACAAGAGGGGTATACAGTAAATGTAAACTGTCAATAGATCGTCAATATGCATAATGTTCAAATTGCATATTGACGAGTTGAGCTACTACAATCTTATTGAATATGCATCAAGAAACAAGAAACATGAATTTGAATTTTTTTTGATAATCTAAGATATATGAGAATGTCATGTAAAGAGTGTAATGGAAAGATATCTGATAATTGGATTCAATTATCTATGAAACAAAAAATATCGTTTGAGTATATAGCTTTGCACCAACAATTGTAGCTCTTTTGTTGTAAAATATTAGATTCATATCTAGCTTAAGATGTAGATAACTTGCAAGCTATTTGAGAATGCTATTAAAGTGAATTGGAGCATTTTGTCTATAAAATGATCTAGGATCAAAATGAAAAACTAAATTTCATATATCTAAGAAGAAGATGGAAAAACTCCATGGGGAATTGCAAAGCAAAGTTAGGCTCAACAATTAATCAATGCAAATCAATAATATCAAGAGATGAGTTTTTTGAAGAAGTGGTTGAATCTGTGAAAGAGAAAAGACAAACTGTTAAGAAAAGTAACTTGATCTTTTGGAATATGCATGATATTCTTTACAATGTTTTGTTTTGTACTAACATTTCAACTTTCACCAAATTTCAACTCTCTTGGTTGTTTTTACAATGTTGCTATATGAAATGACTCTTAACTTTTGAGTCCTTGATTTTAATTTTGGTACAAATGTGTATTGTATCAAAATTAGTTAATATTGCATTTATGTATATCATTTCTATAAAAAAAACAGTGTTATATGTCTATTTCAAATTTACACCACTTGTATGAGTACTTAAATGCTATCCATATTTTTCATATAGTACATGATAAAGTTTAAATGTTTAAATCTAAGTATTGACCCTATTGAGACATACCCTAACTTCTTGTTAATTGACTAAGTTATTTTCTTGAAATTTCAAGCTTTGAATATGACTTACAACATATCAGGCTACTTATTAAATTAAGGTTGTTATGTTTTAGAATTTTCAAATTTTGAAAAACTTGAGACTAGAAGAAGTAAAGGTGATAAAGAGGTTAATTACGCGCGAGCCCTTAATAATGTTGCTTCTCGCGTTGCTACTCACGTTGCATTAACTAGAAGAAATGATGGAGACAACAAGAAATCTAAAAAGAATAGAAATACCATTATAGCGGGAGCTCCCATATTACGTATCAGTGATGGTTCCAATGTTAAAAAGCGTAAAAAACAGAAAATCCCATTAGCTATTGAAGACGAACCTACTCCCAAAAGATTTAAAAAGAACAAAATTCCGTTGCTCATTGAGCATGAACCTACTCCCAACAAGAGTAAAAAGAACAAAACTCCTTTACTCATTGAAGATGCTCCTACATCAAGAAAGATCAAAAAGAACAAAACAAGTGAGTCCTACGTACAATAATTAGGGAATGACTCTAGATTTTCAAGCACTTAATATTAAAGTCTTGTAATATTGAAGTGAAGCATTACATCTCTAACATGATTTTTTGTATCTACGAAACAATATGAAATATGTGGTTATCTTACACATAAATATACAAATAGTTGGAGAATATAGTATAGAAATGTTTTGAATATATGTTGTTGGTAAGGTTTATGTATTGTACACCATTTAATTCTTTGTGTATAATTACACCAACATCCAATATTTTGCAATATGTGGATATGCCAAAGTTATATTAGCTATTAACAAAAAAACTTGGTAATTGAATTCAAAGACTTTTTTTTATTGTTCATTCTAGAAAAAATTAAATTTTCTATGATTTGAAGAACAGATGACATGTCATTTGTTACGTCCGTGGTGTTGGAAAATGACATATTGGATGAAGGGCAAAAACTTTGAAGAGCCATAACTTTTTCATCTAGACTCCGTTTTGGACGAGATCACTTGGGTTGGGGTTCCATATCAAGTTTAGTTTGTGGGGTGAAACTTGCAGACCCATACAATGAAATATGGTTTAATGGCAAGCATTTCAGTGAAGGCAAATTTTGTTTTTGGGATTCAAAACGTAGGGCATGTTTTGCCATTGCAAGTTAATTATGTAGAATTGAAAAATAGTTTTTTATGAATTATTTACACAAGTGTGTTCTTTAAATGCGTTTAACAACTTTTTAGTTGCAAGCTTTTTGATCCACATAACTTTAGTATCAGATTTGCAGTATTGTTTCTAGAATGGAAAAAGTGAAAAATTGGATGATTTTTGCGGAGCAAGATCTCCTTCATCCACCGTTGAATTTTGACTATATTTTTTGAATAGATTCCAATAAAATTCTAGTTTTAGTGCTAGAAATCTTAACCTATTCAGGAACATATTGAAGATAGGGCATGGATTTGAGTGCAAAGGGTCTACTTTTGGACTATTTTTCCTTTGTAGATTGTGGGGTTGTTTTCATCATTGAAAGGCTACTATTAGAGCAAAATTATTATTTTGATGAAAAAAATTATAGTTTTTGGTACAGAAGTGTTTGTGAGATGAAGATGAACAACATTTTAGTTTTTTATTTTTTATATTGCAATTTTTATGTTGGTAGTATTTTCACCTCAAAGATAGAGCTTGTAGCCTAATTTGGACACTAATTTGTCATGACCTCACAAGCTACGAGGTCTCATGAGTCAAGTTTTGGTCCACATGACCTACAACAAGTCTAGTACAACTTTGTACAATTGAAATCTATAGTGTTTTTTTTTTTTTTTTTTTTTTTTTTTTTTTTTTTTCCCAATCTATGACACTTTTTTTGAAAATGTGTTTTTGGCCAAAAGTACCCTAAGGACATATAGGAGTTATATTACATATAAGATATTTACCGAAATTAATCTAAAAAAGTGGAACCTATTGTGCTAGTCATTTCTTGAATGCCTTATTAAAAACAAAATCATAAATTGAAAGTGCAGAGAAAAACAAATATGTTGTTGAAGAACCTGAAGAATATGAAGAACCTGAACCACCAAAAACTAAAAAAAGAAAATTTATATGCAAGTGTGGTGCGCATACTTGTGGAAAAAAGAACTTCAAAGGAAAAGATGAACCTAAGAGGCCGCATCAACAAATTGGAATTATATATTTGGCCAGGCTAATAGGTATGTAATCTTACCAAGTCTTTGATTTTTGTGCTTGCTACAAAACAAACGGAAGAGAACCAAAAATAGAGATAAATACATCTCTCATCAAGCAACTATCAATACCAACCCCCAGAAAATTGCAATCCTATTATTGAGTTGACTATATTATATATTTGAACTAAAGGCCTTTACACTATAAGCTAGATGACTCAAACTAAATTGTAAACATCTATATTTGGGTAGGAATCAATACAAGATTTTGCCTTCAAAACATTATAAGTTTTTCATTTTTTTCGATATTTTTGAAGTTTCATAAATTATGATCTATTCTCACCATAACCAAACATATATCCTGAAAGTAACGGAACTCCCAATTTGAAATATATGTGAACTTTGCAATTATTAAACTTGTAAATAAGACTTCTTTTCACTTGTACCGTATAGCAATTTTTGTAACAAATATATGATAAATTTCACTCATACATACCAACCATCATCACATTTATCAACACTTCAAACATCAATATACCTACAAAGTACCATAACTCCTAATTTAACTAATTTCTTTTGGTTGCAAGCTCTGTAACCATCAGCTTTGTGAATCAAAATTCTTTTCACTTGTGTGTAGCACTCTGTACGATATACATGTGATTGAATTCACTCATTTAGACCAATCAAGAACATACCTATCACATTCATACACCTTATCCACAAGATATGAAACACATATTTCAATATAAGCTTCACAACCATCAGCTTTGCAAATCCGTATCTTTTCATTTGTGTATAACAAACTCCATAATACAGAAAAGTGGTCAATTTCACTCATCGAGTACAATCAACAACATATCTATCAACATTTTGAAGACAATTGATCATAGAGTTCTCCAAGTGAGGAACAAGGTCTCATCACATCAAAAAAGTAGAAAATGCAAAAGATTTATAATTTATCATTATTCTTATTTATTATTTATTTAAAAGGATCATCCAAATTTTCAAAAAAAAATAAAAATAAAAATAAAAAACTTTAAAAAAAAGACCAAATTCCAACAACCCAAAAACTAAACCCCTAGAACCCTTTTCTTCCCTAAACCCCCACTCCACCCACGGAGTGAGGTGGTTCTAGCGGTTTTGTTTGTTTATCTGTTTGTCTGTGAGAGCACCACAGTTGGTAGCTGTGCATTTCTCACACTCTCCCCGCTCGCAAATTTCATCTGTGCGTGCGCTACTCCTCCTCTTCTTCTTCAGTTTTTGAAAGCGAGCATTTTGAACCTGAGCTCATCAAATTTGGTTGACTGTGGCGTTCAGAAGCAATGGACCGGGAGCAGAAAGGCAAGCGGGCGAAACTGGGCGACGAGGCGGAGCTCGATGCGCAGCTGGTGCAAGACATCGAAAAGCTGCAAGAGCTGCAGGACGAGCTCGAACGGGTGAGTTTGTTGCGAAATTCTTGCCATTCTTACCAGGGTTTAAGTAGGGTTTTAGGGGGTAGGGTTTTGTTTTTACAACAGTATCGTTGACTCGTTCTCCAACCTTTGCGAGGTTTTAGTTAATGCGCCAGTCGGGGTGGCCAGGTGAATGAGGAAGCCAGTGACAAAGTGCTGGAGGTTGAGCAGTACTACAACGTAATCCGGCGTCCCGTCTATGACAAGCGCACTGATATCATTCAAAACATTCCAGACTTCTGGTTAACTGCTGTACGTCACAAAAACATTCCTTCCTTTCTTTTGTTTACAACCAATATCTGATAGCTTTTTGTTGCTTGCAGTTTCTGAGCCATCCCGTGCTTTGCGACTTGTTGACGGATGAGGACCAGAAGGTGCGCGTTCTTGCCGAGCCTCTTTTGTTGCTCAATCGTAGAAATGCTCTTAAGAGTCTGTGTGTGTGTGTGTGTGTTTGTGGCCAGGTGTTCAAGTATCTGGAGTCAATAGACGTGAACGACAACAAGGATGTCAAGTCAGGCTACTCCATTAGCTTCGTAAGATTCTAACGTACGCCATTTGTAGAGCAGTTTTCAAAAACATGATGGGATGTGCTGTTGTTTGCAGAAATTTAAACCAAATCCTTACTTCAGCGATACAAAACTGACGAAAGCGTTTAACTTCTCGGACGAGGGCCCAGTGGATGTGTCGGGCACCAAGCCTAAGTGGAAGAAGGGCATGGTGAGTTTGAGTTTGAGTGCAATTTTTATGTTTGTATAAGTTAGATTGCTCTAAAAATGGAGCAATACCAATAGGCTTCTTCACCCACGAGTACATAGGCCCCATTTTAGAAACACCTGCTTCAATTGTAGATGAGTTCAAAGACGAAGATTCTACTCACTCTATTCTTCCACTTACTTTCACTTTCCCTATGCACAAAATTTGCTTGCACTTCATTGCAGATTTCGTGTGCTGAACTTTGAGCCTTTAGTGGAAAGCGAGGTGTAACGTGGGGAGTTTATGCTATGACAGGACCTGACGAACGGTGTAGTAGTTGTGAAAGGTCAGAAAAGACCACACGTTGAAGACAGGTAAGCTCACAAGCCACATGATTTTTGATTTTCCGTTTTAATGATGCAATTGACTAACAAGATCGGTTGCCGGTCTTGCAGTTTCTTCAAATGGTTCACGGACACTGAGCTGAAGGTTTCTATGGAAGGCATCCAAGACGAGGTATCATGCATGTCACCTGTCTTGTATCCGCGCATTTAGGCTTGAAAAACACTCAAAATGATAGCCGTATGTTGACAAAGATTGCATTCAGGACTTTTTACTTGGGTTGCAGGTTGCAGAGGTCATCAAGGATGATCTGTGGCCGAATCCGCTCAAGTACTTTAACAACGTAAGTGTCACTGCTATTTTCACATCACTGTAGCATACTTGATTGTTGGATTTTCGTCTGATTGTGAAACTGCTTTGCACATGCAGGAGCAAGACGAGGAGTTCGAAAGCGGTGACGATGAGGTGAGCGTGGACAGCCAGTTATGAACCTCAAATAGCATTGACTAATATATTAGAGTATTGCTATGCAAATTTGTTTTGTAAGTTTACAAGATGACCTTATAATATGGATTGCAGTATTGGATATTGAGCTTGTGGTGGTTTTTGCTTGCAGGGAAAGGGAGAAGATGACGAGGAAGACGACGACGACGAGGAGGACGAGGAGGAGTGAGGGGGTGTGCTGCTAAAGACCAGGTAGCTTAGGGAATGGAATGCTATGTTATTTCATTGGTTTTAGGGTAAGCAGCATATTTACACTATTTTTTGCTAGTAGAAAGGATGACCGTGTAGCATATGCCAGGAATTGCTTCCCTTGGGACGTCAATCTTTCAGGGGCCCATCTATAGAATCATCTGTTGAATGTAGAATTCGGATTGAAAGAGACACGTCTCTCGCGAATGGTTCCTTCTCGCGAATGGTTCCTTTCTATTGTGATTGTCTTTAGTGCAAGCACGACAGCGGACGCATCTTCATTGTCGATTTAAATTGGAATGGCATTCTCGAGGCTAATTTATCGCTCAAATAAATTTGCACAGACTAAAATTGTGCTTTTGGATGTACTTTGAACTAGATCAAAAACTACACTACATTTAGCGATTAGGGCTTCTTATTAACTTTGTTGATGATTTCTTTCATTGGGCAAACAACTACCTATAGTACCTTCTTTGAGGAGGGCAAAGTGGTAAACCCAAGTGATAAATTTTTGGATCAAAAGTAATATATTCTTTGATCAAAAGCACAAAGGTGTAGAGGTTATATGTCGATTAGTGCAGTGAAACTATAGTAATGAATTTTCAAAGGGGAACATACAGATGTAGTTATTATCAATTCATCACCGATCAGTCTAAAATGTACAATAAACTGGACAATATGTTGGAAGCTTCCAATATTGTACTTCCATACTTTGTACAATGAAATTGGAAGCTGTCTCCTGCTTGGATTCACCTAGCGATTTTTGGCATATGTGGTTTCTGAGCTACAATGGTTCATTGAACTAGGGAATGATAGATATTGAAGCTTAGATGAAACTTAGAATCATCTCACAACAACCAGAAACTCACTGGGAACTTGTACTGATTACGACTTGCGTTTCCTCCTGCACTGTGGCTTCTTAAAGAAACTCGACATACTGACAAGAAACGTAAATGGGGCTAATCTGGCGGAGTACCTCATGGAAAAGAGAAATTGTACTGCCGACTAATATTTGAGCCGCACTAAATAGTAGATGCAAACCTTTAGACTCGACTGTAGAGGCAACGTCTACATGACACACTCAGAAGTTGAAGCGAGAAAAAGCATACTGACCAGTCGCACCTTGAGGGTGAAGATAAACAAGAGCGTAAGCAGGATGTATACAAATTTACAGTGTCCATGCACAAGATTATACAGTATAGCGGTACCAGTGAAAAACTACAGCTAGAACTTATTTCGACAGAACCTTCACCGACGCTGACGGTGATGGATAACATCCTTTCTTTCTACAAGAGATCACACACGAAATTATTTACACACCTGAATTAGTCACCTCGAGGCCTGATTATATACAGCAACATATGCAGACCAGAAGTTATCACCATCCGGTCTCCGAGGAGAGAGCTTGATCACCTGTCACCGAACATGATACCAGCAACAGTGGAAGTGGCTGCTGCAACCTGGGAAGGAAGCCAAACACCATTCGTTGAAGTAGAACCATCCTTCCTGATCCTGCTCACTCCAGGATCAGTTAGAGGATTGTCCTTCTTCGTGCCGCCTTCGTTGGTGGTGGTCTCTTGTTTCTTTCCCCGAAAAGGCCGTGTCACCAAATTCACTACAACTACACCAGTTCGCACAGCCACCAGTAAAGCGACGAGAGAGAGGGCGGGACGTACAGCCCAGTGCATCTTTTCAACATGCTTGTACTTTTCCACAATCCCGTCCATCTCATTGATCCGAACTACCTCAACTTCCTCCGGATCTGCCCACCATCCCTTTCCATTGAAGAGACGCCCTGGAAAGTCGACAACCAAGCCCGCGTTCGGTAACACATGCGCGATGCGTCCCGTATCCCACTCGCCACTGTCGGCGAGCGGCCACTTGAACCTGGGAGTTCCCACCTCCTGTTTCACCCTCACGTACTGGCCCACACTAAGAGTACTGACCTTCTCGAGGTCACCCGCCTCTCCTGTCCACAGCGTCTCTCGCCCGAAGAATGCAACTTTCAACTTCCCAGAATGGTCAATGTGATGCACAATTCCAATACCGGAGGGAATCGACTGCGAAGTTTTTCGTGATCGGACCCAGTCGTTCACTATCAAGCCTCCTGCAACTCGCTCAAGCTGCAAGGGATCTGCTCTCCACGTTTGCTGTGAGCCTACAAATGTGATGGTGAAGACGGCGTCCTCAATTCCGACCTCCGAGATAGTTCCTTCTGTTGCGTTTCTACCTGGCCAACCAAAGCGAGGAATGTCGACGGAGAGCTTCAACCTCACTGAATCACCTACTTGAAATGGATGCTTCCACAGACTGAGATTATCGAGCTGAGTGGCACCAGAGAGTTGTGTAAGCTCCCTTGGTTTATCACAAAACTGCACTTTGACATTGTCCAGACCCACGACAGACTTCACCACCCCAATGCCTGCACCTTTGTCGCTTACGAAGATCCAGTCTCCAACCTTCAAGGGTTTGTTGGGACTGCAAGCAAGGTTTCATCATCTGTGAGAATTTATTCATTCAGGCCCTTCTGGTGTAAGGTAATAACGGTTTCATAGCAAATATGAACTTACTCAATAAAGGCTTGGAGAAGCTCAGAGACAGACGGACGACGGCGGTAGTCATACTCGAAGCATCTTCGTAACACCCTCCCGAGGGAAAGGGGTAAACCAGTCGGGACGCTAGGTTTTTCACGCCTGTCCACGACGGCTTTGAAAATCTCCTCGGAACTTAGGGTTTTCCATGGTTTCTCCCCTGTTAAGAGTTCGATCATACTAGATGCGAACCCCCAGCAATCTGTCTCGTAAGAGATCGGACCTCTCACATTTGCACCCCACTGTTCAGGTGCCATATAGTTCGGAGAGCCGAGCCAGACAGCTCGCTCAGAAGGTGCCGTAAGACCTGCATAAAGCATGGGAATTCCAAACTCGCCCAGCACAGCCACATCTTGATCGTCTAGAAGGAAGTTGCATGGTTTCAAATTCAAAGCTAAAACTTCTTGCGAGTGAAGCTCCAAGATGCCGCGGAGTAGGTCTTGGCCATATCTGTCAGCATGCCGAGAATCAGTTGCTGCGCTCAGATCGGCCAATCTCTGAGTTTTCAGCCGAATATAGAAACGTTGTCTCAGATTATTTGCCTAAGCGCCCCCATAGCTGTATCCAACCGTGACCTCGCTAAGACTGCTGGAATTATGATTGTCAAGATGCTACATAGTGAACTCAGTTCTCTGTGAGATTAAGATGGACTCTCGGAACTTGTTAGGGCCTTTTCGGCGATTCCCATCAATTTTGGAGGCTCGAAAGCTAGTAAAGTTATGCATACTTCCATATCAAAAGTTCTTTCACCTTCAATTCATTGTTCACTTAAGAAGCTTCGTCCAAAACACGTTATCCTGCAACAAACTTCTCGTAAGCGTAAGGAAGACACTAAATCTTCCATCATCAGAGAATGGTTTGACATTGATGCCCGAACGGTCTGATCCATCCTCACCAGATAAGTTCTAAATTGCGTTATGCTCACTCAGGTGCTGCTCATCTCACTAATCGCACAGCCACTACCGCCTTCCCCATACATGAGCACTATGCCAGCTACCAATTGAATATAAGCACACTAAACCAAAAATTAGAGGTAATACAGTAGATGCCCAAATAAAAGGTTGCCCAGAACTTAGTATGAAGTCAATTCAGACCGGCAGGAACCATACCTCAGGACATCTTCAAGCTCGAGACAGTTGCTAGGAAGATGAGCCATCTTGTCCCCAATCGAGCCTTCAAAGAACTTCATAATAATGCATGGCTGTCCCACCGTCCAAAATTCACATTCAGTCACAATGTACATGCTCAAGACTCAGAAATAAGCGGAAAATATTTGCCACCAGAGTACACCATCCTCAAACTCCAAAGAATGGTGACGACAAAACGGAATAATCAAAAGCTGGACCAAGATACCTCTATTACGTAGCATAATACTTACTCTTCCCTTTTTTATGCTGATACCTTGAGGCCAGCATACTCCCTTCACAACCTCAGCATGCTGATATGTGGATTGGAACCTTCGCAACAACAAATTGAGGTGCTCACGTGCATCAGGAAGCATCTTCACAACAACCTCATGAAACTCATCAAAATCCTTGGTCGAATTGTGTATGGTAGCTAGCCATGTGTCACCAAAAGGACCCCTTCCAATTCTGTGAAGGAGTTTCAAGATACTCGGGTCCACCCACAACTGGTTCGAGCTCGGCACTGTTGTCTCCAAAACCTCGTATTCCTCAGAGAACTCATGGCTCGCCGAGAGTACCGAGAAATCTTGCCCGTGTGCATCACCTTCCATCCCTACACCCAGTATCTTCAGTTCGGGCTGCTTTGAAGTAACCGTTGTGCCTGAAACACAATGAAGATGGTTTAATAAGACACAAAGAACACATTAGAACCCGCGAAAAAGGAATAAACATCCGTCTTTCCCATGAGCTATCAACCTTACGCAGCACATCCAAACACAAGTAACAGGAATGGGTGAAACCCGCAGAACGATCGAAACTATGATCCTTCACAGCTAACGACGTTGACAAAGGATGCCATCTAGCAGTACAAAGCGCGCAAAACATAATTCGCCATCCTGACGTGCAGGACTGCAATTTGGATCACTTCACTTCATCCGTCAGTCACGGAGTTCTTGCCAACACAACAGTCACGTACTTCGAAATTATACATGTAAACAATTCGACTGATCTTCCTACATGCTCTCTCCGACAGAAATGTCTTACGGCTCAAGCTCCAAGGGTTAGGGATGATCAATTTTCAGCAACCTTACAAGCACGACGGCAATTAGGCAAACTTCTAAGACAATTCATCTTTGTGACACAAAGCTCATGCCGATCGACTCCAAAAATTGTCGGGCAGGCAATAACGTAACGGTCACTGCAAACTCGCCGACTGGCCACAAGGTGAAATACTCACGAATTTCGCAATTAAATCTTGGTTACATGATTCACTGGGTGCCGGCAAAGAGTTCGATTATGGAGCTCACTCACGATTTCAAATAGCGAGGCTCCTCCGCTACTTTGATCGATTTGCTCCCTGTTTCTGGTTCTGTTTCTTTGTCTGTTGTTGGCGCTCACAGCACGCCACCACGAGGGCCACGCTCATCCGGAAAAAACGATGAGATGCTTGATTGGAATAAATCTGACGGGGCGTGGATTCAGTTGACAGAAGAAGAAGGGGAGAAGCTTGAGAGCATCTGGATGAGCGGCGGCGATGGAGATCTGGTGATCGCAAATGAGAAATGGTTGTGGCAGCAAGCAAGCGATCGATGATACAGTGTAGGATCTACGTTAGGGTTTCCACCATCGCGTGCCCGACACTTTGTTCCAGTATCACTCAACAAGTTAACTGCCACAACAAGGAATGGGATATGATTTATCCAAGGAATTTTTATGGCTCAAACTTCAGAACGGAAGAATCCAGACTTGAGTTAGGTTCCTTTACCCTATGGACCAAAAGCCCTCATTATCATGGTTAAGTTATGGTTCTTGGCCAAGAGCCGTGATAAATCAAAGATGGAATTTTGAGTGATGTAACACACTTTCCGGTTTCGGGCCCGTCCATTTGACGGGAGCTCCCTTCCGGTAATGCCCGCTCCAAAGAGGGGATTACGGCATAACACCCTCTACAATTCTCACCTTACAGAAAAAAACCCGGCAACACAAGAAATTTTCCGAACATCACATGAAACCCAGGCAGTCGAAAATGAAAAGTGTGTTACGTCGCACGAGCCCTTGACGGTCGGGTATTCCGCCAGGGGAGATATCGACGCGATGGGTTCATAATGTTATCTCATAGGACCTATGATACCTAGAGAAAAGCTTGATTTTTCACATGGAGATATGCTGGAATTTAAATAGAATACTAGTCTTTAATGAAAAAAAAATGCATAAAGAAGAAACTCTGGACTAGAAATCCAAATGCTAAGAATATGCCTTCATATCTCTTCTACACGCTCAAAAAACAAAACTTGAAGAAAAATAAAATCTCATTTTTTAGTGACTTTTCAAAGTTTTTGGGTTTAAGTTATTTTGGGCAGATTTTGAGAATAAATGAGCATATATTGTAGTATAGGCAGATTTCATATACCGTTTTCAAACTTTGAGTGTGCATGTCTTCCAAAGTATAAGGAATTTCGAAGCAACAATGATTAATCAAAAATGTAGAGGAAAACTCCCCAATCATCAAAAGTGGCATCCCAATGCGATAAATATTGAGTAAGCGCTGGCTTGCCCAGGGAAAAATCAATCCATTTCAAGCTCCGTTCTACATGAGAGTTAAAAAATATGTTGTTTTTGAAAAAACTAAAACTTTGATTGAATACAACTCAAGATCTCCATAATGAAAATTGACAAGAAATTGTGAAATAGACTAATTAGGTACTCATGAACAAGATCCTACGGTTGGATTTTCCAATATCAAAACCACCTAATATCGTGCATTTGAGGATAATTGAGGGAATTTATATGCTTGGAGTGAGAAATGTGTGGGTAAAGAAAGTTTTGGAGTGAGAAATGTGTGGGTAAAGAAAGTTTTGGAGTGAGAAATGTGTGGGTCTTTTCCTATTTTTGTGGTTTTTAAAACACACACATGACTAAATAGGAATCTTAGAAGCAGAAGCCTGGAGGCGAGGATTCTAAGAGCATGTCTAATTCTCCCCTCTTGGTCGGGTCGTTGGGCTGCTTCGCAAGCTCGGAGGCACCGCTTGAGCGAGCCTTGATACCCCACCCATGCCAGAAGGCACGACACAAAACATGCCGCTCATTACTCACACTTTTTGAGAAGTGATTATAATAGGAAATTATTTTCCGCCAATAGAATCTTTAACACGTGTCACTCTCCCATTGATTACCAAGGATGCTAAAATGTGAGTGAAGGCACGGGATAACTTTGAGTTATGGTGTGCTAAAATTTAGGCTACCTCAACCCTCTTGATTGGGTTATATGGATACGGTCAAGCTGCCTACAAGCGGCCACCTACCTAAAAGCGTGCACCCAAGATTCTTTCTTTCATAAAGATCTAACCTCCCTTGTATGTACCTCATGCAAACATAATTAGGGTGCCCGCTTTTAGGCTAACGCTTCTAAAAATTGTATTTAATTATGTGTGTTTTTTTAGAGACCACAAAAATAGGGAAAGTAAGTCTTTTCCTATTCCTCATCCCTGAAAAATAGTAACCCACTCATTTCTCTTTCCAAGTATATAGATTCCCTCAATTTCCCTTAAATGCACGAGAATAGGCATGCTGACCTTAGTGTGTGGGCTGGGGTTCCTCACACGCCAAACAAGGCTCCAATCTCGGCTCACCAGTGCGGGTTGGACATGCTCTAAATATGTACGCATCTGGTACATGCAAAGGAGGTTAGATCTTTACAAAGGCAAGCATCTTGGGTGCCTGCCTTTTAGGTAGGTGCAGGCCTTTGGGTGGTTTCACCCTGCCTCCTTTCTCCTTTGGGTGTAGTGTACTGCGGACACTTTTCTCCTAGTGCTGCATCAACTCGTGCCATGGCTAGTCAACGCGTGCTCTTCTACAGTTGAGTTTGACGCCCTTGCAGCCTTGCTTGACTAACGAAAGCAGAGGAGAGTGGGCTGCGACCTATGTTTAGCAAGCTGCAGGGGCTGGCTGTGAGCAGCAGCTGAGAAAACTGGCCATTTCGAAACCGCCGCGGTTGTCGACGAGCAGGCAACAAAATCTGATCCGACCGCTCGCTGGCTGCGCACGCCTGCAGAGTCGCTTGTGCGAGCGCCTATGGAGAAGCAACGGCTCGACGATCGTCATGTGGTGATGGTGACGGCGCCGTGTCCGGGGCACATTATCCCGTTCACGCAGCTTGCGCGGTACCTGCAGTCTCGTGGCGTTCGCGTCTCATGCTTCAGCACAGGCATGAACTACCCGGGCGTGGAGCAGAACATCGAGGACAGTTTCCGCGGCGAGAGGATCCTGTTCCGTCCTCTCATCACCGCCGACGAGTTCGTGTCCGACGAAGACGACCACGTCAAGTATCTGCACGTGCTTGACGATGGGGCGATGGCCGCACGGTTCGAAATGGCCATGGAATCGCTCGACGTTCCACCGCCGCAATGTATCATTTCCGACTTGTTCACGGCGTGGACGCAGGACGTCGCCGACAAGAGAGGCATAGCGAGGCATTTACTCTGCACTTTTCCGACCAATGTGCTCTTCTTAATCTTTGCGGTATGCATTGCCAAACCTTACTTACACAATCGAGTGAGGTATCATCGCCTATGGAGCTCCGAACCGTTTCTATCAGTAGAATGGACAGCACTCCTGCCTCCTCTTCTCATTTGCTGGGTGGTAAACCCTCGCAGGAATTGGCAATGGCCTGAGGATCCCTTGTACATTTCTGTTCAATGTTCGAATATTCCGTGGTTGCAATTTGAAGTCTAAGCATATCCAGCTCAATTCAAATCCATGGCGTAAGCTGGTGTTGCTAGAATTCAAAGAATTGCAGAGAAATTGAGCGTACTGCGTGATTCTACAGATCTTGTTTTGGGCTAAATCCAATAACAGGTATCCTTTTTCTCCGTTACAGTGTAATCCATGGTTGCCGTGGCCTGACGAGGCACCAGTCCATCCGCCAGGCACTTGGGGTGTTGACATGACACCGGCGGACTCGTTCTGGAACTTGTTGGAACGCAACGTGAAGCGGATGCCGGACGCGTCGCTCATTATTGTCAACACGTTCGAGGCGCTGGAGGCGAGGTTTCTTGGTGTCGTCCGGGAGGGGCTCCTTGGCAAGCCCGGTGTGAGGACTGAGAGCATTCTTACCATCGGCCCTATCACACGAAGTGCGGTCCGTACGCATGCGATCGTTCCCACCGAGATTTCCACGGCAACGAGGAATTCGTGCGTGGGGGAGTGGATGCCGTGGTTGAATGCCCAAGAGCAGTCGAGTGTGCTGTACGTGTCGTTCGGCAGTGTTTTCACGCTCTCCGAAGTGCAGATCCACGAGCTCGCCCACGGGCTGGAGAATTCCGGCAGGCCATTCTTGTGGGTGTACCGACCTCCCAAAACTCCCCAAGTGCAGGCTTTGGAAGCAAACGAGGATGATGGCCTTCCTGCAGGGTTCGTGGAGCGCGTGTCCGGGCGTGGGAAGCTGATCTTCGGCTGGTCACCTCAAGAGGCGATTCTGGCCCATGCATCCGTGGGTGGGTTCCTGACACATTGCGGATGGAACTCCACCTTAGAGGCTTTGTGGGCAGGGAAGCCGATGGCGTTATGGCCAATAGTTGCGGACCAGAAACTGACTGCGCGGTACTTTGCGGATGATCTGAGGATAGCGGTGATGGTGCCCCATGGCGAGCATGGCGTGGAAACCCGATCTGAGGTGATGCGCGCCATCTCCGTGCTCATGGACGACAAGGAGATGCGAAGTCGGTTTCAGAGCATGCACGAACTGAGTCGTTCGGCACTCGAAGAAGGCGGCGCGTCCAGATCCAATTTGCAAATACTCGTCGATAGCATCGGCCGCCCGCCATTGCAGCCAGAACGAAGACACTTCAATTCAGTTGCAACGTAGCTCGTTAGATCCAGCGCGCTTGGAACCTCTGTAAAGGATTTTTGATCCAAGTGCAGAGGATTGATCGACTCAGCTACAAGACAAAGAGCACCTGCAAAAGTCGCCATCTGCGATGTTTGCATCCAAAGAGAACAGGCCTACCTCGTCCCTAACTCCCGAGCCGAATGGATTGGAGGTTCAAGAAGCTGTTGCTGTTGAAGAAGCTTGAAATCAAGCGAGCTCTCCTCGGTGACTGTTGTTCCTCCGCAACATGCCTCCTCCTTTCACTGACACACAAGGGTGCATTGTAATATGGATGTTAATTAACGAAGACATCCACGTGACTGAAATTCTTACAACTGAAATAAAAACTTCAAAAGAGGGGATAAAAGTAGCAAAATTTGCTGTCCTTCGCCAGAATTGCTGTTCTTACGAGCAGAAGCAAAAGCTATTCTTCTTCATCAACAAAACAAGACTGGTTTCGAGCACGAGGGAAGCAAGCGGCAGGGCAAAGGACTTTTTTTTTATCCTTAAAGGCTCAAGCAAGCCCGAGGGGCTTTTTTCCAACAAAATATGCCTTGTAGCTCTCATTGTACTCAACTTTTCACTTATATTTTGATGTCAAATTGGTCACCTTCTTATGATGCATTTAAAATGTGAAATTTTACAATTTAAATCACAATTTCTATGAGTGATTTTGTGCTTTGAAAAGATTGTGCTAGGTAGGTTGGGTTGTACATAAACTTGTAGAAAGTTGCAAGCTCATCATTGATTGGTCCATTCATGATGCCCAAGTTTTAAAAGTGCACTATTCATGATGCCCAAGTCCAAAAGATGTTGTGATCCAATTTTGGGCAGCCCGTTTCAGACCCCAAGGATCTTTAAGGGTTAACAGTGTATCGTTTGAATTTTCTTTGTCTCTCCTCCAATTACTTTACATGTATCAAATATAATTTTGGTATAGGGTTATCAGCATATGCCATGGTTACAACTTGAATTCTAATATGAAACATTTGATGTTATTGTAAGTTGGATATTTGTTGAATACTTTAAGACCGAAGTGTTAAAGCTACATTTGCGTGCTTCCTACATGCCCTTCAACTTTTGTTACTCTACTTTGACTGTTGAACTTCAAAGTTTTCCTTTTGGCTACTCGACTGTTTACAAGGCATTATACTTTTTATATGTTTTTGGTTTGCAAACTCATTGAAAATTAATTGGTCACATTTGAAACATTAAAAGGAAACCAATGTGTACCTCACATGAGTCTTTATCATTCCTTTAAATAAACTCAAATATTTCCCAACAATCCAAAGGTCCATGCGTTCTTTGGACCTCCAAAACCAAAAACTGGGATGTGACAGCCTTGTACAAGTTGAGGCATAGTTGACTTCAGTTTACATTTTTGTATGTTCAATAGTAAGATCTTGAACCTTACTACGTGCTCTTGTACCAAATAAAATTAGATCTTAAATTGTTAGATCTTTACCATCGGTAAGATCATAACGTTCAAAGTTGACCAAAAGTTTTTTGGGCTTTGCTAGAAAGACATAGTCAAAGTGGTGCTAAGGGAGACTTGATGATTGTTACTCCAAACATTTTGCTCATACTTTTTTGCATTTAGGTACTTAAGTTGACTACGCTTATACAAAATTTTTAGAGACTCATTCCGCTTTTATGACCTTCATGCAAATTATCTTTTAGAAGGTTCGAAAACAACTATATAGTAAAACATGCGTTTCGTTAAATATATTTGGTTCAAGAAGAAATTAGACTGCGAGTAGGTGCCTTTATGACTTCATTATTACCACACTTCACCCCTAAGCAAATTCACAAACTCCTCAACAAACCATTTCTTCAAAACATACATGAGATAAAACACTTAACACTCCCAAATGGTCTAAATCTTATGTCACATGACAAATTCAGAATTTACCACAATACACCATTAAAAGGAATCAAACAAGCTCTTAACATAACTCAACAACTCTTTTGCTATCCTACAAGTAACCGGCAATGCCAAATCCATGCAACGAACACCTTGCACCAAGAACTTTAACCCCTATTGTAACTTTCCTTGGTGTTTTTTGGGAGCTTGAAACCTCAAAATCGCAATTATCTACTTCTATGCACTCTCGGGGTGTGAATAAATTGCCTTTCCTTATTTGAGAATTCCAACCGTAAGATCTTGTACCTAAGACTATTTCTAGTGGTTGTTCCAAAATTTGACCGTTGGATGTTTACTGTTTGAGAGATCCTAACATCCAAAGTTTGTCTCCCAAGTTTTTTTATGCATTGCAAAGATTGGTTCCGAAAATTCTGGAGGTTGCCCTTCTAAAATTGGTAAGCTTTTTGACTTGGATTACTTCGAAATTTGAGTGGTGATTCAGTATAAACATATTTCCAAAAAAAATAAATCAATAAAGTTACTTTTTTAAATTGCCATTTTTCGACTTGAAACCTAAACTTTTTTGCATGAAGGTTTTGAAATTGGAATTTGACTTTGCAAATTTTATCAGATTCACTTTGCAATATAAGGGGCACCCAGTAAAATCTTAGGCAAAAATATTACTCTTAACTACTTCATCGAGGTTGCCCAAAAGTGCAAAAACCCGTTTCAGGCTTCAAGGAAAGTTAGGAGTTAAAACATGACTTTAGAACACATGGTCATCATATTCTCTCCAACCATAGTATAAACCCTATAAACCCACCAATACCATCATATCCCCGTTATTTGAAACCACCAAATAAAATTACCAATTACCCGACTACATTCCCCATTCATTTAATATTAGACCACAAAAAATCAAAACGAAAGACAAATACAAAATTCCAAAAACATATAACACCTACCTATGCCAATGAAAATTACCAAATGATACTACATATAATACAAGGATACAACAAAAAGACCTCTTCCCACTAAACATACCAATAACCATACTGCAAGCATTTTCTTACAAATGAAAAGGAATAGGCTATGCTCACCCACATAACAAAACAATTGCCTAGAAAGCTACACACTTGGCTAGACTTGTACGACAAAATAACTCAGAAAATATCACGATAATAACCACCTTCGACACCAAGTGGTACCATAACCTAATACTCCCTCTGTCTCATTTATATTGTCCAGTAGGTTCTCTCAAATCTACCTCCCAATGTAGATTAGAGAGAACCTATTGGACAATATAAATGGGACGGAGGGAGTACCACATAAAGGCCCCTACTTAGACACACATGTTGTTACATACATACCCGTAGACACAATAACATATGAAGAACCAACCATAATTCCCTACATACACATAGAATCAAAAGATTTTAGCAGGAGCTATGTTCATGAAGATTTCAAATGTATAGAGTAAGGTGGCCAGTAATGGCGCAATTTTCAACACATAAAATCTACAAGGATGGTACTATTGTAAGCAATTTTTGTGCATGGAGAAGATTAGTAGAAAGCTGTAGAAAGTGGAATGATCATTTTTGGACTCTTCTAAGTAAATGTAAGTGTTTTTAAAATGGTGCTCTAAAGTGACACCCTATAACGTTTGCAGCAAGTACATGCTACTGTTGAAGGCCGAAGCTATTATAAACCCGTGAATGAAGATTACCAAAGCTATTTTTGGCATTGCACTATTATTAGTTGTTCTACTATACAAATAACAATCTAGCTCCATAAAAAATTACTTTTATCAAGTATTTTATTTTTAAACATGGATAATCAAAGAACTACAATGGGGAATCTAAGATCCTATGATTGAACTTTGTTTTAGGAGTGGTTTATTTTATTATCAGAAACTATACTTCGTATGGACTAAACGGAACCTACTTAAATCTAAAATGGTTCATGATAATTTTGAGGGTTAATGAGGTAACAATACCTAAGGTGATGAAAAATACACCCACAATATGAAAAATAAAGCCTTAAGGTTTCAAATATTCTCTTCAAAGCTCCCCTCTATGTACAGTATTGCACACGAGTAGAGTTTATAAAAAATCTCGAAACCGAAGGAACGATTGAACCACTACAAAATCTTGTGTCTAAAGGAAGTCTTTCATCGGGTCATCATAGTGCACCTTCTTCATCTTGTATGCTTCCATTTGCTCTTGCGTGACGTGATGCAATATATCTACACATGTGTCATTTATATGCAAAAAGAAAAGAAACTCAAAATTGATTAAACTCTTTGTATTCTCTTGTTAGCTACAAATAAGAAGCCAAATACTTAGTTAAGATACTTCTTAATACTACAACAAAGAGGGGTCTATAGTGACCTCCGGACGACATTTTTTGAGATCAGTAAAGATACCCTTTAGTCCATTGTGTTGAAGATTGGCACTTTGGATGAGAGTTTGAAACTTTGAGGCGTATCGCACAAATCGCAGGTCGAAGCCTCAAAGGCGGAAAGGCGCTGCTTGGTGGTTGCTAGAGCGGAGCGAGGAGCCGGGGGGAACGAAAGCTCTACTCACATCGTGGAGCTCGGCAATGCGGCCGTAGGTGCCGCAGCTCCGGCGTCTGTATTCCAGTGCTACGAGCATTTCTCGGAGCCCTCATCAACCAATGAGATTTTTCTTCAAAATCCTTGGAATTTTTCATTCGGACCCCTGGTAACTGTTTTTGGTAATTTTGAAGTCAAATTTGAGGCGTGCGACCCCAAATTACCCTAGGAAGCCTACCCCTTGGCATTTAAAACCTATACATCAAAAAATTAGGGGACTCTTTACCCATCACCCTCCCTGGCCCCCGAAAAATGCTCGTAGCACTAAAATACGGTGATCCCCGCAGATCCGACACAGCTCATTTGTAGCCGTATGTTGGGGGATGGGGGCTAGTAGTGGGCAGGGGAGGCGCAGGCCCTGCCCTTCGTCTTCGTGCTGAGGTGTGGCACATGAGGACGTGGTGAGGAGCAAAGGCTGACAGAGAAGGACGAATAATGAGAGGAAGGGGCTGAAATAATGAAGTATAGATTTTCATTTTCATTTTCTGTGTAAAATATGAATTTTGGAATATCTTGCTTATGATGGGCTGCCAAACAAGTGGTTACTAATGAAATATTGCGATTTTTGGAATATCTCTGTATCCTTTGAAAGGTTATTATTTCGAAAGTATTGTAATTTTTTTTTTTTTTTTTATCATGGTAATGAAGAGTGATCAACGACAATGTTGTGATTTTGGGAGTATCTCGATTTTCTATGAAGATCATGATTCTTGGAACATCATGATCTTAATGATCATGATAATGAAGGGTTTATATATGCCCGTTTCAAGACCCTCACCACCCACCACTCTAGTCAATATTGAAAAGCGTATAATCAAACCTTATAACCCTATATGATTTATTTACTTTTTTGAGTTCAACAACGTAATAACATGATTAAGTAATCTAACTTGAACCCCTATACGGGCCAAATGTCAAAAAACGACATACTAAATGGAAGGTAACAACTCTGAAGAGCCATAATTTCTTCATTTGGAGTTTGTTTTGAATGAAATCGTTTGAGTTAAGTCCCAAATCAATTCTTGTTTGTGTGGTAAAAATTGCAGTCCAATAAAATAAAGTATGAATTAATGGCATGCATTTTAGGGAAGGCAACTCTCTTTTGGGTTTGCAAACATGGAGCATGTTTTACCATTGCAAGCCAATTATGTGAAATTTAGTTTCCTATTTAGTTTATTTGTTTTCAATTTTGTTTTTAGTTTCCAATTTTGTATCCAATATAATTTTTGCATGAACTTCTTTTGCATAAGTATATCCCAAGAAAAAATCAATAAATTTGTAATTCGGAAGATTTTGGATTTGAATACTCAAAGTACTGGATTTGCAACAATGTTTCCATATTGAATTTTTCAAAACAAATACATGGTTTTTGAGAACTTGTTTCTCCTTCATGTTAGGTTGGAATTTAATTTTGTTTGTTGGGATGGACTTCAACATGAGTATTGTTGTGGTGGTAGAAACCTTAAATCCATCCAAGGTGTGAAGAAGACGTGGCATGCATTTCATTGCAAGGGGTCTAGTTTTAGACTTTTTATCCTTTGTAATTTTGAGGTAGTTTCGAACATTGCAAGTCTATTATTTATATCTTCTTTTTTTTTTTTAATGAATTTTTTTTAGACAAATGGGTTAATGAGATAAAGGTAAACATCTTTGTAGTTGGTGGTTTTTTCATTGTAGTAAGTTTACTAGTAGCATTTTCACTTCAAAGTGAAAACGATGAGATTTAGCCAACTAGGTTGAAAGTTTAGCCAACTAGGTTGAAAGTTTAGCCAACTAGGTTGAAAGTTTAGCCAACTTGGCTTCCTACATGAAAACAAATATGCCCAAAATGTTTAGGTCAAAATATTCAACTTGCCCTAGGCACCATCAAAATGGTCAAAATATTCAACTTGCCCTAGGCACCATCAAAATGGTCAAAATATTCAACTTGCCCTAGGCACCATTTGCACTGGCAAAAATAAGTTTTTGCATCAACTTTTGATGAAACGGTTGCTCAAAATAACTTTTGCATCAACTTTTCATCAAGATTTCAGCGCTTGCTCAAAATCAAGTAAGGTACAAGATCCTTTGGTTGGAAGTCAAAAAATAGTAAAAAAAAATGATCCACATTGCCGAGAGTGGAAAGGACACCAAAAAAGGCCGTTCCCAGATTTCTTGCTTCCTAAACAGCAAGGAAATTTAGAGGTTAATCACATTCCTCCCCCGGTTAATTTTGCAATGTTGTGTTACCATTCATAACAATACAAGTTTCTTTACCCACATGATTGTGCATTCCACAATTATATCTGACAATTCTACTATACTACTCATTTTGCCCCATTGTAATTCTCCAGTAGGTTCTCTCAAATCTATCCCGATCTAGATTTGAGAGAACCTACTGGTCAATAATAATGGGACAGAGGGAGTACAACTTAAAGAAAGAGGTGAATAGAAGCAGCTCCATCAATTTGCACTACGATCATGTGGGGTGTTTGAAGGTGTAATGTACCTTATACATGTACTTGAAAGGTACATTTGATAAAGAGTAACTCGTCCTATAGGACATGAAATGAATAGTGATTTGTCCAATATGGCAACCTTTGCCTTGCATATCATCGCATTATGCATTGTCACTTTTTCTAGTCAATTATTATTATCCGGTAGTCTTTGTGAGCATTCATCAAACTCGCACCCCAATGCCAAATCACCAATCCCAGAAGATAAATAGATAGATAGAAACTCCAGTTCTTTTCTAAGGGGCCGACCTGAATGAAGTGTCCGTTTGGAATGCTAATATTCCGATGGCCACCAAACAAGGGGATATTGGAACAACCAATCCCATAACTGAATGAACTTCTAGTAGCACAATTTAGACCGTGTATAACAAGAGGAACTTCTCTTCACTGCACTACACTAAATAGGTAGATTTGTGTTAGATTTTTATAAAATTTGAAAATGCTAAAAGGTTTTATTTTTAGTAAAAAGAATTACTAAGAGTATCAATTCCAATACTATGAAAGGCTCCCCATCTTGACCAATGTAGGGGGTAAAAATATTGACTAACAGTAAAAACTTGTAGCATGTTCATATAAATTAGTGTATCTAACACTAATCTACCTATTTAGTGTAGTGTAGATAGTGAAGACTCGCACTTTTTGGCGGCCTTTGTCAGAAAGGACGCCATCAAATGTGTAGTTGTATCTATCTCCCTTTTGATCAAAGATAGGGATTTGGTGAAATTTCGACTCTTGAAGCTCTTCCTGTGATTTACATTCGAGTTCATGTTGATGGTTGCAACCTCATTGGACCCTTGCGTATTGCTCCTTGTGCTTTGGGTGACTTCAAGAACTGATAAAAAGGTTGTCAATTAGTTGGTCCAAAATGCTCATCAAAGTTGATTTACGATGAAATCAGTATCTATGAAGTCTATAATAAACTTCAATTCCATACAAATAGCAGCCTTCGCATACTGAAAATTGATTGTGTGTATGGGCAAAGTCTTGTGAGTAGTCTCCTTAACGATTATTATTATTTTATTTTATTTCTTGGGTAGGAGTGTGTTTTATGAGATGAAGATGAACAACTTTCTAGTTGGAGATTTTTTTCTTTGTAGTAGCTTTGTTGGTACAAATTCTACACTAGAGTGAAAATGGTGAAATCTTGTAATTTTATTTGGGTATTAATACAATATGATCTTTCAATCTCTGAGGTCACATGACTCACGTGTGAGTCCACATGATTTAAGGCTCTCTTTAACAACCACTCAAATATCACAATATTTCACTCAGTATGGCGATAATTCAAATTTTGTGATAATTCACCGGTCATGGCACATTTGGCAACCAAGTAATATTTCTCATTATCAAAATTGCTCCAAAACACAACCATTTTCATCCACTTTTCCATTCTGATCCACTTTTCCATTCTCATCCACTTTTCCATTCTCATTTTTGTATATTGCTATGGGAATGCTAACTGCAACGCAATATTCGGAATATCCTCGTATTTGAATATTGGGTTGCAAACACAACCTAAAATTTGTTTACTACAAGATTGATGGCAAAGTTGACATTTACATAGTTTTATCTTCATTTTCATGTATGACACTTTTTTTTAAAATGCATTGTTTGGTAAAAAATTGGCTCGGACTTTACGCATCAAGGGCTTCAATTTTGTTTAGGGGAAGATTAGCACAATGCACGATTTTTGGTGCTACTCATATATGAGCTCTTTGAGAGAAGGTTTTTACATTGTAGCGTGGGAGTGAGATGGTGCATTCAGAATTGTTTATTGTTTTGACAACAAGTGATCAAACGACCCAAGAAATCTTTGCATCCTTGACACCCACCAAGCAAGGAATTGCTCTAGTCCAAGATGTATTCATTCGATATTTGAATTGGTGGAAAATAAAGAAAAATTGGATAATTACTCGTACACTAGTAATGCTTTACAATACTCCAAGTATGCTAAATTTTCCATAGTGGATTATGTTTTCATGGTCTCCTTGATTATAGTTGAGTAGAAGCAAATACCTTGCCTCAACTACAATCAAGAAGACCATGAGGCTTTAAACTCATTGTTTGGCTAGTGTCCAATTTTTATTTTTATTTTTATTTTTCAAAGGCGGAAATAGAAAAGGGAAAGAGAGAGATTGATGAGGATTAATATTAGAAACTTGAGCTTAAACTTTCCGGGTCCTAATCCACTTTACACTACAAGAGTGACCAAGCCACTCAAAAATTCATTTTGAGTTTATCATGGTCACGGCTCTTGGCCAAGAGTCATGACCACGCAAACGATTTTGATATTCTTGGTCATGGCTCTTGGTACATAGTGTAAAGGGACCCTCGGTGTCTTTACCACCACACGTATTCCATGGTTGTACAACGTACACCATTGTAGAAGTACATTCACCGACATTCAAGAAAACAAAATTTAAAAAACAAATCGAAACTGCCATCATGATCCGCTGCAGGAACACTGTTACTGTAACACGCATTACCATATCAGAAATAAAGAGCCCATACTGATGATAAAGCATAGCTGGAGTCTCGAGAGCATACAAGCACATGCTAATATTCATTACATATAGCATTCAACAATACTTACCATGACTTTCAATGCCCCTTGCACACTAAATCCAAACAGCACGGTCTGGACGGTGGAGGAATTTATTGTGGGATGCAAGCGAGAATACTTAAAAACTCAGCTTCAAGGCAGAGAGCACCAAAAAAAGGTGTCTGTATTCAAAGGAAGCACCCAGTCCACCCTCACCCCACTCACTGCATGACCATGAATTCATTGACTTCCGCGCGCTCCACTGGAGCACCTAGAAGTGGGTCTACAGTTCCTCATTAGTTTAATGCTTCTCAAACACAAGCATAAGCTCGTCTTCTCCGTGTACTCGGTCTTTTTCCGCTGTGAGTTTTGGCGATCTCTGTGCGAGCTTATATCTCTTTGACTGGAGTGGGAGTGGGTGCTGCATAAGTTTGTCGCGCGGTCTTTTTGGCTTGGATCCGTCGACATCCGTGCGAGTTAATGTCTCTGTGCGAGCTTATATCTCTTTGACTGGAGTGGGAGTGGGTGCTGCATAAGTTTGTCGCGCGGTCTTTTTGGCTTGGATCCGTCGACATCCGTGCGAGTTAATGTCTCTGTGCGAGCTTATATCTCTTTGACTGGAGTGGGAGTGGGTGCTGCATAAGTTTGTCGCGCGGTCTTTTTGGCTTGGATCCGTCGACATCCGTGCGAGTTTATGTCTCTGTGACTTGAGTGGAAGTGGGTGCTGCATAATTTCGCCGTCCGTGGATGCTCGGTCTTTCTGGCGTGGTGTTCTGACGACTTCTGTGCGAGCTTATGTTTTTGAGGCTGGAGTTGGAGTGTGTATGAGCGAGTTTTGACTGCAGTGCTCGATTCTAGGAAGAGAAGATTGGAGCCGAGTGAAGAGGATCGATATGCAGTTGTTGATTCTTGTTATTTGATCTGGTACGTGTTGGTGAAGGCGTGTCAATCGGGCATCCTTCGCTTTGGTTTCGGAGAGGGCAGTACTGTACACCGACGTTTTGATATTTGTGGATTTCATTGCATTCTCGACTCTATGGCTTCCTCGTCCTCCTCCTCGACGGCTCCCATTGTCAATCATGGGTCCGAAGCAGGGAAGCGACGTGTGGATAATTCCACTCCTGGTCCCATTGGTGCAGTTCATGTTTGTTCCTTCTGTGAGGATGCCCGCAAAGGTCATGTAGACACAGAACGTTTTATCGAAGTGCAAAAGAAGTCATGGCGCGTCAAGGTTGGAGGGGAGAATGCGCTAGAGATGATGTGGTGGGAGGTTGGATTGCAACCGGGTGAAAGGACCGCTCTTCAATGGGCTGCTGCGGGCGGACACGATGGTGTCGTGCGATTCATTCTCGATGGGGATTTCAAACCACTTGGTGTGGTGAAGGGAGAAGAGGGCAAATCAAATGTTATGCTGACGGGAGAGGAAGAGCTGATTGCACTCCTTTTGGCTGCTCGAGAGGGCCATACCAATATTGTGTTAGCCCTTCTTGATGCTGGTATGAGGGCTCGTGTAAATGAGCATCCAAGGGCTATTCGTAACACTGCTCTCCATTTGGCTTGTGAAGAGGGACATATTGATGTTGTGCAGATGTTTTTGAATAATGATCCCAAGGCAGAAGTAAATGTGAAGAACTGGCGCGGAGAGACTCCTCTTCATTTGGCTTGTGAAAAGGGACATTTCGATGTTGTGCAAGCACTTCTAAGTAATGATTCCAAGGCAAAAGTAAATGTGAAGAATGGGAATGGTAATACGCCTCTCCATTTGGCTTGTGGAGAGGGACATATTGATATTGTGCAACTGCTTCTAAGTAGTGCTCTCAAGACGGAAGTAAATGCAAAAAATATGTTTGGTACCACTCCTCTCCATTCGGCTTGTACATGGGGACACATTAATGTCGTGCAAGCGCTTCTAAGTAATGATATGAAGGCGGATGTAAATGTAAAGAGTACACACGGTTGGACTCCTCTCCATTTGGCTTGTTTTAAGGGATATTTTAATGTTGTGCAAGCGCTTCTAAGTAATGATCCCAAGGCAAAAGTAAATGTGACGAACGGGGATGGAGAGACTCCTCTCCATTTGGCTTGTGAAAAGGGACATATGGATGTTGTGAAAGCCCTTCTCAATGCTTCCAAACCTTATTTATGTGTACAAGGTAGGAATAGGAAAACCATCGTGTATCTTGTGGACATCATGCATGAAGAACATGCCAACCACAAGTCTCAAGAAATTGTTGAACGATTTGCAAATATTATAAGCAAGCACATCGGTGAAGAACATTTCAAAACTGCTGCCCAAATGGCGTTTGAATCAAGTGAAGGACCTATTTGGCAACAACTCATTCAGAAGGACCCCATTAAAAATTATCTTGAAGCTCTTTATAGAGATCGCCAAGCATATGTAGATGCCGCAAATGCTATTCTTGTTGGAGCTGCCTTAATTGCAAGTGTGACCTTCGGATCATGGCTGCAACCACCCTTAAATTATACTATGGCTGGAGATGTGTATACACCATCACATTCTTCTCGGAGCATGTCCCCATCTAGCTCATATGATCCGAACTATGTTGATCTAGAACATAATAGGCCACTTCGAGTATTTTGGGTATTCAACTGTTTGTCATTTTACTTTGCCATAGCAACGGTGGTCTTTGGAGCGTGTAGTGTGCTTCCAAGAAAGAGGTTATTTATTCAAGAAACCGTGATAAGACTCCGCCGCAATCTTTTGGTGACGTCCATCTTTTTAGGATGCTCAGTGCTTTTTGTTACCATAGCATTTGCCATAGCAGGATGCATAGTGTTGGCACCAATAATTAAGTTCCAATTGTTCATGATAGTGCCTACATGCATAGGAGGTGTAGTATGTTTATTTAGTTTATATGTGTTATATGAGAATATAGTAGAAGATCTTAAAAGTGGAGGGGTGGAAAAGACATCACAAAATAGATATAGAAGACACCTTGTTCGAGGGTGATAGTTTGTACTTAATATTCTCTTAGAATGAATGGAAGGGCGCAAGCGTATTTAATTTTGCAATTCTAAGACTTTTTAATGCTAATACCAAAGTCGGCAAGAACTTATTGCCATTGCATTTTGAATTTGTGGAATGTAAGAGTTTGTGAATGTTTGAGAGCATAAAAGTTTGAATGATGTAACATGGTTATATTCATTTACCCTTAATGTCATATGAGCACTTGTGTGCTATGATTCGAAGAAATGAACTATTTTTTTTAGGAGTGTCTTTCACCGAGGACTTCAAATGCATGACATTATTTATCAAAGCATTGATCACAAATTATGCAACATAGTCATAAATATACTTTCTTGCATTTCTCCATCACTTGTGGACTAGTAAGTTTTCTTATGAACATTATTCCTATGTTTGTGACTGTTTCTTAACGTGCCGTGGGACCGATAGAATACAGTGTAATTTGACCCGATCGATGTTCATCTGCTTGAAACTCCTATTGCCCAAATTGACCTGATCATTGTTCAAAAGAGGTACCTGTTTTGCAGCAGGTCGTGCTTTCTTTCTCGAAATGTCCTCTAGTATTCCCTGCTCTGGTTCTCCTCCAATGTGATCAAGAATTGCATGTCAATGGCCACATCCCTCGAAAAATTGCAGCTTCAAAACCTCAAATAGATAAATATGAAAAATTAATCACAGAACAACAAAAGCCTAAATGACGAATAGCATCTGGAAAAGGATATTAAGCACTATGCTCATGGGTGTGTGTCTACTTCACCATCTGCAAGAACCAAGACTCACTTGGAACGAAGGTTTTGAGTTACTCCATTGCAACAGTGATATTTCCGGCCTCCAATCGAGCATAGAATTCCTCCGTTTTGCGGCGCTCGTCCAGATGATGCACCTTCCAGATATCATAGGAGTCGAGACTTGAGATTCTGCACAAACACCTGCCGCAACATTCTTGGAACAGTTCCTAAGAACTCACCTTCTCTACAGTACCGCACATTCACTGTAGAGAGCCCGCTCACAACTAATCTAATCTGCTCAGGAATGAAAGGGCAACTAACAGGATAGATGGTGCTCTCCTCATTGTTGATCATAGTGTGCAAGAAGGTTGCTCAAGAATGCAATCACTCCTGAGCAGCGTGCAACCTAAATATAGTAAAGTTGTGTTCACCTTGACCATAACATCAATTGAAGCTCAAAATTGCGAGAGTGCGAGACATTCGAATCCTAAAGCGTGCGAGGAGGTCTTCGGACCATAGGAAGCAACAATATTGCGAAAAAGATGGCCGCTACAAAGCTCGAGACATCGCGCAAGATTACATGCAACAGAAAGATGTGAATTGCACCTTGCCACTGATAACATCATCAGCGAAAGCTTGAACTCTCTCCACAGTGTCGATGATGAGCTTCTGGAGGAATGGCGTGGGAGCAATCTCAGGCTTTCGGAGCCAATAATGTCCAACCATACGGCCTTCATCGGGATTAGCAATTGAGCCGCCTTCGAGCTCCTCCATATGCTTGAATGCTTGCTCAAACCTCGGCAGCATCGCGTCGTAAAACTCGTCAGTGAAGCCAATTCGACTAATATCGAAGTAGAGCCCTAGCTCCTTGTCGTGGTAGAGCCAATCCACGTACCGATTCCAAAGCGCAATTGGATCTGTTTCCAATTCAGGCTCCTCCAAGGGCGATGCCGAGCTCACTTCCGCACCGATCTTGCTCGATACAGCCCCCAGGGGAACGATCCCGACACAGGAATTGACGCCATTGCACTCCTCGCCACCTGCAGTGCCGCAGGCACCAAATAGCTGCTTGCACATCTCTCGCGCCCTTCCTTAATTGATCCTCCTACCCTGCACATTGTCGCAGCCATATGCAGCGACAATGACGCCATCGCTGAAACCTCAAAATCTGCTCTCCTCCTACCTCAAAATCTCCCGCCCTTCCACCTCAGAATCTGACTCCCTTCCACCTCGAATCTGTCTCCTTCCACCTCCAAGTTCACAGACAGCGGCAATGCGGTAAGAGATGAAATGAAAACCTAAAGCAGAAGTGCATGGAAAGTGTAGTAAGCCATACTGCGAGCTCTGATTTGAAAAAAGTGTGAGATGAGAACAGATACTTGGCGAACCAGTCGATCATGAGCTTGTGCGCATCAATGCATCATCGGCCTGGTCGACGGCAATCTCGTTGGTTTCGTCGTAGCGCACAGTCCAGCCATGGCGCACATCAGGGAAGATTTTGACGAAGCTCTTCACATCGGTTCGGGACGCCAGGAGCTCCTCATACTGCTCGACCTTGTCCGTGGGTGCGGCGAGCACAGCAATGGGGACCGCCGATCAAGAAACTCAATGGCTATACCACCGGCCGCATCTGGTCGGACAACCGCGCGATCAAGAAACTCAACGGCTAGACCACCGGCTGCATCAAGTCAGGCAACCGGCAAAGGATCGCTAGCAGGTAATCGTATTCTTTTATATATATAGATTATCTTGAGCCAACCATACTCAACCACACAAAGATGAGTTATGGGGACTATGTATAAGATTGACCTAGTTATAATTTTTTATTTACGAGATGTACTTTAAAGAAATAATAACAATAAGAGTAGAACAATCAATTGTTGTAAAAAGTTCATGTGAGTTATCAAACCTTTCATTGGTGGATAGGTTGCACCTCAACATTCTCGATTTAGGAATCTTTGTTCTTCACACGAGCTATAGACTTATCCTTGGCTTAAAGTCATTATGGCAACAATAGACATTCTAGATTCAAGAATAGAAATTTCTATGAAATTTAAATAAAACTCACAATTGTCTCGATTTAGTTGTTGTTTGTTGTTGTTCACAAGGTTATCTTTCTGCTAAGATGGCCAAATACATACATATATTTGTAAAAGAAAACTTAATAAACCTAGAAGTTAGTAAAAACTTGAATTGAATATGATGCAATCAATATTTAGTGTTTTCTTTAGATGTAATCATGTAGCAAATTTGGCACATTTGATGAAAATAACGTCTTTGGATGTGTGGAATTTAGCCATGGTAATTATGAAGTTAATAGCATTTACTTGAATCACTTCTATACCTATCTTTTTTTATGTTTAATTACACATGGTTGAATGTAGTATAATTCCAAATATTACTTATTGATTTTCATCATTTATCCAACACCAAAGAACATCAATAATTCAATAGAGATATGGCAAGTTTGACCATATCAAGTTGGCCATATCACATCACCTACAAATTTAGTAGAAGATAGATAGAATATAGCTATACAAGTGACTTGGGATGCCTTTGAAGATATGTTAAATGAAGACATTCAAGGCTAAGATCTCATGAACAAAAAAAAACTTGGAAATGTAGAGAGAAGTAAATGTCTTAAGTGAGGGGTATTAGTTCAACTAATTATGGTATATAATGTTTTAGAGCCATTCTCATATTTGATGAAATTTATATTGAAACTAGAATTGAAGTTTTTATCGTTGAGATCTAAGAGTATATAATTTTGCTAGGATGTAACAACGCAAAACTTTTTGGACAATGCAACATTGTTAGTCTTTCTTTAATCTGTTGAATATTATAGTAGGGTCAGTTACTCATTATGGCATCCAAAAACAATTTGAATTTGGACCACTTTTTGTTTGGTTCTTTTGGAAGTATATTCTTAACCAAACCATTTTTCAATTTCCAAAGTGACCTAAGTCAAAAAGTTTGTCAATTTGTAAAGGGCAGCCTCCAAAGATTCAATCATACCTCAACTTGTAGGGGGTAGTCAAAAATTGCACTTTTTGGTTTTGATGGTCCATGAAATGCTTGGACCTTTAGGGCTTAAATGTAGGCATGTGGCCAAGCTTGCATGGTTGATGAAAAAAATGAAATGAACAATCTATGTATAGCTAGAGTATAGTCATGGTGAGGGAGGGAAGGAATGTAAGTACTTAATTACTTATTTCATTTGATTCATTTCATTGAATTTGTTTAATTCCATTTGCCTACAAATGAATTAAGAAGTTATTTCTGCAGTGGCATTATGTGTTGAAAGAACATAAGTATTTTCAGGGGTTAAAAGACTAAGGATGTAGAAATTGCTTTTGCAATTTTGGGCAACTTAGATAAAGGTGTTGAAATAAATTCTTATCATAAAATTCCTACTAGGTGCTCCCGAAACTACAAGTAGTGTGTGCGAGAATTTGCAATGTCGGATTTCAAATTAAGTATTTCTTAACCTAAATTTTATTTTTTGAGTCCATGAAGGGCAATTCCGACATGTTGAAATCTAGTCTCTTTTATTTCATTTTATTTTTCAAATTGAGTTTATGACCATATCACTACTTGAGTTTTATAGTTCCCCAAGTCACAAGTACACCAATTTTACAAAGGCAGCCTCCAAAAGTCACAAGACCAAGCTTCAAAATGTTGCAAAAGAAGTTTTGCATCAACTTTGCACGTTAAGACCTCACCAATGGTAAAGATCCAACACCTCAAATAATACATGATGTTAGAACAAGTAGTTATTTAAGAGACCTTACGGTAAGAAAAGTATCAATAAAGTACAAAATATCAATGTATACCTAAACTAGCTCGAATTGGTCAAAAAATTGCAATTTTTGGTTTTGAAGGCTAAATAACTTAGTCCCTTAGAGGTTAATGTTTGACCTTATATCAAATCACAATATTCCCTTGTTAGTTCAACAAAGTCAGTTATTCTAAGTCAATCATTAGCCCCTAATCATTTATTTGAACCATGTGTTGTTGCGAGTTTGAAACCTCAAAGTTGTGATTCCTATGCACTCCCGAAATGTTTACCAAATTTTCTTAGTTTTTCTTAAACCTTCAACCGTAAGATAATGTACCTAAGCCTTTTTATGGTCAATGGTCCATAGGTGAATAATGCATCGGTGCCTTTATAAATTTGTGATTTTTTTTATTTTTTTATTTTTTTTAAGAAATATTAAAAACTTGAACTTTGAATTCTTCTGAAACAAATGACTCAAAAATTATTGAAAACTTTGAAGATTGTCTTTGTAATTTTTAGAGGCTGCATTCATAAAATTGGTAAACTTCTTGACTTGGGTCACTTTGAAATTTGAGTATTGATTTCATAATAAACATATTTCAAAACATATGATTGGAATGCTAAATCTAGACTACCCTTTTTTGACTTCAAAACAAGAATTTCTAGTATAAGGTTCAAAAATTGGAATATGGCTTTGCAAATTTTATCACATACATCTTGGGAAGTTGGGATACATGGCAATATATCTTGAGCAAAATATCAATTTTAATCCCTACATCTAAGTTGTCCAAAATTTCCACAACCTATTTTAGGATTTAAGGAAAGTTAGGGGTGAGTACTTGTATCAAGAGATATATGGTATTCTTTTCTATCTTCAATTGAATGCATCTATGTTGCAATTGGGAACATTAACTTCAGAGATTCTTTTGGTAGTTTGAGTTTTGTTTTCCAAATTAGTCTCTCATTTGTTTCAGTACTTTGGTTCAACCTTTATTACACAACCTCCATATTTACTTGTTATTGTGACATATCTTAATGATAAAAAAATGAACGGTTGTTTGGTATCCAATAATCAATAATCATGATAAAATTCATTCCTAGTCCAACTATCTTGCACGGTTCCGAAAGTACATAAATCAGGTGAGTAAACGACAACCACGTTGTACAGCTCTACCAATTTGACTCTACCAATTTGCTACTATTCACCGGAGCTCTCTAAATTATACTGGTTTCAAACGGAGATTGAGGCTTTGCCCTCCTCCCTTGTAACAGCAGCATTGTCCGAGCTCTCAAGGCCGGATAGCCAATTCATCCACCCGGAGCCCGCACGATATGCTTTGAGCTTCCCCCGGTCTCTCTCCGGCGTCCGCTCCTGCCCATGACGCTCCCTCCTTCCTCCGCAACTCGCACCTTCCGTCCTCGGCTGCTCGCCTTTGATCTCCCTCGCAGCAGCTCATCCTTGCTCTGTGCAACTGCCCTGAGCACACAAACAGGAACCTACCGCTGCAACCATTAAATTTGAGAAACTTGTAAGAGCCAAAGTTTAAAACACAACTGCCTCCTCCGCAAGTTAATTTTGTCGATGTTGTCTCATAATCAGAGGTGAAACCCTGACACGACGAGCACATGCGAACTTGTTGTCCCATTGTAGTAAAATCGAGTGCCAATCTTGAAATCAGACTTAAATTGTTGTTCCAGTGGACCAATTGCTATCCCAATCCAGCAGGAAGCTCTGCAGCCTCTCAAAATTGCTGTCATTTTCTTTGAAACCGACTGCTCCTTCAAAGAATTCACTGCAATTGCCTGTCCTCATGCAGCGGGCTTCAGAATATGCCTCCCAAAATTTCCATCGTTTTCTTTGGAAGCAGCTGATGCCTTACTCTCTGGACTTTCCAGAGTGATAATTTACTGACAAGCCAGTCTCTTTGGCAAGTGTATCATGACATTTCGTGAGGGTAAGAATATGCGCTTCCTTCAATTTAAGCCTCGAAAGGACTTCAATTTGCTGCAACTTGTGTTGAAATTTGTGTGTGGAACATCGAGATTGATTTCATTAAAACGCATCTTTGTGATTTGCGCTTCTTACGATTTGCACGTAGTCTTTCTGCAGCTGGTTTGTGTTAAAAACGTGTCATACCACAAGCATAAATATTTGTGAACTGCAGTTCAAAAATATGCTTGTAAAGTGGCACATTTTAGAACGCGGGTCTAAAAGCACATCAAAGTTTTGGCAATAATGTGACCTTAACGAAAGTGAGGTTATTTCCTTTATTGCATACTCCGCCAAGTCGAGCTTTGCCAAACCTAAAACCTCACCTAGGTTAGATATTATGCAACTAAAAGAGTTATATGTTAGCTATAGCACAAACAAAAAACTAAGATATATCATCATGCGGAGAGCTTCCATAGAGGGCAATTAGCCTCCCATGAAGCTCGAACTTTGTTGTGATACCAATTTTCTTGGCATTAAGTAAGGAGTTCCTCACTTAAGTTCTTTGGAGTCTCCTTGCATAACGTCTCTCATTGTGCTTTTTCCATAAAAGCCCATCAAAATGATTTATATAGAAGAAGTAAAATCAAAAGAGGCAAATTATCAAAAATCTTATACTTGTGTGTACTTTGTGAAATTTGTTTGCCAAAGCCTCTTCAAAATCCCCAAGCCATGAACGTAGCGTTGACACTCGTATATTGTACTACGCTAAGTTGCATGTAAGCCACACTTGACTCTATCACTAATTAATCGAAATGCTATGTTGGATTAGATCAATTTGGTGTGCAACTAAGTAGTCTCGAGGAGCTCCTTAGAGATGTTTGCCATGCTAATGAGGCCATTTCAATGCATAATTGTATAATGTTCCACTCTCAGACGAGGGCATACCAGTTTAGTACGGTTTGAGGGTTGAGGGTGAAGTGCGAGAATTTGGAACGGTACAAAGATGGTTCGTCCTCAAATGAGAGTAAAGCACGACAATTACTCCTAAAAGTATAAGGGGTTTGGAGAGAAACTTATATGTGTTATAAAATATACATTCTGTGACTATAATGAAACTCACTCCACTTGACTTACAACAAAAAAAATCCTCAATATTCAAAACCTGCTCCAAAACGCAACCAATTTCATTTGCATTTCCATTCTCATTTTTGTATATTTTTGTGGGGCGACCAAACATAATGCAACATTCGGAATATCTTGAAATGTAAATAGAGGGTTGGAGACGAGTCTAAAATATGTCTACAACAAGATTGATTGTACAATTAATTTTTCAATAGCTTCATCTCTTCATTTTCATCTATGAATCTTTTTTAACCCCTAAAGTCGAAAAGAGCCCGAATCGGGTCGTTTGATTAGCCGCGTACTTCCTATATTTAGCTCGTACGGAATTGAAATCTTTTGCAAATTGAAGAGTTTTTCCATAGCTTTTCAAAAAGTCATTTCATACAGCTGATTCCTCATACTTTATGAGATATATACGGTCAAAGTTTGAAAACACTATTTGAAATCTGCCCAAAACTGCCCAAACTGTGGTATATGCTCGTTTATTTTCAAGATCTGCTCAAAATAAATAAAAACACAGGAACTTCAAAAATTCACCAAAAATTGAGATTTTACTTTTTTTCAATTTTTGTTTTTTGTACTTTGAAATAAGGTTGTAAGGCATGATTTCACCATTTGGATCATTCATCCAACAATTATTTACATGCCATTATTATCAAAGAGAGGCCTTTGAAGTTGCATTTCAGCATACCTCCATGTGAAAGTTTAAGCATTTCATTAAGTTTTATAGGTCGCATGAGTGTAAAAATTACATAGGCATGTTCCCAACTCACTTGGGAACAAGAATTTGAAGAGCCTCAATTCAAATTTACTCTTAAAATTGGTTTTTTGGGCTCACAGAAAACTTCCAACCCATTTTGCAACAAGGGAAAAAAGCATTTTTTCAACTTTGAATGTTACGATCTCACAATTGGTAAGGAATTTGAATCTAAGTCTTGGTACACACATACATGGACAAGTTAGGTATAAGATCTTACGGTTTCATACTTGAGATTCGGTCAGAAGTTGAAATTTTTTGTCTTGCATTGAAAGAGGGTGGTTTTGAGGAGTTCTGAAAGTTTTGGGAGCTTTCACTTTAATGGTTAATAATGTGTTTTTTGGCTGAAATAGACTTGGACATTTAGGGTTGGGGCTAATATTTAGAGTAATATTTTTGCCTAAGTTTTTTATTGGGTGCTTCTTATATTGCAAAGTGCATGTGGTAAAATTTGCAAAGTCAATTTCCAATTTTAGAAACCTTCATCTAGAAATTTTAGGTTTCAAGTAAAAAAAAGGGCAGCTTAAAAATGTAACTTTCTTGAATTTTTTTTTGAAAGTATGTTCACTACTAAATCACTACTCAAATTTCAAAGTGATCTAAATAAAAAAGCTAACCAATTTTAGAAGGGCAGCCTCCAAAAATTTTCAAAACCAATCTTTGCAATGCCCAAAAAAACTTGAGAGGCAACCTTTGGATGTTACGATCTCTCAAACAGGAAACATTCAACGGTCCAATTTTGGAACAACAACTAAAATAGTCTTAGGTACAAGATCATACGGTTGGAAGCTCTAAAAAAGGGAAAAAAAAAAAAAAAAAAATGTTCTCACCCCGGGAGTGCATAGAAGTAGATCATTGTAGTTTTGAGTTTTCAAGCTCCCAAAAAACACCAAGGAAAGTTACGGATTAATTACTTGAGCACTAGGAATGTTTTATTTTTAAAATTTTCTTTGAAACAATCAATGCATTAATTAATTGAGAGAAGTGCAATCATGAACCAAAGTTGCGAACTACTTGGTAAGGGACTAAGGGGTTGTGGTTTATTTTGCACTAACTATGTTCCATATTCGTATGAGAATCTTATTAATGGAATTTTTTCCTTTGCACTTCGAAGTTTCTTGGAAAATTGTGATGATGGATTTTTAAATTTAAAACGAAATTAAAAAAAAAAAAAAAAAAAAAAAAAAAAAAAAAAAAAAAAAAAAAAAAAACACGTTTCATGTTCGTACGAAGTAAGGCAAAAACACATATATTCGGATTAGGATTAGGAAAGTGCAAGAAACATCTTGTGCTCCAGTAACCCAAAAGTATTCGTGAATCGGTAGGCACATCTTTCAAATACAAAAGAATCAGTGTCTGTACCACATGTATTCCATGTTAACAGCGTACACCATTCTAGAAGAAGTACGTTCACCTACATTCAAGAAAACAATATATTAAAAAACAAATCAAAAGTGCCATTATGATCCGCTGTAGGAACAGTGTTACTGTAACACGCATTAACCATATCAGAAAGAAAGAGCCCATATTGATGATAAAGCATAGCTGGAGTCTCGAGAGCATACAAGCACATGCTATTAATATTCATTACATATAGCATTCAACAATACTTACCATGACTTTCAATGCCCCTTGCACACTAAATCCAAACAGCACGGTCTGGAGTCTGGACTCTGGACTCTGGACTCTGGAGGAATTTATTGTGGGATGCAAGCGAGAATACCTAAAAACTCAGCTTTAAGACAGAGAGCACCTGCAAGAGGTGTCTGTATTCAAAGAGAGCACCCAGTCCCACCCCCATCCCTGCATGGCCATTAATTCATTGACTTCCGATCGCGCCTCGGCTCCGCTGGAGCACCTGCAAGTGGGCCTACAGGTCTTCACTAGTTTAATGGTTCTCGAACACAAGCAATAAGTGTCGCGACTATGAAGATTGACCACGGTCTTATAAAATATGTGATTGGAGAGTAAAGTGCTCTTGGTCCCATTTGGCTTTACAACTACCTTGATAAAAAGGAGAATGACCACTAACTTTCAGGTCCCCAATGTATACTAAATTTTCCATAGTCAATAATGTTTTTATGATTTTCTTGATTGAAGTTGAGTCGAAGCAAATACCTCGACCCAACTACAATCAAGGAGACCATGAGGCTTAGGAAATCATTGATCGGCTAGTGTTTAATTGTTTAAATATGAAAAGAGGAAAAAGGGGAGTACAAAAGAGACAATGATGAGAATTTCTATTAGAACATAGAGCTTGAACTTCTTCTGGTCCAAATCCACCTTTAACACTTTAAAAGCAACCAAGTCACTCAAAAATCCAATTTTGATTTATCATAGTCACGACTCTTAGTCAAGAGCTATCGTCATAAGAATGATTTTGATTTTCATAGTCACGGCTCTTGATCCATAGTGTAAAGGTACCCTAGGTCGTCTTCTAGGTTTTCTTTGCTTGGATTCCCGTGCGAGCTCATGTCTCTGTGACTGGAGTGGAAGGAGGTGCTGCATCAGTTCGTCTTCAATCTGTGCATGCTCGGTCTTTTTGGCCAAGATTACTGGCGACTTGTGTGCGAGATTATGTCTCTTTGACTGGAGTGGAAGTGGGTGCTGCAATATTCCGTCGTCTGTGCTTGCTCTGTCTTTCTGGTGTGATTTTCCGGCAACTTGTGTTGGAGTGTGTATGACCTAGTTTTGTCTGCAGTGCTCGATTCTAGGGTGCCGTTTGCAAGGAAGACAAGGTTGGAGCCGAGTGAAGAGGGGATACAGTTGTTGAATCTTGTTATTCGAACTGGTGTTGGTGAAGGCGTATAGATCGGGCATCCTTCGTTTCGGTTTCTGAGAGGGTCAGTACTGTACACCGACGTTTTGATATTTGTGGATTTCATTGCTTGTCGACTCTGTGGCATCCTTCTCCTTCTCGACGACTCCTATTGTTAATCCTGGGTCCGATGCAGGGAAGGGACGTGTGGATGATTCCACTCCTGGTCCTGTTGGTGCAGTTTGTGGTTGCTCCTTTTGTGAGGATGCCCACGAAGGACCTGTTGACACAAAACGTTTCATCGAAGTGGAAAAGGAGCTATGGCGGTGTCAAGGTTGAATGGCGGCGTCAAGGTTGAAGGAGATAATCCGCGAGAATGGTATTGGCGTGTGTATGATCATTGTATTGGCATATGTTGTACGTTCTTCTCCATTTGGCTTGTGAAGTGGGACATGTTGATGTTGTGCAAGCGCTTCTAAGTACTGATCCTAAGGTGGAAGTAAATGTAAAAAGAACGTATGATAATAGCTTACCATTTGGCTTGTGAAAGGGGATACATTAATGTTGTGCAAGTGCTTCTCAGGAATGATACCGAGCTATAAAGATGTTGTGAAAGTGCTTCTATGTAATAAGAGGATTAACAAAATTGGAAAGCCAACATTCAGGAACACGGAAAATGTGGAAGCTCGTCTTGGTATTCAGTAGGATGTTGTGCGACATTATATTGGGGAAGTGTGTAAAGATTTAGACAAAAAAGAATGTCAATGACTTGCTAGATTGGTTGGATATGATGTTAGTGAGCATATTGGTGAAGATGATTAGTGAAGAGCTATTGAAGTAGCATCTTATTTATTGAATGGTTTGTTTTGGCAAGAGCTTCTTCACAAGGATCCTAAGTATCAAAAATTATTTTGAAGTTCTTCATGAAGAGCATAAAGCATATGTAGATAGAACAAATGATGTTCTCTTGGGGTGTACCTCGATTGCAATTGTGACCTTTGGATCATGGTTGCAACCACCCTAGAATTATACTATTGACGGAGATGTGTATACACCATCGCAATCATTTTAGAATATGTTACTGTTTACTTAATATCAACCAAAACTATGTTAATCTTGAACATAATAGGCCACTTCGAGTATTTTGGGTATTTAACTGTTAGTCATTTTATTTTGCCATAGCAACTATGGTGTTTGGAGTGTGTAGAAAGCTTCCAAGAAAGAGGTTATTTATTTAAGAAATTGTGATAAAATTTGCTGCAATCTTTTGGTGGCATCTATCTTTTTAGGATGCTTGGTGCTTTTTGTTACAGTAGCATTTGCTATAGCAGGATGCATTGTGTTGACACCAATAATTAAGTTCTGATTGTTCATGATAGTGCCTACATGCACAGGAGGTCTAGTATGTATGTTTAGTTTGTATGTCTTATATAAGAATAAGAAGAGGATAGAAGGATTGTTCAAAAGATTGTTAAAAGTTGGTGGAAGAAGAAGACCTTAGGAAGACTCGAGCACCTAGAGAGGAACGAATGGGCTTTAGGCGGCGCATGGCCTAAGTGTAAAGAGTGAGGTGCCCAAGCAAGGAGAGACCAGCTGTGGAGGTGCTTTTACTGGCAACTTCGACGGAGAGGTGCATCGTGGCACACCTGACAGTAGACACATGGAGATAACCTTTGAGGTATTGTGTCTTGACCTGAATGAGCTCATGCCTTGAAGTCATATTAAGCATTCAAGAGATACATTAATAGAAATGCCATTTCACGAGGGTAGCAACATGTTACCAAGAGTTTAGTACAAGTGAGGCTTTATGGTTGAAGTCCATAAAAAATCACAACCCCTCGCCAAGTAGTTCACTACTTTAGTTCATGATTGTATTTCTCTCAATTGATTAATATACTATTTTAGAAAGAAAAAAAAGAAACTTTAGAAACATACCCGGAAAATATAGATACTAGATATTGAGGCCTAATGCTCCGCCTTGTTGGTGGGAGGAAGGGCAATTTAGAGTGTATATGCATCTAGATTGAATAATACTTTGCTTCACAATCTTCTAACAAGAATGTGAAAATCAAGTGAATGAATTCAAGTACTATTCATGTAAATGAATAGTACAACTCATGTATTGTTGATATCAACAATACATGAATTGTGAACAAATCTTTGAATGACAAATCTTGTTTTTGTGCTCAATAAAATGAAGATAGTCCACAAACCCTTGTTATGCACTCTTTTAATTTGTACCTAAACCTACACTTAAAACCTATCCTCAAAACCTAAAAACCGGATTTTGAAATCTTAGACACCTTAATTCGAAGAAGAATCAAAGTTCATATCCTACCTTCAAGATTCGTTTGCGGGAGCAGAGAAATCAAAGAGCTTTGTGGGAAACTATTTCTTATATAAAAGAAGTTATGGTTTGGGCTATATAAAACATCATATTCTTGAATGTGGTCCAAGTTAGGCATAGAAAACTTTCTAGTATTGAGATTTATTTTTTAGTTTTTTGAATTTTTATGTAAACATGTTTATAATATGTCCCAAGTGACAAGTCTTTAAATTTTAAAAGAGCTAGTTTCAAACAATTTTGCGATTTTTTATTTTTTTTCAGTTTCTTTTCTTTCGAATGTGTCATGTTTTTGAGATTCAGAATTTTTTCATTTTACTTTTTCATTTCATTTTATTGACTCCAAAAACTCACAAAAGCACTCAATCAACCCTCATATTCATCCTAAACTAAATACATTCAATGTAATGCACGTTTAATTATATTGTTGTTTTTGGACCTTCCTCTTCAGATAATTTGCATAAATGTTAGAAAGCACAATGAGTCTCTGTAACTTTTCATACGCATACCCAACTCAATTATATACTTTGTAAAAAACTTTGGATGTTACAATCTTACAAATGATGGTCATGCAAAAATTGGTAGTTTACTTCGATCGTATTTTTATAAAGGGATAGATACTCAAATCCTAAGGTTAGATTTCTCAAAGAGTGAAAGATTGGTTCATACCCCCATTTACACACAAAGTTAGAGACCATGCAAGTTTAAGCATGTGGTTTTACTCATTTTAAGTGCACATCACAAGAACGGAGGATCTTACAGCCAAGAGTAATTCCACATCTCTAAACAAGACATATAGTGGTTCTATTGGAACAGATGGGGGATGGGGAGTGGAGCTGGAGCGCTCACGACGCAGTTCGGAGGAATCAGAGTTCCTTGAACCTACGATGATTCCACCAATGCATCGCGACTAAAAAATCGGCGCTCCTAGATTCTTTATCAGCATTCATTAGAGATCGCAAGTGTTTAGTGCTAGCATCAGGTGACCACTGCAATTTCTTTAGGTCAGAAGTCATGGCGAATTGACCCTACGACAGGGAAGCCGGAATGGAGCTTGATCAACGCGCCACACACTGTGCGGCAAGGGCGGACAACATCGCAGACGAAAGACAGCAGCAGGCAACAAATCACACTACTAGACGGACGCCGGTTCACGCACCTACCCCCGCGGAAGCAGACGGTGAAGCATTGTCAATAGCTGAGAAAGAAGCCCCTAGGCTGACCTCTTGTTGGACAAGATTCGGGGTATTCAATCCTGTTGCGAGAAGGTCAAACGCCTCTCGATCCTCGCCTAATTACTATGGTCAAGCTCATCTTTCCCATCCATTCGAGACTGGTGCTCCACCAATCTCCATAAATCCTTCACGGAGTGCGCTCTTACCGGTAACGGTTTCTTTGAGGCAGCACTTCTTGATAGAGGGGGTTTTACACGCGCTCTCAAACACATTCTTTATGGAGGGCAGCAAAGTGCCGATTACGCCATAGACAACTGACTTCATGTCACACGACCCATCGGCAACATCTCACCTAGAGCACCCGCTATGGCTCCAGTTTTTAGGACTGGGATTACACCTCCGAGACAAGGAATTCCTTACAATCCTCGCCAGCAAGTTCGGCAGAGTAAATTACTCTGTGACAATGGAGTCTCCTACGGAGGGAGAACTGCCGGCCTACGAATCAAAATTCTGATCAGATCCCTGGAGGCAATCCCACCGAGGATTCTCATACTCAGTCTACGATGAGGAACATACACTAAACATAAGGTGCTGGTATCTAGTCACCTCAATCAATGCGCCACATATCAAGCACAAGGCCATAGCTCCCGTACATGCCCTCAGAATTCTCGTAACAAGAAACGAACAGAAGATAATAGGATGGGTCCGAGACCAAGGAAGCCCCCGGCATGGCGCGACCAAAGGCCCTACTATAAAGACAGGGAACAACACCAAGACGCTCGTCCCCCATCCCGGTGGACACGCAAATCCCCTTCACGCCAGGCAGCAGCAAGAGGGGACTTCCCGGCCCAGGAACGAGATTTAGCAGGTCCGAGCGGTGGTCTCCGGCCACCATCAACCACCAGAGGTCCTCTAGCCTCCGGCCTCCGTACAGAGAAGCCGGTGATACGTGCTATACTACCACCTCCTCCTCCACTGCCTGAACCAAGGAAGATCACGGCAGCGAAACTAGGTACTCCTAGGAAGGAGCTTCTCCAAGGTGCCACACCAGTTACTGCACCTGCTACGAGTAAGCCGGTACATAGCACCGACAAGCTTCAGGCGAGTGAGGCGAACCAAGCCTCACCCTCAAAGCAAGCATCCTCCCCACAATGCTCCAAGACTCCGAGGAGTAAGTCTCAACCGAGAGGCTGCTTAATCACCAGGAAACGGATGGCTCCAGACCACCCCGAAATCTCCTCAGTACCTCAATCACCCATGTCGGAATCTTAGGTTCCACTGGCCTCTCCACAAGAACGGATAGAGCCTACACTTGTCTCGAGCTTTGTATAGAGATCTACACATGGCAGGAACAAGGACGAGCCTCCTCGTTCTACTCCGGCACTTGCAGCCCGAAAAGGCAGATCGTCCATCTTCGGCCACAACACTACTTTGCTTCCAACATCCTTCTGAGAGGCAGCAGGTGTAAAGTTCCAGGACGAATGCACTTCGAAACGTGGACGAGTATTCCCAGTCCTGATCTCAACCACAGACTCAATATCAATGATGCTTTCGCCAATATCGGCCTTTGAAGCAGCTCCCATTTCGTTCAGGCAACTAACGGTGGACCGGTGGTGGAGAACCGTAACTCATGGTCAGAGACCGAAGCACGAACTCACCCCGTCAACGAAACATCTCTCGCTCTCCGCCACCTAGTGGTAAAGAGGAACAACCTGCATAACCCCATGAAAAACTAGGATGATGCAACATGGTTTTATCACTGGATTGAGGACAACAACAACAATTGGCACTGCGTCCTTACGGCATGTATTCCGCTCGCAGCGGCAGACGTGCACCTAGTGAAACCGGCTGACTTCCACTGGGAACAACCCCGACCGAATATCCAAGATTTCCTGGCCAACTCCGAACGAGGCGATCTCTGTCTCCTCGAACCAGATGCCGAAGTGCTCTCATCTCTCCTGCTCAGGCCGGGACTCCACGAAGAGGAGCTTTCTCCTCCACGCCCTAAATTCAAGAAGTCTAGGGATACATGAGGTGAAGCAAACAAGGAACGAGACAATGAGCCCTCAGGAGCCACTCCCTTACACCATAGAATGAAGTTACAGGAGCTCAATATGGCCTCCTGGAACGTCCGCAGCCTCAGGCAGGGCACGCAAAGAGTACGCAAACGTAACAAAATTAGAGATTTTCTTAGAAAATCTAATTCTCAGACAGAGGTGATCTTAGTACAAGAACATTGTTTCTCTATGAGTACAAGAACATTGTTTCAGTCAGACTCATCAGCTCCACTTCCAAGGCGGGGCAAGTTACTGGAATAATGCACTGTATTCGGCTAGAGGAGGCAAATTCCACGCAGGAACAAGAATTTCACTATCCGGGCGGCGATATGCGAGCACTGTAGTAGACAGTGGCATCAGCATCCAAGGACGGGCCCAGTTCATTATTCTTCACCTCCAAAATCTCAAACTAGGGATATCAATGTATACGCTCCGAACAACTCAGGCGCTAGAGCACACTTGTGGGCCCAAATCGCTGACTTCCTGCTCCCCCAAGCAGATTGGGTACTTTGAGGCGACTTCAACTTCACTGAAGTAGAAGAAGATAGGTCGCCTGGATTCCATGCTTGTAATCTCCGCAGAAGAGAGACTTCTGCTTGGGGCAGGCTGACCATCAAGCTAGACATACATGACGTATTCTTCACGGACTGTTTCAGATGGCTGGGCAACAAAAGGCACACCTGGCGCAGGGAGAAACCACAACCGACCTAATCTAGGCTTGACAAGTTTTACGTGAATGCAAAGCTACAGGAAAGAGGAGGCAGACACGGCGTCTGGCCGTCCCTATACCACGTCTCCGACCACTCAGGTGTCTTTCTCCGGATTCCGTTGCTCCAGAGAAAGCAGCCGATCAAGCAAACGAGGTTTTAAAAGGCGCCTCATACATAATGATGCCACTATTGATCGTTTCTCATCCTCTTGGAAACTAGCGATCGAGGAGCCAAGAGAGTTCCCACTTGGACCTCGAATCACCACAGCTTTAGAACAGATTAGACGAATAAGCGTCAACATCACCAAGGAGAAGAAACTTGCCTCGCAAGAAACTTACACGAAGCAATTTATTGAAATTGAAGAAGTTGAAGCAAATTTGGAGTTAGATTGGTCCAATATTGATGCGTGGCAGCAAGTGAACAACGCACAGGCCAATTTAGAGAATATCCGCCTCACCAAGGTGGAGTCATCAATGAATCAAGCAGCAGCCTGGTGGAACTTCATTGGAGATAGATGTTCAAAGAAAATTCTTCGAATTCTATGGAGAACCCAACAGCAAATCGGTCATATCCGAACTGATGGACGAGAGCCGCTCTCTACGCTCTCCAGAGGATATTGGCAATCTCATACACCAATACTATCAAAGTCTTTACAGTAACGACCCGGAGGTGGAAGCCAATGTACCGGCTCGACTACAATGCCTTCAAAGCGTCCCATCAATGGTTACATCAACCATGGTAGAGAAGCTGGAATTCGACTTCTCAGGGGAAGAGCTTCACAAGGCTATCAACGAAATGCCGCCAAACAAAGCCTCACGACATGACGGCATACCATCTGAGTTACTAAAAGAGCTTTGGAAGGACACTGGAGGCGACCTACTTGCCTTCCTGAAAGAATCAATGGACAAGGGCTACATCGAATATGGGATATTCTCACTGATCCCCAAGGGCGGTTGTATGGCGCAAATTCGGAACTACAGGCCGATTTGTGTCTTGACGAGCCTCTACAAGCTAATTGCTAAGGTGCTCGCTAACAGACTCAAACCCATCCTCCCGGAATGTATTTTACCAACTCAAACAACATTTGTGAAGGAAAGGTGCATATTGGACAATGTGGTCTTGGCGAAGGAGGCTATAGAGTGGGCGAAAGAAAGCCAACAATTGGTGGTGATTCTTCTACTTGACTTCGAAAAAGCGTACGACCGGGGTAACTGGACATTCCTGGAAGCTACCATGAGCAAGATCGGTTTTTCACCAAAGTGGATTTCCTGGTGCGCATCTCTCTATCGAGAAGCCTACTTCTTGGTGCAGGTTAATGGGAAGTGATTGAAACAATTTCCAATCGGCAGGTTCGTTTGACAGGGGTGCCCACTGGCCCCCTATCTTTACATGTTCATTTCAGATGTTCTATCACATATGTTCAATAACCCGCGATACCAGATTGAGGGCATGAGACTACCGGACGGCTCAACGGTACGGGTGCAGTGCTACGCCGATGACACGACCCTCTACCTCATTGGCACGGAGCAAAACTTACAGCAAGGCTACGAAGTCGTTGAGCTTTTCTGCAAGGCATCCGGTGCTAAGCTCAATTGGGATAAATCCTGCGCTATGTGGGCCTCAATACTACCTAGAAACATAACTTGGGGAGAGAACCTGGGCCTTAAGTGGCTGGAGGAGGGGGAATCGACAAAGTAGTTGGGGCTGCAGATAGGGACGAACTGTCAGAAAAAGCCAAGGACGTCAAAATCCTACATCAGGTGCGAGGAAAACTTAACACTTGGTTTGGCAAAAGACTCTCTCTACCTGGTCGTGTGCTGATAGCGAACCAAGTCATCATCGCAAGCATATGGCGCTGCTGCGGTATGGCAGGTGGCAAGTGGCATATGACAAGTATATGGTACTTCGCGAGCTGCTACGACATCACGAAAGGTACTCTCTTACGAGTCCGTACTCTCGTACGCAACTACATCTAGAGCGGCGACTCCAATCACAAGGCACGAGCACGGGTCGCCTGAGACACATCCGTCACTCCGACGATCAGTGGGGGCATCAAGATTTTTGACCCTCTCGCTCAGACGAAAGCTTTGCTGGCCAAAATTATACCTAGAGCTCTCTCTCCAGGCGCAAAGCCATGGAAAACTTTCATACGTTTTCGCATTTCTCAACTACAACTTTGACGTGATGGTGACTGGGGAGCCTCAGCGGCTTGGCTCTGCTCAGCCCTGAAAATCTCCCCCCAAGGCTCGGTGCTCTCGAAAGCCATGTGGGCTGCTTAGACACCGCTACGCAAAGGCCTCATCAAAGCCAAACCGGTCTCTCATGACAAAAAACTCCGGCAACAGCTCTTTCTCAACCCGCTGCTCCTAGACGCAGATGGCATCTCATTCGGAGTGACGAGGAAGTCCCGCTTCAAAAACCGGTCCCGCAAAGGATTCAATCAGGTGGGCGATTTCTGGAGCAAGGAGGAACAATCCTACCGATCAGCAAACGCCATGTACGCGCTGACCAAATCTCACCATATTCTAGAACTTTACGCCCCCATGCATGCCGCATGCACCCAAGCCTTCGACCTGGAAGCCTGGGAGCCAAGGAAAGCTGGCGAGTGGCTCATAGCCAATACTCCCCATACCGATTACCCGGAATTTTTCCACCTGCAGTCACAAGTCGAAGACCAGTGGCTCGCCGTGGTATACCGCTGCTAAGCGGGACAGGAAAGGCTCATCGCCCAATTTGCAGACCTGGTCCTAGTCCCGGCAGCGACTTCCAAAGCCCGAGTTGCCAAACTCAGCGAGGCTCGTAAAGTCATCGGCGTCAATCCCACATCGGTGATGAAGACTGACAGCCTATGGGCAATCGGAGGAAGACAAGTTTGGGAGTTACAATTTGATCCCAAAGAATGGTCATGGAAACGGCAAGGGGTTCTCTCCAAAGAACATTTCTCCGGATATACCACAAAGCGGGGTTACAGGATTCTCAGTGAACAACAATCCAAACGATTAGGCTTCGATCGATGGATGGAAGACCAAGGTTTTTCATGGAGGCAGCGACAACAATTCTTTGCCAGGCTGTGGCACAAGAGGATGCTTAGTGGAATGGTGTGGCTAGCAATAGCAGGTGGACTCCCAATAGGAGTGTGGAGACTCTGCCTTGGCCACTTGGGGATGTGTTGCCTGTCCCAAGGCTCCCCCATCCAGACGCTATCGCATGCCTTCTTCGAATGCCAGGCAGTTGGGCCAGCGTGGGCTCAACTCAACTCCATTCGGGAGCTTGCACGCGCCCCGAGCAGCCTGCACACGTGGGACTCGATACTCTACGGGACCTTGATCCTCTGCAACATGGAGACTCACCAGAAACCCGGACATCATTTGGAATGTCGGTAAGGCATGTGTGATTAACTGGGAAACCCCATGGCACATTATCAGATGCGCCTTGTTGTGGGCAATTTGGTGTGAGCATTGTGAACATGACTTGCGTTCCAGCACCTTTCACTTAGTTGTAGCTATGTTCAAAGCCTGGAAGATCACGGTCCAGATAGGGATGGGTGCATGGAGGGAGCTGCAACGCCTCAAGAAGCAGAGGAAAGCGGACAAGTACAAAGCCATGGAGATTCAATTCCTCGGGATTTGGGCACAAGGAAGAATCTTCTGCAGGGAACTGAATGGATGTCCAGCCCGGCACTTGGCACCAAACTACCAATTCCTTCTGAAAGAATTCAGCTCTCACCTCTCCTTGACGAGGATCAATCGAGAAACAAACAATGGAGGTACCGGCTCAACGGCACGACCCCAGCACTCAGAGTCAATCCAAGGAGACTTTGGCATCTCACCTCCGCCAACTCCAAGAGATTGGGCGTTGCATGTTACCCCCCTCGACACCAGATGCGGCCCGCAAAAAATCGAAGGACTTGCTGAGGACATCCTGGGACAAATGGTCACTATAGTAGCTCTCCGAGAGGAGCTCCAATCGACCGCGGACTTACAGTCTCAAGCTCACTTCTGGACAGCTAATAGATACATTTGAACTCGCCAAATCCCTTTGGTTCTGTTTCGATGTATTTTGTATTTTCCTTAATTTCTCCAAAAAAGGCTTTCAACTGGTTCTATTGGAACAACCCATATTGTAGATTATTCTTGTACACAAAGTGAAATTCTTATATTAGATTCAAACCATGCTTTGAAGGGCATAAAAGAAGATGTCCACATTATCCTAAGGATGTCATAGATGCTGCAAGATAAATTATATATGTAGAAAATCTTGTGCAATTCCTTATCATGGGCTTTAACACTCTTTCTGGTGAACCCACTTATTGTCGAGTGTTTAAGAATTATTTGAGGAATCTGTATATACTTGGAACGATGAAGAAAACTGATTACTATTTCTCACGGATTAGTAACCGTTTCCTATTTGTGGTATTCTAAAGCTCACACATGATTAAATACAAAATTTAGAAGAAGAAACCAAAATGCAGGCACCCTTGTTGTGTACGTGTGAAGTAGACGCAAGAGAGGTACATTTTTAGTGCCTCCCCCTCAGGTGGTGCCCGCCTTTAGGATGGTGCCCCTCTTTAGGTGGTTTCGCCATAGAGCATGATTGTATGAGGCTTAATATATCAGTGTCAACATATAACAATTGTTGCAAAGCACAAATACATGTTTTGAATATTTTTTTAAAAGAGCTTAATATTTCTTCTTTCATTGTTGTATCAAAAGCAACAGAGATTCAAATACTAAAGTGGCCAGGAGGCACACCAGAAATACAAGCCTCTACCAACAACCACAGAATCAACTTTAATTGTCAGCGTTTTAACAAACAGCAGAAAATTAACAGCTAAATTAACTCTAGCACTCTGGTTTTAGTTCACTTATTTAGTTACAAAATATAGATGACAATCTATATATTTTTTTGAATGTATTTCTCATTCCCATGAATGCCTCCTACCATTGGCACATTCGTAGCACTTTAACCCCTAAACATCTACAGCAACCAAAACGGCACTTAGATGAAGGGGTTAGAAGTAATATTTTTACTTAAGTTTTTTATTGGGTGCTATTTATACAACAAAGCGTAAGTGGTAAGATAGAAAAGCCGAATTCCGATTTTATATCCTTCATCTTTTAGGTTAAAAGTCTAAAACATGCACTTTGATATATAGATTCTTTTGATTTTTTTTTTTTTAAATCCCTTGAAATATGTTAATAACCATATCAAAAAAATTGTTTGGGATGACAATCTTCAAGTTTCCCTTTGCACCATGGAGACAATATCTTGTAGGCAATGCCCAAAAAAAACTTTTGCACCAACTTTGTATGTTACAATCTCACAAATGGTGCATATCCAACAATTGAAATTTTACATGGTGGTACTAATTGTTGGTAGGTTTGAGATCTTACGATTGGAAGTACAAAAGAATTGGATTTTTTTTTATCATACCTCAATTCCAACAAGGCGGTAGAAAATCGCAGTTTTTGGATTTGAAAGTCCAAAAACACTTGGATTTGTAAAGTTTAATTCTAGCATTTCATTGCAAGGCTTGTTGCTCAATAGTGTGTTGAGAAGTACATCACTATCAGCAACACGACTTACTCGTAAAGCCTATGCACTAGTGAAGAAATCCAAAAAATGAGTTCAAAGAGACATTGTTTTGTGTCAATTTGTATGTTTGACGTCCAAAATGACACATAGTACAGTGTGTCATTTAGACCAAGTTATTACGACCACTATGTCATTAAGGACAACAATTCTACATATGACTTTGAATACTTACATTTATTGTTGTGGTACATAACCACATCTTGAAATAAGTATTTCTAAATCAATATTGGAGTACATTACAAGTATCTACGAGAAAACTTTATCTTAAAACAAGAATTGGAGAACATTGCGATTGTTTAACAACTCCTCGTCTCAAAAAAACTTTATCTTTAAACAAAATTGGAGTACAAGTCAAAAATCTACAAAAATTTATCTTCAAACAAGAATTAAAGTACAGTGCAACGTTTCTATCATTAAACACACAAGTAGAAAACCAATATTCAGACTGCCAATTGAATCTGCAGGAAATCAAAAAGGACGAAACAAATCATGAACCGTTGAACATGATTATAGAAATCGAGTTCGTCTAGAAAGGGTGGAACAAATCTTAACCGGTAAACGTACATGGGGTCTGAAACGGGCAACCCAAAATTGGATCACAACATCTTTTTGAACTTGGGCATCATGAATGAACCAATCAATGATGAGCTTGCAACCTCTTACAAGGTTATGTACAACCCCAACCTTCCTACCACAATCCTTTCAAACCACAAAATCACTCATACAAACTGTGATTTGAATTGTAAAATTTCACTTTTTGAATGCATCACAAGAAGGTTACAAGTTTGACATCAAAATATAAGTAAAAAGTTGAGTACAGTGAGAGCTACAAAGTAGAATCTGTCAAAAAAAAGCCCCTCAGCCATGATAACAGCAAAATCAGTCCCTCCAAAAAGCATGAAACAGACCTAACCATGAAGACATGAGCCTATGCTTTGATTATAAGATAGCATGCATTCCTTGCTCAAGCAATCAAACTACAAAGTTCTTATATACAAAATAACCTCAATTCTGTTAAAATGGCACTATGCCATGTGCCATTCTGTCACACTAGATCTTACATTTGTGCTCATACAAAATGGTGTATTCTGTAATGTCACAATTTCTTTAGTGATATCACTTCTATATATACATTGTCACTCATTTTCCCTAATATCACCTCAAATTTCTGTTATATCACATGACCTCCAGGATGGTTTCCACAAGATTCTTCTCAAACAGTTTGCCGACGATGACGTTGTTGTTTGAATGCTTCAGAACAACCCCAACTCGTTGAGCTACTTCTCGTGGCGCTGATCAATATCTGTAGTGGAAACACTCCTCGAGAATTTGATCAGGGCTTCACCGAAATCACGCCTTCCCACATCTGGTTTTTGGTCAATCATGTTCTTGATCGCCTCCTGGGGCAGTTTTTACCAGCAATTGTGAGCCGCATTCCATTCATTGATGGATGCGTTTCTGCAAATGTTGGTCAGATCGGCACCACTGTAACCCCTCCGTGCGCTTTGCCAAGCATATGTTTACATTCACGCCGAGCACTTTATTACGAAGAGCGAATAAGAACAGTGGAACAAAAAATTGGAACAACAAACAACAGATTTGATGCAAATGAATCACTACACGTTGAGCAGCATCGGTTGGTTATGGGTGCCTAGTCGGGTATGGGTGTCTCAACCTCAACAACAATGTTATGAAACCATTCACGTGGTTCAAAGAATTTATTTCAGTCTTTATGAGACCTTTTTGGAGAGTCATTATATTTTGATAGCATGGACATTTGGAATTCCATACATGTTATGAAGGTAAGTTGAAGAAACTTTTTGATCTCTCCAACTTGAATAGGAGTTTGACATTCACTTGAGCAACAAAGAGTGAAATATTTTAAAATATGGCATTTCATATCAACCCGAACATTTTCATATTCAAAGTGAATTTAAAAGATATTGACTTTTGCATTGTCTAAGCGAAACATATAATACATCATCCAAAAGTCATTCTTTGTGAAACCGAGTAAATCGTACATGGTATAAACTCATATGTAGCTTATTGCCTTATCGGACCACATGCAAATGAGACGAGTTTATAATTTCATATGAGACCTTAGTTAACAGTTTATCAATCACAAAAAAAGGGATCTTATATATATTTAAAATATACTCAAATGCTTTACAATCTACACTAACAAGAGTTTAGATATTCATAACAATTGAATAGTATACTAACCATGGTTAGCACACCTCTTGCCATGTGATATACTATGTTCAATACTGCAAGTCAAATAATCTTATACCTGCAAGAACATGTATAACGAATAACAACAATCCTATATCTATAAGGACATAAAATAAGTTCAACCTAATGAATGAAGTCGTTCCAAGTAAGAGTTTCCATGTTGGCCATGCTCCCAATCTACTGATTAGGAAATTGAGAAGTCTTGATTGACACGAACCTCTCAATGTACTAACCACAAGATTGTGGACATCACGGACAACATGGAAACAAATTCGCATTATTCATCTAAGAATAAGCATGGAAACAAAGAGAGCCAGGAGTAGGAAGTGAAAATAATACACATAGTCATCTTGGTAAGGACGCTCAATGTGAGGACGAGGTTGGTAGGAAGGATAGTAGGGATCAATGACCATGTAAGTCCCACTCTGGGGGTACATAGCATGAGTAACAGCAACTTCAGGAGTTTTCCCGCGCCCGCTTGGTTCCTTTTGGCTGTTTGGTCGCGGCTGTTGCTCGCCCTGTTGTGGCGGTTTTGGTGGCTTCGATCTTTCGGACGAATCGAGGTCGACAAACTTCGCTCTGCCGTCTATTTTCTGAGCCTTCCTCAGCACATCTCTCTCGAACATACGTGAACGGTCTGGAATCTCCGGCATGACCGCCACGACGACCTTCTTCGATGTCCACATGGCCTTCACCTCAAACACGCCCGGCACTTCCCAAATCTCTTCTTTCACTTTCTCCTCGCATTTCGGGCAACACATGCGCACCTTCAATTGGTATTTCTGCGCACATTGTCCACGACGTATCTTAATTGAAAGAATGTTGAACGCTTACGACGACAATTGATTGACTGTTTTAAATGTTTGAAGTGATTTTTCTACGTACCTGAGGCTTCTTCTGTATCGAGTAACTTGATGTGCAATAATGACAGCGCGGAGTTTAAGAATCTTCCGTGTATACAATTACTTCTTTCAGAGTAGAAAAATTTGATGAATAAAGTGTCTCTACGACGCAATTGCTGCAAGATCGGAGAGTGTGCCAAGTTAGAGGCTTACCTGCAGTTGGTCGTATTTGATTGGCACTATCCAATCGTGCATCTCTAATGACACTGGAACATCCTTGCGTGCATTGGCGTAAACCTGCACGAAGCGAAAATTGAAATTTATTACACAAGCATCGGACAGTTCTCTCATCAGCTTCGCTATCTACAAGATTGCTTAGACTGTTAATCAAGCAGCAACTTCGTGTCGCATCAAGAGTTTCTACACGTCAAACACATGTCACTTGATAACATATCTGTTCCTCTCTTCAGTAATTCGACCTCTCTCTTACCGGAATCTGTTTCCGACACTCGCCATAGTATCGAGGATCGTTTTGCATCGCTGCCACACAGAGCAATCAATGAACGAGTACTATGTGAAACAGAACGGAATGGTCAAGACACCGAGCATGTATAACACCACACACACGTTGTTTGATAGACAATCTGAAAAAAATAAAGCAGATTTCTTTCTTTTACTCGAGTATAAATGCTCCACTACGACAACATGTAGCAATCAACCTAGCGCACAGTCAGTTATATGGCATGACATATAAAAAACAAATATTCCATTGACTTGAAGCCAGCAGACAATCCAGGAAAGAAAAGCGCTTATCTTATCATTGCAAATACTAAAATATGCGTGGCACGTTTTAATAGACGAACATTTGGGGAAGCGAGTCGGTGAAACGAGCGAGAAAGCGTCGGCACGGCCACGGCCATCGTCTCGGCGCCTTCTTCGCTCATGGCGTTCTGCATGCGATCTATAAAAATGTATTGCAAAACAAAGGATATATAATGCCAATACAACAGCCAAGCACGCGGCGCTGGCAAAAGAATCGGTATACTTGCTTCCAGGCTATTTCTGATATAGATGAGCTTCTTTCATCTGCCAATATTTTATAAGTTTGTGACGCCAAGCCGGCCGAGCGTGAGTGTTTCTTACGACGCTTGTACTATTGCTTTGAAACTCGTGCCCGCATATTCTGTTGCAAAGTAAGGCAGCAAGTGGCCGGCACCATTTCCGGAGCCCTTCCGATTTGTAGTCTGTACCGATCGAACTCGGCATCGTTCGGACATGGCCTGATCGTGAGGAGCATGCTTCCATTCGCACCACCAAGGCGTCACACAGCTTCATCACCTTGCTTCAAATACAGACTTCGAAAAGAAAGAAAATGAACGGAGACGTAAAGTCCTCTAGATTGATCGTTTCAAATAAAGTCCTGTAGAGTTGAGAATTCACGACTTCTCAACTAGACATTTTATGATAATAATATGCAATTTTTGATGGAAAGTGACCTTTGTATGAAATTGTTTAACCGCTCATTTTTCTTGGTGTTTTTTGGAACCTCAAAATTGCAATTTTCTACTTCTACGTACTCTTGGGGTGTGGACCATTTTTTTCTTCTTTTTCTTTTTTACAATTTTTAGCTGTAACTAAGATTATGTTCACTTACTTCTCCAAATTTTTACCATAGGATGTTCACCGTTCGAGAGATCATAGTATCCAACATTTGTCGCCCTTGTAAAATTGGTAAAACTTTTTGACTTTGGTCACTATGGAAATTGAGTAGTGATTTGGTAATGTGTTTTTTTTTTTTTTTGGTTTATTTATTTATTTTTATTTTTTAAATTTTTTTAAGGTGCCCTTTATCCACTTGAAAACAAAAATTTCTAGATGAAGGTTTTATAATTGTAGTTTGACTTTGCAAATATTACCACAAACGCTTTGAAATATTAGGAGAAACGAGCAAAAAATTTAGGCAAAAATATTACTTTTAACACCTTCATTTAGGTTGCGAAAAAGTGCAAAAACTCATTCTGGGCTTCAAGGAAAGTTGGGGGTTAACCCTTAAACGTCATATGCTTTCCTCATACCACACCCGAAATCTCTTTTAAACTCCATTTTTAGCATTATTCTATTTTTAATTTGCTTGAGCTCTATTCTAAGAAAGTATAGATCTCTTTAAGGTGCTCAGTTTGGAATTCTAAAAATTCCATTTGGTATAATGGAGTGTAAGTTATGAGCAAGATTCTCTCAAATAAAAACCCAACCCCTCGACTGCTGGGTCTGACGTTTAAGGGTTAAGAGAGTATGCTTTGAAAGAATGAGTACTCTAAAGAAACCCCATGAGAGGGTTTTGATCCTCTTTTAATGCCATAAATAGCTTCACTCTCGGTGTAAAGAGTCTCTAATTGTAAGACATTATATATATATATATATATATATATATATATATATATATATAACACATCATATACAAAGTGCTATATATATAAATGCTTTTGACAAAACTCAATTCCGAATATGAATACATCATAATTTGATTTCAAAGTGGCCGCATAAATTGAGAGATTATAACATTTCAGAAATAGAAAGTGATTCCTAAGTTTCATGATCTTCACTTTGAAAGCTAAATCACTATTGGCAATTCTATTGCTATCAAAAACTTCCAACCAATAATTTGTTAACCTTAATCTTAGAAACGCCCTTGTACCAAAGAAAAGCATGAAGAAAATTGTTGGTAGCTTAGAATAATGGAATCCAACCTATGTTTGGAAAGGGAAAAGTGTGCTCGGAACTAAACCCTTTGAATGTTCTAAGATGCATATCTTTATAAACATCTTGGACTAAGCCAAGGATTACTATTACAAAGGATAGAATTAAAAATTCAATCCAATCTAGGAAACAACGTTGAAATTGGACAGTGGATGAAATACATACAACTCCAAGAATAATTTCTCTATTTAATTTCCAATATAATTATGAACATTGTAGGAGAGTTGATACCAAAATTCCAACTAGATACTTGTGGAAATGCATCCTTATATTACACTAGTTCAACAAAAATGTCACAAATAAAATGATCCAGAAAACGTGCTTGCAATAAGGAAACATGCCCCATGTTGTACCAAAACAAAAACAATATGTTTTTGCACAAAATGCATCCTAGATCCTCATACTTTCTTTGATTGATTTGAAATCTTTGTTACAATCATTTCCATCATTGGAACTGAAAGAATTACTTGATTTGGAGGAGTCTCACACAAAGACCAAGGACCAAATTTTCTTGGAGACCAAACTATGAAGAAGAGCCAAACTGTGGAGTTGAAAGAAAACAATGATAAATTGAAACTGTAGAATTAGTTTGGCCTTTTGAGGAGAGTTTGTGGTTTCCAAAAATACTTGGCCCGAACATTTGGTGAGGGACTAGATATTTGGCGTCAAGAACATCCAAAAGCAACCCGAGTAGGTATCTTGAAGGTTAACCCTTAAACGCCCAAGCAAGCCTTGGTCCTTGTCTACCAAGAAAAACATACAATGCGTCAACTCTAGATTGGTATCTCCACCTCGATCATTGTTTGAAACACTCCTAAGGATCTGAATCAACTAATTTGTTAAGAACAATGATGAAATTATGAACCCATTGGCGGGATCCGGATTCCCATAGGAATATTTCATTTGGTAAATGCCATCTATTCACCACTATATGAAAGGTTTAAAAAAAAAAAAAAAAAAATTTTCAGAATCTTCTTGTCAAGATCATTCAAAACAAGAGAGATTTTTAATTATAGGGTTGATGACGAGGTGCAATATTATTTTGATGTTGTTGGTGGGTATATATGGACCCTGAGCCCGCCATACAATTCATATGGCTTTTCAAACTTTTATGCCTACATATAAATGACCAATTTTGACATCTATATATATAAAAGAACACGATTACCTGCTAGCGATCCTTTGCAGGTTGCCCGACCTGATGCAGCCGGTTTTCTCTGTTTGTCCTTGGTGATCCTTTCCGGTAGTAGGGTGGTTTGCCAATGAGAGTATACACGGTATGAAGAGTTTTAAAGGTTTTGAAGGATTTCCGTAGGTGGTACTTGATTGTTATTAAGAATTTATTAAATCTCATTAACATAACAAGAGTCGAAGGGACAAGGAATGTGGAACATGTAAAATGGAGCAAAGTAAGGAGTAAAGAGGAGATCAACGGAACATGGAACAAGAACTAGGAATTGGGCACGGAGGAGTTCTAAAGATTTTGAAGAGTTCTCTAAATGGTATGTGGTTGTTATTAAGAGTTTATTAGATCCCAATAATAAAAATACAAGGAGTTAAAGAGACAAGGAATATGGAACATAAAAATGGGAGCAAAGAAAGAGTCACTTGAGGGGAGATCAAGGGAACATTGGAGGGGAACGAGGAATTGAGATTAAAGGATAAGAATTACGAAAGGAGGATGAGAACTACTAACAAATAATGAGAACCAAGAACGTATAATGGGAACTACATACAAATGATGGAAACTAGGAACAAATGACGGAAACCAAAAAGGAAAGTTGTTGAAAGACAAATAATGTTAATCACATGTTTGATGGCCTCATCAATGAGAATGTCGACCAGATAATGATGAGAACGGGGAACGGGCCAAAGCATGGGTAACTCAAAAAAAGGGAACGCAGGACATGCTATAAATCTTAAAAAGTAGGAAGACCATTTACAAGGGAACCGAGGATAGGGTGTAGTTTTTGAAGAGCACCAAATAAAGTGCTTACCCATGGGACGAGGGGAACTTACTCACTAATTGAATACTATTTTTTTATTTTTTTTTGTCCAAAGAACATCGGTATATAGAAGTCCTAACCTATATCCTTCGGACTAGGACATCAAAAAGGGCCGATCAATTTTTTTTTAAAACACGTAAAAAACTAAAAATTTAAACTCAAGTATAAAAAGAAATACGTAGTTGGAGGATTCTCAATAGGGTATAATTATTTTTTATACCTAGGTCTGAATTTTTTACATGTTTTCATAAATTTTGATCTTACCTTTTTGATGTCCGTGTCCGGAGGACACGGGTTAGGACTTGTTCGAGATAAAATGATATTTTTGGCATAGAGCAACCCAATCATAAAATGATGTCATAAGTATAAGACCTCCATTTTCACTTGTTACTGTGATATGCACATATTGTAATATTGAGAATATAAAGGGTTGTTTTGGTAACACCGTTTAAATATTGTGATGATTACAAGACCTTCATTTTCACTTGTTATTGTGATATGCACATATTATAAGAATAAGAATATAAAGGGTTGTTTGGCAACCCTCTAATAAAACATCGTGATAGTTAGAGAACCTATATTTTTACTCCTTATTACTTCCTCCGTCTCTAAAAAATACTGACATTTTCTTAATTTGGTAGTTTTCAGGTCAATTTAAATTATGATGCCGAAACACTTTGTGAGTTTGTAGTAACGTCTAGTGTGTCCTAAATAAATGAATTTTGCTTGCAGGGGAAGAATTTCATTAATAAATTGAAGCAAAACACAACACTAGCATGCTCAGTGAATCTCTCTCAAAGTGAAATGATTGTATAATTCTGACACAAACCTTTTAAGCAGATCAAGGTATTTTTTTAGACGGATTGTTATTTGTACATAGTAAGAAGGTTTAAATGGCCTAAAGTAATGTGAAGGGTCATTTGGCGAAGGGCGGGGAAGTGCGAAAGTGAGAGACTTAGTCAGGTAATGAGGTTGAGATCTCTATTTTCAATTTGTGTGTGATATTATGATTTTGGAAATTCATGATCTTGATTATCATGCTAATAATGTGTTGCCAAAGGGGTCGCCACAAGTGAATATTGTAATTTGCAAATATCTTGATTTCCGGTGAAATATCTTGACATTATAACCTTAGGGATTATATGACAGAGTTATATGGAATCACTCTATGTTTACGAGTTATCATCTCTGGATTTCCTCCCCTCGTTATTGCATGATGTTTAGGTGTTAGTGGTGATTGTAGTATGTTAAATATACTAATTATGAGAAATAATAACTTTTTAAGAACAAACCAAGTTCGAAAACTATATACCAAAGTTAGTGAGAAGAGGCTTTGTTATTTGGCTTTTTATCTTGAATGAAAGTGAATATAAGCACATTATTTTTGAATCAATGATAGCACTCACATGTACAATTTGATCACTTTTTGGTTGAGCGCTTTAAGTCCTTGCTAGTATGTCCCGCTTACATGCATTTTATATTGTTACAAAGTAGCTTACTTATATGATATTTAGTTTACCTCTATAAAATTTCAGACCGTTATCAATGTTTAGCATCACTCAATATGTAGAACTTGTATAGATATATACCTAACTCAGTTAGAAATTAAAGCCTCAAATCATACATGCCTTTAAATTGGTAATTTTGGTAAGCAAAACATTGCATGCACTCTCTATAACAAGGTGGAAACACTTTTTGTTTGATTTTAAACTAAAAAATCCCATATAATAATTAGGACATTGATTTCAAAATATGGTGGGCTTGCACATGTATAAATTTTCTAGTACATTTTACAAATGAATTAATTTTTTGAGAAGACATCATCAACCTCTAAATGCGCCAAATGTTGAAAAATACATTTTGTATAACAAGCTAAAACTTTGAAGAGCCAACACTTCTTCATCATTTGTTTGTTCGTAACAAAATTTATTGGGTTGGAATCCATATCAAGTCTAGATCGTTAGATAAATCTGCACATTTATTCAAGGTATTTTGAAATTTTGGAACACAATTTAGTGATGGCAATTTTCGTTCGAGGGTTATCAAGCATTGGTACATGTATACCATTGCAAGTAGTGAATCATGTGAAATTGATTTTATTTTATTCAAAATAATCTTCTTCTGATGAGTACTACATTCTTTGCATGAATTATAACAACTTTTTAGTTAATGAATTTTTTATCTAGATTTCTTTGCTAATGGATTTACGATGATGTTTTCATTGTAAAAAGCTCAAGAAATTATATGGTTCTCAAGGAGCTAAATCTTCTTCACTTTGCATAAAAATCACTTTGCATTAAATGAGGGAAATATGGAGAAGAATACATAAAAAGCAAATCTATGAACTTTAGGAATCAAGTGTGACTTATGAAAAATATCATTGGAGAGAGCTATAACTACATATATTTAACCCTTTCATGACCAATCAACCAAATATGGTCGCTCAAGAGTGGTTATTCCATGGTTGAGTAGAATCTGTGTAAAAACAGCAAAATGTTAGAGAACAACGCCAGAAGAGGAGTGTGTGGTGGATCTACTACACAAAACAACGATGCATTTGGACTCGTACTCCGCCTGGTAGAGCTGTCTATACATGGTGATGAGTATGAGATACGATAGCTGGTTTGGAAAGAAGTGAGAAAGATTCAGGAAATACGACTGTCGAGGACACATGACACCAATTCTAAGGGTCCCTTGGGAACATGGGAACATGGGGGTACTACTCAATTGGCTCCGTCGTCAAAAGAAGAGTTGATTTCTTTTGGCAACCCTACACCGTCTATAAAAGCGTATACGTTTGTACAACCTAAAATCCTCCCTAAAAAGAATCAACACATGTTGTTTGCACACTGATTCTACATCAAGGCTCGGCGTCTGATGAATGTGACCATGTCTGATTTTTCAATCTGACCATATTTGCTACGATATCCCATGTATTTCTCGTACGCTACCATATACAAGGAACGGGGTTCTTGGTCTCTTTTCACAATTTCAGTTTCATAAATGCTCGAAATGCAACGCTCATGGTGTGGTTGGATAGATCTTCAAACTCTCTACAATATTGACCACATGTGTTTTGCCCAAATCTGGATATTCTCGTCTCGAATTCTAGTAAAAAGCTTCGAGGTCATGTATACGCTATGTACTACACTTGACTGGGAACATCATAATACTCTAGTTCGTACGGTAGATCTGACCCATGTTTGGCCACTAACATGCATATAAAGTTCACTACACATTTATACGGTTGGATCTTAATTTTGACCCTTCATTTGTTCGATGCACTCCAAAATACATCCAGACACCTCAAAAAAACCTCGACTTCCAAAACAGGAGTGGTCATGAAAGGGTTAAAGCCGGCCTTTAATTCCTCACCTCTTGTAGTATAGTAGAGTGTTTTAAAGTGGAGAGGTTTAATAATGGAGTCTTAGCAATCTTCACTTAGAGGTACATGATACGGTGCTATTTGAGGGCACCATTTTAGAAACACCTATGAGTCAAGCTTCAAAAATTCACATCTAAATGTAAACGAGTCCAAAAAGGATGATTCCACTTACTAAATCTTTCTACTTACTTTCCCATGCATGAAAATTGCTTATACTATTAACTTTGCTATAGACTCGTGTGCTGAAAATTGAGCCATTATTGAGCCATTATTGAGCACCTTACTTCAAACCCTTAACCCTTAAACGCCTAGTTATACGGTTTTGGGCAACCCAGTATTGGATCACAACATCTTTTGCACTTGGGCATCATGAATAGTGCATTTTTCGAACTTGGGCATCATGAGTGAACCAATCAATGATGAGCTTGCAACCTCCTACAAGTATTGTACAACCCCAACCTACCTACCACAATCCTTTCAAAGCACAAAATCACTCATACAAATTGTGATTCGAATTTTAAAATTTCACTTCTTGAATGCATCAGAAGAAGGTGACCAGTTTGACATCAAAATATTAGTGAAAAGTTGAGTACATTGAGAGCTACAGAGGAGATTCTTGTTGGAATATGACCCCTCGGGTCACCTTCGGCGTTTAAGGGTTAATTGAGAGAAGAAAAATAAAATAAGTCTAATTTTAATATATATAAAAAGAAAGTTAACATTCTTTATTGGCAAAAATTCGCTCGTTGAGGCTAAACAACCAGATCTACAAATCCGTAATAACAGTCGCTGGCTACCGTAGCCGCCACCAGACGCAACCGGGCAGCGGCGGCAGCGGCAGAGCTTCCTCGTGACCACGGCGCCGTCTCCAACACTCTTTCGAAGCTGCTGCTCATCAGCTGCTGCATGAAGTGTCACCGATTCGATCGTCACCGCCAGCTCCAGGGCTAAGCTACGGCAAGCTGGAATTTTTTCCGCAGTTTAGCGATGGTGTTAGGACTCTCAAAACTGGCGGGATTGCGTTCGGGGCTCTTATTTCGCTCGCACGATCCAGTGCGCGCTTTGGCGGCCTCCGTCATGGCTCCTCCTTCCGTGCCCTCTCTCTCTGCTGCCATGCACGCCAAGGCCTCTGCAGCTCCCACGCCCGAGGAGGTCATGTTTTTTCTCCACTCTGTTCTTAGGGTTTCCTGAGGTCATTCAAGTGATTCTGATTCTTGAATTGGCGTTTTTTGCAGGTCTTGGTGGAAGATGGCTTTGCTACGAAGGTTGCTATTTTGAATAGACCGAAGAAGCTCAATGCTGTCAACGAAACCATGGTAAATGACAACCTTTTTAGTCACCGTATACGATCATTCGTTGTGTTTTCTGGAATAGCAATTTCGCTTCATATTTTTTCTATCTAATAAATGGAAGAATTTAGCGAAAGTGAAGGAATTGTGCTCAGTTGAAGGTTGCCATTCTGAATAGGCTGAAGAAACTTAATGTTGTCAACGAAAGTATGGTAATGACAACCTTTCAGTCATTGTATTGGATCAACGTATGCTGAATTAGTGAGTGTTCTTTGTATCGTTTCTATGATGTATCAATTGAGGAGAAGGAACTGTGCACCATCGAAGGTTGCCATTCTGAACAATCCGAATGCTGTCAACGAAAGTATGGTATTGACTGCCTTCAAGTCATCGACTTGGATTAACTTAGCTGAATTAGTGAGTGCTATTTGTAATTTTTTTCGTTAAGAATGGAAGACTTCAGTGAGAATGAGAGAATTGAGCTCAATCGATCGTTGTGCTTTGAATTCAACCATCGAAGGTTGGCATTCTGAATAGGCCGAAACTACTTAATGCCGTCAACTGAAGTATGGTTATGGCAACTTATAGTCGTGGTATACAGTAATTCCTTCACTCCCGGTGATTGCATTTTATATTGATGCCATGTTATTTAATCAAGAGCGAAGGAATTGTTCATCATTGAAGACTTTGACACTTTTTTATGTGTTAGTGCTGACTGGGAAGTTGTTTGTTCGTAGATTGACCGGTTGTTGGAGCTTTACGTGAAGTGGGAGAAGGACAAGCATGTGCGCATGGTTATGCTAGCAGTGAGTTTTTTAAATGCCTCACCTTATAGTTGGACGACTGCAGGTAGAATACAATGAAGCAAATGAATTTGGAAGAGGTTGGTACGCTTGTATTGCTACTCTGTAACTCTGAACTGGGGGTGGAAACTTCTGTGTTCTGGTTTGCATTACTATCTTACAGTGCTATGTTGCATTACAAGGAACTCAACAAATTGTCTTTTTCTGTTATTCTGTAAATCCCAGTTGGAATTCCACGAAAGTGTGACGATTCAAGAGTTGCAAATCAATCTAGAAAGTCTAGCTGTGTTTATAGGGGTTGAAGTCAGGAATCTGCCTTACACAACTTCAGGTAGTATTTTGGAGTTTCTTTGAGGGTTTGTTAGTTATGAGAAAAGCTGAACTGCACTCCTTGTGTATGTTTATGTTACGTTCACGTATTGTTTAAGCATGTCAGTTCATGATTTTCTTGGAATTACGTTGTCTGTGTTCCAGGGTGCTGGACGGGGCTTTTGTGCAGGGGGTGATGTGGCTACAGTGTACCATCTCGGGAAGGCTGGTAAGTGCGCAACTCTCTTATGATCAAGTTCAATTGTCAATGTCTGTGCTGATATGTTTAGACTGAAACATGACGATGGATTGACATACAGGTCAACCGGAGCGTGGTAACTCATTCTTCAGCAAGGAGTACCATCTCAACTACATTCTAGGCACCTACAAGAAGATCCATGTATGTGCACTCGATAACTTTTGTTGTTGAAATTGAGGTTTGCAAGTGGCTTAGTAATCGATTGTATTGATGTATCTACCATGGAGCAATTCTAATACTCTCACTTTTGAAATGCAAACATTCAGGTGGCTCTTCTGGATGGCGTATGTATGGGTGGAGGCAATGGTCTCTCCATGCATGGAAAATTCCGAGTTGCTACAGAAAATACTGTGAGTTTTCTGATAGTATTGACCTTTTGATTTTGCTATTTAATGGAATGTGATGTATTGTGGGTCATTTGGAGAAGCCTGTGCTAATTTCTGTTCATTTAGTTGTTTGCAATGCCAGAAACTGCTATAGGCCTTCACCCTGATGTTGGAGCGTCTTATTTTCTCTCAAGATTGTCGGGCCATCTAGGTACATCTGCGCTATCATACTCTCATTATCATTCATTGTCCAGTGACTTTGGACGAATTTTTGAGTATCAGCTTCCTTTACACAACTGCAGAAAGTTTGCCCTTGAGCTTTAGGGGGTGCGATAATCCAGTCATTGCAGTTTTCTCAGTATTTAATTGGCTGTTGCAGGTGAATACTTAGGTCTGACAGGGACTCGACTCGATGGAGCAGATTTGCTATCTTGTGGTCTTGCCACACACTTCGTGCCCTCTCAGGTGACTTTGAGTATTGTATATGGATGTGATTGTATGCCGAGCAATGTTCTCAGCTCGATTGTACATAATCCCTCAGACGTGTATGTCTTTACTTCGTCTGTCTCTTATTGTTATCGATGTCCGTTCCTATTTCTGGGGTGCAGAGGCTGGCAGATCTGGAAGACCGACTTGGTGGTCTGAACACTGGAGATTCAGAGGTTGTAGGCATTGCTATTGACGAGTTCTGTGATGTTGTCTACCCCGGCGAGAAGAGTCCATTGTACAGGTACGCAGTTAAGTGATACTATTTTGAGCTGTTTCGTCAATACTGGGTAACCTTATGTTGGTGTTTTGGATATGAAGGAAAGCAGCTATTGACGAATGCTTCGAGAAGGAGACGGTGGAAGAGATCGTACAGACTCTTGTAAGTCGCCATCATTTTAGCAATTCTTGTCGATAGGTGTTTGTTGTTGTATTGAGTCACGATCGTTGGGCAACAGAAAATTGTTAGATTCTCGAGACGGCTTGTAGGCAGTTCTCACATAGAGCCAGCGATTCATATGCGGTTAGATGGTCCAGGATGTCGTCAATACCTGAGGGAAAGTTATCTACTTGTGTTCACCGATCACCACATGTTCTGCTTCTTACAGGAGGCTAAAGCGGAGAAATCTGAAGACGAGTGGTTTACAAATACACTGGGTTTATTGAAGAAAATGTCTCCTATCAGCCTGAAAGTAACATTAAGATCAGTAAGTTCAGTACAATTCAGAAACGGTGACTAAAGTTTCAAGGGTTAAACATGATAATTGCAGTACTTTTTCCTGCAGTCGTCAATTTCTTTAGGGAGTTTATATATTAAACCTCATCTCTTAATGTCTTGCCTCAGATTCGAGAAGGCAGAAAACAAAGCCTGTTTCAATGTTTAGAGCGCGAGTATCGACTTTCTGTGCATGCTGTAAATGCAACACATTCCACCGACTTTTATGAGGTGAGCCGTCTTGTACTGCTAGCACATGTGTATTTTCATCTCGCTCCATGAGTGTACTATACAAAAATCTGGTTTCTGTTTAGTGATTAGCTTCTCATCTCTCTTTGTTTTATTGACAGGGTTGTCGAGCTCTTTTGGTGGACAAGGACAACAAGCCTCAGGTATCAACAAGTTAATGGGCTTTGCATCACTTCAGAATTGTTGGATATTATTTTGTCACCTTCGTCATCTCAGTGATAATGTGTTTTACCAAGAGAATCAGATATGCGATGTTAGCTTTTTAATACTCTGCATCTATGCAGTGGAATCCTCCAACATTGGCCGAGGTTACAACGGAGATGGTGGATGATATCTTCGCTCCGTTCCATCGAGGGGAGAAAGAGCTGGAGCTGCCAGTTCAGCAGCGTGAAAGCAGGTCAAGACCGCGTTCACGACTTTGATTGATATACTTGGGTCAAAGTCATCTATATCTATAGACAAATTGGCTATTATCAAGATGAGCACGATAAATTTTGAAAGTGATCTGGTACTGAAGGCTAAACACGAATAAGTGACTTGAAGATCATGAGCATCTTTGTGAGTGAGAAACCTTACCCTGGACCCCTGTTACCAACAGCATCTAGTCTATTCATGCCACTTGGGTTGGACTTGGTATAAGCGTAATATCTAGGCTTACTTCATCTTTGACTGTTGAATGGGGTTGTTAACTGTCACTGTTGAAATTGCACAAGATTGAGATTTGTGCTTAGAAATTTGGTGTCTGTACCCAAATATCTCTCTGTACATCTTCTGTTGGAGTTGCGTCAAATGTGAATGTGAAATTCAAATGTGGTTCAATCTAGATTTTTTTCACACGGATATATTAAATCATTTACGTTTTTACTTAGTGAACAATATACAAGGTTAATGTGGTGTCACAGGAATAGAGCCAAGAAAACACTTTTTAAGTTCCTATGTTACTTCTCAATTATTTCTATTATCCCCTAAAGGAGATTGGCCTCTAAACAGCCAAAAACCCCCCAAAATTGCCCTTTTTTAATGCAACATGTAAATTTTCAGTTTGTTGAGAAAATTTGAAGTATGTAAGCGGAGGATCTTGTAGATAACTTGTACACATGTATACCAAGTCTTAATCTGAGATTGCTCACCGTTTGTGAGATTGCAACATTCAAAGCTGAAAAAAAGAGTTTTTTACCCTTGTTGCAATAGGGGTCAAGATTTTTGTGAGGTAAAACAACTGATTACAATTGTTTTTTGGAGAGATTCTCTTCAAAAGCTTGTTCCTAAGTGAGTTAGGGAACATGTCTACATAATTTTTACCCTAATAGGACCTACAAAACATAGAGAAAAGCTTGATTTTTTACATGAAGGTATGCTGAAACTCAAATACAAAGGCCGATTTTTGACGATGAAAAAGGTATGTGAAGAATTATTGGATTGGGACTCTGAACGGTGAATTCATGCCTTGGTGCATCTTCTACATCATAAGAAAGTAGAAATTGAAAATAAATAAATAAATAAATCTCAATGTGTTATAATTCACTTAGGGTAGATTTTGACAATAAATGAGCATATACCGCAATCTGGGCGGTTTTCAAATAGTATTTTCAAAAAGCAAGGTATTGCATCCACCAATGTATTTATTAATCTACTTCATACTTTTGTTGCCCTAACATACAATTTGATATTTAATTTTTGTTGGTGTTTGTTGTCTATTCTTGTATAAATGCATAACTCAACATGTGTCGATTGTCACAAAATGGGACAAGGACACACTTCAAGATTAATCCTCTAAACTTTTAGGAATTTTACGTTCATCTTGCAATAAAAACCACATTCATCCTTTCATAATATGAATAAAAAGAGCAATATTTATTTTTGTGAAAAATTCAATGTATTAATTATTAAGAAAATTACAATCATGGAACCAAAGTAGCATACTACTTGGCACGAGCAGTGACATTCTTTTCTACTTCTAGTTGTGGACCTTACTGCCACTTGACTCCAAGTAAGGGGCCCATTCCCATGTAAGATTGGGAGGGTCTCAAAAAAGCATGCAACCCAACCCGTAATTAGTTTTACTGAAACTCGTAAAATTTCAAGGGCTTATTGTACCAAGGGTAGGTGGCAAGTCCTTGAAATAAAAATAGAACCCCTAATGCAAATTCGGAGGCTTTGTCCTCTTGTCTCTGTCTTTTTGAGTGCTTCCTCAACCGTAGGACCAGTATAATTCCCTCAAAAAGAGGACTTAAATGTGAATGGCCCTTCATAATTTTTCCCTTGAGAGTGGCCCATAGTGAAATTAGGTCCTACATGGCCCCTAATGGGCCCTATGGAAGTGGCAGTAGCCCCATGTCTTCACGAAGAAAAAGCGAAGCTTCCATGCTTCACCAGTTGTTGCACGAGGGAATTATAGTAGTATTTAATAACAGCACGTGAGCCAGGGTCTTGAATTCTAGAACCTTCCACCCGAGTGCGTACAGTATAACTATAACCCTTCCGTACAAAAGTTAGAATGATAACTTTGTAGTACAAAGCTGTTGTTAGTGGTAAGGTATATGGTAAGGTGTCCTGTAATGGCGCAATTTTCAGCACAGAAAATCTACAGGAATGTTGCCAGTGCACGCAATTTTTGTGCATGGGGAAAATTAGTAGAAAACTAGAGCAAGTGGAATCATCATTTTTCGACTCTTCTACAGTGAGTAATGAATTTTTAAAGATGGAAATATAGGTGTTCCTAAAATGGTGCCCTAAAGTGACGCCCTATAATCTTTGCAGACTGTTCATGGTACTATTGTAAGGAGAAGCTATTATGTACGTGACAGTGAAGATTACTAGGGCTCCATTTTCGGCACTGTGCCATTTTTGGCTGCTCTACCATAAGCACCTATAACCGAAAAGTTGAGCATTTCAGCATTTCATATCGGAACTTGGGTTATCAATAAGGAATTATTTTTTGTGCGTTGGAACATAAGGTTCATGAAGAATTTTTCCAATTCCCCCTTGTCCAGTGGCCATCGGGATATTAGCATTACGAACAGACACTTCATTCACGCCGGCCCCTTAGAAAGGGACCGGAGTTTCTATCTATCTTCATGAAGAATGAGGATTTTTCAAAAATAAATTAAGTAATATTAGAATTACTACAAATTCTTTTCTGCAAAAGTTGTTCAGAGCCCATGGCAAACATATAGCTTCACCCATGACCGACAACACTTAGAGCAATTACGACTCACATAAATATGAATTTTCAGCTTGAATGCCATACAAATTCAACACTTTGTGGACCTATAACCGATAAGTGGATGTTCTAATGTGAACACGATCACGCCTAATCTCAGCCATCAAAAATGGGTGTCGATGTTTTGGCAACTTCCTCACTACAAAGCCAACATGGTCCTTACACTTTATGATATTAAAATTGTTTTTGGTACAGCCATTTGCGTTTATGGGAAACTCTAATTGTCCGTCATGGGTGTATTTCTGGTTATGGGTGCTTATACCTTAGGGGGTTCATTTTCTGCCCCAATAACATGAAAGCAAGACGCTCATGCATGGAGTGAACATTTTTTAGAAGAGAAACTCTGACCTTTTTAGAGGTCCGCTTGAATAGAGTGTTCGTTTGACCTATCCTTGTATGTGTGCCTAGAGGTCATCACAACCATTGGCGGGAGTACTAACCCTCCTCAGAGTGAATACTATGGTAGTTTCTAGCTAGCCACTAGTGTTTTAGAGATACTCGACTGGGTGTCCCTCCGAAGGGCTTTGAAGTACCTATACAATGAGGTTCAAGAACCCCTACACCATAGTTGGGTGGACTATGGTGGTGAGGACTATGCTCGCATGGGGATTTGAACCCACGACCTCCTTGTTGGGGCTATGAGCTCTTACCATCAAGCCAAGGCTTGTGGTGCCTTTGAACATTTTTTACAAGTGAATCAAGGGTCCCATATATTCCCCAACGCCAACCAAAATTAAATTGCACTTGTTCATGAACTGAATGAGAAAAAAATAATTATGGTTTTGAATGTATCTCAATGAGAAGATTCTAATATATATATATATATATAAACTTCTTTTTTTAGTTAATTGCGATGAAGAGATGGTATTTACCAAATTAGAATTTCCTTTGGCAACCTAGGGTCCTGCCAATAGGTTTGGGTGAAAAAGTTAACTATTACCTAGTACTAATATAGAGGGTGCTATTAATTATTATTGGAAATTATCCTACAAACATGTTATGTTTCGGCATGAATTGATTATTTGTAAACTTATATGCTATGAACTTCTATAATGTGGACATCTATACACAAATAGTGCGCTTTATCTTAAATATTTAACATGGGCAAACTTGACATAGAATGGACATTTTCTAAAAGTAAAATATCCACTTATCAACTTATTCAACAAAGTATGAACCTCTAGCTAGCACTACACTAAATTTGATAATTAGTGTTAGATTATTATAAGATTTGAAAATGCTATAAGTTTTCAGTACTTTTGTTTAAAAAAATTTACCAAGAGCATTGATTCTGATACTATATAAGGACCCCCATCTTGACCAATATAGTGGGTAAAATTATTGAACAACAGTAAAAACTTATAACATGTTTATGTAAATTAGTGTATCTAACACTAATTATCAAATTTAGTGTAGTTGACTACCTTTTAAGACTTCCCAAAGAGTGCAATAGTGACCTTGTTGTGCAATGCTGAATCTTGCAACTTTCTACATGGCCCACTCGCTCATATGAGCTTAAATACTCCAAATAAATTTTCCACAATAAACCTTGACACTCGATTATATTTCTCAAATAAACTTTCTACAAAACACTATTTGTTGTGAGACACTAATTAAACCCACAAACATAGCTTAGTATTGAAGTGCACTTCAAAGACGAAAGCGTTGAAATGGGTGCTCCAAAATGTCTATTTTTTGTGGTACCCAATTCTAGTGACAAGTCCCAGAGAATATTTTGATCTTCATGATGATAAGCTTGGCACCACAACTCTAAGTTTATTTCTAGTGCATTTCAAAAGAAGTGAAGACCTGGAAACGGTCAAGAATGTACCCTTATAAAATGCCAAACACTTAAAGAAATTACAACCCAATAACATGTCTAGTTGTCAAAATGTTTACCTTGGTCATCTTTGATTTAGTTTACGTGCTTAATGAGCGTAAAATAAACATTTAAGATTTGGATTCTTGGGCATTAGGGTAAGTACACCTATTTTTGGACATTTAAGTCATTCACCATACTTGGAGTGCTAACATGAGTGATTCACTATTTTTCACCTATTAAGAGATAGAACAGACTAGGTTTCCCTATTTTTGTGGTATTTTCAAACATTCACATATTTAACTACAATTTTTTTAAAGTGACTACATTACATTTACTATACTTATCTCATATGAAATTTTAAAAAAATTGCATGTTATAGAGTTTTTCCATGCCTTTCCGAAAAGTCATTTCTTGCTTTAAACTTTCCCATACTTTAGGAGATATTCGCGGTTTAAGTTTGAAAACACTGTTTAGAATCTGCCCAAAATTGTCCAAAGTGCGGTATATGCTCGTTATTTTCATTGATTGTCCAAAATTGTCCGAACTGGAGTATATGCTTGTTATTCTCATCGTCTGTCGAAAATAAATAAGATCGCACGAACTTCAAAAATTCACCAAAAAGTAAGATTTTACTTCAAAAAAAAAGTTTAGTCTTTTGTACTTGGAAATAAGGTTTTAAGGCATGATCTCACTGTTTGAATCTTTGATTCAATTACATGCCATTTTTATTTTCTCAGAGGGGCCTTTGAAGTTGAACTTCACCATACCTCCATGTGAGAATTCAAGCATTCCTTTAAGTCTCATGAGGATAAAAATTGCATAAACATGTTCCTAACTCACTTACTTAGGAATAAGAATTTGAAAAGCCACCGTTCAAATTTACTCTTAAAATTGGGTAACAAAACACTTCAAACTCATTTCGCGACAAGCGAATGTTTTTTTTTTTTTTTTTTTTTTTTTTTTTTTTTTTTTTTCAATTTTGAATATTACAATCTCACAATTGGCAAAACTAAGTTCCGGTACACACATACATGAACCACTCAGGTACAAGATCTTACCGTTACATACTTAAGATTACGTCAAAAGTTGAAAACTTTCATCTTGCATCGAAAGATGGTAGTTTTGGGGGCATTCGACCTTTAGGGGTTAACCCTTAAACGCCCATGGGGTGTGAAACGGGCAGCCCAAAATTGGATCACAACATCTTTTGGACTTGGGCATCATGAATAGTGCACTTTTTGAACAAGGGCATCATGAATGCACCAATCAATGATGAGCTTGCAACCTCCTACAAGGTTATGTACAACCCCAACCTCGATACCACAATCCTTTCAAAGCACAAAATCACTCATACAAATTGTGATTTGAATTGTAAAATTTCACTTTTTGAATGCATCACAAGAAGGTGACCAGTTTGACATCAAAATACAAGTGAAAAGTTGAGTACAGTGAGAGCTATACAGAAGATTCTGTTGGAAGGTGACCCCTCGGGTCACCTTGGGCGTTTAAGGGTTAAATGGAACGCAATGCAACCGTACGTGATGGATGGATGGGGAAGAATTCAGGCATATTCACAATTAATATGCCCCCCCCCCCCCTAAGGCTGTTTGGGGATTGTAAAAGGCTGGTTCTTTGATTGTAGGCCTGTCAAGCACGCGGCAGGTCATGTCTGTCCACCTGCATAGAGTATCTAAGGAACCATGAAAAATATCTCTCAAGCCAATCATCACATCAATCGTACACCCCAATCTCTCCCCTTTGGGACTTTTTATTCTTCTTCTTCCCAATCATCCCCTAAAAGGGCTGCCTTGAAAACCCAAACTGTTGGGAACAAGTCCAAATCACTCAAAACTGAAGACTTTTACACAAGGAGTTGGAGACCACTGAAGATTTGAACACAATCCAGCTATTATCCCCTTCTTCATGAAATTATTTGATACCTGCATGATACTTGGGTAATACCCATGTGATACTTTGGTGATAATTAGAATATGAGTTGGAAAAAGACCTAATAACTCTCTCAAATTGAATCGGTAATCTGACAACTTCGTTCAGCTGACTGACTAACAGTTCTTTCCGTAGTTGGAGACAATGTAAATACTCCAACTTAAAGTAGTAGTTTTAAGAAAGAACACAAGTACTATAAGTTTATGAAAGAGTGATATTGTACAAGGTTATGAAAGAGTGATGTTGTAGAGACTTCAAGAGATAAGACTGGAAATTTCTATTTTTACTTTTTGAAGTGATTCTTTTACTTCATTTTGATATGAAAGGTTAGTCTTGTGTATAATAATAGAGTTATGATGGGGAATTTGAAGAATCAAGATGCCACACAAGGTGAACTTGAAGTTTGAAGAAGAACAAAAAATGTGCTTCAATATTTAATCTTGATCCTATTTGACTCTTGATCATATGAAGGTAAGTTTACTTGAGTTTATCTTATGTTATAAACTTCTTGGACTTAACTGAAAAAGGTGTGTTGTATTCAATAGATTATTTCTTATGAAAGAGGATATATTTAATGAGAAGGGTTTCTTTCACAATAGGTGTTATGTTGAAAGTTTTGACAATTGTTCAATATCAATTATTATTATTATTGATTACATTCACTTGTTTGGAATATGAAATGACAAGATAACAACACTTTCTTATTCAAACCAGGATCTAAGCCACTATTGATATATTCCAACTCCGTCTTGTTCCTTGTTGCAACATGCGGATACAAGACTTTTCCTCATGGTTTAGGTAATATACTCAATAATCCCACATATTTTATGATTGCAAGCACACTGGAGGATTGGATGAGGGAATTGATTAATGATAATGTAAAGACTAAGTATGTAGAAGATTGTAGAAAACCACCAACCTCTCCCCGCACTATTCGAACCCCCATTATAATATACCTCCATACATTTTGATTATTATAGCCAATACACAAATTCAACAATTTATTCAGGTCCAATCAGGGTCGTCAAGCTCAGGTTACTTTAGGGTGTCTATTCCCGAAAGGGGTGAGTAGTAATGTTCTATTACCACTCTGTCCTGTGGCCATTGAGGTAATATCATTACGAACAGACACCGTATTCACGCCGGTCTTCTTAGTAGAAGCTCGGAGTTCTTATATATATATATAGAAGATTGTACAAATTGAAATTGTAAATTTTAGGATTCAATTGAATAGTTATGAGTTTTAGATATGAGAGCACTTAGTATACCGGATCCTGAAAATTGCATACACTAAAATATACACTACATGTTAACTTAGTTTGGACCCACTTAATTTCATGCTTTTCAAAAGATTTTGAAATAGATACAATTATCTTTGCATCATGTGATTTTTTAACCATGTCAAGAAAAGATTATCAATTTTATAATAGAGTGTAAACACCTTTAACCTATTTACCTATAACGTGGGCTTTACATGATACAATTATCTTGTAGTGTGGAGTCTTATGAATCTCTTTACTTCTCTATTTTCACCTTTAAATTAGATAATATGTAAAGTAAATGATAGTGGTTAATTATAGATTCCGGATAAACTTCTAACTGGAGTTAAGTGAAAGTATTTCCATGACTTCACTATATCCCTATCAACTACTCTTGAATGGATGAAGTGTTCATCCCCTATACCAACGCGAGAGTTATTAGGTGACAAGGCAATACATGTGCCCGTGGGCCCGCAGCTTGTAGGGTCGCCATCTGTCGAACTATGGATGAGATTCATCCAAATGCGTAGTAGTTTCATCCTCCCTACCGCCTCCATGTTGTCATGAGCTTCGACTGCGCTGCTCTTTTTTTCTTCGTCGCGCTCCAAGCTTGCCAAAATTTTGTAGAGCAACTGCTTGTCGATGCATTGCCTGGTCCTGTCGTAACAATACAATGTGATAGCATAACAAAGGCGAGGTCTAGTAGGAAAGAGAGGAATCTCAAAGGAATTGGAGATCCAACTGATCCATCTTTTTGATTTTTTTTTTTTTTTTTGGTTGTGTTTAGTTTGATCGCGATGGACACCCGATCGAAGGCCTTGGTTGGAGTCTACGTTGCGTGCGCAGCTGCGGTCTGCGCAGGAACGGCTGTGTTCGTGGCACACCGATGTAGATTGCGATTGCAGAAGCAGAGAGCGCGCAAAATTCTGTTGGAGTTTCAAGAGGCGTGTGACACGCCGTTGCCGCGCTTGCGCCAGGTGGTGGATGCGATGGCTGTTGAGATGCACGCTGGTCTAGTTTCCGAGGGCGGGAGCAAACTCAAGATGCTTCCTACCTACATTGACCGCCTACCGGACGGGTACGTACTCATCATCATGCGCCTCTCCGATTTCTCTACTTTTTTTCTCCGCGCTTGCAGAACAAATTTTGTTGCGTTTGCGGTTTAGATTGAAGCGCTTTGTTGTTGCAGCTTCTTGTTTATTGGCATATATCGCGTAGTAGTAGTAGTAGTAGCATTCGGGCAATGCAAGGCTCTCATCTGATACTTCTCCATGTTGAAGAATTTCTTTGGAGCAGAACGGAAGCGTTTTGTAGTTCCCCGATGCGTATTATTCATTGCGTGCGGAGTTTTTGGCTCTGCTAGATTACTCGAGTAGTACATGCTTGTGTCCGATCTGCGCTCTCTTTACCTTTTTTGATTGAAGAATGCAACGGCCGTGAGTTGTTGGATCAGCATCATTGGTACAATCTGTATGAGTGCGAATTTTAGTGGTGCAGAGAATTTCTTTCTGCTTGGTAGTCTCTGCTAGGTTTTCGGTTTCAGACGCTCTTCTATTTCTGGATTGCTTAGTTTTTAGACTGAGAGACTTTCTTGCATGAAAGCGTTACTTGCACGCTGATGGTGAGCAGTTGTTTGAAAATCACTCCATCACGGCCGACTGTCAAGATATATTACCAAGAGATTGCTCTGTATCGGAGGAGATTGTCTGTTTTCTACGGAAACTAATCGCAATCGCATACATGCAAGAAGCTATATCTACAGTGCAGCTATAAATTGAATATGAGCTACAGAGTTTCTAGTAATTTCAGCCCCTATGCCGCAACGCATCGTGTTTTGATCAATTGTATATGAATTCTGTAGTTTTTTAATACATCTTTGTGTGCTGGACAGGCATGAGAAAGGTCTTTACTATGCGGTGGATTTGGGTGGGACGAACTTCCGGGTGCTCCGTGTGCAATTGGGCGGGATCGATGGGAGGGTTATAAAACAAGAGTACGAGGAAGTGGCCATTCCTACTGACCTCATGCTTGGAAAGAGCGAAGATCTCTTTGATTTTATTGCTGCAGAGCTCATAAGCTTTGTCTCGAGGGAAGGTGACGATTTCATTCTGCACACTGGTCAGTCTCGGGAAATTGGCTTCACCTTTTCATTTCCTGTCAAGCAAACAGCTGTGGACTCCGGCACTCTCATCCACTGGACGAAGGGATTCAAAGTGAACGATGCTGTGCGTTTTCTCCTCCGCCTTTTCGTCCTTGCTGTTCAATTAGTAGGGATAGGGGCAGGACTTGCTTGGTAGATCATCTTGTTTTGAAGTACGGTTGTTTTGTGAGAGTCGATAGTCTCGTTGGGGAATCTCTGACCATGGATCTCTTTTTCAGGTTGGACAAGATGTTGTTGCAGCTCTTCAGAGTAGCATTGAACGGAAAGGGCACAAGATGAGGGTTGCTGCTCTGGTAATGCTCTTTGCATGGACATTCTTTGGTGACTATATTCGAACGGTTATGCCAGTGTAGTTTACGAATTTTACAACACTAGTTTTTCTTGTTATTTTTTGAGGCTCAATAGCGTAAATTGCGATTCATGGTTAAACAATACAATGCTAGATACAAACTGTAACCTCTGAAAACTGGACAATCTGAACGAACTCGTTATCTTTTCCCTGTGTATGCTTACCTTTCTTTTAGAAATTTATTGGGGGTAGAAACAGTCTGACGTTGTAGTGGAGAAAGAAAGTCTGATGTAGTACTGGTATATTTCATGTTTAGAAGGGGTAATACAATGAAGTTTTATGATGTAAATTGTTCAGGTTACTAAAGTTTTGAGAACATTTTGTAGGTGAACGATACCGTGGGCACCCTAGCTGGTGGTCGATACTGGAACAACGATGTCATGATAGCCGTCATTCTGGGGACGGGCACCAATGCATGCTACGTAGAGCGAGCTGAGAATGTATCGAAATGGTCTGGCGAGGTTCCGAAGAATGGGCAAATGGTTAGTATGAGTATTAGTTCCCCAAAAATCTTTATCATATGAGTATCAGTTTCCCATAACGCTTTCATAAAGCTCCACAAGACTACAATTTTCAATCAGAACCACCAGCCAATTTTCAAGGAGCAGATTAAAGGAGCTTTATTTTATGCATTTGTGTAGGCTCGAGTTGTTCAGCTTTTCACTGACTTAGAATGCAGGTCTGGTGAATGTTATATCTGGCATTAAAATAATAGCGGATTCCCTTGACAGGTGATAAACATGGAGTGGGGGAACTTTTGGTCATCACATTTGCCTCGGACTTATGTGGACGAATTACTCGACAACGAAAGCTTAAACCCAGGAGAATATGTAATGACTCCAAACTGGAACTTGATTTTCATCCTTCGCCCTTTTGGAGCAAAGCTTAATGTGATAGCGTTCGCTTGCAGGGTTTCGAGAAGATGCTCTCTGGTATGTATTTGGGCGATTGCGTGAGACGCGTCCTTGTGCGAATGGCGCAAGAAGCTGGCATTTTCGGTTCTGTTTTCCCACACAAGCTTTTAGAAGCCTTCTCACTCAAGTATGCTTAACTCACATCCTCCTTCAAGAGAATGTTATCATCATACAACTTCCCCCAGTCTATAACCTAAATGTATCTTATCCCTATTTGTAGACCGCATAAGGAAATTAATGTCAATTCAGAATGTTGTTGATTGAACATGTCCAGTTACCAGAAGCTTGTGTTGTGACTTTTTTTTTACCCTGATCTGGTGCCAGTGCTTGGAAACAGCAGAATGTGCGACATGTTCAGTGTTTTAATAGTAGCTGTGGGTTGTATTGTAGGACTCCAGATATGTCAAGGATGCATCACGACGATAGTAGCGACCTGAAAGAGGTCGCAGAAGTTCTAAACCGAGTGTATAAGGTTAGTTCTCAATTTCTAACGTGAGCTTTACCACTTATTAGAGGCCACTGACTGAAAGGGTACCACTTCACAGATCCAAGGCACAACGTTGGGCATTCGGAAGATAGTAGTGGCAGTGTGTGATACATTGTGCCAGCGCGGAGCAAGACTAGCGGCCGCTGGAATCGTGGGGATATTGAAGAAAATTGGAAGAGACGGAACTACCGCACCAAACGGTGTAATTAAGCGAACTAACATATTTGAGCAGGGTGAGATGAACGGTTACCACGAGGATCCGCCCGTGAACTACACCACATATGGCGGCAAAACGATTGTGGCCATGGACGGTGGTCTTTACGAGCATTACTCCAAGTTCAGGATCTACATGCAAGAAGCTGTGAGTGATCTTCTAGGAGATGCAGCCTCCAAGATTGTATCAATTGAGCTCTCGAAAGATGGATCCGGCATTGGAGCAGCCCTTCTCGCTGCATCACATTCTGAGTACGTGCTTTCTCATAGAGATAACCTTAACTTATGACATAATATATACTTATATTATATATTACGATGCGTTGATGAAAACTCTAGTGTTAGTTTTGGGAGTTTTTTTTTCCCTTGTATTTCCCCCATCTCCTGTCATAGTGCTGATTGCCAAGGACAGCTAGACATTCGACCCATTTTTTTTTTGCGAACAGAGTTGATTCCCTGGGGTTGAAAGGCACGGTTTGTTTAGTGACTGTGGGGTTCCTCCATGTAAGGTGTTTTGTCAATACCAGTTTGCTCTACCAATATGAGGGGCGCTTTGCTTGTTGCTTCATTTCCGTTTATCATCCTTATCTGGCCAAAATTGGTCTTGATTCCAACATTCAAGCCAATACCTACTACATGATCCCCCATTTTTTTCTCACTCTACACAGTGGAGCCCATGTCAATGGGGCCTTATCTCCTATTTCTTTGCTTCACTCTACACGGTGGAGCCCATGTCTTGTCCCCTATTTCTTTGCTCCACTCTAACAGTGGAGCCCATGCCTTGTCCCCTATTCCTTTGCTTCTGACTAACAGTGGAGCCCATGTTAATGGGGCCTAATCCCCTATTTCTTTGCTTCACTCTACACAGTGGAGCCCATGTCAAAGAGTCCTTATCCCCATTTCTTTGCTTCACTCCTCACACAGTGGAGCCCTTGAATGAGTCCTTTGGACCATCACCCCACCCCCTTCTTTTCTTGAAGCATACATAAAACTCTTCTACAGAAATCATGCAGAAGTAAGAGTTTCTTCATTGCACACGAACTTACGTCAAATCATGCAGAAGTAAGAGTTTCTTCATTGCACACGAACTTACGTCAAGTAGAGTCCTCCGTTCCCACATCGAATGATTATCAGTGCCTAATGAGGTTACTTTCTTCTAAACTATAAACTTTCAGCTCTACGTTATGCTTGTAAGATATATGGAACAAAAAATGTCATATAGTACATGATTGATGGAAACTAAGCAGGAACTTCTGACATTTTTACATATCGAGTTCAGGGATGTATAGAGTCACTAATGATTGATCTCGTTCTTATGAAGAACAGCAAAAAGAAAATAGATATCAAAATTCGGGTATGTGTAGTCTAGAGTCACTAATGATTGGTCTGCTTCTGATGAGAAACAGGAAAAAGAAAAGGTTGATGAAAATTCTGGGTGGTACGGAGCAGTGGCCGGAAAGCCCTGCTAGTGCACGTCGACACCCAGTCAGCCCAGCTATTGCACATCAGCTGGGTGCACTTGTAAGATTGGAGTCTTGTACTTTTTGACTTGTGTGTAGGAAGCTTGTATAGGATACCATGTACTAAATTAAGAACGGAACCAAACTGTGCCGTAGGTTTCCGTTTCGAATAAATTTTAGGCCTGAGAGAAACAGAGCTTATTTGCAACCTCATTTGGTAGACGTCCTAAGTTAAATAAAAGTAGATCCAGATGAGGTGTGACCTTGTGAGGTCCTCCAACAACGAAATTTGAGATTCACCCAATAGCTATACTCTTCCAATTTTGCCACCTCCCATATCGCTGTGACACAGTTCAGATCACATGGTGTAGTTATATGAAGATGGCACGAGTAAGTGTAATGCCAAAAAAACTTTCAGACAGAATATCTTCTGCACTCAGCTTCTCAAAAAATTACTCTTTATTGTCTTAGACTCCAATTAGTTTTGTATAGACAAATTCCCATGGCAAGTACGTGCTGCCTTTGGTTCCTCGTGCTTCTCCAAAAAAACAGGGATGCAGATTTTTATTTACACGTTTTCAAGTCTATATACCAAGCTTCTAAATATCCACAGATCAAAAGAGGTGTTCTTGCTACAAAATCATCAGCTTTCGGTAAGATCAAAAGTGGTGTTCGTGGAGCAAAAGCTTGTCATTGACTCTTGATCTGATGAACCCACTTGACCAAGCAGTGATCCACTTGTTTTACTAATTTTTTAGAGCTGTCACCTGCTTCACGGAAAGACCAAAGATGGGGCAGGTAAAACGGGCTCAACTGAAAAGCCAGCCTTAGCGCAAGCATCTTCAAGAGCCTTCACTTGTTGTTCACCATCCAAACACAATGCAATAACAGCACCTCCACTTCCAGTGAACTTGCAGGCAGCTCGAACACTACGAGCCGTTTCGACCATGTCAACATTCATCTTCCCAAGAGCCGCCTCACCAAACATCTCCCTGCCATCAAAAGCCAACTCTAAGTTCCATAACTATCAAACCACAACAAGCCATCTATAGCAGCAATACTCACTTTCGGAGGTCAAAGTAGCGATACAGGCAATTTAATCAAAGCATTACTCACTTTCGGAGATCGAAGTTGCGGTCCATGAGCTTTGCAATGGTCTGAAAGTCTCGTTGTAGCAAAGCCTCTCGACCCTTGACTGCCAGATCCGCCACTTCTTTCATGCAGGATCTCACCTTCTCGTCACCGTCCAGCCATCGTTTCCTCACTGTGCTATGTACCTGGAATCCGAGGTGACTAGTTAGCATGTGATTACCACATTTGAATACTGAAGACTGCTGAGTAAAGTCACGAGCCTTGCCAGAGTCGCTCGGGTTCTTCGCATAGATCAGGTGCAACGATGGAATCAGCTTCGGATCCATTGGTGTGTATATGCCATTCCCAGTCTTCTCTAATGTGTCTTTATCGAAATCCTGTTCTCAGAAAAACAAGACACTGTAAGCTCCAGATCCATCGGTGTATACCAGTTCTTTATCAAAATTTTGTGCTGAAAAGAAGATGAGCGAACGATAAGCTTTAAATCTATCGATGTGTACATATCGTCTCTGAGGTCTCTTTAACAAAATACTATGCCCACAGTAAAGAGCAAACGATACGTTCCGGTATGTATGAGTTTCTCAGTCTTGTTTGAAAATCCTGTGCTCAAAAGAACAGAACACAGTAGAGAGCAAAACAGAAGCTCCGGGATCCATCGGTGTGTATACAGTATACCATTCTTTGAAGTCTCTTTCTCAAAAACCTGAGTAATATTGCAAATGGAATGGGGATATTCAGAGTACAAACCATGTAAACAAGACCTCCATAGACTTGCGCCACTCGATCTTGCAAACCGGCAGTGATACCGAGCTCCTCTTCGGCGCTCAAGATAACTCGTGGTCGATCTTCCACCTTCATTCGATCTCCAACATCGTAGTACTCCAGTAAACAGGAAAGTGTCGCACATACAATTGCACTTGATCCTGAAAGACCAGCCTACAACCGAAAAAACTTCATTATTTCCATGGCGTTTGACGACATTCAAAATTTAATGGTAGAATCGGAGCTTACCTGTCTCGGCACATTTGTGTCATAGCTCAATGTGAAATTGCGATCGTGCAATGGAATTCCATGAGTTGCGCAATAGGCATGAAAGACCTTGCATGTGGCCACAAGCAAGCGCACGCCTCCGTAGTAGCCCTCGCCTTCTACTCGCTTAACCTGCAGTCCGACCAAGACAGTGAGGAGCTAGAATCCGAGGAAAGAGACAAAAAAGAGTGGGAGGAATTTGAATGTTTGGGAAAGAGCGGGAGGGATTTGAATGATATAAGAAAGAGCGGGAATGTGGTACCAGATGCTGTAAAGAGGCGAAGTGAGCAGGGTCGTGTTCAGGGTGAGGGCGGAAGACGAGTGCTTCGGAAGGCTCAAGAGTGACGGAGGCGCTGAAGTTGCGAATGGCGATGGCGATCGTGTTGCCGTAATATCCATCGCTAGGGTTTCCCAACAAACCTACTCGCGCATACGACTCACACTTGATCGTCTTCATCACAAATCAATAATCCTCGATCACTACGTCAATCGAGAATTGGTTAATTGCGATCATCTATAACACTAAGAGATGCTCGAAGTGACTCCCTGTCGCGGATTGCTATACCATGAGAGTAGTACTTTGTGGAGGATTCGGTGGGTATGCGATTGTGACTGATTGCGATTGCGATCATTGTACCTCTCCGGCTGATCGAGACAAGATGTAACCGATTTGTTCCTATTTCCAATCGGGGTCTGTAGATTGCCAGGTGAGAGATGATGAGAGTGCTAGGGTTTAGGGTTTTAGGATGTAGATTGACTCTCGATTGGTCATTTCGGTCATAGCGTGTTTTTGTGTGGGTTACAAAAGGTAGGATGTTTGAAAATTGTACAAGATTGAAATTGATATACTAGTCCAAAAGTATTAACCCGATAAATGAGAATATTATAAACCGTGAAAACTATGAACAAGTCCATGGGGTTTAAGTGGAATTTTAACCCTTAGAGGTCTTGGGGGCCCGGACATGCAACCTAGAGTTCTTGCGAAAAAAGATTTGGATTTTGAGAATAGTCGCAAATCAGCTTCCAAAGAAGCAACTCAACAACCAATTGCATTTCCTACAATCTTGAGCTTGGGCAGATGTGAGAAGGGGATGAGTTCCTCGATTCTTCAGCTACTCAAATTTCCCGCTCAATTGAGCAAGCATGCAACATTCAATCAAGATTGTGCACTTTCTTCTCTCAATTAGAATGAAATCATCAAAAGAATATCTAGTCTAGTATTGACGTCAAGAGAGCCCGCAAAAGTCTGGGAACAAGCCATTGGGGCTTGCAAGGACCTTCTAAGGGGTAAGGGCTTACAATACTAAAATTTGAGTCATTACTCTTCTGTCTCTAGAAAAACACCAAGATTTAGTTTCAAAAATCATCTCACAAAGAATCCAGGATGTGATATGAACAAGTCCCAAGGATATTTTAAGACCCAATCTCTAAAAACCTCATGTTGATTGAACAAAAAAAATCCAACCATTTTTGACAAATCATGATGTTTTTCAGAGACAGAGGAGTATTGAGCAATCCTCCAGTTTGTAGAAGACTTTGGATCCTCCGATCCGACAAGGCACACCCGTCAGCACAGTAGGTGCCCAGCTGGCACGCTTACGTGGCGACGAGACCCCATTGAAGCTCCCTCCTCACTCTCACGGGAGTGGATGTGGGCTGGAAATCCCGGAAGAATGGGACCATCTTCCGCAATCACAATCACAATCAAAATTACTCGATCAGTCTTCATCCCAGCTCACCGCCCAAAACTATCTCACAAGTAGATGCAACTTAGCTCGCAATCGATCCTAATCTCTACTCACTTCACTAACCCACCTCATTAGCTTGATTAAGCACTCGATTTCAGTGCGCAGAAGAGCTTAATCCGCGACGTACGTGAGAAACTCGTGCTCCGCATCCTTTGACACCCTCCATTCTCATGTGCAGCGATAGTTCCAGCCCGTGCGACTGCTTTTTGTAATGGGAGAATGTCAATAGTTAGGAGTATCATCGGCTGGTTGGAGTGATCAGCAGAAGAGCCGTCGAGGTTTTATTGTTGGGAGCTGGCGATGCGGGCGGCGGTGCGACGAGCTTTGTTGCGAGGGCTGTACAAGCAGCGACGGCCATGGACGCCTCACCCTATTATTGTTATTCAAAAGAGTAGTCGGGTTTGCCTCAACCCTGTTGTTACAGATGGTTCGATTCATCGCCATAGCTGCTGGCTCGACAATGAGCATCCATTTGCCACCAGGGGGATCGCTACTTCAGTGGATGCCTCCCCCTCCGGTACGCACACAACTCGTGTCTGTGCAATCCATTCATGTCCTTCTACAATCAACTAACCTCGTTGAATTTACAGATGACGAATACAAGGCAGGTCCCTTGGCAGAATACGAGCGTCGCGTAGCTGCAGGAGAATTGAAGCCTGGCGACCATTTTCAGGTAGTTAGCGATGGAACCATTCTCTCATTTCTTTGAAAGTGGCTACGTGATGAATCCATGTGTGCAGGAATGGAGCTTCAAGAAGCTGATGAGAGAAGCTTACGACATTCGCTTATCAATAATTCTGTTTCATTACTTTGATAAGGGCCACCTGATGAATTCATGTATGCAGGAAAAGACAATTGATAAAGCTTCAAGACTTGTTTGAAAAGCTGATGGGAGATGGTTATGACATTGGCTTAGCAATAAAACTTTTGTTTCATTTCTTTGAATGACGGCCACTTGGTGAACTCAAATGTACAGAAAATTACACTGATAGAGCTTGTTCAAAAAGCTGATGAGAGATGCTTGTGCTATTAGCTTTTGAAAACGGCCACTTGGTGAATTCATGTATGCAGGAAGAGACATTGACAGAGCTTCAAAACTTGTTTGAGAAGCTTATGAGAGATGCTTATGATATTGGCTTAGACAAGGATTCGCCTCGCGCTTCGCAACGTAACAGGTTCAGCCTCTACGTTTAATAGAAACAATGATTTTCTCTTTCGAGTGAGGGTAAGATTGATGTTTTATTGATGTTTCTTTGTTTGCAGTGGTGGAGGTTGGCTGTTTAAGCACTTTATGAGTAAAGCAAAAACTCCATCGCCCAGGGGCATATACTTGTATGGTGGAGTTGGCACTGGCAAAACCATGCTCATGGACATGTTCTATCATCAGCTGTAAGCTCTCATTCCGTCATTTTTCCAAGTAACTCAACCTTTGCTTTTTGGACTAAACTGCGCATGATTGCCTGATTTACATTTTGGTTGGTTGGATCAACAGACCTTCGAGGTGGAGAAAGAAACGAATACATTTTCACGATTTCATGTTGAATGTTCATAGTCGTTTGCAAGTAATGCCCTGATCTCTCTCAAGACTAACTTGTTCATTATCGGAATTCTTTCGTTTTGTAGTAATGAAAGGTGGAACTTTGACGCAGAGGAGCCGAGGTATGACAGACCCACTGAAGATGGTGGCTGAGGAGATCGTCGAGGAATCAATTCTGCTGTGCATTGACGAGTTCATGGTATGTTTGTTTCTATCCTGTGCAAACAACAAGGAGAATCACACAACAACCTCATCCTTTTCTCTCAACATTTTACATTAGGAAATCATAGTGTATGCAACTTCTTTATCACCAACACCTGTTCATATGTTGGTGGTGATTCACGTGCAGGTCACAGATGTTGCTGATGCTCTAATTTTGAACAGGCTCTTCGACCATCTCTTCAAAAATGGAGTTGTGAGCATCAACACAACCTCAGTTTACTGTTTCTTTTCCACATGTCTATCTCTAACATCTGTTGCAGGTACTCGTGTCAACTTCTAACAGAGCTCCAGCAAAGCTCTACGAGGGTGGCTTGCAACGAAATTTATTCCTTCCATTCATTGCGAAACTCGAAGTATGTAATCACACATCCATCAAGCATTTGTTTCCTTTCGGCTGAGAATTGTTGGCTTTTACTGACCAAGTGATATCCACAGGAGCGATGTATTGTACACGAGATAGGCTCAAACACAGACTATCGAAGATTAACTGCTGTAAGCACACCAAGCTATTGAAACTAATTAAGTTCGGAATGTCATTCCCTTCTGATGAAATCTGACTGTTGCGCAGGCTGAAACTGGATTCTACTTCATGGGACCTGATGCCTCTACAATACTCCGCAAGTTGTTTGTATCGGTGCTTGATGGAGAAGAAGCTAGACCAACAACAGTGGAAGTCATCATGGGCCGAAAGTTGCAGGTATGGCTAACAAATATGTGGATATAGTACACGATGTTTTAAATTTTCTGGTCGTATTGGATGATTATCGTTCATTTTAGGGTATCTGCTTGTATGTTTTTCAAATTGTACTGGGAGTGTTGAGCTTTTAGAGCTCGTTTCTGTGATGTCCTACCCTAATGAAAATGGGTGACACTTTTGCAGGTTCCTCTAGCAGGTGCAGGTTGTGCCTTGTTTCAGTTTCACGAGTTGTGTGAGATGCCATTAGGTGCTGCCGACTTCTTTGGACTCTTTAGTGAGTGCTTCTTCTACCTTTCATTATTAACATAATTCCTACTGATGCTCGTCAACCAAAAGCTTCGATTCAAAAGCACCATGGGTCTTGGTGTGGTGGTTGAGGATTATGATTGCTAGCATGGGTGCCAGTATCATTTTCCACTCAAACATGGTGAGGTCCAAGTACCTTGTTGTTGTTTGGGTACTTTGTATTGTCTCATAGGCACCAATTATCAGATAGAGCCCTTACTCGCAGTCAGGAGTATATACGACTCATTGCAAGAAAGTTATCAGATTGGCTCTTGATATACGCTCCTGAAACTATATGTGTGGTATGAATGAATGCAGAGAGCTTCCATACGTTGGCGCTAGACAATGTTCCCATCTTTGGATCACACAACCGATCTTCTGCGTACCGTTTTGTTACCCTAGTTGATGTAAGCTCCTGAAACAGCAAATAGCTTATAGTATGTTTGAGCATGGGTAGCTTTTGTTCATTTGCATGACGTGATTGCTTTGCAGGTGATGTATGAGCATAGGGCACGATTCATGTGTGCGGCGGAGGGGTCGATAAAAGAGCTGTTTGATAAAGTGGTGACCCGAGCAAGTGCTCCCAAGAGGAAGAACGATTCGCGAGGTAATCGACTGGAAGATGCAGATTTGTTGGTGGATGACGAGCTGGGCTTTGCCAAGGACCGCACCATGAGCAGGTCTGTATATGCATCCACCTTTTCATCAACAATTTGCTACATATCTTAACCAGTTGTACTAAAACAATGCATTGTCTACAATTGCTCTTGCTAGATTCTTGTGTATTTTCTAGATTTCAAGGAACAAAATGTACCTCTTATCTGAAATGAGTTGTTTTAGGTCATGTGTTGTTTTGTATTTTGTATATACAACAGAGTGAAATCTCCATCATTGTTTCTCATTATTCACTGAATAGGATATTTCAACTATAGTCCATGCCTGAAGTGCACGGTTTTGGCATCAACGACCTTAATGACATGTAATGCTTTCATCGAACATTCTTGGAGTCTTTACTTATAAGTAACAAGCTGTAGCTCGTAAAAGAACATTCACTGGTTGTAGTGCGTACAAGGTGACTTTCGTCCACAAGTTTGAGTTTTGCCAACAGCTTTCTTAACCCTTAAACGTCATATGCTGTCTTGATACCACACCCGAAATCTCTTTTAAACTCCACTTTTAGCATTATTCTATTTTTAATTTGCATGAGCTCTATTCTAAGAAAGTATAGATCTCTTTAAGGTGCTCAGTTTGGAATTTTAAAAATTCCATTTGGTATAATGGAGTGTAAGTTATGAGCAAGATTCTCTCAAAAAAAAACCCAACCCCTCGGGCTGGGTCTGACGTTTAAGGGTTAAGAAGTATTTGGGGGTGATGGATGTATAAATTGATAATGACGCAACTGGGTACAGATTGACAGAAATGCATAGCAAGGAGTATTTGAAGGAGCATGCTGCAGCGCATCTGAAGGATGATCATGGTTTGAAAACATGATTCTTTTGATCAATTTATTCATGTGATCTATTGTAAAGATCATTCTTATTGTATTATAAGTGGGAGCCTTGAACAGTCTTTTTTTTTCTTGTACCACTGGTGTAAAGATTGCATTCTTTATTATGATATTGAATCCATGTCATCGTTTGCTTAAGTTGTAAAATATGAAACTAATCATGTTGGGATCATTAAATGAATTAATAAGAACACCAAACCCTTGTGGGGTTGTTGTTAATAAATTGCCCGTTCGATTTGCCCATGGGACGTCATAGCAATGACGTAGGACTACTAACCCCTCTCAGGGTGGACTAGTCGGGATCATTACAATTATACACATCGATATTTTCCTTGTTTTCCGTGTTGGGAGGATACTGACTAAAGATATCATAAATTGTAATACACAAGAGTTGTTGATTAGCATGATACAAAGATAAGTGTTATGTACCAAAAGTCAACTATTAAACTATTGTTTTTCTTGTCTCTCTCAGATTAGTGTTCAGTATCGGCCGTCATTGCAATCAATGTTCTTTGTTTTTCTTGAAACCACCAATTGCACCAATTCCGAAGCATTCTTCCCCTTAGGAGAAAATCTTCATGCTCTCACAATCAATGTTATGTTTTGAAGATAAGTGTTGTAATACTAAGATGAAGTGTGCCAATTAGTGTTTCACTTTGCAATTAAGGTTCACACACCTACTATCATGCCTTTCAAGATTTTTGCCTATTTACAATAAGATTCACGTGCTGATTTTTTTACATGGTATTAGCAAAAAAAAAAAAAAAAAAAAAAAAGCAACAGTAGAATCATGAATTTCCCATACTACATGAATAAATTATGAATTTTAGAATAAGACATAGAATAAGTTCAAGGTATGCAAATTGGTACATTTTTTATACACTCGAATAGCACAAACATGAATCAAGTACAAAAACACACCATAGAAACATATAAAGTCATCATGGATTGACCTTACGAAGTTGCGAAATTCCAAACCTCTTGTGAATGGAGGCGGAGAATGCAAGATATGCCAAGGCTCAATGTACATTACAAAACCCATCTTATAGACTTTTTGATGTTTGTCATGCAATTATTGTTTGTTTATTGTTTGTTATTATTTGTTTTTTATTTTATTTTAATGGCGTCCAAATTCATGCAATCCATGCTTCACACACATACATCTAATTGCATGACTTTAGACTTTAAAAAAAGGACCTTAACAATACTACACTAAATTTGATAATTAGTGTTAGATTATTATAAGATTTGAAAATGCTATAAGTTTTTAGCTTTGTTTAAAAAAAATTACCAAGAGCATTGATTCTAATACTATATAAGGACCCCCATCTTGGCCAATATAGTAGGCAAAATTATTGAACAACTGTAAAAACTTATAACATGTTTATGTAAATTAGTGTATCTAACACTAATTATCAGATTTAGTGTAGTTACTGCAGATTCCATCTCGCATGCAGGCATGGGAGCAGTAACAGAATATCCGTCTAAGGAGACGTCTGTCCACTTTTCAGAGCCCTTGGATGGATGATAATCATCCACCTACATGTTTGTTTCCCAGTTGATGAGAGTTCCTTTGACCATAAAAGAGGCATGATACTCCACATGTATGATAGTCCCAATTCTTATTATTTGAGATACTTTTCAAAGCATTAATGAGCTCTGGATCACATATACTGTATGAGGAGAATTCTTTTTGTGAAAGACTTTTAAGCTTCTTTTGAGTTCAAAGCAATTATCTTTGACTCAATTTGAACATGAATTCTTGTGTCACTCTCTTTGTCATGTACATGCTTCTAATGTATGCTAATATAAGTGACCAAAATGTTAGTAAAGTGTCTATCCTCGAAAGGGGTGAGTGGTCTTGTAGTAATGGCCCTTTGCCCCGTGGACATTGGCTCATTGTATAGACAGACAGAGACACTTTATTCACGCCGGCCTCGAAATGGGTTGGAGTTTATATCCATCTATCTATGCTAGCAATAATATGGCTTGGTGACACCCCGAAATTCTCACATGAGAAATATCAATTTTTTTCTTTAGGTTATAATATGTTCTATGAGGGTAAAAATTCATATAAATATGTGCATGAATTGCTCAAGAACAAAAATTTGTAGAGTCTCATATCAGATTTATATTCAAAATGATTTTTAGCTCCGAAGCACTGCTTTCTTTTTGACAACTTTGAAGGCTATAATCTCATATACAGTGAGCAATTTTAGTGTAAGATATGGTGTACATGATCATGTTCAAGTTAGGTACTAGATCTTATAGTTACAATTTAAAATACATTACATGGAAAGAGGGCATTGAAGTTGGGCCTCGAAACTTTAGGGGTTTATCACCACCTAAATTTCATTTAAAATCAGGCAACGTGTAGATCAGACTTTTTTCACACTTTCAAATAATTATATTGATTTGAAGTGTTCCAAAAAATACCACCAGTCCACTTTGGTTGTTTTAAAAATTTGGGGGTGGGGGGGGGGGGTCAAAATCTGAGCCTCAAGACTGTAGTTGCATGAATTGGATGAGGCTACACGTAACAAAAAAGGCTTTGCTCGAAAACCTATGCAGTATAATGGCACTCCATTACTTGATGAGTATGAATGCATGGCAGGTGGACATGCCATGCTACCAATGCTGTAAAGCAAACTTTTCTGAGGGACAAGATTCTCTCGTTTACGTAATTTGGCTTACAGTATGTCAGTTTCCGTATGTCAACTAGAAACAACTTATTATGGTAGAGCAGCCAAAAATGGCGCAGTGCCGAAAATGGAGCCCTAGCAATCTTCACTGTCACGTACATAATAGCTTCTCCATACAACAGTACCATGTACACACTGCAGAGATTATAGGGCGTCACTTTAGGGCACCATTTTAGGAACACCTATATTTCCATCTTCAAAAATTCATTACTTACTGTAGAAGAGTCGAAAAATGATGATTCCACTTGCTCTAGTTTTCTACTAATTTTCCCCATGCAAAAAAATTGCTTGCACTGGCAACATTCCTGTAGATTTTCTGTGCTGAAAATTGCGCCATTATAGGACACCTTACCATATACATTGTTCTTCAACTACATGAATTCTGGCTATGTAGGTTTTTTTAAATAGAGTGTCAAAATAATACTTGAATTTATGTAAGATGATTGTTATAATTTTCATGGATTTTGGTGTTAACATGAGTGGTTAATCCGAAGATTTGAAACATTTTTGGTTTGTGATGTTGATATTCATTGCTCTGTATGATTTGGCAAGTATTCGCTACATAAGAGATCGTTGATTAGTGAAACAAACGTTAGGGTAGAAGCAATTACCGTACCACCATAGCGAGTTCGGTCCTCAACGAACAAATATTTAATTTTTTTGAAGAAATAAGCTTTGTATGCGAGAAGTAGACTTCAGTTTTGAAAGTCGTTCTTTTTGTTTCTTGGAAAATCCTATGCAAAGGAGAGAGGTGAACCGAAGGCTCTGACTGTTGTTGTTGCAGTAACTCATCCAATTTCGTTCCTCTTGGCTTGTAATTTCTAATTTTTTACGTTTCTTAAAACAAAAATATTTATGAAAGAACTTGCTATGGTGGTACAGTATATTGTGGCGTCCCCCACAAATTTTTAAAAAGTAAATTGAACACAAGGCAATCATTCATAAGCAGAGTCAAGTTCTTGTAATAGTGCATGGCTTTGAAAAAGAGGCTCTAAGGAGGGAGTAATCTTTAGAAGAGCTTTTCTTATATAACGATTTGTTGCATACATTATAAGGTGTCACTTCATGTCATCATTTCAGAAACACCTACTTTAAAAATTCATAACTCATTGTAAAAGAATTCAAAACTGATGATTCCACTTCCTTCATCTTTCTACTAATTTTCCCCATGCAAGAAAATTGTTACATGCATCCCTACAGTTAATTGAACCACTGCTGAACACCTTGGAATTGGAGCTCAGAAGCGACACCACATAAAACCAAACTGCTTTTGTATGTTCCAGCAGACTCCACTTGGTCATACTGTCAGCTGGACATGTGTGACGGTGCCGAACATTCTGTCCCGGGGGGGGTTGACACTGTGGTCCCCGTCGACTGTTGTCCGAAGGAGGTTTCATGGAACCTTCGCCGGAAGATGCGAGTTCGAATCTCCGCTGCAGCAGCAGCCCGTACAGCACATTACTGTCAGTCTGTCTTGGTCCACGTGCGTATTTCGACGTTGCCTTTCTGCTGACGCCATTTGCATGACGCACGGTCGTACCAAATCAAGCAATGCTTCTAGAATAAGATGCTTCATGTTTAAGATGGCTCTCTCCGAAATAATACTTGCTCACCCATGAGGAGTATAGTAAAGTTGCCAAAAAGTTGCGGAAAAGCTATAGGAAAGTGCAAACAATTTTCGAAATTTTTGTGCGTGGGGAAAATTAGAATAAAGCTAGAACAAGTGGAATCATCATTTTTGGACTTTTTTACAGTGAGTTATGAATTTTTGTAATTGGAAATATAGGTATTCTTAAAATGGTGCCCTCAAGTGACACCCAGTAATGTTTGCATCGAGTACATGGTTGTGTTGTATGGAGAAGCTGTGAGTAAAGATTACTAGAGCTCCATTTTCGGCACTGCTTTATTATTGAATGTTTCGTGCTCTATGCAATTCTCTTTCAAGTTTCACTTGGTAGTCATATTGCGAGTTTTTGTTGAGAAACATAAAGATATATAATCGCAATTTGGCAATGAGCATCTCTACATTCTTAAATTCAACATAAAGATTAGATTATGTCTGAAAAAGCACATGGATGCACTATGGGATTGGATTTTGGCAACAAATTTTGCAAACAATATCCTCATGCTTTATTGCTTTTAGACTGAGAAGGCTCGTACATACCTACTTATCTTTGAGAATGACACTTCTATAGGGGTAAGCTTCAACAACAACAATTCATAAAGAGTACATAATCATGTTCCATACTCTTCTAAGATTTTGTTGCTAGTCAAATGGTGAATAATCAACGGAATAAATGTAATCTTTTTCTTATAGATCTCTCATCAGTGGAAAAAGTATGTAGTTTCCACCAAGCTTTTCACCAAGAGTTTCCACCAAAGTTTTCACGAGAATTTCTATATAGGACGACTCATTCCACCAATTTTAATGAAAATTAATGGAAATTAAAAATCCAAACAATTTTCCATTAGTGTTCATACATTCAAATTATTGATCATGTTTGGCCTTTCATACTTAGCAAGTCCTTTCGTATGTAGAGCACAAAATAAATGAAATTATGGGCTCGAAAATCATTTTGTGAGCGGTTGCTTGAGTTTTGCGGCGCTGGTGGAGATGCTATGGAGGGACGCAAAGCAGTAGCCTCATGCGCCATGAAAGGTGGCACACAACGGATGGAACACTTTTGGGAGGGTCCCCTTTTTACACCACCTTTTCCAGCGACGAACTGTAGTTAATAGAGTTTCCAGAATGCAGGTCGATGTTTTTGAGAAAGAGCCAGAGATCGAAAGAACAGGATTCTTCTTCGTCACTTTCTTCTTTTGTTGTGTTGGCTCTTCTTGGATAGGGCCGAGAGTTAGGTAGTTCCCCGAAGTCACTTTAGAAGTGCATCAGTGTTCTAGCGCACTATATGTATAGCAGAGTGCATGCTGCACCTGCATGTCACACACTTCAGTTGCTAGGATTCTCTCCTGCAGTTGAAGTCTCAGAGACGCATTAATTTCCGCACTCCTTGTTCGTCCAGAGAAAAATTCGGCGCACAAGAATTTGCAGTGAGATTGGAATCTCACTTCAGTTGAGCTCATTTCTTTTGCTGTTGCTGCATGCCGGAGACTTAGCGAGGGTTTCAGGTTTGTGCCAGTTCAGCTATGTTGTGTTAGAGCTCTGGAATGCCAGCGGTCTCTTGAAATTCAAGCTTCTGCTATTTTTTATGAGCGTTAGAGGATTTAATTTTATTTCGTTAGCGACTTAACTTACTATCGTGATGTATTTTTTCGTGACGCAGAGGTGATGCTGACGCGGCGGTGAGCACTGTGTGAATGCATGTTGAGCTAGTCAGAGTGTAGTGAGATTTTTTTTGGCAAGAAGAGAGGTGAAATGGCAGAATCCACCGTTCCTGAGGGGGACATATGGTTTGAGAGAAAGCATGGCGGGTCGAGGGATTGGTCTGATACAGGGAGCGGTCGCATTCCGTTCAAGAATTTGAGCAGTCGCCGTCGTGAGTCGGACGATCAGATGGAGCTTCAGTGGGCTGCACTGGAGAAGCTCCCGACGTATCACCGCCTTCGAACTGCCATTCTTGATTCTAACGACGGCGTTGCGAATGGAACTATTGATGTGAGACACCTTGCCAAAGGGCAGAGGACGAGCATCGTTGATAAAGCTTTGGCCACCAGCGAGCAAGACAATGAGCGTTTCTTGTCCAAGGTCAAGGAACGTTTGTTAAGGTGAGGACGACGACGCTGCTCTTTTCTTTGGCACATTTTGTGATGCCGGACGAGAATTAGTTGCTTCGTTTCCGGAATTTAGTATGTTGTTGCTGTATGAAGGCTGTGAACGGAAGTCTATGAGTTTGGGATCTTCGATTAAATCTGTACGAAATTGATTGGCGCCTCATGTTGTACGCTTAGAATCATCACCGTCTTGATCCATTCGTGCACATCACGTCCCTGTACAATTGGCGAATTGCGCACGCGAGAATTTTCGACATTGATAGCGCTATTTTCTCAAGAGCACGTTCAGATCGTGTTTTTATGAATTTGGTGCAACATTTAACAATTTCTTGATTTTTTAAAATCCAAAAGTGGTTCGTGGGAGTCCATTCAGATTCGTATGTACTCTTCAGAAAAAAGTCACTGAGGGTTTCATGGTGTTTAAGCCCTCAGGTTCCCGCGATTTTAATTTGTAATCAAATATTGCTCAAGATGAATTCTATGAAATATCTCAGCTCTCCATTTTTTCATTATATTAGTTTTTCAAATTTAGTTAGAAGGTGGCTTAGTCTTATGGTGGTCGAAAACTTCTCTTGATGCTGAGAAGCTGTTTCGTCGTTTTAGGTGAGAAATTTGTGGAGTGAGAAAGTTAAATCCTCTCAAGCACTTGCGGGGTTTGAAACCATGCTTGCTTGAGCTTTAGTTTCGGCACGAGAATAATCAGAATGCATTTTTTCGATTGTGGACAAGTAGATCATACTTTACATATTCTGTTAGGGATGTGTACTAGGTACCGTAACTTACTGCTTCTGCTTTCGATTAGATCTTTAGAGGAATTTATAGAGAGGTACAAGCGGATGCTATTGCTAGAGAAAGACAATTTGAAACTCCTATGAATAAATTAGAGACGACGTACTGAGGCCATAGCCGTGGTCTTAAGTACTTGGTGACAGCATGGTACTGATAATTATGCACTGTCAGCTACGGTAGATCTGCAGGCAGTAGTTCAGTGCCGGTTGCGTATGACGATTAAAAAGGTGGTACAGAAATCTGAGGAAATGTTGGCCCTTACCAGCCTCGTTACACTTGATTGGATAGTTATTGACATGAATTGATCATATCGTGCAGAGTGGGCGTACAGCAACCCTGCGTTGAAGTGCGGTTTGAAGATTTGTCTGTGAATGCAGACGTTTACGTAGGAAGTCGGGCGTTGCCGAGTTTAACCAATTTTACTCGGAACATGTTGGAGGTAGTGTTTCAGTGTCGAAGATTCACTCTGCAGTGTGTATTTCTCAGGCGTTCTTTTATACCTTGAAAAAGTCAAGTCCGGTTATGATAGTGATTTGACTCTTGTCCATCTTAATGCAGGGTACATTGGCAAAATGTGGACTTTTTCCAAATAACAAGAGGGATTTTCCTATCTTGCATGGAGTTAGTGGCATCATCAGACCTGGCAGGTACTAGAATTTGGCACAGGCCCAGCTAGATGGAAAAGTACTACGGATTGGAATGTACTGGTGGGAGTACGGGAGTTTGGGGTTATTGGAGGAGTTCACGAAGTGATACTAGTCTTAGTTTATGCATTTAAAAGAAGTTTTTTTTTTTTTTTTTTTTTTTTTTTTTTTTGGGTTTCTCCCGTTTATTGACACTTACTGAAAGTTTCAAGATTGTAGAATAATACAAGCATTTGGAATGTGTCCAGCTGGCTTTACTGCATGGAATGATTGTGCTCATCAATACATCTTTACGAAAGAGAAACTTTTCTCATTGTTTCACTTGATACAGGATGACTTTACTCCTGGGCCCTCCTGGTGCTGGCAAGACGACGCTGCTACTGGCTTTAGCTGGAAAGCTTGACAAATCCCTGAGAGTATGACCTCTTCCTTGCTAACTTGCCAGCTTGCAGCAGTTGATTCGAATGAAGTATGATATATTGTGAAGTTGGATGAACCTGAAGCGCTTACTTTGGGGATTCTGCTTGCTTCGGTTTCCTTAATACTGTTTGAACTGGTTGGAGAAAATCATTGAGCTTATCGTAACTTTGAATGTTGTAATTCCCTTCGGAGTTTTCTTTTACATACTTGTAGTTAATTGACACTTTTCTCGTATTAAATGACGATCTGACGTCAATTTGTTTCTTATCACAGGTGACGGGAAATATCACTTACAATGGCCATACTTTTGACGAATTCGTTCCGCAACGAACTTCCTCGTATATCAGCCAAACGGACAATCATATTGGGGAGCTTACGGTTCGAGAAACATTGGATTTTGCCGCAAGATGTCAGGGCGTTGGCTACAAATACGGTGAATAACCATAAATTACCTTACAATGCCTTAAAATCTGCACTTTAAACTTTGATTCGAAGAATTACTTTTTGAGAGTCTGCTATGGAGTGAAAGTAGAATGCGTGCACCTAATAACAATAATTATCTCGTGATTATCAAATCCATGTCAATCAGAATTATATTTTTGCAGAATGTAGGATCATTGTGTCATCGTTGCTAAAGCTTCGCTACATGTTCTAGCACGGGTCGTCTTGAGAAGTTGCCTTTGATAACGCTCAAGACGACTGAATTCTGTGTTCTCTCCAATTCTTGCAGATATGCTGACAGAGCTTGCCCGTCGAGAGAAGCAACAAGGTATTCACCCCGATCCGGATATAGATGCATACATGAAGGTGAGACTAATGTTTATTCCCAGGTTGATATAAGGTTGATATATTTTGGTGGTATACAATCACTCGATGTGAATTCTAACTATCAGTGTTGAATTTGTTTATCACGTTAGGCTTCTGCCGTTGAGGGGAAGAAACATAGTCTCTCAACAGAGTACATCATGAAGATTCTGGGCCTTGATATATGTGCCGACACAGTTGTAGGCAATGAAATGCTTCGTGGAATATCCGGAGGCCAGAGAAAACGTGTAACAACAGGTAAAGTAATCACCGTCATGGAGGAGTAAAATTCTCTACCTTCGGTTTTTGGAGTTTTCCGAATTTATGAAACGGGCGAAAGCCTTGTCAGAAGGCTCTCTGCAACTTGTCGTATGACATATCTTTATCTTTGAGGTGAAATTTGTGTGATTAGTTGATTTTTACCAAGTTGTTCACCGTCTTAGCTTTCTCTTCCTATTCATGCAGGTGAGATGATCGTTGGACCGAAGAAGACTTTGTTCATGGACGAAATTTCTACTGGTTTGGACAGCTCTACTACCTTCCAGATTGTGAACTGCACCCGAAATTTTGTGCACCTGATGGAAGGAACCGTATTAATGGCTCTCCTTCAGCCTGCACCAGAGACATTTGAGCTATTTGACGACATCTGTTTACTAGCTGAAGGTCATGTCGTGTATCTTGGACCAAGAGAAGAAATCTTGGAATTTTTTGAGACTGTTGGGTTCAGACTTCCTCCTCGAAAAGGAATCGCGGATTTTCTCCAAGAGGTACCAGAGGATTTTCGAGATTTTCAACCTTTTTATGTTGAGAATTTTAGTATGTCAATGTATGAGGGGATGGAATCCAATGCATTTCTAGTAGCTTCGATTTTAAATATTTGTTTGTTTTCCTTTTTCATAAGCAATGATGCGTTAGGAAAGTAGATCTCTTAGAAAGCGTTTCTGACTGCAGGTTACATCGAAAAAAGATCAAGAGCAATATTGGTATGACCGCAGAGTGCCATATCGGTATATACCCGTTGCTGAAATAGCCGAGCAGTTTACGAGTTTTCGAGTTGGCAAGGAGCTGGACGAGAAGCTTGCCACTCCCTTCAGCAAATCTGACAGCCATCCAGCAGCTCTTGTCACGACTAAGTTTGCGTTGTCTAAGTGGGATCTCCTCAAAGCGTGTGTGGAGAGGGAGGTTTTGCTTATGAAACGAAATAGGTTCTTATACATATTCCGGACCTGTCAGGTGAGCATTCACTACTCTGCAGCCCCTGCCTTGGATGTCAATATTTCTAAATTTCCTGACTTTCTTACTGAAGATGAGGAATTGTTATCAATAATATCTATGTAATGCAAAGCTTGAAGCTTGGTAATGATTTACCTGATAAGTTCTTGATTCGAAATGTTGTAGGTGGCGTTTGTAGCAATTATTACTTCCACGCTTTTTTTCCGAACACGTCTGCATCCAACCAACGAATTATACGGATCGCTATATCTCGCTACACTCTTCTTTGCGCTAGTGCACATGATGTTTAATGGTTTTTCGGAAATGTCCATCACGGTGGCTCGATTACCCGTTTTCTACAAACAACGAGACAATCTCTTCTATCCCGGTTGGGCGTTTTCAGTACCGAGTTTTCTGCTGCGGCTTCCATATTCAGTGGTCGAATCTATAATATGGTCATGTATCGTTTACTACATAATAGGGCTCACTCCAGAACCTGGCAGGTAACGACTTTGTGCCTGCATGGTGCTCAAGTAGATAACTCGCTTTTTGAAGTGGTGATTCTTGTTCATCATGTATGATTTCACATAGATTCAGACGAATCATTATTTCGTGAAGCAGTGTGTCTTCTTGTACTGCTGTTCAGTTTACATGCTCTTGCATGTCTAGCTCTCTAAGTTCGCATTAGGGCACCCAACTGTGAATTGATAATGTTTTGTTTGTGACAGGTTTTTCCGGTACATGCTACTTCTGTTCTTCATGCATCAAATGGCAGTTGCTCTTTTCCGGCTTATAGGCGCACTTGGTCGGAGTATGGTGGTGGCCAACACTTTTGGTTCGTTTGCTTTGCTGGTGGTCTTTGTATTGGGTGGCTTCATCCTTTCAAAGCGTAAGTTCTGCTGCTCTGTATTTTTCATTTCATTTGTTTGCTCTCAGAATTGATATTTAAGAACACACTCAAATTTCTCCTGGGTGACGAATCAAGTTAAATAGATACCTCGATTTTGGATCATAAATGGATCATCGGAAATTTAGAGTTGGCTTGCTCAAAAGGATGTCTCTTTCATAGCAACTTATGACTAAGTTCATACGGCTTAAGGTGACTGTTCTTATTCTTATAGTATGTATGTCTCTTATTTGTATCGTACAGAAAGCATACATCCTTGGTGGATATGGGGATATTGGATTTCACCTCTCTCGTATGCCCAAAATGCTATCGCTGTTAACGAGTTTCTATCCCCTCGGTGGCAGAAGGTAACATTTCTTCCCTTCTAGTGTTTCAGTTGTGGGAATCCAGTTGCTGAATTTTATTCTACTCTAAACAACCTTTTAAGTTGAATTATCCACTTTTATAGCTGAGCTTGAAGCTTCGTACTTCTCTCATTTTCTCATTTATCAAGTACATGTAGGATCCTTGCTTCTCAATTAAGTAGCACTCTGATTTTTTTTATTTGTTGGAGTTACAGGCCAGTCAGATCACGGGACAACCTCTGTATCGGAGTATATTGGAGAGTAGAGGAATCTATACTCAATGGTATTGGTATTGGATTGGCCTCGGCGCCCTTATTGGTTACATTGTGATTTTCAACGTATTGGTGACTTTTGCTCTTCAACACCTTAGCCGTGAGTGATTCACCTCAGTTTCTTCCGAAAGATTTTAAGTGTTTTCCTGCCTGTCATGATAGGATGACTTCCTCTATTTTGATAAGCATAGTTAGAGCATTGTTTTAATCCAAAATATTCTTCACTCTGACACCATACATTTTCATTGACTCAAATATGAGCAGCAATGGGTAAACCGCAAGCCACGGTCGCTGAGGAGACTGTGAAGGAGAAGGTTGAGGGACGTAACATAGCGTCTAGGAGAAAGAGCATGAGTGCGCGTGATGGTCATTCAGTTCACAATGGCGCGCCAGCTGGTTAGTATCGGTTCCTTCTCTTACTTTTTAAAAACCATTCTTAGAGCATATGAGATCCACTTTCTTGACCTTTGTATTGCTTTGAGTTGTCAAATTGCATTGTGAGCGGAAGAATCACAAGAGAGAATTCTAATAGTGAAATTTTCACTTCTCCAGTAGAGGTACAGATGGAAGATTATCCTCGTGACGTGCCACCTGAAACAGCGGTTGATATTTCGAATCTCCAGAAAATTAATGGCCATGAGAAGAAGGGCATGATTTTACCTTTTGAACCCTTGGCATTAACGTTCCATGACGTTAACTACTTTGTTGACATGCCCGCGGTGAGTTACTTCTAGTTTTGGTGTGGAATTTAAAAGACTCTGACTAGAGGATTTATCGAACTGGTTTGCATGATTGGTTAGTTCACTCAGTCAAGTCGATTTATGGTACCAGCATTTTATGAATCCCTTCTGTAATCAGATGTATGAGTGCCTTATGTGTGTAAATGGTCTGCAGAATATGAAAGGTGAAGGAGTTACTGCTGATAAGCTGCAGCTGCTTCGAAATGTAAGCGGAGCATTTCGGCCTGGTGTGCTGACTGCGTTGATGGGTGTCTCTGGAGCTGGAAAGACGACGCTCATGGATGTCCTTGCTGGGAGGAAAACAGGAGGTTATATCGAAGGCGACATTAGGGTGTCTGGGTACCCAAAGGTGCAGGAGACATTTGCACGTGTAGCTGGGTATGTAGAGCAATCGGATATCCATTCTCCACAAGTCACAGTTCACGAATCTTTGATATTCTCATCCTGGTTGCGGCTACCTAAGGACGTTGATGATAAAACTCGAGAGGTGAGTAGCCCTTCAATCACTATTTTCTTAACAAGGATACTCTGTTCAAGGATGATATTGATGAATTGTTACATCGTGCAAGTAGGCATTCCTTTGAGCTATCCATACAGCTGCCATGATAAATCACTTGTATCAAGTAATGTACTCGGTTTAGGTGGTCATTCCTGAATGGAGACCGATTGGTTTTTGCAGACCTTTGTGGAGGAGGTCATGGAATTAGTGGAGCTGGGCCCATTACGGCAATCTCTGGTGGGGCTTCCTGGTAGCACAGGACTCTCAACGGAGCAAAGAAAGCGTCTGACCATCGCTGTTGAGTTGGTCGCCAACCCGTCCATTATTTTCATGGATGAACCTACATCGGGTCTGGATGCTCGTGCAGCAGCGATTGTGATGCGCACTGTCCGGAACACAGTGGATACAGGGAGGACAGTTGTTTGTACCATTCACCAGCCCAGTATCGACATCTTTGAGGCGTTTGATGAGGTACTGGTCGCCTTTATGCATTGATGTGATTATAAGCCATCTTAGCTTTTACTCAAAGAGTGCTGCACCCATGTGTTTAGATTATGATAGTGTTCGTAATTGTGCCTGTATCGACCATCATTATTATGCCATTTTGATTGAGTCTCAATCATTTGCCCCTTCATGAGTTGCGCTAATTGCACTCTTCTGTACTGTATGCAGTTGTTGCTCTTGAAACGTGGTGGACAAACTGTATATGCTGGACCGCTTGGTGAACAGTCAAAGCTCTTGGTGGAGTATTTTCAGGTGTGTATACCGTAGACCTAGGTGAATCGAGGCTTGTTATATTTATTATACACTTTGGGTTTTTTAACTCAAGCTTTTACTCTTAGTGCAAGATCGTGAGAAGTCAATCTAAGATGACAAGCGCCATGCATATCACTTGGGATTAACTTTATGAACAATTTGTTGTTGTGGAGCAGGCAATCGAGGGAACCCCTTCAATCAAAGAAGGCTATAATCCCGCAACATGGATGCTGGAGGTCTCAACTCCAGCCGCAGAGCTGCGGATTGGGAAAGATTTTGCAGATATTTACAGAGATTCCAGCTTGTTCCGGTGAGGAGTTTGTTTTTTCGCAGCTTATTTCTCATGTCAAATGTCCTTTTTGAATTAGCTCAAATTGGCGATGTTTTCTTACAGTTTAGTGGCTATTTTTCTCCAGACGCAATGAGGAGATGATCAAGTCATTGAGTGCTTCTAAACCTGGATCGCATGACCTGGAGTTTCCAACTCAGTTTTCACGATCTTCTTTGACACAGTTCAAGGCCAACCTGTGGAAGCAGAAACTAACGTACTGGCGTAGTCCTTACTACAACGCCGTGCGATTTTTCTTCACAGTCATTTGTGCACTGATCTTTGGATCAGTCTTTTGGAATCTCGGCTCCAGGAGGTAATTTTCAACTTCCTCACCGTATCTGCTACTTTAAGATGTTTCGACCTTTCCAATGATGCGCACATATCATGGTTTGTCTGTTCGTATATTTGTATCTCCTATTGAAGAAGTTATGCATTGTCCCTTTCAGAGGTACACAACAAGACATCTTCAATGTAATGGGAGCTTTATACGCTGCTGTATTGTTCTTGGGAGTAAACAACGCTTCCAGTGTGCAACCGGTAGTAGCAGTTGAGAGATCAGTGTTTTACAGGGAGCGAGCAGCGGGCATGTATTCACCCTTGCCTTATGCCTTTGCTCAGGTATGTTTACCGAGGCTTTGATGGGTCAATATGCTTTTTCTATCGTATGCTATGTTGTTTATTTTTTGATCACAAACAAAAAGCTAGAAACTAATTCAGTGTGTTTGAGCTGCAGGGTCTGATTGAAATTCCTTATATCTTGGTTCAGACTTTTGTATACGGACTCATCACATACTCCATGATTCAGTTTGAATGGACTGCAGGTAACTACAATTCATCACTAGGGGGGAATTTGTTCAAGAGCTGAGATGTACATTTGATGCATTTCTCACCACTTCTTTTACTGATAAAATTCTGGTGATGATTTGCAGCTAAATTCTTCTGGTATCTGCTATTCATGTTCTTGACATTCTCATATTTCACATTTTACGGAATGATGGCCGTGGGATTGACTCCCTCACAACAACTGGCAGCAGTCATCTCTTCTGCATTTTATTCAATCTGGAATCTGTTCTCCGGATTTCTCATTCCCCGTCCCGTAAGTAACTGTCTCCTTACTTTCTGAACGATCAAGTAACATTTCTGTTCTCTGTTTGAATGATTCAATTTTCTATTTTTCACTTCTTCAGTGAGCTTCAACCTAATAAACTGAAATGGGGTTTTAATGCAGAGTATGCCCGTCTGGTGGTTCTGGTACTACTACCTAAGCCCTGTGGCATGGACACTCTACGGTCTGATAGTTTCGCAGCTTGGGGATGTACAAACAGTCATCAACGCTCCCGGCTTTACCGGACAAACGGTTGAACAGTATCTCAACTCCTACTTTGGTTTCGAACACTCTATGGTTGGGGTTTGCGCTGTTATTCTTGTAGGTTTTGCTGCTGCCTTTTGGCTAGTTTTTGCGTTTTCTATCAAGTACCTCAACTTCCAGAAACGCTAGATGCTGTAGAGATATTCCTTTTGTACATAGTAAGCCTTATGGAACAATTGTTCTATAATGAGTTGAGACGTACAACCCTGGTAAATTTTAGTACTGGAACAACCCCAGTTCTTTCTCTTGTTTTTGAATAGAAGTGTAGATAGTTTAGTTAGTCTTTGCAGGTTACAATACCGGCAAGACTAGAACTTTGCAACTATGCCTTCTAGGGCAAATGATGTTGCAAGCGTGTAATTCATACAACAATGAATGAAGTCAATTTCAACTTGACTGTATGGAATGTGACCATGATGGAGTGATGTTCATATGGAATGTTTTAAATTGGTGTTCACATAGCTATCCACTTCTCAGTACAAGTGTCGATGATCCACATTTGTTCGTCCAAGTGTCATACACGTTTGTTTGTCCAGTACTGTTCATCCAAGTTAGTTTGTCGACTTTGTTCATCTAAGTTTATTCGTTGCCTAGTCCACTCATCTCACTCTAGGCAAGTTTGCTTATTTGTCTAAGTTTGTTCTCACTCTCAGCAAGTCCATTCATGTGTCCATGTGAGTACGTCTTTGAGGTCTCTGGCAAGATTGAAGTAATTACAACAATCCCGTTAATATTTTATTGTAGCTTCTACGAGATTTTGGTAGTAAATAATTACTTATTTTAAGAAGGAATTTCAAATTTTAGATTAAAAAAAAATGAATCCTTTTAAACTTACATAGAATTGAATTCCAAACATAGAGCACTTAAAAATAATGAAATTTAATCCCGTGTAATTTGTAAGCTTTATGTTTAACTAAGTTGAGTTGTAAAGCTTTTGAAAGCTTTAGGTTTACTCATCTGAGTTGTAAAGAATTTCGATGTTTACGAGTCCAAGATTTGAGATATTTGTTTTTTGGAAAAATAATGATATACTGCCAAAATTTGGTAGAGGCTAAAGTAATCATAAAAAAGTCTGAAAAATAATGAATCTCATACTTTTGGATTTTTTAGGTATTTAAACCGGAAAACAATAAACTCTATGATGAAATCTTTACTATGTGAATCATTTAGCAAAAGTTGAATCCGGTAGTGGCTAGGGTATGTGAGAGAAGAAACAATTTTCTTACGTACAGATGAATTGTATGAGAGAAATTTCATTGTCATTCTAAGCACATGCATGTACACGAGCAAGATCGTTTGAGTATGGTATGTATAACAAACATTCAAGTTTGCACATTTTTTGAGCAGTTTGAAGTGAATATCAAGTAACGTGTACACATGAAGTATCCATGGATTGTATGAGAGTAATGTCATTACCATTACATGCACCTACATGTGAATCTTGCAAAAATGATTTGCACGGTATTCATAGTCCACAAAGTCTCATCGCATCAAACGTAGAAAAGAAAATTTTAATGCCATTCTAGCTAGGCTTTATCAATCTGCATGTATGACATACATAGCATGGTGAAAGTCAAGCCCACCAAGCAGATATATCTTATGAAACTTGACGCTTGCGACATTCCAAAACTTGGTGCAATTAGTGAAAAGCCTTACTTCCTCAGGGTATTGACAAAGTTGACAGAGTCCATCAACAGAGACACGCGTCCATCAACACACACCGAGACTAAATAATAAATACTAATGGCGATAAGAACTCGATCGAACATGTGCAAGGAGTCAAATCAGCTCTTAAATGTGCTGACATACTTTGATTTTGACACTTGGTGATGATTTTCACTTTCTCTTTGAGGGCCAGATATCATACCTCTTCGCACTGTTTGCAAAGCATTGTATGGTTTGCACTTGCACTCATTGAGCACTCCCTCGGATTGTCTCAAGCTCACCTGATCACTTCACTCTTTGCAAAGACTCTTGACACCGGAAGCTTGTCTAGTAGAAGTTGGTGGGATTAACTAGTGCCAATTGTGTTCCGTTCTTGTTAATTTGTGTCTATTGTGCTCTTTTCTTGTTGAGAAATCGATTGGCGTCTTGCTTAGATGGACCAAATTTGAATGCCGTCATTCGTTCCAGTGTGGAGCTTTCGGGTTCTCGAAGTTTGATTGCGTGTGTACTGAGCTTTTCGTGTTCGAGCAGAGAACGATGGTGCGCACCAAGGAAGTTGCTCGTAAATCCATGTCGTATGGATGTGGTGAGGCGCCCAGAAAAGAGGCACCCAAGCAGTTGGCTGCGAAGAAGCTGGCACCCTTCAAGCCTCTGCTGATGCAACCAGCGGTGAAGCGAAGGGTGAGTATCGGCGAGCAAGCAGCGCCGAAACGAACAGTCGTCACGCGAGCTTCTTCTTCTTCCCAGCTGCAGGAGGTGGTGGTCACCGACGAGAATCCCACTCCCCACCAGCAATCCGCATCTCCAGACATGGCAATCTCCGGTATCGTGCCACCAATGTAAAGAGGAGCTGCAGGTGTTGCATGGACACGAAGAAGGTCATTGCATTGCATGAGCTCGATCTGCATGGAAGACGACCACTCTGCCTGCTCATTGTGCAAGAATCTTGCAATCGATGCATGTGTCCCCGGCAACATCCCAGCAATCGAAGCTCTTCTAACATGCTAATTCCGTTCCTTTCTTGAACTTTGTGAGAATTGTTGATGCTCATTCTTCGATTGAACATCCTTTGCAAGATTCCTACATCGATCGGTCACCAGGCAGTGTCCGGTGTCCGTGCATTGACAATCTGTTGAGATTCAGGACTCTTAAACTTGACCTTTAAATTTTTCCTTTTTTCGAACTTTGATATCACATGACGCTCATTTTTCATTTGAAGAGTTTTGGAGAATGTTTGTTCCAGTACATTGTGTAGTTATGACTTGAGTTTGTCATTTGTATCTTGTTTTTGTGATTTACAGACATTTTATGCAAAATGTCATCGTCATAATCTTAACTTTGAACTTTGTAAATCAAATCCCTTATTTTTCACTTCAATTGTTTTTCATTTTCTAAGTCCCGCTTTAGTGTTCAAGTTGAATTCGTATACAAGTCTAACTTGTAAATTGTCTACCATCTTCATTATGATTACATCAATTGGTTGAGGTCAAATGAAGATAAAGTTACATAATAGATGATTGGGTATTACTTTTTGTGTGTGATAAGGGTGAAACACAGTCTGGTGAAGCATTGCTGAACCCTTAATGGTCCTTGGGGTCTGAAACGGGCAGCCCAAAATTGAATCACAACATCTTTTGGACTTGGGCATCATGAATAGTGCACTTTTAAAACTTGGGCGTCATGAATGGCCCAATCAATGATGAGCTTGCAACCTTCTACAAGTTTATGTACAACCCAACCTACCTACTACAATCTTTCCAAAGCACAAAATTACTCATACAAATTGTCATCTGAATTATAAAATTTCACTTCTTGAATGAATAAGAAGAAGGTGACCTATTTGACATCAAAATATAAGTGAAAAGTTGAGTACAATAAAAACTACAAGGCATATTCTGTTGGAAAAGAGCCCCTCGGGCTCACAAGGACCTATAAGGGTAAAAGTGCGTGCTCTAAAGTAAGTAGCATAGGAGAGGAGGCTGAGGAGCCCAAGGGTTTTCATTTTGAGAACGGACCACACGCATTGCTTCACCATATTTACATCTTTAATATATTCGTGAAAACGAGAGTTTTCTCTATCATCCTTAAAAACATTATGTCCAATATAGGGCGTTTAAGGGTTAAAAGAAAATATTACTTATCAACAACTCTTGTGAAGTTTATCAAATATTTACCATAAAAGTTTCTCCCCCCACATTATTTCTTACCTCACGTAATCATATCATGTGCAAGAATTCTTTACCGAAGTGTAAACAAGAATTGAATACTTCAATGGCGGTTCCCCCCGAACGAGGAACGCGACGAAGAGGCCACCTTATCCAACACGCTTGAAATTTGACCTGCTTCGATCACTCCTTGGATCAATTGCAGCTGTTTCCGCAGCTATGGCGACGCCCTCGCTCCGCATGCCAGGGCCAGCCACAATCTCCTCGTCCACCTTCATTCCCACAACCAAGTTCACGCTCTCGTACCCTCCCTCCCGTACCACCAACTCCCGGGTTAGCAAGCTTCGGGTGCGCTGCAGCAATGGCAATGGCGATGGCGAGGACAAAGTGGACAAGTCCGGGGCGGGGAAATCGTGGGTGAGCCCGGACTGGCTCACCTCCATCCTGCGTCTGGGCAAGGGACCCGACACTTCTGGCATTCCCGTGGCCGATGCCAAGCTGGAGGACGTGCAGGACCTGCTTGGAGGCGCCTTGTTCCTCCCCCTCTTCAAATGGATGAAAGAATCGGGCCCCGTCTATCGCCTCGCTGCTGGTCCCCGCAATTTTGTTATTATCGGCGACCCTGAGGCTGCGAAACATGTGCTCAAAGGCTATGGGACCAAGTATTCAAAGGGGTTGATCGTTGAAGTCGCGGAGTTTCTGTTTGGCTCTGGGTTTGCTATTGCTGAAGATCAGCTCTGGACGGTACTTATTCCTTAAACCCTACCTTGCTTACACCCCGTCTTGTTGCCTCTTTCAGTTTAAAATGCATGAATTTGTTGATAGAAAAACAATCGCAAGCAATGTCGATGGATCTTGTCCATAATTCCGTGCTGCAGGTTTAGACTGTCTGTTATGATTGAACCACGAATTCTGGTTTCTTTCGAATGGAGTTTATTTGCGAAAACAATATACTGTGAAAATTGGTACCTTGAAATGGTTTTGTGAGATTGAATTCAGATCGAAGGGAAGATAAAGAATGGTGTGATTATATGATAGTTAGCATGCATCAGGATACTGCATGGATCTGTTAATAGAAAAACGATCCCGAGCAACGTCGATGGCTTTCGTCCATAATGCAGTTTGAGCCCATGCTCTAGCCTCAGGCCTGTCTGTTATGAATGAACCATGAACTCTGGTTCCTTTCAAATGGAGGAAGGCAGGAAAATCATATCCGCGAAAACTGGTCTTTCTAGATAGTATGTTGAGATTGAAGCTAGTTTGAATCTAGTTCGAAGAAAAGAATGTGATTTTGTGATAGTGATCTGGTATGAATTTTCAAAGACAAAAAAGTAAACCCTCTATACTCCATCAAATGAAGAGAATATCGCACACTCCTGCGTTTGAGGGATTTTGAGGGGAGCGATTCAATGATTTCATGAAAAATCTACGTGGGTCACTTACAGTTTTTGGAGTTTCTACCTTCGATCTACTTGTTGAAAGATTGTATGAGCTATTGTACTGGTTTTGCAATAACCAAGTATTGTGATTCACGTTTGTGCAGGTTCGGAGACGAGCAGTGGTACCCTCACTACACAGAAAGTATCTATCAACAATGGTAGATAGAGTATTCAACAGATGCTCCGACACATTAGTAGCCAAGCTTGAGAAAGTGGTGGAGTCAGGAAGTGCAGTAAACATGGAAGCTCAATTCTCGCAGCTGACATTGGACATCATCGGTCTCTCAGTCTTCAACTACGAATTCGACTCTCTCAAAACCGACAGCCCAGTTATTGATGCCGTTTACACGGCTCTCAAGGAAACCGAGTCCAGGTCCACTGACATCTTGCCCTACTGGCAGGTCAGCCCTTTTGCCATACATTCCATCACCGCTTTGAAAATATCGTATGGAGGTTTAATATGATGACTGGGATGCAGATTCCTTTTCTATGTAAGATAGTGCCGAGGCAACAGAAAGCTGCGAAAGCGGTGGAGATTATTAGGGAGACAGTCGAGAAGCTGGTTTTGCAATGCAAGCAGATGGTGGACGCCGAGAAGGAGACTTTGCAAGGAGATGATGAGTATGTGAATGAGTCGGATCCAAGCGTATTGCGCTTCTTGTTGGCAAGCCGAGAAGAGGTATATCATTAATCTCACCGCTTAACACTACCAGCATAGAAATACCATGAATCCTAAAATCTCTTGAAGTGGAGATATTTTTCGTAGAAGAAGGAAAAGAGTTCGCGTAATCACAATGTTCAAGATTTGACTACAATCTCTTGGAAATAGCACATTCCCTGTTGGTTATCGTGTCTCTCGGTTCATGGAGTAACCAATTTTGACTTTGGACTCAGAAGCAATCCAATGCACCTGTGAAGATCATCTCAGAACATGGGTTTTGTGAAATATTACATGCCCTAAGTTTTGGATTTTCGAAACTAGGGCATGAAACTAATCTCATGTTTTGGACTGTAAATTTGAGGTCCCTGCTTGGATTGGGTGCTCCTATCATATTTTCTATGCTACCTCTCTCGTCTATTCTTCAACAAACCGTGTCTGAGGCTGCTTGTGGTCATGGCTGCAGGTATCAAGTACGCAGCTTCGAGACGATTTACTATCAATGCTCGTAGCAGGGCACGAAACTACAGGGTCTGTGTTGACATGGACCGTGTACCTTCTGAGTAAGGTGACCAAGGCACTTACTCCTCGTAAGAATGTACTTTGCTTATTGTGTGCGCATGAGAACCTGTTCGCTTAGTGGATTCATTTTTGTTTACAGAATCCATCTGCTCTGGCCAAGGTTCAAGAGGAGCTTGACAGAGTGTTAGGAGGCCGAAAACCACAATTTGCTGACATCAAGGAACTGAAGTATCTAACGCGCTGCATCAACGAATCAATGCGAATCTACCCGCATCCTCCGGTACGTATGATCTCGTACTAGATCAACCCTCCATGTAAGCATTTCATCGATTTCATTCATGTATGCTTATTCGTTTGTGCAGGTTTTGTTACGGAGGGCTCTTTCGGCCGATGAATTACCTGGAGGTTACAGAATAGAAGCAGGTCAAGACGTGATGATTTCTGTGTATAATATTCATCACTCTCCCCAAGTCTGGGATCGAGCTGAGGAGTTTCTTCCGGAACGGTTCGATTTGGATGGTCCTGTGCCCAATGAAGCCAACACAGACTACAAGTAAGCCCTGATTACTTGACAAAAGAATCATTTTCTACAAGAGCCGCTCTCGGTATGTAAATCATGAGGGTTCGCGCATTGCTTTTTTGATTGTAGGAGTAGCTATAGTCTAATAGATTTTTGGGGATGCAGGTATATTCCATTTAGTGGAGGGCCTCGCAAATGTGTGGGTGATCAATTTGCCATGCTAGAAGCCACGGTGGCTTTGGCAGTGCTACTCCAGAGGTTCAAATTCGAGTTGGTTCCAGACCAGGTCATTGGAATGACCACTGGAGCGACAATCCATACCACAACGGTACACTTCTCCTCTTCAAATGCAATCACATACTGGAGTTTTCCTTACAACCTTAGTTTCTCAATGCAACTGCTGAAAGCCTAAATTTTTGTAACTAACTTGAATGTGTTTCTTATATGCGGACTTGGTGGCTTGGGATACCAGCGTTTCTGATGGGCATTTTGGTGTGTTGACCAGGGGCTATTCATGACGGTGGCGGACAGGCAAAGCAAGAAGGTGCCAGAGCTCATCCTCGCCTGATTTAGGTAGCATATTCTTCTTACTGTAAGTAGCAAACGGACTGAGTACAAACGGCGTTCTTAGTTGAGAAAAACTCAAGTTAAAATATGCCGTCAATTTAAGAATGGTATCTTCTTACACACGATTAGTCTCCAGATCGATACCAGAAATGTGTTCTCACCATTTTGAATCTTGGATGGACTACTTCCTATTACAAAAGTGGTATTAGATCGGTAGAGTTGTTTCATTCTGTCGGTAGTAAAATTCTTATGTGCAGTTTAATGCTCCATTTCTAATAACAAAGTGAAAACAGGGATGAATCGTCCGCAGAGGAACAGTTGTGTTGGACAGATGTCTGTATAAATTGCCGTTGTCACCCGATTCTAGCATGAGATCGGGTCAATTACGATTCGGATCGGGCACTTGGTCTAGTGGTATGATTCTCGCTTTGGGTGCGAGAGGTCGCGAGTTCGATTCTCGCAGTGCCCCTTTTGTTTTTGTCATCCTGCTTTTGAAGGGGTTTCATGGTTATGTTGAGGCCGGTTTTTGACAACAAAGCGCCTCAATTGGTTTCCTTAACCCTTAAAAGGCGCCTGTCAGTCCCTCGGGCTGTTTTCCAACAGAATCTTGCCTGTATCTTGCCTGTAGCTCTTTTGATTCTCAAATTTTCACTTATATTTTTATATCATTCTGGTCACCTTTTTGTGATGCATCTACAAAGTGAAGACCTACAATTCAAATCGCAATTTGTATGAGTGATTTGTGCTTTGAAAGGATTGTGGTAGGTAGGTTGGGATTGCACAACACCTTGTAGGAGGTTGCAAACTCATCATTGATTGGTTCATTCATGTTGCCTAAGTTCAAAAAGTGCACTATTCATGTTGCCCAAGTCCAAAAGATGCTGAGATCCAATTTCGGGCTGCCCATCGAGGAGTGGAAGGACCTTTAAGGGTTGAATCTCCAAGCACACAGAACATGCCGTATTTATTCCAAGAATCTTTTCCATACATACAAATTCTTTGTACTTCTAAAGTAGGTAGAATCTTCTCATGATGGGTACAAAAAATAGTCTGTAAGTACATATAAATCTAGCGTAGCCATTCTTTGTACTTCTGAAGTATTCATAATCTTCTCATGAAAAGTATGTACAAGTACAAAAAGTAGTCTGTAAGTACATATAAATTTAGCCAGAAGTACGTAGCCAAAGTTTGAAAATATTGAACTATGGAAGTACAAGACTTTTGAAGTATGCATGGTCTTACTAAAAAGGTATAGGAAGACACTACAAATTTTGTAAAAGGTGTTTACTTAATAATACCCAAAAGATACCCAAAATGAGTGGATGAAAAAAGTTTGACAAGTTTTGAGCCTTGCTCAATTTTAGGAGTCAATAAAGGAAAAGAACCATATATGTTGTGTTTTTCATGCTTCTATATTTTTTCTCTCGTTTCAATCTATATGTTTGTTCCTCTAAGAGGGAAACACAAGTGTACACCACATCTTGTTGTTGGTGTACTTCGTGGTATAGTGAAAGAATATTTCTTGCATCAATGCGGCCCTTCATGTAGTACACGAGTTCGCCTTTACCGCACCAAGCTCTCTACTCATCCCCCCTCCATTCTCAATAGATGGCATGGTTGGCAATCGGCTCGCGGATTGACCTCATGTGAAGTTGTCTAGGTGACTACAATGCATGGTAAGGCTCTCTAATGGGGATGGGAGACCAAAGTTAGAGTCAATTAGCATGCATATGCTCCATGTAGTGCCATTGATGTGGGAGAGGGAGACTAGGGTTTGTCCCTAAGCATGAGTATGCTCTATGCAGTGCACAACCCACATGAAAGGTTAATTCTTCCAAAAGCTTTACGTGGCGTTTTCTCATTTGTTGATGTCGATGACATTATATACCACGTCGTGTACTGAATACACCATGGTATACTCACCACTCACTTCAGCTGCACCAGGGCGTATAAAACCTGCTCCTACATGAAAGGTTAATTCTTCCAAAAGCTCTACGTGGCGTTTTCTCATTTGTTGATGTCGATGACATTATATACCACGTCGTGTACTGAATACACCATGGTATACTCACCACTCACTTCAGCTGCACCACGGCGTATAAAACCTGCTCCCTTTGGGCCAAGATTTCCACTCATGTTCCCCTTCAAGAACCAAATGCGCTCTAGATTGCCCAAAGCCTACTATAGAATCAGATTAGTGTTAAAATTAAAATTTACTAATCTTAAATTAGCTTCGCAAATCACAATCACTGTCATGATCAAAAAATGAGATGTATTTTTCAAACTAATGAACTCTTTCTGATGAAAGAAAATAAGCTTCGACCTCTTCTTGGAACAAACAACTATGGTAGGCAGTCCTAAAAGCGCCAGGGGACCCAAAAGCGATCTCATTTGTAGATTGTGAAGATACAGATGTACCTCATTTGTATATAACGCAATTGGGTCAAATCTTACTTAGCACTTTGGAATTTTGTATAAAATTCACAAATGCGAATTACATGTTGCAAATTTTTGCAATCCTCCCGAAAACCTATTTCGAATGTGGTCATAATTTTATTTTGAATTTACTAGTGCTAAAAATAGGTCAGATCTCTTAAGGTGGCGCTTTTAGGACAGTCTACCTTAAGACAAATTATAAAGAACAGCAGCCATGAGGCAATGTAACATCTAAAGAGCATCTTCGGAGTCAACCAAGAATGGAAAGTAGGATATTGTGCACATGGCACATGCTAAATGAGAAAACAACTGCAGGGCTCTAACTACCATATATTTGTTACTAATCCGTTAAAATTTTTAGTTAAGAACAAGAATATTCTCCACATGCTTAGCATATTTTTAATACAATTGCATTTGTTTAGTATTGCATGGACTTGAATGATTACATCAACATTACATCACCATTCATGTATTAATGGAAGCTCATATTGCAGCAGTGTCCTCTTTAACAACAAGGTACATGGCTTTTACAATTGATGATCCCGTTTCCGTCATACCTTTGACATTCTCCTTCTTGGACTTGTCAAATGACATGTGCAAACGAGTAGGTGATACCTTGAGCTATCAAGATTAATTGTTGGCATTTGATGCCATATTCCAGAATGATAATTTCAAATTTTTTAAATTTTTTTTTAAAATTTTTATATGTGTTTATTTAATAAGAAAATTAGAATTTAGAGAGTTGAATGAAGTCGTTAAGTCACAATAATTAAAAAATTGACTTTTGGTAATATTCATTTCGAGAGAAGAGCACATCATGGCTAATGGTGTTTCTTAATCTTGATATGTATTCAACACCTAAAGATCCAAGAAAGAAGAAATGGCTTTTTGGGGTTTGTGTAAGAGGAAATTTTAGCCAACTTTGATCATTATGATCTCATAAATAAAAAAACCAACACTTCCAAAATTGATGTGTGTGTAAGGAGTCAAGCTAACTTTTAGATCCTGCAGTTGGATCATTTGAGTTGTGCTTAAAAAGATTTTGGTTGAACTTGAGGTAGACAAATGTCATTTTTGGTCATCTAGGCAATTTTGCATCAAGGATCTTTAAAGGGTAAGTGTAGTGGTGAGAGGGCAATGAAAAGAACTTTGAAAGGGAGTAATTGTACTAGGTATTTAGGCAAAAACTTACCAACAAAGGAGGTGCCACCAACTTGCACCAACCACATGTTTCTTATTTCGAAATGTACTATTAGATGGCTATAGGCATACGAGGTGCATTAAATTCACTAGCAAGATTGATGAATTCTATTTGATGAATTACCACTTTAGAGTCTCTTCACCTTGAACGAAGCTAGAACACACGTCAAGTTGGTAATTATACAACATGGTGGAGGCGAACACAACATGTTGAAGCTACTTGCCAACAAATTTGTTATTGACTCATGGCTTGCATGCTTGCCGCAACGCTACGTACATATCTAGGGCTTTTCTCCAATTGGCTACTATAAACTATGACTTGTAAACAAGAGAATAAATATGCTATTTTCTTCTGAAGTATGGTAGTGCTTTTAAGGATTACAGGCAATATAGACCAATTTTTGGTATTTATCTATGAAATGGGAAAGGAGAAGCCGTGAAGTTGCCTTCATGCTACGCCCTATCATGCAAGGTCAAGATGCTCTGATACATACCAATGATGATACAAACGACACTTTCCCCATTCAAAAACAAAACAAATTTGCCACACTAAAACGCTTTGCACTCATGCCACATAACACCAAGTGTGAACTCCTCAAAAGGCACCACAAGCCTTGGCTTGGCGAGTAGGGCTTATGGCCTGTAATGAGGAGGTCGTGGGTTCTACTCCCCATGCCGGCATGGTGCTCACCACCTTAGTCCACCCAATAATGGTAGGGGGTTCTTGGACCTCGTTGTATGGGTACCTCAAAGCCCTTTCGGGGGATCCCATGTCGGGTATCTCTAAGGCACTACCAGCTAGGTAGGAACTAGCATAGTGTTCACGCCGAGAGGGGTTGGTAGTCCCGTCATTAGTGTGATGACCTTTGGGCATACATGCAAGGATAGGTCGAACGAACACTCTCTTCACGCCAGCCTCTAAATAGGTTGTTGTTTCTCTTCTTGAACCTCTATTTATGCCTAAATTCGTTCTTTCATTTTCTACAGGAAATAAGGTCCCACAGGTTTGAATGGATGGACAAAGGCAAAGGGCCATGTGGTAGGGGGCGGACATGCTGACGAAAGCGCCACGAAATATACCGCCAGCCGCGCCCGCCTTCCTGGCAACCACAAGCCCCGATACCCGTGGACCACCGCCACCTCAGTTTCTTCCAGGTCTCAGCCAACAAGAACATGCCACCTGACATACAGCCTGGCAGACTTTCTCGGCACCTTCCTTCCCCCCGTCCGAGCCACTCCTGCCAGCCCTCCTCGCTCGCCCCCCCCCGCGACGACCCCGTCTCGCCTTGCTCGCTTACTCTCCCCCTGCCCTCAATCAATCCCTCCCCCCTCGCCGGCCACTCTTCGGCCAAAACCCATCTCCCCCAAATCTTTTCTCCCCATCCCCTTCCCTAGAATTTCTCACACTTCTTATTAGGTTTTGGCCAGGTCCTGGATCGAGCATGGATTGCATACCGTGCTTACGGAGACGGCACAATGATGATAGTAAGTTCGGCATCGCCAAAGTGGTCAATCATTCAGGTAGCTTCTCTTTCCAATTTCCGGATTCTAGAACGGGGTAGCGAAGTATCAGTAGTTATGGTGGAATGAACGAGGTTTTGTCTGTCGGTAGGTCAAATTGGGTAGTGGTACTGTTGTTTTGGCAGCAGGTGTGCCATCATCGCAAGAAAGGCTTTCGACCGGGAGTTATAACAGCAATCAGAGCAATGTTCCATTCTCCCCGACACCTGCGCTGCAGCCTGGAAGACCCGGTGGAGCTTTGAAGTTTACCATCCAGGAGCTCAACAAGATCACTGGCAACTTCTCGGAATCGCACAAGATTGGTCAAGGAGGGTTCGGTTCTGTGTACCAGGGAAAGCTCCGGAACGGCACCACTGTTGCCATCAAACGAGCCAAAAAGGTCTGCAGCTACTCTGCTACTTTCATAATTGTGAGTCAGATTGTAAACCGACAGTTTTAACGTCTTTTTTGTTTTGCTCTGAAAATGGCAGGATGCATTTGCGACCCGAGTGTCGAGAGAGTTTCAGACGGAAGTTGACATGCTGTCCCAAGTGGAGCACTTGAATTTGGTCCGGCTGATGGGATTTTTGGAGGAGAAAAATGAACGCATTCTTGTCACTGAGTATGTGCCCAATGGAAACTTGAGGCAGCATCTGGATGGTATATATTCTGGAACCAATGGCACTCATCTCCTTCCATTTCGTGGAGGTGAAAGATTCTAATGAGAGATTTATTTATGCAGGTACGACTTACGGGGTGATTCTGGACATGAGCAAGCGATTGAATATTGCGATTGATGTTGCGCAAGCTCTTACGTATCTGCATTACTACACTGGTAATTGAGATGAGTAATGCGTGTTTATGAGTGTGAATGTTAACGAGTAATGAGTGTTAATTGGTATTTATTTGGTGTCTTGATTGGTTATTGCAGACAGGCCTATTATTCATAGAGATGTGAAAGCTTCCAACATCTTGATTACTGATACCTTTCGGGCGAAGGTGGCTGATTTCGGTTTTTCTCGAGCTGGTCCATCGGGAGATGGTGGTGCTACTCACGTTTCCACGCAAGTGAAGGGCACCGCTGGATACTTGGACCCTGAATACTTGACTACGTATCAGCTGAATGTGAAGAGTGATGTGTATTCCTTTGGAATATTGCTCGTAGAACTTTTCACTGGGAGACGTCCTATAGAACTGGGTCGTACCAGCAATGAGCGTGTCACTGTAAGATGGGTAAGTCACCTTACTATTTTTGTCTACAGTCTTCTTGACATGAACTCTCACGAGCTAAGTGTGACATTCAGTAAAATTAGGCCTGCACTTACTGTCGGCATGCTTTACTGGTCTGGGCTACATTGAGTAGTCCTTACGCACATTTTCAAATGTTTTTCTCATCGTGGGAAAGAAATGTTCGCGATTTGTGAGAGAGTTTTTTTTGTGTTTGTTGATGTTTCAGGCATTTAAGCAATTCGTGGAAGGAAAGCTGAAGTCCATAATCGATCCGAAGATGCATCAACAGCCAGGAGACTCACAGATATTGGATCGGATATTTGAGCTGGCTTTTTCATGCTCAGCACCGACCAAGATAGATAGACCGAACATGAAGGAGGTGAAGGAGATTCTTTGGAATATCAGGAAGGACTACCAATTTAGATTAGATCGACAATCCGAAAATTATGATCCAGACCACTATGCTGATGACTCTTTTGACAGTAACAACCGGGGGCCTCCTAGAACTCCCAGGGGAAGTCGGTATTCTGGAGACTCGGAAAGTGTGAAGGCCCGAACAAGCCGACGGTCCGAAGATGCTCCGAGGCATTGATACTCGCAGGAACTACAGCATTGATCACTGTCAGGTCAATAAAGGCAGAATCTGTACGGAAAGGGAGCTTACCTCCATAAGTTTTTGAAGAAACAGATTCAGCACTTCTTTGCCGATTACCTAACTTTATTTAGAATTCAAAATCTTGCAGCACTCAAAACTCTTCCCGCGACTCGAATCCGGAGATGACGAATCTGAGGTATATCTCAACAATGCATTTACCGACAAGTATTCATCCTGCAAGAAAGAGTTTTTTTTTCAATAGGAAGCAGCATTTGAAAAGTGGATTGTGCCTTTTTGCAGGAAAAGTGGGGGTGAGCCTGTCTGAAAGATGAGTAATGCTCAAGGGGGAAGATCGATGCTATCGATCGGATCTCACTGTGCGCATCTTTTGTTTGGAGCCAAAGCGGCTTCATGAGGAGACTTACTTGTCATTGCTTACCCTTGAATTTCAGGTTCGCTGTACAAATTGAACTTCAGATATGATGTATCATGTACAGATTCCAAGATAATTATGGCCAATTCCTTTGATTCATCTCTTTTTGTGCAGATACGTATTCTGAGTCTTGGCCAATTTCTTTGATTCAACTCTTTCTGCACATACAGCGACTTCAAGAAATGAGTTCATTAGAGTATATGATTTAGAAAAGTAACAATGTAGAGTGTATGAACTATGAAGGATCAAAGCAGTAAATTTTGAAATAAAGTTTGACATGAGAGCATGAAGCAAGAAAATTGAAAAAAAAAATGTCAGTAGATTAATAAAATCCATAGTGCCAAAGTTGACTATGTACATAGACATGTTATATAGTGGTCAAAATCTTATCCACTTTCCACGACCAACCAAAACAACTCCAATTCAATATGGCATGCTAGAATAAAATTTCTCTATTGGAGAATTTCATAACGACACATTGAACTCAAGTACTCAACACGTGGTTGATACGGGTGGATCTTGAATATGGGTGCAAGCAATCATCAGAAGGTTCCGTATAAAGAGTGATCAAGATGACTTCTCAAGTATCTTCTGGTCTTTTTAGTGTGTGCGTTCTATCTGTAGGACGTAGCTTATGTTGTGTTAGTTAGAGCATCTAGTTATAGTGCTAAGGATGTGAAGAGCACTCATTAGTACTTGGGAGTTCAAACAATGAGAATTTTACAATCATGTCACATGGGATTCAAGACTAGGGATTTGAGTTGGCATTGTAAAACAAGTGAATGACTCCTCCAAGAATCATCTTTGATGAATCTTTGCTTTACCTATGGAAGTGTTATCATGCTGCTCCAAGAACCATCTTTGATATATCATTGATTTAGGTATGAAAGCATTATCATGCTGGAAAATGACATTACTAAGGTTCTTATCTCTCTTGACTCAAGTACAAATCTCCATGCAAGATTGAAATATAGTCCTTTGTACTTTAAGCCCATCTACCTTTTGTAAATCACCTACACCTTTTGTAAATCACCTACACCTTTTGTAAATCACCTACACCTTTTGTAAATCACCTACACCTTTTGTTGTTATGTAACTCCATAACATCAAATACCCTTCACCATGCTTCACAGTTTGCTTCATTGCATAATCAAGCAAGATTTTTTTGTCAATAATCCAACAAAAAATCCTCCCACTCATATTGAAACAAACTTTCTTCGTTTCATCCTTAAATACAACTCTTTTCCAAACCTCTATTGTTTACTCTTTATGAATTCTTGCAAGTCGTAGCCTCTCTCGTATATTCTGTAAGACAAGCAAGACTTAGAAATCTTCTCACAAGCACTCGATACAAAATCTCTAAATGCATGGCAAAGTGTTAGTACAAAAATCCACTTCTCTACCCTCTCTCAACACTTTTTCTGCTTGTATTGTCGTTTCTAGCCCTCCAACTGCGACGGAATGCATTGCACGTCGTCTCTCTAAAAAGGTGAGAATATGTAGAGTAGTGAGAATCTTTAGAGCGGTGAGAATCTTTGGAGCACCTTGTTTTGGCAATTCTAACTTACTACAATGTTTCTTATTCACTCTATTCACCATACTCTGTGAGAAACCCAAAGACTTTGCAACCACTCTTGTACTTTGACCTTCCATCAAAAAAGCAACAATATCTCTTACTTTGTGTCCTGAAATTGGCTTCATTCTACGAGTTTTCATTCCTATTCATCAACAATAATTTCTACAAGAAGAGAAGAAAAATTACAAAAAACTCATCAAAAAACACATGTTTCTATCTGTTTTACACTAATCTTAAATTGCTCCCAAAGCCACCTCAAAAAATGAGTCTATAAGGGTACATGCACGTTTGTACTTCTCCCTCACGCTGTAGATATTTTTTACAAGCGAAATCCAAGTGTAATGTTAATTGTCAAATACTTGTGCCTATATTTGAGAATCTTATTTATTTTAACATTTTAAATATATTAAGTTTTCTATTGTAAATGCAATTTACAAAACATCTTAATGTTGACATGTCAATAAGGCACGCTAAATGGCAAAGTGTTTTTGATGAATTATAAAAATTAAACACAATTAGTTAATTAGTTTTTAAATTTTAATATAATTATTCATGATTCATGGTCCAACCGTGGCAACGATGGGAATCATACTAGATAGTATGTTTGGTTAAGAATTCAAATTGTTTGGTCTTAAGGAAATATGTTAGCTCACATATGCTTGATCAGTCAAAGGTGTTTGCTTACATGTGCTTATATCTAATTTCAACTTAGCACAATAGAAAACTTTGGAGTTATGCCACGTAACAGTGAGTGTAGATGAGCGTTTATTTATGTCTTCACTCTAAGTATGTGCTAGAATGTGCTCCGGACACGCTTAAAATACATGGAAATAGCTTAGAAATAATTTTAATCAATTTTAAGTTGCAATTTTATTGGAGCACATCTATCTTCATGTCGTCCAGACACACCATAACGAGGTGTTATGAACCTTTAAACGCAGCCTTGCCTGACTATTTTTAGTCAAAACACAATTTTGAAATAAATGTTGTAGATAAAAATGAAAGTAAGCTTTTAAGATCTTAATATTACAAACTTCCAAAAGGCTAATTGAATATGTGAACCAAAATTTGAGTCATGAGGCCATATAGATTGCAAGATCATAAGGTATTAGTACATAAAAGAGACTACAAAATTTTATCATTTTCCTGAAAATATTATCAACAAACCAATTGCAATCAAGAAGTCACCAACTAGGAAGTTGTTCACATTCATCCTAATTATACCCTTGCACCAAAAAAAACAATAGCTTTGCAATGGTAATAACTACCAAAAAGTTTACAAAAGGAAAGTAGTCCAAAATTAAACCTTTTGCACTCAAATCTATGCCTTACCTTCAAAATACTGTCGATTAGGTCAAGGTTTTTACCACTAAAACAAGACTTGATTTTGAATCCAACCGAAGAACCCTTGTCCGCAGAACCCTTGTCCGTCAGGGGTGTTTCGAAGCAATGGCACGCACTTACGTAAGCGCTTTGAAACACCCTGTAACACGATGTGAAACTGCTTTGATGTGCCCAAAAGAGTCACTCCTGTTCTGGAGATATGAACATTATCATCTTATGGTGGATGTTCAAGCAAAAGCTGTGTCTGTGTTTAGCAGATAACACGGAGATCAAACCCTAACCAAGTACCACGGCGTAGAGTGATCACACCCTACTTTGCCGACTCACAAATACCTCGTAGTTACAGGTAAGCCGATGTTCGTAGGCCCAGGCTCTCGTAGCTAATGAGTCCTCACTCATCAGTTTCTTGAGAGTTTGCATGATCCAAGATTCTAGACTCAATGTTAATCGTGTGTACGACACATGGCAACTGCGAGCAACAGCGACGGCCGACAGAGCTAGGAAGGGAGGCGACCGACGGCCAGATAACATTTTCGAAGACTCTTTTTAATACTTTTTCGAAGTATTTCGACTTATCCCTTCCTGCACGGGGAGTCCGGACGCTTCCGAGGGTCGAAATCCTCCGAAAATCTCTGCATGTCATCTTAATATAGAAGGTGACAAAACAAGGTCCCACAGCTTCGAATGCATGGAAAGGACCGTGTGCTAGAGGGCGGACATGCTGACGAAAGTGCCACGAACAATACCGCCAGCCGCGGCAGCGGTATTTATAGCAACTCCAACCCCCATAACCGTGCAATACCGCCACCCAAGATTCCCACGTCTTCGAACCAATAATCTCTCGCCATCTGGCAGCCAGCCGGGCAGTCGTTCCCGGCATTTTCCCTCTCCCGACTATGCCACTCCTGCCTCGCCCCCTCTCTGCTCGCTTTCTCTCTCCCCCTCGATCAATCCCTCGGCCACTCTCCGGCCAAATCCGATCTCGCCAATTCTCTCTTTCTTAGGATTCTTCCATCTCAACTCTTCATAGTAGAGCAGTGTAGCAGGAGCATAACTCCCCTGTCTGTCTTCTATGTAGCGCAATAGCCAATTTTGTACTTCGCTTCTCTCATAACCCGAGCAGAGATTTCAAAAGAATTCCTCCATCTCCTTAGTAGGTTCTTCCCAGGCCCTGGATCGACCATGGATTGCATACCGTGCTTACGGAGACGGCACCACGAAGATAGTAAGTTCGGCAACGCCAAAGTGGTTCATCATTCAGGTTGCTGCTCTTTCCAATTTTCGTTTTCTAGGACGGGGTAGCGAAGAATAAGTAGTTATGGTGGAATAGACGAGGTTTCTTGAGTCGGGAGTTCAAATTGGGTAGTGGTCCTGTTGTTTTGTCCGCAGGTGTGCCATCATCGCAAGAAAGGGGTTCGACCGGGAGTTACAACAGCAATCAGAGCAATGTTCCATTCTCCCCGACACCTGCGCTGCAGCCTGGACGACCCGGTGGAGCTTTGAAGTTTACCATCCAGGAGCTCAACAAGATCACTGGCAACTTCTCAGAATCGCACAAGATTGGTCACGGAGGGTTCGGTACTGTTTACAAGGGAAAGCTCCGGGACGGCACCACTGTTGCCATTAAACGAGCCAGAAAGGTCTGCAGCTACTCTACTACATTCATCATTGTGAGTAAGACAGTTTTAACGACAAACATCAAACCGACAGTTTTAACGTCTTTTTTTGTTCCGCTCTGAAAATGGCAGGATGCATTTGAGACCCGAGTGTCGAGAGAGTTTCAGACGGAAGTTGACATGCTGTCCCAAGTGGAGCACTTGAATTTGGTCCGTCTAATGGGATTTTTGGAGGAGAAAAATGAACGCATTCTTGTCACTGAATATGTGCCCAATGGAAACTTGAGGGAGCATCTGGATGGTAAATCTTCTGGAACCAATAACACTAATCTCCTTCCATTTCGTGGGGGTGAAAGATTCTGATGAGAGACTGATTGATGCAGGTACGACTTACGGGGTGATTCTCGACATGAGCAAGCGATTGAATATTGCGATTGATGTTGCGCAAGCTCTTACGTATCTGCATTACTACACTGGTAAGTGAGATCATGAGTACTGCTGATTGAAGATGCAATTGCCGAGTGTTAATTGGTATTTATTTGGTGTCTTGATTGGTTATTGCAGACAGGCCTATTATTCATAGAGATGTGAAGGCTTCCAACATCTTGATTACTGATACCTTTCGGGCAAAGGTGGCTGATTTCGGCATTTCTCGAGCTGGTCCATCTGAAGATGGTGTTACTCACGTTTCCACGCAAGTGAAGGGCACCGCTGAATACTTGGACCCATAATACTTGACGACGTATCAGCTGAATGTGAAGAGTGATGTGTATTCTTTTGGAATATTGCTCGTAGAACTTTTCACAGGGAGACGTCCTATTGAACTGGGTCGTTCCAGCAGTGAGAGTGTCACTATTAAATGGGTAAGTCACCCTACTATTCTTCTCTACAGTCCTCTTGACATGAACTCTCACGAGCAAAACCATGAGAAAGTGTGAAATTCAGTAAAATTTCTGCATTTACTGTCGGCATGCTTTACTGATCTGGGCTGCTTTACTGGTCTGGGCTACTTTGAGTAGTCCTTACGCATATTTCAAACGTAGTGCTAGTTTTTCTCATGGTGGCAAGAAAAGGTTGCGATTTGTGAGAGGGTTTTTGTTGTGTTTGTTGATGTTTCAGGCATTTAAGCAATTCGTTGATGGCAAGCTGAAATTCATAATCGATCCGAAGATGCATCAACAGCCAGGGGACTCACAGATATTGGAGCGGATATTTGAGCTGGCGTTTGCATGCTCAGCACCGACCAAGAAAGACTGACCGAACATGAACAAGGTGAAGGAGGTGCTATGGAATATCAGGAAGGACTACCAATTAAATCAACAATCCGAAAATTATGATCCAGACCACTATGCTAACGACTCTTTTGATAATAACAGCCGGGGGCCTCCTAGAACTCCCAGGGGTAGTCGGTATTCTGGAGACTTGGAAAGTGCGAAGACCCGAACAAGCCGATGGTCCGAAGATGCTCCGAGGCATTGATACTCGCAGGAACTGCAGCACATGATCACTGTCAGGTAAACAGAGGCAGAATCTGTACGGAAAGGGAGCTTACCTCCAGAGGTTTTTAAATTAGGTGAATTTAATAATTTTCAGGTAATTTTTGGGGCCATAATTATTTGGTAAATCAATATATCGGGGTCAGTTGGTTCATTGCTTGCACCCCTACAAAATCACCCGTTGCCAACAACACCTAATGCCCCTGATTCGACCTGCACTCCCCGAGATCATATTGTCACAAACAAACTATCCACCTTGTATAATAACCACTCCCTAGTACATTTTTTCCTTTCCCCCTCATCTCTTTCACCATTCTATCGTCATCCCCATCCCCCTTCCATCTCCAGTCTTTCGTCCCCTGTAGAATGTCTCCGTCCTCCAGTGCCCTTGTCTCCGTACCCCCACCCTCCATTCCCTCCCTTGTCTCTCGCCTCCCGTCTCCGGTTTATGTCCCCCACCCCCAGTCCATGTCCCCCATCCCTGGTCCATGTCCCTCATTCCCAGTCCATGTTCCACGTCCCGGTCCATGTTCTCCGTCTCTGGTCCATGTGCCATGTGCCCGGTCCAAGTCCCCTATGCTCAATCCATGTCCCTCGTCCTCGGTTTATGTCCCCCATCCCCGTCCCTAGTCCATGTCTCCCGTCTCCAGTCCATGTCTCCCCTCCCACGGCCATGTCCTTATCCCCCATCCATGTCCATGTCTCTTATCCATGTCCATCCCCCTTGTCCATGTCTTAGAAAAACAAACTATCTATCTCAAACAATAGATTCTGAAAAGTAAGATACCTCGACAATGTCATGGCGAGTTTGCACCTATTTGGAGTGTCAAATTAGTTAAACAAGACAAGGTTATGACAATAACAACAGGGGTTAGTTTGCATGGAGCATACATGGTGAGCTTGGAGGAGTTTTAGGAACTTCATACGAACCTTTACTAGTAGAAACATGGCTTGAGGGGAGGAGGTAAAGGAGAAATGGCGAGTATACCACCGTGTACTCATAACACAACCCTATGTAAAACGCCTCGGGCATCCCTTGTATAGATTGAAAAAATTCGTAATTTCTTGTTGAGGCTTACACGGCGATCCATTAATCTAGCTACGGAGCTTAAGAGCGTACTGCTCCTCCATTTTACGTGGCCACAAATCTCGTGTAGTGTAGTGGTATAATCAACCTCGTCTTGTGCTAGTGCTAGAGAGTAACTTTAGCTTGCTATGGGCGTCCTTCAGTTCAGTTTTGCCTAATTTGAAAAGTCTTGCTTTAGTGTGTGGCGAAGCTCATCCAAGACACCTTCTGAGTCACTCTCCATACATATGCAATCTGATTTAAAGTTTTCACGTTGTTGTTCGTGACTTTATGATCAAATCTATAGAAATAAGTATTTCTAAAAATAAATCAACATGGTAGTCGAACTGTAAGTTTAAGATTCTCTTAGCCCCTAAGGGGCTAGCCGAATGAGGCCCGATTGGGGTCGATTTGACTTTGGTTTGCCTTTGACCAACCAAGTATAAAATGCATGAAGTTGAAAACTTTTGTAAGTTAGAGTTTTCTTTGAACCATTCAAGGTTCCAAAATTCCTCATACTTTGGAAGATATTTGCAGTCGTAGTTTGAAATCACTATTAGATTGTGCTGAAATTTGTCCCAAACTGCAGAATATGCTCATATATTCTTAAAATGTGCCCAAAATCAATCAAATTGCAAAAACCTCAAAAATTCACCAAAATTTGAGATCTTGCCTTTTTTCAAGTTTTGTTTTTCTCCGTGTGTAAATAAGGTTTTAAGACATGATCTCAATGTTTGGATTTTGAAGGAAAAATAGTCCGAAAGTAGACCTTTTGCACTCAAAGCTATGCCTTATCTTCAAAACATTTTTGTTTAGATCAAGGATTTCAACACTAAAACTAGACCCTATTTGGAATTCATCCCAAGTAATAAAGTTGAAATCCAACGGTGGGTGAAGGAGATATAGCTCCTAAAAAAGAAAAATTTCCCACTTTTTTGATTGTAAAAACATCATTGCAAGTCTAATACCGAAAGTATTTGAATAAAAGAACTTTCAACTAGGAAATCACCTTAAGACCACACTTGTGAAAAAATATTTGTGAAAAGAATATTTTGATTCTAAATATACGATTGGAACAAAAAAAAACATATTTCAAAGAGCAAAAACTAATGAAACCGTCACAAGAATTCATGCCGTTAATTTATCAAATCTTGATTTGAGATATTAAGGCTTTCACTATAAGAACATAGACTTTGTTTGGTATCCAACCCAGTAGATTTCGTCCAAAAAGGAGCTCTTCAAAATTATGGGTTGTCATCCTAAATAATCAAATTCAACACCTAGCAGGTAAAGAAGTTATTAATATGCAATTCAAGAGTATTACTAGGAAAGAAACTGAGATAGGCAATGTGTGTTTCTACCTTTCGCTTTTATTTATCCAATTATCACCAAGTAGCAAATGGTATCCCATTTAACTTCTTCATTACGACTTTAGTGAGTTTCGAAAACTTTCAAAAATATAAATCATAGTGAACAACTCATGTAAGACAATATATTTCTTCTAGTGTATGCATCAAAATAAATATCTTCTAAATTTTTTTCTTTTAGCTTTTGCAAATGGGCTTCTCAAATTGCCAAGAGGGCCTTTTACTAGCCACATTGTTGATGTACCAAATTCAAAATTTCATGATATTGTCATTGATTAATGATTTTTTCAGGAATAGAATATATTCATAATTGCATTGCATATGTACATCTCACAAAATTCAAGAGCGATGACCGAATTCGGTGTAAAACAATGCAAATTTTCTTAAAAAGTGGTAGAAGTCTAAAACATCTTTCGTCACAAAGTCTTTATACAACAAATGAGAAAAATATCCATTACGTACATGGTACAATGAATCGCTTTTCTGATGATTCTTGTAACCTAAAAAAATATAATAATTCAAACTGCCGTAAATCCAAAACTACACTATGTAGTGAATTCTAAAGTGCTATGTCCCATAGGCACATCATATAGGGTAGGTCGAACTTCCATTTTATCCGGACACTCTTAACCCCTAAAGGCCCATGATGTTTTGGGAGCTTGAAATCCCAACACTGACCACTATGTACTAATGCGGGTACGTCCAATATTTTTGGAAATTTTTGATAACTTCAACCGTAGGATCTTGAAGTAGACTACCATAGGTAGTAGTGTGAAAATTTTCAACCGTTGGATCATCACTGGATGTGAGATCATAACATTTGAAGTTGACTGTAAATTTTTTTTGGCCTTGACCGTAAAAGCCGAATCGGCGGCCGTGGGCCTTTAGGGGTTAAATTAGTGCTACCAGCATTTCTCGGAGGGTCCATAAGCCAATGGGATTTTTTCCCAGAATCCCCAGAATTTTTTATTTGGACCCCCTGACGATCAATTTTGATACTTTTGAATTCAAAAATGGAGACTGCAGCCCCGGACAACTATGGAAGCCTACTCTTGGCATCTTAAGCCTATACATCAAAAATTTAGGGGGTTCTATACCCTTCCCCTCCCTTGCCCCGGAAAACACTCATAGCACTCATTTTATCCACACCAACCCCACAAGGGTTAGGTGTTCTTCTTTATTTATTTGAAACATAAAGTCGGTGATGGGGATTTGAGAGGTACCGTACAACTTGACGCCATAGCCTTGTCGGCATCCCATTAATAACCGGTACGCAAGCATTGACTTATCACTTGGTCGTGTCCGCATCGACGTGCCACCGCGTCTGATCGTTGACTTTCAGGCCATCGCCTCCAATTCAAGCATCGTCCTCATCAAGGATAGCAAGATGCAACTAGACTCTAGTTGCAGAAAGGTTTATTTAAAAAAACAGAACAACCTACTCTGCTTTTTCGGTTCATGATTGTGTTCCTGTCAATTGATTGTTTATTCCTCGTCAAAGGGTATAAATCACCAGAGCAGCTCTTCAGTTCCAATTCCTCAGTGACAAGTCCTCGTCCACATCGAAAGGCTCTCGATCGATAGTCAGTAAAGTTACACAGTTTAGATTCGTTACTAGCAAGTTAGTCCAGCGATGGCGAATTACGCAGGAAAGACAAGCTTGCTACTACTGGTGGTACTGGCGCTCGTGGCGGTGGTGGCGGCCGGTGGGGACTCGCAGTGCGCCAAGAGCTTCGCAGTGAAGGGACGCAAATTCAAGCTCCAGAACCGACCCCTCTCGCCAGGCGAAGGCGTGGTGTGCCCCGAGGGCAACCCCAGCAGCACCGTCACGTTCTGTAATGTGGGGAGCAAGTTGAAGATCTTCGGTAACTTCGCGGCCGCGGACCTCGGCGTGTGCGACCCCTCGGTGAACCCCTACACTCTGCCCGCGGGCGCCCTGGTGCCTTACGAGCAGTACGACGATATTGTTGTGCTCCGCCCCGAGGGACGAGTGCCGTCCGCGTTTCGTGTGATGGTTTTGAATGGCAAGAATATTGCGTTGGGTCTTAGTGGTCAGAGATATGGCGTCTCCACCTTAGTCGACGCCGGCCCTGCCAATTGCTAGCTAACCAGCTCGACACTGGTGTATCACTAGCCCGGTCGATTCGGTATTCCGGTCCCAGTCACCTTGTTCTATAAATAAATAAACTGCTCGCCTCTGTCGACATACAACCCACTTGTCACTTTGTCACATCAAACCTGTCCCAAGTTGTGCATGTTTTCGGAAATTTTATTTTTGATCGATTCGAGCATACCTGAGATGGAAGTTTTAGTGGCTGTCAAACCGGTTCAGTTATCGACCCCGGAATTCTTCTTGAATCTCTTATCTCTGCTTACATGCTTCCCACTTGTCGGTGGCACTTTTGTTACTGAATCATACCCGACTGTCCCAAGTTGTGCATCTTCTCGAAAAACCTTGTTTTTGATCGACACAAGCACGCATCGACGGAGGTAATTTTCTTATTTGGGTAGCTATCGATCCGGTTTCTGTCCCCTTGGACTGTTTCAAGGATCGCTTGTTGGTGTCTACAAGTTCCTCACTTATCAAGAGCACTTCAGTGTCCGATTTTGATTTTGATCTGTACGATCAAGCATTTCTGCAAATGATGAAGTATGATGCGGTGGCCACACTGGGATAAAACTCACTAGTCCAACCTCCGACTGCAGATCGAAAAGCCTGCTGAACTGACAGTTACCAATTTCGGACCACACCGAAACGCTGGAACATGAAAAAGGTTTTTCAATTTTAGAATGCTCTTTTCCTGTTCATGGTGTGCACAGAACACCAATATTAACATAATTTATAAATGATCTTATCCTCCATTCTCCAACTGACTGCCGGTAGCAAAATGTTGGCGTTTATATTTAGGAGATTCAGCCTCGTATTCTGTTCCGAACGTCTGGACCGCCGGTCCAACTGGTAAATGCACATCAGCGTGGCTTTCGTACGAGCATGTGACTGGTGATGGATAGTTGACATCGATGTGATATTTCCATAAGCCAAGATCGTGTATGCCGAAAGTTTCATTCTTATTTCCGTTAAGTTAAGTGATGCAATGGATCGGTCGAGATCGGATTCGTTCGGCAGTGATTGCGGCAGTGATTGCGAATCCTCCGCCGACGTGACTGTGCATGCGTTCTCAGCTCTTGTGAGTGCGCCGAGCCCTGTTTCAGAAGAAAAGAGCACTGTAGTAGCCTATTGATAGCTGTGTTGGGACTTGGGGAATTGAAGTCTGCATGGGGAGTCCAGGTCAAGATAGATAGAAACTCCGGTCCCTTTCTAAGGGGCCGACGTGAATGAAGTGTCCGTTTGTAATGCTAATATCCTGATGGCCACCGGACAAGGGGAAATTGGAACAATAATACTTCCCCGTTCAGGTCAACATATTTCAAAAACTTTAAACCAATTATTGTATTAATGATTGAACTAATACACAATGATCTAGGGCAAGTTGCCTTGTCCGGCTACGGGAATCTCTAAGTCAAGTCACTCACATGAGTTCGAGCCCAATTGGTTGCTCAAGAACACATTAGAAAATTAGTAAAGTGGGGGACAAATTCTCCATATATGAAGCCCTTGGGGTCGCTTTATAGAATGAAAAACAAGGTCAGGGGGCCAATCGACAAGAACGTGTGGCCAATTCATATTTTTAGTGCGGTTCATGCTTTAGATTTGTTCACAATAGAACACTCCACTAAATTTATAGTCTTGTAATAAAATCAAGAAATTACCCGGATATTATGAAATTGACCCTTCCATTTTTGTAGCTTCCAGTTTTTGGACACTACTAGGAATTGTGTCCTGAAATGTTGATTGAATTATATGTCTAATATGATATAAGAGACTTGTGTCTGAAATGACATAGAAGTATGTCATTTTCGACATAATTATATCTACAATGACTTATTATTATGTCATTTAGAACACAAGTCTCACATGTCATATTGGACATGTAAGTCCAATCAATATTTTAGGACGCAATTCTTACTAGTGGGACCATGGGTCATGTTATTACTTGTCTTCTACTTAATATTCCGCTAAAATGGGACGTCTCAACTTTTTGGACTATAGTTCAAAACCATGTTATATTTCAAAATTTGAAGGTGATATATGGAGTATGATTATTATGATTATAAATACAAGTGATATTACAAAAATTGTGACACTACAGAGTACATCATTGTGTAGGGATGCAAATGTAAGTTCTAGTGTGACAAAATGGCACTTGGAATAGTGCCATTTTCACAGAATTGAGGTTTTAATTGGAATCCATCCCGAAATTAACGCTGCAATTTAACGGTAAAGAATAAATGTCTCCTCCAAAATCATCTATTTCATCATTTTTCTTATTGCGGAAACATCATTGCAAATCCGATAGAAAAAGTATTCTTGAATCGATTAATTTTCAAATAGAAAGTTATTAAATTTCATCTTAAGACTATGATTGTGTAAAAAATTCATGAAAAAATAATTTGATTCCACATTATTGTCTTGCAATGGTAAACATGCTTTTATTTGAAAAAACACAATTGAAAGCTACCTTTACTAAGATGCATGCTATTAATTCATACTTCATTATATGGGTTTGAAATATTTTACCACGGAAATTAGTCTCAATTTCATACATGCCCCAAGTAGATCTGTCAAAAATGAAATTCAAAAGAAGAAGTATTGGCACTTCAAAGTTTAAGCCCTTTATTCAGAATGTTGTTTTTCAACACTATGGATATTTAGAGGTTGAGTATGTAAAGAAGAAAGTTTGTGTAGATCTCTAAATATACTAATCACCTTAAATTCTTGACATTGTAAAGAAAAAGGTTTAAATACTCAATTATGGTTCTAATATTGCCAACCTATGACAACCAAGTGAAACAATTAGATTGTTGAAGTAACTTGCAATATTTTTCGAAGTATTTGTAAAGCATGGCACTACCACGTATTAGGTTGAATGAGGTTTTTATGAAAAGGGTGTGTTAATTTTGTCAAATCAACCACTCATTTTTGGATTTGTAAATTTGTGGACACTCCTTCAAGTGTTAAGCTTACATTAGCATTGCTAAATTTCACCTAAAATCTTGAATATGGCTCATCGCCTATCACGACCAAGTCAATACCAAGGGGGTGCTTCATACAATGTCTTCACTGCTCAAGTACAACCTTAAAACTTATCAATATTTTGAAAAATATATTTGTTTATACAAGTTATTTTGCTAAGATGTTTAAGTGTTTCATGCATATTTCTATTACTTGTCTATATAAAAAACATGAAACTTTAGGTTTCAGACATATATTTGATTGGGTCTTAAAATTGTAGAGGATACATCTATATTAACATGATATTGTACAGAAAATAATAAATGATTATGTAGTTTTTTTTTTCTTATTAGTGATGATATTACGTTCTTTCTCAAATTTATGACTTCAATAAGCATGCAATTTGTGAAGGTTGTGAGATTTGAGTTTAATAAGTGCCGATATTGAAATAAATCCAAAAAGTCTTGTAGAATATCATCATTTATTACATTGATAAGCATAATTAAATATGTAGTATGAATGTGGGTAATGGATCAATATGAAGTTGTTTAGGTTCATGTCTCGTACTGAAGTACTATCTATATCAATATAATATTTTTTATTAGATATTGTCTTATTGCCACCTTATGCATTTATTATTAGTTGACAATTTTTTCTTCTTGTTTGATGTAGGGGAGCAATCCAACTAATGACTGTCAAGTATGTGGCAAAGGCATTCAAAAGGTTAGCTCAAATTCAATATATACAACTATTGAGATTCGAACATTAAGAAATATGTTGCAAATTAATATGCATTAGTATATATTACCTCATTGTATTTTTATGTACATTAAATCCATATCCACGCAAATTTACAAATAAATTTGTAATCTTGATTTTGTGAAGTTATATGACAAATCCGTGAAGACATATATTTATAGTTTATGTGGGAAACCCTTTTCAAAAATTCAACTTCCGAAAGATAGTATAGCAGGTCTAGATTGCAAACTTTAGTATATTTGCATAATTAGGTCTAGATTGCAAACTTTAGTATATTTGCATAATTATGTCATATGTTATGTACATAATTTCAAGAATGTTTGGCTATATGAATATTGTGAAATTTTGTACTTCTAAATATTAATTTGTTTAAATAGGTCTACACTTACTACAACCATTTATAGTATTACAAGTCTTTATACCAATGGGCCAACCCTTTGCATTTGATTTGAGGTAAGAGATATATAGGTTTTTATACTTTTAATATTTACATTTATTGTAACTTTTGAAATTGATCACTTGTGTCTAGACAAGAGGCCATTTAATTGTAAATGATATCACATCATGAATTCAAGTAGTTTCATAATTGAATATTTTATATAAGTATATGATCACATGCAGTTTAGAATTTATTCCCCGCACCATGTGTTATACATTGGGAATTTCAATAAATTTGGAACTAAGCAAGCTGAATCCTTGGAGCAATTTGATTTAGTATATGTTACTCATTAGTAATGTACATAGCCAAATTTAGGTTGATGCGTACTTACTCTAACAAATACATGTAATATAACAAATTCATGTGCACTTGTTGTACTCACAAGGATGGCACTTGACAATTTCCCAATTCAATAAATATGGTGTTTACTTTTCAAGTTTGATGTTAGTGGTTTTGACTTATATTATCATGAAAGATATATTTGAGTATGGTAACATGCTCAAAAATGGCACAATGTTTAAATTAGTAAGCTAACTGACGAAAGGCTAAGAAAGTTAAGTGCAAAAAAACAAAAACACAAAGTCTGTAGGAGATTGTACAAGCTGGAGTAAATAAAATTTTGATTAGAATAGTTATGAATTTGGGTAGTAAGAATGGTAGATGCTCCTAAATCCTCACACTCTAGAATGTACACCATGGGGGTCATTAATCTTTGAAGTTGGAGTTCTATTGTACTTCCTCCTTGTATTCTCCTAGTGTGTTATTTTTAATCCAGTGTGGTTTTTAAGTATCCTACCTTCTCAATCATCTATATTTATAATTATCTATCAAACTAAGAAATCTTTTCATGGATTTAGGGTTACCGATACAACAAATACAAGCCGAAAAATGTACTTTTCTACATCATTTAGTGATCTAAAGTCAACACCACTGCATTGTCAAATACCAATATCAATGGCAAGAATACTAGTCAATATCAACATACTTTAGAGTCTATATGATACATCTATATATACTCCATGTTATTAGTCATTGTTGTAATTAAATTTACTTGATAATCTTATTATCACTCAAATTAAAACTTGTTTCACATTGTGATATTACAAATTTTAAAATTCTCTTATATTGTCAAAGCATATTTGTATTACAGGTTATTTGTGACATATGGTTATCATTGTCAATCAATGTAGCTGAACTTTTTTCATTTTGTTTCAAGGGCATGGTTTTTCGGTAAGCTTTCTTTTTTCTTACATCAAATTATTTAAAATCTTAAGCAAATACTCATTAATTTTTTTGATACATAATGTAAAACAAATAGAAATTTATTTCATGTTATTATTGATTGCAAATTTATAGACTTATATTTATTGTATTTCATGAGTGTATAACGTGGCTTTCTTTGGCATGCAGTTCAATAGACACAATAGCTATAAATCCGGTTTGTAAGATTCGAAAAGTATTCACAATGCGCAATCAATTAAAGGATTTTGACTCAACTAATAGCTCTTTTGCTAATAATTGTGAGGATTATTTACCCCAAGAGCATGTCTTTGCACTTGATGTAAACAATACAACTCAAGTATTGGATGTGGCAACTCTACAAAAAAGTTTCAAAGGTTTAAATGATCTTACAAATAGTAAGTCATGTCAACAATGATAATTTTTATCAGTTGATCCCTTTTTATAACAAGAAAACCAAGTAATCTTCTTTAATCTTACTCACTATTAGTTTCTTGATAGGTACACAAGAAGAATCAATGAAGCTCCAGAAAGTTAAGATGAACAAGTTGGACACAAGACAAGTTAATATTTTTAGCATATTATGATAATTAATTTACCTCATCATTACAATCTCTACAAAATTCTTATATTCTTAATTTTTTCTCATGGTATAATTGTTTTTTAATGTTAGGAAGTTGATGTTGTCATATCTGCCTAGGTTGTAATTTTTAGAAAACAAAGTTTTTGTCATGTTTTCTTGCTAAATTTCTATCACACAATTTTTTTCCATCTTCAATGGTATTTGATCAAAATTCCTTAGTGATATTTAACAAATGCAGTTGAATTTTATATTTGTAAATGGTGCAAGATTATTCATTGTTAATTCTATAGAAGAACTAATGCATTGCATTCGAATATAGTTAAAAGTGACATAATTGTGTCTTTATGGTGATGTTTTGTGTGATATAGGTACATGTGGCATTTGGATCCAGAATTCCCTTAGCACTATCTACTATACAAATTAATACAAATCTTCCTTGTGACAATAAGCCTCATGTCATTAGAAAAAATCATAAAGAAGGAGAACGCATAGAAGCAACTCACCTTATCAAAAATTGTGAATTACCATCATTAATAATCAAAGAAGACCAAGCTGACAAACAATCGGTGGAAAAAACAGAGACGATACAAAATCTTCTCAAGCATGCCAATTCCTTCAATAAAAACCATCACAGATTTGGATCAAGAAGAGACCGAGGAATAGCAGATTTGAATGGGCTATCCCCAAGTGACGAGTATTGTGAAAGATCAAAGAATGTACAATTCATTAATGATGAGTTCAAACTACCTCCTCATATGATCACCTCAAAGGATATAAAATGTAAGTCAAATTCCATCACCGTTGAAGATGACAACTTTTTGGTACAATCTTCTCCTAATAAAGATCGTGTTTCAAGCACGATTTTCGAAGAGACTGAAACAACTATTGATCATCAAAGTCTAAATGATGAAGACGGCTCTAAACAAGCACGACACTTGAAAGCATTAAATTGTGAAACTTTGAACCCTTTGACATTAGAGACAAATCTAGATAGAGAAGGTTGTGAAGAAACAACGTTAACTTCTAAGAAAAAAGCTGAAGATGCCAAATCACTTGAATCAAGACTAGGTCTCGGAAAAAACACACGAAGGGGTTTTAATTCTGATAATGAAAAAAAAAAAGAATATAAACAAACAAGATATCTAGACTCTCCACCTGGAAGTCCTCCTTGTGGTTGGAAAAATTGCACTAAAGATGATGAAGTAAAGCCTTTAAAAATAACATCATTCTTCAACAAAATTTGTGATGACATGAATAATATTAGAAGTTCAAATGACACTGATGATAGTTTACATTCAATGGCTTCATTTGATGCCATAGAAGATTATGGAGATTCCAAAGAAGAAGGCATAAAATTGCTTACAAATGATGATGCGATATACAACTATAAAAAAAAATCTATGCAAGACATAGAGAATATTATATCAAATGTTAACGATGAAGTTCTTCTAGGAACAAAAACAAATCTAGCAAAATCAAGTGTTGGGGATTTTGATTCAATGTTTCAAGATTCAAAATTTGGGAATTTAATGTCATATGAAGATTGTGGCATTGGGAACAAAATGTCGTTAGATAATGACATTAAGCATGTACAACATCATCCTTCAAACAGTCCATACAAGTCTTTCAATCATAATGATGATATCAACAAGTATATATGTAATGATTTCATACCAAAAAATACATGCATCAAAGACAACATGAAAGGTATAACATCATCGTCTATCAGGAATGAAAAATAAATAGTACAAGTTGTAATTTCTTGTAAGTATTGTAGACTATATACATAGTCAAAGACAATGATAACTTGTAAATGTCTGTACCAACAATAAATATGAAATACAATGAATTGGTGCTAGATTCAACATTTGGCACAAATTCTTGCGAGACATTGGGAATATCCAAAACTCTCAAAAGTGAGGTAAAACCTATACTTATTATAATGATTTGAGCTTTTAGGTATCGATTATTGATGATGCTCAAAATTTCTTAAATTAGTCCAAAATAATCTCAAACTAGCAAAAGAGGGTGGTGTGAAGCCTCTAAGAGGAGTGTCTGGGTCACGGATTTTATTTACTATTAATTCTTGATGCTACAATGATGCACAATGTGGCATTATGTCATGCTATATATGAGATGTCAAAAAAATCACTTATACTAAATTATTTCATATATGAAATATTGATGGATAAACAAATCTTAAATGTAGGATGGAGATATTGAAGATTGTAAAAAGGATCTTGTTTCTTCATATAAAACTTATAATGATTGTGATTATTTTAAATCTAATGACAATGAAGATTTGAAGGTGTCTATAAATAAAGGTTTACCACAATTGGATTCAACATACAAGTGAGTAATATTTCTTATACCATTTGGTACTGGAAGTTTTTTGTACATTACGAATTAAAGAGTTGTTATGAGCATAATTTGTGTTGTCATGTTCAATACAAACAAATAGATGGTGGAAATCAATATAAGAAATTTACTTGAATTCGTAGCTTTGCCAATGTAATGCATGAGGTTTGTTTTGTTTTATATAGAGATATAGAGACTCCAACCTCTCTTAAAAAAAACTCATCTCCATCTTTAGAATGTAAGGATTATAGTGAAAAGAAATGTGAACCGCTTCTTGAACATGAGAATCCAAGAATAAAAGATCTCAACTCCACTTTGAGACATAAAGGTACATTTCTTAATAAAATAATATCAGTCTTTATTCTTTACTTTAGTCAAAACTCTTACAACATCATATGTAGGAATTTCGTCGTTTAATTTTTTTAAATGTTGAGAAATAATGTAATCTAGAAGAATATCAGGTAGAGTATTAATTGTTTGCATAACTATTTGTTTCACTATAGTTCTTTATCTAGATTGGTTTGTTTGTAGTCTCCAAATAGTAATATATGAATATAATTGTCTTTCATATCTCTACGGTAATAAATAAGTGTACAATATATATAGTTGAATTTTTTAATCATCCATATAACATATGCTTGCATTGTTGGTGCAGACAATGAACGACCAAATGATGATTTGGATTTATTATATGATCCTACTTTAGATTGCTATTATGATCCAAAAACTAATAGATACTATGAACTCAAATAGAAGTCATTCTTGGATTCATTGCTTGTTATATTGTGTAACAAGCTTAGCTATGAAAACAATTTGTGTGGATCAAGTGCAACCACACTTGTGACTATTGGTGCTTTAAACTTGACCAAATTTTCTATTATTTAGTAAGTTTTCAAGTACTAAAATTAATAAAATTCTTGACAAGGCCAAAAAAATCTATTATGCTTATTTATAAGAATGAAAAAACATACTCTTTCTAATTGGAAGTAAATAGGAAGAAAACTTGACTTCTTAAAAAACATATAGCTCCTATATTACTTATATGTTTAAATAATTGTTATCCTTAGTAATATCTAGACTAAGCTATATAACTGGCAAGAACTTTATTCCAATGTTTTTGGATATAATCTTATATTTGTTTGCAGTACTCCACATATTACCTTCACAATGGTCCTTTTTCAAAATTAAGTAGCTTATTGACATCCACAGCAATGAACCACCTTCCAAATTACAGCACCTTCCTGTAAAGTAAAGCAACCTTGAGGATGACGCTTATGGTGTTATAATCATTATTTATGGTGTGAAGAGAAGGATTGAAATCCTCAACAACGTTCTCACCTTTTGTCAATGTAATTGTAAGAAATTTTTTTAAACCCAAAAGTAAGCTAGAAGCTTAGATAAAATATTTTTAATTTAATATTATGTTAAATTTTAATTAGTTAACATAATATAATTTTTAGTATAGTGTGTTCAAAAAATATAATAAACTAAGTTTATATTTGTGAACACATATTTTAGGAAAAGGATTTCCTTTTTGTACACTATATTGTTAACTTCTTACTTGTATTGTGTATGTGTACCAGGATCCTTTCTATGTAACAAAACGAATAGCCATGTGATGATTAGACATAGAAGTATATAAGGTGACTTGATTTATGATTGACCCAACTTACTTTAGATCTCAGTTGATGAACAAGAGTACATAGAGATTAATACCTAAGGTGATGAATTATTCATAGTTGAAGTGATGGAAAGCAGTTACAATCATATCTGCAACTCAATACAAGTATATTGAAGTTATGGTGTTACCGGTGTAGAATGGTAAATAGTGTAAAATATCATATGTGGATGAAATGTTCAAAATCATTTCAAGTCAAACAAATTTGATACAATGATGTCATTTTTTATGACTTTTCTTTCCAAGAATCCTCATGTTAGTTTCAACGATGCTATGGATAATGACTTATTCTTTGAAGATGAAAGTGGCTAGTTTGCATTGTGTTAGAAACAACATCTACAATTTTTCTCAATCACTAATTAAAAAATAAATTATATTCTATCAGCTAGATGGGGTGAATGGGGTGAATGGGGTGAAGCTCTTAATGTATAATCTCAAAAATATCCATTTGTTATTGTATTTGAAGCCCTATCAAATTTCTTGGCTCAAAAAATAGCCTTTTAGTGGTGAAAAGTGCCAAAACGTCTACGAGGGGAAAATAGTCCAAAGCTAGACAACTTGCACTCGAATCTATGCCTTGCCTTCAAAACACCTTTAATTTACTGATTTAATTTAGATAGTCGGGCATTTTATTCTCACTATGCAATTGAGTATGTAAAACCTCGTCAATTATACTTAAGAATATAGTTTGGCACATTTAGAGGAAATATCGTACTATACATGTCTTCATTTACGTATATTGTAGTGTAAACTACTCTTTTGATAATGTTCCCTAAACAATATGATACAACTGTGTCGTACGAGGACATGCATGCAACATGATTGTATTCTTTAAGTAATCAAAGCTAATTGTGTAAATCGAAGTAATGAATTTGTGAAAGCCTCATCATAAATATGGTCTTTATTTGAATACTGACAACTTTCTAGTTGGAATATTTTTAACCATATAACTTTGGTATTGGATTTAGTGTTTAATATTTATTTGTAAACGTATAAATGTAACATGGGAAAGATATGCAACATGACAATTGTTGTATTTTGAGTGATTCTAAGACACACACGAATGACATGACCATGTTGAGTGACTTTTAGGCACAAACTACCTTTCAATTCGTGTATCTCATAAAACCTTTGACTCACCTGAGAGTCTGTAAGCAACTACCATCTTCCTACATATCCTATTTATTTTCAAAGCCTTGTTCTCATAATTACGTAAGAAACTGGATTCAGTTGATCGAGAATTGTTCGTCATACTTCAACTCCTTGACTGGAATATTGGTTGTTATTACGAGGGGCAAGCTATTAATGGGGAAAGAGCTATTAATGGGGCCAACGTATGACAAAATCCTCAATTTTAATTGGTCCATTTGTTGAAATTGGCCTCAAGAGCTTTATATGGGGAGTCAAACCCAATTTTTAGAAATTATATTATAATAGGTGGGAGACAAGTTATGACATGGCCCATGCTCCAAAAGTCCAGAGATACAAGAATTGAAGTTCAAATCATGGCCTAGAGGCCGTTGCTTGAATTTAATACAACATCAATATTTCACTAAAAGATTTTGATGTAAACAAATCAAAAGCATGGAATTTAGCTAATAATATAAATTAGCCCGAGAGCCTTGTTTTTTTCTTCTACATATTGGCCCCAAGGGCTTCACACATGGGGGAATTGGACCCCCCTTTATTAACCCATAAAAATCCTGGAAAACCAATTCGGTTTTTTGAGATTTTGGGCAACTCATTTTAAGAAAATAAGTAGATATTTTTGCCTAAGATTTTTACTGGGTGCTCCCCATAGTGTAATGTGTACAGTATGTGATAAAATTTGCAAAGCCAAATTTTAATTTTAAAACTTTCATCTAGAAATTTTAGGTTTCAAGTCCAAAACGGGTTGTTTAAGATTAGCTTTTTTAAGTTTTTTTTTTTTTTTTTTTTTTTTGAAAATATGTTTGTTACCAAATTATTATTCAAATTCCAAAGTGTCCAAAGTCAAAAAATTTACCAATTTTACAAGGGCAGTCTCCAAAACTTTTAAAATCGATCTTCACAATTTATAGTAATTTTACAATTTTTTCTTTCAAGAATTGCCAAAATTTGGGATTTTGGATTCTTTCCAAGATTTTTTTTTTTTTTTTTTTTTTTTTTTTTTTTTTTCAAAAGTCACATACTCATAAATGCACCTACTTACCGTTCAACTTTTTCTTAAACTTCACACATCATATGTGGTGCTTGTTTTACTATATTGTTATTTTTAGACCTTCTTTCATAAAATAATGCACATTAAGGTCAAAAAGTGGAATGAGTCTCTAAAATTTTGCATGAGAATACCCAACTTGATTACCTACATGGAAAAAAACGAGGGATAAATGTTTGGAGTAACAATCATCAAGTTGCTCTTGGCACCATTTAGACAATGCCTCTCGGACAATGGCAAAAAAAAGTGTTGGACAAACTTTGATTGTTACGATCTCACAAATGACAAACATTCAACGGTTGAAATTTTGACTAGTTCTTTGTATACAAGTTAGGTACAAGATCTTACAGTTCAAAGTCTAAAACAAGAAAAAAAAGTTTCTCCATTTCCCCATTTCCCAACAGAGGTGAAAAATTGCAGTTTTTGGTTTTGGAGGTCGAGGAAATGCTTAGATTTTTAGGGGTTAATTGTTTAGTGTGTGTTCCAAGTGGCCCATGGAGCCAGTTGGGCTCAAAATGTGTGTAAACTTGCTTGAAGATTTGTTGTGTAGAACATCGTGAAAATTATTCTGAATTTTACATGATCTACTATAATTTTATCACAAGATTGCACGGTTGAGATCTAAATAGCCTATCTTTATTCTCATTTATGATACTTTTCTCTCTTTTCATTCTGTCTCGTTTTTAATAATTTATATTTTACACACATAGGCGTAGAGCCCATGGCAGTTATTTATGACACTTTTCAAAAACTTATGTTTTTAAGCTAAAAAAAGACCTAGGATATCTTAGGGCTTAAAAGTAAAGCCCTTGCTACAGTCCGGTACGTAACCCTATACAGTATACAACATGCCAAACTAGTGGCCGAATATCCACGTGCACTCGTGCAATTGTGCACTACAGTGTAACATTTACCATCATCATTTGGATGAAGAATGCATAACGAAAAATGGATGAAATCCAAATCATCATCACCCCTATTCAACGCTGACTACTCATTGCCCGGGAGAAAGTGACCCTGGACAGAGCAGTTCGTCCAATACCCGGCCGCCCGGATATAGACCCCATGCCCACGGGTAGGATCCGGTAACCGCGCACGTCGTCTCCTTCTCCGTGACTTCGATGGTAAGGGAAGCTCAAGGACACAGCCAGAGCTCTTTGCTTGCATTTTGAATCTCATCGCAGCAAGCAATGGCGAGACGGACGCTTCTAGTGTTGCTGGCGACATTGCTGCTGCTGGGATCCGTGGCATGTCTGGCGAATGCCACCGCCTCCGCCGAAGCTGCAGATGATGTGGATTTGATGACAGACGAGGCGGCGTTGTTGAACGCCGAGGATGACGGTGGCGAGGATGAGGAGCTTGAGGGATCTGGCGAGCCTGTGGACGAGAAGGATGTTGTCGTCCTCGGTGGAAAGGATTTCGCCGAATTCGTCGCCAGCAATCAGTTCGTCTTGGCAGAGTTTTACGCCCCCTGGTGCGGACATTGTCAGTCGTTGACGCCTGAGTACGCTAGAGCCGCCACCGCGCTCAAAGACTCGGGTGTGAAGCTTGCGAAAGTTGACGCCGTTGAGCATAGCGATCTGGCTCAGGAGCATGGTGTTGAAGGATATCCGACATTGTACTTCTTTGTTGATGGCGAGAAGCGGCCCTACAATGGCGGACGCACCAGGTCTGTACTCTCTTTCAAAGCTCAGATTGACGTACACATTTGCACTTGCGTGTTGTTTTTTTTCCAGAATTAGATTGTACAGTTACTATGAGGCAATTCTATAACACCTATCTGCATCTGATTATACAATGAGTTATTACAGAGTATAGTCGCTCACAATTCACTGGATTGCGTTCCACGAAGTGTTAAGAGAGGTTTCAGCGTTTGCGTTCCGAGTTAATGAATGCTCGAAGATGCTATTACGCGTTGTTTAATGCATTTCGTGCTCTGGTTGATTTTGTAATCGGGCTCAAGAGACATGCTTCTGTATGCTCTTTTGATTCCCCACCGGGATCTTGACCTTTCGATTAGTGATAAAGATAGCAATTGTTACTGAATTGGAGGGATTCGCATGATTTGGGATATCGAATCGCGCTCCGAGTACTATAAGTTTCTATTCTGCGAAGTCCATTAATCATCGTGCTGAATTTGGTAAAATTGTATCAAAGATCTTTGTAGATGCTGCTCTGTGGACAGAGTATCTGCTTGATTTCGTCAGGTGCTTGTCTTGAGAAATTCAGTCACGTATTTCTCAAGAATGCAGTGTGGTGTTAGTCCTTTCCGTTTTTCGAACCTCCGAGTCCTATCAGTAATTATTAATCGTGATTTTGCAGCGATGAGATTGTTGCGTGGATTAAGAAGAGGACTGGTCCTGCCGTCAGCACCATTAAGTCAGCTGCTGATGCGGCTGCATTGTTGGAGAGTGAGGGTCCTAACGTCATCGCCTACCTTTCAAGCGTGGAGGGTGCTGATGCAGAGGAGTTCGCTGCTGTAGCAAGGCTGGAGGATAATGTCGAGTTCTATATGACCGCGGATGAAAAGATTGCGAAGGAGTTCGGTCTGAAGAAAGCACCTGCTCTTGTGTTGCTGAAGAAGCATGATGAGAAGGTTTCTACTTTTGGTATGTTCCGAGTAACTCTTAGGTTTAGGGTTTATGGTTCATTTTCTGTAACTGCTTACAGTCATGTGGCAGGCTAACGACTCATGGTGTGCGAAGGTCTAAGTATGCCTCAAAACTGTTGTTTGCGCAGATGGATCGTTCGAGAAGAGTGCTATTGCTGACTTTGTTGCTGAGAACAAACTTCCTCTTGTTATTCCATTTAATCGTGATACGGCATCAGTTATATTCGAGGGTGATGTCACTAAACAAGTAAGTTGGATTTATTCTTGCTTTTGCTTTCAAAGTCACTCCTGCAAAAGAGGAATATGTTCTCTATCTCCTGAATCTCCATTTTGATTACGTAGAGAAGCTAACTTTTCGCTTACTTTCACATCAGCTGCTGTTGTTTGCAACGCCTGCTGAGTATGAGAAAGTCCGCGCTCATTATGAAGAAGCAGCGAAGGCTTTCAAGAAGAAGGTAAGACATGATGCATTTTTGAAGCATTTTGGTTGGCTTCATATTCGGCCTTTCAAACCTGCTTCTTAAACTGCACAAAATTCGATTTGTGCAGATTACTTTCGTCCTCATTGATCTTGCGGATGAGGAGGTGGCTACTCCCGTTTTGGATTTCTTTGCACTTGAGAATGAGGACACAAAGGTACTCTTGAATACTCCACTTGTCAATTTTTTATATTAATTAATCAGGTAGTTGCGTGTAAGTATTTGTCCTCGCATTGCACAACACGTTGACCACTCTCGAATGATATTGACGTTCTGATCGCAGATAATTGGCGTTTCTCAGTCGACACCTTTTCAAGTATCGGATTGTATATGAGCTGTATTGAACTGTGTTCTCATGATTTTTGTTTGCAGATCATTGGATTCGTTTCCGAGGAGTCTTCTGGCAAGTACTTATATGAAGGAGACTTCAGCGTGGATTCCATCAAGGTAAATTTTCAATGAGAAGCCTCTACATCATGCACATCAGTTGAAGCACGTCAATGTATCAATTTAGCGTACTCTAGCTGGCAAGACATAACATTGTTGCAATTTTTATTGCAGAAATTCTCGGAGAAGTTTTTGGCTGGAGAGCTTACTCCATTCCGCAAGTCGCAGAGTCCACCTGAAACGGTAAGTCGGATGTGCTCTTCTCTTTTCAGACTCTCTGATTTAGTAAGGATCGTGGAATTTTATTTTCACAATATCCGTGTGGTCGGCCAAGATCAAGCTAATGGTAGACTGGTTGGTGTTTGCAGAATGATGGACCTGTGAAAATCGTCGTTTCATCAACTTTTGAGGAAATTGTTCTTGATAAATCCAAGGATGTCATTTTTGAGGTACTTGTTTGATCTGATTGTCTCCGTGTTCACCAAATAAGCTCCGTTGTTGAATTTTTTTGCTTAGTGATAAATTGGAAAAAGTCACTACCTATACTCGTGCTGATTCTCCTCTTCTTCAGGTGTATGCCCCATGGTGCGGCCACTGCCAATCTCTTGAGCCAGAGTACAACAAGCTCGGAGAAGCTTTGAAGAACATCAGCACAATTGTGATCGCGAAGATGGACGGCACCAAGAATGAGCACGAACGCATTAATGTACGCACGTTTTTATGCCTCCTTGATCAGGAACTTCGTAATGTGTAGACCGTGAAACGCATTCGTCTTTCGAAAGGTCTTACACCACTCACTTTTCGTTTACCTCACATGTGGACGTCTGGTTTGCAGATTGAGGGATACCCTACTATTCTCTTCTATCCAGCAGGCGACAAGACCGCTGAGCCAGTAAGTGATATCTCTAAGAACAGATCATGCTCTTCTGGAAATCTTACCAATGATAAGAGAATCTCGATTAATATCAAGTCTGCCATCCATATCCGTGTCGACATGCCTATTCATTGTGATTAATCCTAGATCTCGTTTGAATTGATTTCAGACCCCTCTTGACACGGAGAGGACAGCAGCTGGCTTCATCAAGTTCCTATCGGCTCATGCCACTCATAAATTCACAGCCCCCGAAGTGTCAGAGCCCGAGCCAGAGACCGAGCCTGAATTGGAACACGAACACGACGACGATGATCAAACAGAGGAGGAAGGTGAAGAATCAGTTGACGAGGAGGAGGTGAAGGATGAGCTTTAGATTTTCGGGTAAAACGTTCAGTAGCGAGTAAGTAGTTCAACTCCTGTTAGTTCAATACGAGAAAGCAACAACCATGGCAAGTCCTCTACAGCTTTGTTTATTCTATCCGCCACAGCAAAATGTGGTTATACCCGCATGCGAAAAGAGCTGCCATTATTAAAACGTAACATGAGGTGTTCGTGATTCATCAGTTTCTCTTTCCTATTATTTTTGCCTGTTGCCGACCAGAATGAATGTGGACTGGCCCAGGGAGATGTCACGGTTTTGCAGGGATTCAGGAGTGTATCGTAACGTGCGGGAATCCTTTCCAATTTTGTGTATTGGAAGGTGATTTTCGCCCAGCCGCCTCAAGGGGCAGTTTTCTTCACCTAATTACTTCCAGAAGTGGGCTGTCCTTTAGTTAAATCTGTCGTCAAGTTATATCAATCGTGGAATATCTTGGTTAAGTCTAAGAGTTATCCTCTTCAGTGGTAGGGATGATGCCACTTACTTGAGCTACCTTGGTTTGTACAGTGGGATACTATGGTTTGGTCCCTTCTTCAGGAGATTATTAATTCATGCAAAGGGATTCAAATTCCCGCCGAGTTTTAGTAGTTTCAAAAGCGGGTTTCTTGCAATTGTTACATTTCATATACTATACGTGCATGTGCATTTGGAACTACCAACAACCTTCAAATGTTCGAATAACCATTCACCCGATTCCGTCAAGCAATCAGATTACAGCGAACTTCAAACCACATATTGAGCTGTAAGTGGATAGAACGTTACTCGTGCGCACATTCCAATGTTCAGAGTCAAATGGCGAAACCAAAAAGGTCCATTGTGTTTGGCAAATCATAAACCCTACGTGAAGCTCCGTTAGGTTCATAGCCGCAGCCCCATCGGTGCCAGTTTGACATTAAGACTACAAGTTCTAGGTCATCCGATCGAGGTTTCTTACGACATTTATCGTATAAGCTACTTGAAGGCGAACTTTCTTCCAAATCGTTCCAAGCCCAAGACACGTCCAGAAATTCGTGCAACCAACTGCTGTAGTGCGACCTTACAGAAGAAATTTCCAAACACAATCATTTACAGTATGCGGCAATGCAACTTAGTGAGGTCAGCAACGAAACCAGGTCTTGATCGAACATCTATTCGTTCAATTCCTAAACTGCAACCACAATTCGATAAAGATGTAGACTGGGCCCCTTCCACCTAACGCATCGAGGATTGCTGCAACCATGGGCCCTAAAAAGAATGCAGTTCTCGAGTCCTCGGTAGCATAACAACGAGTATTCAAGAATCAAGTCACGATCTATATGGATTGTTTAAAGGAGAAAAAAATCAAGTGACACTCCTAATCATCCGAGATTTTCCTGGCGGATTCAACCTCCACGTTGCCTACTTTTAACAGATACAAGATCGCTTGAGATGCTTTCGCTTTGCGTGTTGCATTGATGGGCCCCGTGAGGGGCAATCCAAAAATTGGGGTATGCCGGTAAGTGTACTCAGCGCACGGTATTCTTTAGTAAAAGGCGAAAGAATAGTTCGCTCTGTGCTGAGCACCCGGCTGTGTACATCAGTAAGAGCCGTGTGTTGGCAATTATACAGGCTTCGTGGAAATGCGTGCAGTAACGAATATGGGAGAAGTGAGTGTGATCAAAGTACTGCAATGGATGACGACCTCCGGAATTTACACCCACTTCTTTTCCGTGGTGTTAAGAATCCTCAGTACGTTGTCACATATCCTCCGGTGCACGCCGTTTCGTTTCTTAGCTCGCCTGCTCAAAGTCCACGAGCAAGCTTATTTACCGATTCGGGTCAGTATGAACTCTGAACCCTATGCATTCAAATCTTGGAACATCAATTGATTGCTTCAATCTTGACTGTGGGCAAGGACATTGAGCATTGAAGTTTGAATGGCATTTCTTCAAGTCTCGTACAGGATCGCCATTCAGTGGCCGTAATAGTCACGTTTGCGTGCTCCGTTGAGCCAATTCTGTGTGGAGATTTTATGAATGTATATCATCATCCATATGAATGCTGAAAGTGATGCTTAAATCAGCGCAGACTGTGCTACCAGGATATTTCGTGCACGGAGTTTGAATTTCTGTTTCGAAGTTGGGATTGGGTGAGGGCCGCGCGGACGCGAGCCCCCTCTGCCACAAATTATGACGTGTATGCCTCCCGTAGGAAGATACTAGAGTCGCCCGGCCCGAAGTGCAATGGGACAAACTCCTCTAGGCCATCCACATTCGGGATCATGGATCGACCCCGCCCAGGTAAGTATCTGATTAGTGTCAATCTGGGATACTTGAATGGCATTATCGACCTACGACTCACCAAGACGTATGGGACATCAGCATCCCTTTCTCCAACATCGCCTTCGAGTGATGATAGTATTCTCGGTTGTGCATTTCGAAGAAGTCGAAACGCACCTGTTTGATGAAATCAATCAGTTGTAGGGAAATTCGGAGAAGAACTTCTGTTACTACAACTGCTTTTTGGATATGCACCGGTTATGCTAGGCGCTTGGACAGCATTGCTGTGCCAGGGCTCTCCGAGCAAAATCCGTTGCACGCACTTAGTTTTAAAGAACCATTCCTGATCTGCTTCGAACCTCATTAGGTCTAACACCTGACCCCGGTGTGTACATGCACATTCGTGCTGTACATGCTTTCAATCAATTCAGAAACACGATTGCATCGATGGCGAGATCCAAGTACCATATCTGAAAGAAAACAACAGGATCACTGATTAAATTCACAGATATGTCATGGAACACATACATACACAGTATCCATATATTTGCAGCGTCGAATCTCACCAACCATTGTGCTGAGTGATGATTTGACAGCACAAACCGGCTTCATGTACAGAGTTTCAAAAGAAAAATGGGAGACAGTGAGCACATAGCTACGATTTGATATGAACTCGATCGACATGACCGGCGCCATGCCAGTTTCAATCGCTGTCCCGATCAATATTGTAACTAGGTCGGTTGCAATGTAAGGTTTTCCTTGAAGATATCAGCATCAGGTACTCTTGTGCTGTAGGATATTATCGACTTGAGCGTCTTGATATTATTCATTGATAGGTGTGGGCTGACTTTCTTTACGAAATCTGCGAGACGCCTGCACCCCAAATAATGTCAACATCCTTTGCAGACACGATGATTCGGTGACTGTGAGAGCCTCGTTTGTTAACGCGGCTTGATCTGACTCCAGGAGCTGGATGTTCAAAGAATTTTCACAAAAACTTCTTCATTACTCAACTCCAGGTCAAAATTTTGAAATCACTCTTAAATTTTTCCTGAAAGATGAACCTATCAAGCAAAAGGCTGCATTGCCAATCGTGTGATTTGTCCATCGGGAGAGATTTGGTGGGTAGTTATGAGGTTGCCTACTAACTTAAGGAAGGGCACAAGATCTTGACTCATTGGTTGTTCAAATAATGTTCATCATGCCTATGTAGGAAAGACTATAAAATCCAAGGCCCGAATTGTCATTTCTTAAAATAGTGTGACCTTAGTATCGATTAGATAATCTCAAAGGTTCAACTTCCTTGATCAATTTTGTACTGTATAACATACTGTATTACTCACATATTTTGCAATCAAAAACCTAAAATGCTTCGCAAAAGAACCATCCATCAAACAATCCAGTATCCTCTACTGTGAACAATAAACAACTACTGTACTCTTGACTGTGTTATAAAATTCTACTTTTCTTTATTCTACTTTTTTTTTTTCGATTGAGCCAATATAGGCATGTTCCTGCTCGTCAATCACAGCATCAGAGGTGGACAAGAGAGAACTTTCAGAGCATCATAGTGTACCATGAAGATCCGCAGCAATGTTAATTGTTGGTGAAAGTCAAAAGAGCATCTGGACGGTTGGCATTTACGAGTTACCGTCCTGAACCATAAATGAGCCCACTATATGACAAGCACATAACAATGAATGTTGCTCATCTGTGGTCAAAGGGGGCACACTCCAGCCACCGCCTCATTACAATTCGTGCTCCCTGCCAGAGATGCCCATGTCTGGCTCCTGCATTGAATCATAAAATATTGACTCACTTTAGTGGCGGTGACCGAATCAATTCGTGACTGCAGTAACTAAGGTAGGGTGCTGACCGTCCATGTTGTACGCAAATATGTACTCACAGGGTACATTCAATCTTGATCTATCTCACATTCAACTTTACCCTTAAACGCCCATGGGGTCTGAAAGGGGCAGCCCAAAATTGGATCACAGCCTCTTTTGGACTTGGGCATCATGAATGAACCAATCAATGATGAGCTTGCAACCTCCTACAAGGTTATGTACAATCCCAACCTACCTACCACAATCCTTTGAAAGCATAGAATCACTCAAACACAAATTGTGAATTGAATTGTAAAATTTCATTTTTTGAATGCATCACAAGAAGGTGACTAGTTTGACATCAAAATATAAGTGAAAAGTTGAGTACAGTGAGAGCTACAGAGCATATTCCGTAGAATAAAAGCCCCTCCGGCTTCATTGGGTGTTTAAGGGTTAACTGAACAAGCTCCAAAAGAACAAATTGCGGAGTGCGGAGGCAAGCTGGCTGCGAAATTGCATTGATTCATCATCTGCACTGGTCCTCTTCTTCAGGTGGTGAGTCCCTATCATAGCCCTGCAGGTAGTCTCATGCGCTTGTCTCATTTCATATTTTGTTGCATACGGATCCAATGTGTCCTTCAAAGTTGGGATTTTGGATAACTTTGCAGAAATACTAAATAATAATAAAATAAAAAATAAAAGTCTAAGTTGACTCTTGGTGTGTAAAAAACCTCCGATACGAAGTGAGAACTGTTGAGAAAAAAATACTGATTCTGGCATTTAGATGCTAGAAGCAAGGTTACTGGAGGACATGAATATTCCCGTATTTCCAGATTTGGCTATGTACTTCTATCTAAATTTATACGTACTTACAGAGGATTTTTTGTGCCTGTGAGCACCCATTATCAGAATATTGTAAATACTTTAGAAGTACAAAGAGTTTATGTGTATGTGAAAGATTCTTAAAATAAAGATGGCATATTCTTTGTACTCTGGTTGACCATGGGTAGAAGTACAACCCATTTGATGAATTAAGCTAAATAGTTCACTATTGAGCTTTGCAAACACTTTTTCTCTATTACCATAGTGTGGTTGGGGTACAATATCTTGGGACAAGTTGTCTGTAATTAGAGCGTTGTGCAATGTAGTATTATTTAGATTTTTTTGAGAGATAATTCCCGTAAGTTTGCCAATTACCAGTGTTTCTCTTAGTATTTTGTAATTTCCACAAAATTTTATATTAAAACGGTCATTCATTTCTATGTATTAACCCCTAAAGATCCACGATGTTTTGGGAGCTTGAAATCCCAACACATACCACTATGTACTAATGGGGGTACGTCCAATATTTTTGGAAATTTTTGATGATTTCAACCGTAGGATCTTGAAGTAAACTACCATTGGTAGTAGTGTGAAAATTTTCAACCGTTGGATCATCACCAAATGTGAGATCATAACGTTTGAAGTTGACTGTAAATGTTTTTTTGCCTTGACCGTAAACGCCGAATCGGTGGCCGTGGTCGTTTAGGGGTTAAATGATAACATTTACTTTTGTGGCTTGTTGGAGAAAGGGGGAGAGGAAGTAGAAATGACAATCTTGGATATCTTGCCATAATGTAGGAGAAGGTTATCATGAAAATACCATGAGGAGCACAATTGTTAGCCTGTCACACAATATTAATTTCCCTCACAACAGGTGATTTACGGAAAGTTCATCCATGTGGATTCCAAATTACACCGTGATTTCTTGCAAACTTTTGTATAGGGCAATCACTACACTAAATTTGATAATTAGTGTTAGATTATTATAAGATTTGAAAATGCTATAAGTTTTTACTTTTGTTTAAATTTTTTTGCCAAGAGCATTGATTCTGATACTATATAAGGACCCCCATCTTGGCCAATATAGTGGATAAAATTATTGAACAACAGTAAAAACTTATAACATGTTTATGTAAATTAGTGTATCTAACACCAATTATCAAATTTAGTGTAGCTCCTCAGGCAATACTGGAAAATAATCCCTCTCCTCGTTGGGCTCCACCCTCCTCGTCGGTGATTATTGCCCTGTACAAAATCTGAAACGTGAGAGAGCTGGGAATTGATTGAGAGATTGGGATGCGAGGCAGGGTATCTAGGAATGTCGGTCGCCAGAACTAGACCTCCACGCAATGGCAATCGGGCAGGGGCAGGGAGTGGGGGAGATAGTGAGATAGGCAATCGAGGGTGCTCTTTTATTGGAACAAGGAATGAAGGCGCAGTCACCAAGATTATGACTGTCAGTCTCTCTCTCTTTCTCTTTCTCTCTCTCTCCCCCAACCCACCTCCTTCACGTCCCAACAACAATCGCCGCAATTCGCCATCGCCAAAATCCACATTGCTCACTCGCCATAACAATCCACCAATACGCCATTCTCACCATTCACCCATATAGCTAGCTGATAAGGGCCGCGCGGGCTTTAGATGCTAGCTTTCGGCAACCTGCTGCAGTCAAGGTGCTAATTGACGATGGCTTGCTAACTGCATGGACGCACTCATGAATGATCGAGGTGATGCGCACCGTTGCTGATAAAGGTACGTAACCCCGTTTCTTGCATGAATTTATTGCTGCTGCAGGTGATATAGATCCTTTGCAGCTGCGGCTGCTCATTTTGCATAACCAACATTGTCTGGGTCTTCTGCGAAACTAGCATCGTCTGAGTTTCCTGCGAGCTAGCATTATCTGGATTGTTTACAGAACCAGCATTGTCTGAGTTTTTTTTCAGGACTAGCATTGTTTGGATTGTTTGCAGAACTAGCTTTGTCTGGGTTGGGATCGCTTCGCATCCTCTGGGTTTTTTCGCATGGTCTGGATTCTGTGCAAAGCCAGCATAGTCTGGCTATTTGCGCCTGATTGTTGAGGGATACATAATTAAGAACAGCGTGAGGATAGCTTAATTAAAGAGTGGAAGAAGTGGTGCTGGAATCCGGACGGTGTTTTCTGATTGAAGCTCAGGGCTGAGCGTAGGTTTGGGAGGCATGCAGCAAGTGAAGGTAGCGTACGGGAGGTTCATCTCTTTTGTTTCGGGCGTTTTGATCGAGCAATGGCGCCCCAGAGGTTTGACTTTGGGGAGTGGTGGAGCAAGGAGGAGCTACACCCAGTAGTAGTAAAGTTGGAGAATCCCAACTACTCACTCCTGGAGATAGCATCTCCATCAACAGCAACTCAATCAAATAAAAAGGAGTCTAACCGAAGCGCGAAGCAGTTGACATGGGTGGTGTTGTTGCGAGCGCACAAGGCAGCAGGCAGTGTAGCATGGCTGGCCTCCGGAGTAGTCGTCTTACTCGCAGCGATCAAAAAACGGCTCATTCTCGGCCAAGGATTGGCACGCCCCGCGCCTCACAAGAGCAAAATGCTCAAATTCCTCATCGCCTTCCTGGCGCTGGCGCTCGTCCTGCTCTGTGTCGAGCTCGGGCGCGTCCGCAGGCTCCCGAATGTTCGCTACATCTATGTGGGATGGTCGCACGTTCGTGCCTGGTACATTGCCCCGCCGCTCCTGAGACTGACGAGCTTCTGCATCTGGTTGTTCCTGCTCCAGTCCGTGGACCTCACTGTGCTCACTGTCTTTGGATATGTTTATATCAAGTGGAAGAAGATCAAGCCTGTTCCTGTCAATCCTTCCTTGGAGAGTGATGATGCTGAGAATCCCGACGCTGGTCATCCCATGGTGCTTGTCCAGATTCCCATGTGCAACGAACGAGAGGTACATTAGCATTCAACTCACAAAACTTTTGACTTGTGTATGATCTCACTCACTTTTGTTCACCTGGCTACATTGACATGTGAAAATTTTGTATTTGAGTTGCTCACTCTTGCCATTAGTTGCGCAATCTACTGAGCTTTTATGGTTATTCTTCTACTCCAAAATCTATGATCTTTCTTTTGTATCGGATTTTAGCCAGTTAGTTGCTCACTCTTACCTTAACTTAATTATAGAACTCTTCTACTCAATTTTTTCTACACAAACTGCCTTTTTTCTTTTTCCAATCATTCATTTGGTGAATCTCATCATGAGTCATTTATGAGTCATTTGATTCATGATGATTTATCTTCTTTTGTGCACTTTCTTCTCCATAATCCAACCTCTTCTCTTTTGTATCAGATTTTACTCATTCACTTGCTCACTCTTGTCATAAGTTGCACAAAATTTAGTGTCTTGTCTAGGATCTGGATCTTACCTATTTGTTGTGCTATTTTCGGGAAATTCAATGGTATGGAGGATGTGTGTAGGTGTACGAGCAATCAATTTCAGCAGTGTGCCAATTGGATTGGCCAAAAAGCCGCATTTTGATTCAAGTCTTGGACGACTCATCGGATGCCGAGACTCGTGTGTTGATAAAAAGCGAGGTAGGCAAGTGGCATCAACGAGGAGTCAACATTGTGTATAGACACCGCTTGGACCGCACGGGATACAAGGCGGGCAACTTGAAATCTGCCATGCAATGTGATTACGTGAAGGATTATGAGCTTGTTGCCATCTTTGATGCTGACTTCCAACCTAAATCTGATTTTCTCAAACGCACGGTCCCCCATTTCAAGGTCTGAACTCACCCCATATTCTCTCACCAAAACTCTACTCCTTACTACTTCTCTTTCCAACCTCAACCTAAAATCTTGTATTCCATGTGCCAATGTGCATAAAGTCATGTGCTCTTTTCTATACCAAATCTAAATCATGATACTATATCACAAAAGTTGAAGCAAATTTTCATCTTACAATCACTTTCTACTCTAGATTCCACCATCCTTTCTTTCATTTTGCATTCTCAACTATAACAATTTGGCAAATTAACTAACGGAATTGAGGTTGTTTGCTCTACCCGTGGAGTAAGTGAATGGTTGCTAATGAGAGTGGATGAATGCATTGCGCAGGACAATCCCGAGCTGGCGCTGGTGCAAGCGCGGTGGTCGTTCATCAACAAGACGGAGAATCTGCTCACGCGATTGCAAAATATGAACCTGACGTTCCATTTCGAAGTGGAGCAGCAAGTGAACGGCATCTTCCTCAACTTCTTCGGCTTCAACGGCACCGCAGGCGTGTGGCGCATCAAAGCACTCGAGGAGTCGGGGGGATGGCTGGAACGCACCACCGTGGAGGATATGGATATTGCTGTTCGCGCTCACTTGCTGGGCTGGAAGTTCATCTTCCTCAACGACGTCCGGGTCAGTCACCACCACCCACGATCTTCTTGTTCGCATGCTTCCAGGCATTGGTTGCATTGGAGCTCTTACTAACTTATTGATATTTGATGATTGTTGCAGTGCATGTGCGAACTACCGGCTTCCTATGAAGCGTACCGGAAGCAGCAACATCGGTGGCACTCTGGCCCCATGCAACTTTTCCGCCTCAGTTTCGGAGATATCATCAAAGCAAAGGTGCGTCATTCTCTTGAAAGTTCGAAACAGAAACGAGCATCAGATGAAGCTGAATCAATCTCTTGTGTGTCGGTGGCAAGATGCAACTATCATCAAAGGAGTGGATGTGAATCAAAAATGTCAAGATGGTGGATTGTGGAGTACTTAGAAAATGATCAAAGAGTAGCTAAATGGTTGAGATTTGCAATGGGAAAAGGACAGTCGCTTGAGCTCTTCATGATTTCATGCAAATTGGCACATGGAGTAACTCCCCGTAACAGAATTAAGAATTGAGGTTGAGAATTGAGGTTGGCTTTAGTATCCCCGATATCTTCAGAGCAAAGGTGGGTCATTAACAATTTCTAATAAGAAACGCACAGCAGATTAGGTCGAATCAATTTCGTATGTGTCGGTGGCAATGATGCAGCTGCAGTATGTTAAAGCGAATGTGCGTCATTCATAAATCTCGAAGTGGGGTCGGTGGGTGTGCAGATTTCATGGATGAAGAAAGCGAATCTGATCTTCCTATTTTTCCTGCTTCGGAAACTGATACTACCATTCTACTCCTTCACGCTTTTCTGCATCATTCTACCAATGGTGATGTTCGTCCCGGAAGCGACGATTCCGCTCTGGGTGGTATGCTACATCCCCATGTTCATGTCGTTTCTAAAAGTGCTACCATCGCCGAACTCATTTCCGTTTCTCATCCCGTATCTGCTCTTCGAGAATACGATGTCGGTGACCAAGTTCAATGCCATGATCTCTGGGCTCTTCGAGCTCAGTAGCGCGCACGAGTGGGTGGTGACCAAGAAAACGGGCCGGACCGCCGACTCCGACGATTTGGACGAATCTTCGATCTCGAAAGAAGTGCTCCAGCAGTTGCCTCCGCCTCCGAAGAAGAAGAATCGGTTGTATCGTAAGGAGCTTTTGTTGGCTTTTTTGCTTCTGGCTGCTGCCGCCAGGAGCTTGTTGTCTGCCCATGGCCTTCACTTTTATTTCCTCCTCTTTCAGGGTATTTCATTCTTGGTTGTGGGCCTTGACCTCATTGGGGAGCAAGTCAGTTGATCATAGCAAAAGCCTCAAAAGCCTTTACACCAATTCGTGAGGTTTTGACAGGATGTAGAAAGGAGCTCCCATGTATTTGTGATCAGGTCATTCATTTGTGGTGATACTATTTGATGACAGTATTTGGGACTGTGAATAAATTCCAAATTCAAGGTGTTTATGATCGAGAAATGATTTGAAGGCTGTCAGGTAATGGAGCTACTCTGAACATAGGAACTGAAGATAGGGGCGTGTAAAGTGATTTGATTTGCATCTGTTTCCTGGTATTGCTGATCCCGGTGTAGTGATTCGATCGGATAGCCCCAGAACAATGTTTGGCATGCGATTTGGTTTGTCTCTCGGACCATCCGAAGCTATGACACTGACATGAGCACACTGATCTGAAGGCCGGTGAATCCTCACGAGCTCGTCTCAAATTTTCCCCCTGCATAAGGTTGCTCCCATAAACAAGTACGTTTCGACTTCTAAAAAATGCAATAACGGGAATTGCTGGTTGCTTCCATTAAGCAAGTGCGTTTCGACTTCTTCGAAATGCACAAACGAGGATTGCTACTTGAATGCGATTTCATATAACGATGTCGAAGAAAGAGGTGAAAGCCGATGTCCCATACATCTTGGTGGGTCGTAGGTCGATGATGCCATTCAAGTATCCCGGATTGCGATTGCATGGATACTTACCTGGGCGGGGTCGATCCATGATCCAGAATGTGGATGGCCTAGAGGAGCTTGCCTCATTGCACTTCGGGCCGGGCAACTCTAGTATCTTCCCACGGGAGGCATACACGTCATAATTTGTGGCAGCGGGGCTCGCGTTCGCGCGGCCCTCACCCAATCCTAATAACTAATCCGGACTCATATCCTTGAATCACTGCATCGGAGTCATATCCCCGTCTCTCAGATGAACTCATTCCGCATGCTTCGGCAGTTTCGAGATTCATGTCCTAAGTGCATGTTCACGTTTCACACCTCACTCGTGAAGAGCCTCGAAGATCGAGGCTTAATTTCATTGCCTACACTTCTCCCATGTGTGTTGCTGCATTGCTTCTCACTAAGCCTGTATATTTCTCAACAAACAACAATCAGTTAGTGTAGCAGCCGGGACGGTGCTCAGCGCAGGGCGAACTATTCTTTCGCCTTTCACTAAAGTATACCTTGGGCTGAGTACACTCACCGGCATACCCCAGTTTTTGGATTGTCCCTCATGGGGCCCATCAATTCAATCGAAATCGCAAGTATCCGTAACAAAGTATCACGCAAGCACTTGATCTATCCGTGAGAGCAAGTGAGTCAAATCTGGTTTGTTCCTGAATGCGCATTGTCGACAATTGGCTAATTGTTTGAACCAACATCGTCATTTACCAGCATCGCATGCTACAGCCAAGCCCTTCTAAGACTCACAGCTTAGAGGCTCTCATATGAAAGTGGTTTCGTCAAGCTAATCCACTGATGGTGGCCTTTCCGTCTGATGAGAAGGGAGCCCAGTGTCCCATCCGGAGCTACCGAGAAAACTTCGAAACGAGCACACGGATGTGAAGGTCAGTGCTGGGTGGCAGCGCGCTACGAGGTGCACATACAAGAATGCTGTTAACACTTAAATGCGATTCAATAGAATGATGCCAACGTCCCATACGTCTTGGTGGGTCATAGGTCGATGATGCTGTTCAAATAGCCCTGATTGAGAAGTCGACGATACTTACCTGGGCGGGGTCTATCCATGATCCAGAATGTGGATGGCCTAGAGGAGCTTGCCTCATTGCACTTCGGGCCGGGCGACTCTAGTATCTTCCCACGGGAGGCATACACGTCATAATTTGTGGCAGCGGGGGCTCGCGTTCGCGCGGCCCTCACACTACCTAACTCTTAAAACAGCAATCCGAACCTTTTCTCATTATCAGCATTACGACACTGTCTCCGTCATTGAACACCCCCGTTTCAGGTGGCATCTTCAGCTTTCACCTCGACGGTCATGTCCATACAAGCCCTAGCTCTGTGGAAGACATAAGTGTAACTCGGCACTGAATGGCAATCTGCAGGAGACTTCACAATCTGGCCATTTAGTGCTCATTTTTACGCCCACAGTCCAGATCGAATGTTGCCTGATCAGTACACGAATTTGAATGCCTAGAGTTCTACGTTCATAATGAGCTGTTCTTGGACTTTGAGTAGCCGAGCTAAGAAACAGAACAAAGTGCAACGGAGGACATGTGACAACGTGATTAGGAATCACAACACCACGGAAGGGAAGGACATGAAGTGTTTGGTAGGGGGGTGTAAATCCGAGCTTCCGGTGAACATCAGCCATCACACTACTTTGGCCACATCGCTTCTCCCATATTCATTGGTGCACGCATTTCATTTGAGTCTGTATATCAGCCAACACACGGCCCTATCCGAAGTATACCGCCGGGTGCTCAGCACAGAGCGAACTATTCTTTCGCCTTTTACTAAAGAATACCGTGCGCTGAGCACACTCACCGGCATACCCCAATTTTTGGATTGCCCCTCACGGGGCCCTTCAATGGCAACACGTAAATCGGAAGCATCTCGCGTGAACTAGTAACAGTTCTTAGAAATCATAATCCCTTAACGAAAAACTCGGTCATTGGAAGATTAAGATGCAAGTAGATTGACTTCGTCTTCGATGGTTACGTTATTGAAGACGCACCGTGCCATCGTCGAGACTTGCATTGTTTCCGGGTCCTGTTGAGGTTGCAGTTCGGGTTCAAGCGATCACGACCCTGCAGTGGTTTCTGTGAAAGTTTCGTTGCCGATCTCTTTAAGTTACATTAAAATTGATCGTTGTATGCACGATTGTCAATCAGGTCAATCGTTGTTGAAACACACTCTATTGGTTGCGCTCTCACGAGGAATAGGGTTTCGTGCTACACCTGGAAGTCCTTATTGTCCTCTTGAATCCGAGCCCTGATCCAAAGTTCATGTCCTCGGGACAATTTGATAGAAATTTTGCCTCATATTACCTTCGAGTACCTTCAATGCTCTGGTGATACATTTCGTAAAAATGGTGTCAGGTCGGGAGACCTAAAAATCTGTAGTCTCTATGACGCTGCGGCTATGAAAATGATGAGAGCCTAACCAAGCTTTAGTTTCTTCGCAACGCTGGCAATGTATTTGCCCTGGTGAAATGCTTGCTCGAGCTCCAGCTTCGACGGCTGACGGCTACCATCGCCAGCATACGTACCGGATCCGTATGGAGAGCCGCCCTTCGGTTCCGACAGGTTGAACATCCCAGGCCCTCCTGTGTAGCCGGTAGGAACGAAGATCATTCCATGGTGTACCAACTGTGTTATTGCTGTCAACCTGCCGCCACACAGATTTCGAGGTAAGCAAGGTGCCCATATGGTCGACAGTAGCAAACGGAGTTGAGGGGTGAGTGAATGTACGCTGTGGTTTCTTGGCCGCCTCCTTGAGTGCCGGTAGAGACAAAGATCCCAGCTGGTTTTCCTGCCAAAGCTTGAGTCCGCCACAAGCCACCGGTAGCGTCAAGGAAAGCCTTGAACTGGGCGCACATCATGCCATAGCGAGTGGGGAAACCGAACACGAACCCATCGGCTTCTGGCAGTTGCGCAGTTTGTATCACAGGATTCGCTGCGTTCTTCGGAGGGGCGCCCATCTTGTGGAGCACCTCCTGCGGTAACGTCTCCGGCACCTTCACATATCATTCATCATTCCCACTGCTCAGTTCTCATTCTTAGCAGTCTTTCCTAAAAGGACATTACAGCTCAGAATCTGCACCTGAAAAATATGGGCTTCGACTCCTTCGATCGTTGCCGCCCCCTTCTTCATCTCCTCCGCCATCTTCTCGACGTGGCCATACATCGAGTAGTATCTGAACCATCTCAACTATCAATGCAGGTGACAGTTGTTCTACTTACATAGTGATGCTTTGAAGGTGAAGAGCTGAGTGATTTGCAAGCCTGATCAGGGAGCTTCAAATTGAGCAATGAAAGTGATAGCAATGTGGGGAGAATAGAACGTACATTATGTAGAGCTTGGTGGTTGTCGTGCCTGTTGAATTACGCTGTATCATTGTGCCGTGTAATGAGTTTATTCGGTGTTGATTTTCGAGGAGTAATTGAGGTGTTTCATTGTTTCATTTTTCCAAATTTTCTGAATGTTCAACCAGATTACGGATCAACCAGAATACAAAAGAATTTCTGCTGTTTCGGCAAGCTGTGAAGCTGGTTGCTTTTGTTGGTCGATACACTTCTGCCATACTAACATCGTGATAATTAACGGTCATAGCGTACTGAATGCCCAGTTACAGTTAGTGCCGCGTTCCAAACCGTTGCGATCTGAGAGCATGGTTGCAGATCATTTTATTTTATAGAGAATTTCCCAATGGGTAAGTGCATCAAGGGCGGTCGCGTGGCCTAATGGATAAGGCGCTCGCCTCCGGAGCGGGAGATTGTGGGTTCGAGTCCCACCGTGATCGCAACATCATACTTTTCCTTTTTGCTTTGAAATCAATGAAAATAACTATGTAGGCCTCAAACTACCCGAAAGTCAAAGAATTGGCAAAAACTACCCTTTTTTTGATGCAAGGTGAAACTTTTTGAATTTTGACAAAATTTTAAGTATGTAACCGTAAGATCTAGTACTTAACTTGTATGTGTATATGTATACCAAATCCCATATCCTTGTTCCTTGCCAATTGTGAGATCGTAATGTTCAGAGTTGAAGAAAAAGTATTTCTCCCTTATTGTTGAAGGGGAACTAGTTTTGTGAGGGCCAAAAAAACCATCTCTGGTAGAAAATTTGACTTGTAGCTCTTTACATCCTTGTTCCTAGGTGAGTTAGGAAGGTGTTCAAGCAATTTTTATTCTCATGCAACCCATAGAACTTAAAGAAATGCTTGGTTTTTTTCACATGGAGGTATGTTAAAATTCAACTACAAAGGCTAGTCTATGACGATAAGAATGGCATGTGAATAAAATTTGGATTGGAAATCCATATGGTGAGGTCATGCCTTGGAACCTTATTTACATGTTCAGAAAGAAAACTTGAAAAAAAAACAGTAAAATCTCAATATTTAGTGAATTTTTGAAGTTCTACAATTTAATTGACTATGGGCAGATTTTGAGAATAAATGAGCATATACCGCAATTTGGGCAATTTTGGGTGGATTTTAAATTGCGTTTTCAAACTTTGACCGTGAATATTTTCTAAAGTATGAGAAATTTTGTAGCGTGATATGACTTCTCGGAAAGGTGTAGGGAAACTTTCAACTTTATTTGAGCTAAAAATAGTAAGTCAAAAGTTGACCAAACCCCAAACGACTAGAATATGGCCTCAATTGACTCTAGGGGAGAACAAAATCGTTACATAGAAACTCATACAAATTATAGAAGCAACCCACACTCATACAAATTATAGAAGCGACTCAAACTCATACAATTAGAGAAGCAACACAGAAAATACAAATTACAGAAGCAACACAAACTCATACAAATTACAAAAGCAACACAAACTCATACAAATTACAAAAGCAACACAAAATTCATGCAAATTATAGAAGGAACACAAACTCATACAAATTACAAAGCGACTCATTTAAAGAATGGAAATTGAACTTGATGAACAAACAAGATATGCAAACCACATGTTACACAATAGGACATTATATCTCGGGAGGTTAGAGATCCAATTCTCAAAGATTCATTGTAATTCTCTCAGCAAAAGCGATGTCTTACCGAACAATGCCTTGCTTCAACGCCTTAAAATAGCAACAACCCTTAAAAACTTGCTTCTTGAATCCACCACGCAAAAACACCTTCACAGCCTTCTGTAAGAATAAAACCTTGTTATAACCCCCTTCCCAACAATAAACTTGCTCCAACGACCAAACCGCCATCATTGTACTTCTCTTCATGTGAGAGCAATTCTATATAAGAGCAATGTCTTATTCCAATGTGAAGAGAAGCAACTTCACATCTTTTCGATAACAACCACCTTTCTTCGACCCTTGGCAACACGCTTGTTGAATATATTTCACCGAAAGAACACATAATCAAGTAATCAAGAGGTCAATCACCCCACTTGTAAGTACCCACCTCTCCCAAGTGAGGTACTTATACTTGCCTTACTATGTTCCTTTATGTAGTGTAGTAGTAGAAAAGCTCTCACACATATTTGGTATTAGTACTTCGTTTGTGCATTCGAGTGCATTTTTATGCAGCACTTAAGAAAAAACGATCACATCAATTTTACAACTAGTGACTTGCATAGTAAAGGCATTTCCAACGGACTCGTTGAATATGGCCAAAGAAGAGGGGTCCCTCTACTCCCTCAATGTTGCACTTTTTTAAATCCACACTCTTCTACAACACTCATGTTAAATGGCCATGTTATATTTTCACCTCTACGATAATATCATGAAATTTCAAAAGTATTTGAAGTTCAAATTAAAGTATTCAAAGTTCGAAATTTTGAAATTTTTGAGGTTCTCACAAAAGGCAAGCTAAAACTTCCTAAAAGTGGAGTAAACTCAAGTAAACAATACTTTTAAGTAAGAGTGATGTGACTAGAGAGGCATATAAGAGAGCCTTGGAGGCTAATAGCATTCCCAATGGACTGGCTAAAAGGACAAGAGTGGCTACATTTAGTCAAAAAAAGGTCAGTTTCCTTTCCCAATGGACTCGGTATACAATCGGCGGCCCTTTAGACAAACTTGACTTTTGGGAAAATCCATGTCACCTATTGGAGAACCTCAAAGTTTTTGGATTTTTGGACTCAAGTACTTTTGAATTTTTATCATGGTGTGGTAAAAGACAAAATAAAGCAAGGTCATTTAGCCATTATGTTGGGAACGGGTGTGAATTCAAAGGGGGTGATATAGTAGCAGTCCCTCATCCTAGCTAAATGTAGCCATTTCCTTATAGCTAGTCCGTTGCGAATGGCCTTACTACCTATGTGGGAAGGTTGGAGCCTCTTTTTGGTGGACTGCCAAAGGTGGCGAATTGATGGCTTGCTCACATGTTGCAGGGCTGAGCGAGGGCTCATCAGCCTACCGTGAGCCCTCCGTGGCTGACGAGAAAACCTATTGCCAGCCAGGGCGAGCCCTCATCAGCCAAGTCGAGCGGCACCTGCCCATACGCTCCACCAACCTGCCCAAACCACAAAAGCCAAAAGTGACCCCTTCGCTACCCCTTAACTACACTTACCCACACCCCCCTTGACCCCACCTCTTCCCTTATCCTTTCTTCATTATTTTTCCTACTCCTTTGTATTCTCGCCATCCCTTTACCTACCGACTCTTGATCCTTATCCACCGTAGCCAAAAAAATTCAAAAATCATCTCTCTCTCCCACTTCTCTCGTTTGAGAAAATCATGACATATAGATGCAAGTTTCTAATGATTTGTTTTATGATTCCATCATTTTTAAAGAATCCTTATTACCACGTGCAAGTGTTAAAATCATGTCATTCCTCATTAGATCTATTTTTCTCTTATTTTCAGAGTCCTAGTGGGTCGAAATGCTTGCAAGTAAAATTTGCCTTATATTTCCTTTACTCCTATAATTTTTTTTTTTATGATTCCATCATTTTTATTAGATATTTAATAGCTATTCTAATATCTATTAAAAATATTTTCCCTCCCTTTTGATCTAAGTTCTCACTATTATTCAAAGTTCCGGTGACTTCAACAACTCTTATGTAATTCTACAAAAATAGCTCCCATCTTCCAATGATTTTTTCCGATGATTCCAAAAAATTTATAGGGTTCTAATTGGCTATCCTAAACCTTGAAACCATCTCCACCAAGTTAATTTCTAATCCATTTGCGGACGCCCCTTACTTACATGAATCTAATTAATCTAAGTAATTCGGAAATGATAATTCACTCACCCTCGTGGCCCTAAGATTTTCACCATAATTTTTATATGACATGAATTACCTAGTTAAATTACAAAGATCACTCTCCCTCCCACAATCATATGGTTCTATTTAACTATTTCAAATATTAACCCCTAACTCTCCTTAAAACCCGAAACGGGTTTTGGAGGTTCCCGCAAGAGAAAAACTCAGCCAACTTTGACCATTATAATCTCACAAATGAGGAAGAATGGACGGTTCAAATTTGATATGTGAAAAGAATGTCAAGTGAACTTTGAGATCTTATGGTTGAATCTTTTAAATAATGCTTGGATTGAGATTTTTTGAGCTTAATCTAAAGGAAGGTCAAATTTTGTGACTTAGACCGTTTTGCAACAAGGAGAGTTAGGGGTTAAATTCACTTTCTTCCCATCATTTTCTTATAAACACCCTTATTCAAACTAATGGGGGGGGAGGCTTGGAGGGGGAGGGGTAAGATGGGGGGACTAGAGGAGGTAAGATGGGGAGGCTTGGGGGGCCACCTCAGTAAAGGTGGTTGGCTGCCCAGCACCCAACTGCCGCCCTTGCCGCAGCAGGTGGCAGCGAGGCATGGCTAGGCCCGTACTAAATATAGGGGTCCTAGCCAGACCCTCGTATGCTCATGTGGGAGGGGCATGAATAGCTACACTGAATAGGTAGATTAGTGTTAGATTTTTATAAGATTTGAAAATGCTGTAAGTTTTTACTTTTGATAAAGAAAAATTACTAAGAGTATTGATTCCAATATTTTGTAACGATCCCCATCTTGACGGATGTAGAGGGTAAAAATATTGACCAACAGTAAAAACTTATAACATGTTTATATAAATTAGTGTATCTAACACTAATCTACCTATTTAGTGTAGTCCATTGAGAAAGGAAGATGACCTTTGTTTGACTAAACATAACCAATCTTGCCTTTTTAGCTAGTCCATTGGGAACGCTTTCAGACTTTATTCACCACCACTCCAAAAGGAGATCCATTTTTCCATACACTAAAGGTAAAACCAGCACTTGTGACATCATGTCAAAAGCCACTAATATCATGAACCTTATGCATAGGTAAATATATCACAGCTTGCACATTGTATGAATCTTCATAAAACGCAACATCTAAAAAATTCACGAGTGTTAAAGATTTCAATTCAAGGTTAAAGTCACAAAAATCTGCATACATCCAATAATATGTTTTTCAAATGATATTTCATATATCATAACCTAAAATGATATCTCAAATATACATTATCCTTTCTTATGGTATATGCTACTATTTGAACACGTTACCACAATTAATATTACACTCTATCCATGTATAATGATAGTAGAAGCCTAAACTTCTCAATTCTAAGAAGAGAATTTAAATTCCTAATCTCAAAAACCAATGCATATTTCCCTCCAAAAAACTTCGTCATCCTCCATGTGGGGCTGCTTGGCTTCGAACTCCGTTGCAGCTCACTCACCTGGCTATGGCGAACCTCTTCGTTGCACGAGCTCGCCCCGCACAAACACATAAATGCTTTCATTACACCGCCTCCATTCGATCAAGGCCAGCTCCGGTTAGAATTACACCGTGAGGGCTGGCGATGGAAGCCTAGTATCATAATCTCTGTAAGGATTCGGTCTATTCTGTGATTTTCCTGAGCGTGATCGGGCCATGTCGTCAAACGGAGCGACTTGCCTGCTCGACGCCGAAGTGCTGGACGAGCTCCAGTACCTTTCGCGTCGCCGGAAAGAAGCGCGGGGGTGATCGTACGACTTTCTTGAATTTTGCTCCCGGAATGAGCTCATCTCCGTCAGGGGAGTCAGAGGCTTGCTCGGGGAGGAGTAGCGAGATTGTAGTCGGCGAACAGCAAGGCGCTCACTGTTGGCTCGCGCCATGGAGAAGCCGCTGTTGCGCGGCGGATGCGGACTGTGGTACGGGCTGTTGAGAGCCGCAACTCTTCGCGACGACGAGGATTGGAGGAATTCCGTGGGGTGAAGGGCGGAGGTTTCGAACAGGTCTTGAATCTTCAGAGCTGCGTTGAAGTCGCCGCTGCTCAGCGCCGTGTCGAAACTTGGGCGAGCGCGGAGCGGGCCTGAGTGGCCTTGGAGATCATTCAATGTTAATCCTGAGGCACCAGTGTTACGTAACGGGCCGGAGTGGCTCTTCATTTCTTCCATTTTCAGACTTGCAATACGGTCGGGCTTTCGGAGCGGACTCCGGGCAGGGCTGAGGTAGCCTTGAAGATCGGCCAATGTCAATCCTGATGCACATAATTAATTAGCATCGCGAACTCCGGGAATTTCGACGGACATGGGAAAGCGAAAAAAGAGAAATCCAGTTTGGAACCTGTGCTTGCAGGGCATCCCAATTGGATGGCCTTGTAATAATGCTCACTTAAGGTTTAAACTCCTACATTAAACATATAATATCGGTTTTCTCGTTATCAACTTTCTCTCTCTGTCACGTGATGACTTTGTTGTTTCGAGACTTCGCACGCTATTCCTCAAGTCGTGTCTCAGACTGTAAGGAGAATCATTGAGCAAAGTCATTCTTGTGAATGTGAGCATTTCGTGTGCCAATTTAGAATTCACGATTCGAGAGCAAAGCTGAAACTTACCATTGGAGAGATTCTTGCGGCCTGATTGAACTGATTCTTGCGCTAATACCTCGCGAGTGAACTTGGCAGATAAGTCGAGAAGTTCCTGAGCGGAGGCAATATCGTCTCGGATGCATTTTGAACTCGAGCGGTTGAAGGTGTTCTCATCACCGGACATCTGGAAAGCGGTAGCATGCGCGACTGCAGTGACTTTCGAGCTATTGCCGAAGGTCACACAACCCCTCACACAAGTATCGCGGAACACACGGAATATGTATAAAGGCGAAAATCGAGTCCATAGGCTGACACCAGTCAATTTGGCTTTCCGCTGAGGGGCAGATTGCTTCTCGTGCTTGACAATGTCCATGGAGACGAGCTCGATAATAACCTGTACTAGAAATTTTGTGCAGCTTCCAGAATTTTCCTGGAGTTGCAGCTGGTCTTTCTCGCGGCCCGAGACCAAGCCTGCTTCTCAATCTAATGAGACACACTAGCTTCGAAAAAGATCCTGTGAACGAGGCAACAAGAAATTACAGCTGAAAACTCTAGCATCAACTGTTCTGCTAAGGCACCCATGCTGTAGGCATGCACAGCCCCTCGTAAACCACCCCAAGGCTGTCAAGAGTAACGGCTTACGAACGAGCCAGCCCTTGCAGTCTCAATCGGTTGGTTCTCTAGGCGGGTGCCGAAAATCTGAAGGGTATGCAAGACACTGATCAACGAGCATATGAATTTGAGTCTCGGAGTGGGCTCGGCTTTGTTCAAAGTGTTGGAGTTCCAGGACAGCATAGAGTCAAATTTAATTAAGCTCCTCAAAATCTGGGATCACGATGACCTTAATTGGAGAATTCCGAAGTTGTTGACTGTCGCGGACGCTAAAGATAGCAATCAACCGAAGTAACCACCGCAATGCAATTCTGACATTAAAAGCATCGAATGAGCTCTACACAAGAGGGCAGGATTTCTGGCGCAATATCAATTCCCGGCATACAGGCGGCAGGCTGTCTAAATCCCCTGGATGACGCAAGGATGCTGCTACAGGCTAATGTCACCCGAACCTAGACTGAAAGACTATAAGGATGCAGGAAATACATCAATCTGAAATCAAGACTATTACCCACACGAGACTGATCAGACGACAGGCCGTCAGTTGCTTTATATAGCGTGGATCCTCTCCCAATTCTAGGGCTCATCAAGCTAGTCTACTGGATTCCAGCAACAGTCACAGCTTCATGAGTCAAAACTCGAAGACAGCGTAATGAATTGGAAGAGGAGTAAGCGCCAGTACGGTGTAAAGCTGAATTTTCCCATGGTCTGGGTTTCACCTTAGGTTTCAACTTGGTGATGGTCAGAGTAATCACAGGTAGACAGAAAGTCATGAAGCAGTTGAATATCTCGGCCCACCATCATGAAGACTAGGCGGGTCTCAAATGAACACCTCTTTCTTCACCTTTTCCTCTTCCACGTAACAGGTGACTAGGACTTTCTTGTCCGTGCGAGCCCACTCGATTTCAAGAGCAACTCTGCACGATCAGTTTCTTACGAAGAATGAAGAGCTTGTGCGTCTGCATCAAAGGGAGGAGTATCGAGAATATCAGAAAGCACAACCTTGGACCTAAAATTTTTTTGGAGAGAGTAAAGCGTTGGTACCCCGCTGAAATTGATGAAAGGAATCCTACCTCACTTGCAGTCCGCCCTACCTGCTCATCCGCCAACTTCAACCAGAAAAAAGGAGAAAGTGGCTCTCTTTGCAAATTTGCGTTGAACACGTGTATCAAGAGTCCATTTGTTTGACACCCCAGGAGCTAGGAAAAAGAGTTGTTAATGGTTGGAGTGCTCCGAACTGGTACGGCAGTGGCCTTACTTGCCCAATGAAGTTGCACCTCGACATTCGCAGCATCACATTCCCATTCCCTCCTTTTCGCACAGATTTCTCGATGGAGAACCCTGATGGTGACCATAAAGCTGGTGCTTTCTGCTCTATAAAACATGACAATCACGCTTGCATATAATACTAATTAGGTTCTGATAGGGAAGATGGAAAGCTTGGCAAGCTAGGACATGTTCATTGGATGGATTGTTGTTTGGCACACAAGCAACCAGGGAGCCTTACACAAGTCTGTTTAGATATTAGTGTCAATTGTGGCCGGTGAAGGGAAGTGGATCACGAGAGATGTATTCGTTGGGGAGTAGGAACCGCAGGCTTCATGCACCGGCAAATGCACGGTAAAAGAATAAAAGCCTGGATGCAACACAAGTTTAGAATTGACCTTTGTCGGTGATCTTCCACGATTGTGAATGTTCGAAGGAGGTAAAGTGGGACCGTAATGAAATAAATAATTCAACGTAATTGGTGGGAACTCCATGCGTAACATCAGACATCACCCAATCTTGTTCGATAAGTGCAGGTTTCAAGAGGGTTGGTGAGCATGATTGGACTAGCGACCTACGTTCTAGGAAGCTGGATGATAAGAAAAATGGAGAAAGAGGTGATTGAGGGGAACCACATTTGCAGGCAACTTGGTAAAGAACCCCACGAATATGGGTACTAATGTATAAGGTAACGCCATTTGAAATACGACATCTTATTCGATTTTCGATTAGAAACCGTCTAGATTTCGCATGAATCGACAATCCTTGTCTTGTACCTGCGAAAATGAAATTCATAATTTTCATCATTGCCACTGCCACATAGGCGAATTACTTACAGTGGCCAGTTTTGCTTTAACTTACAGGCTTCCTTGAACTAGAAGACGCAGTGATACCAATTGAGCTCTGATTGAATTAAGCTCTTTTACACAAATCTCTAGGCAGAGATCAAAGCCCATGAACAAAAATTATTTCTAGAGCATCTGAATTGCCCATACGAATTTACGATCATGGCGAAGGGTATTGAACTCATATTTTGTGGCTTTTGAACGAAGGGCCTGAAAACCAACGTGCTGGAAGAAGCCTACGATGTCCAATCAAATTGGAGCTTTCTGTCTTTCATATGGTAATTCTTACAAGTGAGGTCCTGGTCTTGACGCAACGTCGGTGGGTGAGAAAGTGAGCGACGGGTGTGGTGATGGACCTAGTCAAGGAAAGAATGGTAGGGAAGTAACTGTTATGAAGTGGGACTTCGCCATCTTCATCTTTTTGCACAATAACAGATGCATTGTTTCGATATTGCAAACTCTCTTCCGAACTGGATGTCTGAAATGAGACGCGCAGGTCAATGCTGTTTGAGCTTATAATCTGGAGTACCACCGGTACTTTTAGATTCTCGAGTCAAAGCATCTGCTCCAACCCCAGAATACTGCAACTGTACAGTGGGGTACAGAAATAATTCGAACTGAATTTGAAGGCAGTTTTTGAAAAAACTTCGAAATGTGCCTACATACTCAAAAATAATCGGAATTGCAATCCGTAAAGGGCGTTGGAACCACGTTAGAGTGTTTTACACTATCATGGCAAAAAATTGCTTCTTTTTTGTGCAATTGTTCAAAGAACTAAAACTCTACATGTTCCATCCACAATTGACCATTGTCGCTTTGTGCTTCAATTACAATGTTCATTTTCACTTGCAAAATTGATATGAGTGCCATAAGTTGTTCTTTAGATACTTGAGCTCATTGTTGAATGTTCAAAAATACTTGCTCCCTCTAAACTTTTGAGTTGGAGTAGTTTTGTGATAAATTTCCAATCAACACTTAAGGTGTGAAATTGAACTTTGATTTAAACTCGGCGAGAATGCTAAAAGAATTTGAGTTTGGCAATGAGCTTATGAAAGTAAGCACCCTAACTTTATCAAACCATCCTTTAAGTCCTTGTAGGATATTTCTAGTGGTGTGAATGGCTTCAGAAAGCTTTGAGAAAAATTGAATAGTCACAAGCACATTCTAAGACATTCCTCCTACCCAAGAAGAAAACAAGGAACATATCAATGATTCAATAAGCATGAGCTCAAGTATATAAAGAACAACTTATGGCACTCATATCAATTTTGCAAGTGAAAATGAACATTGTAATTGAAGCACAAAGCGACAATGGTCAATTGTGGATGGAACATGTAGAGTTTTAGTTCTTTGAACAATTGCACAAAAAATAAGCAATTTTTTGCCATGATAGTGTAAAACACTCTAACGTGGTTCCAACACCCTTTACGGATTGCAATTCCGATCATTTTTGAGTATGTAGGCACATTTCGAAGTTTTTTCAAAAACTGCCTACAAATTCAGTTCGAATTATTTCTGTACCCCACTGTACAGTAAAGTTCTAAATCTGCGATATTTTCAACTGTTACATGTACATCACCTTCTGGTTCACGAGCACAATACATCAAGGATGGAGAAGGAACAGGCTTTGTTCTATGATGGAGATGAGCCTCAAAGCTCTACATGAAAAGGTGTGTAAAAGTACACTTAAGACCTCAAACCGTTGTCTGTTGTCTGGGTCATTTCCTACACAATTTAAGAACCTCTATGATACACTAGCCTCAGACCGATAGAGTCTACATTTGCCACATGCATGTAAACCATGTGACCTTCTGCCAAGAATGCCAATCTCTGGATTTTCTACAAATGGCTCTAATTGAATGAATGAGAAGCTCATTAATTATCATTGCCTAATCCTGCGAACCGGTATCCTGGAAAAATGGACGTCGGTCCATGAATTGTCTTCATCCGTCTCATCACCTAGAAAAAGTGCAGAAAATAGGTTATAAGTACATCCGTATACTTGAAAAAGAAAGTTTAAGTATCTCCAAAAGAACACATGTATACGTTAGAATTCACAAAACATGATGTGAATGCTTCTTACCTTAATTATGGACAAAGATAGATGTCCTTGTTGTTTTGATGTTTGGATGCTGATTGAAGCCATACGATGGTGCCGATGAGTTGAATGTAGTATTATACATTGCTTGGTGGAGTCCAGTCTGAGAGGGACGGGGTGTTTTGCAGGGGTTGAGACACGGGCTGGACTTCGATGACTGTGCTCGATCTGGTTCTAGACATGTGTCGTCTGGTGGAGCTCAATTGTCCCCCCTTGCGGCGACTGCTTGCCCCCGCGGGTTTGTTTCGGATGTGAGCCAACATTTTGTACACGTCGTCCATGTTGGGGCGCTCGTTCGGCTCGTGGCGTGTGCACAGCAGCGCCACTCCCAAGACCATAGCCATTCGCTGCTGATGCATCGCCAGATCTGGCATCAGATGCGGGTCCAGCACATTCTGTAATCCCTTGCCGCTTGAGACCGTGGCTCTCACCCATTGCGGCATCGTCTGCCCTGGCTCCAGTGTGTGTGGGCTCCTCCCTGTGATCAATCGCAGAAGTATGATTCCGAAGCTGTAAACGTCGCCCTTCATGCTTGCAATCCCGAACTCCGCAACCTCTGCAAGTCAATCCACCAGAGTCCGTTAGACCAGTGCATAAAATCACCTCTGTCCAGCACCATCAATTAAGTCGTGATTGTGGGGTAGAAGAATCTTGTAATGATTCTCAGCTCGTTTTTATTGATAGTCGATATACGCAAGAACCAGTGATGAAAGCTGACCTGGAGCTATGTAGCCATGGGCAGCGTTGCCGGAGGAAGAGGGAGACGAGGCAGGACTATATCCTTGCTCGGTCAGGATTCGACCAATCCCATGATCAGCGATACGGGCCTCCATGTTCGCGTCGAAGAGAATATTGCTCGGTTTCAAATCGCCGTGCACAAGAGGACGCCGGCTTTCGGAGTGCAGGTGCTTCAACCCTTCGGCAACTTCCAAGGCGACCTTGAACCGCACAATCCAGTCGAACGCGCGGTTCACCTCGTCGCTCTGAAGCAGGACGGACTCGAGACTGCCGTGGGGCATGTACTCTATCACGAGAGCCTTCGATTGAGTACTGGAGCAATAACCTAGCACATTCACCAAGCTCTTGTGGCGAATGTGCCCCAGAACTTCTAGCTGCTCGTCCAAGACCTTCTCAGCCTCTTCTTTCCCAGTTGCCGGACTGGTGATGGCGAGCCTCTTCACAGCCACTGGCGTGCCATCGGGAAGCACTCCTTTGTATACTGTGCTGAGCTTTCCCCCGCCGATATACCCGGCATGGTTGAACTGATCCGTCGCTGCCAAGATCTCATCCGGCGTAACCTTCAGTTGCAGCTCGGCGGACACTTGGGATGAATGCTTGCTGCCCTTCCGGTTCCACCCTTTCCGTTTAACACATACAAGGTAGAAGAATATCAAAAGAATGACTACCCCTGCTGCACTCCCGATAGCAATGTAGACGATGGTGCTGGTTGCTAGCCCGCCATCCGAGCACGATCCTAACCCCAAATCACGGCTACACAGACCCGGATTGTTGAGGAAGGAGCGCCCATTTACATTGTCGTGTATGGTGAAGGGCGGTACTTCGCCTGATAATTGGTTTGAGGACACATTCAGAGTATGCAGCGCAGGGAAGTTCACAAACGTGTTCGATACCCTGCCAGTGAATTTGTTGTACGATCCGTCAAAGAGCTTCAGAGCCGTCAAGTTGCTGAGCGTCGGAAGGGAGCCAGTGAACATGTTGCGCGAAATGTTGAGCTCCCTGAGGCTGAGGCAGGTTCGAATGGCATCAGGAATATCGCCCGAGAATCTGAAAATCACATCACTTAATCGGTAAGCTTACATGCGCATCAAAAATTTCAACACAGTCCAAGAATCGTGGTTGCTTATTCGTTCAAGTCACCCCTAATTTCCGTAGTCGCAACCCATACTCTTGAGCAACTTGATGCAATCGACAGTTGAAAGTTCCACCAACTCATCAGCAAGATTCTCTATAGATAGACCAATTTCTCAAATCAACGTTTTTCATTCATGGCTACAATTCGTATTACATGCAGATTGCAGAAGTGAAGAATGTAACGAACCTGTTATCTGAAAGATCGATCCGCTGTACCAATGTCAATAGACCCAACCCATTAGGAATGGTCCCATTGAATAGATTCCTGCCGAGGAGAAGTCCCGAGGTCAATTGGACATCACCAATCGCACCTGGGATGCTGCCAGTCAACCGATTGTTCGTCAAATCCAAGCTTGCCAACACAGGTAAACTTGGTACTTGCGCGAGGAAATCACCCTCAAGTTGATTGTTTTGTAAGTGAAGAAAAGTCAAGGCTCTCAGGTTCCGGAACGGAATTGCCCCCCAGAGTTGGTTGTCGCTAAGATCAATCTCCGTAAGCAAGGTCAAGAGCTGAAGCTCCTGCGGTATCGTACCAGTGAGATTGCTGCCCGCCAGCAGCAACCTCTCTAAACGACTCAAGCTCACAAACGTAGCAGGAATCGACCCACCCAGTCGAGAATTTCGTGAAACGTTCAATGTTGTCAACCCAGTGCAACTCCCCAGTGATATCGGCAAGCCTCCCGTGAGCATATTGTTCGCCAAATTCAACACCGTCAAGTTCGTGTACCTGCCGAGGTCGGGAATCGTCCCATTCAGACTGTTACCACTGACGTCGAGAACCTCCAATTGCGTGCTGAAACCTGCTGGAATCGGACCTGTAAACCTGTTTCCCGACACGTTCAGGTTCTGAACGGTGGTAAGGTTGGTAGGAAGCGGTCCCTGGAGGTTGTTGTTGGAGACGACGAGTGCCGTGAGGTTGGTGAACGTGGGTAAGGTGCCGTTGAGGTCGTTGTTTCCGAGGTCCAAAAACCGCAACGAAGAAGCGAGAGCAAGTTCCGGAGGGATGGGACCTGTGAAGCCGTTCGTCGACAGGTTCAAAGTTACGAGTCGGGAGAGACGAGCTAGGAATGGAGGAAGCGGACCTTCAAGACTTCGGTTATACAGATTGATAGCCGACACTCTTCTCCCGGTGCACGTAATTCCCACCCAAGGTTTGCAAGGATTGATAATTTGTCGTCTCCCGATAGGTTTCCAGTACCGTGTAACATTAAACGGGTCGGATGTTAAGGTCTCCTTGAACAGCAACAAAATCTCCGCGTCCTCAGATAAGCTTGTCGAGCCGTTCACCGCCTGCAGACAGACATTGGCACAAAAAACCGTAAACACCAAATCGGTGAACAAAAAACATCTAAATTAGGGTTGTCGGATGACTACTCACCCTCGGGTTAGTAGTTGCAAGCTCCCTGCGGAGGCTCGCGATTTCCATCGAACAACCCTGACTCTTGAACATGAAGCTCCCATCAGACATAACAGTCTCGCCATATGAGCTCACTACCACAGCCGCGAGAACAAGACGCACAAAGAACGCTGCTGCCGTCGACCTGAAGCTTTGAGGTACTCGCGCCATAATTCTTTCACCAGCATCCAAAATTTACACTAAAACTATATCAAATTTAGAAATAATCTTGTCTTGTAAATCTGTTCTTCCGGGGTGATAGCCCAATCTTAGTTCTATCTCACACCAATCGCTAAATTTTGTACAGTACCGCCACTGCTTAACTTCAAAATTGCTCTTCTGCCTCCATACTATCGAAAAAATACTCGAGGGAGCGTAATCGCCGGGGCTGTGAATCAAAGTAAGTTGCGCTTGATATTCACGCTTGTCAGTCAATCAATCGCCAATCTGACTACGTCGGCAGACAAAACCGAATTGCGCACCGGTCAAGAAACGTGCACACTCAATTGCCAGAAACAAAAACCAAACATCTGCTTGCGTTTAAATGCACGCTCGGTCCTTGACTAACTAGCCACATGCAGATCAGTGATCTCGAGCAATCAAGCAACCGGGTTGGTCCAAATACTAAAACCTAAAGGGTCACCAAACGCGGTGATAATTGTAGTGAGAGGCCGACGCGCCGCAAAGGAGGCCGACGGGATTCGGGACGACGAAATCAGAACGCGGGATGGTCAACACAGCCCCACTGAAGGGAAGAGCTACTGTAGCGCGAATAACATTCTTTCCACCTTGTCGGCCTTCAATTCTACACCACACCGAGTCGCCCTGCCTGGTCCTCCGAGAAGTCGTCCTGCGAAGACTCTGAACGGAAATGGTGGGTTCCCCTTGACTTTCAGCAGGTGAGAGGTTTCCTCGACCTCGGCTCCTCTTCACACACCACTTGTTTGTCCATTCCCCATAATCTCACCCTGATGGTACAGTGGGGCACTCTGCGCGAGGTGTGACAATAAGGAGGTAAGTAACCCAGTTAAGTTGGTGTGAACTCTAGTGGGACGGCGGCTCTTTGTGATAAAAAAGAGTCATGCACATGGGCTGTTAGTGCTCATGCCCTATTGGTTGCAACAGTGCAGTTATGAGCCGAATTAATCCATTAATTATCAGAACAGGATAATCCTTCTGTGAGTAGGATCTCTATAGATAGTCAGAGTGTCGGTTGCATGGTTCACTTCCCGAAGTGTCAATCCTGGGCCCCACTGCCTGATTGCCTGTTGCTCAGGCTTTGGTGCACATGATTCCATGAAACCACTTCCCAGGAGAAAGATTCGGTTTCCCTCTCAAAAAATGCTGATTTCGCTCAGAAGATTCCGGAATCCACTCAAACTTACTTTCATAGTAGAGCTTACTTCTTATTTTATATTTCCTTTCTATTTGAATTTGTCAGTGGGCCAGTTAATTCAATGAACGTTGCTGGATATGTTTTTGATGATAATTGTAACTATGTGTTAGATATGTTTTGATAAATTTCTAGGATAGTAGAAGGTGAGCTTGGATAGGCGACATCACCTCTTATATCATCTAAGTAATAAGAACTTCACCTTAATTGAAAGTAACAAAAATCTAACTTAGCTTAGCTCCACTAGGCAAAAGGTATTGCTACAATCTTTTAAAGTTGAAAGTGTAAGCTATATTCTTGAGAAAATAAATTTCACTTTTAGCGTTCAACTATATTTAGCCCCTAATGTCGTAAGGCCTCAAAATTGCCAAAAAGCCTCCCTCGGTCATTGCAAGGTGCAAACTTTTAACTTCCGAGAAATCTTTGAATTTGTAACCGTAAGATCTAGTACCTAACTAGTGACTATCAATGATGATTCAGATCAATTTCTTTGAATATGTATCAAGTGCATGTATAGGTTATATCAAAATATACATCAAGAACCAAGAGCAGAACAAATTACAGGTAATATTGAAGTGGTATCAACATCAAAATATACATCATGAACTAAGTGTGGAACAAATTGTAATATCGAAGAAGAGGAAAACAACACTATCATTAAGTTTTCTCCCTCAATTTAGATATCGATAAGAGTTGTTTGTACTCCATTGATTCCTTGAGTGATTTCAATTAAAAAAAATATATACAAATAAGTTTGCAAGACGTAGAAGATCACACTCAAGATAAAGAAGTACACAAGCCATTGCATCCCAAACGTCCATAATCGAAAAGATTATAATCTCAAATTTGTATATTCATGAAATATAAGCTCATACAATTTATCATATGTGTCTATCAAACTACATTTTGCATCAGTTATCAAAAAACTTCAGTTGTCGTTCCAACGAATCATACATCCTTTGACTTCTCTAAATTTGCAAAGAAGAGACGTGCCAAGATTCAATGTACTAGGAAAGTTAATGACAAGAAAAGCCTTTGAGTTTGTTGACATACATAGTTGGCAAGGAACATACTTTCCCTGCAACTCACAAATACGAAACCATCTTGGTGAGCTAGCTAAGACATACACCACAAAGTGACAAAGTCTCCACCAACTTTTCCATAAAAAGAACCGAACCCCAATTTTTCTACATACAACTGGGGAGGCAACTAATGTCAAACCGCTTGAAAAATTTACACCACGCACCTTTGGTAGCATCCACCATGACCTCCCAAATATTGCTTCCAAACAAACAACACTCCTATCAATCAAACAAAAAGTCTCCATTTGAGACACTGTGTGAACAATGACCATGCAAGCTCAGTCAGTAGGTGACAGACTCTTGTACTGTTGTGTAAGTGACAGACTTTATTGACTGCTGGTCTCATTTGTTGTTGCAGAAAAAAGTACTGTTTTGTTTTGGTAGATTGTGATGATTTTCTAGCAGGTCACCGAAAACAACAAGATTCGCATGTTCTTCTTCTTTACCCTCCACTGACATGCTTGAATGCTTCGATGATTCTGTGACTGATCAGTGGGGGCTGTCCCAAAAGGGAGTAACAAGCCTTGTTTATGCCTTTCTAGCCTCAATAAGTGAAGGCAACAAGGCTTCCAAGTGGGTGTGAAGACTAATTTGCATAGAAGTAAGGTAGAGGCACCTATAACCGACCACTTAAGGATTTTAGCATATGATATTAAGGTATATATATATTTTTTTTTAGAAATTTTCATGTGTGCAAACATAAGGTTCTTGTTGAATGCAAAACGTTTCGTGATTTTATTTGCATCATTCAAATAGTTATAATTGTTTAAAGTGAAAAGTTGCTTTGGAACCTAAAGTCAATCACATGCTCAAATATACAAATGAGGTACATCTGTTCTTTCAAAATCTAGGAATTGGGCTTGATCGGTTATGGGTTCCCGGTCGGGAATGGGTCCCTTCACCTTAGTCATTGCTAGAAAATTTTGATTGTGTGACAGTCGGTCGTAAGGAGATCATGATTTTTCTATGGAAGAGCTGCTATGGAAGAGGTCGTCGAGTTTGAATTTGTGGCAGCCTACACTTATTTGAGAGTTCTATTGAAGAGGGGTTTTTGAACATTTTTGAAATTAAGTTTGACTTGCAGTTAGGGTTTCCAATTACAGTATCTCTAAAATCAGGGAGGGTTTCCGAAGTACATAGTGGAGAGTATACATGGTTTCAAAGAAGATATTCGACATATAGTGCTCATTCTCTGTTACGCAATTATATGTTTGCTTTGGTTCTTGATGTATTTCTTATATGTATAATACATTGTTTGATTCTTGAAAAACAAAATCAAGGAACGAGGAAGATATTCGTTCCGCTTGGTGAAGGGTGTGAAGACACGTCTTGATGAATAAATAGTATGCTCTTGAGCTCTCTACAACAATCAAAAACATACAATTATCAAAAATTTATAAATGGTTATCATCCGATATTTTTATTGCAACTTCTTAAATAGTAGTGAAAGCATCTCCTATGGCGCCTCTGTCCACTCCCTGGCACTGATGATAGCGTGGTCTTCACAAAAAACGAGGTCGGATCGTCGGCTACTAGCTCCTTGCAAGAAGAGGCTCCCTTCAAACTCCCCTCCCAGGTCTCGGCAAATGGGAGCCTTCGGCTGGGAGTCTTTCTCCTCTCCGTAGCAGCTAGCGACAAGCACACAAGAGAGGAACAACGAGTTGGTGGGAGAAGCTGAGAGAGGAGGGAGGACGTGGTGAAATCTCAAACTCGTGGCTTTTCCATGCGTCCCCACTTCTCGCGTCGCCAGTAAAATTCTAGTTTCTACGGCTCAGCACCGTCAGTGCGACCAAAACACAACCAATATGTTGAATTTGGAGGGTAGGTTTACCCAAACCCATAGGGAGATACTCTAAAGATATTATTTTAAAGGGAAAGTTCAAAATGAGAGTTGCAACAAAGGAGTAGGATTTAGGCACAAAAATTAAAAATATTGAGATGTTTATTTCAAATACACTGCATGAGCACCTTTAAATTAACCCTTTTTTAACTTATTTTTTATACAGTTTTTGGAAGTTGTATTCAAAAGTTCATTACAAAGGACATACTCTCATCAAGGACTTAGAAACTTGTGAAAACAAACACTTTTCAATGTGAAAGCAGATGGTGAGATGGACTTTACGTCTAATCCAAGTACACTTCGTACCATGGCTGTCACTATTCGGAAGATGAGCTTTCCATGGACTATCAAACTGACCAAAGGAAAATGGAACTCTCTCTCTCCCAACAATCTTAGCTTGGCATACAATCTGCATGACAAATTTGAGCATCGTTGTGGCTTAACCGTGTAAACCAGATAGGTAGATAGAAACTCCAGTCCCTTTCTAAGGGGCCAGCGTGAATGAAGTGTCCGTTCGTAATGCTAATATCCCGATGGCCACCGGACAAGGGGAAATTGGAACAATACTACTTCCCCCTCTCAAGGGTGGACACTATAACTACGCTAGTTTCTAGCCTAGTTACTATTGCCTTGAAGATACTTGACAAGGTATCCTCCCAAAGGGCTTTGAGGTACCCATACAACAAGGTCCAATGACCCCCCACAATAGTTGGGTGGACTATAGTGGTGAGCACCACGCCGGCATGGGGAATAGAACCCACGACCTCCTCATTGGGGGCCTAAGCCCTAACCACCAAGCCAAGGCTTGTGGTGCCTCCGTGTAAACCAAATGATAGATGTAGGAGATACAACTCTTCAAGAACCTTCTCTTTTTCTAGTTTTTCTAGCGTAGAAACATCATTGTGAATCCAAAACCAAATATCACTCCAAGAACTTTTTCTGGGAAATCAACTAGAAAGTCGTTGGGAATCATCTCATGAGTTTAAGAATTAAACGTGCAATGGCAAAAATTGCCCCAAATTTCACAAAGGAAAAATTACTCAATACTAAGCCTCTTGCACCAGTATGAACGCCAAATCTTTATCACATCTTGGACTGAATTATGGTTTCTATCACAAAAAACTAGATTTGATTGTGACTCCAATAAATCAATCTCAACAAACAAATGTTTGAAACCACATGATTGATGTAGGAGATACAACTCCTCAAGAACCACCTCTTTTTCCAACATCATTGTAGAAACATCATGATTGTAAATCCAACACCAAAGTTATTTGGATCAAAAAACTTCCAACTACAAAGTTGTTGAGATGCATCTAAAGATCACACTTATGTGAAAAAAAAATCATGAAAGAAGCTTCGATATCACATAATTGGCTTCCAATGATAAAACATGCCAAATGTCTGAAAATCCAAAAGAGTTGCCTTTACTCAAACGCATGCCATTTATTCATACTTTATTGTATGCATCTGAAATTTCTACCACACAATCTAGACTCGATTTGTGACCCAACCCAATTGATTTCATCCCAAACAAACTCAGGATGAAGAATTATGGCTCCTCAAAGTTTCTGCCCTTCATCCAAAATATCGTTCTTCGACACTAGGAACATTTAGGGGTTAAATATAGAGGCCGTTTTCGATACATTCTAAATACCGTTTTCCGAAATAGAATCTTTAAAATGAAAATGATAAAGAAAAGGCAAATTGGTGGTTACCACCAACCAAGAGCCAAATCAATGTTATCCTCATGCTTTTTGTTCTCAAATCCAGGAAGACTTTGATGGTAACAGGGTGCCTCGGTTGTGACGCCATGCAAAAGCCCAAGTATATCCTTAATGCCAAACTAGAAACTCAAGTATATTTCCATTTCTTAATTACTTATTCCCTTCCTTAGTATATTTCTTTATTTTTTTTAACTTTTATTTTTTTTTTTTTTTTTAATTTTAAATTTTTTTGAACCATTCTCTTCCTAAGCTCCACGCCTGCTCTTGTACACCAACCAAGTGTTTAGATTTTTGTGTTATTCCTCTCGTGTGGTTTAGGAATACCATATTACTTTGCTCATGTCGAGGCTACCCGAGTACAAAGAATATTTTGTACTTCTATCAAGAATCTTCCACATACATACATTTTTCTTTGTACTCTTAATCCGGGGTGTTGGTGTAAAATATCTCACCCCCACCCAAGACATGTCTGTAACAAGCTTGGAGGGCTTTGTGGTTTAGCCGCAAATGAAAATCAACAGTTAACACCTAAGTATTCTTGAATTCCCCTGACTACTTTTTAGCCAAAAAACACAATTTTGAAAAAAGTGTCATAGATGAAAATGAAGGCAAGCTATTCAGATTTGAAGCGTACATACTTGTCATAGACTTATTGTAGACCATGTGGATCAATCTTTAGGTCGTGGGCTGCATAGGTTTCGAGATCATAATGTATTAGTACACAAACTACAAAACTCCACCATTTTCACTTTGGAGTGGAAATACTATCAATTGCAGTGACCAAATTATCAACTAGAAAGTTGTTTACATTCATTTCATAAACACCCTAGTACCAAGAAAATCTAGAGAAAACATTCTTGGCGTAAAGAATAGCCTTGCATTGGTGAAAACTGCCAGAAAGTTTGCAAAGGAAAAATAGTCCAAAACTAAACATCTTGCACTCAAATCTATGCCTTACCTTCAAAACATTTCTGATTGGATTTAGGTTTCAACCACTAACACTAGACTCTATTTGGAATACATCTCAAAAAATAAAGTTGAAATACAACGGTGGATGAAGGAAATATATCTACTTAAAAATCATCCATTTCTCTTTTTTTTTTTTTTTTTTTTTTTATTGTTAAAACATCATTGCAAATCAAATATCAAAATTATTTGGATCAAAAAACTTTCAACTAAGTTGTTGGAAATCATCCTAAGATTACACTTGTGCAAATACAATTTATAAAAAGGAATCGTTGATTCAAAATAAGGGATCGGAATAGTAAAAATTTCCCTTTGAGATCCCCAAATTTTAAATGATGTTCTCATGGTCTCCTTGATTATAGATTGAGTCCAAGCAAATACCTCAACTCAAATACAATCAAGTACACCATGATGCTAAAAAATCATTGACTAGCTAGTGTTCAATCATTTAAAAAGAAGAAATGAAAAAGGGGAGGGTAAGAGAGAGAATGATGAGGATTTATATTACTTCCTCTGTTGCATTATAATTGTCTTGTAGGTTCTCTCAAACCTACCTCCAGAGGGAGATTTCATTGAACCTACTCGACAAATATAATGGAACAGAGGGAGTAGAAACTTGACCTCAAACTTCTCCCAGTCCAAATCCACTTTACACTACGAGAGTGACTGAGTCACCGGATTTATCATGGTCACTGCTCTTGGCCAAGATCCATGACCATGAATATGATTTCAATTTTCCTCGTCATGGCACTTGGTCCATAGCGTAAAGGGACCCCTTATACATTAGTCGGTTAAAAGACAACCATGAGTTTATGAGTTGAAAAAAGAGCACATCTAAAAAGGGAATTAGGGGAGCAACATCCAAGACGCACCTTCTAAAACAGTCCAAGTGCAATAGACGTGGTCAAACCTAAAAGTGGACACGGTCATTGTCATACCCATAAAAGTCCTACCACACACAACATGACACTCATCATCATGATTTTCGCCCTTACAACCCTTTTTTAAAATTCATATGATTTCTCATTTATTCCATTCAGTTACAAAAGTGTCCTATCTAGTGTCACCATGTATTCAATGATATTCAATAATAAATAAAAAGTCTAGTACATGATTTTCAAAGAGTACCCAAGTGGACTAATACCAAAATGACACTCAAGCAAGTAGAATGATGTACTTGGAATCCTTCGTCTTTGTACCTCTTGCATAAGAAGACAAAACTTAGAGATAGAAAAATGTTAGATTTAAATAGCGTTGAAATGCACACCAACAAATAAATAAGAATATCAAGTTCCTTTTTAGGGTTGGCATGAATAAAATGTGTGTTTGACTTACCCTTGATGATATATACCCTGTGTCTAATCAAGAGACAGGTGTAATGTTGGAAGGGGTGAGTGATTGACTTAGGGTGTTTTCACTGTGGAGTAGCTTCAATGACTTTTAGTTCTAGTGGCATGATCTTATGATTTGTTGTGGAGAAAATGGTGTGTAATGCTTGTTGACTTTGACAACACCTATATACTTACTAGTAGTGTTATATTTGGACTGATTTGAAGCGGTGTAGTTTTGGGTGATGGAGAATGGCATATGGTAATTTTAACCTCTGAACGTCCTAGTCTATTTTTAGCCAGAAAACACATTTTCGAAAAAAAAAAGGTCTTAGATGGATATGAATGTGGGTTTTTTAATCACAAACTCTTGTAGTAGACTTAGTGTAGGTCATGTGGGTCAAAATTTGAGCTATGAGGTCTCATGAATTGCAAGATTATTTAGTATTAAGAGAAAGAAATTTCATTATTTTCACTCTCAAGTGAAATTGCTATTGACAGACTTATTAAAATGCAAAGCCATCAAGAAGAGAATTGTTTAGCTTCATCTCAATGACTCACTTTGAACGAGAAACAATCATGAAACAATTTTCTTCGCTCAAATAATAGCCTTGCCTTGGTGAACAAATGAACAAATGTCAAAAAGTAGACCCCTTTCATGAAAATGAATGCCATAATTTCCTCACATCTTCGATAAATTTATGCATTTTACTACAAGAAGAAGATTCAAATTGGAAACCAACCAAACAAACAAAGTTGAAATCCTACGGTGGATGAAGGAGAAGCAGTAGCCCAAAAACCATTTGTATTTCCAATATTTTCAAATTAGAAATATCATTGCAAATCCAATACCTAAAATGTCTTTTTCTTTTTCTTTTTTTCTTTTTTTTTTTTAAAAAAATTTTTTTAACTCTTAAACACCCATGGGGTGTGAAACGGGTAGCCCAAAATTGGATCACAACATCTTTTGGACTTGGGCATCTTGAATAGTGTACTTTTTGAACTTGGGCATCATGAATGATCCAATCAATGATGAGCTTGCAACCTCCTACAAGGTTATGTACAACCCCAACCTTGCTACCACAATCCTTTCAAATCACAAAATCTCACTCATACAAATTGTGATTTGAGTTGTAAAATTTCACTTTTTGAATGCATCACAAGAAGGTGACCAGTTTGACATCAAAATATAAGTGAAAAGGTGAGTATAGTGAGAGCTACAAAGAAGATTCTGTTGGAAGGTGACCCCTCGGGTCACCTCGGGCGTTTAACCCCTAAACGTCCTTGGGGTATTTTTAGCCAAACACTCATTTTCAAAAAAAGTGATATAGATGAAAATAAAGATAAGCTATTCAGATCTCAACCGTACAAACTTGATATAGACTTGTATTAGATCATGTGGACCAAAACTTGACTCATGGGACCTCATAGATTGCGAGATCACAACTTATTAGTGCGCAAAACAAGCTACAAAATATCATCATTTCCACTTTGAAGTGAATATACTACCGACATGAAATTTGCAATAAAAAATTCAGCAACTAGAAAGTTGTTCATCTTCATCTCAAAGACACTCTTGTACCAAAAAAATTCATCAAAAACAAATCTTGGCTCAAATAGTAGCCTTGTAGTCGTGAAAACTGCCAAAAATTTTACAAAGGAAAAATAGTCCAAAAACTAGACCCCTCACACTCAAATTCATGCCTTTTCTTCAATATATCCTCGATTGGGTCAAGGTTTCTACCACTAAAAATAGACTATAATTGGAATCCATCCCAAAAAATAAAGTCAAAATCTAACGGTGGATGAAGGAGATCTAGCTCTTCAAAAATCATCCATTTTTTCACTTTTTTCATAGTAGAAACATCATTGCAAAGCCAATACCAAAGTTATCTAGATCAAAAAACTTCCAACCACAAAGTTGTTGGGATGCATCTAAATATCAAACCTATGGGAAAAAATACATGAAAAACTATTTTAGATTTCACATAATTGGCTTGCAATGGTAAAACATGCCAAATGTTTGAAAACCCAAAAACAAAAGCTGCCTTCACTAAAATCCATGCCATTTATTCATACTTTATTTTATGAGTCTGCAATTTTTAGCACACAAACTAAACTTGATTTGTGACCTAACCCAAGTGATTTTGTTAAAAACGAAGTTTGGATGAGGAAGTTATGGCTCTTCAAAGTTTCTGCCCTTCATCCAAAATGTCGTTTTTCGACACTAGGGACGTTTAGGGGTTAAGGGTTAAACTACAAAGTTGTTGGGTTTTATCTTGTGATCATACTTATGCAAAAAAATAATTCTTAAAAACCTAAATTATATTTCACATAAGTGGCCTGTGATGGTAAAACATGCCTCATGTTTGAAAATCCAAAAACAAGTGCGGTGTTCACTGAAAGGCATGCCATAAATTCAATTTCTACTACACAAAATAGACTTGATTTGGGACCCAACGCAAGTAGTGTGATCCAAAATGTACTTCACATAATTATAAAAAGTTATGGGTTTTCAAATCTTCAACTTGTCATTCAAATTATCGTTTTTGACATTCGGCGCATTTAGGGGTTAAAAAAAAAAAAATTCATGTGCTTCGTATTTCTTGCTTTTGTGAACTAAACCTATTCTGCACCAAAAATGATAAAAGTGGCTATCATAAATTAATGTCTTTTGATCTATTGTTATAATTCCTATAAGACTTTTTGCATGAAAGCTTTGAGCTATGTAGAGATACTTTTTCGGACTTTCCAATAATTTACCAATCAATTTATTGTCAAGGATACCATTGTCATTTATGGTCAAGAATTCAAATGTAAACATAGGATCGAAAAGTGATAAATAAAAAACAATGAAAATGTAAGTAACGACAACACGAGTACAAAGAAAAGTGTTAAGTTGTCGATTCTGGCCTTTTTCCTTCCTTTTATGCAGAAATAAATCTGTAAATTCTAGTTTCTCACTTCACGAAGGCTTATTTTTGATCTTTCTATGCTAAATTTGAACTTTAAATTGTTTCTTTTTTCTTTTCTTTGAGTTCTCTTTTGGTTATTTTTTGTTTCCTTATTGTTTCCTTCTTGTTTTTGTTTTTGTTTTTAGTTTTTTTTAGTTTTTTATTTTATTTATTTATTTATTTATTATTATTTTTTTAAAATTTTATTTTATTATTATTATTTTTTTTTTCTTTTTTTTTTGTGTCTTTGTTTTGTCTTTGTTGTGTCTTTGTTGTGTCTTTGTTGTGTCTTTGTTGTGTCTTTGTTGTGTCTTTGTTGTGTCTTTGTTGTGTCTTTTTTGTGTCTAATTTGTGTCTTTTTTGTGTCTTTTTTGTATCTTTTTGTGTCTTTTTTGTTTTTTTGTTTTTTTTTTTGTTTTTTGTTGTTTTTTTGTTTTTTTTTGGGGTTTCTTTTTTGTTTCTTTTTTTGTTTCTTTTTTTGTTTCTTTTGGCTTTCTTTTGGGTTTCTTTTTTGTTTCTTTTTTGTTTCTTTTGGCTTTCTTTTTTGTTTTTTTTTGTTTTTTTTTTGTGTTTTTTGTTTTTTGTCTTTTTATTTTTTTTGTTTTTTTTTGTTTTTTTTTTTTTTGCTTGTTGGTTATTTTTTGTTTCTATTTGTTTCTTTTTCATTACTACAATTTATAAAAAAAACTCTCTTATTGCAAGCTTAATAAATTTGTTTAGAGGAGCTATTGGCCCTAAGCCCTAAACTAGCAAACTCTTCTTCGCAAATAGGTCTTTAACTTCTAAACGAGCAAAATGTAGAAAGACTACATTTGGATGGAAGGCGACAACTTTGAAGAGCCATAACTTCTTCATCCAAGGATTGTTTAGATGAATCACATGGATTAGGTCCCAAATCAAGTCTATTTTTTGTGGTAAAAATTGCAAGTGGGACAATTGTTTCAAAGTATCCTTTAAGTAAAGAAACTAATGCATGCATAGTTACACTAGCAACAATGTTCTTTTGAAGGCTTGAGGTTCTAAGAGATGTGTGTGTGTTACTTACGATGTAATTCTCATTATGATGTTTTGGGTTGACTAGGAACTACTAGAATTGCATTCTTTATCCCTTAACCCCTAAAGGTAAGCAACCTCAAAACAACCAAAAACCCTCAAAATTGCCCTTTTTTAGTGTAAGATGCAAATTTTGAATCCTGACGAGCTTTGAAGTATGTAACCGTAACATCTAGTACCTAACTCGCACATGAAAATGCTCGCCAAATCTTAGGTTAAAATTCCTCACCATTATCAGTGAGATCATAACGTTATGAATTGAAGAAGTTTTTTTCCATGTTGTAGAATGACAGAATAATGTTTTGGGAGCCAAAAAAAAGCATTTTTGAAAGGAAATTCGACATGAGGCTCTTCAAATTCTTCTTCCTAGGTGAGTAAGGAATATGTACATGTAATTTTTACCCTCATGAGACCTATAAATCTTCAAGAAATGCTTGATCACATGGAAGTCTGCTGACATTCAAATACAAAGGCCCAATTTCAACAATTAAAGAGGCATGTAAAAAATTATTGGATTGAAAATCCAAACTGTGAGATCATGCCTTACTACCTTTTCTACATGTACAAAAAACAAAACTTGAAAAAAAGTAAAATCTCAATTTTTGGTGAATTTTTGAAGTTTCTGCGCTTGAATCAATTTTGGGCAGATTTTGAAAATAAATGAGCATATACCACAGATTGGGCAATTTTGGGCTGATTTATAATAGTTTCTTTGAACTTTGACAATGAATATCTCTTTAAGTATGAAGAGTTTTCCAGGAGCATGAGGTAGATTTTCGGAAAGTTGTGAAAGAACTCTATAACTAGCGAAAGGTTTCAACTCTGGACATGAGATCTAGAAATAGAATTCCAGAGGCTGGCTGAAGTCCAATTAACCCGATTTAGGCCTCACTCACCTTCAGGATAAAAGGTCCCCATAAGTCCGAGGGGCTTCAGGCCTTTACCACACCATCGGCACGCCGCCCCTGCGTGCTGCCGCTGCTATAGTGATTCTCTACTTTTCTCCTGAATTTTCTCCACTTTTCTCCAATTGCCGGTCGACTTCCAGGCACTACACTGAATAGGTAGATTAGTGTTAGATTTTTATAAGATTTGAAAATGCTGTAAGTTTTTACTTCTGGTAAAAAAGAATTACAAAGAGTATTGATTCCAATACTGTGGAAGGATCCCCATCTTGACGGATGTTGAGGGTAAAAATATTGACAAAGAGTAAAAACTTATTACATGTTTATATAAATTAGTGTATCTAACACTAATCTACCTATTTAGTGTAGTGCCTGGTAGTTTTCAAGTGCCTCCCATGTGCCATGTCATTGCCATGTAGATCACAAATCAACTTCCAAAGCAAACCCCAAAGCTACAAAGTTGATCCATGTCACTCTTGCCACTCTCCCTACTTCCTCACATGTGGCAACCACTTGCTCATTAGAACCAATACGAATCTTCCATCTCACTGCCTTTCCTCCCATGTGGTATGGCCCTCAGTTGTTTCTGAACTGTAGGATCCCGAATCTTCTGCTCGCGCTCAGAATATTCCTCACTTGAGCTTGAACTGGTCTGGATACGTACGGAATTCTTCCTCAGATACTCTGGACTGCCCGCCCCAGCCCCGTAAGGACCTTCAACTGAGGTGACGTTTATTAGAATAAACCTTATTAACATTTCGCACAATTCGTGCCTTTGGGTAAAATGAACGAAAGAGAATAAATAAAAAATAAATTGTTATGAGGACTCTTGGATTGTAATGGTGCAACAGTGGCACCTCACATACAGATCTGCCTTCCCTTCAAATGGCTTCAACCTTTGTGCTTTGAGGTCCTTTCAGGTGATCGAGAAGTTCGTGCCTCCGATTGTCAGTGATACATTTTAATACTAGTCCTTGGCGTTACGAGGTCTCCCAACACCATTGACAGTAAAAAGAAAGGTTTGACCAATTCCATCTTATGGCGGTATTCATACCAAAACCTGTACTTGTTGTATTTCAAGCACCATATCATCGTACCTAAGCCTGCCATTCTCAAGGAATACCGCCATGTCAATGAAGTTGGATTCAAGCAAACTGCTTGTCCATTATCAAAAGAGCAGAATCCATGCCTTGAGTGTTACTTCCAGGTTCCCTGACATACGTGAGAACCGAACCAAGGACTCTATCACAATCCTGCTAGAAATTTCTGTGCTGTATTGATAGTTGAATCTGTGTCACAATAAGCTTTGGGTTCAAGTTGATTGTGGTTTTACTGTGCCGAGATTGAGGGTTCACGCCTTTTTCTGAAGTATGTAACAACAGGACAAGTTTATAAGCTCAGTCTGTTTCAAAGTTAGGTCGTATGCAAGCACTTCCATAAAGTTTCGATGTGCACATTAGCACGTAGGGTTTTTTGAATGCCTCAGCAAGCGTAGACATACCATAAATCGACAACGTATGAGCTGCTTTGCAGTGAGAAATTGCTTAACACCTGAAGGAGAAGCTCAACTGTGACCTTCGGACGGCCATGTGTGGAATCTGTGAACAACGCTTTTCATATATATTCGAATTCGGAAGAGCTAATTGTATGATCATGTTTATGACTCTCTACCCACTAGTTTTTATCCAATATCACCGCACGGATTTTCAAACACATAGAGTTAAAGTTTCAGTTCTCACATATATTTATAATATGTGTTTCACAAATATCTTTTGTGCTGCATCTGTAACTTGAAACTCCTATTGATTGCATAGATGCTCTCATATTCAACGTGCACTGCAATGAAAAACTGATAGGTACTCCTTTTGTGACGAACAGTATTGGCCAGCAACACATTGACTTCGAGCTCCATCAGATTCCTAGAAAGAACACACCCTCTATGGGTTCAAGGTTGCACTGGTTCGAGGAAAGGTTGGTTCTACGAATTTCAACGCCGCTGAGAAGTCGAGGGTTCAAGGGCATAAGGAGCCACTCCGCGTGATTCACGATAGAAATCCTGCCTTACTAGCTGGGGAGGCCTTCGATTCAGCGAGCGACAACTGTGTACACTGAGACCGAGATCAAACCTGACGGCTCTGTGGTGATCGACGTACAAGACATGCACAGCTGGATGCGCATCGCACAGCTGCGTTCGAAACGAGAGTGGTGACCGCAGATCATGAGGAGCTTCTTGAAGACTCGGAAGACCCGGAAGAAGAAGAAGAATTCGACCCACTCCAGCACGTACTTGGTTGACGAGTTGAATATCCAAGCACTGAGGTGGAAGATCGATCACTCGATCGCTGCCGCCGCTCTCCCTAGTAACGTGTGACCAGGTTTTATGATTATGGGCGTAAGGCCTGTTCGCACTTGCCTTAGAGGAGGTCTTAGGAGGGGGTCTTAACTCTATTAAAAAGTGTGTGTTTGCACCTACATTCATTAGTAATTACCAATCCTACACGGATGTCCATATGGCACACTTTAAAGAGTAGGGTATTAGCAAACATTTAGGAGGACAAAAGAGCTTTGAGCAATAGTAGGCAATACTTAAGGGAGCATCAATATTGGAAAGATTCTCAAATTTTCCTCTCGTAAGAGTGGTCTTACGTATTGTCTCACTTGAGGGGCCATTACGTAATCCCCTCACTATTGATTACACCTTTACGAGCCTCATTGATGACACCTTTCCTCAAAAAAATGTATTCCTCCCCAAATTGTGGGGGTGTTAAATTTTTAAGTAAGGCCAAGTGCGAAGGGGCCTGTATTCATATTGTATGGGGCGACTAAGAGTACATGATTATAATAACCATGTTTTAACTGTTTGTAATCGCATGTCATTACAAACAATCATAACATGTGATATGTGACCACAAATCATCATATCGGGACTGCCAGATGATTACGAATAGTCATATTTCTGGTCATTTACTCTTGATCACACCAGACAATATAACAACGCCTATAGTCATAAAACCTTGAATTTGTTGTAGTATTCTTATTTTGTTTTCTTCTCAGAAAAATTCTCTTCTCAGGGGAATGTGCAAAGCTTGTGCCCACGAGACTGCCGATTGAATACATGATTCTATAACTTCTCGCAAATTAATTAAGATTTCTTGAAGTTAGATCAGTAGGAGTTTCTTGAACGCTTAACCCTAAAATCTTCAATATTAAATGGAGTTCACACCTTAATTGTAACTCATTACTGAGTATAATATTTGTTCAAAAGGAATTATGAAGATTGGGCCCGGACGATCTCTGGATTATTACAGTAACGTGACAAAAGTATGTAGATATGAAACATTCTGGACCAAGTGTAAGTGAGAGGAAGATGTTTCGAGACAACCGTGTAGTAAACTTACAGAGTGCATATCACAACTCATGAAGATTTTGCAGGTATGGTGAAAGGGCCATTAGAATATTCCCATTTCAATGGTATTACCCATACTGGCAGGTGACTCCTTCATCGAAAGCACCCAGCCCAAAATTTTTGCAACCAGTAGTTTAGAAACAAATCATTAAGCTTATAAGCTCGAATTCCATATCGATTTACAACCTGAAAACAGATACTTCATGTTCCAGTCATTAATTTACATAGTCACTGAGATCATGATCCAGCAAAAAGCACTGATTGTCACCGTTGCTTATTTCACACACATTCACAAAATCCTTATCTCTGTACTCTATCCACTACGAAGCTCGATGTATGAAACAGCATCCTTTTCTCATGGACTACTCCTACAGCTGTTTCATGCAGCATCGTAGCTACCCAGTACTAAAACAATCGAAACGCGCACAAGCAATATGTCACACATCGCTGGGGAACGCGCCAGTCGGAATCTGCCCTAGTGCTCGGATCCTCAAACCTTAACCAAGTACGCTCTGGAGTATGGTCGAATACTTCCGAGTCGTCGATCGAGTAGCTCCTCGTGATCTTTGGTTACCACTTTCTTTTCGAACGCAACCGAGCTAGCAGCATGCTGCTAGCTCGGTTCCGGAACTAAGTTCCGGAAGTTGGAGATCAGGTGATGCATGAAGCTATGAGGGAGAGTGCTCAATATTTAATGGCATTTCCGATTTCCTAATCTGTAGTGAAATAATGTAGTGAAATAAACAGTGCAAGCAATTTTTGTGCATGAGGATAGTTTATGAAAGGATAGTCATGATTTTTGCACTCTTCTACAATTTGTTATGAGTCTTTGAAGATGGTCTCATAGGTGTTTCTAAAATGGTGCCCTAATTTTGCACCCAGTAATTTTTGCTGTGAGTACATGCTACTAGTGAAGAGGCTTTTATGTATCTAGCTAGGTTGTGTGAAGAAGCCTAGTGCTCTGTTGTTATTGGTACGGCTCCGGTATTGAGCACTCTCTCATATAGACACACATGAGCAATGAGCAGGAATCAGGGATGTCGTCCGTTCGATCACGACACATTCATCCTTCAGCATGTGATAAATTGGATTGAGACACAAGCTTATCTTCTTTATATCAATGGATAATTCCCCTTGGAAGATGACATTCCCGTGCAGGACGGTTCGATCAGGAACCTGCGGTTGCCATTGGTGCAAGGACCATGGACGTCCGACAACTGCACGATTTCGATCCTTCCTCACTGGTGCAGTTGATGCATAATAGCATCATTCACTTCGAACCTTAACTCCGTTCAATCCATCAAAATTGCTGGGGGTTATGATGCAGAATGCAGAGGAAAGGAAGTTTTTAGATTTGAAGTAGAAAGTTTCTAGGAAGGAAAGTTTCTAGATTTGGGACGCAGATCCATGGACTTACTGAAGTTGCCTTGTGGAATGGTCTCATCCGAAGGTTCTCAACTGAAGTGCTTTTTCCTGTTATATAGTCTCTGATAGTAAGAATCAATACCTTGAATTGTGGGGTTTCATGATCTTTCCTTGAATGATTTCATTTTTCATCAATCTCGGGGAGAACACTCTGCGCCAATGTTGTAAGGAATGTGCACGATTAGGGAATATTTTTGACGAGGTACTGAATATTTTCTGGAGAACATCCTAATCTGTTGTGTTTTTCTCACGCAGCATATACTCGTATGTCATAGGTCAGTTCGACGGAAATTAAATCAAAATTGCTGAAAAATCTGGAAATTTCTAGTTTTAGAAAATTGGTATTGGTACTCAAAAGAATCGGAATTGGCACGGAAATTGAGTTTTTGAGTTGAAAATATCAAAAAAGAATTAATTAGTCAAGAGGGTGTTGTATAGGCCTATGACATATTGTAGTGTATGGTCTAAGTAAGTAGGATTCAAGTTTTTCGCTAGTATGGGCCTGACTACTTTTTACTAAGAGTTTTATAAGGATATAAAGCTCGAACAAGCTAGAGTTCAAAATTTTAATCCCACCCAGAAGTGAATATGTACGACGGCATAGTAGTAGTTGATCGACATTCTAACATCAAGTCTAACAAAGATTAGCAACATAAAATGAAATCCTATCACATCTTATAAACAAGGAATTGTGTGATGGGAACACAACGGCAGTGCACATTTGGCCATTTTATACAAATTTGTCTACGCAACTTGCACTAATAGACAATTCTACCATGCCACAATTTAGATCCTTTGTATCATGGTTACCACATTTTTGTAGTTTCACCTATTTCATCTCTCTTCCACAACAATTATCGCGAAACATTATAGCCTCACCCATTTGTCGCCCACAATAGTTCATATTTCATTCACTTTTTTCTCTAGTTCCAACCACCTTAATCCAACCATTTCTATAAATTTGAACAAAAGTGTGAATGACTGATGAACATTCTTAAGGAGACCATTGTCACTTCAAGATTGGAAGTTGGAATTCATGAACATACTTCTTATCAACAATGTAGACTTAGTCTAGCCAAAAGCTTTCTATCGATTCAACAACTAGAATTGGAAATTACTTGGATTTTTAACACTACTAGGAAATGGTTAAAACTTAAAACTGACTAGAATAGTCCAATGCGACTTGTCTGATATGACTGATTGATATCAAAATTTGTGACTAATTTGAATGGCATGTTACTTATTATCATCAACCTCCATCAGAAATTTCCTTCTATAAAAGAAAAATTACAGACCTCGACTTATTGAACGTGGAGAAAGAATGGGTAGAAGTTCCTACTGGGTCTTTTCCGATCCTTATGAGCATTCGTAAAGACCCGGCAACAAAATTGTTGAAGGAGTGATTGAGTGAATGGCGCCTTATTCAGCATGACAGACCGCTTCGCGACGAGAGGGTGCCTTACGCTCCAATATTTTCTTTTTCTTTTAGATTTCTTTTTTTTTTCTTCTAGATTTTTTTTCTTTTTCTTTACTTCACCATTTCTTTCCACTGTTCTCATGAGCTCTTAACGTATTCAGCTCGTAACCAATTGACCACGCATGAATCGACCTCGTTTACAAAATCAGAAACGAAACGAGAGAGAAAACGCAGATAGAAAACCTGATAGAGAAATGTACAAGTGTAAAATAAATCGTTGCTGCGTCTTTACGCCGGGCAACGACTTTGTGGAGAGGTGTTACGCAAATGAGGGGCCCACCCTCGGCCTGCCGGCCTCGGTGAGCCCCTCATTTGCTTAACGCCTCTCCACTCGGTCATTACCCTTCACATTTAAATATACCCCAATTGTGCCGCTTAGCTAAATTCTTGTAACTTGTTTCTACATTGAACTTCCTACTTAGCCGTTATCAAAATGCCAAATATGCTCTTCAATTTTGGATTAGAGAGAGCAATCTGTGGATTACATATGAGTGCATAATGAAGAGCAGTGTTGGTGAGGCTAATGATGAACTCGTTCATGGTTGATGAGAAATTTAATCATGTTAATTGGAAATTAATATGCCTCATTCTTGACAACAATTGTTACAATTGTGTCAATTTAAAAAAAAATAATGACATGATTTAAATTGGGAGTATGACATTCTATCTTCAACAATTTATGTGCAATTGTGACATTAAATATCAAAAAGTAAGTGGATGAGCCCTTAGGAGTAGCAAGAATAACTAAGGGCATCCACTTACAATTTCACGAACCAATCCTACTTAGTTGATATTATTTAAATTGTCATGCCCTTAAAAAATGGTCTTAAAAAAAATAAAGAAAATAAATAAATAAATAAATAAATAAATAAATATATATAAAAAATCAAGTTAAAGAAATTGAGATTTGGTGCTATTGCTTGCTAGAGTTGACTTTAAAGTGATGTTTATAGAGCCTTATCAGTTGTTAAGAACAATAGTGCTTTGGCGTTAGTTTCTTCTTCTTGCTACAACACTAACACTATTAGTCTATGAGGTCTATTAAACAGTTATTCTTATGTGACTTGTAGTATGAGAGCATTTGCAATGTTGAGCCAGAAAATGATCTTGGTAAGAGGTTGGTGCCGAGCCACTTTGAGCTATCAAGTATCATGTCTTTTTGGTGGCCTGCAACCTTCCGTAGCCATGTCGAGCTCTTGGAGTCTTGCACTTCGTCAACCTCACACGTAATTGGTCAAGCAAGCATGCAAACATCATGGACGTGCTATTTGTGGTTTTGCCATGACCCGTCAAGAGAATCAAATCAATATGAAAATAATCTCGTTGCGACACACTTTTTCTTACGGGGCTCGCCAAACCCTCACGAGGAGCCTTGGTTGTGGCTGCAAATGCTCTAAAAACTTTTTGTACTCAAGAATCAATCATGGATGCATCTTTACCGTGTAGCATTATGTAATCAAATAACTACTGGTCATGACTTATTCAGAGCCAATGACTTGCCTCAACACGATGTTTGAAAAAAATTGGAACAATTATTGGAAATTGCATACATTCTCCACGTGTCTTTGAGCAGCAAACAACACATGAACTTCCTCGAGAGATTGAATGCAAGAATGGGTACGATCTAAAACATGAAGACTCTAAATTTTCCTTGACTAGTTGGTAGCAAGTAGCCAAGTACTTTTACGTTCATTAGGTTCCAACTTTGACCAATTGAGCAGGTTTAGGGTTTAGGGTTTAGGGTTTATGGGTTTAGGGTTTAGGGTTTATGGGTTTAGGGTCATGAGATAGTCCTCCACGCTCCGACCATTATCTGCAAAATGAGTGTAGCACCGACTGGATTAGTGAAAAGTTCCCCTCAAAGTCTTTTGCCGATATTAACCTTTAACCCCTAAACGTCCTTGGGGTATTTTTAGCCAAAAACTCATTTTCAAAAAAAGTGATATAGATGAAAATAAAGATAAGCTATTCAGATCTCAACCGTACAAACTTTTAAAAGATTTGTAGTAGATCATGTGGACCAAAACTTGACTCATGGGACCTCATAGATTGCGAGATCATAACATACTAGTGCGCAAAACAGGCTACAAAATACCATCATTTCCACTTTGAAGTGAAAATACTACCAACATGAAATTTGCAATAAAAAAATTAGCAACTAGAAAGTTGTTCATCTTCATCTGAAAGACACTCTCGTACCAAAAAAATTCATCAAAAACAAATCTTGGCTCAAATAGTAGCCTTGTAGTCGTGAAAACTGCCAAAAATTTTACGAAGGAAAAATAGTCCGAAAACTAGACCCCTCGCACTCAAATTCATGCCTTTTCTTCAATATATCCTCGATTGGGTCAAGGTTTCTACCACTAAAAATAGACTATAATTGGAATCCATCCCAAAAAATAAAGTCAAAATCTAACGGTGGATGAAGGAGATCTAGCTCTTCAAAAATCATCCATTTTTTCACTTTTTTCATAGTAGAAACATCATTGCAAAGCCAATACCAAAGTTATCTAGATCAAAAAACTTCCAACTACAAAGTTGTTGGGATGCATCTAAATATCAAACCTATGGAAAAAAATACATGAAAAACTTTTTTAGTTTTCACATAATTGGCTTGCAATGGTAAAACATGCCAAATGTTTGAAAACCCAATAATAAAAGTTGCCTTCACTAAAATTCATGCCATTTATTCATACTTTATTTTATGAGTCTGCAATTTTTAGCACATAAACTAGAATTGATTTGTGACCTAGCCCAAGTGATTTCGTCAAAAACGGAGTTTGGATGAAAAAGTTATGGCTCTTCAAAGTTTCTGCCCTTCATCCACAATGTCGTTTTTCGACACTAGGGACGTTTAGGGGTTAAATGCCGATGGAGTCTGAAAAGGCACCCTAAAATTGAATCACAAGTTCACAACATCTTTTGGACTTGGGCATCATAAATAGTGCACTTTTTCACTAGTAGGAACAAGCGTAATGACTTGACTGTAACGACACAAAGTGTTAGTTTTAATTTTGCTTCTAATAAAATCAAAATAAATTATGATGTTTGTCACTTTTTCTTACATTTTTTTTTTTTTTTTTTTTTTTTTGTTGTAATAAGCATACCAGACCCTAATAGATTAGTAAAAAATCTAAGAAAAAGTGATAAATATAATAATTTATTGTGATGTCACTAGAAGCACAAGGAAAATATGCACTATGTGTCATTACGGCCAAGTCATTAAGGCCGTCGCTTTTAGTGCCATTTTCTACTAGTGTTTGAACTTGAGCAATCATGAATGAATTAATAAATGATCAGCTCACAATTTTCGACAAGGTTGTGTACAACCCCAACCTACCTACCACAATCTTTTCAAAGCACAAAATTACTCATACAAATTGTAATTTGAAATGTAAAATTTCACTTTGTGAATGCATCACAAGAAGGTGACCAATTTGACATCAAAATATAAGTAAGAAGTTGACTACAATGAGAGCTACAGAGCAAATTCTCTTGGAAAAGAGCCCCTCGGGCTTCTTCCGGCTTCCTTGGGCATTGAAGGGTTAGGATATAGAGGTTTTAGTTTCATAAACTTTCCCTTTATGGCCTTGTTTTTGATATCATGGTAGAATTTTATTTGTGTTACTTAGGGGAATTTTGTATCATAAAATATGAACGCCTAGATGTCTTTTACATGCTAGTGTAATTAACTAAAAATATTCATCTCCAATCAAATATATATATATATATATATATATATATATATATATATATATTCTTTTTCCATATTTTTTTCTTTTTTGAGCACAACCATCTATAGAAAATGCAGCGTTAAGTTTTTGAAACCTAAATTTGGCATGTTTGACGAAAATAACATAAAGATTAACTTCAAAACATTCAAGGCACACAATCCAACTGCATATTACATAATTCCTTACCTAGATTTACAAAGCGGGTTAAAAAGAGGACTATATTTCTGGCACCCAACTACACAAAAGAGCTTGTTCATACTCGTGTAAATGTTGTTACACAAGGATATATATTTTCCATGAGAGGAATAAGGATATTTGTATGTAGAGGTGCTACACTAAAAATACTCTTGGTTCATAAACAAGGACGGCTTAGTCTATGCATACAAAATTGTATAATATTCACAAATACCCTTGTGCAATATGCATGTCCCCTTTCCGAATGAGTTGAGAAAGTGTTAGCCATTGAGCCTCGAATACCCCCGTGCAAGTTGCATGAATTATGTATACTAATTCGCAAGCACAAGATACGTGACCGCTATGCACTCATTTTCAAATCTTGTCAGAAAAATACTGTTTCTATTTGACCAACGAAACATCAGGCTAATAATACCGAGAAAAGAAAAAAGCGGCCATTAACCTTGAACTGTTCGTTTGATGGATTCAGAAGCATTCTTCCATACAAGCAGGAATGATTGGGAATTCCAGCAGTACTTTGTTAGTCTGTCTGTGGTTCCTCTTTGTCATGTGGCCATTGAGGTAAAGACATTACGAACAGATACTGTATTCACGCCAATCTCTTACTGGAGATTGGAGTTCTTATCTATCTACCTGTGAGGATGGAAATGGCCAAATTATTGGTTTACTTCTGAAGGTTTAGGTTTTTTACGTGGCAAACCTAAATACTTTCTGATTACTGCATGAGTATATCACATAGGTATCATACAAAGGTTACCAAATGGTTGAATCTATTAACCCCAAAATCGAAGATTCAAGACTGTCCAGAAATCAAGAGAAGGAAAACCGCTCCATTCACTAACTTATAGTGTTTCATGGAAATTTTCCAAATGAACCGTGTGAATAGGCACGGTATGGGAAAAATACCACTTTATCCAACTAGTCCCCCACAAGAGGTTTTGGATTCTTTTGGAACATGAACTAGAAGCATCATGATGTCCCTTGCCCGTACGTTTATGCAACACCCACGAGCCTTACTTTGCAAATAAAATATGATATGTGGATACTGCTATGATTTTTCCAGCATCATGTCACTGTCCAGATAGTCTTTCCACCTTCAGCCTTGAATTTACAGCCAGGTGTGGAATGTCATTGATCACCTTCTTGAGTATATAACAAGTAAGTTTAGTGTTTATGCTTCCAAAACGATTGAATTTCCAGTATTATACTTCAGATTGTTCTTTGAGACGGTAAGACTTTGGTGACTTTGGTGAATGCCTTCACTCGAAGAAAAATTGTCTTGACACTTAATGTGCGAATTGTGTAAAATGTGGGAGTCTCCTGAAAAATGTGGACGTTGAATTTTATCCTTGGTCCATATCCTCCCAACACTGGTTCAAACTTCTGGAAGCCTTATTTAGTAAGTTACACAATTTTCATTTCAGAAAAAGAAAATAGCAAGAATTGATTAGTAAACACGAGAGAAGACCTGCCCAGGAGACGCCCACATTTTCTTCGCGCATGCTGTCCATAAGCATATCTAGATCCCCTAGAATGCTATCAATATGTCACCGACTCCGTCACCATCTTTCTCTTTTGAGCTCTCTCTAGAGCTTGCTCCACGACCAGTTTGTCGATTGCTTGAATGGGAGTTTAGGAATCCAGCTAGGAAGCGGCGAGGATGGCGACCATCGATGAGCTGTGGGTGTCAGTGAGCGTAGGACTAGTAGTAGTAGTAGTAGTCCTGCTTCTCTTCAGTGCTGCAGGAAAGTCGAAGAAGCAGAAGCAGAAGAGGTTACCGCCAGGCCCATATCCATGGCCTCTGTTCGGCAACCTCTTCCTCGGCGGCTCACATCCGCACCAAGTCTTCACAGAGCTTTCAAAACAGTACGGCAACATAATGAGCCTCTTCTTCGGGAGCGTGCGGGTAGTGGTCGTCTCTGACGCGAGCTTGGCCAAGGAGCTTTTCACAGTGCAAGACGCGAAATTCGCATCACGCCCAGTTCACGATCTCCTCGCCACGCCCTCCAAGTACATGAACTACGGCGAGCGGAGTGGCTCGATGGCATTCAGCGAGTACACTGCCAAGACTCGTGAGATGCGGCAGTTTTGTATCAGTGAAGTTTACACGCCGCAGAAGATGGAGAAGCGGAGGGGTACTAGAATGGAGGAGATCCAACGCATGTTCCAAGCTCTTCGCCTTTCCAGCGAGATCGATGTTCGTCCCATTCTGAGCGAATTCAGCCTGCGTCTGAATTGTCGATCTTTGTTTAACAAGGCATTCTCGAATTCCGATGGGGTAGCTTCAAGTGCGTTGAACCCGCAGGCGTTTCGGAGATTGGAGATGGAGAATACTATGTTGCTGGCGACCCACAATATTGTGGATCTCGTTCCGGCGTTTCGGATCTTGTTCGGGAGAAGGGATGTGGGTGGCCTTCACGCCAAATGGAAGGATCTGTCGCAGCGGAAAGTCGATTGTGCAGACTCCATTCTGGAGTTTTACCGGAAGGAGAGAAACTTGTCGTCGGACCCTGACTTCGTCGACTCGTTGTTGCAACTCATTGACGACGGAAGGGCCTCCGTGACCGCCTCCCGAGCTATTCTCTTTGTAAGCACCGCTTCCATTGCTGCATGTTCTATCTCTTCTCCAAACTAAACTTTTCCTTCATTCTCTTCTCACTTGTGCTCAGAAAACCTCAATTTCATAAAAAATGGCAATTCGAGGGGCCATAATTCAGTAAAAAGAGACTCTGGCATTACAAGAATACTGAAGCTATACTGAAGTTACAAAGAAGCAATGAATACTTACTAATAATGATATCGGAGGTACATTTGGAAACGTAACCATAGAAAATGGCACTTTCATAGTTTCTGCATGACAATTTTAAGGGAACTCATTTCGAAGTGTCTACGTCTCATAGAAAGCTCAATGTGGTCCGCCATCAATAATGCTTGAGTTCCTACTTTACGTGCAAATCTGGGGTCTGATCGCGAAAAACCTTAAAGCAAGACAATACACCCCAATTGTCACTGACTACAACCAATCGAACATATCAAAGTCTCACACCTGTTGGGTTCATGATGGCTTAAAAACTGTCGGATACCTATTGAAAATCATAGTGGTCAGGTACCGTACCGCACTTTTGACTTTCTTGCGACTGGTGTACTGTAATAATCAAGAGTGCAACACGTGACTTTCTACTTCTTGTCACATAGTTCTCGAACCAACTACAGGTCGAACTTCAGGATCCACGTTTTTGTCCAGCCACGATCTGGGAGTGGAATAAGAATGCTGCATAACTCTCTTTTTCTCACTTCTATTTCTGATAATGGTGTGCAGGAGCTGTTGACAGCAGGAACGGATACCGTAGCGGCGACATTGGAGTGGGCATTGCTGGAGCTTGTGCGCCACCCGCAGGTCCTGGATCGGTTGCAGAAGGAGATCGATGCCAAATGCGGCATGTCGAGTCAACTTGATGAAGACGAAGCTGCTCAATTGCCTTATCTCCAGGTACTACTGTACTCTTTGCTTGCTTTCAGTTATTACGCTTTGACTGAGCTGACGTACTAGACCCGTTCGTATCGTTAAATGTGCTGGAGCGCTAGATTTCAGCCTTGCACGGGTCCACTGTCCTTACCGTGCATTGACCTGAGTGATGGTTTTGCGAATGATGACTGTGTTGAGTTTGATGGTGTACCATCACATCACATCACATCTTTTTGAGAAATGAATGCATCAAGCAGATATGGACAAATCCATTGACATGGCGGTAATCCAAAGTGATTTTAGTGGTCGTTCATATTCCTTTTTACACATTCATCCAATTTGTCATCCATTCTTTGCTTATTTATTGTTCACCACACAGCCTGGTGCTGTTGGCCACAGCTTATAGTGAGACTGAGTGTAATGAAGTTGAGTCTTAAAATACTACTGGATTTAAAATTGCGGAATTGAATTTATTAATTATCTAAAAATACTACTGGATTTAATATTTGAGAATTGCAGACATGACCTTTTTTTCTTGTGTGCATTGAACCCGATTTGAAGTCTGATGTTGAGGACTCCAAAATGCGCAGGCTGTGCTGAAGGAGGTGTTGCGACTCCATGCTCCGACCGCAATGGGCATCCCACACAGCAACATGGAAGATGCAACTCTAGGTGGATACCACATTCCAGCCCGAACCTCAGTGTTTGCCAACCTCTGGGCGTTGCATCGTGACCCTCTCACATGGGGCCCCGACGCATTGGCCTTCAATCCCGACCGCTTCTTGGACTCCGATTTGAGTGTGAACGGCACCAATTATCAGTATCTCCCATTCGGAGCCGGAAGGAGGTAGAGTCCAAATCTGCTCCCAAACTCCATCACGTCTTTTGTGCATTCAAATCATGTCATTTTTGCTAATTAACTTGAATGAGTACTTGATGTATGATATATAGAGCCGAAAAGTTGACATGATGTTTTGTGTGCTATGCAGGATATGTCCTGGACGGGCTATGGCCATGAGAGTATTGTCCCATGTGCTCGGTTGTTTCGTTCATGCTTTTCATATGTCATCTCCGGGAGGGGTGAAGCTCAATGACAATGAAGGTACAAATGGCCTCAACCTCCGACCAGAGACTCCATTGCGTATGCAAATGAGTTTGCGCCCTGCAGCCTCGCTTTACTTGGAATCAAGCACTTGATAAGGTAGACTCTTACATATCATAATTGTAGGATGGCATACTTCTATATAAAGTGTATATGGATTGTCTCTTGGTAACAACTAGTCAAATGTATTAACCGTCCCCTAATGTCGAAAAGAGCCAAACCGGGACGTTTGAGGTCTAGTCAGCTTCGTATTTACTATATTTAGCTTGCATGAAGTTGGGAACTTTTGCACGTTGTAGATCTTCTTCATACCTTTCCGATAAGTCATTTCATGCTTTAAAATTCCTCATAATTTAGGAGAAATTCATATAGTTTGAAAATATTATTTAAGATCTCCCCCAAATTAACCAAACTACGGTATATGCTCATTTATTCTCAAAATCTGCCCACAATCAGTTAAATTGCAAAAACTTCAAAAATTCACTAGAAATTGAGATCTTACTTTTTATTAATTTTGTTTTCTCTACATGTACATATGCTTTCAAGGCATGATCTCACTGTTTGGATCTTTGATTCATTTATTTTTCTCTCATGCCATTTTTCAAAGATTGGCCTTTGTATTTGAATTTCAGCATACCTCCATGTGAAATTTCAAGCATTTCTTTAGGTTTTATAGGTTGCATGAGGGTAAAATTTGCATAGACATGTTCTTAACTTAAGAACAAGAATGTGAAGAGCCTCAATTCAAATTTACTCTTAAAATTGGTTTTTTGGATTCACAAAAGACTTCAAATCCATTTTGCAACAAAGAAAAGAACTTTTTTTCTCAAATTTGAATATTATATCTCACATCTCGTGAGGAACTTAAAGCTAAGATTTGGCACACATGTACTTGGACAAGTTACATACAAGGTCTTATAGTTACATACTTGTCTCAATTTTTTTTATCTTGCATTGAGAGTGGATGGTTTTGAGACCTTTTGGCAGTTTAGGGGCCTTTTGACTTTAGAGGTTAAGGAAGTTCTCTTGATGGACCTAGTTATTCAATAGAAATTATCAACCTATGTTTTATAATATACATATTAATGCAAAAATTTACATCTGCATATATCTAAGATCAAGGAATTTTTAAAATTAATGTACTTTCTATAGAATTGTTGGATGACCACTAAATGTTTGGGTCACATGCATGTAATTTAGTAAAATTAAACAATACTTTTGCCCTTGGTAGTGTAAGTAATGTTGTATATGATTATAACTCTAGTTTTATACCTTAAAGGATATTCTATAATTATTCCATAACTCTTCTTGACATGGTTGTGTGCCAAAAAGTTGTAATTATCAAAACCAAATCTTAGGAATCTCTCAATAGTCAACAACCGACTTGATAATAATCTGTCATCAATTGATTTAACCTTTAGGTTCCATTGCGAAAAATATGACCTTGCAAATTGAACCTCAATTGTGAATAACATACCATCATATATATGGTTATGCACTCAAAAGTTAAGAAAATGCCTATGAAAAAGGCACAAGGGCAAAGCTCATGACAAGTGCCAAGAGCACACCACATTTCGCCCAAGTGAGAGTGTATAGGCACTCAGGTCTCCAAGTGTGTAAGACAACTTTGAGTGTGTTTCACACTTATCTGGTGAGTGTAATGCAGACTTGGCAACAGGAACCTCGAGAAGTTAATGAATCAATGTACAATGATATATGTTTTCTCCAACTAAAGACTTGCCTCACAAGGAAAGTGGTATATTAGCTCTTTAAAAGGACAGGATGTATAAGAGGCAAGTTGAGCATATTTACACTCCCCAAGTAAAGCATTACTGGGTAAGCGTTCGTAGCAGCTACCAAGCATTAGAGAAAATTTGGGGTGTGAGGAAGGCCAGTACTTTTGGCTCGAAAATCAATAAATTTTTTTCGATAAATGCTGAAATTACATATAAATGGTACTGACCCGAGTTCACATCAAAACTGCCCGCCAATGGGGAAGAAGCGGCATGGCCTTGGTGGCAACGTAGTGGGCCTAGTTGACCACCGGATTGAAGGATGTGGCAGTTAAGAAGGACCGGAATTCATGAGTGGCGGCCGAGGTGGCAACGGCCGTGCTTGCCGCACGAGTACCGGCACAATGAATGCTCAATAAAATAACGATGCTTTAAACTATTTTATGCCCACCTCGTAGTACCACAACAATGTAAATGTAAACGTGAAAAAGGTTTTACTCGTTGGAAAACGGAATCCACTACCTTAAATCAATGTACCGGCATTGTAGAGGGTGATGGGGAAGTCCTTTTGGGTTGACTTCACATTCCACGTAGACATGCCAATTATAATTGTGCACAAGTAGAATAGCTTCCCGCCAAATGAGTTGGCTACATTCATGTTGCTCCTAGTTTGCATGGCATAATGTTGAGTGAGTGCGAGTCAAATGCTCTCCCGCCAAATGAGTTGGCCTCTTTCGTGTTTCCACCAAGTGAGTTGGTTTCGTTGTGGCCTAGGGATATCATGGCACTTCTGCATGTTTCCAACAGAGGTCAAGGAGTTTAGAGTAGAGTTGAGCGTAGTTTTGCTCCACATTTATGCATTAGCTTTAGCTGTGTATTGCCTAGACTTGCTCATGTGAACATGAAAGGTGTTCGAAGTTAGCTTAGTGGTACTACTGAACAATCATAGCAACTCGGATGTTTCCAACGGGTCAAGCCGTCAAGGTTGTCGGTCTTGTTTTATAGCTTCGGTCTTGAGCGGTGATTTACTTATGCGGTGAAAACAGGAGTTCAAGTGAGTGTAGTTGTGGCCTAGGGACGATTATGGCACTTCCGGATGTAACCAATAGAGATCAAGGTAGTAAGTCCTATTCAAGAGCTTTAGCTCTAGAGCGTAGATTTGCTCCTGTGGTGAGGAAAGGAGTTCGAATTGACGAACAAGTGCCGAAATCACAATTTCCAGCCTTGAGAGATTCTGGAGCCACCAACATTGACCTGTGGGTGGATGGTAATTTGTATCCATCACATCCACACACTAGAAAGCCACCTGAGTTTCATAGTGTGAAGTCACTTCTAGAATTTGTATGTCACGGAGAATCTGGCCTATTAGGATATGCTAAGAAACTTGTTAAGACAAATGATGTTGTGAAGGGCTTGGAGTGTGAATTGAGGAAAACACGCGCCTCTATTGCACTCTTGAGGCATGATGTTGATGTTGCTAATGAAATGTGTACCCTACGTTCGGAGGAACTTCTTGGAAGTAGTAGAGAAGAGATTGCAACATTGAAGAGTGAATCTGACGTTTTGAGATTTCGATGTTCTTCGCTAGAGCAAGAATTAAAGAATAGCACAGAATCTCATGCGGTTAGCCTTGCAAAGAGCATTCGATGAGGGACGACAAGCTGCAGATGAAGAGTTGGTTAGACTAAATCAGGATCTTGAAGTAGCGAAGAAGGCGTTACTCAAGCTTCAGAGGAAGTTAGAGAGGATAGTGAACACTCCAGTAGGTACGCAAGTTAGAGCATCGAAGGGTCTGTCTGATTTAGCGAAGTGTGGAGGCGCAACCAAAGCGCGTATTGCAAAGATCCGAAGCTTGTTACAACCGGCTGTTGTTCAATCTGTGCATGTTGGAAACAAGACGTCGAATGGGAGGAAACGCTTGTGTGGTGGCAAGGATACACAAGATGAGACCGGGCAAGCACTTGGACGATTACTATCACAAGGAGAGACATGGGCATTGCTGTCTGAACCGCGAAACAGTTTTGCTGCCACTAGGATGACAAACTACTACCTCAACAGAATTGGGGAAGAATTGGGAACAGAAGGTATATTGGCGGCATGTGATATGACTGGAGTATCTCAGAAGGGATATGGTGAGATTTACAAAACAATCGAGGGGCGAGTGCAGCTTGTTGACAAGCGCTTGAAGCCAACATTTTTACCAAACCCGCACAAGGTATCAGATGAATCCACCCCATTTTATGATTCTTCTTACATTGTCTTCAAAATCAGTATTATTTATAGTAGGTTGAAAACAAACTTCAAGTAGATCTACTTTGCCAACATGCTAACATATGTCTTCTATCAGCTAAGTTTGTTGCGACGAGAGCTGAATTCAAAGTTGATGGATCTTGTTGGTGACTACTACTACATCGAAAGTACATTGGAGATTCAATCAAATGCTCCAATGACAAGTACAAAAGAGAAGAAGAGGAAAGCAGAGATAAGTCGGGTTGTCTTGACAGCAAAGAATTCTTTGTTTGTTGATATTGAACACGTGCAAAGGACTATGGTGAAGTTGTACGGTTTTACCACGGAAGGTAATTAACTTCTACAGAAAATTCTGAGAATTTAGCGTGATAGAGTTGAATGAGATGTCTTGCAGAATGGTTAATGGGTTTGTAGATATTAACTCCAACAATCTGCTTGAATTCACGTTTGGAAACAATGCCACGTGTTCGTGTTGAAGATGGATGAAGCGGAGATTATGCATGGAAGGAAGTTTGAAAGGGTTAGCATAACCCTCATGAATCGTCGTTATACACTAGCATTCGAAAACTCGACGATAGGTATTTCTCGATCAATCAAAACAGAGAGATATGGCCTATTGCGTGCTTTGAGGTTGCGCAGGAGTCCCACGAAGTGCTTCAGTGGGTGTTCCAACAAACACAATTCCCTGCAGTGATCAAAGCACAAGATGAAGGTCAAGTACTTACAGTGGAGGGTGTTGGAACCTTCCAAGTCGAGTGGCATTTGTCCGCGGACATGAAAACACACTATAAGAAAACCCTGTTTTTTGTGATGTCTTGTGTAATGTCTAATGTATTTTGTGATGTCTTACTATCTTAAAAGATGTCTTCGAAAACGGGAGGATGTCTGTACGTCTAACGGGCACATTTTGGATTGGGGGGGCATGAAGACATCACCAAACAAAAAGATGTTGGTGAAGACATGGATGTCTTTGAAGACATCTTGATAGACATCAAACTGCCACGTTGGCAAGAGATTTTGGACCAGCAAGGTAAAAACGACCAAAATTTACAGGTAGACAGGGTAAAAAGCATTTCTAATGTTAAAAGAGTAGGTGAATGGGCAGCGGTTTTCAAAAGTAGAAAAATAAACATCACAGTTTTTTTTTTTTTTTTTTTTTTTTTTTTTTTTTTTTTTTTTATTTTTTTTCTTCTTTCTCTTGCTAAAACATTACGTGACGTGGCAATACTGAAAATACTAATTTCAGGCTATTCTCACTATTTTTTCATTGGTCAATTTTTTAAAAAAAATATTAAAATATATAATTATATTTCAATAAAAAATATATTTTGTAAATTTTTATTATATTCAAATAAATTAGAATATTATAATTCTGTAATTTTTTATGATTAAAAAATATTTAAATAATAAAAATATTATATATAAAATATAATATCTATAAGATAACAATGGTGCCAAAAAAAAAGTAAAAGTAATTTCGTGGATATTTAATCCTCAAAAAACACGTGGACATAGATTAATAAAGTTATTTACAGCGCTTTATCTACATGGCAACAAAAACTCCACGTCAGACCAGTTGACAAGTCATTCAACATCTAGTCGGATGTCTAACACGATGTCCAACTTACCATAACTACGGTCAGGCATGAATGTCCGCGTAGACATCTATTGGGATGTCTATGAAGATGTTTTGCACAACATCCTCCTAGACGTCATTTACCAAAAAGCGGCAGTACTTAAGAGTATTTTTAGAATAATATCAACTTTTTCTCTTACTGCTTGTCCTCCATTGGCCCGGGTCTCTGATTGGGGTAATCCTCAAATACTTAAAGAAAATATAAAGAGAAAATAAAAACAATGAACAGTGTTTTTTGGCTTACTTCAAGAAGGAATTAAATATTATTGATTACTTATAGATTAGATTATTATAGTCTTATGGCAAGACTATACATTACTCTATCATTAACAACCAATATTATACAAATTAAAGCAAATATACAAAAAATATGAATTTATGAAAGTAGCTATTTAATACAGTATAGGAGACAATTCTAGAATAGAATTAGTATTAAGAAAGTTAGTTGGAAAGTTAGTTAGGGTAGAAATAAAAGGTAGTTGAGAGTTTAAACGAGAGCCTATCACCATGGAAGACTATAAGTAGTCTCATGATTGTAATTCCACACTTTTTCTATCAATAAAGATTATTTGATTTGTTGTGGAAGAAACTCTAAGACTTACAATATGTGCTTTATTGTGGAAAGAACTTTAAAGCATCTGGTATTTGATTTGTTGTCGGGAAAAACAAAAACCTTTTATAGTTAATATGTTGTGATTGAAACCCTGAAGATGTCATCAGATGTTTATGATAATGTCTGCAGGGATGTCTAAGATGACGTTTATGAAAATGTCTAACATGATGTCTATGAAGATGTCGAAGATGACATCTATGACAACATCCGAACTATCTACAGGGGATGATTTTCATTGACTTCAATGGATGAACAGAGGCGGTTTAGGGTTTCTTTGCCGCCATAGTTAGGTCATGAGACCTTTAAGTAGAATTAGAGGCCGCACGAAGCTTATTTTTGCCTTCATTTTTTCAAAGAGTTAGTGTTTGGAGTGTAGAGGCTAAGGTTTGCTTCTTCATGTGGTTAGGGTTTGTTGCCGCCGCCATAGTTAGGTCATGAGATCTTCAAATGGAATTACAAAGCTAATTTTTGCCTTGATTTTTCCAAAGAGTTTGTGTTTAAAGTATAGAGGATTTCAAATTGTTTCCATTCGGTTTAAATGATTGTTAACTACAATAAGCGAATAGTATTTGTAGAAATCCAATAGCTCTCAAGAGTAGGTTTCCTTCTTCATGTGGCTAAGATTTGCTACTTAAGAGGTACAGGATTTCAAAAACATCTTGTACAAGAAACCCTAGGACTTGTAAAATTTGATTTGTTGTGAAGGAAACCCTAGTACTTGTAGTATTTGATTTGTTGTAGAAGATGTCTATGATGATGTCTTAGAGCATGTCTATGAAGATGTCTAAATGTGTTGATGGAATTCTGTTTTGGAAGGTGGGACATAAGGAGTCGGGGCAGCGAGCACGATCTGAGGCCGGGAAGCGACATGCGTGCTTGTAGGTGAGTGGAACAGATGTATGTATAGATGTCTATAACGTTGTTTTTAATGATGTCTAGAAGGACGGTTGAAGAAATGTCTAAGCAGATGTTTGCAAGAATGTCTAACTGTGTCGATATCTTGAGGTTAAGAAGTAAACCATCTCAACCTAGGTAGTGCAAGTAAATGGAATTAAATCAGAATTTTTTTACCTTTACAAACCCTTCTTTAAATGCAGTTGATATTGGCTTATTGAATATGTGTAGCGGCGGGACATGCACATGACCATACGGGTATCGACAGCAAGCGATGGAAGTGGAGGGACTGACGGAGTTCAAATTGTGGATGCGTAGTATATCGTAGTTGTTGACATGCGTATTAGTAAATATTCTAGTTTGTGTTATATGAGGTTTTAATGACCTAAGCAATATATGTTTGATTCATACTTTTTGATGTGACAGTGTTTACAGTTGATGTTATGTGAGACGTCTGTGGATTACAGATCTGATGACTATATAAACATCTAAAAATGTCATCCTAGATGTCCTTTCATATGCCCAAAAAACATCAATAGTAACACTGTTGCAAACATCATGTTTAACACAAAACGTTCACATCGATGTCCTAGGGGATGTCGCTACAAACATCCGAGCAAAGATCACAAACTTAATAAAGACATCAACGTAAACATCATTCTACGCACTGGAAACATCTTATAAGACATAAAAATTGTCTTCTAAGATATTTTGTAAGACATTGCATACGTCTTGTGAGACATCTTGTACAACATCTAAGATGTCTTGCAAGACATTTAAGTCGTCTTAACGGATGTCTAAAACTATCATGATAGGAGCATAAAACCTCCGCAATATGCTGACGTGGCATGCCATGTCATTTTTCCAAGTCCACGTCAACTTTTCCCGCGTGCCACGTCGGATATTTCCGGGTGCCACGTCGGATTTTTTCGGGTGCCACGTCAGATTTTCCCAAGTGCCACGTCGGATTTTCTCGGGTCCACGTCGGATTTTCTCGGGTCCACGTGGATTAAAAACGCAGGTTTCTTATAGTGACAATCAAATGTTTGTATGGGTTGAAACATGGAGCCAATGCCAAACATTCATGTATTTATTGCAATCAAGAGCGGACGAAACCTGTGGTGGGATCAGCTGGAAGTGTTACTTTGGAGGCTAAACGAAGGAAACATACATGGCATGGAGGTTTATTTGCTAGTAACGTACAGTGTCAACCATTGTCCATTAGCAGAGAGTTACGGTGGAAGCCTATTCTACCAATCCTACTTGAGAGAGTACATATCTGCACTCTACATGCGTTGACGAGAATCATGGAGAAGATTCTTCATCTGCATTTCATTTTCATTTGGACTATGACAAATGAGGCCCGTCAAGAAGTTGCCATAGAGAACATGGAGAAGAGCTTGTCAGCAGCTGGACTTCATGGTGGCAATGTCCGCATTATGAAGGATCCAAAGCTAAGCGGTGTTTCCAGCAACATTCCTATCAAACCCTCCCTGAGTGGCGTGACTGCAGTCAGGATGTTCCAACCATCTACTTGGTCAGGACAAGATCGGGTTTGGAAGGATGTCCTCCGCTCAGAAAACAACACCCTCGACCAAGGTACGCAGTATTTGGACAGAGTCGAAATGTGGCAAGCGTTGGAACCAATATTGCCATATCTTGTGGGCCTTTCTTTAGATCAACAACAAATCGATACTTTTAGAGGAAAAATTAAGAAGTGGGGAGAGCTCTATGTGAAGTGCTTTGGAGAAAACCATGTCACTCATTATATGGTGAGTTTCCACTTTTGCATACTTCTGTAATTTTTGGTTAATAAGCCTACTGCCATCTGGGCATATCTACATGTTTGAATTCTCCCACTAATTTCTCTTATTATTGGCTTTGCAGCATAACCTTGTGCGGCATGGTCCTTGGTTTGTGGAAACATACGGTAGCCTTGCTGTCTGGAACAATCAAGGCATGGAAAAGTCACATCATGCAGCAAAGGCGGCTAATCAACACCATACTCAGCATGGTGGTACTAAAGACAGAACAAGTGCTATTGTTCAGCAATACCAGCACTGGTATAGAAATATTCAGCAAAGGTTTGCTAAGCAAGAACAATTGCAAGCAACATGCAACGTCAGATCACAAAAAAATCAAGCAGCGTCGACAGCTCTAATGGAGAAGAAGAGGATAGCCTATAACGCAAGTAATGCAATGGAGGCAGCTAGAAAGTGGAGGGAAGATAGAGTACGAGTAGGTAAAGCTTGGGTGAGAGAAGTTGAACGCGAGGATGTTTCCAACACGCCTGTCATAGTCTAACTGTACAAATAGTGGTGACGTTGAGCACTTTAGAATGTTCGCAACGTAGATAAGGTGCATCCCTCATTTCTGTATTACTCCATTGCCGCATCTTCACCGGGATTTGGGATCGCTTCCTCTGTAACGATTGTCTTGTTGGCTGCATGTCATTATGCAATTGCTTACGACTCACATTCACTATTCAATTCAAAATAACTCCAAAAAAATGTATCGCCATTCAAATGATCTCACCTAGTTTTTCGGCGGCTACATCCTGCAACCTTGTCATCATGTTGGAAACGTCCTTCTCCATCCAGGAAGTAAGAGGGTATCTAAATTGAGCCATCCAAGCACCACTGAACTTATCTTCGCAATGTGGGCAACTGTATTTTTGATCCGCCAACAGCTGGGCAATGCATACGGGGTGGTACTCACACCCGCAAGAAGCAATAATCACAGCACGCGCTACAAAACCTTGTTTTTTGCAGCCCGCACACAACTTCGGTTGTGTTCTCCACATAGCAGGGACGGACGTACCTATTGGATACATGAATGGAGCCCTCGGACGGAGCACGAAGGAAGGAGTTTTGAGCCTACGTACCTTCTCCTCGGATTCCACAACAACAGCGTTGCACATTTCTAAAGTGCGTTTTGACAGTGCCAACGACCCCCTTCAATAGATTTTATTGAAGCTTTTGCGTGCTCTTCAGCCTCCGACATTGTGATCAATTTCTCCAATGTCTGTCGTTCCTGCAACAGCTTGTGCATAGACAACGCGCTCGCGCTCGTGCCTTCGCAACTTGGAGAAATAGGGTTAGAATGTATCCCTGAGGCATACCGGACCTCCAATTCTTCTCGGTCTTTAGCACAAGTGACAAGTGCCTCCTTTGATTCCGCCAAGGACCTCAAAATACCCTCGTGCGCGGCAGTTGCTTTGTCCCTGAGTTGGCGATAATCCAACAATTCTGCTTCTGCCTCCGCAAGCGCTTTCGAATTGTGCCGTGTTGGAGAACCTGTCCTCGTCCTCTTACGCCCGGTGGTAGTCGTGTAGGAATGGCTCATAATAGCGCACAAGTGCGCAAGTTGCTCCCTGATCGCAACAGGTCCCAGTTTGTGGCGGTTATGTTTCTTCTGGCTTATTCGAGTGTTGCGCCTTTTGATCGCTTCTGAGGGCAATGGTAAGCTTGGGGTATCACTTTTTGGACACACTAATTAGGTTATTTTTATTAAAAGCCTCCAGAGTTTGTCTAATTTGTCCATTTTAATCAAGTAAAAAGACCCTAAAATGGAAAATAAAATATCATGCACCTCAATGAAATTAAAGTATATATGCCTATAGAGTTTCTCTTAGATTTTTTACTTTTTTTGGATCCATTCATAGATGAGGGAAAAAGTGCTGAATTTGGGGATTTGCAGGCATTATAGTGCACAATGAATTAATTTTTTTATAATTAAATAAATTATTTTGTATTCTATACAAGAAGATGTAGGTCATATTCAAAAATTATATTAAAATAAAAATGGTTGATATTCCATTTGCTTGATTCTATGGATTTTAGGTTATTGGGACATGACTTACTTTTTCAACTAAAAATTCAAATAAAATTACTTCAAAATATATTTTTTAATTTCTAATTTTTTTTCTTGATACATTATAAGTATAGACAACTAAAACCACATCTAATGAAGTCTTATTGTATTACAGTTTAAAAATGGATATGTTTGACACATCAACATAGAGTGCAATTGTTCGTGGGACAACCTTTTTGGGTACCCCAACCAGACCATCACCCCTGACACCCAGTCAATTTCCAGGTTGTGCACGAATGTGGCATAGCAAGCGCGTAAGAACCTCAAAGAAAATTGGTCATTGGAAATAGAGCCACCATACACGAGCTTGTGGTGTTCAAAAAATTGTTTTGCTTGGATTTTGTCAACACACAAGCTGATAGGAAACCTGTATGGATCGGTGCCTGTCTTCCATTTCTCTCTGATCTCCTCCTCAGTGACTTGCGTTAGGTTTGCAACTTGATCCACGGGTGTTCCACGAGGGCACAATCCCGCAACAACCGTGAAGAATCGCGCATCGTAAACACCGTGCCTTCCTTGAAGCACGGGGGCAGCAGCGGTTATCAACTGCTTCAGGTCTTCAGGAATTCCATCTAGTGGGATCGGCTCTTGAAACTCATCTTCTCCTGGACAAATGTCTTCTCTACTCCGCCAGGGCTCTCAATCTCTTCAGGCACATGCTTCGTTTCCACCTCCGGGGACTCTCTGTGATCTCCCGAATTCCTCCTGCAAGCACGAGCCGGTTGTCTGGACATGTTGGAAACAGATAGCGAGTACTACGTATTCAGTCTGAGGCTACTACGTATTCTACAACGTACTCGAAGGCTAGAAGAAAACTTAGAGAAAGAAAAACATTGGTACCACTCCGTAGGAGGAGTTGGTACTTGTTGGTTTGAGGTGAATCATAACACTGAAGTTGATGATGTCAACTTCATCATGTAACTTGCTCAAAGCTTCTAATCCATCAGTTCGTTACAAGTGATGATTGCTTTCCTTTTGGAATTACGTCAAAGCCTCACATCAGTTTATCACATATGATAATTACTTTGCAATGAGTAACTTGCAACTCACTTGGTTGTTGCCATCAATGTTTTTTTCAACAATCCTTCAAAATCAATGAATTTGATTAACTGATGATCCTAATCAAATACCCAAATATCTCACACGGCAAGTAATCCTAAACCGAAGCAATCGAGCACCTAAGTAATCGAGCACCTAAGTAATCGAGCACCCCGAGGTTCCCACGTGCAAAATTTTTAATTAAACTATGCACCATTGCAGTTTGTTTCCATCGATTGCGTCAGTGTCTCCCTCCGTTTCGATGGCCGCTTGTTTTTGCCACCTCCGAGTCTCAGACGTCGATCGCTGCCGTGTGCCCGTGTCACTGCCGTGTTAGTAGTTGCGGTGTTAGTGTCGTTTCCGTGTTAGTGCCGCTGCGGTGTAGAGTGTGTGTAGAGCTTCGTTGCAATTTGGTGTCGGTGCGACGCTTAGAGCTTCTGTAGTTTTCGGCAGCTTAGGGTTTGTTTGCGGTAGATAGTTTCCAACACGTCGTGAGCGCTGCTGTATGTTTCCCTAAGTGTCGCTGTGAGCTTGTGTTTAGGGGCGCTGTGAGCTTGTTTTTAGGGTCGCTGTGTCGCTGCGAGCTTGTGTCGCTGTGAGCTTGTCTTCCAGTTTAGGTTTATCGCTTGTGTGTGGTTTATCGAACTTGTATCGGTTTCCAACATGGCCTCCGCCCCACAGCCGTAGCAAAGAGGGAGTCTCGTCAAAGGCAAAGTCATCTCGAAGAGGAGCGGGAGGAGTCTCCTAGCAAGAAAGATAATCTGGTCATTCCGGTTCCCAAACAGTTGTCATGGGAGGAGCCCTTCGATTTAGAGGGGTTTCCTCCTCTCCTTACCGAAACTTCTTGAGTCGGCACCGTGCTTGTTAGGAAGAGAGAATGTTTGTTTACGATGAGGACTTTTTCATCGCATTTGTGGGGGTCATGCAAAGAAGGAGTCTTGCCGAAAGATGTGACCGACGCCATGGTCCCAGTAAGTGTGTATGAGCGCTGGTGGGAGAGAGGGACGGGTGTCAACAAGTCGAGGTACTTCTTGGAGAAGTGCACGAAGGAGATGCACAAGATCGCGTATGTGAAGATGTACCAGCGTGTTTACAACGAGCCTCCTGACAACAAAGCCTTCAGCCAGACCATCTTACGGGCGTGCGTGTACTACTTCAACTTCGATGGAAAGGGTGGCAAGAATCCGGTGAATTGGGCCGGACAAGCTGCAAAGGTGATCACCGATCGAGATGCCCATGCGAAGAACAATCCCCTGAAGTTGGGCCCTCCCGCATTGAAGCTGCAACTTGCACACATCATCGACGACTGTGCTGACTACTTCGAAGGAGTCCCAGAAACTGGGGATGTTGGAAAGAAGGCCGACTGTGGTGAGGAGAAGGGTAAGGTTGAAGTTGAAGGAGTTGCGAAAGGCAATATCCATCATGATCGTGGGCCGCTCAAAATCAAGGCAGATGAAGTGGCTCTGAAGAAGGATGCACTATCAAAGTTGGAGGCCAAGAAGGTGGAGATTGAAGCCGAAGATGAGAATCTAAACTCCAAGAAGGACGAATTGCGCAAAGCTTCTAAGGACTTTCTCAAAGCTGGAAACATGGAGGAGAAAGCGCGTGTCGACAAGGAGCAACGACAAGTCAGCGTGAAGATTGCAGCCAACAACGAGAAATTGGAGGAATGTGAGGACCTGATTGATGGGACACAGAAGACCATAGCCCAGGAAGAAGAGAAGGCTGCGTGGTCTCGAGAGGCGCTAAGTCGGCTACGTAAGAAATGCTTGCAACCGAGAAAGCGACTCGAAGACTCTATCAAGCCCAAAAATCCTGCTGGAAATAGGATAGCAACTGAAGGACGGGCGCCAAAGCTTAACACAACCACACCATGCGGACTCTGCAATCTCCTGTTTGTTTCCAACAGCATAGTACCATTATCGTGTGGTTGTTTATTTCACCCCTGGTGTTTGTGGCCAGAACTCATTTCAGGAGTTCGTGATTGTCCGCTGTGTTCAGAAGCTGTCGATGCTTTTTGGTTGGATTCTTGGGGGTTTGGTTTCTTAGAAATGCCCGACGATAACCCTAAACCCTATGACAAGGCCCCGGCCCAGGTAGGAGAGCCGGTCATGGAGCGCAAGAAAGCGCCTACTGAACAAGCTTCCAAAAAGAGTGAAGCAGCCTCTAAAAAGCCGAAGCAGAACAAGACGCAAAACAGGACTCCGTCGCCTAAAGCTGGTAAGGCAAATTCAACCACGTGTTTTCAATGTTGGCCCATACCTGTGCACATGTACGTGTTCTAGAGCACGTGGTTGAATTTGCGCGATGTTGTAACCGTCATGTTGGATGTGCGATGTTGGAAACAGACGCTAAATCAGTGGAGGACAAGAAGAAGGGAGAGCATACCAAGGGGTCTAAAGGTGACACCAAGACCGGCTCACCAAAGGCAAAGTCACATCCAACGTCGTCAAAGGGGGCGCAAGGCGACGACGTTCCTTTGAAAGACAAGGCTGGTAAGACAAATTCAACCACGTGTTTTACTTCAGCTATTTCATTGCTGGCCGGTACCTGTGCACATGTGTAGAGCGAGTGGTGCTTGATGCGCGATGTTGTAACCGTCCTGTAGGATGTGCGATGTTGGAAACAGAAGCTAAACCAGTGGAGGACAAGAAGAAGCACTATAAGAAAACCCTGTTTTTTGTGATGTCTTGTGTAATGTCTAATGTATTTTGTGATGTCTTACTGTCTTAAAAGATGTCTTCGAAGACGGGAGGATGTCTGTACGTCTAACGGACACATTTTGGATTGGGGGGGCATGAAGACATCACCAAACAAAAAGATGTTGGTGAAGACATGGATGTCTTTGAAGACATCCCGATAGACATCAAACTGCCACGTTGGCAAGGGATTTTGGACCAGCAAGGTAAAAACGACCAAAATTTACTGGTGGACAGGGTAAAAAGCATTTCTAATGTTAAAAGAGTAGCTGAATGGGCAGCGGTTTTCAAAATTAGAAAAAAAAACATCACACTTTTGTAAATTTATTTTTTTATTTTTTTTATTTTTTATTTTTTTTATTTTTATTTTTATGTTAAATCATTATGTGACATGGCAATATTGAAAATACTAATTTCAAGCTATTCTCACTATCATTTCATTGGTCTATTTTTTAATAATATTAAAATAAAAAATCATATTCCAATAAAAAAAAATTGTAAATTTGTATAATATTAAAATAAACTGAAATATTATAATTCTGTAATTTTTTTATGATTTAAAAATATTTAAATATTAAAAAAAATATTATATAAAAATATTATATCTGTAAAATAACAATGGTGCCGAAAAATAGAATTTCGAAGTAAAAGTAACTTCGTGGATGATTAATCCTCAAAAAAAGTGTGTACATAGATTAAAAAAGTTATTTACAACGCTTTATCTACATGGCAACAAAATCTCCACGTCAGACCAGTTGACAAGTCATGCAACATCTAGTCGGATGTCTAACACGATGTCCAACTTACCATAACTACGGTCAGGCATGAATGTCCGCGTAGACATCTATTGGGATGTCTATGAAGATGTTTTGCACAACATCCTCCTAGACGTCATTTACCAAAAAGCGGCAGTACTTAAGAGTATTTTTAGAATAATATCAACTTTTTCTCTTACTGCTTGTCCTCCATTGGCCCGGGTCTCTGATTGGGGTAATCCTCAAATACTTAAAGAAAATATAAAGAGAAAATAAAAACAATGAACAGTGTTTTTTGGCTTACTTCAAGAAGGAATTAAATATTATTGATTACTTATAGATTAGATTATTATAGTCTTATGGCAAGACTATACATTACTCTATCATTAACAACCAATATTATACAAATTAAAGCAAATATACAAAAAATATGAATTTATGAAAGTAGCTATTTAATACAGTATAGGAGACAATTCTAGAATAGAATTAGTATTAAGAAAGTTAGTTGGAAAGTTAGTTAGGGTAGAAATAAAAGGTAGTTGAGAGTTTAAACGAGAGCCTATCACCATGGAAGACTATAAGTAGTCTCATGATTGTAATTCCACACTTTTTCTATCAATAAAGATTATTTGATTTGTTGTGGAAGAAACTCTAAGACTTACAATATGTGCTTTATTGTGGAAAGAACTTTAAAGCATCTGGTATTTGATTTGTTGTCAGGGAAAACAAAAAACCTTTTATAGTTAATATGTTGTGATTGAAACCCTGAAGATGTCATCAGATGTTTATGATAATGTCTGCAGGGATGTCTAAGATGACGTTTATGAAAATGTCTAACATGATGTCTATGAAGATGTCGAAGATGACATCTATGACAACATCCAGAACTATCTACAGGGATGATTTTCATTGACTTCAATGGATGAACAGAGGCGGTTTAGGGTTTGCTGCCGCCGCCATAGTTAGGTCATGAGACCTTTAAGTAGAATTAGAGGCCGCACGAAGCTTATTTTTGCCTTCATTTTTTCAAAGAGTTAGTGTTTGGAGTGTAGAGGCTAAGGTTTGCTTCTTCATGTGGTTAGGGTTTGTTGCCGCCGCCATAGTTAGGTCATGAGATCTTCAAATGGAATTACAAAGCTAATTTTTGCCTTGATTTTTCCAAAGAGTTTGTGTTTAAAGTATAGAGGATTTCGAAATTGTTTCCATTCAGTTTCAGAATGATTGTTAACTACAATAAGCGAATAGTATTTGTAGAAATCCAATAGCTCTCAAGAGTAGGTTTCCTTCTTCATGTGGCTAAGATTTGCTACTTAAGAGGTACAGGATTTCAAAAACATCTTGTACAAGAAACCCTAGGACTTGTAAAATTTGATTTGTTGTGAAGGAAACCCTAGTACTTGTAGTATTTGATTTGTTGTAGAAGATGTCTATGATGATGTCTTAGAGCATGTCTATGAAGATGTCTAAATGTGTTGATGGAATTCTGTTTTGGAAGGTGGGACATAAGGAGTCGGGGCAGCGAGCACGATCTGAGGCCGCAAAGCGACATGCATGCTTGTAGGTGAGTGGAACAGATGTATGTATAGATGTCTATAACGTTGTTTTTAATGATGTCTAGAAGGATGGTTGAAGAAATGTCTAAGCAGATGTTTGCAAGAATGTCTAACTGTGTCGATATCTTGAAGTTAGAAAGTAAACCATCTCAACCTAGGTAGTGCAAGTAAATGGAATTAAATCAGAATTTTTTTACCTTCACAAACCCTTCTTTAAACGCAGTTGATATTGGCTTATTGAATATGTGTAGCGGCGGGACATGCACATGACCATACGGGTATCGACAGCAAGCGATGGAAGTGGAGGGACTGACGGAGTTCAAATTGTGGGTGCGTAGTATATCGTAGTTGTTGACAGGCGTATTAGTAAATATTCTAATTTGTGTTATCTGAGGTTTTAATGACCTAAGCAATATATGTTGGACTTATACTTTTTGATGTGACAGTGTTTACAGTTGATGTTATGTGAGACGTCTGTGGATTACAGATCTGATGACTATATAAACATCTAAAATGTCATCCTAGATGTCCTTTCATATGCCCAAAAAACATCAATAGTAACACTGTTGCAAACATCATGTTTAACACAAAACGTTCACATCGATGTCCTAGGGGATGTCGCTACAAACATCCGAGCAAAGATCACAAACTTAATAAAGACATCAACGTAAACATCATTCTACGCACTGGAAACATCTTATAAGACATAAAAATTGTCTTCTAAGATATTTTGTAAGACATTGCATACGTCTTGTGAGACATCTTGTACAACATCTAAGATGTCTTGCAAGACATTTAAGTCGTCTTAACGGATGTCTAAAACTATCATGATAGGAGCATAAAACCTCCGCAATATGCTGACATGGCATGCCATGTCATTTTTCCAAGTCCACGTCAACTTTTCCCGCGTGCCACGTCGGATATTCCCGGGTGCCCTGTTGGATTTTCCCGGGTGCCACGTCGGATTTTCTCGGCTCCACGTGGGATTCTGGCGCCGCCATGTCATCTTTCGTGGGACCATGTAAAATTCCACATCATGATGAATTTCATCCCCATGTGGCACTGCCCGTCCACTTCAAGCTGATGTGTCATCTACGTGGCACCCACGTGGCATACTTTTTACCCTTCCTAAATTACCTTAAGACATCTTCGATCTTAAGACATTTTCCTGTCTTTTTAGACGTCTCCTTAGACATCTGTTATGTCTAGGATGTCTTATCGTCTACAGGACATCCGAATTAATGTCTACGATGTCTTTTTAGACATCATTTACAACATCATTAAAAACGCAGGTTTCTTATAGTTAAGGGAGAGCATACGACGGGGCCTAAAGATGACAGCAAGACCGGCTTAGCAAAGGCAAAGTCACATCCAGCATCATCAAAGGGGGCGCAAGGCGTCCAAGCTGTCCAATCTAGTAGTACTGACGACGACGTTCCTTTGAAAGACAAGCAATTTAGGATAAAGAAGAGGCCAGCTCCTACCGTAGCTGAGGGTGAACCACCTGCTAAGGTGCTGAAGCAACATAGCACTGTATTGCCTATGGCCGGTAAGGAAACTTACACTCGTTTAATTAAGCCATGTCATTTGTTTGCCCATGGTAGTGCACATGTGTGAAGGGCATGTTCCGTACTGTGTACGTTAACGCAAACTTGTTCTTGTGCAGGATGTGGTATGTTGGAAACAGAAGCTAAAGCGGTGGAGGACAAGAAGAAGGGAGAGCGTACGAAGGGGCATGAAGATGACACCGCGACCAATTTGACGGCCAAGAAGAAGGTAGAACATACATCTGACAGTCCTTCCCTAGTTGGCTCACCATCATGTGACAGTGGGTCGTTAGAAAAGGTGAATTCCGTGATTGAACAAGTGTGCTCAAGCGCAGATTCCTGAGAGCTTAAGTATAGTACAGTGTGTCGTTTAGCCGCGCCGGACAAGGTGGAAGCAATGTTAGAATTTATGATTTTGACTTACATATTTTGTCAATGCCAAACATTTGGGTGTGGAATGAAAAATCGTTATTTACACATTGACCTTGTTTTCGTAACCGTTGGAAACATCACAACAGAGCAAAGGTGATGGAGAAAGTGAAGCTGAACCACCTACAAAAGCAGCCTTGCCAAAGCCGCAGGTGACAAATAAAGATCTTCTTGGAAACCAGCCAGCATGTCATTTTACACCAATGAGATTCCCCGTTAAACCGCGTTCATCAATTCAACACCCAGAGAAACGGGCACCACCAGTGAAACAGGCAGGTAAAAAATCAACCACTATATCGGCGGTTTTTAACGCACAACTAGCATACACAGAAGTTGTCCGCCAGACAAATCAATACTTGTACGATAAAACAACCATATTCAATTTCGATTAACTTTTATCTTTCAAATAAAGAGGGATGAATTGCTCAAGCATGCAGCATGCTCTTGTCCATGTGTTTGTTGGAATGCTACTCTGTCTCTAAACGGATGATATCTTAGTGATGCTAGTTGTGTTCTGTTGGATGAGGCAGCACACAGAAGCGATGATGTTTCCAACAGGTCTCGTTTCTCCTTCAGACCTCCACCAGATGCTTTTGAGCCACCATTGTTTATAGACGTTAAACCGCTGAGGTACTTGCCACCTCCGGAAGACATAGTCGACCTTGATTCCGAACCGTGTTCGCGTATATGGAAGCCTGCAAGGGAGCCTGTAAGGGAGCATGAATGGGAGAAGAACTCTGAATCACCGGAGGGAATAGTGTCTCGATTGACCAACAACTCTCAAGCAGCATCCTCGAGCAACAGCCATGAGACATCTGCAGCGACATCGAAGTCTGCTCAAGTACTGGGAGATGAGCTACTCGGTTCTCCAGAAAGTTCGCAAACTTCATCGGACTTCCTATCCTTCATCGAGAAAGGTCATTTTCCACCTCTTTGCTTAGGCGAAGATTGCAAATTTTATCTACAAGTTGAAAGCGCCTTAAGTTTAGAGTTGGCCAACTGGACATGTTTTACCTGAAACATGTGTAGGAAAAAAAGAAACATTTTTTCCTTGTTTAGATACCTGTTGGAAACATCACGTTGTAAACTCAAAACATTTATTCTACTACTTATTCTAAGACCACCCTTCAATGCAAAATGCTCACAACAAAGAAGTAGTTGTTGCCACCGGATTTGTGCAGCGCTACAAAAAGGCATTGTTTTATAAATACCAAAAGTCCACCTTCCGTGATCCCTATCACAGATTTAAGGCTGTTGGCCACATATGTATAAGTCCGTCCGACCGCCTTCGTACACAGGCACTTGCATCAACAATACTAATACGATCTAATTTCCGATAAGTCACTCTTCCTAGCAAGCAATATTTCACCTAGCTAGTAACTCCTACTATTTCGAATGCCCAGGGAGGAAGGACTCTTGCTACGGGATGGACATTCTCGTGTCTGCGATTGATGTTGACAACCGCACGCCGGGTTTCCGAGCTGAATCGAAAATCCACCGGAACAATATCCCCCAACGTAATGCACTTCTCTCGACGAATATGTGACAACGGCCATGTTTTCCCCACTTCAAACGTCGCCACTGTCACACCTCCAAACAAACAAGGAAGAAGCACCAAATCCTCCTCTTGAACTTGGTCAATCTGTTGCCAACTTACACCATCTTGCCCTAGACGCTCTCTCCCATACTTTAAATTTGCGTACAACGTCGATCGCCCCACATGGTACCTGCGTTGCACAACAAACCGCGTTTAGGGTTTTAATCTCCAAATCGGTTTTCCTTGACAGCCGCTCCCTCCTCTCAAGCTTGACGATTAGATTTTACTGGCATTAGCAACCTCACGTGCACTGAAGGTAATAAAGTGTGCATCAATATCGTGCACCTCACGATATCTTTGCCAAACACAATTTTTTGATGCCAACCCGGATCCATGAGGCTCAAAAATAGTTCATCAGATGGATTTTTAACGATATACAAGGTGGCTGTGCGCCTCATGTTTGCCTCCTCAGGTGCAAACAAATCGACAAAGACATGCAGTGGTAAAAACCACTGCAAATGCCCCATTCGGCTTCCAGTGGTGGGCTTTGTAACGGCTTGAAAATCTTGGCGCAACTTAAAGCGAAACGCTTCGCTGGTGTGTATGTCGGGGAGGGGCCACTCTGAGTCGGTGAACGCCGGCAAAAGGAGTGGCTCAACTGATCCATAGAGCAGGCGTGGTGTAGGCGGAACATACACAAGATTAGAGTAAAAAAATTCCATTGTCGAGAAGCTTGCTGTAAGATCTGCCATTGCGAGTGGCTTCCCCGATGTCGCTGTGGAGAACCACAATGGGTCCGAGTATAGAATCGGAGTCTACCCAGTCCTCGAAAAATGACTGGAACAAAACTGTTTCCAACACGGAGCACATCACACAAATTAGTATAAAAAAACACGTTCGGAGCGTTACAAAAAACAATTTTCCTAACGGTGAATCACAATTGCAATGCACGAGTTCTTACAGTTGCATGGAACCCTTTCGTGTGGAATTTCAGGATACAAGAGCACTTGATGCCGCTGGTATGCGTGCCTAACCAACACAGACTCCATGGCAACCTTGTTGCCAACATGCTTCACCTTGAAGTCCACAATTTGGGCTTTGTAGGACCCTCTCATGCTCTCACCTCCATACTTGCGAGCCTCTCTTGCCCATGTTCCATTTCTCACTGGATTCAGCCTCACCCATGACAACCTCTCATAACGCGTTGGTATCCACTCTCCGGCCTCATTGTGAGTGTTAAACAGCGTAACGGCACTGATCCCGCTCTGTGGTCGCCGATTCTCCATAGTGACTAACACGACAAAAAACACTGACAAGGAAAATTGGCTGCAAGAAGAAATATGCAATCCTATTATTCCCGCCATTACTTTGAAATTGGCCGTCACCATCCGCCACTAAACCACGGTATGCACGACATGTCATTCTCATTTGGCATCATGAGGCATACAACCGATGGTGCCGCACCAAGGACGGTGCTCTCACTCGTGCTAGCAGTACCTCCTCTGGGTACACGAATTTTATATACTTTTCACTCATTTTGCTTTGATTGGTCAACACTTGCGCAAGATATGATGTTGGCACTTTGTGTGCCAAGGTGGAGGGCTGATTTTTTGAATTAAAATCGACGTTAATTGAAAAAGGAAGTTGGCCTTCCTTACACCCCAAATTTTCTCTAATGGAGGATGGAGGAGGGGTAATGAGCCCCCTAATTTTTTGATGTGTAGACATTAAATGCCAAGAAGTAGGCTCCCAAGGGTAACTTGGGGTCGCAGACCTCAAATTTGAATTCAAAATGATCAAAAACGGCCTTGTGAAGCCCCCACGGATTCTAGGGTGCCTCCTTGGTAGCTGCCACGAACCATTGCCCAGCATTACTCACCCAAAGTCACTCTGTTACCTCATCCAGTTAAAAAACTCACCGTGCCGGGAACTGTCGGTAAAGCGCTCAAGCCGACTACTGGAGTCCCTACACTCTTTCGTGCTTCACAGACATTCACAGACATTCCATTGCGTCGGCATCACGTACAAGCAACTTGCTTCGAACGTTCCGGGACATTGCTCAACATGCCGGCATCAACAGGCTAGGTGTCGAATGCCTGATATTTATTTTCAGAATCTGCAAAAGAATTTCTATCTTGTTTGCGAACACGCTCTGCAGACAAAAGGAACACGGTCTTCCTAGGCAATCCGAGTAGAATCGAAATGTCTGTGAATGTCCGCCAAGGTCGGATGCGAATATCCGTATAAGAAGCTTCTAAGACTCCACTCACAGTATCAATTGATTCCCAAGCTCCATAACAAGTGCTTCTCGAGCTCCACAGATTAGAGATACCATGCCTTGCTTCATGCTCAAGTGCACTTCCGCTTCAAGGTTATACAAGAAGCTTTGCAGCTGGATTCGATCATTCAATTGGGGCGACATGGAGGTTGCCTGCCGGCACTTGCCATACCCAGAGTACAATCTCGTGGAGGGTGAAGAGCGCTTGCCATACCAGGAGTATTTCGTGGAGGGCAGAGATACCAGTGCGGAGGGGCAGTTGTTCATTGCTGTGGTAGAGGTGGACCTAGCATCATCAGTTGTGGAGCTCGCTCGCCATGTTCACAGGACGGGTTTGCGGCAGGTCTCTGCTGAGCAGGTGGATTTAGTCTTTGAGTTGATAGGAATCGTACAGAGCGTTGCCGAGTCGCCATTGATACCAACCAGGTCTGCAACAGACGACGACAGTCTTTGCTTGCAGGATGCGAATCCGAAGAAGTACGCTGATGCCCTGTTTCTGCTGGCTCGCGATTTGGCGAATCCCTTGGGCGCTTTCGGATTCGTGCACCCCACCAAGTACTTGCCCTTCCTGCAGCAGCTCGCAGGCGATATGATGAACGAATCAAACGTTTTGTAGAGTAGAGACGACATCGAGAATGTAGAATGTAAATACATCGGCTAGCTTGTACATGAACCTGATTCTTTAGTAAGAATTCTCATACGGAACGAAAGGAAATCAACCATCAATCAATTAGTATGGCAACCTACTGTTGAAGTGATTTAAGTGACTGGTAGATACAGATCAAAGAATTTATTTTTTCGGAGAGATTGTATTTGGGGGAAAGAAGGTGTTTCTATCAAACACTGGTATTGCGCTCAATTTATCATTTGCTTCAGTGGCTCATCCACCATTCAAAGAGGTGCTCACAAGAAAAGAGGACTCTCCTTTTTTGAGAGGACATGCGCGATGTACATGAGCATATTGACACATTTTTAGGTGCAGTGCAGTCTTCTTATTTGTACAGGCAAGATTCCTCATTCTCATTCATGAGGCACAATATGCCATTGTGGTCCTGATTATTTTCTGAGGTAACCTGCTCATTACCAGCGCAAATATTAGTTTAGTATATCTATAGTAAAGTTTGTTGGTTGAGCAATTTTTTTGCAAGGGCAAACTAAGTGAAAGATTGAACCAAATGGAATCATCGTTTATGGACTTTCCCAGAATTTGATATCTAGAAGTTGGACTTGTAGGTATTCCAGAGTAATCCCCGGAACTGTCGGTAAGGGTCGCCTTTGCCGTGTGGCCGAGTCCATACTTGACGTGCTCTAAACTTCATTCGCAGACATTCCATTGCGTCGGCACCACGTACAAGCTCTTGCCTCCAACTTGCTTAGCACGTTCCAGGACACAGATTCACATTCATCCCATCGTCGGTAGGTGTCGAATCCTCGAATGCTTCGCAGACAAAAAAACTCGGTTTCTGTAGTCGGCAATCCGAGTAGAATCAGATTGTCTGCACACGAGTGTCTGCCAAGTTCGAATTCAACATTCGCCATGAAAACTTCGAAGTCTCCACTCAGGATCAATTACTTTCCAAGCTCCACAGTTGAGAGATAGCACGCCTTGTTTCACGTGCTCAGGTTCACTTCCGCTGTAAGGCCCCGCAAGCTTTGCAGCTGAATTTGATCATTCGCTGCTTCATTGAATCAGGGGCGCCATGGAGGTTGTCTACTCAGAGCATTTCGTGGTGGGCGAAGAGCACTTGCCATACCAGGAGTATTTCGTGGAGGGCAGAGATTGTGGTGCAGAGAGGGAGTTATTCATCACCGTGGAAGAGGTGGACCTTGCATCATCAATTGTGGAGCTCGCTCGCCATGTTCGTCGGACGGGTCTGCGTCAAGTCACTGCTGCGCACGTGGATTTAGTGTTCGAATTGATTGGAATTGTACAGAGCGTTGCCGAGTCTCCGTTGATACCAAGTAGCTCTGCAACAGACGACGACCTTATTTGCTTGCAGGATGCGAATCCGAAGAAGTACGCCGATGCCCTGTTTCTGTTGGCTCGCGATGTGGCGAATCCGTTGGGCGCATTTGCATCCGTGCACCCCACCAAGTACTTGCCCTTCCTGCAGCAGCTCGCAGGCGATATGCAGACAGAACCATTGATCTGAAATCATTTTGTAGAGTAGAGACGATATATATATCGAGAATGTACAGAGAATAAATCGGCTTGATTGTACATAGACCCGATTCTAGTATTTGATTTTTAGAATCGAGTGAGATTTTTCATACGGAATGTAAGGAAATCAACCATCAATCAATTGGTATGGTTCCTCAAAGATTTTGTAAAATGTCATCTATTTATCGAAGGCCTATTCTTCACCCGATGACTAATTGTCTTCGAGGAAAGAAGGTTCCTCTACAGCGCTTGTTCCATCGTGGCTCATCACTTGTGCTTCTTCCATAACTGCTCCCACTAACAAAAATGGTGAAGTCTCATAGCTGAATCGACATTATTGGATTGGTGAGGTGCAGGTCAAACACAGCGACCTGTCAGAGATTACATTTAGGTGATCGATATGTGGACTCACACTATATAACACTGCTGTGTAATCTCTCTCAAAGTCACCTTCAGCTTCACCGTGTTTAATTCGACTCAGCAATCGTCAGCATTCTAGCAATGGCAGGATTCAAGAGCGTTGCTGCTCTGGCAGTGTGCGTGCTGGTGGTGATGGCCATGGTGGCGGAGTCGAGCGCCGCAGGAGTGTGCAACCCAAATGCCATGATTCCATGCCTGAGCGCCATTCAGGGGGCTCGCCCAGCGGCGCCCAGCAAGCAGTGCTGCAATGTGGTTCGGAGCGCGGACAAGGTGTGCATGTGCAACCAGCTGAAGTCGTCGTCGTTCCCCGCCCAGATGGTGAAGAATGGGTTGCAGCTGCCTAAGAAGTGCGGGCGCACGGACCTGCGTGGCTTCAAATGCGGACGTGAGCACACCCGATCCTTCACTCACAATTGCTCATTCAATAGCTTGGCGAATCATTTAGAACTTGCGTCAATGTAGAATCTGGAATGCTTGTCTGGTCATGCAAACAATTGAATTCTTTGCCGAGCTCTACTCATGTATATATCGTCTGTCTTCAGGTTACACGTTTCCCTACTGAGGAATCGCAGCTGGAGGAAGATCCTGGAATGGATAATGAGGCGAAGGTAGCAGATCATCGACCTCGGAGCTGGATGTAGGTCACATTCTCGAACAAGTGTTGCTGTATTGGGAGGTGTTATACTGTAAAGTCAGGAGTTCCGTAGTTATTGGGTGCTCAGTGCATTGGATATTTGATGAATCACTTCCCAGGTTTCACTGTCTGTCTGCGATGAAATATATCGCTGCAATTAATAAATCATGCCGACATTTGCATTTGCGAGGCTCGATTCGTTGTCTGAATGGGTGCATTTCCATGCAGAAGTAGTTTAGAATGTAAGTACGGTAGTATGCGATAAACACGTTGTGGAAGCACGAGAAAGGCACATGAATACTTGTTTGGGGTTAGAAGTATTTGAAGTAAATAAAGGTTAAAGCAGGTCAGAATTGGAGATTTACTTCGGAATGAGTTTGGTTTCATCATGCCATAGCAATTAATCCCATAAAACCCAAAATGGGTATCTGCGATTTTGGGCAGATTAGATGAAGGGGTTCAAAGTAATGTTTTGGCTTGAGATTTTCATTGTGTGCTACTTAATTCGTGTAAAGTGTATGAGGTAAAATTTGCACATTCCCGTTTCAATTTTAGAACCTTCATTTAGAGATGTTAGGTTCCAAGTCCAAAAAGGATAGTTTATAATTAATTATTTCTTTCAAAAAAAAAATATAAAAATCAAATATGCTCATAACCAAATCCCGTCTCCATTTCTAAAGTGTTCCAGGTCAAAAACTTTATTAGTTCTACACTGCATCCTCCAGAGAGTATAAAAACAATCTTCAAGAATTTTGGTAATTTCCCAATTAATTCTTTTAAAATTTGTTAAAAATGAATATGTTGAATTTTTTTGAGTAAAAATTGGATCAAAAATCATAAAGGTACATTAGAGAAAATTTGGGATGTGAGGAAGGCTAGTACTTTTGACCCAAAAATTAATGAATGTTTTTGGGGAAATGCTGATATTAATAAATGGTACTAACCCAAGTTGACATCAAAACTGTCCGCCACTAGGGAAGAAGCGGCATGGCCTTGGTGGCAACGTGGTGGGCCTAGTTGACAACCGGACTCGAGGATGTGGCAGTTAGAAAGGACCAGAATTGATGAGTGGCGGCCGAGGTGGCAACGGCCATGCTTGCCGCACAAGTACTGGCCCCAATGAATGCTAAATAAAATAAGGATGCCCTAAACTATTTACAAGTCCCGCCATTTTGAGTTTATGATTCCTGCCATTAGTTTGAAATCAACATCGAAGGCTGACGGCGGTCACCGTCCGCCACAACTCCACCGTATGTGGGACGTCCCACAACATGTCCTTCGATTTGGCATCATGAGGCATACAAATTGCAACCGATGGTGTGGGCAACAAGGACGGTGCTTGAATGAACTATCATCGTCCTATCAGTACCTCTACTCCGTACATGATTATTATATACTTAAATTGGCACATTGTTTTCTGATTGGTGGCCACTTGCACAAGATATGATGTTGGCACTGTGTGTACCAATGTGGAGGTTTGATTTTCCAAATTAAAATCGCCCTTAATTGGAAAAGCAAGTTGGCCTTCCTCACACCCCACATTTTCTCTAATGCCTACTCACCGTTCACTTTTCTAAAGATACAATGCATTTAACGTGATGCTTGATCTTCCGAATCATTGTTTTTATTCCTTCTTCTAAAATAAAATTGCATGAAGGTTCAAAAAGTGGAGTCAGACTATAAAATTTTGCATGGACATTCTCAATTTAGTTATCTACATGAAAAAAATAAGAGCAAAATGTTAGGGGCAACAATTATCAAGTCTACCTTTGCTCAAAGTAGACTATGTGTCTTAGACAGTGCCCAAAATTTCTTTTGCATCAATTTTGAATGCTTTCGATCTCACAAAGGTGCGAATTGACTTTGATATCTTACATGGTATTTCTATTAGTAGTCTACTTTAAGGGAGCCTTCTATTTCGTTCAAAAAAAAAATTCAATGTTTACCTATTTCAATCTTTTCCATAGTATTGGAAGTGTGTATGCTAAATGTTGTTAAACATCAACCATTTATGCCAAGTTTCATTCTTAACTTGGCTCAAGGTCAGTTTGCAAACATCAACTAGTGATCCCAAGTTTTATACTTTTGTTGGCATAGGGTCCATTGCAAACATCAATTGTTCATGCGAAGTTTCATACTTCACTTGACAAAAGGTCAATTTGCAAACATTAACTGTTTATCCCAAGTTTCATTCTTAAGTTGACACAAAGTCACTTTGCAAACACCAACTTGTTCATGCTAAGTTTTATTCTTTGGTTGGCAAAGCCTCACTTTGCAAACACTACCGGTTAATGTCAAGTTTCATTCTTCAACTGGCAAAGGGACACTTTGCAAACATCAATTGTTCATGCCAAGTTTCATTCTTTAGTTGGTACAGGGTCACTTTGCAAATATCAACCGTTCATACCAAGTTTAATTCTTGAGTTCACAATGGGTCACTATGCAAACATCAACTCTTCATGTGAATTTTTATTCTTCAATGGGAAAAGGATCACTTTACAAACATCATTTGTTCATGCGAAGTTTCATTCTTCACTTGGCAAAGGGTTAATTTGTAAGCATCAACTATTCATGCGAAGTTTCATTTTTTCAGTTAGCATAGGGTCAATTTGCAAACATCAACTATTTATGCCAAGTGTTATTCTTTAGTTGGCAAAAGGTCATTTTGCAAAGTTCATTGCAACTTTCATTATCCTTCAGCGAAAGGTTTGCAACATCAACGGTTCATGCAAAGTTTAATTCTTAAGCTGGTACAGGGTCACTTTACAAACATCAATTGTTTATACCAAGTTTTATTTTTCAGTTCCCACGGTCACTTTCCAAATATCTACAACTCATGCCAAGTATTATTCTTCAATTGGTATAGGGTCTCTTTGCAAACATCAACTCTTCATGCCAAGTTTTATTCGATCTTTGTTGGCACATGGTCACTTTCCAAAAGTCACTTTCCAAATAATCATGCCAATCATGCCGAGTTTTATTCTTCAATTGGCAAAGGGTCACTTTGCAAACATCAACACTTCATGCCAAGTTTAATTCCTTAGTTGGCACGGGGTCACTTTGCAAACATCAACTATTCGTGCCAAGTTTTAATATTCTTTAGTTGGCAAAGAGTCACTTTGCAAACATCAACTCTTCGTGCCAAGTTTGATTCATTAGTTGGCAAAACCTCACTTTACTAACATGAACAGTTCATGCCAAGTTTTATTCTTCAATTGTCACAGAGTCACTTTGCAAATATCAACGGTTCATGCCAAGTTTTATTCAAGAATTGGCAAAGGATCCTTTTGCAAACATTGACTGTTCATGCCAAGTTTTATTCTTCAAGTTGGCAAAGCCTCATTTTGCAAGGTGTTCATACCAAGTTTTATCCTTGAGTTTGGAAAGGGTCGATTTGCGAACATCAATTGTTCATACCAAGTTTTACTCTTTAGTTGGCAAAGGGTTTCTTTGCAAAGTTCATGCCAAATTTCATACTTCATTTGACAAAAGGTCAATTTGCAAATATCAACTGTTCATGCTAAGTTTCATTTTTAAGATGCAGTTCATGCCAAGTTTTATCCTTCAGTTTGCAAACATCAACGATTCATGCCAAGTTTAATTCTTCAATTGGCAAAGCCTCACGTAGCAAACATTGATTGTTCATGCCTAGTTTTATTCTTCAGTTGGCAAAGCCTCACTTTGCAAACATCGATTGTTCATGCCAAGTTTTATTCTTCAATTTGGAAAGGGTCAATTTGCAAACATCAACTCTTCATGCCAAGTTTCATTCTTCAAGGGTCACTTTGTCAATATCAACTGTTCATGCCAAGAACTCTACTCTTCAGTTGGCTAAGGGTCACTTTGCAAAGTTTATGTCTTTCGTTGGCAAAAGTTTTATTTGCAAATTGCAAATTTCACATGGGTTATGAAAAATTCCCTAAGTAGGACCCAAAAACAATATTTCAAAGACTTGTTATGTGTCTCAAGATGATTCAAGGATTAATAAAAGAGATGCATTTAGTTCTAGGTATGAGAATAAGAATATGAAAATGTGATATTTGAAAACATGAAAAATGTTCATTATGCATCCCTTACATATGCTACTTCATACAAACTACAGATAAAATATTCTTGTAGTTGAATGGAAAGCCTAATAACAAGAATCATCTTGATATAGTTTAAATCCTCTAAATTTGCCTTAGTCGATACGATGCCTCATCCAATTATAAAATGTACCATCCTCTCATAAAATTGTATGACCACCAAATAAAATGTATTGTGCCCTCATAAAATGAATTGCCGCTTGGTGGAATATTGCCTTTAGATCATACTAGTAGAAAAGTATCCACAATGTATTGCGTGACTACGCATAAAAAGAGAGAGAGGTGTACTAGTGGCTATAATTAACTTTGACTGACAATTCAAAGCCCTCCATGCCGGTTTGAAGCTCTTGTGTTGTGTCAGAGTCTTATAGTGGTGAGTTATCAGCGAACATCAATTGCGTATGCAGCATGCGCATAACTAGCCTTGCGTTGTTAGGTACAGTGATGCTTGGATTAGATAAACGTTTTCGGACAGACAAAAACGTTGATCTTATCCAAGCGTTGACCATAATGAAACAATGCCTCTATGCATAATAAAGGGACAAGAACAACGCTCTTAACCTCAATTCCGTTAATTTGGCAATATTCTGGTAAAATGGCACGATTTAAGGTGGAAAAAATGAAAAAAAAAAAACACTCGATTTTGTCATTTTTTTGACATAATAGAGCAAATTTTTCTGAGCGGCCGCTCAAAACCAGAGATATTTCTGAGCGGCCGTTGAGAAAAAACTGCCCTTCGACAGAATTTGAAGGTCAAAATTCATCAAATAGTGTGATATTATGGAATTTTTGATAATATTACAGAAATTTGTTGATATAATGGAAGATGTGGGTGATATTAAAAAACGTGCCATTTTGCAAGCATAAATCTTTGAGATTTTAAGTTCAAAAATATGCCGGTAAAATGGCACGTTTCAGAAACGCGACCAAATTGGCACAACATGGCTTTGGCAATATGGCACAAGGAATTGTGCCATTTTAACGGAATTGAGGTTTCTTAACTAAACGTTGATGTTAACGAGGTTGATCCTATCGAGGTACCACTGTAGAGGGAATAAGCCTTTAGTTAGGAAAATAACGGGTTTCCGAATGCACCTCAATCACATGGAAATACGAGAAGTTGGAGAAGTAACAAAATAATACTCTGTAATCAAACTATGTAACAAAAATCATTCTAAACAACACATAACAATGTTAAACATAAGTTAAAAAATTAAATTGGATATGATAAGTAAAATCTAATTGGAATAATGCTAATATAATTAATCAGAAGTAATATAGCTTAAAGGTTGGTTAACTAAAGATGATTAATCAAAACCTTTAATCTTGATTGGTTTCTAAACTTGATTAGATTAATTAAACAAAGTTAAAGTTAATTAATTATGATCGTTCTTAAATAAAATACGATTAAGGTAATTAATTCTCAAAACCCTTAACCCCTTCATGTTCTTATCCTTTAAAACCATAATTTCTATGATACCCCTACTCTACATACCATTCTCTTTGTAAACCGTTCGTAGGTTTTAACAACTGATAATTATAATAATCCTCCTACTTTGATTAAACATTGTGATACCATACGGGGTGAAAATCAAACAAATGATATTTTCCTAAAAAGCTAATACAACATAATATAATCGTGTGAAATCACAAGCACTAAAAACTAAAACACAAAACTTTATAATCAGTAAGTTAAGTCTACAAAATCTGACAATATTGCATTCAAATGTAGCCAAGAAGTGCTTTCAAATGTAGCCACACTCAACATAATGCCTGAGCATCGAGTCATTGAACATACCGCCCCCTAAATGTACTATAAACTTTCCTGAAGGAATATTTGAATTTTCTACTCTTGCTTCATTCGCAAGCATTCTTTTGCCTCGAACATCACGTTCAAGCCCTAACTTGCATCGCACTTCCGTACATCGATCCAGGATTTTATCGTTCATCTACAACGGAATCGTCGATTATATTCCGAATTCCTTTCTTTCATGCAAATTCTTCCTTCGGGGCCGACAGGGCAGACAAATGGACTCGGTCTCTCCACTCGTCATACCGACTAAACTCAACTTGCCTGGCTATGTCGGCAAAAAGATCGTATCAATTGTCCATATAAAAAAACTTCCAAGTCCACCCACAACATCAACTGTTTCCCAAGCTCCACGGCTACAGATCTCACGCTTTGCTTCGTGCTCAAGTAGACTTCCACTTCAAGGTCCCGCAAGCTTCGGATATACAAGAGGACTAGCACCTGGAATTCATCATTCCATGTTATTGAATCGACCCGCTTGAGAATTTGTGTGCTCCTTTATTGAATTTGGGCACCATGGAGGTTGCCTGCAGGTCCTTGCCATACCAAGAGTATCTCGTAGAGAGCGAAGATAGATGTGCAGAGCACTTGCCGTACCAAGAGTTTTTTGTTGAGGGCAATTATAGATGTGCAGAGGCCCCGAGTCCTTCATCGCAGTGGAAGAGTTGACTTTGGCGGCATCAATTTTGGACCTCGCTCGCCATGTTCGTAGGAGGGGTTTGCGTCAAGCCGATGCCCAGCAGGTGGATCTGGTGATCGAGCTGATTGGAATCGTACAGAGCGTTTCCGAGTCCCCATTGATTCCAATCAGCTCTGCGACGGACGACGACCTTGGTTGCTTGCAGGATCCGACGAGGTACGCCGACGCCCTGTTTCTGCTGGCTCGCGATGTGGCGAATCCGTTGGGCGCTTTCGGATCCGTGCACCCCACCAACTACTTGCCCTTCCTGCAGCAGCTTGCGAGCGACCTGCTCGCTCAATAATCAATCCTTTTGTACAGTTAGTAGAGGCAATTTCGAGAATGTAGCATGTGAATATATCGGCAGCTTGTAAATACACCTGAACAGTGTACATAATTGATTTCGTGTATCTGATAGTTAGAATTAGGTGAGATCTTCACCCGGAACGAAAGAAAATCAGCCCTCAATCAATTGGTATGATCCCCTAGTTTCGAGGTGATATATGTAAATGTTCAACATTTATCAACATGAGGTTTTTGAAGAAAAACCAATAAAAAGATTTCTCTACTTGTCAGCGTATTGCGCTTGATCCATTATAACTCAACATTTGTAACTAATCCATAACCACTTTCAACTACACAATGGATTGAGTGCCGAAGCTGGTACCGACATTATTAGATTGGTGAGGTGCAGGTCAAACACAACGACCTGTCAGAGATTACATTAAGGCCACCGATGCGTGGGCTTACACTATATAACACCGCTGTGTAATCTCTCAAAATCACCTCCAGCTTCAGCGTGTTTAATTAGGCTCAGCAATCGTCAGCACGCTCGCAATGGCAGGATTCAAGAGCGTTGCTGCTCTGGCAGTGTGCGTGCTGGTGGTGATGGCCATGGTGGCGGAGTCGAGCGCCGCAGGAGTGTGCAACCCAAATGCCATGATTCCATGCCTGAGCGCCATTCAGGGGGCTCGCCCAGCGGCGCCCAGCAAGCAGTGCTGCAATGTGGTTCGGAGCGCGGACAAGGTGTGCATGTGCAACCAGCTCAAGTCATCGTCGTTCCCCGCCCAGATGGTGAAGAATGGGTTGCAGCTGCCTAAGAAGTGCGGGCGCACGGACCTGCGTGGCTTCAAATGCGGACGTGAGCACACCCGATCCTTCACTCACAATTGCTCATTCAATAGCTTGGCGAATCATTTAGAACTTGCGTCAATGTAGAATCTGGAATGCTTGTCTGGTCATGCAAACAATTGAATTCTTTGCCGAGCTCTACTCATGTATATATCGTCTGTCTTCAGGTTACACGTTTCCCTACTGAGGAATCGCAGCTGGAGGAAGATCCTGGAATGGATAATGAGGCGAAGGTAGCAGATCATCGACCTCGGAGCTGGATGTAGGTCACATTCTCGAACAAGTGTTGCTGTATTGGGAGGTGCTATACTATAAAGTCAGGAGTTCCGTAGTTCTTGGGTGCTCAGTGCATTGGATATTTGATGAATCACTTCCCAGGTTGATAAGCTTTCACTGTCTGTCTGCGATGAAATATATCGCTGCAATTAATAAATCATGCCGACATTTGCATTTGCGAGGCTCGATTCGTTGTCTGAATGGGTGCATTTCCATGCAGAAGTAGTTTAGATAGATAGATAGAAACTCCGGTCCCTTTCCAAGGGGCCGGCGGGAATGAAGTGTCCGTTCGTAATGCTAATATCCCGATGGCCCCGGACAAGGGGAAATTGGAACAATACTACTTCCCCCTCTCGAGGGTGGACACTATAACTACGCTAGTTTCTAGCCTAGTTACTAGTGCCTTGAAGATACTTGACATAGTATCCCCCCAAAGGGCTTTGAGGTACCCATACAACAAGGTCCAAGGACCCCCCACAATAGTTGGGTGGACTATAGTGGTGAGCACCATGCCAGCATGGGGAATAGAACCCACGACCTCCTCAGTAGTTTAGAATGTAAGTACGGTTGTATACGATAAACAGGTTGTGGAAGCACGAGAAAGGCACATGAATAATGTGATTGTTTGGGGTTAAAAGTATTTGAAGTAAATCAAGGTTAAAGCAGGTCACAACTGGAGATTTACTTCGGAATGAGTTTGGTTTCATCATGCCATAGCAATTAATCCCATAAAACCCAAAATGGGTATTTGCGATTTTGGGCAGATTAGATGAAGGGGTTCAAAGTAATGTTTTGGCTTGAGATTTTCATTGTGTGCTACTTAATTCGTGTAAAGTGTATGAGGTAAAATTTGCACATTCCCGTTTCAATTTTAGAACCTTCATTTAGAGATGTTAGGTTCCAAGTCCAAAAAGGATAGTTTATAATTAACTATTCTTTCAAAAAATATAAAAATCAAATATGCTCATAACCAAATCATGACTCCGGTTCTAAAGTGTTCCAAGTCAAAAACTTTATTAATTCGACAAGGGCAACCTTCAAAGAGTATAAAAACAATCTTCAAGAATCTTGGTAAGTTCCCAATTATTTCTTTCAAAATTTGGTAAAAATGAAGATGTTGAATTTGTTTGAGTAAAAATTGGCTCAAAAATCATAAAGGTACATTAGATAAAATCTGGGATGTGAGGAAGGCTAGTACTTTTGGCCCGAAAATCAATAAACGTTTTTGGAGAAATATTGATATTAATAAATGGTACTAACCCAAGTTGACATCAAAACTATTCGCCAATAGGGAAGAAGGGGCATGGCCTTGGTGGCAAAGTGGTGGGCCTAGTTGACAACCGGACTGGAGGATGTGGCAGTTAGAAAGGACCAGAATTGATGAGTGGCGGCCGAGGTGGCAACGGCCATGATTGCCGCACAAGTACTGGTCCCAAGGAATGCTAAATAAAATAAGGATGCTTTGAACTATTTACGAGTCCCGCCATTTTGAGTTTACAATTCCAACCATTAGTTTGAAATCAACATTGAAGGCTGACGGCGGTCACCGTCTGCCACAACTCCACCGTATGCGGGACGTCCCACGACATGTCCTTTGATTTGGCATCATGAGGCATACAAATTGCAACCGATGGTGCGGGCAACAAGTTTCATTCTTAATTTGGCTGAAGGTCACTTTGCAAACATCAACCAGTAATCCCAAGTTTTATACTTTTGTTGGCATAGGGTCCATTGCAAACATCAATTGTTCATGCAAAGTTTCATACTTCACTTGACAAAAGGTCAATTTGCAAACATTAACTGTTTATCCCAAGTTTCATTCTTAAGTTGACACAAAGTCACTTTGCAAACACCAACTTGTTCATGCTAAGTTTTATTCTTTGGTTGGCAAAGCCTCACTTTGCAAACACTACCGGTTAATGTCAAGTTTCATTCTTCAACTGGCAAAGGGACACTTTGCAAACATCAATTGTTCATGCCAAGTTTCATTCTTTAGATGGTACAGGGTGACTTTACAAATATCAACCGTTCATACCAAGTTTTATTCTTGAGTTCACAATGGGTCACTATGCAAACATCAACTCTTCATGTGAATTTTTATTCTTCAGTGGGAAAAGGATCACTTTACAAACATCATTTGTTCATGCGAAGTTTCATTTTTTCAGTTAGCATAGGGTCAATTTGCAAACATCAACTATTTATGCCAAGTGTTATTCTTTAGTTGGCAAAAGGTCATTTTGCAAAGTTCATTGCAACTTTCATTATCCTTCAGCTGGTACAGAGTCACTTTCCAAACATCAATTGTTTATACCAAGTTTTATTATTCAATTCCCACACGGTCACTTTCCAAATATCTACAACTCATGCCAAGTTTTATTCTTCAATTGGTATAGGGTCTCTTTGCAAACATCAACTCTTCATGCCAAGTTTTATTCGATCTTCTGTTGGCACATGGTCACTTTCCAAAAGTCACTTTCCAAATCGATCATGCCAAGTTTTATTCTTTAGTTGGCAAAGAGTCACTTTGCAAACATCAACTCTTCGTGCCAAGTTTGATTCATTAGTTGGCAAAACCTCACTTTACTAACATGAACGGTTCATGCCAAGTTTTATTCTTCAATTAGCACATAGTCACTTTGCAAATATCAACGGTTCATGCCAAATTTTATTCTTCAAGTTGGCAAAGCCTTACTTTGCAAGCTGTTCATACCAAGTTTTATCCTTGAGTTTGGAAAGGGTCGATTTGCGAACATCAAGCCAAGTTTTACTCTTTAGTTGGCAAAGGGTTTCTTTGCAAAGTTCATGCCAAATTTCATACTTCATTTGACAAAAGGTCAATTTGCAAATATCAACTGTTCATGCTAAGTTTCATTCTTAAGATGCAGTTCATGCCAAGTTTTATTCTTCAGTTTGTAAATATCAACGGTTCATGCCAAGTTTAATTATTCAATTGGCAAAGCCTCACGTAGCAAACATTGATTGTTCATGCCTAGTTTTATTCTTCAGTTGGCAAAGCCTCACTTTGCAAACATCGATTGTTCATGCCAAGTTTTATTCTTCAATTTGGAAAGGGTCAATTTGCAAACATCAACTCTTCATGCCAAGTTTCATTCTTCAAGGGTCACTTTGTCAATATCAACTGTTCATGCCAAGAACTCTACTCTTCAGTTGGCTAAGGGTCACTTTGCAAAGTTTATGTCTTTCGTTGGCAAAAGTTTTATTTGCAAATTGCAAATTTCACATGGGTTATGAGAATTCCCTAAGTAGGACCCAAAAACAATATTTCAAAGACTTGTTATGTGTTTCAAGATGATTCAAGGATCAATAAAAGAGACGCATTTAGTTCTAGATATGAGAATAAGAATATGAAAATGTGATATTTGAAAACATGAAAAATGTTCATTATGCATCCTTTACATATGCTACTTCATACAAACTACAGATAAAATATTCTTGTAGTTGAATGGAAAGCCTAATAATAAGAATCATCTTGATATTGTTTAAATCCTCTAAATTTGCCTTAGTCAATACGATACCTCATCCAATTATAAAATGTACCATCCTCTCATAAAATTGTACGGCCACCAAATAAAATGTATTGCGCCCTCATAAAATAAATTGCCGCTTGGTGGAATATTGTCCTTAGATCATGCTAGTAGAAAAGTATCTCCAATGTATTGCGTGACTACGCATAAAAAGAGAGAGAGGTGTGCTAGTGGCTATAATTAACTTTGATGGACAATTCAAAGCCCTCCATGCCGGTTTGAAGCTCTCGTGTTGTGTCAGAGTCTTATAGTGGTGAGTCATCAGCGAACATCAATTGCGTATGCAGCATGCGCATAACTAGCCTTGCTTTGTTAGGTACAGTGATAAACTGACACAGTCAAAAATGTTGATCTTATCCAAGCGTTGACCATAACGAAACAATGCCTCTTTGCATAATAAAGGAACATGAATAACGCTCTTAACTAAACGTTGATCTTAACAAGGTTGATCCTATCGAGGTACCACTGTGGAGGAAATAAGCCTTTAGTTAGGAAAATAACGAGTTTCCGAATGCACCTCAATCACATGGAAATACGAGAAGTTGGAGAAGTAACAAAATAATACTCCGTAATCAAACTATGTAAAAAAATTCATTCTAAACAACACATAACAATGTTAAACATAAGTTAAAAAATTAATTTGGATATGATAAGTAAAATCTAATTGGAATAATGTTAATATAATTAATCATAAGTAATATAGCTTAAAGGTTGGTCAACTGAAGATAATTGATCAAAACCTTTAATCTTGATTGGTTTCTAAACTTGATTAGATTAATTAAACAAAGTTAAAGTTAATTAATTATGATTGTTCTTAAATAAAATACGATTAAGGTAATTAATTCTCAAAACCCTTAACCCCTTCATGTTCTTATCCTTTAAAACCATAATTTCTATGATACCCCTACTCTACATACCATTCTCTTTGTAAACCGTTCGTAGGTTTTAACAACCAATATTTATAATAATCCTCCTACTTTAATTAAACATTATGTTACCATACGGGGTGAAAATCAAACAAATGATATTTTATTAAAAAGCTAATACAACATAATATAATCATGCGAAATCACAAGTACTAAAAACTAAAACACAAAACTTTATAATCAGTAAGTTAAGTCTACAAAATTTGACAATATTGCATTCAAATTTAGCCAAGAAATGCTTTCAAATGTAGCCAGACTCAACATAATGCCTGAGCATCGAGTTATTGAACATACCGCCCCCTAAATGTACTATAAACTTTCCTGAAGGAATATTTGAATTTTCTACTCTTGCTTCATTCGCAAGCATTCTTTTGCCTCGAACATCACGTTCAAGCCCTAACTTGCATCGCACTTCCGTACATCGATCCAGGATTTTATCGTTCATCTACAACGGAATCGTCGATTATATTCCGAATTCCTTTCTTTCATGCAAATTCTTCCTTCGGGGCCGACAGGGCAGACAAATGGACTCGGTCTCTCCACTCGTCATACCGACTAAACTCAACTTGCCTGGCTATGTCGGCAAAAAGATCGTATCAATTGTCCATATAAAAAAACTTCCAAGTCCACCCACAACATCAACTGTTTCCCAAGCTCCACGGCTACAGATCTCACGCTTTGCTTCGTGCTCAAGTAGACTTCCACTTCAAGGTCCCGCAAGCTTCGGATATACAAGAGGACTAGCACCTGGAATTCATCATTCCATGTTATTGAATCGACCCGCTTGAGAATTTGTGTGCTCCTTTATTGAATTTGGGCACCATGGAGGTTGCCTGCAGGTCCTTGCCATACCAAGAGTATCTCGTAGAGAGCGAAGATAGATGTGCAGAGCACTTGCCGTACCAAGAGTTTTTTGTTGAGGGCAATTATAGATGTGCAGAGGCCCCCGAGTCCTTCATCGCAGTGGAAGAGTTGACTTTGGCGGCATCAATTTTGGACCTCGCTCGCCATGTTCGTAGGAGGGGTTTGCGTCAAGCCGATGCCCAGCAGGTGGATCTGGTGATCGAGCTGATTGGAATCGTACAGAGCGTTTCCGAGTCCCCATTGATTCCAATCAGCTCTGCGACGGACGACGACCTTGGTTGCTTGCAGGATCCGACGAGGTACGCCGACGCCCTGTTTCTGCTGGCTCGCGATGTGGCGAATCCGTTGGGCGCTTTCGGATCCGTGCACCCCACCAACTACTTGCCCTTCCTGCAGCAGCTTGCGAGCGACCTGCTCGCTCAATAATCAATCCTTTTGTACAGTTAGTAGAGGCAATTTCGAGAATGTAGCATGTGAATATATCGGCAGCTTGTAAATACACCTGAACAGTGTACATAATTGATTTCGTGTATCTGATAGTTAGAATTAGGTGAGATCTTCACCCGGAACGAAAGAAAATCAGCCCTCAATCAATTGGTATGATCCCCTAGTTTCGAGGTGATATATGTAAATGTTCAACATTTATCAACATGAGGTTTTTGAAGAAAAACCAATAAAAAGATTTCTCTACTTGTCAGCGTATTGCGCTTGATCCATTATAACTCAACATTTGTAACTAATCCATAACCACTTTCAACTACACAATGGATTGAGTGCCGAAGCTGGTACCGACATTATTAGATTGGTGAGGTGCAGGTCAAACACAACGACCTGTCAGAGATTACATTAAGGCCACCGATGCGTGGGCTTACATTATATAACACTGCTGTGTAATCTCTCAAAATCACCTTCAGCTTCAGCGTGTTTAATTAGGCTCAGCAATCGTCAGCACTCTCGCAATGGCAGGATTCAAGAGCGTTGCTGCTCTAGCAGTGTGCGTGCTGGTGGTGATGGCCATGGTGGCCGAGTCGAGCGCCGCAGGAGTGTGCAACCCGAATGCCATGATTCCATGCCTGAGCGCCATTCAGGGGGCTCGCCCAGCGGCGCCCAGCAAGCAGTGCTGCAACGTGGTTCGGAGCGCGGACAAGGTGTGCATGTGCAACCAGCTCAAGTCATCGTCGTTCCCCGCCCAGGTGGTGAAGAATGGGTTGCAGCTGCCAAAGAAGTGTGGCCGCACGGACTTGCGTGGCTTCAAATGTGGACGTGAGCACACCCGATCCTTCACTCACAATTGCTTTATAACTCAATCAATAGCTTGGCGAATCATTTAGCACTTGCGTCAATGTAGAATTCCGGTCATGGCACACAACTAAATTCTTCGCCGAGCTGTATTTATATATCGTCTGTCTTCAGGTTACACGTTTCCCTACTGAGGAATTGCAGCTGCAGGAAGACCCTGGAACGGATAGCAGATCGACCTCGGAGCTGGATGTAGGTCACATTCTCGGACAGGTGTTGCTGTATTGGGAAGTGATATACTGTTAAGTCAGGAGTTCCGTAGTTATTGGGTGCTCAGTGCATTGGATATACAGTATGATGAATCATTTCCCAGGTTGATAAGCTTTCGCTGGGATCACTGTATTTTAGTGGTACGAGCGTTTTTCGGAGCTCAGGGAGGGGATGGGTAATGAGCCCCCTAATTTTTTGATGTATAGGCTGTAAATGCCAAGGAGTAGGCTTCCAAGGGTAATTTGGGGTCGCAGACCTCAAAGTTGAATTCAAAATCATCAAAATCGGTCACCAGGGGATCCAAATGTAGAATTCCACAAATTTTGAGGAAAAAATCCCATTGGCTCATGGGCCCTCCGAAAAATGCTCGTAGGAGTGAAATACAGGGATCCCTTTCACTGCCTGTCTGCAATAAAGTATATTGAGACAATCAATAAAATATGTTAACATTTGCAATTTGGGAAGGTCGACTCGTTATTTGAATGGGTGCATTTCCATGCAGAAGTAGTTTTGAAGCTAAGTACGGTAGTAGGCAATAAACAGGTTGTGGTAGTATGTAAATTGTATGTGGTAAAATTTGCAAAACCAAATTCCAATTTGAGAACCTTCATTTAAAAATTATAGGTTTCAGGTCCAAAAAGGGCAATTTGTAATTAGTCTTTCAAAAAAAATATAAGGATCAAATATGCTCATAACCAAATCTCTACTCAAGTTCTAAAGTGTCTCAAGTCAAAAAGTTTACCAATTCTACAAGAGCAGCCTCCAAAAAGTACGAAAAGAATCTTAGAGATCTTTGGTAATTCCTCAATCGATTCTTTCAAAAAAATTCAAAATTCAAGATTCTGGAATTTTTTGAAACAAATTTGGCTTGAATATCGTAAAATCACAAAGGTATCTACTCACCCTTCACTTTTCTGAAAATAGATAGATAGATAAAAACTTCGGTCCTTTTTTAGGGCCGACGTGATTAGAGTGTCTGTTCGTCAAGCCAACGACCTAAAGCCCACCGGACAGAAGGACCTTGGTGCAAGACTACTCACCCCTTTCGGGATTAGACACTATAGTAGCCAAAAGAAACAAAAGTACCCTAGAATAGTCAACAGAACACTGCTTAGGTTTGTGTAAGGTTATATTTTGTGTTTTATCGTCGGTATGATCGCCAAGCCATGATTCCTGGTTGATTGGTAGGGATGTTTTAAATCACAAATAAGCGGTCCGGGTTCGATACTCGGTGAATCCGTTTGAGCGTTTAATGTGATGTACATGGCTTGGTGCTGCTAGTGTATTATACCTAGGCAGGAAATTTGTACCAATCAATTGGCCCTGTCCCATCTACCTGAGACAATTGTGACTATACTTGTGGGAAGTGGTTTACGCCAATTCTCACGCCCTCCTCCTTTTATTGTTACATTATTGTGGGAATTGCTTGGTTGTTCTCAATTTTCTATTTGTGTAAAATAATTGAGCCGGCGTGTTGAATAGCAATGGTATTTATATCATGGAATGTGCGTTTTATGCATGTTTCTGATAAATTGAATTTTTCTGCAAGAAGTTTCATTGATGGTTTGTGTGTTGTGCCTCTAGCACCCGCTGTAATGACTATGAGGGGGTCTACTTTCCATCCTAGGTTACGGAGGTTATCAAGAAGTGGTTGATATTTGTCGGTTTTGTTATTAACTGTTTCTTGAGAGAATCTATCGTTACAATATGTGAATTCTATAAATTGAAGCGTGAGGTTGTCTAATGGGTGTGTTGGTGGGTCGTTTTTGTGTGATAGACCTTTAACGCATAGTATATCTGGTTTGAATCTAGCGTTGCAATGACATCTTTGTTGTGTACATTCGCATTGTAATAGCCATGTAGGGACTGTATTTTCTTGGGGGTTGTTATTAAATGTGCCTGCGTTCATGAGGATATAACATCGTGATTTTTGTGATGAGAGAATTAATTTTCTTAGTTTCCATACGGCTTTGTTATGTCTCTTGATTCTAATGGCGTGTATGTGGTGGTGGCCACATTTGAGTAGTGCGTGTAGCCATGTGTCAGCGTCCGTGGAGTTACATATAGAGCAAGTTATTGAGGGGAATCGTTCTCTACCAAAAAATAGTTGTTTCCTTGCGTTCCCCATGTATTGGCCGGTGCGTAGTTTTAGAATAATTGTTTTTTGTGAGTCTGTAATTAAAGGGTTTAGCCAGTATGCATTCGATAGTTCATTGTCAATATCCGGGTTTGTTGTCCATTTGTTGGTATTGGGAAATTGGTCAGCGAGTATTATAAGGTTGTTGTCGTAGTCTTGTTTGTGTAGGTATGTTTGAAGGCATCTGACCGGGCCCTTGTCTGGGCGTGTTAAGGGTCCTGGCCATTCATATTTCTGGTAGTAGAAGGGTGTAGTGTGTGCGAATTCGTGGGGTTTTGTGGCTACCAAATATCGCTTGGTGGCTCCGGCTTTCGCAAGTTTGTCTGCTTCTTCATTGCCAGTGATGTTAATGTGCGCTTTAACTTTGTGGAATATAGTGGGTTGGGTACGGTTTTGTAATATTTCAACCATTTCTGTTAGGATGGTTTTGTCATGATGGCTTTGGTGTGTGGATGGGTGTAATATGTGAGTATTTAGGTTATATAGGCAATTTATGCAATCCGTGAAGATATAAGCCGGTTCATTTGGGTATTTGGTGTTAATTAGGTGTAGGGTTGTATGTATAGCCATTAATTCTGCACGAAAGCATGTTTGAAGTCCAGGAAGTCTTTCTGATATTTGCATGTCTGGTTTTGTGGAATTGTAGATGCCGTATCCAGCCTTTTCTTTTTTCCAATGTCCATCTTCGGCTTTTTTAGGTGGTATGAAAGAGCCGTCCGTATAGTAGCTGTGTTGTGGTTGAAATTTTAGAGTGGGGTTGATTTCAAACATTGGTAGAGGGGGTATATATGTGGGTTCGGAGTTTCGGTTTGTTTGTGGGGGGTATAACATTTTATTCCATCTTTTATTTTTATTGACAATAGTGTTGTATGGGGTTGGTGGAGCTTGTTGTATATAGTAGTGCGGGATTGCCAAGGCCTCAATTGCATTTCTGATGTTATTAATTTGTTCTGATGTACCAATGTGATTGTTTTGATGGTGTATGCACATGATGGATATTGCATGTGGTTCGGTTGTTGGTTTGTATTTTTGTGGGGGTGCTGGGATTTTGTATGTGATTGAGTCCGCGGTGAAATGTGTTATTATATGTGTATCCGGGAATGGTCCACTATATGGGGTTGGGTTTTGGTACCAGTTTGGGTCGGGGGCGACTATTATGGTAATTGTATTCGGGTCGTATTTGGCCGCTAATCTCGCCCAGTGGATGGCTTGTTGGGTTGTTTCTGGATTATGTGTATGCGCATACCCTATGCCTGTCCATTTATATTCAAAAGCGTTGCCTCGGGATCCAAAGATTTTGTCTCGGGAGAAAGTGGAGAAATACTCTGTTATTTTAGTGGAGCAGGTTATTGGTGATGAGAAGTATGAGTGATTGATTTGGAGGTCAGTGGTGATATGATCAAGAATGTTCGTTGGAAGGGTGTGATGGGGTGTTAGTTTCGGGTTTTTATTGGAGGATTGAGCTTTGTATCTTTGGTATAACCATATTATTTCTGTTTCGAAGGTTTGTGTATATGGCATTAGTCCGTGTGAGTTGTTTGAGTATTTATTAAATTGTTGCCATAGCCACTGTAATCTGTTTATGGGTATGGTGGTGAGGTATCGGCCGTTGTTTTCGTATAGGTGAGCTGATGCGTTTTTATTTGTATGGTGGTTTTGTTAGTAATAATGTCTCTTTCTGGGTTACATTCTGCAAAGTGTATTTGTGTAAGTGGGGTAATTGATGGTGGTGGTATGAACCTGGTGTCCTTGAGTTGTGCTTGTATGAAGTGTGTGTTGATCATGTTTTTGTAGTGGTTATGTTGCGAGTTGGTGTAGTACTCCTTAAGTAGTTGAATATTGTGTGAAATGACTGTTGGATAATTTAAAGGAAATAGGTCTCTCTGTTGAAGCCATTTATGATATGTGATGTAGTTGTGATGCCATTTGCATAAGTATATGTTGTGGATTTTAGGTATTTTGTATTTGTCTTTTGTAGTTACTGTTTTGTGATTTAATATTGTATTTATGGGATATTCAAGAGGGTTGTTTTTTATGTTTGGTGGTGGGCTTATTTGGTGAGTAGCTTGGTGGGTAGTAGGTTGTGGTCGGTTGTCTATATTTCTTAGAACTAGGTCAGAATTGTCTGAGATGTATATTGGTTTGAGTGTACGGGCCGGTGGGTGTTGGGTGCAGGTATTAGGGCAATTTAGGTTGCATTTAGTTTGGCAACATAGTTTTTCAGCTATTTCTAGCGCACTTTTCTCAAGTCTAGTTGGTGTTTTATGGTAGGTTGCAAATTCGGTTGGTGACATGAGGCTTGTGCCGTTTGGGAGAGTTATGTGTTTGATTTTGTAGATATTGTGTATTAAAAGCTTGTGTAATAGCTTAATTGATAGTTCCGGGTTGAGGTGTGGGAGTTCGGTTGTAGCTTGTTCTAACCACTCACGTTCTAGTTCGGTTTTGTGTAATTGGAAGTTATCAATGGTACTTTTAAGATGTATACCTCCATCTTGTTTGAGAAGAAATAGTGTTCTTGATATGGGAGAGCTTATACAATCGGAGGCTTTTAATCTAGGGATGTTTTTGGCGCCACCGTGTTTGGAAGTTATGTGTTGAATAAGGCCATTGTAAATCTTGCCTAGTCTGCCTTGATCATTAAGTGCATTTCTAAGTTGTTCGCCAATACATCGTAGATATGCATTTTTTATTGAGAATGCTTGAAGACCAAAGAGTTCGTGGGGGAGTTGGGTAATCACGTTCGCTGTGCATTTTGGGAGGCCACAAATTGTTTTTTGGATCCCTATAATTTTTTTGTCAAGTTTTTTGATGGTTGGTAGTGAGAATGGAACTGCATAGAAGCTATATGCGATCCCTGCTCTGATGACTGTATCAACCATGTTGATTTTTTGTTTGATTGTTGCGGGGCATTTTGCGAGTTGTTTACATTGGTCGATAAGTTTGTTTGTGGCGATGTGCGTTTGAATTTTCCATTTTAGGGAGGGTACCATGTGGATACCGAGGTAGAGATAAGGTTCGTTTTGGTGAAGGATAGGAATTGCTTGGTTTCTATAGGTGATGTGGTGTTGCTGTATTTTTTCCTTGAATTTATCAGGCTTTATTTTGGATTTGTTTGGACAGCCTGTAATTGCACATTTTTGCGCGCTGAGGTCCATGCCTGCCCATTCACAGAATTTATCTATTTTGTATATTTGAGTTTGTATGGATTGGAGGGTGTTTGCAAGTCCTGCTAAATCGTCTGCGTATGCGGCAGCTGTAATGTTTATTTTTGATGTGCCAAATGTATAGCCATTGTTCCCTCTTTGTAGCCATCTGAGTAGTGGTTCTAGAAATATAAGAAATAGGTAAGGGCTTAATGTGTCGCCTTGAATGGTTCCTCTTTGTATTGGGATTGGTTCTGTCTTGCCGAAATATTCGCCTGTGAATATAGTGGAGTTAGAATATATGTTACCAACCAGCGTTATTGCGTCTACAGGGTAACCAAGGTCTTTCATTACTGCGAGTAGTCGAGCATGGTCTAGGGAACCGAATACGTTTTTAAAATCTATATATAATATGTAGATGTCTTGTTTTGTGAGTTTTGCGTCCTCTAAGGCTGCAGTGATGAGTTGTATTTGTCTAGCTGTGCTTCTTTCTGCTCGGAAGCCTTCTTGGCTGTCATGTAGTATTTGGTGATGTTCGCCGTATGTTGAAAGTATAAGTGTGAGAGTACTCGTGAAAAGTTTGTAGATTGTATTGGCTAACGCTATAGGCCTATGGTTTGGTAGTACTGATGGATCGCCTTTTTTGCATAGTAGTATAGTTAGGCTTAGTTTCCATGATGATGGTATTTGTCGTTGTTTGTAGCAGTGATGAAAAAACATGGATAGTAGTTTATGAAAGTTGTCAGGCATGTTTTTTAGAATGGAGTTAGGGATTCTGTCTGGTCCTGGTGCTTTATTATTGGATAATTGTTTTAAACATTGGCCATATATTTCATCCTTGAAGTATTTATGTAAGGGGGTTTGTGGGATACCCCTTTTATCTATTACAAAGCCGTCTAAATCGTGCCATGGGTATTGTCTCACGCTACATGTACATAATGTTGGGTGTTGGGGCTGGTGATAGCATGTTGGAACAGTGGGTCTATTACTTTGTGATTGTTGTGTATGTATTTCAAGTGCAATGTCTTTCGGGTTGGTTAGGAGATTGTTAAATCTATCTGTGATACAGTCAAGTGGTGGGGTATCTTGATATTTGAAGACTTTTTTATTTATTTTTTTTGGACTTTTGTCGTATAACTGCCTATATTTCGTGATAGCTCTTTTAATGCATGTTTGAGTGAATTTCGTAGTGATTTTTTGAGCTTGTTTTTTTGATGTTTTTGCTATTTCTGCTAGTGTTTGGATCCATTCCTGTGGATTATTGGTTTGTGGCGGGGGTGGTGGGATGTCTGTGTGTGTATGTTTGCTTAGTTCTTCTATTATAGGGTGGTTATGCCAATTGGGGGTGTTTTTTGTAACGTATATAGCCTTGCGAATTAAATGGTATGTGGTTAGGTGTTTTTTCCATTGTTTTTGGAGTTTTCTTGGTAGAAATCCCCCTTGTTCAGATGTGCGTGGTGTTAATGTAGGCAAGGGTGGTGCTCTCCAAGTACTTTCGATTAACTTGGATGTTTTTGAATTAAGTGATCTAGTTTTTCGCATGCCGTTTGCCATTGTGTATCTGTTAATTGAGTATTTGAGAGAAGAGAGGTGAGGTCGTTGATTTCGCTTGAGTTGTCTTCGTAGAATATTGTTCTAAATTTATCAAGGTTTTCTTGTGGAATAGGATTTAAAATCCTTATTGGTTTAGTTGTTGGTTTTTGTAGGGGTCTTGCAAGTAGTGTGTTTGGAGGTATTTGAAGAGTAATTGGAGAATGGTCTGAGTTTAGGTTATGTTCTGTAATAGTTAGTGATGAGTATAAATTATTATTGGGGGTTTTTATGAAAAATCCATCTATTAGGCTAGTTTCGTTGTAATTTTGTCCTCCTTGTCTTGAATATACAGTGTTTGTTGGTATATATGTTAGTTGTAGCAAATCTGTGAATGCGCGCCAATCCATGTCTTCTATTTGAGGTGGAGATGTGTTTAATTCGTGTTGACGACCTATGAGAGCTATGTCTCTATTAAAATCCCCGCATAATATTTGAATGTGGTTAGGATGTCTTTGTGTCTGTTGTGTTATTTGTTGTTGAATTGTTTCTAAGTAAGGGTGTCCTCTGGATGTGACGGCATATACATGTGTATGAGTAACCAGGGGTTGTAGGGGTTCGTTTTTATTTTTATGATTTGTAAATATGGTGATATTGCGGCGGGGGTTGGGATTTTGGTAATATTACACAGGTATGTGTATTTATTGTTTATAAATATCAAAAGGCCTCCTCTTGTGGGTGTATATTCCATTCGTTGTTGCATGCATCGTGTTAGTGCATGTGTATTATTGAAAATCATTTTGTGATCAGGGAATAAATTTTGAAGATATTTGGTAGATTTTGTGGCAGTTAGTTTAGTTTCTTGTATTGCAATTATTGCCGGGCTTGTTGGGGTGTTAGTGATTAGTTCATGTAGATTTGGGAGGGCGGTGCTGAGCGATGAGGCATTCCATGTGATTATATGCGTTTTATGGTTCGTGGTGATTGGTGCTGTATTTTGTGGAGGGGGCATATTTGGTGCTGGAGGAGGATGGGAATATTCGGGGAGGGGTTCGTTGAATTTTAGGGCTTCTGCAAGTAGGTTATCGGGTAAAAATGGGAATTTGTTTTTTAATTGTTCTTGATTGGGTGGTGTGTTGTTTTGTTGAATGAATTCATATAGTTGTTTGTGTATGGTGTTGGGGGGGTTTATTAGATTAGAATTTGTGTTTTTGAATTGTGTATATGGGTGTAGGTTGTTAAGATGTCTTTCCGGCGGGTTTTGAAGTGTAGCCATTTCGTTAAGTAATATAGTGGTCCAATTTGGAATAGTGGGATGTTCAAGGATGCGGTTGCATGTTTCGGGTGATGGGTTTATTGTTGTGATAAGAGCGTATAGTATACGTGGTGCTGGATGATGAGTGTTTTCCCGGACGTAGTTTGTAAGATATGGGTATTTTATTTGTGCTTCTAGATGTTTTGGGTGCGTATTTATGAGACAGGGCGCAAAATGAGTTGCTAAATGTTGATATTCAGGGTGTAGTCGAATTGTGCATGGTATGAAGTAGTTCTTGCATCTTCGTTTGTGGACAGCTGGGTGTGTTTTGAGTACATTCGGCATGGGCCCTGGGTTGGTTTCAACATCACCGCATTTTGGTAAGTGATATTTGTCTTTGTATGTGTAGTGATATGTTTTAGTAGTGTGGGTTGATATTTTTAATATTTTTGTGGATGTAGTGTTGTTTGTGTGTATTTTATAGGTTGTGTTTTGGTTAATTGGTTCATAGGCAAGTCCGGGAGGCCGGGTTTGTTTGTTTGTGTGTATAGTGTTTTGAGTGGGGTTTGTTGGGTTTGGTTTGGATTTTTTAGTGTGTTTTGAGTGGTGATCTATAATAGGGTGTTTTGGCTTTTTGTTTAGTTTTTGAGGCCAAGAAAATACGTGTGTTTTGCATGAGTTTATTGGATTTAGTTTATAGGCAAGGCCGGGAGGCCGAGCTTGGTATTTTGTAGAGTTGTGTGCAGGGTTTGTTTGTTTAGTTTTGGGTAACTTGGGATATTTTTTGTGGTGTAAATGTTGTCTTGTGGTGGGATATTTTGGAGTTTTTGTGTCTATTTTGGTCAGCATTTGAGGCCGAAGAAGTTGGGCTTTTTGTTTTTTAAGCATGGGTGTAGTTTTGGCTATTATTATTTTAATTTTTGTTATTATTTTGTTATGCTTTTGTGGGCGAGGCCGGGAAGCCGAGCTCGAACATTTGTGTGTTCAGTGTTTGGTTTTAATTTAGTGGGTTTAGATTTTGGCATCATAGGATTTTTTGTGTGATGTAAGTGTTTATTGTTTGTGGGGTGAAGAGGCCAAGCTTGATAATTTGTGTGCTTAGTGTTTTGTGTAGGGGAAAAATACATACTATTCTTAGGTTTGATGATGTTAAATAATGATACTTGTGGTTGATAGAAATGTTTAATATACTCTATAGGCGTTTTTTCATCAAACAAACAAGATTGTACATTAAACCTGGTGTGAAAAGTTACATATGTTTGATTGTTGGTGATTTTGAAGAGTTTTATTCCAATTGTGATTGTTTGTAGTGATTCTTTTTTCAAAATATCAAAACTAAACGTACATGAAGCATTGCAATGTGTCATGTTTGAGAATTTAATAATTAGAGAGCTTATAGTATTTAAAGTGGATTTGGTTGAGATGATTAGTAAATGATCATTTTTGAGAAAATGAAACAATCTTGTATGTAATATCATTATGTTATGATTAATAGAATGGTTCTTTTCAAAAATAACATGAGATAAAGTTCTTTGTATTTTTGATGTATTATGTAATATCCTATAAGAAATAATTAGGAAGTATTTGGAAAACTTATTGCGGAATTGTTTATGTAATGTCTTGGTCTTTCGTAGTGTTTTAGAACGATCAAAAGATAAGTGTGTGTACAACAATCTATTTTTTATAGGTTCAAGACTGTTGATAAGTAATTGTTTATAGATAGTTGTGCTTTCTAGTATTTTGAAGCCATTGGTGAAGCGGTCTTTGTGCAATTTGTTTGTTATTTGGATTATTGATTTATAAGCGTGGCAGGGAGGCCGAGCTTGATTTTTTTTGTGATTAATGTTTTGTGTAGAGTTTGATGGTTTGGGTGGTTTAGGGTGTTTTGTGTGGTGTAAATGTTGGTCCTTATTATGTTGATTTGTCTTTTTGTTGGGTTTGACTAAGCCTTGGGGCCAGTCAAATTGATTTTCTTGTGTTTTTTGTGCTAGTTTGGGTGTAGTAGCGTGTGTGTGGGTTTTGTATGTTTGGATCAATAATTTGTAGGTGAGGCCGGGAGGCCGAGTGCGATTACTTGTGTGCTTATTGTTTTGTGTACAGTTTTTAAATTTGGATTTGGGTATGTTATGGTGATGTAAATGAAGGTTTTTATTGGGATGATTTGGCTTTGTGTTGGTTTTGGCTAGGCTTTGTCGCCAGAAAATTTGGTTTACTTGTTTTATGTTGTTTTTGATGTTGTTTGTGTTAATTTTTGTGATTATGGAAATGGTTATTGTAGTGATGTAGCTTATTTGTTTAGGAGTGTATTTTATGAACTTAGATTTTTGTTTGTAGAATGTATTTTTATTGTTATTCTTGTTTTTGTATTTTGTTTTTTGTTTTTTCTTGTTTTTTATTGTGTATATGTTCAAATCCATTTTTCTTTTTCTTTTACTATTTTCATTTTTCCTATTTAATTCTTTATTTAGTTTTTTATATATTTTTCTATTTGTTTCTCTATATGTTTTTCTATTTATTTCTCTATTTATTTCTCTATTTATTTTTCTATTTATTTTTCTTTTTACTTTTCTATTTACTTTTCTATTTATTTTTCTATTTATTTTTCTATTTAATTTTTTATTTGTTTTTCTATTTGTTTTTCTATTTGTTTTCTATTTATTTGTCTATTTACTCGTCTAATAAATTTTCTATTTAGTATCCTATTTGTTTTTATATTTATTTTTGTTGTGAGTCCACTTGGAGTTGTAAGTTTTCTATTTTTGGTTGTATTAAGAAATACACTTGGTTTTGTAGTTTGTGTACTTGGGCCTTTGTTGGTCGGATTTAGTTTTCCGTTTCCATTGAGTCATTCTCCTCTCTTTGACCCAGGCAGAGCTTTTTGTTTGACTCTATGGTTTGCATAGTCATGGCAAACATTTCACCCATCGCTTTTAATTGTTGTTGTATGCTATCCGATGCTTTTTGGTGCACCTTCTCCACATAGCTTATAGCTTCTCCAACTATTTCTTTTTTCATCACCCCCATCTCTTTTCTCATCACATCCATGGTTTTGGAGCTCCCTTTCTCAACTGCCTCGTTCACGATTTGTTGGAGGTCCTCCTTTGTGTATGTTTTTGGTGCGTTGTTCTCCATGGCTTGCACCGTGCTCGCAAGGGCGTTGTTAATGTCATTGAATCCAAGTCTTTTTAGGTCGTCCTCACTAGGTTTGACATTCCCATCTAAGCTTTTGGGGTGGGGGAAAAACTCGACATACTTGTTTAGTATTTTGTGAGTTTTCTTGACATACTTCTTGTAAACTGCTATGTTTAGGCATTCAACATTGCAAATTCCAACATGCCTACCTTTTTCAAGGTGGAAATACACTTCAACAACATTGTCATTCCCCATGAGTTTCCTAATTTCCATTTCTGTTGTTTCCTTTGGTTTGGTTTTGTTGAGGTTCTTGACAATCAACACAAGCACATTCCTTTTAGCCTTTTCGTCATCCGTTAGTTTCCCTTTGGATGGAATAGTTGCATCCAAAATTTCACTCTCATATCTAACTTTTTCTGCTTTCAAAAGTTTGACTTGAGTGGGTGAAGTGGTGACTATCCAAGCAAAGTTTGCCTCTATATTCTTTTGGACATTTGTGATTTCGAATTCTATCCCCCGCTTAAAACCATCCTCTACAAAGGCCTCCATCATATTTGCCCAATGTTTGTTGGGTAAGTTGAGGCTTGTGATTTTGACCGACAGTAGGCTATTAATGGCCAACGCATCATAGGATTTGCAAATTTTTCCTCTCAAAGGTTTTTCATTTATATTGAGAATAAATTATTTTTTACCTTTTAGAAGGTCCTTAGCGTCGGTCTTGGGGTTTTTTAGGTGGATTTTAAGAGTTCCACACCAAATATTTGATTGGTGGTAGCAAAGGTAAGCAATTGGTTCACCCATGAGGGTTCCTAACTCAATGCCCATGCTTGCTAGCCTAGACTCTACTTGAACCGATATCTCTTCTTTAGTGATTGAGCGGGTGCTAATTTCAAAGTAGATTGCCACTTGGTAGTCAATAGCATACCCAAACTCATCAATTTCAACCTCACTTGGAATTTGTGTGAGGTTGAAGTGTTGTCCTTCTTTCCCATCTGTTCTACTCGAGGGCCATTCCTCTTGTAGAACATATGGGAATGAAGGTGTGCTCTTCTCAAATTCTTCCCTCTCTACTTTTCCTAGACCTTTCTTGATTGTTTCTTCTTTTTTTCTTATTATCTCTATCATTTCATCATTGTAATGGTTAAGATAGTTGTGTGCTTGAAAACCTAGCCAAAATCTTCTCTCATAGTTTTTTCCCTAGGACTTCTTAGACATGACAACTTCAACATCCTCATTGTTTTGTCTCTTGGATGTCAAACCTTCAGACATGGTGAAATTTTGTGATAGGTTTTTAACAACACCCTTGGAGGGTGTGCTTGCACTTGCTTGAGCCATCCTACAAAGATACATAAAAAGTTTTGAGTTGTTTTTGTTGATTTTTACTAAATTTCTCCATTTATTCCCTACTTCTCCTTCTCCCCTCATCTTTACATGAGGGGCTTTGTGAAGTATGAAGAGAGGGGGGAGGGTGTTCTTTTTAACATAACTTTGCATGCATATTCTAATTTCTTTACTAATGCAATAATCATATTTGGTATAATAACACATCAAAGTAAAGAATAAATGATTGGAAATCTTACCTGATGTTTGGTGATGTTGGCACCTGATGAGCACCTTTGGAGCAGTGAGTCTTGATAATGCAGCCTCTGTAGTAGCTCCCAGCTTTGTCCTCTTCTCTACAGCAGCTCTTGGCTTGGCTTCGGCTCCAGCGTTTAACCTTTTCACGGCCTCACCTTCGTCTCTTGTTGTGTTGTAGCTATCGGTGTTTCTCTTCGTCTCCGTAGCAGCTAACACTCTGGTCTCGGTAGCAGCGTTGATGTGATTATCTCTTTTTTTCTTTCCTCCGGCTCTCTTCTCCGCAACAACAAAAGCGGCTTGGGTGCACACAACACCAGCGTACGTTTTTGACACAACTCCTAGCCTGGTCTCGGCAGAAGCTACGTTGTTCTTCCTCGTGTCGAAGTTCGTCCAAGTCTGAAATGCAAGTTCTGTTCTTGCCTTGGAAGCGGCAGCGTCGTTTCTAGTTACGGTTGCTTTGGTTACCTTTCCAGCGATGGTAGCTCTCGGAGCAACACTTTGGATGTGGTTTGAAGCATTGACTTCCTCATCCTCCTTCGACTCGGCAGCGCTGGATTTGCAGCGGCAGAGTATGTGTCTGAGCTGTGACAACTTAGCCCCGGCATCAGCGTCTATGGACGGACCTTCGACCCTCGGATAGGCAACACTTACGGTGTCAGCGTTTTTCTTCGGCTTGGCGGCAGCGGTAGCACCTCCGACTTCCGTCCCAGCAACAGCAACAACGTTCTCCTTGGGAGCGATTTCCCTCCTGGTCTCGGCAAGGGCGATGATGTTTGCCCTAGTTTCAACAACGACTCCTAGTCTCGCCTCGGAAACAGCAGCGTCGCTCCTTGTACCGTCAGCTTTTTCTTGGTTGGTTTGTGACAACAAGTTCGATTTTTCGACTTCTACGACTATGATCTGGTGCTTGCGACTCCGAATCTGCACTTGGAACTTCGGTAACTCCAATGTCTTCGTGTATGCGTACTGTTGGCACTTTTGGTGGTGGAAACTTTTCTCCAGCTTCTGTCGCTGATATGATCTCTGTAAAAATCGACAAACTGACAGCAAACGGCAACAACAACAATAGCAATACGAGTGCAAGCAGTATAAGTGTGACTGGTAAGAATTATTAAAAACAACACTTAAGTTTGTATCAAAGATAGGTAGTGCATATGTTTTACACACAGTGGCGGTATACCCACTTACTTGATTGGCAGGATTACTGAATCGGTTGAGAGCTCCCTTTCGGAAGTGCAGCAACAAGTGTAATTGTAGTAAGCTATCTAGCGGAGCAGCACATCTACAAACTGACTGTTTGTCATAGAAGAGGTTTGAATCTCTACCACATCTGTAACTACTCTTCCGATTCCAAGCTATATTGTGGTATACACTTACAACTATTTGAAACATCGTTGGCTTGAGGGGAGTGAATTGGGCGGAACTCAGCTTCTTCAAAGTGGGCGCAGGAGCGTGAGAACAAGTGAGGTACCTCTTCTTCTCTACCTTGTATTTATTCAACAACTTCTTTAATGAATGTTGCCGCTTGTTGATGGAATTCGTGTGCCCTCTGTCGACTATTCTGCCATTCTTGCAAGTGTACGTTGGGCAACAGGGTTTAGGGTTTCGGGGACTTACCTTGAATAGTGCTGGTGTGGTGGATCTACGTTGGCGCCGAGCAGCTTCCAGCAACATCGATGTGCTGGTGTCCCAATCTTCATGGAGTTGTTGAGTCGCATTGCTGGAGCCAGCAATCTCTTTGTTGGCCTCGAACCTTTCATAGGTTCTAACATTCCTCTTCATTCGGCAAGTTCTGTCAACTTCTTCTATGCATAAGATATGACTCTTCATCGTATGAGTGTTGGTATGGTCTCTTACTATCCTTCCATTGCGGCTACAGCTGCAGTTTAGTACGACCTTTGCCTGTTGAGATATGTCAAGGTAGTTGGTGATTGAAGTGTGCTGATGCTGGCTCTGAAGCGTTTTTCTCGCATCGTTTGGGAGGTCATCATTTGTGCATGCTGTGGCAGTACACGGTTGTCGGCATTTTTTCCTTGGGCTCGAACTTAGTCCCTCTCTGTACTTTGGTGTCTTCTTGGTCTCCATTTTGTCGTTGCGGGGGCTTGTAGTTCTTCTTTGGCGTACTTCTTCTCCGATCTGGTGCGACAGTTGGGCAAACTCTTACAGCTGGCTGTCGACAACTTCTCGTTCTTTGATGTGGAGGTGCACAGCGGCCTGTACCTGTTCCTGTTCCGCCCCAAGACTACAGATCTGATATGCGCATCGCAAGGTATATTGCTATAAGTTGTTCTAACTTCTTTTGCGACGTTAGTATTTGCAAGAAATATACTAGTGGTTGCTAGAAGCAGATATACAAGAATGAGATTACTGTAAATGCAAAGGCAAGTTGGGTTCCGAATAAGCCTGTGTGTCTCTGTTCGGTTGGAGGGTGTTGATCTCTTCTTCGTGCTCATGTCTTCTCTTCAGATCCTTGTTTTGGGTGTGAGGGAGAGAGAGCTGTGACAAGCGTGGGATCTACATCGACTGTGACGATCAAGGGGAGCCGGTAGTGAGCATTGCTTAGAACTGTGTATGACCCAGCTCATACATCAACAGATCTGCCAACACTAGGATGCCAACACCCATCCCAGATCTGCTTTCTAGATCTAGATCTGAAGCCTCATGGAACGTTTATTGTTTCTCTAGTGTGAGATCGTTTGTATTCTGTGTAATCGCATGTTGCTAAGCAATGTCACAGCAGCCCAGCCTGCATCTCCCCTTCTACTAATCACAATCTCATAGCATTCAACGCAAACACAAGGGTGCTCGAAAAAACTAACATCATGCACTCTCTCTCCCTCCTCACCACAAAACGCGGAGCGCCTTAGCCTACCATTGTCCGATCGAAAAAATCATTTTTCTGAAAATACAATACATTGGACGTGATGCTTCTTTTTTTCTGAATTCTTGTTTTTCTATCTTCTTTTAATAAACAAATTGCAAGAAGGTTGAAATAGTGAACAAATTCTAAAATTTTGCATGGGCATTCACAACTTAGAAATATACATGGAAAAAAAAATATCAATGAGCAAAATGTTAGGGGCACCAATCATCAAGTCTCCCTTTGCTCAAAGTAGACTATGTCTCTTGGACAGTGCCCAAAAATAATTTGCATCAATTTTGAATGCTTTGATCTCATAATTGGTACAAATTTGACATTTGATATTTTACATGATATTTCTATTAGTAGTTTACTTTAAATTCTTACAGTTGAAAATCCTCAAAAGGGGTAAAAATTTCAGTTTTACCTCGATCTCTAGAAGGTGGTCAAAAATCGCACTTTTTAAGTTTGGAGATCCAAAAAATGCTCACACCTCTGGGGTTAAAGTCGTGTCGGCGATTAGCGAGGGAGCCTCAAAAGTGGTAAAAATTTCAGTTTTACCTCGATCTCTACAAGGTGGTCAAAAATCGCACTTTTTAAGTTTGGAGATCCAAAAAATGCTCACACCTCCGGGGTTAAAGTCGTGTCGGCGATTAGCGAGGGAGCCTTCTATTTCATTCAGAAGAAAAGTCGATGTTTACCTGTTTTACTCTTTCCCATAGTACTGGAAGGGGGTATGCTATATGTTGTTAAGAATTGCAGGAAATCTGTATTTCACCTGGAGCTATGAGAATTCCTAAGTAGGACCCAAAAACAATATTTAAAAGACTTGATATGTATCTTAAGAAGATTCAAGGATTAAGAAAACGAATGCATTTTATTCTAGATATGAGAATACGAATTGAAAATGTGAAATTTGTAAACATGAAAATATTCATTATGCATCCCTTACGTATGCTATTTCATAGAAACTATAGATAGAATATTCTTGTAGTTGAATGGCAAGCCTAATAATAAGAATCATCTCTATATGTTTTGAACTGTCTAAATTTGCCCAAGTCAATATGATGCCTCATCCAATAATGAAATCTACCATCTTGTGATAAAAATGTAGGGCCACCTAATAAAGTGTATTGTTCCTTGTTAAAATGGATTGCCCCATGGCAGTATACTATCCTTAGATTGCACTAGTTGAAATTAAATAGTCTGTAATATATTGCATGGCTACACCACAAAAAGAATGAGAGGTAAACTTGTGGTTACAAGTAGTCAAGTTTGTATGACAATTCAAAGCCCTCCATGCTGATTTGGAGCTCTCTTGCTGTCTCAGAGTCCTATAGTAGTTAGTCATCAGCGAACATTAGTTCCACATGCATCATGCATATAATTGAGCCCGCGTTGTCGGATAGAGAGAATCAGCTTTTGGAAACACCGAGTTTCTTGGCTGCACCTAAGTCAAAAGGGACATAAGATAAATAATTAATCTATGTAAGAAAAGTTATTCTACACAACACATAACAATATAAAACATTAGTTAATAGATTGGTTTGCATGTAATAAGTAGAACTTAATAGAGATAAGGTTAACTTAAAAAACATAAAGAACTAGGCAAGAGATTAATCAACTAAAAATGATTAAGTAAAACCTGTAATCTTGATTAGTCTAATTAAAGAAAGTTAGAGTTAATTAATTATATTTGTAGTTGAATAAATTATAATTGTATTTTAATAAATTCCAAACAACCTCAACACATGATGTTCTTAACTTTATACCTTGATTCATATAATACCCTACTCTAGATACCATTCTCTTTGTTGAGTGATCCTGCTAAACCTCTTAAGTGATCATGTTGAATCTGTTGAGCAACATTATCCGCTTGCAACTTGGCTTTGCTAGCAAGACCAAGCGGTAAGAAATAATGTCGCCCTATCTAGAGACAGTGACAAGATAGAGTGCCTCTAAGATATATGCTCGTCATGAAAATTTATTATTCATTCTCACAAGCTTATACCGTGGTCCTTACCACAAACAAGTTGTTAATTTATTTGTTTAACACTTTTACATATACTATGTAATAAGCACATAGCAAATCATATGATTATCATCTTATCATAATATTTTACAGTAAATTTAAGATTCTAATGTGACAGCGTTGCCAACCGGACATCCCAAATTAAAACCTATAATCTTTTCCATTCAAGTTTCTTGGCATACCTTTCACAAGGACAAGAAATATTAGCCCATGTAGCTTCCACCGCATGACGTAGTGCTTACTAGGTAGAATTTAAGGCCATCCATTAGGGACTCAATCACTTGAGTTTGAAACTTGGCTACACTTCGATGCGCTACATCCATCCAGATGGGAAAGTCAGCAACCCTCATACCCTTTATCCGAGACTGCCAGTCTAATTGTTCATCGAGATTTGTTTTTATCATATGCCCTTTATTAGGAATCTAACATAGCAGCCTTTATAGCAAAATTTGAGTGAGTGATGTTTTACACGTGCACATGTATTCAATACACTAGGGTAAACTAAGTCTCTCGGGTGTATGCATTGGTGTAATTGATGGTATAATATATACACTTTTGTACGTTTCAAGAGTTGTTTATTAATGTTACGTGGAGATTAATGTAACATACAACTTTCTGTACATAACAATATTTCTCAAATGAATACTCTTGAGATTGGTGTGCACTTTGGGTCAGCATTGCAATCAATGTCCGTTGCCATTTCTTCATGCCACCAATTGCACTACCAATAAATATTTCCACTTGCAAGAAAGTTTACATGCTCTCACTTTTAGTTTTATGGTTTGATAATTAGTATTGTAACACTACAGTGACATGTAAGAGCATCTCCATTAGCCGCGCAAAGGGCCCTCGCCAACGGAAATTGGCGGGCCCGCACCGAAACAGTACCCCAATAGCCGCGCAACCCCTCCCTCCACCTTTCTGCGACACTCTATTGCAGCCCCGCTCACGCCAAGTTTTCTCTGGTTGCAGGGAGACATTTTCCACACTCTAATATTGCCTAGTCAACGCCAGGATGGCAGCTCCGTCATAATGACTCTGACACTGATGAGAAAGAAAGCATGATCACAAATGCAAGGACCCACCCTCCCTAGCCACACCCTCCCTAGTCACACCCTCCCCAACCACGAGGGCATGCTGAACGGCCTGGCCCTGCCACGTCACCATACCAAGGCTGTTTGAGGGGCTCTGTAGCGAGCTTCCATTGAGGCCAAAACCCTCCATTTTGTGGCACGCTCAGGTACGTCCCTCGCCATTATCTGTTAGCGAGTCCCAATGCCACGGAACCATTCGGGATGCTCTAACATCTAGTGGTAGGATTCGCAATTAACGATTGTCACACTATTTAACAACTCTAGCGTAGTGTCGGGCGGTAGGGTCGGCTCGTGTGGCTAGGCCGGCACCCATTCGTGCATCTTGCAATACTTCCTTCTCCCCGGCATCACGCTCTTACTAGCTCTTGCGTCGAACTTCCTTAACACCGATCCAGGATATTGCTCATGTACAACAGGATCATGCCGCGTCGGTAAGTATTAAATGCATAAATTGATTCCAAATTCCATTCTTGTATGCAAAAGCATGCTTCCGGGCCGACTGGGCAGACAAAAGCACTCGGTCAATGCACTCGTCATACCGACTGAACTCAAATTGCCGGCTATGTCGGCGAAAACACCATATAAATTGCTGTATAAAAAACTTCAAAGCCAACCCACAGCATCAACTGTTTCTCAAGCTCCACAACCCATTGCTTCTTCGAAAGTAGACTTCCGCTTCAAGACCCCGCAAGCTTCGGATATACAAGAGCAGAGGCACCTGTAACTGATCATTCCATTTCGAAGCGATTTTCAATCAGAATTTGTGCTCCTTCATTGAATTTGGGCGCCATGGAGTTCGCCTGCAGGCATTTGGAATACCAAGGGTTCTTCGTCGAGGGCAATTATAGATGTGCAGAGGCCCCCGAGTCCTTCATCGCGGTGGAAGAGTTGACATTGGAAGAGTTGACATTGGCATCATCAATTTTGGACCTCGCTCGCCATGATCATAGGAGGGGTTTGCGTCAAGTCGATGCTCAGCAGGTGGATCTGGTGATCGAGTTGATTGGAATCGTACAGAGCGTTGCCGAGTCCCCATTGATTCCAATCAGCTCTGCAACAGACGACGATCTTGGTTGCTTGGAGGATCCGAAGAAGTACGCGGAAGCCCTGTTTCTGCTGGCTCGCGATGTGGCGAATCCGTTGGGCGCTTTCGGATCCTTGCACCCCACCAACTACTTGCCCTTCCTGCAGCAGCTTGCAGGCGATCTGCTGACCTGCTGACCTCAATTATCTTGTAAATATAGCATAGGCAATATCGAGATTGTAGAATGTCAATATACGTAGCTGGTTAGTTATTTATTCTGTATCTGATTCTTATACAGTACCTTTCAATATTGGACGGAAGGAAATCAACCACCAATCAATGATTTTGAAGTTGGTATGATTCCCTACATTTAAGTTTTAAACTGTTTTGCACTGTGAGTGTTTGTGTAAAAGAAGAAAATGAGGTGTTGTCAATTTCTCACTGTCTATATTGCGTAAGTTCGATCCATTATGCTCCTTCTGAAAGGACTCACCATTCGCAATTCTTCCATACCTGCTCTCACCTACACAAATGGTGAAGAGCCATATATAGCTGGTACCGACATTATTAGATTGGTGAGGTGCAGGTCAAACACAACGACCTGTCAGAGATTACATTAAGGCCACCGATGCGTGGGCTTACACTATATAACACCGCTGTGTAATCTCTCAAAATCACCTCCAGCTTCAGCGTGTTTAATTAGGCTCAGCAATCGTCAGCATTCTCGCAATGGCAGGATTCAAGAGCGTTGCTGCTTTGGCAGTGTGCGTGCTGGTGGTGATGGCCATGGTGGCGGAGTCGAGCGCCGCAGGAGTGTGCAACCCAAATGCCATGATTCCGTGCCTGAGCGCCATTCAGGGGGCTCGTCCAGCGGCACCCAGCAAGCAGTGCTGCAATGTGGTACGGAGCGCGGACAAGGTGTGCATGTGCAACCAGCTGAAGTCGTCGTCGTTCCCCGCCCAGATGGTGAAGAATGGGTTGCAGCTGCCAAAGAAGTGCGGGCGCACGGACCTGCGTGGCTTCAAATGCGGACGTGAGCACACCCCATTCTTCACTTACAATCACTACATCACTCAATCAGCTTGGCAATGTGTCACTGTACACTCTCCAGTGCTCATGTACACAATCAAATGCTATGTCCGAGCTCTACTCATCTGGTTCTGTATCTTCTGTTTTCAGGTTACACATTCCCCTACTGAGGAATTGCAGCTACAAGACGACCTGGAATAGACAAAGAGGTGGAGCTAGCGGAGCTCGATGAAGGCCACAATCTCAAATGAGTAATAAGGTGTTAGAATCAGAATCACTCCAATCGTCAGAAGTTTTGTAGTTACTGGGTGCTCAGTGCGCACAAGATTTCTGGTAAAGCACTTCCTAGGTTGAACGGGTCGCACTATATAGCTCTCGCTGCTTGCCTGTGATGAATTCTTTCTATCAGTAAATTCGTTAGAACTTTGCAATTGGCTCTCGCGGATCATGGTTTGAATGGAGCAATTGATGGAAGGTGGATTTTTACGTAATGGTGGCACGAGTACATAGTTCCTGATCATATGAAAATCGTGATTGCTCGGCGCTATTTGGAATCATCTGAAGTACTTATTGTGTAAGCAGCACTCAAAATATGCAAGTGTCCTGTATCTGACGTCGCCCAAGCACATGGAATATCTTTTCTTCTAAGCGATTATGGCTTCGCGTGCTTGTGGATTAGGAATCAACAGATACCATCAATATTGCTCAGAAATCACTTTCATTGATGACATGGAGTGTAGGGTTTAAGGACGTGGGTATGTCTGCAAATGTGAGGTTTAGGGACGTGGAAATATCTCATTGCAGCCTAAAGTAGTCGCTGTGTATAAATTCAGCATCTTTAGCATCACCAAATATTTACATGTACAAAATCGCACTGAAAGTCTCAATTGGGGATACTGCAAAGTCCTTTGAGAAATGACATGCTGGTTATTTCTTAAGCACTAGTAGCTAGGCAGGAACTATCATCTAATATAGTGTTCACCAGTAAAGAGGTTTGTAGTCTCACCACTAGTGTAATGACCTCTTGGCATACATTCAAGGAAAGGTCAAACAAAAACTTTGTGCACCCTGGCCTCAAACCAGGTTTGGATATCCTCTTTTTCAAGTTTGTTTAGATTGAGATTAGTAAATTTCCAAGTCTACATTTTAACACTATGTTTATTTCTCAATGAATGTTATTCATCAATACAATTACAAGTTTATTCACTCAAAGATTTGATTGCATGTGCTTGAAAACATCTTCTCACAAATTATCCATTTGGACTAATGTTGAGCAAGGATTTTTAACCTAATTGGGCACTAGATTCGAGATATGCTTACTAGCTACATGAATATCTCAAATGTCACAAGAAGATCCCCACAATCTTGCTAATGCCATTTTCGAGAGGTATGCGGCAAACACATGGCACACTTTAACAAGAGTTGTACCCACCAACGCTATTTTCGAGGGATGATCACCCTTCCAAGTAACCTTGTTCTTCAATCTTTCAAGGGTCCCCCAACTATCAAAATTTCCCCTCCAAAAAAAATTCTTCTATTTTGAAAATTGATCATTGAATGAGAATGCCTGATTGTTAAGTCCTTGTGAGGCTTACTTAAAGACTGTCACATTGGGAAATGTTTAGATCACATCAAATTAGATTGTGTAGAGTAGGTCTCCTCACTAATATTTGAGGTTTATTCCAAATTTCTACATCAATCCACCCTCCATCATTTCCTTGAAGGCTTATGCGGTGCCAACAGTCCAACTTGCTCAAGTTTTTGATGTGCTTGGTTGACATCCTCTCATCATTGGTGTGGTCCAGGTCCTAGAGTAATTGCTAGGAATCACTGTTCTGGTAACCATCGCATTTTGAAGATGTAAAACCTTTCCATCCGTTGCGAGAATCTCCGTCAGAAAAAGATCTACCAGATAAAAACTTACATCCGTTGTACAATCTGCGTCCTTGGTGTACCTTCCAGTACGGATTGCCAGCCCGGAAATTCATCAAGAAAGGAACGTCGGCAATCTGTTGAACGGGAATCGCATCTCCAAAGCCTCCGCCGCATCTACAGAGGCGGGACACACTCACAACACTCTGCCGCCACATGCCTCCGGAGTAGGTACTGCCCAGGTGTACCGAAGTTATAGTTCAAGTAAGGGTTTGAATACTCTGCACCCCATACTGAGTTTTTCGATGCTGTTTTCCTCTGCTGTCGCCTATTTCAGTACCCCATCTGATTGCTGCATTACTTCTTCCAATCCAAACTTCTGCCGTTTATCGGATCGCAAGTGTTTGCTTTGCCACAAATTAACCCTCGTTTCCTCGACAAGGGTTACTGCGTTCAATATTACTTCGTTCCTACGCGTGTGAGAGAAATTTAATAACCTTGGTTCTACTTGTATCACATTAGAACGTCGATCGCTCTGCTGAAGACTCTCTTTCGCCCCCGCTGAAGTGATTTACATTCTTGCGGGCGAACCAAAACGTATGCGGATAAACACCTTTACTATCAGACAGTCTTCTACGATTGCACTCCCATTCTCACACAAAACAGGAGTTACGTGAAATTACCCACAGTCCTAGTGAGCCAAAGACGCTCACAGTGCCTACAAGGTCAACGCAAAACATCGAACAAGTGTACTCCCAAATCCCAATATATTTTTAGGTCGACAAAAATTTGATAAACAGCTTCAACAAAAATTTGACAAACAGTCTTCTACATTTGCACTCCCAAAATAGGAGTGACTTGAAACTGCCCACAACGAAAACCTAGTGGGACAACTAGGACGCTCACACTGCCTACAACGTCCAACTATTTAACGTTACTAATCTAACACCAGGCACCTGAAGGATAGATTCTATTCTACAGTACTCTTGTGGTTTGTGCAATTTTTTAAGTTGGAGATCTCCACTGTGACGGGCCTCATGTGGACAACCAATACCAATCCACCGACGACTGGTTTACTCTGTCACTGTTTCCCTGATACTCGCAAGTCTCACCAACAGCTACAACAACAATCCTCCAATGATTGCTTACCAAAGCATCAACATAGATACGAGAACCGAGGCGATGGAGAGAATGCCATACGCAGCGGTGGACGACCCAGCATTGGTCGAAGTGGGGGTATCATTCACCCGGGTGATGGTAGCCCTAGCCTTGTTGATGCTGGCAGTCAGAGCCTCAGCAGATCCGTTGTACGCCAAGGTCTTCGTAGAATCAGATGCGAAGATGGCACCGTCGGTGTTCTTTCCAGAGAAGAAGAGATCGTTGAAGTCAGTGTTCGAGTTGGCCGCGTCCATGACGGCATTGAAGGCATTGATCTCGGTCTGGGGGTACGTGCTCGCAGCCATGATGGTGTGAGGAGGAGCAGAACCAAAGTTGCAAGTGGCGTAGCTGGAGATGTCCGCGCACACAGGGCCGGTGCCAGAGGAGCAAACCAGGGCGTACGCAGACGGTGCCTCCAATCCTGTCCAGGCTTGCGCCTTGGGTCCTCCCAAAGCGTACTCGCTGGGGATGGTGAACTTCGTGAAGGCAATGTCGCAAGCTCCCTCTACCACACCCTGGAACGCGCCCTCGTAGTCGTAGTAATCATCGGTCGTCGTGCATCCCGTGGTCGTCTTGCACCCTGTGCAGACGCTCGTGGCTGGCGTTGCTGAAGCCGCGCACGTCTTGGAGAAGTAGGCCGTCACCGACTCAATGTCATTCCTCTGGGTCGTCCTGCACAATGAAACTCAAAACTTTAGTACCTAGCGATGCTTGGTTGCTCATTCAATGGGGCGGGCTTGATCGTGGCGACTCACTTCGACACCACTGGGATGAGGTTGGCATCAAACATGGCCGACATGGGAAGAGTCCATCCTGCGCTCCTTCCGTATCCACTGTGGCATGAGCGCTTTCCTTTCAGATCAGACAACTTCCCGGGGCATGCGGATTTCTTCACGATACCCACGGCGTAGTACTGGTTGTCAAGTCCAGCGCTTGAGCCTTCCGTGCGAACGGGCTTCAAGGTGTACGTCTTGGCAGCTGTGTCAATGAAACCCCCGTCGAACACACCGAATTGCGCAGTTCCTGCGTTGATCCTCTTCATGCAATCCTCTTCATTCGACCCGAGAACACTGCATCATCACACGCATGAATGAGACCACATGTCAAACCAGCATTGCAGGCCAACCATTCAACTCATTCTTGAGCTGTGGTAAATGAGTCATTTACCATGAGTGTCTGTGGGCACCGGAGGTCTCAATCGTGGCCAGAAGCGCAGTCATCTGATCGCAGACCGGCTTGTCATCAGGTGCGCTGACACACCAAGTCCAACCTGAACAAGAACATTCGAATGATCAGTATCACACAATCAAAGTCGACAACAATGAATGCACGAATGTGAACTTGCACTCACTGGAAGCAGCAGCTGGTGGAGCAGCAACAGGTGCAGGGGCTTGAGCCCAGACCGAGCAGATAAACAAGCTGGACAGAACCAGGAAGAAACCGAGACTAGCCATGATCGCAGCACTGTAGCTAGAACTGGCTGCAGTTAAACTTGAGCAAAGTCAGCTGGGGGAAATGATACTGTAAGTGAGCAGAGGGTGCGACTTAAATACTAGTCGGATGCTCCTGCCAGGCGGTCAGAATCAATTATTCCATCTCGAAGGTGCGAAGTCAAACACCCCAAATTTTGTTGTTTCTTCCCATCCGTAGAGGGAGTGGTACGTTCCGGACTGCATGTACGGATGTACCGGATGTGTACCCGGGGACTAAAATAGGGGGGTGAGCTGGGAGTGAACGTGGCGGGCGAGGGATGGCAGTGCGACGGGGTGACCGGCGGTGGCGGGGAGCGAGTTGAGAGCCCGCGAGCGCGAGGGCACGGCTGCAATTCGTATGTCGGGCACTCCCGCGCCACGAGCCCCCGGAGTAGGCGATCGCCACGCTGGCTTCGCCTTTCGCATCCGCGAGGCTTGCCACACGACTCTAGTTCTCGCGGTGCTTCTCGTCTCCAAGGTAACTTCATCTTCTTCTGCACTAATATGTTGATTACCGTAGTGTAGGGGTACGCTAATTACAAACAGCAACACCAAATGTTTCTTATTATAATATTTTTTATAATATCGATATTTATAATAAGTGTTTTGTAAGTGAATATCATTAATAATAAATGTTTTGTAGCTCAGATAGTCAATGGCAGTAGTCTTTGTAATTGTGATCATGTGCATTGGAAAAGTGTGGCATTTCCACCATGCTCTTTGTTAGTATTCTCATGAAAAGTAACTCATTATATTAGCTTGATGATGGGTGGAATGAGTCACTTGGTTTGGTGGTATTACCACAATTCTTCATTAAACTTAACCCCTAAACGCCCAAGGGGGGGTAAAGCTCCTAACAATTGGTAATAATGCTGATTTTTTCAGAACTGCGTAAAAACAAATAAAAGATGAAAATGGAAAATCCAACCGTAGGATCTTCTTTGGAGCATGGCAATTAGTATGACGTGGAAGCTGCATGCCATTTGGAGGTATGGATTTCAAGATCCATGCAAAAAAGGGGTGAAGATCACACCACCAAAACTTTCATGAAAAATCTCTTTCGTCCACTCTCACAAATTGAGGATCAAGGTTTTTACTATTTATCCAAGGAGGGAGTAGAGTAAACCCACCGAGGAGTTGAGCAAAAAAAACGGCGGATGAAAAATCGATGGGATGAAAGCGGGGTTGTGCACCAAAGACGGAGCCTCACATCCAGAATGTCGAAAAACGACACTGTGGGCGCTTAAGGGTTAAGAGCATACATGTAGATCAATTTCATCTCCCATGTGTGAGAAAAACAAGGCTTTGTTTAACTGGGGAAATAAACTTGCCTCATTCTTAACCCTTGAATGTCCATAATGAAGAAATTCAATTTTTTGGATGAGGGGCTAAAAACTTTGAAAAGCTATAACTTATTCACCCAATGTTTAATTTTGACAAAAAAAAATTGAGTTGGTGTAGAAGTTCAAATCCATCCAAGATAGTGTGGATTTATAGCATGCATGTCATTCCATAATCTTTTTGAGAACCAATACATCATTATCTTGCAATTAATGAGGCCTTATAACTCCAGATCTGATCCACATCATTTCTAAAAAGTTTCATATAAGATAATATGTCTAAATATATATTACTCTTATTTTACATACACAATCTTTGAGAAAAATGTTTTCAAAGCAAAAATAGATAAGGAGGTTCAATAGTAAGAGGTTAAGAGGTTAGAGGTTGACAAGCTGAATGTTGGAAAGCCACATTTAGAAAGACAAGCTCAAAATCCAAAGAGTCATAACTTCTTCATCTTAGTTTGTGTTTGACAATATTACAAGTTTGGAATAGAAGCTGAAATCAACTCAACTCTGTGTGATAAAATTTGCAAACCCATTCAAGGTATTTTGAGTTTATGGCTTGCAAATTATTGACGGCAACTATCGATTCTATGTGGTCAAAACATGAGACATGTTTTACCATTGCAAGCTAATTACAATCAATTTAGTATTTCACAATTTTTTTTTACATAAGTATGATCTTTATATGAATTTCAAAATCATTCTAGTTGGAAGACTTTTTATTTAATGATTTTGAAGAAAATTTTCCCTTGTAGTAAAGGAGATGTCAAGTTGTATTTTAAGGGTCAAATAGACCATTTTTAAGTAGATATGATTGAAGAACGTCACACGTGAAGCTTTAGATGGATTCGTTGTGAATCTACACTGTTGTTATCCTCATAATTATGACATATAAAACCTAAAAATTATCTCCAGTAGGCATTCTCATATTTAAATAAAAAGGCTGCTTCCAGTAATAATAAGAAGTCATAGGAGATATAATTGTAGTCAAAATCTTAACAATAGAAACATGCATTGGTACTTATCTAACATGTGGCCAAAATCAAACATATGAAGATGTAAGACCTCAATCTTGTGTGCATCTCCAAGATTGTTGATTATTTTCTGGCACAATTTTAAAATATCCTACTCTATTCAGTCTATTGGGTTGCTCTCAACTTGCCCTAACTTTATTTGTAAGCTTTCATTGCGAAACTAGAGAAATCTTGTAATAAAAACAACAATTTTGAATGCTTTCAAAACTAGATGTATAGAATGCTCCCACATTACCACTTGAGTCCATAACCTATTTGTGAAGTTTTTTATTTGGATAGATGAGTAAAAATTTTAGTGAAATCATTTGGCCCAATGAATTACTTTGTACTCATGACTCTGCGCAAGGATACAAAAAATTCATGCAAGTATGCACACAATATTTTGAGGGCTTCTAATCCTCACATTAAAAGTGCCAATATGAACAAAGATATATTGAACTTGGCAAGGCTTAAGGGGGGTGCTTTACACTAGAATTGAGAACCCAAGAGAAAATACATTTGAGCCAATGGGAGGCACAGGGAAGAAGTGAGGCTTTGCACAAGCAAGTCTGAGTCCAAGGAACAAGAGGTGAAACGATTGACATGTAGAAAAGGTTTGTCCTCCTAAGCAAAAAAATTGCACAGTAATAAGGGCCCCCATAATTGTAGTCGGGCCTATCTCTAATGTAAGAAGAGCCCAAGATTGTCATATATAAGTTTTGAAATAAAAAGTTCTAGTCTATGATAGAGATGACAAACATGGCTTTTCATTTACCATATTTGATCTTTGTATGATACATCTTCAAACTATATTGATCCACATTTTCTTGATAAGTCATTGGATCAAGCAAACCCATCATTGTCTCATACACTTTCAGTGCAGTGGGTATTGCCACCACTTAAGGTGAGATTGCATGTCATTTCTAGCTTAGGTTACAGTGAGCTTTTAACTTTTACCAACTAAAAGTATAAAACAATTTTCTCGCCGGGTACTTCTCTACCCTGGTCATGTATGTACTATTCTCTCGATTGATTAACACATTTGTTGGTAGAAAGAAAAAAAGAAAAAAAAGAAAATTTCTAAATGGCAAGGACCAAACGTGGTCGAAACCCCTGAATGGCGCTCAGGCACGAAATCATGGCATTTGGGTTGCACACCCCTGCGGCGCTCGCATCCGCCACCATGGCCATCACTACCAGCACGCACACTGCCAAAGCCGCAACGCTCTTGAATCCTGCCATTCCGCGAATGCTTACAATAGCTGAGCCTAATTCTACAAGCTGAGGCTGATAATGATTAAGAGAGATACCACAGCGGTGTTATATATTGTGAGTCCACCCTGTGCTCACTTACAGTATCATTTCCCCCAGCTGACTTTGCTCAAGTTTAACTGCAGCCAGTTCTAGCTACAGTGCTGCGATCATGGCTAGTCTCGGTTTCTTCCTGGTTCTGTCCAGCTTGTTTATCTGCTCGGTCTGGGCTCAAGCCCCTGCACCTGTTGCTGCTCCACCAGCTGCTGCTTCCAGTGAGTGCAAGTTCACATTCGTGCATTCATTGTTGTCGACTTTGATTGTGTGATACTGATCATTCGAATGTTCTTGTTCAGGTTGGACTTGGTGTGTCAGCGCACCTGATGACAAGCCGGTCTGCGATCAGATGACTGCGCTTCTGGCCACGATTGAGACCTCCGGTGCCCACAGACACTCATGGTAAATGACTCATTTACCACAGCTCAAGAATGAGTTGAATGGTTGGCCTGCAATGCTGGTTTGACATGTGGTCTCATTCATGCGTGTGATGATGCAGTGTTCTCGGGTCGAATGAAGAGGATTGCATGAAGAGGATCAACGCAGGAACTGCGCAATTCGGTGTGTTCGACGGGGGTTTCATTGACACAGCTGCCAAGACGTACACCTTGAAGCCCGTTCGCACGGAAGGCTCAAGCGCTGGACTTGACAACCAGTACTACGCCGTGGGTATCGTGAAGAAATCCGCATGCCCCGGGAAGTTGTCTGATCTGAAAGGAAAGCGCTCATGCCACAGTGGATACGGAAGGAGCGCAGGATGGACTCTTCCCATGTCGGCCATGTTTGATGCCAACCTCATCCCAGTGGTGTCGAAGTGAGTCGCCACGATCAAGCCCGCCCCATTGAATGAGCAACCAAGCATCGCTAGGTACTAAAGTTTTGAGTTTCATTGTGCAGGACGACCCAGAGGAATGACATTGAGTCGGTGACGGCCTACTTCTCCAAGACGTGCGCGGCTTCAGCAACGCCAGCCACGAGCGTCTGCACAGGGTGCAAGACGACCACGGGATGCACGACGACCGATGATTACTACGACTACGAGGGCGCGTTCCAGGGTGTGGTAGAGGGAGCTTGCGACATTGCCTTCACGAAGTTCACCATCCCCAGCGAGTACGCTTTGGGAGGACCCAAGGCGCAAGCCTGGACAGGATTGGAGGCACCGTCTGCGTACGCCCTGGTTTGCTCCTCTGGCACCGGCCCTGTGTGCGCGGACATCTCCAGCTACGCCACTTGCAACTTTGGTTCTGCTCCTCCTCACACCATCATGGCTGCGAGCACGTACCCCCAGACCGAGATCAATGCCTTCAATGCCGTCATGGACGCGGCCAACTCGAACACTGACTTCAACGATCTCTTCTTCTCTGGAAAGAACACCGACGGTGCCATCTTCGCATCTGATTCTACGAAGACCTTGGCGTACAACGGATCTGCTGAGGCTCTGACTGCCAGCATCAACAAGGCTAGGGCTACCATCACCCGGGTGAATGATACCCCCACTTCGACCAATGCTGGGTCGTCCACCGCTGCGTATGGCATTCTCTCCATCGCCTCGGTTCTCGTATCTATGTTGATGCTTTGGTAAGCAATCATTGGAGGATTGTTGTTGTAGCTGTTGGTGAGACTTGCGAGTATCAGGGAAACAGTGACAGAGTAAACCAGTCGTCGGTGGATTGGTATTGGTTGTCCACATGAGGCCCGTCACAGTGGAGATCTCCAACTTAAAAAATTGCACAAACCACAAGAGTACTGTAGAATAGAATCTATCCTTCAGGTGCCTGGTGTTAGATTAGTAACGTTAAATAGTTGGACGGTGCGTTGGTTTGTAGGCAGTGTGAGCGTCTTACTTGACCTACAGACTAGGTTTTCGTTGTGGGCAGTTTCAAGTCACTCCTATTTTGGGAGTGCAATTGTAGAAGACTGTTTGTCAAAGTTTTGTTGAAGCTGTTTATCGAATTTTTGTTGAAGCTGTTTATCAAATTTTTGTAGACCTAAAAATATATTGGGATTGCACTTTTTCGATGTTTTGCGTTGACCTTGTAGCCACTGTGAGCGTCGTTGCGTCACTAGGACTGTGGGTAATTTCACGTAACTCCTGTTTTGTGTGAGAATGGGACTGCAATTGTAGTAAGAAGACTGTTTGATAGTGAAGCTGTTTATCAGAATGTTGTCGACCTATGTTTCAGGAATGTTTCTGGTCTGTAAGCAGAGTAGATTGTGGGTAGTGAAGTAAGGAAACAGTTCAAACGAGCGTAGTGAACAATATTCAGCTCGTCAAGATCCTCGCTATTAGATTAACAATTGTATGAATACATCAACTGCAAACGAAGGAAACGAGATTTTTCTGAAGAAGATACACCTCGTGAAGGAAATGAGGGATAAGTTGCGGCAAAGCGATCCGAAAACGGCAGAAGCTTGTATTGGAAGACGTAATGCAGCAATCAGATAGGTGTACTGAGATATGCGACAGCAGAGGAATTCTGTGCAACATGGAATAGGGCAAAGCTTCAGAAAACACGCAATACTGTATCGGGTACAGAGCATTCAAACCCTCACTTGAACAAGTTCGGTACACATGGGCAGTACCTACTCCGGAGGCATGTGGTGGCAGAGTGTTGTGAGTGTGTCCCGCCTCTGTAGATGCGGCGGAGGCTTTGGAGATGCAAATCCCGTTCAACAGATTGCCGACGTTCCTTTTTTGATGAATATCCGGGCTGGCAAGCCGTACTGGAAGGTATACCAAGGACGCAAATTGTACAACGGATGTAAGTTTCTATCTACAGTAGTAGATCTTTTTCTGACGGAGATTCTCGTAATGGATGGAAAGGTTTTACATCTTCAAAATGCGATGGTTATCAGCACAGTGATTCCTAGCAGGGTCCATTGATGGAGAAATTTGGATTAAACCTGCAATATTTCTAAGGAGCTCCAGTCTAAAAACTCTAATTTGACCTGATCTAAATACTTCCCAATGTGATGGTTCTTAAGTAAGCCTCCCAAGGACTCAACGATCAAGCATTCTCATTCAATGATCAATATATAAAAAGGAAGACTTTTATTTGGAGGGAGACTTCTGAGATTTGGGGGACCCTTGAAAGATTGAAGACCAAGGCCATTTGGAGGGGTGATTCACCCTCGAAAATAACGTTGGTCGGTTCAACTCTTGTTGAAGTGGAGCATGTCTATCTCTCGAAAATTACATTAGCAAGATTGAAATTGCTTGGAGAGCGGATCTTCTTGTAATGTTTGAGATATCCATGTAGCTCATAAGGATATCTCGAATCTAGTGCCCAATATGCCCAACTCCATGACAACATTTTTGTCCACGATTGAGACTCTGCTGTGATTTACATGTAAATATTTGGTGCTGCTAAAAATGCTGAATCCATACACAGCGACTACTTCAGCCTGCACTAAGACATTTCCACGTCCCTGAACCTCACATTTTCAGACATTCCCACGTCCTTAAACCCTACATTTCATGTCATGCTTCTGAGCAATGTTGATGTTATCTGTTGATTCCTAGTCCACTAGCATGCTAAGCCATAATAGCTTAAAAGAACAGATATTCCATTTGCTTGGGGGACGTCAGATACAGGGTACTTGCATATTTTGGGTGCTGCTTACACGATTAGTACTTCAGATGATCCATACGTCGCCGAACAATCACGTTTTTCATATAATCAGGAACTATGTACTCGTGCCACCAGAACGTGTATATTACGTAATATCCACCTTCCACCAATTGCTCCATTCAAATCATGATCCGCGAGAGCCGATTGCAAAGTTCTAACGAAGTAATTGGAAGAAAGATTTCATCACAGGCAAGCAGCGAGAACAAATTAGTGCGACGGGAAGTACTTTAAAACCAGAAAGCTAATGCCCACTGAGCACCCAGTAACTACAAAACTCCTGACTATTGAAGTAATTCTGATCCCAACACAGCATCACTCGTTTAAGTTTGGGGCCTACATCGAGCTCCGGAATCGATCTGCTAGCTCCACCTCTTTGTCTATTCCAGGTCGTCTTGTAGCTGCAATTCCTCAGTAGGGGAATGTGTAACCTGAAAACAGAAGATACAGGACCAGATGAGTAGAGCTCGGACATTGAATTTGATTGCGTACATGAGCACTGGAGAGTGGACAGTGACACAATGCCAAGCTGATTGAGTGATGTAGTGATTGTAAGTGAAGAATGGGGTGTGCTCACGTCCGCATTTGAAGCCACGCAGGTCCGTGCGCCCGCACTTCTTTGGCAGCTGCAACCCATTCTTCACCATCTGGGCGGGGAACGACGACGACTTCAGCTGGTTGCACATGCACACCTTGTCCGCGCTCCGAACCACATTGCAGCACTGCTTGCTGGGTGCCGCTGGACGAGCCCCCTGAATGGCGCTCAGGCACGGAATCATGGCATTTGGGTTGCACACTCCTGCGGCGCTGGACTCCGCCACCATGGCCATCACCACCAGCACGCACACTGCCGAAGCAGCAACGCTCTTGAATCCTGCCATTGCGAGAATGCTTACAATTGCTGAACTAATCAAACACGCTGAAGCTGATGATGAATTGGACAGATTGCACAGCGGTCTTATATTATGTGAGTCCATGCATCGGTGGAACCTAATGAACTCTCTGACAGGTCGTTGGGTTTGACCTGCGCTTACCTATCTAATAATGTCGGTTCCCGCTATGGCACTTCATCATTTGTGTAGTTGAGAGCAGGTATGAAAGAATTGCGGATGGTGAACAAGCCATTAAAGCAGATTATAAAGCGAGCGCCATACACTGAGAAATTGACAATATACTTCATCAATTTTTCTTCTACATGATCACTCACCGTAGATAAAAAATTATGAATCACAGTTTATATTTACATGAATCACCTCAAATCAGGGAATCATACTGGTAGTTAATTGATGGTCGATCTCCTTTCGTTCAGTACTGGTGGGGACTATGACAAAAAGCAGATGTACAAAAAGTAGCTGATGTATTGAAATTCTACATTGTCGGTATCGTCTCATTAGAAGCACTGTACAAAACGATTGATTAATGGTTCAGCAGATCGCCTGCAAGCTGCTGAAGGAAGGGCAAGTACTTGGTGGGGTGCTCAGATCCGAATGCTCCCACATCGGATTCGCCACATCACGAGCCAGCAGAAACAGGGCGTGAGCGTACTTCTTCGAATCTTGCAAGCAACCCAGGTCGTCGTCTGTCGCAGAGCTGCTTGGTATCAATAGCGACTCGGCAACGCTCTGTACGATTCCAATCAACTCGAACACTAGATCCACCTGCTCAGCAGCGACTTGACGCAGACCCGTCCTGTGAACATGGCGAGCGAGGTCCAAAATTGATGATGCCAAAGTCAACTCTTCCACCGCGATGAAAGTCTAGGGGGCCTCTGCACATCTATAATTGCCCTCTACGAAATACTCTTGGTATGGCAAGTGCTCACAGGCAGCCTCCATGGCGCACCCCATATAATGAAGATACAAGCAATTCCGACAGACGATCGCTTCGAAATGGGATGCTCATTACCAGGTGACTAATCTCTTTGCATGTCCGTCGAAGCTTGCGGGGCCTTTGAGCGGAAGTCTACTTGAGCAAGTTCTAAGCAATAAGTTGTGGAGATTGAGAAACAGTTGATGCTGTGGGTGGACTTAGAAGATTTTTATACGGACAACTGATATGGTGTTTTTTGCCGGCGACATAGCCGACAATTTGAGTATAGACGGTATGACGAGTGGGGCGACGGGTTCTTCTGACTGCCCAGTCGGCCCCGAAGCAAGAATTTGCTCTGAAGAAAGGATCGAATCAGGCCTTTGATGCTTACCGACGACGGCCTGATCCGTTAAAGATGAGCAAAATATTCTGGATCGATGTACATACGGAAGATCGATGCAAGGGCTTGAACGTGGTGTTCGAGGCGTAAATTTTTTTGCGAATGTGGCGTTGAAGATTGAAGTATTTTATCAGGGGACTGTACATTCTAGCAGAGGCGGTAGAAGTGGATGAGGCATTACGTTGACTTTGGCTAATTTTGGAGCCCACTGAGGAAACCTTCGTAGACAAAAGTGATTTAACACTTTCACAAATTTCCTAGAGATTTAACAAGATTGAGCACACTCTCTATTAATTCCGTACCAAGTGGGAGTGATTTACCTTCAAAACAGAAAATTATTGACTCAGTCCGATAGAAATAGAAGGCTTCCAGTCGGAGGGGCTCGAGACACGACTTTAGATGTTATGTTAACTACTTCTGCATTAAGATGCATCCATCAAAACCACGAGCCAAGCCTGGCAATTGCAAATGTCGACATTATTTACTAATTGAGGGAAAATATATTTCATCACAGCAGGCAGCAAGAGCTAATCACTGCTACCAGTTCAAATCAACCAGGGAAGTACTTCCTTACAAATTCAATGCATTTTGAGCACCCAATACCTACAATAATCCTGACATTTATGGTATTTCAGTGCCCAAGACAGTGTCACTTGCTTCAAGTATTGACCTCCATCGAGCTCCGAGATCTGCTAGCTTCAGCTCCATGGTCTTGATGTCTTGTAGCAGCAATTTCTCAGTAGGGGAACGTGTAGCCTGAAAGCAGAGGATACAGGACTAGATGAGTAATTCTCTTTCGAGCAAGAGCAAATTCATGGCATTCGATTGTATGCATGCATTGGAGAGTGTACGATGAGGCAAGTGTTGTATTGCCAGGTTACTGGAGGTGGTGTGCTTACGTCCGCATTTGAAGCCACGCAGGTCCGTGCGCCCGCACTTCTTTGGCAGCTGCAACCCATTCTTCACCATCTGGGCGGGGAACGACGACGACTTCAGCTGGTTGCACATGCACACCTTGTCCGCGCTCCGAACCACATTGCAGCACTGCTTGCTGGGCGCCGCTGGTCGAGCCCCCTGAATGGCGCTCAGACACGGAATCATGGCATTTGGATTGCACACTCCTGCGGCGCTCGACTCCGCCACCATGGCCATCACCACCAGCACGCACACTGCCAGAGCAGCCACACTCTTGAATCCTGCCATTGCGAGAATGCTTACGATTACTGAGCCCAATAAAACACGCTGAAGCTGAAGATGATTTGGCAAGATCCACAGCAGCATTATATATTGTGAGCCCACGCAGCGGTGACCTTAATGAAAGGTTGTTGTGTTTGACCTTCACCTCACCAATCTAATAATGTCGGTACCAACTTCGGCACTTAACCCTTTGTGTAGTTGAGAGCATTTATGAAATGTGAGCCATTGAAGCAGCAGATGATGGGTTTCAAAGCGCAAAACACTGCCGAACAGAAAAATCTTCTCCACCTTCACCATTTCTTTAACCCAATCACTCACCGGGTAAGATCACAGATTACTTTCACTAGAAATACCTTCAGATTAGGGCACCATACCAACTTCGATGGTTGAATTTCTGCATTGATCTCACTTGGTTCTAGAAATTAGATTCAAGAATCAGTTATGACAATTGTGTTTACAAGCTCGCCGGTGTATTGACAATTTACATTCTCGGAAGTGTCTCTAGTGTACAAGATGATTAAATAATGGCTCATGTGTCTGCCACGCTGAAGGCACAAACTGACTAGTAGTTCAGTTGAGAGAAAGAATCTACTCAAAATAGTGTTGTATCCAACTTCTTTCTTCAATTGCCAGTTTCTCCATTCCTCTTGAACACCAGATTGGTCTTTGAGTTTGAACTGGAGTATCAACCCAAATTTGTGAAGAAATCTTGTTTACAGTGTGCCAATAATGTCTTGATTTCCAAATTTTCAATATTTAATATCGTTTTTCTACACTTTGGATGAAGGGTAAAAACTTTAAAGAGCCATAGCTTTTTCATCTAGTTTTGTTTTTAATAATACTATTTAGGTTGAGTCCCAAATCAAGTCTAGTTTGTGTGATAAAATTGCCAACGGATACAATGAAGTATGAATTAATGGCATGCATTTTGGTGAAGGCAGCTTTTGGCTTTGAAATTTTAAACATGACGCATGTTTTACCATTGCAAGCCAATTATGGCTTTTGATGAATCCTTTATTTATGACCATGAACTTTTTCTAGTAAGAAGATTTTTTAACAAAATAACTTTGGTATTGGACTTGCAATGATGTTTTACGATAAAAATATTGAAAAAGTGGATGAATTCTGAGGAACTATATCTCCTTTATCCACTGTTTGATTTCAACTTTACTTTTTGGGATGAACTTCATTCAAAGTTTAGTCTTAGTGATGGTATCTTTATTTAAATCAAGGATGTTTTGAATATGAGGCATAGGTTTGAGTGCAAAGGGTCTAGTTTTGAACTAATTTTCTTTGTTAAAATTTTGGAGGTATTCACCATTGAAAGGCTACTCCACGTGTCAATCAATTTTATAAAGATTTTTTTTTGGTGCAAGGATGTTCGTGAAATGATGGTGAACTATTTTCTAGTTGGTGATTTTTTTTAAATGCAATTGGTTTGTTGGTAGAATTTCCACACCAAAGTGAAAATGATGAAATTTGTAGTTTGTTTTTAGTACTAACATGTTATGATCTCCCAATCCATGAGGCCTTCCGACTCAAATTTTGGTCCACATGATCTACAACAAGCTGAATAGAAGTTTATACGGTCAAGATCTTAATAGCTTATCCTCATTTTCATCTATGACAATTGTTTTGAAAATGTGTATTTTGCCTAAATGTTTCGGAGTTTAGCCATTAGTCCCCTGTTTACAAACTCGCTACCCCACCTAGCTCTTTAAATTCTCTAAATGCACCAAAGACTTGAACATGAAAATTCAGATTTGTTACTTTGTTTAAGGATTCTAAAATCCTCAAAAAGCAATTTAGGTCGAGAAGAAATTTAAAGAATAAATTTAGCTCTTTAGGAACTAAATAATATACAAGACTAGTATGCCCTTGGAGCATTGCCACACCAAAATGTATACTTAGAAATTGGTATTTTCTATTTCCATATTCAAGACCTTGTTCCAAACCTTGTTCGTCTCCCCTTCCTAAACTCCAACATTGTTCCCAACTCTGAGTCTATTTCTAAACCTATCTTTGGTCCCGTTCTATTGAACTCAGTTTCACTAAGATAGAAAGGCAAAAAGGCTTCTTATTCCACTTTCTACAATTTGTAACTTTTAAAATTTAAGTCAATCTTGCAAACTCAAGAATTTTGGGACCATGACTACGTTGAAATTATATATGTTGCAATCCACACATCAGATTGGTAATTTGATTATTAATGGCACTCCTAAAAAGTATGCACTTCCAATGACACTTGCGGTACGCGAATTCAAGCAATAGTCTCCAAGCTTTTTTTGACAACACCTGCATCCAAACACACATGTCTTGAATTTATAAACTATGAGATATAACCTCCATCCAAGGGACAGTCTCCATATCTTGTTGACAACTTCAACAGACAAATAAACAAAAAACTTCAAGAGATTGTATAGAATTGTTTCACACTCATAATTTCCATGTACTCACAATAAACATTAGAAAGTGCCATTTTAAGACACTATATTGAAAACACTTACAAGTTTAGCTTCAATATTTATAGCATATGAAAGGAGAGTTCATAAGTTTCTATTCCACTTTGTCTAATACTTGACTTACTTTCGGTGTGCACAAAATTTGCTCATGTGCGAGTAGAAAGGATAATCGGAGTTAATGCTAGCAAAAAGGACACTAGGAATTGATGCAAAAAAGACTCTTAATCATGCGAGCAAAAAGGGTATTAGGGGTTGATTCAAGAAAGACAGAAAGAAATATATCAAAAGAAAAGGCCTGGGAAAGATACAAGGCACGAGATGGAAAGTCAAAAACAACGAGAGCCCGATTTCCCTCCGAAAGAAAATTTCGAGGACTTCTCCAAGTGGCGAAGGGATAGAGAGGGCACGACTTCTTGCTAGGCCTATTCGATCTTCTTCAACTTTATGAGCATTCATTTTGAAATACCCTAGTCATACGATTGCCCTACACTATATTCAATTTCATCATATATATATATATATATATATATATCTCATAGTGAAAGTTGTGCTATTATTGAGTTGTCCACCTTAGTGACACCGCCAAACTTAAATGGGCTATTTGAACCAAATTAAAATGGTTAACCCACTAAGGGGGCTGAAAATTATATTTACAAGGTTTCAAACACCCCAAAACTTTACAAATAGTTGAAAGTAATCTATGTTAAGTATGTTGTTATAATAAAAAGTGATAAGGAAGGTATTAAAGTTCTAAGTGCGTAGGTTCAAACTGAAAGTAGTGAAATGTTTTATTTAAAGATACCAAGGTCTTAAGCAACTATAAGAAGGACTTAAGACTCCATATTGAAAATAGATGTTACAATGCTATAAATACATATTGTTCATTCATGCTTTATTTTGAATGTTGAGTCAAATCAGAACTCATTAGACTAGAAAACTCGCCAGAAAAAGTTTGAAATTTAATTGAAGAGTAGCAATGCTCTATGCTAAGGATAATGCTATATTCTAAGACAAGGTCATATTCCAAAACAAATAAAATATTAAGCACAACGTTACCAAAGAGGCATGTTTGAGACTTGAGTTCATGCTATCCTACGCTTCACTTATTGATCAGTGTCCAAGATAACTTGCCAGGAGTAGCGCTTTCTACGTTCGACTTTGCGTGTTCATCATGCTCGCCACTGAAGAATGATATTAGATTCCTCCTCTGCTACGTTGCTTTTGCAAGGCTTGCAGCAATCTCCACCCTCATGTACAAATCGTGAGCTATCTCACACGCTAAATTTAGCTTTTTTTGTTTTCTGTTGTCGGAGGATCACTCTGAAGCCATGGCCAAAAATCTCTGAGCCAGAGGCCCAAAGATTGTGCATTTGGTGGTGAATTCTTCTCAAGGTCAGGTAGCCATGGAGGAGGAGTTACTGGTGTCGGCTTTCGAGCCTGCCCAGTTTTGGAATGAGGCATTTCCACTCGGCAGCGGACGCTTGGGAGCTATGGTGTTCGGGGGTGTCAAATCCGAGCTTGTGCAGCTCAATGGTACTCTCTCTCACTCTCTCTCTCTCTCTCTTTTTTCACCCAATCCAATTTTAGTCTGAACAAAAAATCATCACATTCTTCAGAAATTTGCGAGGATATTAAAAGTGGTTCGTGGGTACCGATGATCCTCATGAAGAATGTATGTAGATGCTTGTATCGCGCTTAAGAATGGTAGCTGATATATTTTGACAATTGGGCGATGCAGAGGAGACATTATGGTCCGGAGGACCGAGGGATTGGAACAACCCTAAAGCAAAGGAGAGCTTACCTGTAGTGCGGGAGCTGGTATGGGAAGGCAAGTATGCAGAGGCTACCCACGAAGCGACGAAGATGCTGGGTCCTGATCCTCAGGTGATGCATGGATTTTGCACTTGTATCATGAACAATATCGTCTTGTTTCGACCAGTTCTGAAAGTATAAGTGCCTCCTTGTTTTTAGGTTTATCAACCTCTGGGAGATTTGAAGCTCGAATTCGACGACTCTCATGAGACCTACGACAAAGTGAGCTATCACCGTGAGCTTGACCTCGAGACGGCCATGACGTATGTGAATTACGACGTTGGCGATGTTTCTTATCTTCGACAAGCTTTCACTTCTTACCCTCACCAGGTAAATGGCCATAGCCACTTGCTCTGTCAGTTTTTGAGATATGGTCATATCAAAACTCAAATAAATATCGTTACGAGGCATAAGAATCATGTTCTTACGATGAGTTTTTGTTGTGGTAATGCGATATGGTGGTCATCATCAGGTTAGTATCTTGGTTCCCGGGGTACGAGTCTTCTCGTACTTTCAAATCTCGAAGTCGTGCTTACGCCCTGAATTGATCCCTGGAATGATTCGTACTTGAAAACTTGTACATTTCTGTACCCACAGTAGTCAAAAGTACGAAGAAATACATATACACGTGGAAGATTCTTGACACAAATATGGGATGTTTGGGACTAAGAGAGTTGATATTTTATTGATTGTAGTGATGTTGATCTAGTGCCCTTCTAGATTAAAGTTGAACCAAGTCGAACCACTTCGGCACTCCATTGATGGAATCATCGAGGTTGTGCTTGATATCGATGGCTAATTGGAGCATTTCAGGTGTTCGCAATGCGAGTAGCAGGCAGCAAGGTTGGAACAGTCTCGTTTTCTGTAACAATGGACAGCCAGCTCGAGATCTCGAAGCAAGCCAAGGACGCAAACCATATCGTTTTAAAGGGCCAGTGTCCAGGCGATGGAAACAACCCTCAAGAGGGTGACAAGCAGGGGATGAACTTTGCAGCTGTACTGCAAGTGGAAATTTTCGGGGAATCTGGGAGTCTCAACGTAGTAAATGGCCACACACTGAAAGTGCACGAAGCCGACTGGGCGGTCCTGTACGTTTCAGCTTCCTCCTCGTTCGATGGCCCATTCAAGGACCCGAGCTTGTCTCAAAAACAGCCTGAAGCGCTCGCTTTCTCCACTCTGGAGCATCTGAGGGGCCTTTCGTTCGACGCCCTTCTGGCCGCTCACTTGGCTGATTATCAACCCCTTTTTCAACGGGTCTCCCTGAGCCTCGGTAACCATCGATGTGTCGGTGATGGTGAAGACTCGTGGGAGCTTGTGGACGGGAAGAGTGAAGTTTCGGATCGCAAGCCGTGGAAGACGCGAAAAGCTACCAAGGATAGGATTATGAACTATGCTGGAGATGAAGACCCCGGTCTTGTTGTGCTCTTGTTTCAGTTCGGACGTTACTTGCTGATTGCTTCTTCGAGACCTAATACTTTTGTGGCGAACTTGCAAGGAGTGTGGAACAATTCCTTGCACCCATCTTGGAGGTAACGGTTGTTTCTTATCCCATAAAGATCCATGCTCTCAACTAGCTTATAAACTCTGCGTTTCTTATCATTTCTTGACTAGCATCATGAGCTCCTAATGTGATCAACCGAATTGACCATCTTCAAGATCATGAATCCTTGTTCCCTAGTGTGATCGTTCGTGCATGAATTCTGTTGACGACTGCAATTTTCTTTCCTTTTATCTCCCTGTTATGTATCACGTGATCGAGGAGTTTTCATATCTGAAAATCGCTTCGAAAACGCAACCACTTCTGATCCTGTGCAGAGCCTGTCCGACACTGAACATAAACTTGGAAATGAATTACTGGCTTGCCGAAACCTGCAACTTAGCCGAGTGCCACACACCACTGTTTGATTTCCTCGAGCAGCTCGCTGTTACAGGTGCCGCCACTGCGAAGGTGAGCATCCTCTTGAGCCCATGTAGAGGCACCCAAAGTGGTAAAGTGGTGACTTCTGCTGATGTGCCTATTCCATAAGATCAGAATTGTTGAATCTTTACATATTATTGTAGAAAAATGCATGAGGATGCCAATCACCAAAGAACGTATAATACGAATGCGAGCGTTATAAACAGTCAAAGTCTGAAAATTCTCGTCTATGCTGGTTCGTGTTCCAAAAGTGCTTGTTACAACTTGGCTAAAACCGAATAAGGTGCCTCTACCTTAGTTTCCTTACTCTCAACAGATAAATATAACATCATGGAGCTATTTTCTGCAGGTGAACTATGGTCTGGAAGGGTGGGTGTGCCATCACAACGCAGATATCTGGGCACAATCCGCGCCTGTTACTGTCGATCCTGTGTGGGCGCTCTTCCCAATGAGCGGAGCATGGCTTTGCCTTCATCTTTGGGAGCACTACACTTTCTCCCGAGACGAGGTACGATAATACATCAATTGGTCGAATGAATGATCTTGCTCAGATTAATGCTGTTCATGCTGTAACTGAGACTAAGAGAATGTGTGTTACATTCCGCAGGAGTTTCTGAGGAAGCGGGCTTTTCCACTTTTCAAAGGATGTGCAACGTTTTTTGTGAACTATCTTGTTGAAGATGGGAAGGGCCATCTAGTGACGAACCCATCGACATCACCAGAGCATTATTTTATTGCACCAGACGGACAGGGAGCAAGCGTGAGCTATGGCTCAACTATGGACATGGCTATTCTTACGAACCTCTTCAACGCCATCGTTGCAGCAGCTAAAGTAAGTGCAACATCTCTTCTTTTTATGCAGATTTTGAAGAAGCATCGTTTTTGACATGGTTTATATTGGCTGTATGTAGATTTTAGGGGAAGACGATACAGAATTGGTTTCCAAAGTCAAATCAGCTGTTGGACGATTGCTTCCTCCAAAAATCGGCAGTGATGGTCGCCTCCTAGAATGGGTAAGCTATGAAACTCTCGTACTGATTCTATTATTGGATCTAATTCCAATTTTCCCTCGTATACTCAAACTATAGTTCTATTTGGTACTTTTTCAAGCTTTTCAGCAGACGATCCATACATTCTAATGACTTTCTATAATAAATTATCCTTAGAGTCTAGGAAAGCTACGACTTTATGAACAAGAAATCAATCACAGGGGTAGCATCGATAAGGAACTCACCGAAAAGTATGAAATTTGAAATTCAATCGAGAATGTAAATAGTGTCGAGAATGTAAATAGTGTCGAGAATATAACGAATATGGCCTTTTTCATGTTTTAGGTGGAGGAGTTTAAGGACCCAGAAGAGACTCATCGACACATGTCGCATTTGTTCGGTCTTTATCCTGGCCACTCAATAACGCCACAATCCACGCCCGAGCTTTGTGATGCAGCTACCAAGAGCATAATAAAACGAGGTACATGCTGCCATTTTCAGTGCATGATAGTTGCCACGGCCACTGATTATAATTGTGAAGTGATGATTTTGCTCAAAAGGAAGGCATTTAAGCTTACTTTGCGATTTCATCGTCTTCTGTAGGGGAAATTGGCACTGGTTGGTCGATGGCTTGGAAGATAGCGCTCTGGGCACGTCTATGGAACAGCGACCATGCGTATTCTATGGTGAAGCGCATGTTCCATCTCATTGCTCCTGATGAAAAAGAAGAGCGATTTGACGGTGGGGGCCTCTACCCGAACCTGTTCGGTGCTCACCCTCCGTTCCAGATCGATGGAAACTTCGGGTACGTTGTTTGAACACCTCCCAATTTCCTGAACAATAAAGGCTAATGAAAAGAATGCTGTTACTACCTTGCTTTTGCCACATCAAACCCTCATAGTGTGCAAAAGGCTATAAAATGTACTCAACAGGAAGATGAGAGGTTATCAATCTCACTGATGGAAATATGTAAAAAGTACGAAATATCATCTCCAAATGCGAAGTTCTTGTCTTAAGCATGGAAATCGACTAAACAATAAAGTCTGAATAAAAACTCGAAAGAATGCGATTACCACCATGACGAAGTATGCGAACCTTCTGAGTATGCAAACAGAAAGATAGGCTATATATTGTAGTCAACAGGAAGATAAGGAGTTCATAATTTCGATATGTCCTGGTCGTATGAAGATATCACCTCCGAAATGGAGTTCTCATCTTAAGCATGAAAATCGTCTAAACAATAAAGACCCATTAAAAACAGAAACTGTTATTACCATCATGCTGTAAGTATACATCAAACCCTCTTCAAATTCTCTGAATAATGTGTAATCAAGTATGAAATATCGGCTCTCAAAGTGGAGTATCAACACTCACTATCGTTTTGTGAGCAGGTTTACCGCAGCAGTAGCTGAGATGCTATTCCAAAGTGACGAACACAATCTGTACATTCTTCCGGCGCTGCCAGCGCGGAAGTGGCGTGATGGGGTGATTGCAGGACTACGAGGCAGGAACGCCGTCACAGTTGGATTCCGATGGATAGGCGGCATACTACAAGAAGTCACTGTACAGGTCTGCTGCTTTCAAATTTAATCCTTCTGTTCTTCAAAAGCTGGATATTGTGCTAATCTTAAGCTATTTGCAATGCAGGTGGAGAAGAATTTTTCAGCCACAAGAATGCTTCATCACAAAGACAAGTCCGTGACATTACCGACGTCAGCTAAAGGTCCTCACGTTTATACTTACGATGGAGATCTTCAGCTTATGAAGTCCGCATCCTTGGAAGACTCAAATGAAGGCTCAAGTCGGTGCACAATATTGTGATATACTTGTCTACTACTCCGAGCATAAAGTCTGCACTCAACGTCTTTGGGATTGCTTTCTGAGTGATGTCTTTGGTGTGCAGATTGTAAGTTTGTGTTGTACATATTACTCGTGTAATTATTACTACAGCCTTGTCTTATAGTGATTCATATACATGCATTTATTGATGTGGATGATCGGTGAGGATATCGAGTTTGTGAAAGTCTGCTTCTGGTAAAAAATTACTTCATTTTATATCGGTGTTTTTGTGATACTAGTTATTTCAGCCTTGAAATTGAGAGCCTGAAAAATTAATAATTTAGGTTCAGAGCATTCGTAGTAAGAATATGGCAACTATATACTTGACGTGAGTATATAGATGGACATTTGTGCAAGGATTCTTTCTTGATATTTTGCCCTGAAGTTGATTGTTTATATGTTCATCCACTCCTGAAAAATCTTTTTACATACCCAGCTTGAATTCAAATGAAGAATAGTATCATGTTCTGCCAGTATTGTGGTATGGATCACAATTCACTTCTAATTTTCATTCTTTCACTTTCCGGAGTGGAGAAAATAACAATTTAATATCAAAATGTCATTTCAGAACACGAAATTTTCATGATTTCCGGATGACAAACTGGTGCGCGGAACTCTCTGAGAAAAAGAAAAGCTTCTCAGATTCATGATGTCTTTCTCAAAACGTCTAATTCATTGTTCGGTTAAAAATAAAAAAAGAAAAGACAAAAGAATGTTCAAAATCTTTGAGTGTATTTTAACGTAGTTGCAGTTCAGTTAGAGTTAACTCAGTGTCAGAGTTACCGTCACAAGTACCCCGTACTACATCATAGCCCACAACATTGAAAAAATCGATGTACAACCTAACGGCTGTGTAAGTAAATGACCATTAAAAGCTGTATAGAAAATGGGTATGGTGCAATCCGTCATTTTCCTTGCGCTTGGCAGATCCCAATTCCCCATTACCACCAGACTTGAAACTCGTAACCTCGGTTCCTGCTCCGCTGATGCCCAGCTTGTAGTCGAAGCTTTAGCTATGGAGGACGTGGAGATGGCGCCGGACAAGGCAATTGTCTCGAGCGCCATAGATGCCGCTCTTGCTTTTGTTCTGCAGGTGGAGGAAATCGTCAGGAGTACAGACAGCGAGGTCGGAGTTCGTGATGACGACTTGGAGGTCGATCCATCGCAGCCTTCATCAAGCAATGGTTGGTTTCCGCACTATCGATGCTTCGTTTCAGACTGCCTCTCGTTAGATTCCTACCCGAATTAGAAAATTCCCTGCCAAATTCGATCGAAGTACTCTGTCATGTTACGAGACATGATCTGTTGTTTATATCGGGTCATCGTCTTACTGCCCTGCTGCTTAAAGAAGGCAGAGCTAGTTGTTTTATAGGTATGCAGGTTTTCAGCTTACCGACAAAAATGACTCTTGGGTATGCAGATTTTCAGCCTACCGACAAAAATGACAAGGTCACGGCAATTAATGTAGCTGTAGACGAACTGGAGGAGCTGCAATTGTCGTTACTGGAGGCAGCTAGACTCGCAGGCTTAGACTCTATCCAAGTGCACGATGCGCAGTTCGCAGTTATGCTGGCGAACTTGCCAGACGACGAGTGGGACGAAACTGGAGATCTCGAGGAAGACCCTTTCCTTAATCCACCCTGTTCACTTGATGCAGTCGATGTTATGAGCGTGTTGGGCAAGTGTGGTAGCTCAGGCACGAAGGAGGAAGTTGCCCATGTATTGAAGCGTGCAAAAGTGTCCGACAATCATACGATTATACGTGAAGGTAAAGCTCCCCTGAGCTTCACAGGTGCAGGCAAGCAAAAGGTGGACGAGGATAACGATCGCGTATCTCTTAATCCGGCCCTCCGTAAGCTTGTTGCTTCGACCTCGGATCCTGATTCGGAGACGACCTGCCAAATCTGCTTCGATTCTGAGCAAACGACAAGCAACTTCGTCACTCTCGAAGGCACGCTCTGACCCCGCTCTGTAAACCTTTCCAGGTGTCTCTGATACTTAAACTCTCTGCTCGTTTGATTCAATCAATTGAACGCCCTAGTTTCCGGTGATGTAGGTTGCGGGCATCAATTTTGTGCCAAGTGTGTGAAAAGGCACGCGGAGGCCAGAGTAGGCGAAGGTCAAATGTACGTCACCTGTCTTCTCGACAAGTGCCCAGCTCTCGTCTCCGAAAAACAATTGTCATCTTTGCTAAGCTCGGCGACGCTGGATATTATAGCAAGAAGGCAAGTCGAAGCTGCCATTCCTGCATCAGAAATCGTGTACTGCCCCTTCAAAAACTGCTCAGCACTGCTTATGAAACCCACCTCTGAGCCGTCAACTTCGGCACATCCGGCAGCAGTGTGCGTGGAATGCGAGGCTTGTCACCGTGCATTTTGTATGAACTGCATGGTGCCGTGGCATGGTGATAAGGGCTGTGGCGAGTATCGAGCTGACCTGACAAACGAGAAGTTGCAGGGAGATGAGAAGCTGCTGCAGCTGGCCAAGAAGCAGAAATGGCAACGGTGCACAAAATGTGGGCGAGTGGTTGATCTCCTACGTGGCTGCTACCACATTAAATGCTTGTAAGTGCTTGCATCACAGCAATCTGCTCAACGTCCTCGACACCCTTTTTGCACCACATGAGTCAAATGCTCATCTCTAACTTGGCTAACACTTTCGATGCAGGTGCACTCATGAGTTCTGCTTTATTTGCGGAGTGGAAATGTACGGTAAAAGGAAGAAGTGCACATGTCCATTATGGGAAGAGGCGAAATTGTAGGTCGAGCAACCTCATGGTAAGAAGGTATGTATCACTGTGCAGTCTTCATCGTCACGTTTTATTCATGCGACTAGTATTCAAGCTCAAGGTTCAACGATCTGCATGCATTCTGTCTTAGAAATCTGTACATAGCAAATATTTTTGCACCTTGAAAATGAGGTATTTTGGTAAGATACTGAAATTGAGAACTGAGGGGTTCATCAATCTTTATTTGATCTTGATGAGAGGAAGTTGGAATAGGACATTGCACAAGCAAGCTACCTTCGCAGTATTCTGATTCCTTGTACATCCGACTGGAACATGCTCTCCTGTGATGCTTTCAAAAAAACAAAAAACACCGTGATTTGTCAAAAATGTTTGGATATTCTTGAAAGCTCTACAATATGTAGTTGAATGTGGCCGGATTACTTTTTGATAGAGTTGAATGTGGTTTGGATGGTTTGGATTACTTACTGATATAGTTGAAAATGGTTTGGATGGTTTGGATTACTTACTGATATAGTTGAATATGGTTTGGATGGTTTGGATTACTTATTGATATAGTTGAAAATGGTTTGGATGGTTTGGATTACTTACTGATATAGTTGAATATGGTTTGGATGGTTTGGATTACTTAATGATATAGTTGAATATGGTTTGGATGGCTTGGATTACTTACTGATATAGTTGAATATGGTTTGGATGGTTTGGATTACTCACCAATGTAAGATCTTTGATTAATCGAATCATGACATGTCTTTTAATCAAATCATGGTGTCTTTGAGAGATAGGAGTGTTTATTTGTATCCTTCTATTGTGACATAGGAATGTGGCGAAAAGGTGATAATCTAGCATCCATATTGGCAATTTAGGCTTGCAAGGGAATTTCCGAACCTAAACTTATATGTTACCTTACAGATGTACAGCATGGAGATAATAATTTTTTTTCTTTACATTTGTGCAAAGAATCCTTATTGAAATTTGGTTATGAAATGAACTCTCATACATTGTGCATCACAAAAACCTATCAGTAGAAATTGAAGAATCTCACATACTCATATTGTATACAGATGACAGGTAATGAAAATGTAATGACAAAATGTAAACTATTTCAAAACTTATTTGAATGCATAAGACATACGTGCACGCACACAATGATTGCGATCATATTTATATAAATTATGTAACATAACATATCAAATGTATAGGCAAAGCAAAATTAAGAAAGTTCAATGATGCTTAAATTTTATTGATTGTCATTTGTTTTAGACGAAGACTTCTCCCATTCTCAATATAATATTTCAAATCTAATGATCAAGGCTTGGAAACAATTAGACTTCAAGACATGGAAACAAAATCATTCGAATTCTCTCGTGGGGGGCTTGGGGTACCAAATTCTTTTGTCTAAAGTTCTAACTAATAAAGAGGCAAGTATGTACAAAATGCATAAAAAAATCAAACATATACCAAGCTCATGCACGTCTGAAATTAAATGGTTAATATACGGTAATCAAAAAACCTCACTGTGCTTCACCAAAAATGACAAGAATAATGACTAGCAACCACCTTGGTGTGAGAAAATAAAGTAACAATTGACCACATATAGCACAAAAGGCCATGTTCAAATGCAAACTTAAGACAAAAAAAATTAAAACATAGCAAAGTTCACTTGCTTATCTTGCTATGCCATGTTTCAACTTTTTTTTTTTTTTTATCATTCTCATGAATACAAGATCAATACAATGCCTTCATTCCAACAAAATTCTTAAAGCCAACATTCCAACATGTTACTAAAGTATATCGTCTAAAATATTTGCCAAATGTACAAAAATCCAATCTCCTATGAACCCTAAATTTAGGTGGTTGTCGTCACAAAGTGAGGAATCTCATGCAAGAGACTGCGTCTCCTGAGAGCCTTCTCACCATGAGGTTGCATGACTTACAATCTCCGCTCTTCCCATAGTGGACATGAGCACTTCCTGACTGTCCTGTTTCTTTCCTCTCCACAAAGAAAGCAAAACTCATGCTTGCACCTGCATCAAACATGCATACGAAGTATTAGCCAAGAAGCATCATGAGCATTATTTTGAGCAATGGAGGTTTGCATAAGGATTACTCAGATGCATCACTTACAAGCATGTAATGTGATAGCATCCATGGAGGAGATCAACCACTCGCCCGCATTTTGTGCATCGTTGCCATTTGTGCTTCTTGACGAGCTTCTGCAACTTCCGGTCTCCCTGCAGACTCTCATTTTTCAGGTCGGCTCGAGACTCGCCGCAACTCTTCTCGCCATGCCACGGCACCATGCATTCCACACAAAATGCACGGTGACAAGCCTCACATTCCACGCATGTTGTGGGTGGAATTGCCGTCGAAGTTGACGGTTCTTCAGAGCTGGGTTTGATGAACAATGCCGAGCACTCTTTGAAGGGACAGTATAAAATCTCTTCCGCAGGAAAGGCAGCTTCGACTTGCCTTGTTGCTAGAATGTCCATCATCGCCGAGCTTAGAAAAGATGACAATTGCGTGTCTGTTACGAAAGCAGGGCAGTCTTCATGAAGACAAGGTACGTTCATGTGCCCTCCATCTACTCTCGCCTCCGCGTGCTTTGTCACACAATTGGCACAGAATCGATGCCCGCACCCTACATTACCACAACACCAACTTGAAAACTCTAACTTCATTTGACAATAGATTGTATCAGAGCTCAAAGCATTTTACTAGTATTGTTGAAAAGCAAGTTCAGGGAGCATGCCTTCCAGGGTTACGAAGGTGCTTGTCGTTTGCTCAGAGTCGAAGCAAATCTGACAAATCGTCTCCCAATCAGACTCGGAGGTCACGACTTCAAGCTCAGAGAAATCGGTGTCTTAAGAGAATGATGGACTATCGTGCACCTTTCTCTTGCCTTTTCTCGTGGAGCTCATAATTGGAATATTGCCGTCGTCCACCTTCTCCTTGCCTTTCCCTGTGATGGGACTATTGCCTTCATCCACCTCTTCCTTGCCTCTAGAACCTGCAGAGTTCATGGGTGTTTTACCTTCACGTACGGTCAATGGAGTCCATGGCTCTTCTGGATTACGTTTGAATTCTTCCTTCGTACCAACCTTCGTGTCTGAAGCATCATCATCATCATAAAACGTGCTCGGAAGAAACATATCGTCTTCATCAACGTCAGTTTCATATGAGAATTCGAAAGGCTTTTTCATTTTATCTCGCGTTTTTTCCCACTCCTCATCCGGCAAGTCCGCCAGAGAGCGTGCAAGCTCCGCATCGTGCTCTTGGATGGCGTCTAAGATTGCTAATCTGTGTGCTTCTCGTAACGAGAGTTGCATCTCATTGAATGCCGTTCCCTTCGCTTTTTTCTCGCGGGGACTCTGAAAAGCTGTCATAGCAAAAAAACAATGAGATCTGCAAGGAGTCCTCTACACAAGGCCCTTGTCATTTTTGCAAATACAATGATCCGATGATAAAAAACTAGATCAGGACAACGTGATTTTCCTAACAGGAAAAGAGTTCTCCTATCGGATTGACGCACAGCATGGCACGGAATGTGCAGTCAAAGGATTTCTATCAGGTAATCTAAAGCGAGCCATCAATTCTTGGGAAACTAACCTTTGCTTGCGGAACGCTGTGAGAGATCGACCTCCAAGTTGTCAACACGAGCTTGTACCTCTTTCTTCTTAGTCAGATGAATTCTCTCCTCGAAATCGTCAACACGAGCGTGCGTCTCTTTCCTCTGCTTTTGAGAAATTCTCTCCAATTCCTGCAAAACAATCCCGAGCAATTCATCTCTGCCATCCTCGACGGCGTATTCGATGATGTCCTTGAGTGCCGAGACAATTTTCTTGTCCCGTGCCATGGCCACCTCTCTAGAACGGATGACCTCCTCCGTTGATCAAGGTCGCTGACTACGAGCTGAGCACCGAAAGAGCGAGCTCCAACAATCCAACAACAGTGTAAGTTCTCTCTGAGGAAGTTGAGATCCTTACATGACAAAGCGCAAGGACATGGTGGTGAAATTCTAATTAAAAGCATGACTTTTATACTTATTGACAAGTTTTGCATAGGCTGTCGGGAATGAAGAGTGAAAAGTCACATGAATAGAAGTTGGGTGGACATCTTAGATTGTGAAATGCCCTTTTCACCAACCAAAAATGTGAGTAGTTGCAACCAAAAATGTCGATAATTGCAACAAAAAAATGTTGGTAATCGTGAAGGGTTGCACCAAAATTGTGAATAGAGTAAAATAAAAGGAATTAAACTATTGACTATCTAAAACATTCAATTCTTGAATAGTTGGTTGGTTATAATTATTGGTTGGTTTTAGGTGCTCATATATGCCAATTTGTGAAGAGTCAAGAGGATAGCAAAAGGTGTTTACTTACTTTTGTTACTAAAAATTTGTGCCGAATCATTTGTTGTAACTGAATTAAAGTAATCACCTCTGATTTACACGATTCTTTTAAATTGATAAAAAAATGTCAATTTATTTTTTTGATTCGAAATAAATTGAAAAAATAAATAAAAATTCAATTTGTCTTTTTAAAATGTCAATGGATCCCAAGACAACGAATTTCAAAGTAGTTATGGCCCAAAAATCACCAAAAATTACAAAAATGACCTAATTTTTGATATAGCAGATAAGTAGAGGGGCATGGTCAAAGTACTTAAGTGAACGTGGCAACGCCGCAAGGACATACCAGTTTATTATTTTATTTGTTCTGGATGTGACATTGTGAATTTGGGCACTGCAAGTCAGATGGGGGCCCATGAGGAGTCATTGGAATTGGCTTTTTTTTGTAGAGTTGTGGAAAACAATGGAACAGCAAAACGGGTCGACAAATTCCAAGATATTGCAATTTTGGTTAAATTTTGGCCCCCAAATCACCAAAAGTTACAAAAATTACCTGATTTTAGATTTAACAGAAAAACAAAAGTGGTATGGTCAAAGTATATGAGTGTTTATGGCTACGCGGCGAGGAAAGACTAGTTAGTTCAATTAAAATAGATAAATAACATTCTATCTTATCACATAGGCTTTTTACTACCCATTTATACATCTAAGTCAAAAGAGAAAAATAACACAAGGAAAGAGCAAAAACTTTCAAAATAATTACGCTACTACAGCAGGTTCGTTCATAATTAATTATATTTTTAAGAAACATAAAAAAATTGAAATTACAAGCCAAGAGGAATGAGAAGTCGGAAAATTATATTATGTAAAGGGTATCCAAAAGTTGGGAAATCATATCCAATAACCGTTTTATTGTGACGAAAGGATATCCAAAAGTTGGGAAATTATATCCAAAAAACATAAGAACGAATTTCGAAAAAAATTATACAATAAAAATAAACATTCGTTCGTTGAGGACCGTACATGGTGGTACGGTATTGATGTATGATAGTGAGATGGTTGTTAGCATGGCAAGCATATAAAACATTGTTTCCAATGATAGTGATACATTGTAATGGGGCCTTTCTTTTGATGTCCTTAATACTACAGTGGTGCTTGGATTAGATAAACGTTTTCGGACAAAAAAACGTTGATCTTTATCCAAGCGTTGACCATAACAAAATAATGCCTCTTTGCGTAATAAAGAGATAGGGACAACGTTCTTAGCTAGACATTGATCTTAACGAGGTTGATCTTATCGAGGTACCACTGTAGTAAAATTCTTTGATGAGACACACTTCGCATTCTCACACACGATTGGTGGGAGGACAACACAATAGAAAGGGGTGTAAGAGAAATACGAGTAAGGTTGCATACCAGACTAACATACGGAAAAACCAACACTACTAAAATTCTACCCAGTTGACATGAGACAATAACTTCAGAATAGGTAGTGAGCAATTCCACACAGCATCTATTTAATTGCTCCCATTATGATATTGCGTATCAGAAAAGGGGTAATTATTTCTCATCTCAAGCATTGTAACAAAAAGCTGCTACAATAATTTCTACATACTAAAACCTCTCCTAATGTTAAACATGATAACAATACTCAACCCTATCCTTGCCTTGGTAGTATCACGGAAGCCTTGGGAATCTGGAGAAGTCTGGCTTTCGCCCCTCTAAGAAGGCAGTCTTTCCTTCATTTCCCTCTTCGGTATGGTAAAACAGCAAAGTAGCATTCCCCGCAAATTCCTGTGGTAAAGGAACAAAATTAGACCAACATCCTGATTGCAAGTGTTTCGATATGGAATCATAGAATAGAATGAAGTCCTTGCCTGAAGTCCTGCATGGCCATCTTCGACAGCATTAAGAGCCGACTTGCAAAGTCGAACTGCCATGGGGCTGTTTCTCAGAATCTCACGACTCCAAACAGCAGTTTCCTCCTCCAGTTTCTCCAACTGTAAATACCAAAATAAGCGATTAGTGTGACGTTACTCTGAGTGGTGAGTGCATCTGATTGTTTACTTACAGGAACGACTTTGTTGACTAGTCCCATCTTGTCTGCTTCTTCTGCGTTGTAAAACCTCGCTAAGAACCACATCTCCCGTGCCTTTTTCTGACCAACCTGATGACATAAGCAACGATAATTTAAGTGAAGAATGTGTGTTGATGTCCATGCAAAGGAGCGGAGTTTGAACTAGGAACAAGAGTGCAAGACAGAGCATGGAGTAGAGCACGGTGATTTTGTATAAAGAGTGAGCGGTTAGTACCAGCCGTGCCATCATGCTGCAACCGTAGCCAGCATCGAAGCTTCCCACCTGTGAATTGAAAGAAGGCGTTAATGACGAGTTTGTTGTTCTGGGAACAGAATGATGTGAATGATAGGAAGTAGTAGTAGTACCTTGGGCCCAGTTTGTCCAAAGACTGCATTGTCTGCTGCAATCGTGATGTCGCAAACCATGTGAAGTACATGCCCTCCACCAACCGCATAGCCTGCCACCTATATGGAAAGAATAGAAACAAATCTTATAACAAGTACTTTCCATTTGCGAAGGCACAAACATCCAAGATACGATAGTTAAGGTTCAACGCACATATGATTCTTTGAAGATCACGAGTGGGAGTCAGCTTACTCACCATCGCGATGACTGGCTTTGGTAGCCTCCGTATTTGTATCTGCAACAGCCATAGCTAGCAGCTGAGAGCACTATCCAACCTAAAAGGGTGGACACAAAGCAGCAGAGGTTCGAAATCCTCAAATTGAAAGATGGCAACATCAGTTCCACCATTCAGAACATGATTTTCATGATGTCACCTGGTTTCAACTCCTGAGGAGAAAGAAATGGCCAATTTAGGAGTTAGGAAATTGTCCTGAATAAGATGCAAGCATAAGCACCTGAACGTCGAGAATATCAAGGCGACCAATGTTGTCATCTCCGACATAGCCATGTTTTCCTCGAACTGCTTGATCACCTCCACTACAAAAGGCCTCAGTACCCTACAAAACTCTTCCCAGATTAGGTTGCAAACAAAACCAGCAGACACGCCAAACAGGATAAATGTGAACGAGAACCAACCTGGCCAGTGAAGATAATCACACCCACTCGTGTATCATCCCGCGCCAAATCAAAGGCATGCTTCAGCTCCTTCACGGTCTGAGGTCGAAAAGCATTCCTTCTCTCCGGCCTATTAATCGTAATCTGCACCATTCTCAAAAATCATCGAGAGACCATAAATTGTCGAAAATTTCTAGAAATTTAAGGTGGTCTACTCGCCTACACTCGAACTCTATGATTCTGGCATGAAAAATGCACACCCAGAACGAAAGAGCACAATTTCCAGATGCGAGCAAAATCGAGAGACAATGCAAGAGACTATAAATCGTGAAAAAAAAATCCAGTGTCTGGAAAATTAAGGTGGTCTACTCGCCCATACGTGACCTCTAATATTCTTGCATCAAGAATGTACACCCACAAAGTAAGAGCACCGAGTAAAATTGGATAATCGAGAGACAATGCTTGGTGGGTGTACCTTGATGATGCCTTCGCCAGCGGCCTTCTCGTAAAGAATGTCTTCAAACTCGTGGCCAGCGGATTCCCAAACGGGGAGTGCCCGGGACACGGATCCGTGCACACGCTCGTAGCTGTTCTTCGGCTTGGGACCTGCACTTGCAGCTTGTTCGGTATCATTGGAAGCGCAATGAAAGGGCGAGAGGGGTGCGACTTCGTTCTCTCGGGGATGAGGATTGAGGTGGCGCGCGATGGTGGCAAGACGGTGCTGCTGCCGGTCCGCCATCGCCAAAGCCCGAAGCTCACAGCGGCCGCCTCGCCTCGCCTCGCTCACTTCAGTTTGGATATGGTTCGCCCGGATTCTCCTATTCGTGTTCCGAGGGGATAGTTTCTATAGTTTCTATATTCTGATGTCATTCCAGTCTCAAAAAGCTCCTTCATTGACTTCACTTACGTAGGATGCTCGAAAAGTGCTCACGAAAGGCATTCAAGCAGGATGTAGCTTTAAAGTTTCTCGTCTCACTAGAATATTTGGAATTAGGTAGACCAATTAGTTTTACTTCCAAAATTCATTACTAATCCAAGATCAGTTATTACATTAAATCCATTGTCTTAAATACATTGCACATTATTAGAAATATTTTTTTTGGCTACTCCCCCAATAAGCTTGTCAACCTTAAATTTGTGCGATTATTAACCCCTAACTCTCCTTGTTGCAAAATGGTCTGAGTCACAAAATTTGACCTTCCTTTAGATTAAGCTCAAAAAATCTCAATCCAAGCATTATTTAAAAGATTCAACCGTAAGATCTCAAAGTTCACTTGACATTTTTCTCACATACCACATTTGAACCGTTCATTCTTCCTCCTTTGTGAGATTATAATGGTCAAAGTTGGCTGAGTTTTTCTCTTGCACGAACCTCTAGAACATGTTTCGGGTTTTAAGGAGAGTTAGGGGTTAAGCTTTTAAATCGTTTTAGCCAATTTGTGGTTTCTTATTTATTTCTAAGATAATCTCTTATTTAAGGCAGGTGGTTTGTTTGTGTGTGAGTGATGACATTATGATCTCGAGCAGAGCCGGACAGAGTGAGGTGCATGAGGTATCGTTGGAAGCGAGTGTTTTTGTAAAGGTACGGACAACGATTGGATCGCTTTCCCCCGCTTGACGGATTCCGATATATTGAATATACGGATTCCAAGTATTAAAGGCCTCATCAATATTGGAAATTATTTGTATGAGTGTCGAAATGCCACAGAGGCATACTAGTTTATTCACGCCACTGGGTTGTTTGCATGTGTGTTATTACAGAACATTACAATCTTAGGCACAGCTGGTCCGATTGGGGTGCATGAGTTGTCGTTGGAAGTGGGTTCTTTTGTAGAAATGCTAAGTAACGATCAGATTGCAATTGTGGGCGACGAATCTCAAGATATTGAGTTTCTAAGAATTTATGACGCCATAAGTATTGGAAATTCTTTGTGTGAGTATGGCAACGCCGCGGAGGCATACTAGTATAAGTTAATAGAAGATGAATAAGGTATACCTTCTCAACAATGTTGAGTTGCGTCACACGCAAAGACCAGTTTATTGTACAAAGCACAAGATTACACACAATGAAAAGTAAATGAAAAATTGGTGACAACCGAATATAGGTATGTCAATAATTTTCCACTACTACACAAACTCGAGTCTTTTTCAAAATTTGAAAAGAAAATTTTGAATATTGTAAGCAAGTCCACGGCATAATTGCATTTGTATAACCTCTCCTAGCATAAGCATAGATTGTACTTATAATTTTAAGATGAGGTCACCCCATCGTGAGGTGGCGCCAATTTCTTTGACCATATGAACACACAAGGGACACAACATAGAGAGTTCCTAGTTCAGGGTGACGGGTCCAGGGTATACGCATACGACAGTATTGATACCTGGGGTACTCATATGTGGAACAGGGCATAGGTCCCTTATAACCGGGTATGATACCCGGGACATAGGCAAAAGGTGAAGAGGGTGTTGGGTCATATGTTTCTGAGGGTTTAGGGGCTTAAGGGGAGCGGCTGGGCCTGAGGCTCCCTCTTTTTCTTGCACGCACTTGCAGCGTTTCCACCAGCGAGCAATCATGGTATCCGGATCGGGCCTTTGCGCCAAGGTTGTCGTCGTCGATGCACGCCACCACATGCTCGGCCGCTTGGCCTCCATCCTCGCCAAGGAGCTTCTTAACGGCCAAAAAGTCGTACGTTCCGAAAATTGCCCTGTCCTAGGGTTTAACACGATCACTATAATATTCTCAGGTTTTCGAGCTCAGTAGGGTATATAGCATCAATGCAGGATCGGTGGAATTGATTTCGATGACCTGCAGAGACGATGATCGCAAAATTGGTTATTCTAGTGGTATTAGGGTTTTGGATTGAAACTATTGTAGTTTATAATGCATTAAGGACGCGATGTTTCGCAGGTGGTAGTTCGATGTGAGGAGATTTGCCTCTCCGGTGGTCTTGTCCGACAGAAAATGAAATACCTGCGTTTTCTGAGGAAGAGGATGAACACCAAGCCTAGCAAGGGGCCAATTCATTTTCGGGCACCTGCTCGCATCTTGTGGAGGACCATTCGTGGGTAAGGCATCGTCCTTTTCAACGAATTAGTATTGCATCGTGCGATTGAAGATTTTCACTAGGGTTTTAGGTGCTTAAAATTGAAGTCCTTAAGACTTGAGCTTTCTAAGACAACATAGATGCTACTGTCAAGAGTTTGTAGCCCGCAACTTATTATTGTATACTAATTTATCTCTTCGATTATTTTCATGATCAATGCTGGTTGTGTTTTTCACTTTTTATGTGTTGAATTGGATCTTAGCTTCTTCTAGGAGTGTACAGTGAACAAGATATTGAACCTGCGATAAACAATTGCAGGATGATTCCACACAAGACCAAGAGAGGGGCTGCTGCACTTGAGCGCTTGAAGGCATTCGAGGGTGTACCAGCACCTTATGATAAGATGAAGAGGATGGTGATTCCTGATGCTCTGAAGTACGTACACTTTTCCCTACTACTCATGATCAAATCTGCTGGATGGTATTGCATGTAATTATTCTGCTATCCGTAGCTTGTTTGCGTCTCTTAGTGAGCTTCTTTACCTTTTTGACTGCAGGGTCTTGAGGTTGCAACCTGGGCACAAATTCTGTCTGTTGGGTCGCTTATCTGAGGAGGTCGGATGGCACCATTACGACACTATTAAGGTGCATATTCCCACCCTGATTATCAGACTCTAACTAAGCTCATACAACTGAAACTTGCATATTCTTATCCAATTTCAATGTAGAATTACTTCGTTTCTGCGATGGGTGCATCTGTTTTCTCCAGATGAAATGGTTGCCCCTCTGTACGTTCAACAATCGAAATTGACTATTTATCATTTGGAATTGCTGAATGATATTGCAGGAGTTGGAGGAGAAGCGTAAGGCCAAGTCGAAGGTCTTTTATGAGCGCAAGAAGCAGCTCATCCAGCTTCGCCTTAAGGCCACGAAGAGTGCTGAGAAGGAACTCGGCTCTCTGCAGGAGACTTTGGCTCCTATTACATACACTTCGTAGATTCTTCAGAATCGGCTTTAGGTGCCCCTACCTCGGATTTTTCATACTACAGGATGCAGTGCTAGGGAGATAACGAATGAGGATTATTTTCCTGATGTAAATGTTTCATATATCCTTGCATTATTTGCAGAGTGCCTCCCTTGTTTTGTTTTGTGAGTGACCAGACCGTTTGGAAGTGTATTTTCTTTTAGTAATGTGCGAAACGAATGGATTGCGAAACGAGTCGACAGAGGGGCATGGTCATGGTCAGATTATTTGAGTGAGCATGGCAACCCTGCGAGAACATACTAGTTATCATTATATTTTCCTGAAAATGCTTAATTTTCTATGTACTATCATATATGATTCATACATGATAAGATACCAACATACACTTTTTAGACCAGAAAAACCTCAATAATATTTTCGTTTCAGCCAATGTCAATGGCGGTTTCCTGATAACCATCATAGAAGCTTCCGGTCTACCGTGATTTCTCAGAACGTAACAGGAGGACAAATGACTGTAAAAGGATCATGACCAGAGTAAAGATCTAGAGAAGGGTATGCCTGTAGCATGACGAGTTTTGCAAATGGACATGACCGTCTCTTCTTATAACAAAGTCTAGTCCATACAATGATTCTTGACGAAGCTATCCGATGCCCAGATGCAATAATATGGTTTGCTTCATGTGCATGTTACTTACAACAGCCTATAAACTCGTCAGAATCTTTTAATACGAACTGGAAGTTCCCTCTACGGGGTAATTTTGGAAAATAAATGATACTGGGGTGTACGTGCAGCTAAAATGGAACAGAAGAGGTGTGATCACTAGTAAGACTAGTAAGGTAGGGAGCTTACGCATGCTCCACCCGGAAAGAAACTAGTAGAGCTTAAGCAACCTAGCCAGGAAGTAGTTTGGGCACTTCTCAATCTGAGGTGCATACTGCACTACTCCATGTGCATGACATCAATGCAGGTGCTCCTTGACTGCTTGCCGCCATGACTCTCGTTTTCAAGCAGTTGGAACATAGATCGTGATCATCCCCATGCATGATCATCTCCGGCAAGAATGTCAGCTGCCTTTCTCAAAATCATCTCATCTTTCAAGTTCGAAGATATTGCACGACTGGACTTTTGAGTATGCCTCTGGCGCTGATGGCTGACACAGATTCAAAGTCACTGCCTCGGGAAACACTGCGGCTCCAATGCGCGAGAGCATCTCGAATGCACGATAGATTGCCACAGATCATCCTGACCGGAGTGTGTTAATTCGTGGAGCTTCATTCGTCTTTCACCAGTTAAAGTCGATTGAATGCTTGCTAGCTCCGGAGTAATTCAGAAATTGACGTTCCCTCCTCCACTGCACGTTGCAAGACGCGGTTGCGGATGTGCTGGGTTAAACTACCACTCGCCGACAACTGGAGTTTGGTCCACTCGTCGAGACAACTCTCCCCAGGACGCGCCCGGATAGACTCCACAGGTTGCACCATTCGCAGGCCGCTCGTGACGAATGCTTCCACCCAAGTGGCCCTGGCCTGCCATGACGGCATCACCTCGCGCAGGGGAATTCCATCCTCCTGGCATACCTCGATGACGAGCTGCCGGATGACGCCAGGCAGCACCCCATCTTCCAGCGATGCCGTCTGCACCTCCATCTCCGACTGGTTCTTCATGGCCACAACGAAGAAGTTGGTCACTGACCCCTCCAGCAGCCCGTCGCCGTCGTTGGACAGCACGATCTCCGTCGCCCCCGCGGGCTTCGCTTGCTCCAGAGGTTCCCGGGCACGCGCCCACGCCGAGTACTTGGCCAGAGGCAGATCGCGCCCGGGACCCAGTACCGCGACGCGCGCGACCGCGAGGGGGGCGACAGTGTAACTCGACAGGTGAACGCTCGCGTGCCAGCTGAGTGCCCCGGCGGACTCAGGGGATACCAGCACGGTGACGCTCACCTCCTCGCCTGACCTCCGCAGCTCCAGCGCCCTCTGTAACCCAACCTGGCAACCATCCAGCAACCCCTCAATTTCCGAGCAGCTGCATTACTCACAACTCGGATCGGATGGTCATCATCTCAGTTGGTGTGAATACCCTGATCTCTAACCACACTAAACCCTACGATTGCACTGAACCATTTCAATTGCACTAAACCCCGGTGCAGAGGAGTCTGTCCCATTCAATTGAGTTCAATGGAGTCATAGCAGAATGTCGGGATGTTCGATGATGGCTAAAGGGTCGTTGCGTTACCTGGAGGGGTGGCCGGACAAGGTCCAGCACAGTCGGAGGGGGACGAGGGAAGCGATCAGGCATGGCGAGCGACAGAATGTGCATGGAATGCGCGAGCCTGCTCAAATTCCGCTGCCAAAGCAGCAGCCACTCTCCTTGGTTCCCCGTGCGAGTGGTGGTGTACGCGCCGGGCACACTGGACTTGAGGAACACCGCGGCAGGCGGCGCAGAGTCCACGGGCGCCACACCGCGACAGAGCAATGCCCAGGGAGCCACTGATTCTGCTGCCATGGCGACCCTCCTCAGCTGCAAATCATGTCAGCATTGCATTGCTCCCGAGCTCCGACACTATCCGAACCCAAAAAGGAGGGCATCAGAATCAAAAGCAAATTGCTCCCGAATCCCGACACAACCTGAATGCAAAAACGAGCGCAGAACCATCAAAAGTGGATCACGACGGATCCATGCAAAAAGTAGATGTGTATACCCGTCAGAACGCCCTCCGCCCATCACCGCCTGCCGGAATGGGCAGACGGGACGTTCATCTAGCAGGCCGCCTCCGAGGAGGCAGCCGCGGCAATCGCGCTCAGGGCGGAGAACCCTGCCTCATCGTCCGGGTTGGGGTTCTTGTCTATGTATGAATACACAGATCAGATGCACGCACTATAGAACAGAACCTGTTCAAGTATAGTCGTGACAGGAGGCGCACCACCCGCTTCAGTTATATCCGCGCATAGCCCTTCTGCCGAAAGATGTTGTGCATATAGCACGCTTTTGAGGACTTTCACAGAAATTACCGCCATAGAGCTTCGTTCTGAACATTTCCATTATTCGTTATAGTTGTTGCTGAAACTCTACACGATTTGATGGGATATTGAGAAATGTTGTGTGTGAGAATACTGAATATTCATAAAGGATTCCCGAGGGAGTGGAATGCATTCATTCGCTTTGTTCCGTATTAAACAAAATTTGCAGTAGGATACCTGAAAGGTGACCAACTCACACTTTTTCTCTCCGTGAGGAAATTCGCAGTGCAAAGGTTAATAAAACCATTCATATAAATTGCTAAGAGCTAGATTTACTACCATACATGTGATATGGCAATCATGATTTCCGAAAGGACAAATTATTCCTCGAACTTTCTCATAGACTACAGCACGTAAAAGAAACGAGAATTTGGCAACGAGGTATTCAAAACCTCAAAACCTCCTCCTATGACAAGCCTTTTCACAAACGAAAAAACGAAAAAAACAGATGACAACTTGAATACAGCAACATGGCATTAAACTGGTTCATGACGGACACTCTTGACAAGGACTCATTGGGTCCGATCCCACCGAGAGTAAGTATGCAGTGATTCGAAGAATTCTTAAAAATTCAATGGAGTACAAGAATACAGGGGAACTAAGCCCCAGGAACAGGGGCAGCCTCAGCAGCAGCGTCGGTTTCAGCATCGTCACCAGCAGGCCTCTCAATCTTGGCACCAACTTCCTCGCTGTAATCGCCATGAACCTCCATGAGCTTCATCAGATCGAACTTGGGAGCCTTAAGAATCTTAACCTTCCTGATGCAAGTGTTCTGGAGAGGGTAGATTCCTTGCGTGGCCTTCTCAATTTCCTTTCCAATCACCTCAGGGATGAACTTCGCCACCAGTTCCTTCAAATCGCAAGTCTGGGATTGTGCTACCATGATTTCCCTCATCTTGCGCCTAATCTGCAACCGCAGAAGCACAACATTAGCTTCTCTCCTAAAACCCTATTGAAAAACCCCCCTTTCTAAACCCCCAGAGTATCTAGAATTTGATACTAACCATCTCATAATTATTACAATAAGGCATTGCAAAGCTCTGAGACCGATTTTAGATTAGGAGACGAAAGATAACCTGGCGAATTTGGCTGCTTTGAGCGTAGCATGTCTTCTTGATCTGGTTTGGCCTTTTCTTGGTGAAAGCGATACAGAAAAGCCGCAACTGAAAGTTGTCCGTGGTTTTTACATCCACGTGAGCCTCAATCAGGCTCTGCCACTTGCGTACGAGCGAACGAAGCTTGTCGGTGGTGAAGTCCATACCCTAATTTCCATAACCAAATTCAGCATCGAACTAAATCCGTTACTATCCCCCACTTCACCCTACCCTAACTATCCTTTCTCAAATTTTCAGCTTAACCTAAAACCCCGATGCCAACTAAAGCTCGCCACTAACGAAACGAGAATCCGAAAAAATTACGAAGCATAACGTAGTAAGGGCTTTCATATCAGTAAAAGCAATGCATATGTTCGACAGTTGGCCAATTGCGAACAAAAGTTTGAGGGTTTTAGCTCACCCAGAAGTTAGTGAGGACATTCTTCCCCTGCACATCCTCAGCCCTGAGCTTGATCTTGCGGTAAGCCTGGTCCTCATCCCCTTGCAAATCAGCCAACGAGACTTCGAACACTCGGCCCTTGAGACCATCCGAAGCAATCTTGGTACCTTGAGTCCTGGTGACAAGGGTCTTCCCCAACGACCTCTGCGTGAAGGTAGTCGGGGCCTTGATATCGTACCAGTCTTTCTTCGAGAAAGGGTCGACACTGACGCCACACGAAGAGTAGTGTTCTGTATCAGCCAAAAGAAGCAACCGTGGAACACCAAAAAGGAGGTGAAAGTTGAGATCATCTTACATTTTTTTCTTGCCTCCCTTCTTTCCCTTGGAAATGCGCTTGTTCTTGCCGACCGCCATGATTGCGGAACGGAGGTGCGACAACAGGGGACGGCAAGGGCGTGAGCCGAAAGAGAGCGAGCGAGTCCAAGCTCCAACGATTTGGATGGGGCTCTGAACCCTAATTCTGACGTGTCCTAACACCGTGCTCACTGTCGGAGCGGATGGTCCTAATGCCGTGCCCTCGGTTATAGGTTGCAGACTGGGAGCATTAGCACGCCCGTTCCCTCGTGGTGAGATGAGGCAGAAATTTAGAGTTTCGAATTGGCGCTTTTAGACTATGTCTACCTTGGTCTGAAAATGATGGATTCTTTTCTCTTTTTTTTCACACAATTTTAAATGTACTCAAGGACAGTTCTGATAGAATGGTACCTTCAATGAAACCTTTCAATTACATTCGATATTCAGTTGTGGAACAATCTCATCCACTTTAGATGGGATCTCAATAATGATTTGCAATTTAAGTAAGTCGCAAATGTAAAGTACAGCTTGCCATGTGCTAAATAGTAATACATCGTGGATGCAGTCAGGTCCGGGCTACAGCCTTCCAATAGAGACGAGTTTATATTCTTGGATACCAACAAATAAGGTAGAATGCCCTTAAACCGCTCGAATAAGGGATTCAGCATGGTTGTGGACTTCGTGTGTATTATTTGAAATTTTTCTTTGATGCGAAAACAGGAGGGAGAGTGAATGCAAAAATTTCCAGAATTAAATAGCAAAAACTGAATTTACTACAAATTTTTGAAGTCAAAAGTGTACATGACCTTAAAGTGATCAGTAGCCTCTCTTTTTTATGTGCATGACCTCTACTAGTTGTTGGTCATGGTTGAACCTTAAATCGTGAATCAATGAGTCAGGGAATCTACCCAATTAATCCAATCAGCTCTCTTTAAATAGAATAAAAATAATATTCTGTAATTCCAAATATCAGACATGACAGGAGCAATTAAAGATTCAGAGCATGGGCGGTTGGAAGGGTGGTCTACTGATTGGTTTTGGGGGGGTGAGCGGTTTAAGGGCATTCTACCTTAGAATCAACAAAAAACTCCAGGTTCACTCTCCACTGAATGGACTATGTCAATAATGAGCCGCATTTAGAGAAAGCACACAAGTCAGGGCACAGAAGCCCATTCAATTACAGTATATCCATTCTCAGAGGAGGAAAGAAAAGCATTATTCTACCTCAATATCATATGATGAACAGGTATTTACAGTGTATTTCGAGTTTCCCGACTTTACGCATTGGATCCCTCGCATTCAAATCCATGGGTGCACAAATCAAATACCATAAGAGTCTGTATAACTGATTTGAATGAAACCTCCTTCCACAGGATGAGGAAGCCCTCGTTTTATTTGCAAAACTGTAAAAACCTCATTTCATACAAATGAGACACGCAATGTGCCCCACCTTTCTTTCGTCTTGCACCTCTTTCAAAAAACACTTGTTCCACCCTACAGACTACGAAAAACCTGAAGGAATGAACTTTACATATAGTACAGACTCGTCGTCCACATGAATAAAATTACACCTCAATTGTGAAAATCTACACTACACTTTACTTGTAGCCTCGGGGACTCTCTTGCGAGTGAATGGTACGCGAGTACCGCTGCTTCTTGTTGCGGTGGTTGGCAAGAATCCAGGCGAGGCTCAGCAACGTCATAGCTATGGAGAGTAACAGGAGTGGAATCCACATGTTGCGAAGCGACTGCTTGGTAGGACTGCATCGCTCGGTCACGAGAGCGTTGAATGTGTTGTACACGAACGAACAGTTCGTCAAGCTTGTGACCGTGGGGATGATGTTAATTAGGCTTTGCCCGCTTTCTGAAAGATCACCGATTGTTCTGCTCTGCGTGGGAGTGACGACGCGGCCTGCTGCCAAACATTCGTTTGAAAGTGGCTCAACTGTGCAAACGTAAGGTTGCACAACCTGAACAAGACAAAGCGATAATCAGTAATTGGTCACAAATTCAATCAGCAATGGATCAATGGCTAATCAGTAGGCAATTACTGATCAATCAATAGCCGATCAGTAATCGATCCATAGTCACTCTGACCGATCGATAGCCGAAAAGTGACCGATCAGTAGACGATCAATGATCGATCACAGGCTTTTCATTTAGGAAAGCGTGAGAGATCTGTTGCTTACTTGGGGTAGCTGCCCGATTGGAACTGTTCCAGCTGGGCATTGGCTTGTGTAGGTGTAAGTAGGAGCTGGACCGATTGGATCACAGACGTTCGGCAATGAGGAGGCATTTCCGCCGACTTGTGCACTCCCTTGTCGGATTTGAGTTACCGCGTTGTTCGCTTGCAAGATGATGTTATCGACACCCTGTCTGGCGACTGATGATGCCGAGCTCGCAGTGTTTGCATCGACACACGGAAGCAGATCGTCGAGAGTGGTGTTCGCCGGGGATTGCAAGTACTCTCCGAATGCTTGGCATGTATCCGAAGTTATGCTGCGAACATCAACCATGCCCACTGAGGTAAGTCAACGAATTCTCTGCAAGAATTCAATAATGAAAATCTTCTGGAGATTAATCCCCTGGACGGGAATAATGTATTTATGCTTAGCATTCCAGTGCAAAATCTCAGGGAAAGTTACGTACTTGTTCACAGCGAAGAACAGGCCGAACAAAATCCAAACCAAGGCTGTCAATAACCATCCGAGCAAGATAACCCTATTGCCAAGATACAGAACAACAATTTAGTACAGATTCTGTAAGATTGTTACTACTGCTCATTAAAACAGCATTTCTAAAACAGTGCATTATGCAAATGTAAGACTTACAAGAAAAATATAGTCCTCCATCCAGCAACAGCCGCAACTGCAACAACAGAAAAATCACCATGTTAGCAATCTGTAATACATTCATCTGATAAAAAGTAGCATCATTGCAAAGTCTACTCCAAGAAAATCTTTGCAGTGATCGAGGTTCTTACTAATGCCCAAAATGACGAGGAAGAGCGCGACTGCCAAGATGACGATCAGAGCAATTTCTCTGCAACAAGAAGAGCAAGATTCAGTTATAAAAATCAGAAAGAGAGGCGAAATTATGATCGGGGGTTTAGGGTGTGAAGGTGGGCACTCACATGCCATTAACAACCCTGTTGTAAGTCCGGGTGTTGCTATTCACTTCGTTTGTGATTCTATCAGCTTGTTGATTGAGATTCGTCACTGTGGAACCGATTTGATCCATTCCGGCAATGTTGTACTGGCGAACCAAAGTATCCACCCTCGATAAAGTGGACGACACATTACGCACTGCGCCTGATGCGTCATCTGCGGCCGAAGAGATCGTATCCCGAACACGGAAGGCTTGCGTGTGAAACTGCTTGTTGCGTACGAACAAAGTGATAATGCATCCTCTGTACACAAACGCAAGATATTCAAAATCATGTCAGGATCCGTAGAGATGAGTCTTGAAAAATTAAACAGAGAGAATGGGATAGGGGACTTCACGTACATGGCAAAGAGCGAGAGCAGCAACACAAGAATTCGAGGGAGCCAGTAGTAGAAAGACGACCGAGGCTCCGCTGTTTTCTCACGTCGGCAGCAACAGAGCTTGAAGCACGCAAGCAACGTAAGAAGCGCGCCGAGTAAAAACCATGCTACACCGATGGCAAACCCGTAAACTCCCGTGTATATTGCAGACTGCAGTCATCGTACACCAGAACCCACAATAAGTTGAATGTTCCATAATCTGCTACAAGGTCGCGAGAGACTGCCACTAAAAGATCAGTGACAGTGTTGGCCAGCGCGCCAAGAACACGGGCCTTCCGCAGGTTTTGGATCTGCCATTCTTGTGTTGAAATGATCGATTCGTAACCCAGCAATTGGTGAGCTTTTTCGAAGTTTTTAAGACGCTGTTTCTGTACAGTTTCATGTTTCTTTATTACATGGAGGTGGGTCATTTACCGCCCAGTAGTGTTTGTTCTGCACGTCATGTCCTCCGCGGTACTTGCGGAAACTGTCCAAAGGATCTCGGCGATCTCCTCTCACTGCTAGCAGCCGACTGTTGGACGAAGGCTGAGCCTGCAACAATCGCCTCCTCTCTGCAAACAGAGCGCAAACCATTTGAGTTAAAGTGATCAAAACCACTTCCTTCTTGTGCAAGATCAATAGACGAAGTTGGGTTCAACGAAACATACTGAATCCTGGTCATGGAATTCAAGAAGCTCCCTCACAAAGTACTATCCTGACGACTATACACATGAAAAAATTGGAAATCCAAGAGATTGTCGCGATTCCTCTGTCCTCAAAAACCACGTTAAACCCAGAATTCCTCTCTCCCTCTCTCTCTCTCTCTCTCTCTCTCTCTCTCTCTCTCTCTCTCTCTCTCTCTCTGAGCGACTAACATCGGAAACAAATTCCATATCACACTGAATATCCACAACCTGGAGGAAGGCAATTTTGGCCCTCTGAATCACGGCTCGGATTCACAGAACCACAAGTGCACAACCTCAAACACAGAATTCCCTCTTGACCAAAGCGCACAAATCAATCTTCAATGACAATCATTCACTGAATGGATGAATCCACCCTCGGAATCAATCGGTGGCGAACGTACCAAAAGCATTTCCGAAATGGAGTTGACTGCTAAAGCTCCCCCGCAGATTCAGCGCTTGCACTTGCACAGTGGATGCATCACCATCTCCAAAAGCCAAAGCTCCAGATGCCAACACGCCAAGCAAAAACACAAGCGACACCAAAAATGCTGCAACCCCCCAGCTACTGCTACTCCTGGCAGAACCAGCTGCTTTCCTCCGCGGTGGGTGCTTCGCATCCACCATGTCGACGACTCGTTCCGGAAATGGAAACCTCAAAAGCATGCTGCGGCCCAGTCTACCGTTCTCAACTCCGACCCGCAAGGATTCACCGATCAATGAATCCTCAAGCTCAGAGTGTGATCTGTTGATGATGATTCTGCTGTCCAGAGATGGATCTGCGGGTGCAAGGCAAGAATGGGCGAAGAGTGCCTTTTTCTTCTACTAGACAGGCGGCTGGGTCTACTGCGGTGATGGCATTAGTAAGTTACTAATACCATCCCTAATGCTCTTATGGTCTAGCAGTTAGTGATTTGGGCGAGAATCCGGGCTTTCTGGGGAGAATATTCCGCCGCGTGGCTGGTTTGTGCACCCTGGAACTGGTCCAGGTGGCCATGTGGATGCAATTTTGGACGGTTGATGGATGAAACAGAAGCTTTCAGGTGTGAGGATTTCTGCCTGGGAGAAGTCAAATGTGGTGAGTTGTCCGGGGAAAGCACAAGTGCAGATTGGAGAATCTCAAATGTTATAATAATCGCTATGAAAACGAAAACAGGAGAATTGTTCAGAGTTTTTGATTTGGCTATCTTGTTGTAGAGCATCCCCACATGTGCCCTTGGCTGTGAGAGGCGCGTGCTTGGATGCTCGCAAGCAAAGCACGGTCATCGTTTCTTCCCGGAACGAGATCTCTTCTCTAAGCTTGCTCAAAGCAGCCTCCCTCTTGCAATGTTCAACAAACATTCACAAATATCGAGTTGGCGTAAGAAGTCTTGATTTCGTCTCTTATTGAAGTAGTTACATGCACATTTTAAAGTCAATCATCGCTCATGGATTTTTCTTACACATGAGGCTTTTATTAGCATGACACAGGTAGTTTAGATGACATTCACAACATTTCAGTCACTTTGGTGGTATTTTCATGGAACTTGGTCATTTGAGGTTGTAGTTATGATCATTGCTATTGTATATCGTGCCACTTTAGTTAAAGTACACAAGTCCAAAGTTGAGCTTCTTAGTAAGTACAATTCATTATTCTAAAAAAGGAGTTTCATGTATATAAAACGTACCAAAATAGCTTTTTTTAGGAGATGGTCGAAGTTCTACATTGTGTCATACCTCAACAAAAGTAACTCGTGATGAGTGTTAAGGGTATACAGTAAGTGATATATTAGAAAAGCCGTATATTCAAATATATTCTTTCATTATTATTGTAATCTCTTTGAACAATGGTATAAGTACTTCATTTTCTCTCCAATACAAGTTGTCGTAAGCAATTTGGGATCATTTTAGTGAACATGACGATTGTTTGGAAATTGAGACCTGTTCTCTTGTTTCTGTTACGAACTCATATACTTTTGTGAGGGCACTGTACAGTACAAGGGCACGGTACAGCATAAGGAATCATGCAAAGAAGTGATGATACTTTCCTCACTTGTCATCGTTATGAAATAGACACGAAACATGATGAGGACCATTGTTTTCCTTTTTGACCGGTTGCTGTGTGGGCCTACTCTAAATCTTGCAGAAAGACTTTTTCCCACTCCCCAGTACAGTACAACAGAAGCTAGGGAGTTGTCCTCCATTTCAAATGGTGACATAAAGGACTCAATGTAACTTCCAAGCACGTAGCGTAGGTACATGTAACTTCCCACCTCAAGGCAATGCAACGTAGTAGTATTCATCATGTGAGTTCTTTTACCTCTTTGTCCTGTGGCCATCGAGGTAATGACATTACGAACAGACATTGTATTCACGTCAATCTTCAATTGAAGATTGGAGTTCTTATCTATTTATGTGATTCATCATCACTGCTCCATCTCATTGTGTATTAGTGTTCTTGGTGTAGGGCAATCCTTGACAAGGAGCGAATTGGTCCCCACGTGGAGATTTGGTCCCCGCAAGTAAACCATTGACGCACATCAATAAATTTCACCTGAAGTCCATGTGGACAAGAAAGTCATACTTCCTCGTTACTCAACTTTCTCCTTGCTAGTTAGAGTTTATATGAGATGAATCATTCACGTGAAATAAATGCAAATTCCAAGTGCAATTGTTCATCGATCCATAAGGACTATGGTATAACCCCTAAGAACCCAATCAACCAATTTACAGTCCATCCCCACTTTTGAATAGCTATACTTGGCTACAATTTATTTTTATTATTTTTTTTTTTTTAATTATTTTTTTTTAAAATTTTTTTTAATTTTTTAAATTTTTTAATTTTTTTTTTTTTTTTTTTTTTTTTTTTTGTACTTTTTACTCTTGATGATTTTTTTTGTTAAGACCACAACAACACCTTGCCGGCATCCATTCAAACACACTTGATAACTTAAAGGTTATAGCATTTATGACTTAATTAGTGCGGTCAACCTATATTTCATTATTAGAGTAGTTCCTAAAATTAGGATCTTCATAGAACTATACATATTTGACTTGGATTCCAACAAAATAAGATCAGCAAGGGGTTTGAGTTCATAATGGAGTGCGTGGGCTACAGTGTAATAGTAACTGAGTCAACATAAAAGATATGGATCAGCCCCATTTAGAGGACACTAACAAATCAGAGCACAAGGGGCTCATAAAGCTAGGATTGTCCATTCTTAGAGGAGGGAAAGAAAAGGGCATTGATAAAGCTTGATCACCCTTGAAAACAATTCATCCCAATTAATATGATATAATTTTCATACCCTCCTTAATTAAAGCTTTTCATCATATACTGCGGATATGATTAATTGGAGCAATTTTATAGGTAGATCCAGAAATTAGTCACAGTGCTGGTCGGTGAGTTGGCACGCTTGCGTGGCACTTTCCATGGCGGGAATCTCTCTATTAAGTAGGTAATTTCGATCAGAATTTTAGATGAAAGTGTGACGTGCCCTCCTCCCATTCATTCAAATTATCTTAGGGTCCCTTTACACTATGGACCAAGAGCCATGAAATTATCTTATGATCCCTTTACAATATTGACCAACAATAAAAACTTATAACATGTTTATATAAATTAGTGTATCTAACACTAATCTACCTATTTAGCGTAGCCAGTCAATGATTTTTGAGCCTCACGGTCTCCTTGATTGTTGTTGAGTCCAGGCATTTGCTTCGACTCAACTATAATCAAGGAGACCATGAAAACATTATCCACTATGAAAAATTTAGCATACTTTGAGAACCTCGAAGTTAGTGGTCATTCTCCTTTTTACAAAGTACTGTAAAGCCAAATAGGACCAAGAGCACTGTACTCTCCAATCACCAAGGCAGTGGTCAATCTTCATGATCCATAGTGTAAAACGACCCTTAGTCTTGGTTTCAACAGGATCTACGCCAGAACTCGAAATGAAAACTCATCCAAGCACGTAATGCGATCCATTCAAGACATTACTGATCGAAACCGATACATCCAAGTATGTGTATCAATTACGTCCTCATGTCGCAATCTGAAACTTCTACCTTGCGCAATTACCTACCACAGCGGTAATCGACAGCTACTGTAGCAAGCAAGCGACTGTGGACTCGGTTACGAAACCTCGGCGAATTGGTTCCACGCAACGGATCGATCAAACCGAGGCCCCACGAACGGGATTTTTCGCAAACTTCCAGGTGCCGGCGGACGCAGTTTTCGAGGAGGCTAGCGCGACGCGAGAAAGAGAGAAAGAGTCGTGTTAGAGCAGCGAAAGCTCGAAGCTTGGCTGGCTGATTTGTGGCTGCTGATGTGTGGTTGCAAAGGCGAACCCACCTGGCTCCTCCGGATTGAATGTTGCCCATTTCTTCGCTTCAAATGTTTGTCGAAGTCGACTGAGAGGGACGCGTGGTGCTTTCCGTGGTTTTTGGAACCAGATGGTGCTTAGTGGCGTTTTGTTGTTAACTGTAACCATGTTGCGAATCTTTCGTGTTCTTGCACTTGTGGCAGTGAGAGCATCTCCTCTGGAGAATTTTCGCGATTAGAAAAGTCCAGTCTACCTTTGGAAAGTGCCGTTAAAGGGTATGCAGAGTGGTGCCGGTAGTTCTTGCTCGGAAGTTACAGATTTGATGCCCTGCTATGAAATCATCTCCTTACAAATATCATTTGATGTAAATCCTTGTTTTAGAGCATGGAATGGCAAAACATATGCACCCACTTCCACGGTATCTAATTACCTTCAGCAATTGAAGTGGGAAAACTCGATAAGTTAAGTGTAAACATCAACAAGAAGCAATTTCTAGTAGATGTGAGGTCAAATCTTAGTGATGTTCACAAAGTACAAAGTTGCAATGTGGCTAGCAATGTACAAAACAACTAGATGGTAAGTGCATGTGAAGTGTGCTTCTACTGATAGTTAAAATTGATGTGGTCCTTCCAATGATATATACTTCTATTTTCTCAAGAGTTGAAGAGAACCAATCCACAAAATTGACTTAATGTTTAGTGAAAGAAGTTAACCTTTAAAGGCGCTTGTCAGCCCTCGAGCTCTTTTCCAACAGAATCTTGCATGTAGCTCTTTTGATTCTCAATTTTTCACTTATTTTTTTATATCATTCTGGTCACCTTTTTGTGTTGCATCTACAAAGTGAAATCCTACAATTCAAATCGCAATTTGTATGAGTGATTTGTGCTTTAAATGGATTGTGGTAGGTAGGTTGGGATTGCACAAAACCTTGTAGGAGGTTGCAAACTCATCATTGATTGGTTCATTCATGCTGCCCAAGTTCAAAAAGTGCACTATTCATGTTGCCCAAGTCCAAAAGATGTTGAGATCCAATAACGGGCTGCCCATTGAGGAGTGGAAGGACCTTTAAGGGTTAAGGAGGTAGGAGAGTTGATCCTAATTTCTTTCATAAGAGATCAAACTCAGAACTTATTCGAGGCCGGTGTGAATAGAGTGTTTGTTGACCCCTAAGTGAATTGGGGTGAGATTGTCTTCATTTTAGGTTTGGTTAGCCTCTGGTTTACTAAAGTTTGCTCCCTTATAGTTGGAATGTTTTGAGGTTGTAGAGTTTTTCCGAATCTTTCCGAAAAGTCATTTCACGCTTCAAAACTCCTCGTACTTTAGGAGATATTCAACTAAATTACAACGCTAGAACTCCAAGAATTCATGGATTTTACTATTTTTCAAGTTTTAATTTTGAAGAGATAAGTAAGATCTTATAGCATGAAATTATTGTTTGGATCTTCATTCCAAATATTTTAAGCATCCCATTTTAGTTGTCAAAGACCAACCTTTGTATTTGAGTTTCAACATACCTTCATGTGAACAATCAAGCATTTCTTTAGGTTTTCTAGGTCTTATAAGGACAAAAATTGCATAGACATGTTCCGAGCTCACTTAGGAACAAAAATTTGAAGAGAATCATAAGAAATTTAGTTAACTTTTCTCCAACAAAAAAATAAAAAATAAATAAATAAAAATAAATAAATAAATCTATCCAACTTTGAACATTAGGATCTCACAAGTGGTAAGGAATTTGAATATGAGATATGAAATACATATACACATGCAAGTCAAGTACTAGATCCTACGGTTACATACCTAAATATATGTCACAATTTCAAAACTCTTACTTTGCATCAAAAGTGAATAGTTTTAGCAGTTTTGAGACTTTTTTGCATTTTGAGGCCAAGCACCTTTAGGTTGAACCTAGCCTTTGATGTAATGACACCAATGGTAAGACTAATGACCCATCTTCAGGTCAACACCTTGCTAGTTCCTATCTAGCCACTACACTAAATTTGATAATTAGTGTTAGATTATTATAAGATTTGAAAATGCTATAAGTTTTTACTTTTGTTCAAAAAAATTTACCAAGGGCATTGATTCTGATACTATGTAAGGACCCCCATCATGGCCAATATAGTGGGTAAAATTATTGAACAACAGTAAGAACTTACAACATGTTTTTGTAAATTCGTGTATCTAACACTAATTATCAAATTTAGTGTAGTGCCATAGAGATACCCGATATGGTATCTCCTAAAATACTTTAGGGTGCCTGGACAACAAGGTCCAAGAACTCCTTACCATAGGTGAATTATGGTAGTGAGTTCTATTTTAGCGTCACAAATGAAGCCTACAACTTCCTCATTGAGGGTCCGAAGCCCCAACCACCAAGCCAAAGCCTATGGTGGTTGTCTTCTATTATCATTTCTATTAGTGACTTCAGCTTTTTGAAATTTATGTTGAAAGAGAAGAACAAAAAAAAGGTACTGAAGACAATGCTCATTAGTTGCTAGATCTCATTGACTTGCATGGGAGCTACAACATAATCTATTCATGCCAATCTAATTGTTATTTGGCAATGATTGTGCCATTTAGCATGAATTCATTTCATACATTGTAGAAGATGGAACAAAGCAAAAAAATAAAGTTGCTAGAGAATGTATTTGTACATGCCATGGACTCATGCCCAAATACTTCAAACCCCTAATGAGTCCGTCGCTCACGTCATGTAATGACAATTGGACTAATACAACATTAGTAAGATCGTAACATGCAAGTTCATGCAAAGTTTTTTTCAGCAGACATAGTCTACTTTGTGCGGTGGAGAACATGATTCTTATTACGTCAAACTTCATGCTCCTTTTCTTTTCCATATATATAACTAAGTTGAGCATGCCCATGCGGAATTTTAGACACTCATTCGGCTTTTTGAACCTTCATGCAATTTATTTACTAGAAGAAGATAGAAATCGGGGATTTGGAAAAACATGCACCACGTTTATTGTATTTGGTTTGGGGAAGAAATAAACGGTGAGTAGGTACCTTCATGAGTTTGTGAATTTTGGAAAAAAAAATTAAAAATTAAAAAAAAACTATAATATTATAGAAAGCTTTGAATCTACCTCTTCTAATTTTTGAAGGGTGACCTTGTAGAATGTGGTAAACATTACTTGGGTGACTTGGAAACTTGAGTATGAATTACTTAAGAACAGATGTATAAATAAATTTCTAGAAATAAATTTCAAGATATATAGTTTTTTTTCTTCCCGCCCTAAAGTTAAAAACTAAAATTTGCAGTTAAAGACTCCAAAAGTAGAGTTTGAAGTTGCAAGTCTCTCCACACATACCTTGTTGTATAGGGAACATCCGATAAAAATCTTAGGCAAAAGTATTGATACTAATGGGCGGTTCACACTATGGCTATCAATCCACAAGTGAAGGAAATTCAATAATCAGATTGGTAGAGAGCAAGAGTTTGGCCTCTCAACCTTGCACACTAAAGCCCAAAGCCCAAACTTTTTCTTTAATAAAGTATTCAAAGGTTACTAAATAATAATAATAATAATTTTTAATGAACTTCTCTCTCGCCTCCACCTCTCGCCCAAGAATGAGAAGACTTTGGGCGACGACCTCTTGAGTTGGGCAGCATAACGTGAAACAACCCTATCTAGGCTACCAAAAATAGCAAACCCTCCAAAAATAGCTGCACACATCTACACCTTTTCAATAATAGCTATCATGCTCTTCACTCCGTCATTACTTGTTACATCTTTTCAATAATAGCTATCACACTCTTCACTTTGTCAATGCTTGTTGATGAACAAAACATAATCAAACCGTTCGTTCAACCTTCAAGCTGCTTATTTTCAGATACTTGATCTCCTTATTCCTTGTTGCTGAAGTACATCACAAGGAGAAACAATCCTGGTATTCAAGAAGCCCAGTGAAGATATCTCAACATGAACATTGCGTTGCAAATCACCAGTATCAACCCAAGTATACTCTCAATTCAACATGATCAATTACTTACAGAAAATTTGTCCAGGTCAATAGTTTCAAATCCACATCGTAAAAGTTCACTCACTCTGAACAAATTCACAATTCTAGCTTTACTATCAGAAAACCTTGCAGTCACATTGAGTTGATAACCAATTTCAATCCGAGAAGAGCGAATCAGAATGAGGAGAATCATGTAAACGAGAAGAGCGAGCCGCATGTTTAGATGTAACTACTCGCATCCCTGCAATACATCTTACCATTGTTTCAAATAGTTGCAATCCAATACTGAAATGGAGTGGACGAGGTAAATCAAGTGATTAGCACGCAGAAAACAACTGAAAGTCGCCAAGACCTGCTCCCATTGAAGCTGAAACTAAGCTTTCCAAACAGCAATTTGACTAACAGTATATAATACAGCTCAGGGACTCATAGCCCATCTACACATCGAAATGGCAGACTGCCTCCGAAGGAACTACTCATAGAATCAGTCCTCATGGCTCCCGAAATTCAAAGCCAGTAATATGATGCTCATCACTAAATAAGGACTATATAAACAAGCAGAGAAGATTTTTGTTTTATTGCGTTCCTATTCTCTTGGTACAAAAATGTAGGGTTACTTAAGCGGCAAACTTGTTCGTCTCCGATCCAAACCTTCATGGATCGTGATTTCTAGATTGTCTCCAATGTGGTGAGGAGGAGGTTGCAATATCTTCAGTTATTGAGATTCAGGGAACATGAGTTTAGGGTTCCTGGATCGCAAGCAAGGGCTCCAAGCTATCAGGCAAGAATTTTCTAGCGAAAAGGTAACAGACATGGCCAGGCTCACCATTATAGACACAGCGTTCATCACCACGAATGCGGCGATAAAACTCCACGGCATCGTCTTTCCCAAACTCACCAGGATGTGAGCCGCCTCGAGTCCAATCCACAGCCGTCACGCTCCGCATCGCCACTCTTGCCCGAAACTCGATCCACAGCATAGTAGGAATGTAGTGCTCATCGACATAGCAAACAGGTTGACAGAACTCACGAAACTTGGGGTAGTACTTCACATCGGCAACAACGAACGTCGCTAGCTCGCGAGACACTTCGAACCACTGCGCTCCTTTCCGCCACTGCTCGATCGAAACCTCGGGTAACATGCGGGGATCATAGCGCCCGCGTCCCACCGGACTTGGATCATCGAACACGCCGACGAAGCTCTGAGAAGATCCGACTAGATACTGATATGTGAACGTGAAGTTTCGGAGCGGAGCGCAGGTTTCGGACAAGAGGATGAAGCGCTCGTTTTGGGGGTCGAGGAGTGCGTTTGCGAGCAGGCGGCGTTCAGCGTCGCACATCGAGATGTCGCCCCACTTTGTGGCCCGTGCCCGGACATGGCGACCGTAGAAAACGGAATCTGGAGAGTAACTCGAGGGAGCTTGGGAGTGGATGTAGATGCTGTACTGGTTTCGGTCCCCGCCGCGGAAGAAATGCTCCCAGAGAGGCGCCAGTGGGAGCGGGCCGACGGTGAGGAACATGAAGGCGAGCTTGGGTAAGTGGATCACCGGCAGGGCTGCGCGTCGAAGAAGCTCGCCATCGTCCGGTCGCTCATCGATTAGGGTTTCCTGTGTAATTGGGATCCGCATATAGTTCAGGAATTGGAGCGTGAGTATTACTCCCAGGAGCATTCCCGCTGCCATCGCTAGGAGTGTCCTTCCGGCTCTGATCCCATGGTGCCCATGATGCCTTACAGATTCCTGCATAGCTGCTGCTATCGATCGTATGCTCCCAAGCTCCTCTCACCGCTCGATACCCCAACAATGCTTCCTGCTCAAATCTAGCCCATCGATCGATCCGCTGCCTTCCTCACCACATCGCAAACCCCAGTACTGGATCCTGCTGCTGTAATCTAGTTTCGAGCCAGCCCATCGATTTGCAAGAATTCGAAACGCGAGGAAGGACCCTTTCGACTTCTGCGACCTAGAATCGATCAATCATGGTTCTGAGCGGGAGAGCGAGCGAGGAATTGATTGCCGATTCGACGTACCACGAGAATGAGTGATTGTCGACGATTTAGCGCTCGTCATCATCATCGATTGTGCGGGAGCGGAGTCAACATCTAGAAACCTGTCTACGAATTTGTTTCTAGAAAAAAACAAATATACTGACTATTTATACACTGGGATTTGATTCTAGTACCGACACTGATGGCTTGATTGTGAACTCACGTGGTTGGTGGTGAGCATGCACAAAAGCCGGATGCTCGAGTGTATGATTTCATGTTACTGGCATGTTCCAATAATGGTTGTCGAATTCCTTGGTATTCGGAGGACGACCTCCTGTCTTCGCAGCCCCTGCAGGCACTTTTTTGTTTGTTCCATTATTGTGCTCATAAATCACCTTCGCTTTTGATTTAATCAACCTTTCTGGGCACTCTTGGTGCTTTTGGAATATTAGTGGCTAGATAGCAACTAGCAAAGTGTCCACCCACAGAGGATTAAGTAGTCCCGCCATTGGTGTGATGACCTCTGTGCATAGATAGATAGATAGAATAGATAGAAACTCCGGTCCCTTTCTAAGGGGGCCGGCGTGAATGAAGTGTCCGTTCGTAATGCTAATATCCCGATGGCCACCGGACAAGGGGAAATTGGAACAATACTACTTCCCCCTCTCGAGGGTGGACACTATAACTACGCTAGTTTCTAGCCTAGTTACTAGTGCCTTGAAGATACTTGACATAGTATCCCCCCAAAGGGCTTTGAGGTACCCATACAACAAGGTCCAAGGACCTCCCACAATAGTTGGGTGGACTATAGTGGTGAGCACCACGCCGGCATGGGGAATAGAACCCACGACCTCCTCACCTCTGTGCATACATCAAAGGATAAGTTGAACGAACACTCTATTCACTACTTAGGTTGGAGTTTCTCTTTTTTTTCATATGGGAGTTGAATATCTGAGATTTGCAAGTGTCACGTTTTACTTCTTTCATGAAAGTTCAAAATTAAATTGGTGCATCTACTTTACAGTAAGAAGGATTCCAAACTTATTTTGAAGGTGGCATGAACTGAGGGTTTCATCCAACTACCATACCACAATGTTAATCAATGTTGACATTTGACCCCTAAACGCCCATGGGATCTGAAACCTAAGCCCGAAATTGGATCACAATATCTTTTGGACTTGGGCATCATGAACAATGCACTTTTGAACTTGGGAATCGTGAATAAATCAATCAATGATGAGCTTGCAACCTCCGTCAAGATTATGCACAACCCCAACCTACCTACCACAATCTTTTCAATGCACAAAATTACTCATACAAATCGTAATTTGAATTGTAAAATTTCACTTTTTGACATAAGGAGGTGACCAGTTTGACATCAAATTATAAGTGAAAAAGTTGAACAGTGAGACTTACAGAGCACATTCTGTTGGACAGATTACATAGCACATCCTATTGGGGCTTGCTTGGATGTTTAAGGATTAAACATCAAACCCAAGACTTAAATCGTAAAGTGGACTTAGGCCATATAGTGGCCGTTTGGGGTTTAGTCAGCCTTACTATTTTTAGCTTGCATGAAGTTAAAACTTCTTGCACTCTGTAGACTTTTTCCATACCTTTGAAAAAAGTCATTCTACGCTTCAAAACTCCTCATACTCTGGGAGATAATCACGTTTAAAGTTTGAAAACACTATTTGAAATCTACCCAAAAACTGCCCAAACTCTGGTATATGCTCATTTATTCTCAAAATCTGATCAAAATGAATAATATATGCATAAACTTTAAAAAATTCACCAAAAAAATGAAGATTTTACTTTTTTCAAGTTTTGTTTTTGGTACATGTACATATGGTTTTAAGACATGATTTCACCATTCAAATTTTCAATCCATTTATCTTTCAAACATGCCACTTTTATCTCCAAAGACCGGCCTTTGTATTTGAAGTTCCGCATACCTCCATGTGAGTTTTTTTTAAGATTCTTACTATAGGTTGCATGAGGGTAAAAATTGCATAGACATGTTCCTAATTCACCTAGGAACAAGAACGTAAAGAGCTACATGTCAAATTTTTTACCAAAATTGATTCTTTTGGCCCTCAAAAAAACTAGTTAACCTATTTACAGCATGGAAAAAAAATAAATTAAAAGAAAAAAATAAAATAATAATCTCCAACTTTGAACACTATGAGCTCACAATTGGTAAGGAATTTGAATATGTGATTTGGTATACATACAAGTTAAGTATTGGATCCTACTGTTACATACCTTAAAAATATATAGGAGGTAGAAAACTTTAACCTATCATCAAAAGAGGGTAGTATTTGCCAATTTTGAGACTTTCTGGCAGTTTTGGGCTTTTGGGCTTCCATCAAATGACGGTAAGTGGCTCAAATTTGGAATTGGCATGCTCATTAGGGAATTGCCATGAGAATCAATTTTGGAAGTTGGGCAAAGTATGTTGGAGATTAGAACAATTAGAATCATTAATTTTAGTAATTGCTTTAATTATATAATTAGTAAAATTTGGAAGGATCACTTAAAGGTGAACCTAAAACGGCTCAACCTAGATTGTACATGATTTCATAGAAATTCAAAGTTGTTGACTGCAATGTACCTCGTGCTCGGATAGGTATAGTCATTTGTTTGTGGTGGTGAGTGGGTTTGGAGCCACCTACTATAAAAGGAAAAGGGGCCATTGCCTCTCCCACCCCCAACCTTGAATACCATAGGAAGTATGGTCTCTTAACATACTTCACTCTCTAAAAAGGTGGAGCAAGCAACTCTTAAACGCCAAGGCGACCAATTTTTGTCTTCCTTGCCTTTTTCTTAATCGGCTACATGCAGAAACGGTGAAAGAGAAAGACAAAGACAAAGACGGTGAAAGACGACCAAAATTAGTCACCTCAACATTATAAAGCTAAGAACCACAAGTCATCAATTCAAATCTGAAACCCAAAACTCAACATTTTCCTAGCTCATTCAAACTACTCCACAACAATTGCTAACATTAGTTATCCTCTCAGCAAATTGCCTAACTCATGTCAGAGGCATTGATTTATAACTAAATGGATAACTATCTTAACCATGCCAATAAGACTTACCAAACCTTAATTTCCTAGGCAAGTAATCTGGGCTGAAAGAATTTTTTCACTTACACCCACTCATGGATTAACTTCAGACCAACTTATTATTAATTTTCTTTGTTCGTAAAAGATGCATCCCTCAAGAAGTCTGGTAATTTCATTGGTCATTTGTTGCCAATATCGTTGATGTAATTAGCTTACATTGCTATCACGATGGGTTTACTATCATGATGAGAATATTTCGAGCCTCAAAAAGTCACCACGAATATATAATTATAGAAGGAATTAAACAGATAACTAATTACCTAGAGACTGTGTGGCATATTTCAACTTAGAAGTATATGAGACTGTGTGGAATATTTCAAGTTAGAAGTATATGAGATTAGTTTCAACAATGTCTGAATATGCAAAGTGCTATTTGTGATGTATGCGTTAACCCTTATATCATTTGCATCACATACGTCCTCAAGGCTCATCTCTCTTCCTCCAATCCGAAACCTAATAATCTGCACCAAGTCACTCTTACGGCTGTGGCCGGGCAATTATATTCCATACCTTTCAAGGTTCCAACATAGATAAATGAGCTGGAAGAAGATAAGATGAGTCACATGTCCAAACATCGTAGCAATTCTACTCAAGATCCTACATTATGAGGTTGGTCGACCCATAATCTATCATACTCAGTGAGTGCTAGATCTGGAAATAACGATGGCTGCTATTGACAGATTAAAAAAAATCATAACAATCCAGACCTAACAGGGGTCCAACCACAGGAGCAGGTATAGTAATGCCCTATATTACAAAAGAATTCCAAGGTCTATGATAGTGATACAGAATGTCGGTATACACATGTACAAGGAAAGAACAGAACTTACTTACTGGTATGAAATGGACCGCTGCTCAATTCGCCGGTTCCAGCCAAAGCAACGAGACAAACTGCCAAACCAATCCTCAGTTTGATCATGCTTGTTCACAGTAGGCATGGGATACTCACTCATGGAGATTCGCATACTCTCGCCTTTGCACAATTGCTGCCGCTTCTTGCCATCAAAGGAAACCCATGCGTTGCTGCGAGCTTCATCAGGAACCTTGAGCTCCAAAAGCGCGGAGTCCGGGAGGATTACGGGCCGGAATGAGAGCGAGTGCGGGCAGATGGGCGTGAAGAGCATGCACGGGACGTTCGGGTGCACCATGGAGCCTCCTGCTGCTGTGGAATACGCAGTACTTCCCGTGGGGGTAGCCACTATCACTCCGTCTGCTTGCACTTTCGTGATGAGCCGCGAGCGCTCGTAGCATTCTATCTTGCAGAGATACGGATTGGAGCCACGGTCCACCACCACTTCGTTGAGCACCTCGAAAACCTTTCCCGGAATCGGCTCCCCGTTTCGGAAAAGCTCGCACCGAAGCCTCATACGCAACGTGATATACACCCCACTTCCGTGAATGATCGATCTGATGTCCAGCTTGAAGGCTTCAAAAGGATGCGCGGTGAGGAACCCGAGGGAGCCGAGATTGAACGAGATCACGGGTGGGACAGCTTCCCGGAAGAGGTTGGAGGCGTGTAGGATTACTCCATCCCCGCCGAGACAGACCACGAAATCTACCATCTCGTGTAGCTCGCTGGTGTCTTGGTTGTAGAAGGTCTGTACGAAGCCGTACCCTGGGAGGCGGGCGAACTCATCGTGCACGTCGGGTTCTACCATGACGTTCATGCCTTCCTGGTGGAACATGTAGGAGGCGACAACAAGAGCTTGGTCCATGAGCTCGTTTCCGAGCTTCTTCAGTAGCAGGACGGTTTTCGGTGGTGTTTTCCACATGAGCATTTGCTGTTGCGTGCTGGGATGCGTGAACGCGAGAGTGGACTCTTTCACTCGCTCTCGGGTACATGAGTACCCATCTGTTCGGACCAAGTACATCTCAGCTTTGCGGCGAGATTGCACCCTCACTACACCGGTTGTGCTTGCGCACATGTCTCCCTCCACTTCATTAGTACTGTCTTCTGATCTTCCTTCGGAAAATTCTGCTTCTGTCACGGCGCCGTTCCCGTTTCGTGGATCTTTATCGCTGACTTGCTGTTTAACCGTCCCGTTCTCACTTGACTTCGCTTCCGTCCCGTTCTCACTTGGCTTCGGTCCCGTCCCGTTTTCACTTGGCTTCGGTCCCGTCCCGTTTTCACTTGGCTTCGGTCCCGTCCCGTTCTCACTTGGTTTCGGGCGAGTAATACCTGGACCTGCAAACACCCATTGCCCAGCGGGCCCGGATATCGGGTCCTTCTTTGCTGCTGAATCAGCCTTTGGTGCGCTATCCTGGGGAATCGTTTTTGGTCGTTTCATGAACTGCGACATTGATTTCTTGTTGAATGCATCTGGACCCGGTCGTTGTGCTTCGAAAGAGCTTTTCACTGCCCGTAACCTGTACTGTTGATTATTACCAGATACTTCGGGTTCAGTGATAGTGCTCCTATCAGAATCGGAGGAATACACAGCTGCTCCTCCGTCCTCACCGACGTTGCCATCTTCACTGCTTGATGAAGACCTCTTACGTGCACCTTCCTGGAGTACAAACTCACGCCATCTCGTCACCATGGCACAAGCACGCCCAATTCCGCCCTGGCTATGTAAATAGAGCGGCTTATTCTCAGGATTCGCTACGAGCTCCGCAAAGGCCTCCACTTGCTCGGTTGTGGGAGAACCCTGAAACGCAACAGGCATCTTGATGATTCTTAGCTTTTGGTCCTTCTCGGCAGCTTCTAGTTTTGATTGAGCGAATGGACTTCCTGATTGCTCATCTCGCATGTCAACCACCACCTTAAACCCTTCTTTCAGCAGCCACTCTACACCCTCTTCGGTCACTTGACCTCCTCGCCAGAACGCAACCTCGTCGTCTGCTCCGTCCGCGTTCTGGAACGGACGTAGCTTGACAGAAGCCAGGTTGGGAATGTCAGCGTGACTCGGAGAGTCTGGCATCCTTGGAAAGCCAGCATCGAGACATATGTTGTGCAGCCTTTGCAACGGCCTGTAAATATTCTCAGGGATTGGCGAGGGATGTAGGCAGGATTCCAGTGCCTTTTGGAGTGACTCACAAGCCTCCTTGAGCTCCGTCCGCATGCGTGCCAATGGCGGACGCTGTTCAGCAGGATTATCAAGATGGCGGCTTCCTAAAACATCCACGCGACCCTGCTGGAGCACAGTCCCGACACGAGCGAGCCCAGCCACCACTTTCTCTTCACAAACGGGGATATCTCGGTCATTGCTGTTGAAGTCATTGGAGAAAGTGCGGAGCGAGGCCATCACAGCCACATGCAAGACCTCGGCTAATCTGTGGATGCGGCAGTAGGCTTCCACTACGGCGAGGTCTCCAGGGGGTGGCCCATAACGAAAGAGACGAGACTCCTCCTCTTGTGCTTGCAGCTGCACAACTTCTTCTATGGACAGAGACGGTGTCCATTCTTCTTCTAACGACACTACGTCATTAGAACTGACCGTCGCTTCCACTTGCCAGGTTCTCCGTGATGGAGGCCCGGTTTTGCATGCTAGAGAATCGAGCTCCACACGCCGACGCCCAACCAGAGAACCTCCCTTCCCTGTTGCATGTCGGGGTGTCCAGGCTCTCTGAGAGAAATTCCTCTGGGGTGAGCTAAGCACCGTGTTGAACCCTGTTGTTGCCATGATCCGCCGCTCACTACAACATGAAAGAGACATGTCTACAGTGCTGCACCCCACCCCTACTACTCTTCATCTCCCAGTACTACCCAAAGAAGCCGTCACCTCTGCAAAACACGAAACCTTAGGTCAGGCACATCACAAGGTTCCTAATTGCGGCACTATCTTAATCGAAGCAGCTCATCCCAACGTTAGTCGTAGTTTGAAGCTGATTGCCAATTACGAATTCTTCAAGTGGAGTCAAAATCATCGACGCACATTGACCTAAATCGACACCAGAGAACTCCCACTCAAAACTGATGAGCAGAAGGAGGTCTACAAGCATGCCAATCATCGGTAGCAGCCAACATCCTAATCATCGTGTTTCAAAAATAACATTCACTGACGCCTTCAACTAATGTACCCTAATCAACTACTACGCGATTTACAAAATAGAGGCATCTCAAAATACTCTGAAAGATTCAATTTTAGAAATCTTTCCGAATTACAATGAAAGTACGAATTCAGCCATAGAAATTAACCACGCAACAGTTCCACTATCTTTCGCTTGATCACCGGATCTAAACCTCCACAAAACCCTAAAAAAAGGTTCGAATCCACGAATCTTTTAAAGTGATTGAGACTCAATCACGCACTCATATTCACCAGGTGAGCGAGTACCGCTTTACCATCACCCTCTCCGTTTCAACCTCAAGTCCAATCACAACGCAAAGCTATCAATGACGGAGCCTTGAAACAGCTACTAATCACAATTAACCATTCGTGCATGTACATCAAGAGCGCGCCGTGAAAATGGCCAATTTTCCAAAAATCTCCGCCCGCACGAGAAAGATTCACGGGATTGACTGGAGATTCAAATCAAGATAGTATGCACTTACAAGAAAGGAGTCCAGATTCGATTGATAATGCGGTGAGGCCCGCGGGGGCCGCAATTCCATGGAATCCGGAGCTGGAGTGACGAGCAGGATCTTCTCGGAAGAAGAATTGGTAGGGGGATTTTCGAGAAGATGGCTATGGCGTTGTCATGATTGCAAGGTTGCAATGCAAAGGCAAGTGCTGGACGTCGAGAGCGGGGCAGGGCGGGCCTCTCGTTGGTAGTGTAAAGAGGCTCACTCGATTCGGGAACGGATGCCGGGAACTCATGCCAAGGGCCTTGGATAAGGTGGGAACCATTGGAGTACAGTTGTTCGGGTTCCGTGTCTTTGCCTTCGCCGTATTTTATCGAAGGCTAAGATGCGTTGGATGCAAATATCCCAAAAGGCGCCATAAACTGATTTCATTTCTCAAATCACAAGCACCATTCACAGATCCTCACTGCGGCTGTAGATCATCATCATCGAAGAGCTCTGTCACTGCGACCACTCCACAAATGAAACCATTACGTCTGCTGTCATCTTTAGAACATGGGTCATTATTTGCTCATTCAACTAAGTTTGTACCTCATTCACAACCCTATTTGAGGCCGTTGTGAATCAAGTGTCCATTCAACCTATCATTGAATGCATGTGTGGAGGTCACAACACGAGTGGCGGGACTACTAAGCCTACCTCCTCAGAGTGGACACTATGCTAGTTTCTAGCTAGCCACTTCTAGATGGGGACTACTACCTCCTGAGAGTGGACAATATGCTAGTTTCTAGCTAGCCACTTCTAGATGGGAACTACTACCTCCTCAGTGTGGACACTATGCTCGTTTCTACCTAGCCACTTCTAGATGGGTATTAGCGAGTTGGGTATTTTTGAGGCACCATCTTGCCATTCTCTTATTGTTTCATGATTTTGTAAGCTTTTAGCTTATTTTAATAGCTTCAATTTAAGAAGTTTGGTTTGTGACATAATAAGGGGTTCTCTCACTTGACATTTGAGCTACTTAATTCCAAGCATACGTGGCCCTTGATGATATACAGGAAATGCAACTCATTGAATTGCATAGCAAATAAATTATTCAAAACAACCTATTCTACCCATGAGTGGCAAGGGAAATAGATTTCTCATCGCACCAATTTCAATAGGAATGTGTTAACTCTTCATTCAACAACTTAGGAATGAACAAACTCTTGATTGAACAAAGGTTACATATACTATATAGTTCATAATTGATTTGACCTTGTTCTTGAACAATTAGAAAGTCAATACCGTAAATATACAATTAAATTCATTAGATGGATTTATAACTATTTTATTATTATTATTAAACAAAGATCGCATGTACTAAATAGATCTTAATTGATTTGGTTGTGCTATTTAACATCTAAAAAGTCATTATTGTAAAAATTCAAGATTTCAAACTCATCAAATAATCGTTAGTGTTTGCTCTACCATTTTTTATAACCTCATGAATCTTCATTATGACTTTCTTTTCAATCTCAATTTGAGTATTTCAATCATAGAAAGTTAGATGCAAACAATGTTAACTTATGAGACTCTGATAAGACGACATTTGATACATTGATGACTTCTTAAATGTAAATCTCATTTGAATTGTGTAGGACAGATGAATAGGAATTCTATCTGATAAGGCAACCATCGATGCCAATAAATATTTAGGTTTTGTTAGCCCAAGAGAATATTTTAACACCAACAAAAGCTGACATTGTAATTAGGTGAAACATCGATTACATCATTTAGGATGTTGTGAATTGCCTCATTAACACTTGTGTAAGACAAATATTGATGAATCTTACAACAAAACCTAAATTTACAACTAATATGACCCCTACAAGTATACTAAATCAAGAAAAATTGAACTCCTTGCTTCCAAATCCGTACTTTGCAATGATCCCATATGTTGAAAGGGATGGTAACCTTTTGATTCACATTGCAATGAAAATTGCAACCTGGAGTTGCAACCTGGAGTTGCAAGTCAATGAGCTACTTGGATACTAGTGGATGTCACAATCACTATACTCGTAGTAGCGTTATTAGAATCCTCCTTTGACAAAACAAGGTGTCACTCGTCGATTCAATCCTGCATCAGTAAAGTTCATCAACTCAGAAGCTTGAAATGACAAGCTAATGATCTCCGCTGCTAATCAAGGTACAACTGCTATAACCCCCAGACATACTCAGGTGTAGGCTTAGGTATAATAGCTATTACCACCAGTGCGAGAGGGTTGAAAGTTCCTATCCAAAGGTTTTTACCCGCAAGAGCTACATTACATGATGCTTCCGTTAAATTAGCATATATTTTTAGTTGAAGTGGTGAGCTTACTTGTTATATGGAAAATGGAAAGGCTCATTCGCCATAGCCTCACTCCTGTTGCAATCTGAGCCCTGGTAAGTAAAGCTTCCTGCTCTGGAACACATAACATACACCAGATGGGGCTACCCTTGGTGTACAGGGACAGATTCAGGGTGGCATTTGCCTCGTGAGATGGTGAGCAAAGTCGCTGAGAGAATTACAAAAAAGCAAAGCACGATGCTGCTAATCTCAAACAATTTCTCTTCAGACCATGCCCAGCGAACGTAGACCACGTCATGCAAATGTGCATGCGCAAGCAAGCCTGCACTATGCAACCTCATGGCTATCACACCACCTTCTCGCAGCCTCGCCAAAATGGAGACGGAGAAATATGAGACAAGAAACAACACTAGAAGCCAACTCATGAAAGTGGACACAATGAACAGAATATAAATGATTGTGCAAACAATAACTCCAAGCATTGCTTCATTGTGATAATCTGCTGCAACCAACCCGACTTTTGACCCCTGTCGTTCCCGCAAGAAAGAATCTTGAAGATTCATGTCCCTGAGAATAATAGTATCGAGACCTTGGGAACTCCATGACAAGGACGAACACCTGCTCATGGAGTCAACTGCAAAACAGAAAATCGATAGACTAAGACATAATCCCACCAATGTACAAAGATATGATCTAATAGCTTTCACTGTCACGTAGACCCTAAGTTACCTACACATTTCATGAAATTCATCTTATTCATGATGAAACATGGCTCCACTTTGAGGCTCTCTCATTTCATGACTGAATCGACGTATCAGAAGAGCTGTAAAAAGTGTCTCTTCGAGTCGGAAGGTTATATAAGCGCTGCCACATGACCTAACTCTACCAGAGGAGATTTGATGAACTAATATACGGTAGTGCCTTAGCTGCCTGACTCTACCAGAGGACATGTTATTAAATACTATAGTACTCTAGCTACCTGACTCTACCAGAGGAAATGTAATTAACTACTGTAGTACCTGAGTTATTGTACTGTGCATTCGAGCAGGTTGACAGGTGACAGTGACGAATTAGTCGTTGATAAGAAGGCCTCACAGAGATTATTAACCTCACCAAAAACACACTCATCACAGAGCTACTCCAGCTGTAACGGCAAGGACCTTGAGTGTAATCTTGAATGCGTAAGTACAGCAAGAAGGAACAATAACAGCAACTGCTATTACTGTAACAGAATGTGATGAGAGTACCTGGCAGGCTGATACGTACCAGCTTCCTTGCCTTCAGCAACAATCAGTAAATCAATTACAATGGTAGTGCTTGAAACTCATATACAAATCTTATTGAAAGAAAACGACGTGTCCTTTTTGCAACTTTACAAGGTTGCCAATGTACACTCGAGCTTACGAAGTTGGTCGTGGCAAGACTAAGAAAGATCTTGGCAACTTTGAAGGAACTCCCATACGTTTCTACACTATAGTGCTCAGCTACGAACCTGCAATGGTCATAGACATGATGCACTCATCACTCTCATTCTCAGTTGGTTGTAGCAACACTGAGATAGATCTTGGCAACTCCCATAAGTTTGCACAATTCAGTACTCAGGTACGAACATGATGCATTCATTCTTTCTCAGCCTCTTTGTCAGCCTTCTCACTCTCAAATCGCCTAGCCACATCCTTCCAGTTCACGACGTTCCAGATGTTCTTCAGATAGTCCGGCCTGACGTTCTTGTACTGGTCACCACCAATACAAGCTTCTATATTAGGCTTGTGCTCAAAAGATGAGAAATTTCCATTATGTAAAAAGCCATAACACAAAGCACCTGATTGACTATTGGTGATTAGAAAACGAAAATCAGATGGATGCATAGGGTAGAATTGAACCTGCAGGTAATACGCATGTTCCCAAACATCAATTCCAAGTAGGGGTACGAGGCCCTTTGACGCCAGTATATCCTGAAAGTTTTCAATCAACTTTCAATTTTCTATTGAAACTAACAGAGTTTAAGTCTGCTTCAAAGTCCTGTACATGCTGATGTATCCATCCTTCCGACGATCAAGTATGCAATATAAAGCAGAGAGTTGAAACGAGTGAAATTCCCATCATTGAGTCAAGAGCTGAAAGACCACACACCTGGTTAGAGGTCGTCTCCACCGAAAGCCTGTGCAGTTCCTTGTTCAAACCCAGCCACTGCACCGTAAAGTAAACCAAAGCATCAAATTTACTGCGTGCAAGAATGCTTCTCATTGCTTGATTGACGATAAATCAGAAGTGGAAAGAGCGGATACACTGAGCACCAAAAGGTGCACATATTGACAATAGAAAGGGACAAATAGGTCAATAATGAACGTACCACCCAGCCAGATCCCTGAACACCAGCACCTGCTGCGTTCATCTTGGCAATCAAATTGTCCAAACTCCCCCACTGAGCATCAATAGCTTCTGCAAGGTGTCCTTCAGGAGGTGAGCCTCCTCCTTTCTGCAGAGCCACATGCCGAATCACATCTTTCCTCATCACGACAATTCGTAATATTGATCTCATAAGAAAACGCAATCAATCAGACATCAACTACTCCAAGTTCAAGTTAAGAGCAAGAGCGTACACTGGTAGGCGCGAGATTCTTCCAAAAGATGGAGTGGTTAACATGTCCTGGAAATAAAATCAAACATGACAGAGGCTTAGAGACAGGAAAGTATCACAGCAACTCCACAGAAGAGATAAGTCCGATCTGATCAAGTACCTCCGCCATTGAAATTGATAGCAGACTGCAGGCCGACAATAGCCGCCGGATTGTTGAATGATTCCAGCTGCTCCAGCGCCTTGTTAAAGTTAGTGATGTACGTTTGGTGGTGCTTCTGATGGTGCAGCTGCATGATATCGGCGCTGATGAAAGGCTCTAGCTCCCCGTAGTCGTAGTCCAAATCTGGCAACTTCTCAGCGTAAAGCGCGCCAGTGGCCATGGCCCTGCGCTGCGCCCACCCCCTCATCAAAGGTGCCGATTGCCGCGCTGTTCTCATCATCGTTGCCGCCATTTTGTATGGCTGTTCTTTGTCCTGGCTATCACAATACTACACAACAATGCCAGCACCAACATAAGGAGACTGCCAACAGAACCGACTGAAAAAAGAGACCAAACAAACCAGTATGGCAACCAGCCTATCAAAATATTAACAAATGCAACCCAGACTGCAACTTTAACTCTTTCGATAAGGTGTAAACAATGTGAGCATCTACGTTCTAGGATTAAATAAGGTATCACTTAGAGTACGTAACCAGTACCTCCTGAGCGAGGTGTTAAAACTAGATACCTCAACAGGTTAAAATAGCCAAACGTCGTCGATGTAACTTCAGGAGCACAGTCTCCTTCCGCTGAGCCTGCAGCATTCCGGTACTCAAAATTGATTACACTAGAACCCTGGTTACAAAAGAACCACTAGGCGCTTAAAAGCTTCCTGTGAATGACAACAAATCTCTACATAGTGAATTCGTCCAAATTACATCTCGCAGTGTGTTTGTCGCAAACAAGAATGTCAGACAAATGCACAGTCGTTCCAAAGCCACAACGATAGCTCATTGCTAACGGCCTCGACAAAGAACACATCAACAACCGAAATGGCGCCATTTTAGAATCACTACAGGCGTTACAAATTCTGTCGATCAGGTCCAGGTAATCAAACGCAAATCAATCACCTAACCCTAAAGTTTACACTCGAACTAAATAAGTCACAAAGTAAATAACTGTATAGGTCACAAACGTCACAACGCTAAATAAGTCACAACGCTCTGCGAAAATCTTAACAAATGTTTCAAATACAAGAAAAAATAGTAAGAGAACTCAACCAAAAATCCACTCGAAAACTAAACAGAAATCTAGTAAACAAGAAGATTCACCAGCGACATACACAAAAAACTATCTAAGAGCAAAAATCTTGCACCACAAAGTTCATATGCACATCTTTCTCACGATCTTCTTCACAAGAAAGAATGGCTCAGATTGTACCACTTACTAAATCATGAGATCAACTAACAAGATAAGAAATTCCTCAAACAGGCTAAAGAACTTGATTATCCTGAAACATTGAATCCACTAGAGCTGTTTGCATATCTAGATTCCGCTCGCGAGAAAAACAGGCGCAAATCTAAGCCACGATCAGAGAATCAATCCTCAGTAGAAAAACTTGCAGGAGCGACATAGCGGTACCGTTCAAAGACCTGAAATGGCAATAACAGGGATCTCTCGGGGTTCAAGCGTTCAAAAAATACTACAAAGCGATTGACGAGAGCTTACCGAGTCGATGCGAGAGCAGATCAGCGCGGGGGTTTGATGCTCCCTCTCCGACTGTCGACTTCAGTCTCTGCATCGGGCGGAGGGAATGCTGCTGCTGCATGCAGAGGTGCAGGCTCCACATTCATCCGCTTGGATAGAATCTGGCGATGCTGCATGGGCCACATTCATCCTCGCGGATGAAATCGATGGAACCGAGACTTCGTCGGGTTGTGGAAGCCGCTCGCGAAATGCCATTTTGAACTTCATGCCAGCCACGTTCTTTCTTTTGTATGTTTTCAGGAAAAAAGTGCCCACTTTCATGTCACGATCGTGTTGTCCTACTTTATTTATTCATTTTTATTTAGAAGTTTGGATGTGAATGACATTGAGGGAGATTGCATTATGGCACTTGAAATGAATTTCATAGAACCTCATTTTTTTAATGTTCTATTCTATGTTTTATTCTCAGAAATTCCTCTTCTAAAGTAAGGCAAGAATACTTGATATAGGATGTATTTTGATGTAATTGTATGATCTAGTACTCAACTTGTATATGTATATTACCCTCCAATGTCTCTTGTAACAGTTTTGTGAATTCTTAAACTAATATGATCCTCTTTCATTGTGGGAGAATTTTGTCAAATCTATTCTATTAAATGTTTTTGCATCATGGACCCTTCATGTGTATTTTAAATTTGAATGTCAAAAAATGAGAACTCTATTTTTGATGAATTGTATAACTTTATTTGCTTCCACTAGTAGAAATGTGACAGTTGGGGTTCTAGCTTAAGTGACGGAATGTCAAAGTTGACATTTTATTGACGGGTCTCTAAATTTTGGTGAGAACAGCAAATGTAAAGGCATTGTCTTATGCGATAGATTTGTCAAAAATGACTTTTTCCATTAGAAAATCTGCAAATTGTCACCTGAAAATAAGTAAAAACCAAAATGACAGAACTTTTTAATCATTTTGGACATCACCTTTTTGGATTTTTCTTCTAGTGTTCATTTCTCAAAAGTCAATTGAGAAATGTATGTGATGAATTTTTAAAATTTAATCGCACCAAAATATAAGAAATGTTATTGTTCGCACCCTTGGTATTACAAGATGCACACTATGTAGGTAAAATTCTCCTTCATGTGGTTGCATTGTAACATAACAATTTTCATTCATATACTGTATATTTAAGGCTAAGGAACCGATCCCATATAAAACTTTGAATATACATAGTTTAATAAGGTATCTTCACAAAGCTATAATAATGTAAAAGCCCAATATGTCTTTCTTATTAACAACTATTCTAAAATGAAGCAAAGCACCTACTACCACCAAGTTCCACCACCTTAGGGTACTATTAAGTTTCTATTTGGTTTGGCATTGTAAAAATCAACTTTCTAGTACTTCCTTGAGATATATCCTTCTCTGCAAAATTGGCTTAAATCTACCATTAGTTTAGTTCTGTAATCCACTTGTTTTTATTAAATTGCTTGTACACATTCCTTTTGGAATTGAGGTCAAGAGAATTTAGTTTGAATTGAATAAGATTTTGTACGCCACTTGGCACATAAGTTCCCGCATACACATTGTACGATCTCACAAAATCCGGTTAAGAATTTTAAAAAAAAATGCATACATAATATCTTCGATAATTCTTCCACGCAATTTTTTTAGGATATGTCTACATTTACCATACTCTACGAGAAAGTACTTGCATTTGTGAGAACTCTTTATTGTCTTCAAGCTTCTTTCAAATTTCCTAGTACTCTAAATTGCATGAAATCTCATACTTAACAATAGCCTTTTGCTTAAAAATTGAGCTCGATGGTTATGAAGTGAGCGACATGTCACTGTAAGAATATTCTTATATTTTATATCGAGTAAAAAGAAAATCACTATATTGGCCTCTGAAAAACAAAATAAACCTCATCAAATACCTCAATTCACTTGCTAAAATTTTAATTTGAATGAAAACAAAGCAAAGATTTTATACAAGCTAGGGTTTTAATATATATTAGAGGTATTTTTATATATGTAGTAAAATACTAAAAATACGAAGGTCCAATCTCTCAATTGGATTTTTATTACAAGAACTCTTCACATGCCTATTTTAAAGTCAAAAAATGACCATTGAATTTTAACCAAGCAAGTCCGAGGGGCTTGATTCCAACAGAATCTTCTTTGTAGCTCTCACTGTAATCGACTTTTCACTTATATTTTGATGTCAAACTGGTCACTATCTTATAATGCATTCAAAAAGTGAAATTTTACAATTCAAATCACAATTTGTATGTATGATTTTATGGTTTGAAAGGATTGTGGTAGGTAGGTTGGGGTTGTACATAACCTTGTAGGAGGTTGCAAGCTCATCATTGATTGGTTCAGTCATGGTGCCCAAGTTCAAAAAGTGCACTATTCATGATGCCCAAGTCCAAAAGATGCTGTGATCCAATTTTGGGCTGCCCGTTTTAGACCCCATGGGCGTTTAAGGGTTAAATTTGAGCACACTTCTATGTGGAAAATCAAATATTACTTCAATGAAACGCAAATCTCACAAGTAACATTTAAAGATCCTATGACGGCGAAAACATATAGACATATTCTTAACTCAAATAGGAAGGAGAAATTTAAAGTATTTTCAATATATATTAAAGGTGTGGAGAATCTTTAAGAAGTTTTATGGAGAATTACCCAAAGTGCCTATCATCACAATTTTGAGATTTAGGCAACAAGGGTGAGAGGGTTACTTGACAAACCACTTTGTCAAATCTTAATTTTCTTACTATGTAAATAGGTAATTATGTCTCTTCTTATGTTTGTTTCTTATGACTTATTATTTCATTATGTAGTAGATTGCACGTGGATTGAAAGGTCCCTTCCACCAACCCCTTGAACTTGAGTGAGAAATGACCATGGTGATTGACGGATGTATGTACATGATTTGCTAGTCTATAACTTTATTGGTTTTATCAATGATCATGATTGACTTTGTATGGTGAGAACAAGAATTAATAGAATTTGAGTGATAAATTTGCAGATTGAAATATTTGATTCACATGTGAGGATGGTAGTATTATATAGAAGATGGATTCCTGAGCCTGAGGACTGATTGTTTATGATATATCAATCATACATGGATATGGGTTATGTGACTGTTGTAAAAAGTTTGTGAGTGGGAGAAGTGAAGATTGAGAAAATCAATTGTGAGGAATACAAAGTAGATTCAAATATGTTATAATTGTAAATTCTCCATGGATGTAATGGGAGCATGCAATTGAATGAATCATACTATTGAGAGTTGTAGTAAGAAGGAGTTGTACAACAATGGAGAAATGAAGTGAAATAAATGCAACTGAGAGAGAAACTGAATTCATCAAGAAGAAATGCAATTTTTGTAACTGTGTCAGCAATAGGAAATTTATATGTGAATTTAAAAAGAAAGAGAATATAGAAAATTCCATGGGATCCAATTAGCAATCAATGGAGGAGAAGTTACAGAATTAGCAGATTGTTGAAGTGTCTATACCAATAGAAGAAAAGAATTGAGGTTACTATACCAGTGAAGTTGACTGGCAGTGATCAATGAATGAAAGTGCAATAGCTGAGGAGCAATGGCAGTACAAGCTATAGTCTGGTTGCTATATGGAGGTTTTCAATTGAGGCAGAAGAAGTAATAGCAGGAGATATCAATTGTATAGATTGTATTAAGATTGATAAGTATTCCCCTTATTGATTTAAGCATAACAAGATAAAAATATATATCCATAGGTGAGTGTTGAGAAATTCATTCTACTTTATTCACTCAATTGTGCATAAAAGTGAGATCAAATTCAGTTTTCAATAGAATTATCCAATTGATTCCCCATCCTAAAGTTTTAACTTCTACTATGACAATTTAATTATAATTTATCTATGGTAACTGTTTTGCGAAAGTAGTATTTATTTTAATAGATAAAAGATATTATTTATATATATTGATTCTTTTGTAAATAAGAACACTTTATTGTAAACAACATTTATAAGAGGAATTTTAAACTAGGATGATTGAAGTAGGTTAAAGCTTCAAAAATCCATGAGCAGATGGATAGAATTTCAACTTGTTATTGAATGATAAAACACTTAAATATAAACTTCAGTAGTCTCTAACTAAGGAAGAGTGTTAGAACATTAAAAAAAAAATATTGGTAAGTTGGAAAATCACTAGTAGAAAATGCCACTAATAGTGGTGGCCATAATGACTTATTCATAATAAAACAGATTGCTTGCTTTAAATATGTTTTAAATGACATGAAAAAATAATATTATATTTGTCTCTTGTATATAATATTATATCACTCATAACACAAAATAAAGTGATAACAATAACAACAAATGGTTGCTAAAAGAAATCAACACATCATCCGATCGCATCATGAACAATAATTGCTTCAATTTGCTCGTTATGATCTACCATTCCCGAAAAAAACATCTCTTTCGAAGACTAGAACCTCTCATCGTATGCATTTAGTGTCAGTCATTTTGAACTTTCAATTATCCCACTACAAAAAAATCCAAATTGTTGCTGAATCGAGCGTCCACCTTCATGAAATTCTTTGATCAGCACAATTCATCAGAGGATTGTTGATAATGACGGGTAATTGGAATACATACATTTCAAGTGAGAAATACATTTTGGTCCAAGTTGCTTGTAGATTAGCAAAAATTGAACATGCGAGTGAATTTAAGATTGTAAAGATACATTCCTTTTGAAACAATTCTCTGAAATTATCTTATATGATTCAATGTAAATATTCTCTTTTACTTTAGAAGGTCTACAGTTTTTTAATTTGGCCAAATGAGCGGGCGTGATAAAATACGTTCCTTCACAACATTGTTATCATAATTGAAGAAGAATTTGCATAATCAAGATCTTCTATTTATTTTCAATAGAAATGCATCAAAATTAAAACAACACAATTGCACAACAAGTTGCACTTGTAATTAGAAATCAAATTGCAATCAATTTTTTACGGGACCTTCAGACCTCACCTACGCTCCCAATGTCCCAATGTCGGGAACGCCCGCGTGATCTCGAAGACCTCGAAGACCGTCGGTGATTTAGGGTTTCTTTCATCAAAAACCGGATTTCCACTTCGAATGTGTGATGCCTACAGATTGTGATTAATACGCTGATTCTAAGCAAGTATCATTCGGGACGCTTCTTTTTCCGTACAGTTGCAATCTAGCTACAAAATATCGATCGAGAGTAATCGCAAGTATTGCATTAGTGGCCGAGGAGGAGTGAAGATGATCGTGACAAGAAAGAATTACAATCTGCTCTTCGGGCTATGGTTCATAATCTCAAGCGTAATTAAACATCATTGCGTCAACTATGTTGTTTACACATCCTACTGAGCCTTGCTAGCCTGCTGCAGCTGCTGCCTGCTGCCTGCTCTTTCGGTTACACTTCCTGCCGGCCGTCAGCCATAAAAGTTAATCTGAGTTTTCACTATTTTCACCAGAAAAGTTAATCTCAGTTTTTAGTTTTCTTGGAATCTTCCGCAGCCTGTTGGGTCTGCCTGCACGACCTCGACCTCCCACGACCTCAGCGACCTGCCAACCACCTATTTTGGAGTCTCATTTCCAAAATGAGAATAGAAAATTTCAGCAGACTCAACAGGATGTGTAAACAACACACGTCGAGGAAGATAGGCCATGGCTCCTTATTATAAACATGATACATCTGCTACTTCAGATAACGTACATCTGTGATGTAGTGATTCCTGATTTTCTTAATTTACCACGTGATTGTCAATCTTGAATTTCTAATTGTCAAAGAATTTCGAACGAGGAAGTCCCCGATTGGCATTTGAGAGCTCATTAAGTAAACCGGAGTGAGGATTTTGAAGACGTTGCCTTATGCTTTTAAAAATTATTCATAATACAAGTCACTTTACCTTACGTTTCTACTAGTGTAGTAAGCAATATTAAAGCCCTAATTACTAGTCAGAAGACGCTGCCTTATCCTTTTAAAAATTAATCATAATACAAGTCACTTTACCTTACGTTTCTACTACACTAAATAGGTAGATTAGTGTTATATACACTAATTTATATGAACATGCTATAAGTTTTTACTGTCGATCAATATTTTTACCCTCTACATCCGTCAAGATGGGGATCCTTCTAGAGTATTAGAATCAATACTCTTGGTAATTTTTTTCTATCAAAAGTAAAAACTTACAACATTTTCAAATCTTATAAAAATCTAACACTAATGTACCTATTTAGTGTAGTGTACTAAGCAATATTAAAGCCCTAATTACTAATAGAAACTTGAGGAAAAATGACGTTCACTGAAAGTAATCTTGATGTTATTACAAAACATAATTCAAATGAGCCCACTTTTGTAATTATAAACAAGTCATTTCCGGGCAAGGACAACAAAAGTCAGTTAAATAGTTCAGAAAATCACGAGTGACTGCTCAAGATACAATTTCAACTTAGTTGTTATCAAAGAATAATTTACTCAAAATTAGTGGGAGCTGGCCCAGTCAACCCTCAAACCAGATGGTTAAATGAGCTTTTACTGTAAATGGGTGGTCGCTTTACGAGGAGCCTACTACACTAATAACTGCAGCTCATCAGCGCCGCGAATGGTGAAAGCGGAGGAGGGAATCAAATGGGGGACCGAGTTGATTGACTGCGGGCTGGCGGGGCTCAGTAGAGACCAATGAGTGACCACGTCAGTGAGGAGTCCTCCAGTGTCGTCGGTGATGCGTTCTCCGCGCACCCAGTAAAGCCAAAGCAAAGCCACTCGGGGACCCACACGGACGCATTGCAGGCATTTGCCGCATTGAAAGGTGACAGATGATGCGCACTCGCAGGTCAATCCGTGAACGCGACTCATCAGCCACGGAGCCAGCAAGGCCGAATTTACTGATGTTTTCCTGGCCTATCCTGCTCTCGCTTCGCAAAGCCGCTCTTTCTTTGCGCCTCCTCCACGGAACCTACGATTGCGCCTCATCGTTCACTCTCAGCCTCTGCCTTGCCCTCACTCAGAGTCTGCTCTCTCCTCGCTTCTCACTGCTCTCCCCCTCCCTCAATTCAAACCGCTCGCTCTTTACGTCGTCTGCGCTTGCTGGGTCCTCCTCCACCCTCGGATTCCGAGTCCACACTCGAAGCTTAGTAGCATCTCACACAGGGAATGTGCTCAGAGTTTGGTCACTTTTGTAGCAGCTAGTGTCCTTGACGAGCTACTCGTAAGTTCTCTCGCCGACGTGTCTGTCCACTTTGCTTTGGACGCCTTGTAAGCAGTAGTAATACCACCGAAGGCTTGAGTGAATTCTCTTTCTTTGAAGCTCTCTGTGGGATGTGTGTTGCTTTGTTTGCGGTTCAGGCAGTAGTACTACTACTGAAGTTTGTATTGAATTCTCTAGCTCTGAAGCTCTGTGTGTCGCGATAATACTGAAGGTTAATTTCGTTATTCTAGTTTCTTTTGCTCGCCGAACAATTGAGAGGGTGAGTTGGAACTGCCATGATTGCTACTACCGCATATCTGCTGAGACGAAGTTTTACAACTGGAGATAATTTATTGCAGTGAGAAGGGATAAGCATGGGCGAGTATTGCAGTTGCTGAGCTGTGTTTAGAGTAATGAGTGCGTGAAAATGCGGTTGCTGGTTCAGATAGTGCCAACAAGCGTTAGGTTGGAGATGACAGGGCAGGGAATTCACCTTTTGGATAATGTTGCAGTGATGAGAGAAAAGAGAGGACTTTTGGATTGTAGTAGCGGAATTGATGAGGAAGCAACAACTTTTTGGGTGGCGGAGTGCTACAGTTGCAGAAATTGACCAGACAGTCTATCGGAATGATTCCCGGACAATGACCCTAAAATGGAAGTTGATCCATAATTAGACACTAATTGATGAACAGGAAAGTAGTGGCTGTAAGAACGGCTACGCTTGGGAATCTTCAGTTGCGGTTCAAGTGTGAATCGCGTAGAGTCCGAATGTTGCGAATTACTAATCCTTGGAATGTGCAGGAATCGCGATGGTCAGTGCCAGAGGATGCTTACGTGACGGAGTTCTCGTGAAGTGAAGAAGAAGTGAGAGCGAGTGAAGAAAGATTGAGAAGATGTTGGAGCCTTCGACGAGCTTCGGCTCGCAGATGGGCAGGAGACCCGGTGCGAAAACGAACAGGGGCTCGCTGGAAGTGTTTGGTGGCGCTCCGCGCACGATGCAAGTGGGAGTTTATGGCGGACCTGTTGTTGTTGAGCAGGATGAGCCACCCGGAGTTGGCTCACTGAAGGGTGCCAAAATTGATTCACCGGCTGCTAAGAAACTGACCCAGAGCAGCCGCAAGCTCGCAGAGATTGAGAAATCATTCACGGAGCGCGCGCTCGTGGTGGAAGGGTTGATGAAGCCCCGCGCCGCGCCGGGCACTGGCGAGCTTCCGCAAGACGTGATGGCGGAGCGGGCCAAGCAGTGGGGGCTCGTACTATCCGAGCAAGGAGCGCCGGGGCAGCCGCAGCGTGTGACGACGCGGCGGTCAGAATCTGCATCGCGCCCACGCATGGACTCCGGCTACCGCCGCTACTCGGAGGAATTTAAGAAGTCGGAGTACATCCCCCGTCCGATGTCGATATCGAAGCGAAGCTCGACCGACTCGTCAAAATCATCCCAGCCGCCGGTGCGGGTGTCTGCCGAGCTTCTTGACGTGCTGTCGTCGTTCAAGCAAACATTTGTGGTGTCCGATGCGACGCTCCCGGATTGTCCCATTGTGTACGCGAGCGCTGGGTTCTTTACCATGACTGGGTATGGACCCAAGGAAATCATTGGCCACAACTGCCGCTTCCTGCAGGGGCCGGAAACCGACCCCGCGGACGTGGAGAAGATCCGACAGGCCGTGAAGTTAGGCAAGAACTTTTGTGGTCGCCTGCTCAACTACCGCAAGGACGGTTCTACATTTTGGAACCTGCTCACCATCACGCCCATCAAGGACGAAAATGACAAAGTCATCAAATTTATCGGGTAAGTACGGGCATGTCTATGAACGCCGCGCGCGCGCCGCGCCATTGACCCCACCGTCACTGATTCGTTTTGTACTGACCTATTGTTTGTTATTCCACCAGAATGCAGGTGGAAGTAAGCAAGTACACGGAGGGTGCCAAGGAGAAAGCTCGCCGACCCAACGGCCTGCCAGAATCGCTCATTCGTTACGATGGTATGTTACGATTCTCCTCCTAGAAATTCATTTCGTCGCTTTCACTCCACTCCATCATTTCAAGCATTGGCCATGCCTGAAGGATTCTTTGCACCTATCGAAGGAAGACACTAAGGTCCTGATTACAATCTTTTTGATGGAATGTGGCAGCGCGGCAGAAAGACAAGGCAACAGAGTCAGTGACGGAGCTCGTGGGCGCGTTCAAAACGAAGCCGCCGCCGACGCCAGCATTGCAATCGATCAAAGGTAATGGCACAATAGTGTCGCCTATTCCACTTCAAGCGCCCATGCCCGCAGAGCATCGCGGCACCACTCCGAACGCACGCAGTCGATTCTCCATTGAGGCCTTCCAGACCCCTGTAAATCAGACTCTCAAGCTCTCAGGCATCCAGGAGCATGGCCCCGGTCGCAGCACGCGCACCTCCGGATTCCTGTCCCTCCTCGGGTACACGCCCACTCACTCAAACTCAAATTTCCGCAGCTGATCCACAGGAGCTCATGCTTGAGCTCAATTGTGCAGGTTGGGGAAGTCGCAGCGGAGACGGCAGTCGGAGGCGATGACTGACTTCGACTTGGACTTATCAGCTGAGCGACCTCTGAGCCAAGACGATTTTGATCGCACTTTGGGTATTCGACGAGGAATCGATCTCGCCACGACACTGGAGCGAATTGAGAAGAATTTCGTCATCACGGACCCGCGCCTTCCTGACAATCCCATTGTAAGCTCCTAACCATAAGACTGTGCACGGAACTAGTACAAGATCATGATTTCTAACAATTCATGCTTGTTTGTTCAGATCTTCGCATCGGATGAGTTTTTGGAGCTGACAGAGTACACTCGTGAGGAGATTCTCGGTCGCAATTGCAGGTCCTTACCTACCCACTATGCTGCATTCAAAGCTAGACTATTCGATTGTCGCGATCTGACTCGTTTTAATGGCCAGGTTTTTGCAAGGACCAGGGACAGACCAAAACACGGTGCAGCTTATTCGAGATGCAATCAAAGAGAATAGAGACATTACAGTGCAGTTGCTGAATTACACGAAGAGCGGTACGTGAATCTCCCACCCAATTTCGCACGATGTCAGATGAGAAGCGAAGCTGATTAAGTATGTTACTATTGCAGGGAAGCCATTCTGGAACCTCTTTCACCTGCAGGCAATGCGGGACCAGAGGGTGAGTTTATAACCGCTATGAAAACACGAATACTCACAAGTACTGCACTGCTCTAGGTTCGATGACGACCATTGCTGACTATGTTGAGTGTTTCAGGGCGAGTTGCAATACTTCATCGGAGTGCAACTAGACGGCAGTGAGTATGTGGAGCCCGCGCGTCATCGATTGTCAGACAATACCGAGAAAGAAAGCGCAAAGATAGTGCGAGAGACGGCACGAAATATCGATACCGCCGTTCGCGAGCTTCCGGACGCCAACACGGTGCGTTCACAACTTGCAATTAACTCCTCAGTTGCTGGTAAAACTTAATGATGCATCTTGACATACAGCGAATTGGGGTTCTGATCGGAAAATACTCGCATTGCCATGTGCAGAGAGCGGAAGATTTGTGGGCGAGTCACTCAAAGTTCGTTAATCCGAAGCCACACATGGGCCATAGTCGAGCATGGGAAGCCATTCTGAAGGTATCATTCTTCTTGAGATGGTCGCCGTCAATCGCTATTCTTGGTTCGATGATCTGACTAGGGATGACCTTGTAGGCTCGAAGCGGAGGAAGGAAGCTGGGGTTAAAGAACTTCAAGCCAATCAAGCCGCTGGGGTGCGGCGACACGGGAAGCGTCCATCTGGTGTCGCTCCGGGGTACGGATCAGGTGTACGCCATGAAGGCAATGGACAAGACGGTGATGCTGGATCGCAACAAGGTGCACCGCGCGTGTGCGGAGCGGCACATCCTGGACCTCTTGGACCACCCATTTCTTCCCACTCTCTACGCCTCCTTCCAGGTGAGCACTCGCCATGATTCCTGATCTCTCCGTAACCACATATCGATCCGAGCCAGAGCCTGATGGTCTCGTGATGTGCAGACCGCGACGCATGTTTGCTTGATCACGGACTTCTGTGCGGGTGGTGAGCTTTTCTTGGTGCTCGAGAGACAACCCCTCAAACGCTTCCGCGAAGACTCCGCCAAGTATGGCTAGTTCCCATTCCCTGTCCCGCAATTTCTGCTCTTCTTGGAGACTGTGGGTACTGAACTTAATCTTGGCATGGCAGATTCTTCGCTGCAGAAGTGGTGCTTGCATTGGAGTACCTGCATTGTAAAGGGGTGGTCTACAGAGACTTGAAACCTGAAAACATTCTGGTCACAGAGAGTGGACATGTGCAACTGACTGATTTCGACTTGTCATTCCTGAGCACACCTCGCGTGCAGGTTTGGAACGAGACCACTTTAATCATGCATTTTCTATCAACTTCTTTCGAGTGTGTGAAGGGAAACTATCCTACTTCTGTCGCCAGTGAGCATGTCTTGTAAAATCGACTCTTTGCATGCAATTGCTCTTTGCTGTTTCTGAAAGCCAGCGGTTTCATGTGATGCAGTTGATTCCTCCTCCGAAGCCGATGAAGAAAGTGAAGAAATCGAAAAACGTGCTTCGCCCCGTTTTATGCGTTGAGCCTGTGACCCCGTCCAACTCTTTCGTGGGTACTGAAGAATACATTGCCCCTGTAAGAACGCCATCCACGTTTCATTATTCTCAACCAACACAACCGAACTCGGTTTTATCTGAATCTCATCATTGCTTGCTTGCTTTTCAGGAGATCATCTCGGGTCAAGGGCATAGCAGCGCTGTCGATTGGTGGGCCTTAGGTGAGACTTCACCTTCTGCAAATATCGAAGCAATGAATCGGTCCATCAGTGTTTTGTACGATTCTGAGAAGCGGGCGTTTTTTTGCAGGCATTCTGCTGTACGAGATGCTATTTGGGCGCACCCCATTCAGAGGAAAGAACCGACAGAAAACGTTTGCCAACGTCTTGGAGAAGGAGCTCTACTTTCCATCCAACATTACGGTAAGCTTCCGAATGGCCAACTCCATCGAAACGGCAATGAATCGAGTTTTATTTTGACATACCAAAATCGTCATTTAACCACAAAATTCACTTAGGTGACAAATTTAGTTATGGTGGGTTATTTCGAATGCCAAGCCCACACATTAAACAGTGGAGTTCTTTCATAGAGTTTATCATGATGTGAGATTGGTCTCATTATGTGATCGAATCGCAGGTGAGTACGGAGGTGAAGATGTTGATACGGGACCTTCTAATCAGAGATCCGGCGAAGAGGCTGGGATCAAAGTGTGGTGCACATGAAATCAAAACCCATCCATTTTTCCGAGACATCAAATGGGCCCTTGTCCGCAGAATGGTATGCACTGTGCTTCCCTTTCTCTACGATCACAGCATTAAGCTTCAGAAGCCACTTCTACAGGATGTCTGTTGATGTTGGTCACTATCTGATCAAATATCTCAATGAGCTTTGTTGTAATACAATCTGATCGTTCTGTAACAGACGCCTCCTCCGCTCGATGCCCCGCTGAATATCACGTCGAAGTTGACAGAGCCAGACGACAAGGGTGCCGAGCTTGAGTGGGACGATTTTGAGGCTGCGTCCACTTTCAGTGATACTTTCTAAACATGGTAATGTATCGTAATTCCTCCCCGATTGTAACAATTGCCCTTGCTTACAAGTAAAACCCCATTATCTGACAATCTGCGGTCGTATGTGAACTGCAGATTATTGAAGGTTGCATTGCTTTGAACTCTTTTTCCATTATTGCGTAGACTCCGAAGCACTAGCCAGTTCCTTTCATTGCCTCATGCCTGTTGTCGAGCTGCTACCGAAACAATCAGGTAAGCATTTTCAACAGCAGTTGCAATTGTAGGATCCATGAAAATGCTTGAAAGAGAAGTCAAGTTTGCTGTCCAACATAACAACATTCATTACAAAAAATCATGCACTTAATGATCAGTTTCTGGTCTTTAACAACGTTAGCATTTTCAATTGCAATGGACAGTCATAAGAGCCATGTTTTAAATAGTACTGATTGATACGAATGTTTTGCGGAGTTAAGGAGAGTGGCACTGACATGGTGAGAACGTTGGATGACAGGAGGATTACGTGATGATATAAGGAATACCCAAGTTGTATGATAAATGAATAAGAGTGCCCATAATACGAGGGCATGGCATTTACGGTCCGTTCCTGTTTTTTGCACTTAGCGTCGAGAGTGAGTTCTGATCCTGGTAGAGCAGGTGTTCCATAGGGAACGTGATTTGTATCGTAGACAGACAGACAGACAGACATTGAGACTCTCAACATTTTCAGGTTGTGTGATAGTAGGTCATATGATATGCTTTGACCTTCAGGTAGGTAGACAGACCATCATGTGAATTTATTAGGTGGAAGGAGTAGCGAATAACCTCTTTTCTTATGAGGCTTGTGCAGCTCTTGAGATTATAATGACTTGAGCAAAGCAGATGGTTGCATTTTGCTTGAATTTGAGGTTATTTGATGGCTATATTTTAGGACCTTTTTGGTATGAAATACCAGTTGTGGACTCAAATGATAAGGCAGGCACACTCAAAGATTGTGTACCGTTTAAGAAGTGTGCCAAGTTGGACCTGTTGAATAAACTATCGAATGATGAACAGGGTAACAATGTTCGAAGACATAGACGAAGTACTTCCACCTATTTGAGGCAGGTGTGAGTAGAGTGTTTGTTTGACCTCTCCTTGGATGTATGTCCAAATGTCATCACGCTAAATGGGGGATGCATAGGACCATTTTATTGTTAAGTATAGAGTACCATAAAATAGATAAGAAAGATAGCTAGGGACAAAAGTCAAGTGCTTGGAGATGTCATTTACAAAACATTATATGCACAATTCCCATGACTATTTTTGATTCAGATTCTCCAATCCCAGTTTTGAACAAGTTTCTTTGGTTGTGGAGGGCATGATCATCAACATGAATAAAAGTGGTCATGTTGTTTAGTATGAATGAGAGAAATCTTTTCGCAGAGATAAGAGTAAAACTGATGTCAAAATTGGATTCCCGAGGTTCACATCACCCCGAACTAAACACAAAGTCACGTTCTCTCACAAAAAAATGTTCATAAATGTCGAATACTAAAGATGAATATCTAAACCACCTCCAGGGGGCGTGTGGTAGATATATTTACAATTACATGCCCCCAAATCACGAAACTCCAAGTTTCACGATACCCCAAGTAAGGTTCCTTCGTGCCAATCTTTTAGCTCCGAAAATGCGAGTCAGTCAGCCCACACGGTGATAGTTTCCTGATGAATCGTTCAACCGTCTGTAAGGGTCCTTCCACACTCGATCCTCCTTCACCGCTGCATTCCATCGTTTCAAAAATGCTACCATCTCACTCCGACTCTTTCGCCGAACCTGGAGCCACCGACACCAATCAAGCTTACAAATTGGGTACGATAACAATCATAACCTGTTGCAAAAAAACTGCAAAATCTAAACCAGGTCCAGCAAGAATACCTCACGACGCATGTTTTTTGGCTTCTGTCAACACAACCAAGCAACGAGGAGTTAAGAAATCATCAAAACTCAACAGCATCTAAAACGCATCGTCTTATGAGTTGGAACATCACCCACTGTCGGTATTCTGTGCATAAAGCAATAAAATCGTTTTCAATCCTGTATCTGCAAGAGCATGTAGTTTATAATTGTCGGCAGAAGGATTTTTTTTGGCACTAACCATATTGGCACCGGAGCGAACTGGTTTCTCGCCGTTTGAAATTATAATTTCAGCACTCTCAGGTTCAAGCGACTGAAATAGCACAGAACATTCATGTCAAAACAAGAGAGTACGGTCGTCACTTCTGATTCTAAAGATGCAGAAGTACAGTACTCATTGCAATTTTGCTGCAAGAAATCGAGAGAAGAGTGGCGGACACCTACTTTATTGATACGAGGACCTCCAAGAGACGGAATGCCTTTATGAAGCACGTATTCACTGTCAATAACCCCCACTTTCTCACTGCGATCGCCCTGGTGAAAAGTAGCACTGAATGAATAAGTACATAGCCAAATTGAGCATGTAACTCTCTCTTACTACAGACAGATGGCTACATAGAGATCGATAGATATGTATGTATATTCGCAGGTTAGCACCACTAATCGGCGTGGTTTTGCATACAGACCTGTGCACAGTAGCCGATTTTGAAGTCGACACCCCACCCATGAACCAGATCATTCTGCGAACCCCATGAAGCTTGTGCATTAACAGAAAGTCTGCTGCCATAACTATAAAGGATAATGGATAAAGGATGGCAAAATCATGAACTTAATTAAAAGGGCAATTTTGTTTAAGCAGATTGTTCGCACTTGGATCATGTGCCAAACGCAACGCCAAGCGGCTCTTGTGAAAACCGGTGCCATCACCTCAACGTACCTGCTTACAATTCCCTTTCATGTCAATCTGTTTGGCCTTGATAATAAAGTAAAGAAAAGCACAAGCAAAACTCTGTCTGGATATGGGAGTTATAAGACAGGTGGTGCTTACCCGGTGCAGGGAGGACCATTGCTTTCCTCAGTGCAGATCATTCCTCCATGGTTTCTCAAAATTTTCCTGCACGCACAGGCTACCATCAACGAAAAGCTACCACATCATGACAAAAAGAAAATGACTAAAAGTTTGACAATTGGTAGTCATTGTACTATCATATTATGATAGATAAATGTGACATGTGACTACAAACTCTCGTCACATGATTGTAAGATGACTAACAATATTCATGTGTTTAGTCGTTTACTCTTAATAGTTTTGAACAATACAAATACATACTTAGATCTTGTTTTTTAACTTGTACAGTACAGTGATCAAGGTTAGAGTAGGACGTACTTGTGAGCTTGTTTTGAAGCTTGTCGTCGAGTAAGTGCATGGTGAATGTCGGCAGACCTCGAATCAAGAGCAGGCTGAGAAATCTCAAATCCCTCTGCCTCCATAATCTCCAAGTACCTGCAACAAATTGGTCAGTTCATATAATTATAAATAACCAACCTTGCCTCCTTACTCCTTCGCTCCGTTAGAAAATCTTCTGACAGGACAGAACTTGTACTTTATATACTTAGAGTAAGACAAAATGTAATTGTTGTAAAACACCTTGATGGGTAAATGTTATTTACGTCTTGACACTTTGTCCTGCTGCATGATAAGGAATCAAACACCAAATTGTCTTCCAGAAGAAAAATCATAACCATTGAAGGTGATCTTACTTTTCAGCATGAAAATGCTCAACTCCCAAGTCTTCATCCCACAAGAAGATGTAGTTGTATTGAACAAGAATGTCTGGGTGCATGAATCGCTTCGCAAACCACCTGATACACCACAACACAAGCATTAGCATCATCAAGATCGATCGAAGAAAGTGCCAAATTCTTCTATTTACAGAGATAAAAGAAACGTGCACCATTTTGTTTGATGTAATCCGGCAATGTGGATAGACTGATTGCTCCAAGGTAGATCATGCCACTCATCAACTGCACCGTCGTAGTGGAACAGCATGATTGTGAAGTTGTGCAACGGAAACTGAAACCCACGAAACCAGTGATTTAGCTTTTTCATCCGAAAAGAACTGGACTGACTCATTTTTAGAAAAAAGGAAAATGGATGGAAAGCAGAATCGAAAGGGATACGCACTTTTGATACAATGTCATCGACGACTTTCTTCTGCTTGATGCCTACCGCCATCGCCAGCAGATTCTTCGTCATTGCTTCCTCAACCTGGAATCCAAGATTAGATGTGTAAGAAGAAACCACGTAATTGCGCCTGCCGACAGATTCACATTTTCAAATCATGTACTGTCAACAGAATCCTGTGAACGAGGATACCACTTTGTTAACAAAAATGGGTGTTTTCACTGTTTATTCGATCTACGATGTAAATGAAGATGGTTTCTGTTACAACAGACTTCCTGAAATATCAACACCGTGATACTTTGTCCTTCAAGAGATAAGTGCACGAAGGTGATCTTGTTGTATCATATTACTCAACTTTCAATATGAGGGTCACTTTACACTGTGGACCATGAAGATTGACCACGGCCTTTTAAAATCTGTGATTGGAGAGTAAAGTGCTCTTGGTCCCAATTTGGCTTTACACTACTTTAAAAAAAAAGGAGAATCACCACTAATTTTGAGGTTCCTAAAAGTATACTATTTTTTCCAGGGTGGATAATGTCTTCATGGTCTCCTTGATTATAGTTGAATCCAAGCAAATGCCTCAACTCAACTACAATCATGAAGCTCAAAAATCATTGATTGACTGACTGATTCAATTATTTGAAGGAGGAAAAAGGGGAGGGTAAATGATGAGGATTAATATTAGAAAATTGAGCTTAAACTAATCTTGGTCTAAATTCACTTTACAGTACAAGAGTGACCATGCCACTCAAATATCCATTTTCGATTTATCATGTTCACAGCTCTTGGCTAAGAGCCATGACCATGAAAATGATTTTAACTTTCTTGGTCGTGGCTCTTGATCCATAGTGTAAAGAGAACCTATTTCTAGCCTTCTATAAAGAGTCGAATTTTGATCGGAGGTTTTATCTACCGTAGTCTGTTCTCCCGACCCCAATGAGCGAGTCTGCAAGTCACTAGTCTCCTGAACGATTCCTCTTGGCAAGCCTTCGGTACCACCTCTGCTACAATGTCTCACAGTCGAGTAACAAGGTTCATTCTCCTGTAAAAAGAATAAACAAATCGGTATGCAATCACAGCAAGAATGGAAACAACTCGATAAAGAATGGCAATTCCACTTACGTTTCCTTGTCGGTATCCTGACAGTCTCGGCAGAAAAGAGCTCTGCAGCAACAAAACCACCAAGTCTTTGGATCAAATCACACTTTTCTCAAATATGTGTCATGTGTTGCTTCGATGCTTTCTTTATTCATTAATCCTGCATTAGGGGTTGAAAACTACCTTGAAATTGTGCTCATTGGCGAGCATGCCACTGAAGACGAACGTAATTCCGACCAAAAGTGCAGTCAAGTAGGTCAGTCTCGTCTGTCGTAAGAGTCTCCTCAATCGACTGTTGATAGTCGGACTCTTGCCGGAGAGCTGCAATCACATCACAATCTCAAGACTGCTTTACACTTGATACAGTTATTCGTGCTTTACACTTAATCATATGATTCGAGATTGACAAGATGAAGAAACTCTACACAATTTTTTCCTTAAGGGGACTGTAATACTTGGAAAAGTGGGGTATTATTACTCACCGAGTCTGAGCACTGACAAACTGCAGGCTCCTGCTTCAGCCATGTCCGAAGCCCTAACATTGCTCCCGATCACCGAACTCTCTCACTTGCTCATCTCCAGCTTAACCTAGAAATCTGCCACTACTAAACTTCCTAATCTCGCAGCTCAGTAAGCATCAAGATCCCGCCTCCCCTGTTCTGTTCCTCATTCCAGCTCAGAGACCTTTCATATCCCAAGTACACATACTCACTGTCAGCTCCCACAAAACACAAGAATCGAAACAAGAAGCTCACAAAACGGAACAAGAAGCTTGCAATCACCGCTAACGAGCTGATTTCTCGATACATGGAGTCACCTTTGTCAACACTCCACCTGCAGAAAAGAAAGGAAAAATGGCCTACGAGCGTCAATGAGACTCCACTTAACTCACCGTCACCGTCACTTCAGTACGTTCTGTCAGGCAGGATCGGAGCACTCAACTGATTCAGCTCAGGCATGTATCACTGACAGACTGAAAGCAGAGCTCACAAATGCAAGTTCACGAATGGTGGAGTGTAAATTTAGTATTAAAAACACGAGGTTGCATGGGCATTGAAAGATGCATGTAGGGTGTATGAGAGCTCAGAAATAGGAATGTCTTATCGAAAGTGGAAGGAAGATTTTGGGGTCTGTCGTCATTTCGAGGAAGCCGCGCGCGGTGCCATTACTTTCCCTCCGCGCTTATTCAGCTTTTTGTCGTTGCCTGTCAAGTTGGTCAATTCTGCATGGGACATTGATGCCACTGCTCTGAATGTGACTTTGTATTGAAATGTGCCCCTGCTCCGAATGTGACTTTGTATTGAAATGTGCCACTGTTCTGAATGTGACTTTGTATTGAAATGTGGGTACACTCATGTGTAGATGTTGCGTTTTCCTACTTTACAATAATGTACTGAAAGTGGACATTTTGCATGATGATGACTTGTTTTGTACGAGGATGGTGTGGGAAATTGATTGCTTAACCCTTAAGCGCCCACAGTGTCGTTTTTCGACATTCTGGATGTGAGGCTCCGTCTTTGGTGCACAACCCCGCTTTCATCCCATTGATTTTTCATCCGCCGTTTTTTTTTGCTCAACTCCTCGGTGGGTTTACTCTACTCCCTCCTTGGATAAATAGTAAAAACCTTGATCCTCAATTTGTGAGAGTGGACAAAAGAGATTTTTCATGAAAGTTTTGGTGGTGTGATCTTCACCCCTTTTTTGCATGGATCTTCAAATCCATACCTCCAAATGGCATGCAACTTGGTGGTCATACTAATTGCCATGCTCCAAAGAAGATCTTACGGTTGGATTTTCCATTTTCATCTTTTATTTGTTTTTACGCAGTTTTGAAAAAATCAGCATTATTACCAATTGTTAGGAGCTTTACCCCCCCTTGGGCGTTTAGGGGTTAAGGTGAAAAGTTGTGGGATTGATGTAGATTGATAAATATATTGATTGAATAATAATAAAATTAACGATGATGATGTGGATGAGTGAGATGTTAGTTCTTGTTTTTGGTTTGGTATAACTTCACTATCACATGTGTGTAGCTTTTTATGGTGGGTTTCTGAGGACAGATATTAATTGGATTGATCTATATAGACAAAGTAAAGCGTGGGATGGAATATTTATAAATGAGTTGCCATATTTTCAAAATAATTGTGAACCCGCAAAACGGTTCACTTTAGCGGGAATACATTCCCCGCAAGGTTTAGCACGTAATTGTCAGGTTTTCATGGTTTAATTAGACTTTTTAGCCCATTTCATGGATTCATGGAATACCCGTGGTCTCAAATGAGGTTTTGGCACAAGCGGGCCGTTCTTGCTCTAATTTATACCAAATTAATATTTTTGATGAACGCCAATATATTAAATGGCGAGTTTTTAGTATGTTTTAGCGACTACGTATTCCTAAGTAGGGGTCGGGTTGCCCCATCTTGCCCTTACCTTCTACAAAACCCCTCATGTGAAGTTTGGTGCCTTTATCTTGCCTAATTGGTTAGGAAAAAACTATGGATGGAAGTCTGTCCAATTGGACGGATGAAATCTGCCCAATTGGACGGATGAAGCTTTTGCTTCAACCTCCCTGGAGCAACCAGGGAGGGGGAGAGTCAAGGGAGAAGCCGTTAGGCTAGCCTTTTTTGGGGGAAGAGGGTGTGTGTTTGTGTGTGAAAGTTTTCTTAGGTTGAACTATGCAAAATAGAGTTGGGTGGTGTAGCACAAAAAAAAAAACTTGCAAGTAGGATGTGTGGATTCGTTGCATGTGGGTGTGAGTGTGGGTAGGTTGGAGGAGAAGATAAAAGGGTTGGAGTTTTCAATTTGGGAGTGGCTGCCGACTTTGAAGGACGAGATCTCACGATTGACGAAGAATTGGGAGGCTTGCCTTAGAGATCTAGGAGCGTTGTCGAGTTTTCTTTCCAACAAGACCAAGCTTGCCCTCATTGGAGCAAGGACGAGGGAGAAATCGCAATTCTACCAAAGTACCCTTACTGGTGACGGCAGAGTTGGAGGGCCGACTTTGAAGGACGAGATCTCACGATTGACGAAGAATTGGGAGGCGTGCCTTAGAGATCTAGGAGCGTTGTCGAGTTTTCTTTCCAACAAGACCAAGCTTGCCCTCATTGGAGCATGGACGAGGAAGAAATCGCGATTCTACCGAAGTACCCTTACTGGTGACGGCAGAGTTGAGGGGCCGACTTGAAGGACGAGATCTCACGATTGACGAAGAATTGGGAGGCGTGCCTTAGAGATCTAGGAGCGTAGTCGAGTTTTCTTTCCAACAAGACCAAGCTTGCCCTCATTGGAGCAAGGACGAGGGAGAAATCGCGATTCTACCAAAGTACCCTTACTGGTGACAGCAGAGTTGAAGGGTCGGCTTTGAAGGATGAGATCTCACGATTGGAAAGGAATTGGGGGGCTTGCCTTAGAGATCTAGGAGCATTGTCGAGTTTTCTTTCTAACGGGATCAAGCTCGCCCCCATTGGAGCAAGGACGAGGGAGAAATCGTCGTTCTACCGAAGGGACCTTACTGGTGGCGGCAGATTGAGGGAAGCCCCATTTCATCCTCCTTTGATGTGATTGTGACACTCTTGAGTAGCTAGATTGTGTGTGCAACGACCCTAGTGGGGTTAGATGCATGAATGCTTTGGAAAATGGCAATTTGTTGCCCAAAAACATGTTTGGGTTGCAGCTTGATTTGGTGATGTTGTGTTATAGTTTCATGTATGAATGTGTGTTTTCTTGCTCGTGTATGCTGGTTTGATTGTCTTGTGTCACGATTTGAATTCGTGTGAGGGAACCGCCGCGAAAGCCCGCTAAAAATTCTCCAATTAACCCTAAAATTGTGTAGTGGTGGAGAATTGCGTATACAGTTGATTGTTAAGACTCATATGTTGATTGGGTCTTAGGCTTGAGGTAGAAGGTGCTTTGATGTGATTTGCAACCCCTTTTCAGCCCTAAATTGTGTGCTGGACCTCTTAGTCCATATGTGTTTTAGAGGCCTTAAGTGTTCCTTTTGGTCATTTTGTGCCCATAATTGAGCCCTAGGCCCTGGGTGGTCAAATGAGGGTTATTTGAACCTCCTAGGGAGGCTTGGCGGACTCAATTCATCTTTGGAGCTACTTGTTTTGCATTAAATGGAGACTTGAGTGAATGGTTGTGTCTCCTTGTGAATCCAAACTAGAAATTGCATGTATGTATGAAGTTTGGTGTCCATTGCTTGGAAGGTCGTTTTACTTGCACCCGCCCCCATGGCCAAACTTGTGGCTTAAAAACCGGGTCACCGGGATTTAGGCTCACAATAATGATTGTAAACTAAAAATGGAAAAGGATAGGGGTTGATCAATGAACTCATCACTTTAACCCCTAAATGGTTTGACTCATAGGTAGCAAAAAGAACACATTTCCAAAAAGATGTCATAAATGGAAATGAAGATAATTATTCGGATCTGGACTATACATCATCAGGGTCAAATTTTGAGTCATGTGGCCTAATAGATTGCAAGATCATAAGGTATTGGTACTCAAAAAATATCACGAAATCTCATTGTTTTCAATTTGAAGTGAAAATGCTACTAGTATACTTATTGCAATAAAAAAGTCACCAACTACAAAGATGTTAACCTTCATCTCAATAACACCCCTAAACCCAAAAAAATCCATGTCAAAAATTTCTTTGTACAAATATAATGTTGCAATGGTGAAAATTGTCAAAACTTTTTCAAAGGAAAAACAGGTCAAAACTCAACCCTTTGCACTCAAATCTATGCCTTATCTTCAATACATCCTCGATTTTGTCAAGGTTTGTGCCACTAAAACTAGGCTCTGATTGGAATCTATCCCAAAAAACAAAGTCAAAATCCAACGGTTGAGGAAGAAGATATAGCTTCTCATAAGTAATCCATTTCTTCACTTTTTTTAAAGATAGAATCATTGTTACAAATCCAATACCAAAAATATTCTAATGAAGGATCTTCCTACTAAAAATTTGTTAGTCTTCAACTTAAAATCATAACTATATAGAAAAATTCCATAAAAATGTCTTTTTGATTTCCCATGATTGCCTGACAATTGTAAATTATGGCCCATGTTTGAAAACTCAAATACAAGAGCTCCCTTCACTTAAATGCATTTCATTTTTGCATACATCATTGCACGGGTTTGCAAATTCTACTACACAAACTAGATCTGATTTGGGACCCAACCCAAGTGATTTTATCCAATATAGAACTCCAGATGGAGAAGTTGTGGCTCTTAAAAGTTGTTGGAGTCATCCAAGATGTTGTTTTTCAATATTTGGCCCGGTTAAGGGTTAACCAAGAAAAGCCAAAGCTCCCAACTTATATCTATATTTTGTCACTTGAGTAGATCAATATTGAAGATTTGGAGTATATTATGTTCCAAGTATGCATGTATGAGAATATTCCACATTCACAAATGAACCACTTTATCTCCTGAAAAGTAGGAAGTCCAAAATGGGAAGTTTGGACTTTGGTCAACCGTCACTTACTACATATACATAGTATGGAGTTGAACTTTGTGAGGCTCATAGAGTTTTTCCATATCTTTCCAACAAGACCATTCATGCTTCAACCTTGGAAAATATTCACCCTCCAACATTATTCGGGTATGCTGAAATTTGCTCAAAACTGCTGGATATCCTCATACATTTTCAAAATTTGCCCAAAATCAATCAAAGCGTAGAAACTTTGAAAATTCATAAGAAATTGAGAAGTGGTCTCAAAACCGGCATAAGGAAGACAATCACCCCGGAAGCAGATTTGCAAGCATAACGAAGGAAACTTTCAAAACCTGGACAAGTTTGAATGATTGAGAATTTTTATGATGATCTAATAAATAAAGGCTGTCGCATCTGCCTCCCCCAGGTATATTGGTGTTGCAGGTTGTCTGCCATGAATTATGGAGCAAGTGTTCAATAATTCACTTTTTGGAAGTTCACACCAAGAAAAACCGTTACAAGATCTCTCATTTGGTCCTTCAAGCTATAAAGTTTCAACATTCCTATGCTGACAATCGGGTTCCTTACGTGTGAATTGGTTCAAATAATATAGTAGAGTGGTCTAAATTGGAGCAGGTCTCATAATGGAGCTTTAGTAATCTTCACTCACATGTACATAATGGTTTCTTCATATTATAATACCTTGTATTCACTACAAATATTATAGGGTGTCCATTCAGGGCACTATCTTCGAAACACTTGCGTTCCCACCTACCCAAAGAGAGTCCAAAAATGATGATTTCACTTGCTCTATCTTTCCACTAAGTTTCTTCATGCACGAAAATATCTTGGAGGGGTATCATCCGTTTAGATTTCCTCTTCTGAATATTATTGAGCTATTATTGAGCACCTTATTATACATGTGAATTGCATTGTGGCACTCCAAATGTGAAGCCGATTGATAGGGTCCCCACAGTTATCCATACAAGGCATGAGAAGTTTTGCGAAGTTTGATGGACATTACGAGTTGGTTAGATCTATTTATCATGGCAAGGAGACAAAGAGATGAAAGAAAGACATCATGTAAGAATAAAGAACAAGATAATAGGAGACAAGGAACAAGGGAATGGGGGAACGATGAACAAGGGAACAAGAACTAGGGACATGGATGAACAAGGGAACAAGAACTAGGGACATGGATGAAAAAGGGAACAAGAACTAGGGGCATGGGAAAAGAGAACGAAGACGAGGACTGGAGAATGAAGGAATGGGAGATTAGGGGAGTATAGGAACATGAAATTAGGAAAACTGGAGAGTGGGAAATGAGGGGCAAGAAATTGGAAACAAGGACCCAATGACACAAAATAAAACATTATGTTCCAAAATTAAAACTAACTGTATGCTCTCGACATCTTCGACATTGCATAGAGGTAATATTACAAAAGTGTCACATTTCACAAGAATGAGGGGATGCATATGTACGTGCATCTATGCAGTATGCATAGGGCCTTGCTCGTTTTATAACAATGTCACTTGTCAATCATTTATAATATCACCCTTCCTTTCTCTCTAATATAACCCCTATACAATGTCACCCACCAACCCTATCATCGTGCTTCACTTGGTGGTACCATCACATGACCTCAAGATGCTACAAGATGAACCTCTACTTCATTACCAAGATGATATTGTTCCAAATTTAAAACTACTGTAAGAGTGATATAGGCCATATCTACAACACAAATTGTTATACATTCACAAAACATATATCCTCAAAAGTGTGTTATTTCTACAAAAAATAATCTTTACAACTTTCTAACCACCTCTTTTTGATGCTTTACACCAAGCGCTCAAACTGCACTTTGCATTCTTAGTTCCTCCTGCACATACCATTCAACAAATTAGTGCACAATTTATATCTTCTATCGAATAACAAAGAAGAAAATGGGAAGAAAATAAAAAGGGTTGTTCTCACCTCCGACAAGAATATTGAATGAAATCCATAAGGCACCCTTTTTGGCAATTTCACAACTGCAACCGGATTTGCTGCCATAGTCTTGGCATCGATAATCACAGCCTCAGAGGTCCTGCAAAAACAAGTGAAAACAGACAAGAGTTAGTCAAAATTTAAAGTTAGTCAATATAGTTGTTGAGTAATGTATATGAAGTGTATTAGGAAGCTGCAATTATTATTTTTAGAATCAGTCAAAAGTCTTAAAACTGCTCATGACTTTGTTTTCTTTAGAGAAAATGACCTACTATGAAAGATTTCCAAAGATATGCAACACATGAGTGGTGGCAAGGATGTTACAACAACACTACTTAATAGAAAGGTGCGTAGTCTCCTCCAATATTTCCACTAAGAACATCTCATTTCACCAAGCGCAATGGAAATCTCGATGGAATGAGTCATTCAACTTTGGTATGTATACCACACTTCTCCACTTCAGGCCATATTCGTTAAATCGACACAATATGAGGCTCTTGCTACTTTGTGCACATAACGTTTAGTTGTGTTTGGCCTTCACTTCTTTTGTGCTTGCAACAATTCCAAGCTAAAATGAGACTTGCAAAAGTGTCGATTTAACAAATATGGAAGATGAGGTTAGGGAGTTTTTGAATTACCCATTGTTCTCATCGTGCACAAGGGTGATCAAGTAGCCATCATCTTCCGCTATATCCGCTTCAGTGGTGGACCGAGGCACAAAGATAGCTTCAAGTCCAAAGCGACCCGGTCCATGAACAAACAATCCTTCAACATTACCTCCAACACCTGATTTGCCTAATCCGAATGCAGGCTCTCGTTGCAGATTATACTTCACAACAGCATAACCTTTTTTGCTTTCGTCAAATACACATGCATATGAGTAGGTATGTTTCCTGCACATCCACTCCACACCCACCTATAAATAATCATAGCAATGAATGAGTATAAACAATGTCATAGTGACCATGAGTTGACGTACCTTCCCACATACTTGTGGTTGTAAGTTGGAAAATCGACGATCAAGTCACCCAATCTCTTCTGTTTCGCCTCACCAGTCTTGAGGTTCAATCGAAACTCATACCTTCATCATCAACAATCACCCACGTTTGTTTATACTTTTGGTATTGTTGATACTGAAGAAGTGTTGAAAGCCTGCTTTGTTGTTTCCACATGAGCCGAATGATTACTTACAAGTTGATTTCAGTCTGTGGCAAGTCGTCGAGGAAAAAAGAAAGATCTCCATCGATAAGTCGACATGCATAAAGCACAACTTCGTCGCCCTCCTCCCACGAACCAGCTGAAACCGACCTCCACAACAATTGAATGGAACTTGCAATATTTTAAAGAAAGTGGGAGTGTTTACAAAATCAATTATGAGCACCCAGTTCCTCAAAACACGCACGAAAGTGGTGTGTACACAAACAACCATTTCCTCAAATCAAAGAATTTGATTGCATGAAACATGGAAAGTGGGTTCAAAAAGACTAACCAGTATGATAAATGTAGCAAGTAGGAATGGTGAACCATTTCATCTCAGATTCGTTTTTAGAGTATCGAGGAAGTACTCCAAGTCGTGATTCCTTCTTCGGATCATAAGCTATTGCCAGATTTCCTTTCATCATGCCCTGCAACCAACAACGACAACAACAACAACAACGAAGAAAACCATGAGCAGCGATTAGAGAAATTTTCGAAAGGCGATACTGCTCAAACAATTGTAAGACAAGGGTTTAGGTCATTGTGTACCAATCATAAAGAAGAGTTTTTTCAAGTAGTGAGTAGTGGATCACTTACTTACCTGTGGGTCTAAGACCAGAGGCAAGTCCAGGAAAATAGCGTAGTTTTCGGTGATGGTGAAGTCGTGCATGAGCACACCCTTGGGAAGAGTGATCACGGTGGCTTCCGACATCACTCCCGATTTCGATACCACATGGTAGTGAACGTGTGGTGAGTCTAAAGCGTAGCCGTATGTGAACATCTCGCCTGCAATGCCCCACATTCTCCTTGTTACGAAGTTCAAATCTCGCAAATGATGTCTCAATACCTCAAAGACTGGCTCAGTACATGCAACAAGTGTAGCAAAGATCGGGGTGTCACTTAGACCACTGATCTCATATTGAAATGAAGCAGATTAAGCTTGCTATGGATATCCAGGGAGATGGGGTAAGTACCGGTGACAGGATCTGTTTTGGGGTGAGCAGTCATGGCAGGGCCAAGTCGACCTTCGTAAGACTCACGTCCTGTTGTCTCCAGATCGCCATCTTCCAACACCTTTATGATATCTGTCAAACCATTGTGTTTTTAGAAGTGTTTTCATGAAGACAAACTTTAGCTATGATGGATTTAAACTTACATGGTTTGTCGCCTTCATTGAGAGCCATCAACTGGTTGTTATGGAACACCAACGAGGTATTTCCTGCACGGACGAACATCAGTCAGTCAATCGAAGTGTAATCGATCGAGCAGTGTCGGTAGAGATTGTTCAAGCAACCTGTGTGTTGGCCGTTCGAAACATCGAGCACGCCTAACTTGATTCGTAGATTCTCAAGCATGATGTAGAATAGCCCTTGCACTCCCCTCAAGCTCCCAATCTGCACAATGATTTAACCTTTACATCATAATCGGTGATAAACTGCAATTCAAGTTCTTCGATTTCAACCGGATTGCGAGCAATTCGGAAACTCCAAAAAGTTCAGGATCATCCTACATCGATTTTTGGTTCATACTTATTGTTTTCTAGGTTAAGAAACCTTGAGATTTAAAACGAGGCTTCCGGTTTTATTGCTTGAGATGTAATAGAAAGAGATTTGATGGGTTACCGTGGAAAACTTGGGTCCGCCAAGTCTTCGTTCCTGGAGCAATCGGCTGGTGCGCACGAACCGAGCCACATATGTTGCTTTTCCATCTTTCATTTTCAATCCGTGCAGCATCCTGGAATCGCACAGAACATCTCTTTTACTATTTAGATCCTCCGAGTACAAATAGATACTATTCCATACAAAAAAGACATCATCAATATTCTACTTTACACTAGATCCTCACTCGTATACCGCGTACAAGTGATACTTTTCCCATATAAAAAGACTCCTGGCAGACTCATCACCACTATGCTATTTTACATCTCAAAGATTCCCATTTTCCCAAAGAGTGACAGAGCTCAGTAGAAAGATGCACGTACCCATCGCCATCGAACCTGCCAAGATCCACACACACAAAACTTTCCGTGTCAATTACTTTTGAGATATCATGCACATGTTACACGCTCAAACTATGTCTGTTCACATTTGACAGTCGACCCAGTTCCGCGAATAACCATCTCTATTAAGACAATTCTATTAGAACACATCTGGATCACAACGTACTATATCGGAGAGAATTCAAGCGATTTGTACTCAAACGATTCCAGTGAGACTGTTGAATCATCAAGCGTGAGACGGTTTCAAGGGATCTTACCAGTGGAGTGCAGAGACAGGTGGGATGAATTGTGGATTCGTACCAACTCGCACAAACTCTCCATTCATACAGTCCTGTTAGCATGAACAAGTCATTAATCTCTATACATGGTGATTGAACAACTACAAGAATCAATGTGAACTGCAAACAAGGTCCACTTGACCATCCAATAACAAGGGGTTTCCAACAATGTAACCTAATTTCAGATCTAGATGCCACTCAGTGAAGCAATACCGTCAAGACCTAACGAGAAAAAGCATATCACCACTTACCAATTCCATGACCTCTCTTTAGAAAAATAATAACCTAGCATTTCTAATGTGGGAAACTTAATATTTTTCAGAACTTATTAAAAGCATCATCCAACTAGCAAACAATCTTATGTTCCAACCTAAAATGCCTAAAACCTAGACCCAGAAAAGAAAAACCGAACTACTGCATGTTTTAATCATCAAGAACAATCTCGAATAGGAACCTAATTCAAAGCAACAACAAAAAAAATCAACGCAGAAAAATTGGTCGATCCGGCTCGTTGACTTTGATATTGATAGCAGGAACAGGAGAATCTCTGCTACTATAAAATTACTATCAATTGCTATCAAAAAGGAGTTCGAAAATCGAAACAATTGCACAATCAAGAGACAATTTGCAATACAAAGATTGTGAGCTTACGGGAATGGTGCCGATCACAGGGAGGTCGGAAGCAGGAGCCATCTCCGTGGTGGGAGCATAATTGCCCTCGTACCAAGGCAGCTTCTTTTTGTGTCCATAGTCATCAAACGCCCAGACAATCGCTTTCTCAATGGAATCGCACACAGACGCTGCGAGTGTGGTCGGGAACTTGAGCTCCTTGGGCGCAATTTTGGGTGACCACCGCTCTGTATGCTCTGTTCTCGCCGCAGTCATCCTCACATTCACTGACAGAGGAGTAGCAAGCGCCATCTCTACAACTTTGCTACTACCTTGCTTTGATATTAGTTTGCAACAGCCATTTGTGGGTGATTGCTTCGATGGGTATATGGCAAAAGAGCGGCGTGCTGGGTAAGCATATGATGTGCACATTCTTCATTCGTGGATTTGAAGGAACGGTCGGTCGATCGAATTCTCTGACGTAAGAGTCAGCTCCTGGTATCTAGAGTGCAGCCTCTACAGGAAAAAGGCTATCATACTTGGGTTGCGTAGAATAGGCCACGCACACAACTCCAGGGTTGTTGCTTTTCTTTAGATTTGTTTCTATGTACTTGGAGGTTTTATTCTCATGTTAGTTACACGTACTGTCTTGTACATGCAAACATTATATGCGTGATTGTTGAATACAGTGATATCTGGATAAGATCAACCTCGTTAAAATCAACGTTTAGTTAAGAACGTTGTACCTGTCCCTTTATTATGCAAAGAGGCATTGTTTCGTTATGGTCAACGCTTGGATGAGATCAATGTTTTTGTATGTCCGAAAACGTTTATCTAATCCAAGCAGCACTGTAACACTTGTTTCATTGTGAGTTTTGAATATTTAAAAGTAATGGTTGGGTCAACCTTTATTCTTGAACGATGTACACTTTGAGGCCTCATACAATACAACGTCATCTAACGGTTTTCCATCCAAATAAGAAGATTCTTGAGATGGTTACCAACAACATATTGTGCATTCAAACTATGTGTTGCAAATGATAAATTGTGTATTGGTTTCTTAAGAGCCCGAATAGACTTGAAAGTCATGCAAATGTCGATTTGAAATCTTAGGTTTTCTTTGCACAAATAATGACCTTACAATAGTGAAAATTGCCCAAAAATTACAGAGGGAATTATTTTAAAACTCCACCCATTGCGCTCAAATCCATGCCTTATCTTTAATATATCTTCGATGTTGTCAAGGTTTCTACCACTAAAAATAGACTCTAATTAGAATCCATCCCAAAAAATAAAGTCAACTCCAACGGTGGATGAAGAAGATATAACTCCTCAAAAATCATCGATTTATTCACTTTCTTTCAAAATATAAACATTGTTGCAACTCCAATACCAAATATATTTGGATCTAAACTCTTCCTACTAGAAAGTTGTTACCCTTCATCTTAAGATCAGGATTATGAAAAAAAAAAATTATGGAAACATCTATTTGATTTCACATAATTGCCTTCCAATCATGGCAAAGCTTGCCTCATGTTTGAAAACTCAAATACAAGAACTGCCTTCACTAAAATGCATGCCATTTATCCACACTTCATTGTATGGGTCAGAAATTTTTATGCAATCCAAGTGATTTCATACAAACAAACTCCACATGAAGAAGTTATGGATGGAGCAGTCATCCATAACGTCGATTTCGACATCCGGCCTGGTTAAGGGTTGAGATCAATTAGAAAACACTAGGTAATCGATATTGTATCCTTTTTATCTCCTTTTTCTTGTTAACCCCTAAAGTCGAAAGCCCTCAAAACTCCTCAAAACTACCCTCTTTCGATGCAAGATGAAAATTTTCAACTTTTGACATAATCTCACCTATGTACCCGTAAGATCTTATACCTAACTTGTCCATGTATGTGTGTACCTAAACTTAGTTTCAAATTCCTTACCAATTGTGAGACCGTAACATTCAAATTTGAAAAAACAGTTTTCTTCCCTTGTCGCAAAATGGGATCGAAGTTTTTTCTGAGCCCAAAAATCCAATTTTAAGAGTAAAGCTAAATTGCGGCTCTTTACATTCTTGTTCCTAAGTGAGTCAAGAACATGTCTATATGATTTTTACCTTTATGCAACCTATAAAACCTAAAGAAATGCTTGAACTTTCACATAGAGGTATGCTGAAATTCAACTTCTAAGGCCCCTCTCTGACAATAAAATGGCATGTGAAGATTAACTAGATGAAAGATCGAAACGGTTAAACCCAAAACGTCCCTAGTGTCAAAAAACGAGATTTTGAATGAAAGGCAGAAACTTTGAAGACCCATGACTTCTTCATCCAAATTTTGTTTTGGATGAGATCACTTGGGTTGGTTCCCTAATCAATTTTGGTTTGTATGGTAAACATTGTAGACCTATACAATAAAGTATGAATAAATGGGATAAGTTTTAGTGAAGGCAGTTTTTGATTTTGGGTTTACAAACATCTAGCATGGTTTACCGTTGCAAGCCAATTATGTGAGATCATAAATAATTTTTCATGGATATTTACGTAATCAAGTGCAATCTTTAAATGCATCCCAACATCTTTGTAGTTGGAAGTTTTATTGATCCACATAACTTTGGTATTGGCTTTGCAACGATGATTTTACGATGAAAAAAGTGAAAAAACGGATGATTTTCGAAGAGTTATATCTCCTTCATTCACCGTTAGATTTTGACTTTGATTCTTGGGACAGATTCCACTTTTAGTCTAGTTTGAGTAGTAGAAACCTTGACCCAATCAAAGATATATTGAAGAAAAGGCATAGATTTGAGTGCAAGGGACCTAGTTTTAGAGTATTTTTCCTTTATAAAATGTTTATAAAGTGCTTCCTCTATATTGTCACATTGGCACAGATCCAACGTGGGAGGCTCGATAATGGGGCTGCTGCCATCAACAATAGCTGCTACTGTACCACATTGCGTAGATGATATGTGATGCACTGGATGATGAGGCCGATGATGTTCGGATATTCATCCACTGGTTGCGGGTCATCCACGAGCCAAACATTCCAAGTGACTCAATTTTGCTGAAACGGCCACGTTGCCCATTGTAATTGTCCAGTAGGTTCTCTCGAATCTATCTCCCAAGGTAGATTTGAGACAACCTATTGGACAATAAGAAAGGGACAGAGGGAGTATCTTTGAGTCATTAACCCTTAAACGCCCAAGGTGACCCGAGGGGTCACCTTCCAACAGAATCTTCTCTGTAGCTCTCACTGTACTCAACTTTTCTCTTATATTTTGATGTCAAACTGGTCACCTTCTTCTGATGCATTGAAAAAGTGAAATTTTACAATTCAAATCACAATTTGTATGAGTGATTTTGTGCTTTGAAAGGATTGTGGTAGCGAGGTTGGGGTGGTACATAACCTTGTAGGAGGTTGCAAGCTCATCATTGATTGGTTCATTCACAATGCCCAAGTTCAAAAAGTGCACTATTCATGATGCCCAAGTCCAAAAGATGCTGTGATCCAATTTCGGGCTGCCCGCTTCACACCCCATGGGCGTTTAAGGGTTAACAGTCTTTCTTTGGTAGTCTTTTGAGGATTGCAAATTCTATGTGTGATCCCACGTAAAATATTTAATTTTCTTTTCGCCGCGCGGTTAAGCTTGCTGCTTGTCTAGCACATGAGGGTCATAAATTCTTTAGTTATTTTACAGGTCATTTTTTAGTCATACTATAATATTATGTTTGAAATCCTAAAATCTTAGTCCTCAGTATGGTAGCGCCCAACAGTATTAGGATTTTTAAGACTCCTGAGGTTTCTGTACTGAAGATTATTTTCTTTTATTTTGCATCGTAAGTCTAGATAACAAATTTAATACAATTGAGTGGTCTTTGTAAGGTTTAACTACCTTACCACCACAGCAGGTTCGTTCATAAATAATTCTATTCTTAAAAAACGTAAAAAAAATAGAATTTACAAGCCAAGAGGAACAAAAAGTTGAGAAATTATGAGTTAGTGCAACAGTCAACTGGATGAGTTACCGCAAGCGTCACATTGTCCAGTTGATCTCTCTCTATTGTATGGGATCTTCCAAAATACAAAAGGACAAATTTTAAAAAATAACTATTTCTGGCAGACAAACCTTATTTTATAAAAGAAAACAAAGACACGTTCGTTGAGGACCGAACCTGCTATGGTGGTACGGTAATGGTTTGTGTGTGTTACATCATTTTTTTTGAAGTGTTAGCTACAATAATTAATTCTGGTATAGAGATTTGAACCTATTGTCATCAAGTAGCAACTCATTGAGCTTCAAAGCTTCATAGAGGTTCTAGAGAGAAGGAGGTTCCAAAGGTATTGGCAAAGGAGACAACAGTTAAACGTTGAGTGTTACTGAAGTTTTTAGGTATTGAGCTAGTGATTTGTTGTGGTTGTTGAGCACGAGAGACTTTAATGAATGGAGTTTGGCAATGGTAAAGCTTAACCCCTAAGCATCCCTGGGTCCAAAAAGTGGACTCAAAAAATGCATGGTCTTCAAGGAGTTGTATCTCCTATATCTACAATTGGATTTCAATTTTATATTTTGGGTTAGAATTCACTTCAACTCTTATTCTTGCTATAGAAATCTTAATGTCATCAAATACATCCTGAAAACACAACATGGATTACAGTGCAAGAGGTTTAGATTTGGACGGTTCTTCCTTTGTAAAATATGAGGCAATTTTGACCATTAGAAGGCCATCATTTGAGCCAAGAAGATTTCTTTTGTCATTTTTTAAATTCGGAAACATTTTTGAAATGAAGGTAAACAACGTATTTGTTAGTGATATTTTGATTGCAATTGATTTGTTGATGGTATTTCCACTTCAAAGTGAAAATGTTGAAACTTCATAATCATTTTTGAGTACTAATATATTATGACTCACATGTAAGGCCTCATGACTGAGAATCTGACACACACGACCCACACTAAGTGTACTACAAGATTATATTGTTGAGACCTAAATAACTTACTTTCATTTCTGTTTAGGAAGTTTTCAATAGACTATGTTCTTTAACTAAAAAAAATAAGAGGAATGTCTACGGGATAAGGTATAGCAAGAGATTAAGATTTGCGAATCAATATCGTTAAGAGATTAAGCTTGTTGAATTATTGCAAGAGTTTGTTAGGTACTTGATTGTAAGTGTCTAAATATCTTCCATGCAATTGAGAGGGAACCTCTTACTATATTGTTGATTGTATAGTTAAGTTGCACTCTTTCATCTATATTACACTATTGTAATCTTTGAATATAGAGCTTAATATAGAGCTTACATGCGCTCTCTTGCCATGGCCAATGTCGGAGTTCGTAAAACTTTGCATACCAATAATTTATATCTTTGAACAATACACAATTTTGCAAATGGAGTCACACAGCGCCCAAATTACAAACACACTACCCCAAAGAGAAATTATTTACATGATCTTAACCTCTAAAGCTAGTTATCTTAGCGCAAAATCCGCTTTTTGGATATTTGTGCAGCCCGAATAAAGGAGTTTGAAGTAATGTTTGCCTAAGGTTTTTATTGAGTGCTCCTTATAGTGCAAGGTGTATGTGGTAAAATTTGCAAAGCCAAATTTTGATTTTGGAACCTTCAACTCGAAAATATGAATTTCAAGTTGATAAAGGAAAGTTCCAAAAAGTAGATTTTGATTAAATGTTTTTAGGGAAAATGTTCATGACCAGACCACTAGTCAAATTCCAAAGTGACTTAAGTCAAATTGTTTTTCAATTTTACAAGCGCATCCTCCAAAACTTCTAAAAACAATCGTTGGATGTTATAATCTCTCAAATGTTGAACATCCGATGGTCTAATTTAGAAAAGTTTGGGGGATAAACTGTGGATGTTATAATCTCTCAAATTGTAAACATCCGACGGTCAAATTTTAGAAGAATAATTTAAAGTATTCTTAAGTCAAGATCGTATGAATGAAAGTTTTAAAAAAGGAAAAAAAATGATTCTCACCCCTGGAGTGTATAAAAGTGAATAATCACAATTCTAAAGTTTCAAGCTCCCAATAATACACAAGGAGCTCTAGGGGTTAAGGTTCAAAGTTTAACTTCTACATGGTTTGACTCATTTGTAGTAAAAACAACATAGTCTTGAGAAATGTGTCATAAAAGAAAACAAGGTTAAGTATTTTAAATCTTAATCGTATAATCTTGTAGTAGACATATTGTACATCATGTGAGTCATTGAGTCATAAGGCCTCATAGATTGCGAGATAATAACGTATTAGTATTAAAAAAACATCACAATATCTCAACACTTTCACTTTGAAGTAAAAATGCTACTGATATACTTAATACAATGAAAAATTGGGAAACTACAAAAATGTTTACCTTCTTCCCACTAAATAATACCTTAGCTCCAAAAAATTCAACATAAAAAATTCTCAATTTATATAATAGCCTTAGAATAGCCTTAGATTGAGGTATGCGCCCCTTCGATGTAGTCAGCAGCCTTTGACTATTTGGTAAGGTTTGAAATTGACTATGTGGCTTTGCTTAGGTGAAAAGCTAGCGACATGGCTGCCATATGGGTGCCACATTGGTGCAATGTGGTTGCCACCTCAGATAGAGCGAGGGTGTGGATGTTGGAAGTAGGGCGCGGACGCCAGGTGCAAGGCACGGACTCTAGGAGCAAGGTGTAGACACCCCGAGCAAGGTGCGGACGCCGAGGGCGCAGACACCAAGGGGGTCATTGGGGCGAGGCTTAAGAATCTCAAATGACAGTTCTTTGCCTTCTTCGTCGTCGTGGAGAGTTTAAAATGCTATAATACTTTTGCATATAAAGGTTAGTCACTCAAACCACAACATTCTTCCTGGAATTGAGGGAAATAAATGTGCTCGAAAATCTTGGAGGAATGTTTCATCTTGTCAAATATATAAAAAGTTGACCATTCATTCAAAGAATGGGGAAGACATGGGGAGACGAGGAAGAAGAAAGTCTTGGCAAAACTCTTGGCAAGGGTTGGTTGTAGTCACGAGGCGCACACACCAGGGCACGAACGCAAGAGGCGTGGATGTCGGGTGTTGGCACGACGCAGGCCCTGGTGGTGCGCACACTAGGAGCGTCCACGTTGGAAGAAGTACGCCTAGAATTTACAGTGTTTCCGAAATTATACCATGTTGAGATTATGCATATGTGAATATAGCTCAAATAGGACACAATTTAGACCCAAATTACACTAAATAGCGGATGAGATTGAATACAATAGAATAAATGACTTAAATTAGCTATTACAAAGTTTGGAGTGTTAATGCAACCATACAAATAATCAATTTATACATGTAGGCATATGTGAATATATCTTAGGACATAATTTAAATTCCCAATTTACACAAAATGGTTAATGAAATTGTGTACAAATGGAGGTTCATTGCTAGATGGTGGGCCCTCTTGGTTTCAAGCTCTTAAAAAAACACCAAGGTGTTAACTTTGTAAAATTAGTTCTAATTTTTTGCAAAATTTTTGGTGAATAATGCTCCCACTTGAACGAAGCATGTACCACCGAAGCACACGGAAGATCTTTCATTGTATTGCCAACACATTCATCCTTACAATCATCCATACAACTGTCCATACAATCATCCCACAAGAGGGAGGGAAGTGAGATTCCAGGCCGGAGACAGAGAAGGTCAACCGGGGGAAGATCACCGTCCGCCTTCCATTGCGGACGGAGCATTGATTGGTCAATCAGGGATCTGCTGGCCGCATACTGGCCACTCACATAACTTACTGTAAAGCCTGCGGACAATAGAGAGGAAGTGAAGCTCCACTTCGGTGCACTCTGACAATCTCTAAATACCGCCTGCGGACAATAGAGAGGATGTGAACAGTTAAGAGATTATGCCACTGTTTACAGTACCTCCACTTCGGTCGTTGATGCACTTGACATTCTTCAAACAGTTCAGTGAGTGATTAGAATCTTGTGGGTGCAGTTCACACTGTCACCAACAGGACATTGGTCAACTCCACCCTAAAATTGGGCAAGAACAAATACATTGAACCAGATGTGACTTCTCCTTATTAGTTTGGTCATTGCAATGATTTTTTTCCATTGCAATGTGTGATGCTCAAAGAGTAAGTTCACTACTGTAGTGCATATGTGATATGAATTTAAAGGCCACTTGTGTGTACTTGGACCGTTACACATGCAAGTTTGAGTGTATACAACATGTGGCCTCTATACTCAATGCACATGTGCACTAGTGTCTATTGTAGTTGGTGTGGTACATACTTTGCCTTCGAGGAGAGTGAAGCCTCTAGAGTTGTTTAACCCCTAAAAATCCACGCGTTTCCTCAACCTCCAAAGCCAAAAACGGCTATTTTACACCTTTGTTGGGAAATGGGGAAATAAAGAAACTATTTTTTTCTGGTTTTAGACTTCGAACCGTAAGATCTTGTACCTAACATGTATACAAATTACTAGGAAATTTTTTAAATGTTGGATGTTTGTCATTTGTGAGATCATAACAATCAAAGTTTGTCCAACACTTTTTTTTGCCGGTGTCCGAAGAGACCTTGTCTAAATGGTGCCAAGGGCAACTTGATGTTTGTTACTCCAAACATTTTTCCCTCATTTTTTTCCATGTAGGTAATCATGTTGGGTATGGTCATGCAAATTTTTAACGACTCATTCTACTTTTTGACCTTCATGTGAATTATTTTATAAAAGAAGGTCTACAAACAACCATATAGTAAAACGAGCACCACATATGATATATTTAGTTTGAGAAAAATCTGGATGGTGAGTAGGTGCATTTATGAGAATGTGAATTTTGAAGAAAAAAAATCTTGGAAAAAATCCAAAGTCTCGAATTTTGGCAATTTTTGAAAGAAAAAATTGTAAAAATACTAGAAATTGTGAAGATTGTTTTTGAAAGTTTTGGAGGCTGCCCTTGTAAAACTGGTAAACTTTTTGACTTTGGATACTTTGGAATTTGAATAGTAATTTGGTAATGAACATATTTCTTAAAAAAAAAACTTTAAAAAAATATATTTCAAAGTGCCCGTTTTGGACTTGAAACCGAAAATTTCTAAATGAAGGTTATAAGATTAAAATTTGGCTTTGCAAATTTTACCACATACACATTACAGTATGGGGAGCATCCAGTAAAAATATTAGGCAATAATATCACTTTAATTCTTTAAAATGAGCTGCCCAAAATTTTAGAAAACCGAATCGATTTTCCTGGATTTTTAGGGGTTAAAGAGTAATGTTCACTACACTCTCTCACTACTGTAGTGCATATGTGATATAGATATAAAGGCCACTTGTGTGTACTTGGACTAGGCAAGCTCACGTGTATACAACAAGTGGCCTGTATACTCAAACTATATGTGTAGTGTTGTTTATTGTAGTTGGTGTGGTACATACTTGGTCTTCAAGGAGAGTGAAGCCTCTAGAGTTGCTTTAACTTTGGTTGAGCTCTCATTTACTCAATTTTTTATGATATGAAGTTGAAAATTTTTGTATTTTGTGGAGGTTTTCCATACCTTTCCAACAAGACCATTCATGCTTTGAAATTCCGCATGCTTTACATGAGATATTTCCTCAAGAAGGTTCAAAAGTGTTTAAAGCCTCAAAACCTCAAATTTGACTATATACTCACCAATGGTAACATGTTTTGTACTTTATTGTTCAACTACAGTTTAGATGATGATAGAAGGTCAAAAGAAGAGACATAAGTTCCATGGCTTATTGAAAGATTTATAAGGAGATGCGGAAGGTTTGTTGACATGGACATCGACCATAGATCAGTTGGTAGAGTGTAGAGTTGCAAATATCCTAAGGTCAATAAGTAAAATCCGGATGGTGGGATGTGTCTTTCATTTTATTTAAAGGCACAGTAGTAGTTTTTGCGATTCTCATAGTAAACCGAAAGAGAATCAAAAAATTGACATAGAGGGTATTATTGTCATTTAGATGCTAGAGTTGGTTGTATATTAATTTGAACATTTCATACCCACTTTTCTATCACCTTTTGCAAACAAATCAATTTTATATAGAATTTTGATCAAATTATTTTATACAATTAGGTACAATTTTATGAGCCTATTAATTTTCTGTGCCTAATCAGAACCTTTGAAATACTAATCTAAAATCAAGCTAGGCAATAAAGTTTTCTATATGAAATATAATGTACATTTGCTACTAAGATCTCATACGAGAAGACAAGGTCATAGACATGGGAATACACCACGTGGGTGTGAATACGTGTGGCGAATACTTAGTCTTCAAGGAGAGTGAAGCCTCTGGAGTTGTTTTAACTTCGGTTGAGCTCTCATTTACTCAATTGTTTATGATATGAAGTTAAATTTTTTTGTATTTTGTGGAGGTTTTCCATACTTTTCCAACAAGACCATTCATGCTTTGAATTCCTTATTCTTCAAGAGATATTTCCTCACAAAATTCAAAAGTTTTGAAAGCCTGAAAACCTCCATTCTAACTTTATACTCACAAAGGGTAACATGTTTGTACTTTATTGTTCAATAGATTTAACTACAGTCTAAATGCTAGAAGATCAAAAGCTAGAGACTTATGTTCCATGACTCATAGAAAGTTTTATAAGGAGAAGCGAGAGGTTTGTTGACATGAAGGCTAGAATGCAGAGTTGAAAATATTCTAAGGTCAATAAGTCAAATCTGGCTTGTCGGGTTTGTGTTTCATTTTTTTTGAAGACACAACATCAATAGTTATTGAGATTCTCATAGGAAACTAAAAGAGAATCACAAAATTGACAGAGTGTATTATTGTCATTTAGATGTTGTTGGTCGTATATCAACTTGGAACATTTCATACCCACTTTCTATCACCTTTTGCAAACAAATCAATTTTATACAGTAGGCATATTGAGTCTACTTATTCTAATTAGAACTTTTCGAATACTAAATTACAATTAAGATAGACAATGAATTTCTATTATATGAGATATTATATACATCCGCTACTAAAACCTTGTACGAGAAGACAAGGTCATAGACATGGGAATACACCATATGGTGGAAATATTCATGGTGTAAATTACCACTATGGGCCATGGCATAAATACTGTCACAAAAGAGTTGATTATTAGTGTTGCAAAATCTAGGGTTGTAAATTCCACAACCCTAGAAATCAACTAAGCATGAAAGATTCTTGTTTTTACTGTATGCCACCACCCTTTGAAATGTACCTCATGCGTACATAAATAGGATGCTTGGTTATAGGTTTCTACTTCTAAAATTTGTATCTACTCATGTAAATGCTCAAAAATATCACAAAAACATATAGACTTTATCGTTTCCTTTTATTAACCATCACTCATTCCCTCATTCTAACTTTAGCAGATGCTTAAATGCTTGGTAATAGGTGTTTTCATCATGAAGTCTAGTTTGGGCCGTCATTGCAATCAATATTCTTTGTATAAGGGTATTATCGGAATGAAGGTGAACAACTTTCTCATTGATAATTTTATCATAGTAGTAGCTTTGTTGGTAGATTTTCCACTCTAAACTAAAGCTGTAAAAACTGGTAGCCCGTTTTGATTACTAATAAGTTACAATCTCGCAAATTGTGAGGTTTCATTACTCAAATTTTGGCCTGCATGAACTGCAATAAGTCTACTTGAAGATCGTATACTTGAGACCTGAATAACTTACCTTCATTTTTGTTTATGACACCTTTTTTGGATTTTTTTTATTTTGGCTCAAATTAGGTTGATATATACATGGGCTAAAGGCATGATGTATATTCTAGTACAAGAGAATTGGTTATGGTCACTATTTCCTTGGTAAAATTGGGGCAATTTTCACTAATGCAAGGTTGTTATTTAGATATTTCTTTGTCATGAAGTTTTTTGGTATATGCAAGTTCTAGAGATGATGTTGGGTGTTTCTTAAATTTGAATAGGTTTCTTTATAGAAGAAGAAGAAGTAGAACACCACACTCCTATGAGTTGGCGTGAATATAGTGTACATTCAACCTACCCTTAATGATATGCCCACAGGACATAACAACAATGGTATAGGACGGTTTCTTGATAGCATCCCAACACCAAAGTAAAAATGATGAAGCTTAGAATTCTTTTATGGACTTGATACTATATGATCTTGCAAATTGTGCGGCCTCATGATTCCAAATTTGATCCACATGCGATAATTTTATTGGAAGATTGTATGATTGAGGTCTTAAACCCTAAAGAGCCTCTTGGTTTTTTGAGAGCTTAAAATCTCAAAGTACGGATCTACTTCTACCTCTATGCACTTTTGGGGGTGTGAACCAATTTTTCACTTTTTTTGAACATCCAACTGTAAGATCTTTATTTTAGTTGCTACCCCAAAACTTCACCATTGGATTTTTTCCCATTGCAAGATCATAGCATCCAAAGTTTGTGCAAAGTTTCTTTGGCATTGTTTGAAAGACATCGTATTCATGGTGCAAAGTGGGATTTGAAACCGGTTACCCAAAAAAAAATTGTATTTTTTTCCAAGTTGAGTACAATCATGAAAAATCTTAGACTCATTGAGCTTTTCTGACCTTCGTGCAACTTATATTTTAGAAAAAGGTCAAAAAACAACAATGTAGTGAAACATTTACCAGATCAGATATATTTGGTTCAAGAAAGAATTGAATACTGACTAAGTGTCTCTATGAGTTTTTTTTTTTTTTTTTTTTTTTTTTTTTTTTGAAAATTCCTATATCTCAAATTTTGAAAATTTGGGAAAATGAAAATGAAAATGTAAAATTACTAAAATCGTGAAAATTTCTTTTTTAAGATTTTAGAGGCTACCCTTGTAAAATTGTTAAACATTTTGACTTGAGTCACTTTGGAATTTGAGTAATGTCTCGAAACAAAAAAGAAGTGAAGCATAGATTGGAACAACCCTTCTTGGGCTTGAAAACTCGAAGTTTTAGACAAGGCTTATCAATCAAAATTTGGCTTTACAAATTTTATACATGCACCTTGTAGTATAGGGAGCACCTAGTAGTATAGGGAGCACCTAGTAAAAATCTTAGGAATAATTATTATTTTTAACCCCTTCATCTAGGCTACCCAAAATTTTGAAAGCCCAGCATTTGTAGGAGTTTTGAAAGAATGATTGATCATAACATATAGTACCATCATTGAAAATAAACGTCATGCTAAATCTCTAGGGGTTTCAAATGAATGATGAACAATGATATTCAAATTTTCGTGCCCATATATAGTGACATTTGTGCCACCATTGTGTGAACATCAAATGGATGTCGTGGTCTATTCACTAGGTCTCCTCGAGCGAAGTTTCCAAAAGTGACGTGTACACTCAAACCTCCATCATGCAACATTCCGTACTTTCACACCCGAGGCAAAAATCTAGCTTAGCGCTAGAATGGACATTTTGTAGTACCACCCTCAACGTGCCACACTACAAAGGTGTAATATTATATAGATGTGCCACCCAAGGGTAAGAGTGCACTCCACAAAAAGAACATAACATAACAAACTTTACGCGTAAATTTTGAGTGTCTTGAAAATATAAAAAAATGCTAAAGATAAAAAAATGCGTGGACTTGAAAGATACATGACACAACTACACTAATAATGTTATATAGTGTTGCAATACATTTAATGTTGTTACCTTCACTTACCTGTTAACACTAATTGCCATTTTTATTACATATAGTGTTGCCCATTAAATGCAGCCGCCTTTTGATCTTCAACTCTACCTTCCTGTGACTTATTAGCTACCACTTGCTTTGATTGGATCTTCCTTCTTAAAACTTATCGGCTACCACTTTCTTCGATCAGGTCTTCCTTCTTGTTCCGACCTTCTCAATTTCTCAGAGAATGTAGACAGCTTTCCGAGCTTGCGGATTCTGGAGGTAATGGGTGTTACGCAACCGAGCAAGTTCATTCAAGAGCCTGTTGTCGTGAAGCAATCGAACATCGAATGCAAGTTAGTGTCGATGTTCTATGAGTGAGTGGGATGGGGTTGTTTGAGTCAGTGTTCTAATAGAGGAATGTTTGTGTGTGTGCAGGTGTGCCCGATGACGATTGCGGTGGCGGAATTCAAAGGTCTGGAGGTGCACGGAGTGGTGCGATTCGCGCAAGGTGGTGAATTTCTGCTTCAAAGTTATAAGATCACAGGCTGCGCTTCTTTGCCGCTATGCACACAGAACGGTGAACGGTGAACAAGGTGAACAAGAAAAGTGAATGATGAGGTGTTTTGTGGTCGTTTTGTGTTTCACCTGCCGAATACATTTGTCCATGAAGTGATGCAATGTTCCGTGTGGTTACGAACAATGAGTATTTATTAAACATTTACGCATTACGTATTCAGATAGGTGCAACCAGTATCATCACGGAGGAGGAAGTGGAATCTAGCTGGAAGCTCACACTCGACTCGGTCGTAGAATCTCTAGACGAAGAGCCTTCGTCTTCCGGCACCAGACTTCAATTTGATCAATGGTGTGCGTCACTGTATGACACTTCGGTATGGAATGGAAATTCTTGGTCTGAGTTCCAGTTCATGGCTCAAAGAATTTAGGAATGTGCAATGCTTAGTTTTGATGCGTTTTTTTCAGGGTGCAGCGTCCATACCGGACGATTCTGAGGAATTCCAACGCACAGGACTTGAACAAGAGGCCCCACCGGAAGCACCAATCTCACCGCCGGATCGCCGGGGAACATCGACTCAGGAGGTCTACCTGTTTTCGCTGAATTTGCCGCCAAAGTGTCGACGCCTGTTCGAGGAGAGAATCCATCGTGGGAAACTCTAAGAGCAGACTCGGAACAACCTGGTGAAAGCTTGCTTCAGCGGCCGATTCGGCGCGCCGGCCCTCATCCGGGCCAAGACATGATCCTTTTAAAGGTGTGATGCAATAGCGAGATGAATACATTTTAGAAAGTCCACAGCTTCTCTTTTGAAGAAGCGGGGCGATCTTTGCGAGCTAGTATTCATGCACCGACGCTTTTTCTTTGCACTTCATCTTCTCGCTCTTTACATCGCATGCTCAATCGGTAATGGGTCAAACGGCTCCTCCGGCTTAAAGAATCTTGAGGAATCCTTTCTGTTATGCACACAGTGGTCAATAGTCGATCATTCTCATCTTTCAAGGATCGACACTCAGCCTCCTTCTCCGCTAAGTGAACTCTGATCCCATCAACCTGTGATGATAGGTCCGTGATTTCAAACTTCCACTTTTCATGTGCTTTCTTTCTCATTGTTCATTTGATCATTTCTTCCCTCTCGTTTTCTCAAACGAATGTACTGATCTCTTCATGTCACTCAACTATCAGCTCATGACTTTTTGCGAAACAATGTTTCGAAATGCAGAAAAATGCTTCTAGGCGATGAATTGTCTGCAATCACGTACTTCTTCAAATGCAGTGAAGGAGCATGAACAACAGCTTTCAAAAAAGGTAACATTTGATCCTTTCTGTATTTATTGTTAGTATCGGAAGTCTCAGGCTACATCTGCTACATGCATGTATATTTGTCTTTTGAATGTGCAAGGGCTCGTAGAAATGCAAAAGTGATTGATGATTTTTGTTAGATTGCTCAAGTAAAATTGCATTGGAATCACTCATCAAGTCTGCAAGGCAGACAAGTTGATCCGACTTGCTATGATTACAGAATATTGAGGCATCAGGCATGTGGGTGATCCTGTAGCTGCACCTTTAGCCAATGAAGTCCGAACTATGGATCTTATTGGCTGGTTTTTTGAACAGTGAATGCTTGAAGCGCATGCTCTAAGCTGACCAGGTATGTGTGGCTAATCTTGATAAATTTGTTAGTTGTAGGAATTATCATGTACCTTTTTAACAAGATTTTTATTGCTATATATATGTCTTTTGATATACATATTTGTTGTCGAACTATTATTAATGAGTACTTAACTACTCATATATCAAAGTTGAGCTTGCTCAAAAGATTGCCGTTTGTTTACAGAGGATGGTGATCAACATAATAACTTATTTGATATGCGATGTGTGTGTGGTAAATCTTGACTTACTCTAAAGGATAGGATCCAATAGTTATTGCATTCTTCATTCTATTTGCTAATGAGCTTTGTTTAGAATGTTTAGCATTGTTTTATCTAATAGCTACAACTCAAAGAGGGCTTTGATAATTTGAATTGGAAGTGTTACATCATCACCAAAAATATTATACATGCTTTAATTGATAATGGAATGCGAAATGGTGCGGACATTAAGTTGGTTTTGATATTCTTGTAGCTCACATGCAAATGGTGCGAATGGGATCTCAAATACTCACTTCCATAAGCAAGTAGAAATCATTTCACAATCCAAGCACTTCTCCTTATGCAACCGCTCATTTTATCAATTTGACCATCATTTTCTTGGCTTTTGAGTTGTTTTAAAAAGGTATGCATCTTCCTTCTACATCCCTTGCTTTCATGTTTTTGTGTGGCAAAATACTATCTGAAATTAAGAAGGTCAAAACTTTGTGACTCAATCTCCAATTCTAGTTTTCATATGTAGAAATCATTTCAAAAACTTTCATATATCAAAAAATCTTGTAAGGTTGGTATCTGTTCAAAATATATGTTTTAATTGTCCTAGTTTACCTTGTATTATGATGACATGACCTTTCATAAATTGTACGATAAAGTGACTAGAGCTTTAATCTATTTGGCTTTAAGTATTATCTATTTTAAATGTAGCACATCTCATGCATATAGTTTAAACTAAAAGTGAGCTATTTCTAGCCTTGGAATTAAGTTCAAGAAATTATTAGGTTTTAAAAAATATTTGTTGTTCTCTTATCTTAATTGATTGTTTTCATTGTTGTAGAGGACAGATTGACAGAATGGCTGATGCACACCCACCACTCCATGACCGTGATCTAAATGCTCCACGCAACCTCCAACAAGTTTCTACCCTAGCAGTCCGGAAGACCGTGATTAAGTGGATGATTGAAGATGTGGCTCGCATGGTGTTCTTTGGTATCAAAGGCGAACTATTCGAGCATTTCGAGCAATTCCGTGGCCAAAAATCTGCAAATACCATGAAAGCAAACGATGGTGGCGACAACATAACCAATATTTGGAGGAACTCGAGAATGATGTGACACAATTCACTTGCAGCAGGCGCCATAGTAAACGAAAAAGACTCTCAATAAAAGCAAAACCCTACGAGGACACAAACGTAGTGATTGGGTACAGTGGCTATACCCAAGATTGTTGGAGGCATTTGAGAGATTCAAGAAATCCGGGGTGAAATTCTCCTCCAAATTGCTACGTGAGTTGGCTCTTTCAGTCCTTTTGGGTCGTGATTCTATTTTCACGGCAGAGTCTACAGATCCAAAAGATAACCAATTGCTTGCTGGGAAAATCAGCCATACTTGGATTCAGCAGTTCATGGACGTTCATAATGTTGTTCTTCTCTCTCAACGGGGCAGATTGACATGTAGTTCCCAAAAAGAACTTCAAATTGAGATGCATACAGCATATCATCTTGGAGTTCTTCATAGGGGATTCTTGTCTGGTGAGTTTGATGAGAACCTCATGGAAAATCTTGATGAGACTCACTTTGTTGTTAATGTTGACAATGGGCGCACATTGGGCTTCAGAGGAGACACCACAGTGAAATATGTTGAGGTTGTCTCTGGTGGAGATTCTATGACAATGGTTGTGAGAATCTCAGGAGGACGGCGCTCTATTATTGAAGCTCCAATGCTCATTTTTACAAATGAGAATCGAAATTATCCAATTCGGGGTTTAGAAGACAACATTGTGGGCGTTTCTTATCGAAGTGGCCCAAAAGGGTGGATGGACCAGTCTATTTTCCCGGAGTATTTCTTAGAGCCACGAGCGTTTCAACCAGATCTACACCAACGTGTTAAAAATATTTGGCTGGATAATTGTACGAGCCACAATATTACACCAAGATTGGCAGCGGTTCTTGCATCCAAGAACGTTGTTTTACGGTATCTGCCTCCATGTTCTACACACTTGTGCCAACCTGCTGATACCTTCATCATTTCAAAGATTAAGGATGCATGGACTAGAAGGTGGGAAGCCAAAAAGACTGAGCTTATAGATTCCAATGCATGGCAGAATAGAGCTCGAGGAGATGGCCAGTGGTCTGGAAAATTGATTAACCCGGGTAAGAGGTTTTTTCTTCAGTTGGCTGCTGATTCTGTGGAAGATGTTAACAGGCAAGTTGACTCTAATAATATGTCCTATGCTCGAAAATCCATGATACGTTGTGGTATGGCCATGGATGTGGATGGCTCGTGGAATGTCACTCAATTGTTTCCACACCTCCAAGAACTTATAGCAAAGCATAGAGAGTATTTTGAAGGGCAGGAAGTTCCTGATTTTAATGTAGCATAGAAGGGCCTCATGTTTTTTTGAAGTTTCATGTAAATAAAGTGTTTATTACCTACATTTTTATAGTGTGGCATTTTTCTTTTTCTTTTATGCTTGTGAAATATGCTTATAGATAATAATAATGTTGTTTTTGTCAATGAAGAAACAATCTTGTTTATCTCAACACTAAATGTAATCATAGTCAAATTTTCTTTTACTGATATACGCATTTAGTGTTTGAGTTTACATATAGTGTTGCAACACTAAGAGGTACAGTTGCTATTTAGTGTTGCAGTTCATAATTAGTGTTCGCAACACTATATTACATTATTAGTGTACTGAACAATTTTTCTCTTTTACCATGCAAAAGTATGAAATATTCTTTGTACTTTGATAACCATGTGTGGTGCAAGGAATCATCCAACTCATTTGTACTGCAAATTGCCTTGAGCTGAGAAGTTGTATGGTAAGTTAAGGTGTCCTATAATGGCGCAATTTCAGCACAGAAAATCTACAGGAATGTTGCGAGTGCAAGCAATTTTTGTGCATGGGGAAAATTAGTAGAAAACTAGAGCAAGTGGAATCATCATTTTTCCGACTCTTCTACAGTAAGTAATGAATTTTTAAATATGGAAATATAGGTGTTCTTAAAATGGTGCCCTAAGGAGACGCCCTAAAATCTTTGCAGAGCGTACATGGTACTGTTGTATGGAGAAGCTATCGTGTACGTGACAGTGAAGATTACTAGGGCTCCATTTTCGGCACTGCACCATTTTTGGCTGCTCTACCATAGGCATCTTTTGAGGGTCACCACAATAGTACTGTACAGGTCATGAATGAATAGAGTAGTGCCTGATACCGACATCGGTGGAAACCATAGCTTCCGGAGATCCAGCCTCACCTCAAACCTCGAATAGTCGAATGCATAGCTTTGCCGCTTCAATCGAACATTCGATTGCATGGGTGGGCTACATAACTTAATGTTATTTTGGATCGCAAGGTCAATGGTAAGAGAGCTAAAAACAAAAAAAAAATAAAAAAAATAAACAAAAAAGATTGTGTCATGTTCTTGAAGTTAAGGTGGCCTACAAATTAATGATTGTCATCATACTCTACCTTGCATTTTCTAGGTTGACCCCTCAAATTCCAAGAAAGGTTTGCAATGAAATCTACTTTCGTTTGCGTTCAAAAACAAGAACAAAAAGTGAAAGCCGCAATGGCTTCTTGCTATTTCGGGCAGCCTAAATGAAGGAGGTTTAAAGTATTAATGTTGTCTGAGAGTTTTATTTATTACTCAAACTCTCCAAGGACCCAAGTTGAAACCTTTACCAATTTTACAAGGGTAGCCTTCAAAATTACAATTGCACGCTTTGATGTTTTTTGTAATTTTATATATCTGTTTACTTTACCAACATGAAATTTGCAATGAATAAATTTTTGAGCTAGAAAGTTGTTCATCTTCATCTCAAAGTCTCTCTTGTACCAAAAAATTAATCAAATAATTATCTTGCCTCAAATAGTAGCCTTGCAATGGTGAAAATTGCCAAGCATTTTAGAAAGGATAGATAGAATGAAGTTCTTATGTCTAATATTTTGCTCAGAGAAATATCTCACAACTAGAAACTTCTCTGCACAAGGTGGGTGCCATGCAGTACAATTGTGCAAAAAAGCCATGCACCTAATTCCCCCTTTAACCCTTAAACGTCTAGCTATACGAATTTGGGCAGCCCAATATTGGATCACAACATCTTTTGGACTTGGGCATCATGAATAGTGCACTTTGTGAACTTGGGCATCATTAATGATCCAATCAATGATGAGCTTGCAACCTCCTACAAGGTTATGTACAACCCCAACCTATTTATCACAATCCTTTCAAAGCACAAAATCACTCATACAAATTGTGATTTGAATTCTCAAATTTCACTTTTTGAATGCATCAGAAGAAGGTGACTAGTTTGACATCAAAATATAAGTGAGAAGTTGAGTACATTGAGAGCTACAGAGGAGATTCTGTTGGAATATGACCCCTCGGGTCACCTTAGGCGTTTAAGGGTTAATCATGCCATCGTACCATACATTTTCGTGCCTTGCACAAGATAAGTATGTAAAACTTCATTGGAAGTCAGAAGAAACAAAAGATTCTGCCTTCGAACCATACATTTTCGTGCCGCGTATATGTTATGTATATAAAGCTTCATTCTGCTTCGTCACCAAATCATCTTTGTGGTCTGAGCTTTTTGAAAGGACCATCCCACCCACACCTTTTTTTTTTAATGTTTTTGGCGCAATCCAACTGTTTGAATGGACGCTGTCCTTTACTGCCATATCCCTTTGCTGCTGAAAGTATATTCAATAGGTCAACTGTAGCTAATGTTTGACATCTTCCGAGGAAGAACCTTGCAGTTTTTGTCTCAATATCGATGTTCCCAAAAAGGAATTTGCGTGATCATCGATAACAATGATAGGAACAAAGTTGTACGTGGAGCGCGTCGGTTATCCTAGGATGATGATTCTTTCCATCGTAGCCATCGAGGATGTTGAAGGTACAACTATGATATGAGGTAAGGAACGGTTATCCTAGAATGATGTTTCTCTCTATTGTAGCCATAGAGGATGTCAAAGGTACAACTATGATATGAGGTAAGGAACAAAGTTGTACTAAAAGAGCGCGTAGGATATCTTAGAATGAAATTTCTATATTGTACCCATATGGGATGTTGAAGGTACAACAATATTTACGAGGTGAGGAATGAAGTTGTACAAAGAGCGCGTCGGTTATCCTAGAGTGACACTTTTCTATTCTAGCCATTCAAAAGTGGAAATGTTGGAGTTTTGTATATTTTCTTAGTACCAACACAATCTGAACTTGCAGTCCATGAGGCCTCATGAATCAATATATGACCCTATAATAAGTATAATGCAGGATTCTACCCCCTGTGAGGTTTGAAGAACTTACATATGTTTACATTTGTGAGAGTATTACAAAGACTAAGCTTCTAAACTAAAATCAAATTTGAATGTTGGTCATAGTGTAGATTTCTTTTGGGATGTCAATCTCCATGCTTGGTTTTAAACTCATGACCCTATTTCACAAGAATCACAAGTACAAAGGAATTAAAATCAACAATAAGAGAGAGTCTGTGGTATTATAAGGATAGAGATATTACACAGAAGTGATGATGTGTTGTCTAATGACATCAGAGAAACAATTTTGGAAGCATAACCAAATATGTCACCAAATCAGCACTTTATGACAAAAATAACAACTTTAATATATCAAGATGACACTTGAAACACTTTCACACTCTTATTGAAATTCTAATATGTACACCTAATGGTGTTGATTTCCACCAAGCTTGGACACCAATTCACAGCACTCATTCTTCTGACTCACTAATTGGTGGAAGATGATTCACAACCGTGTTACTTTTATTCACCAACAAGTGGCAAGCTCCAACAGTATCGAGTAGACGGCTCTCATCCACGGAGCGCCGCAATCTGTCCCTCACCGGACCCACATTCATCCATTTCTACATTTACGATTGCCAAGCCTCGCATCCAACGGCCCATATTGGCCCCGAGCCTACCGGGTTCGGTCCAGTCCGAGCGAGAAAGTCAACATGAAACCCTTCCGCAGTCTTGTTCACACTACGGTCAGAGCAAACTATAACGACCCACCCTCGATCGAGGCATCCATCCACTTTGTCGCCCGTCGCCTACGCGGCTACCAAATCGCCTCACTGTCAACAATTGCAACGCTCACTATATAATGCCCAATACCCACACATTCTCATACAAATTGCACCTACATCGCATTCTCGTCAGCATTCTAAGCTTCTATCAGTGAACGAAGAGTGCTACGATCAGCTCATCAATTTCGAGTTCCAATAATTGATGCTCTCGAATCAGTAGTAGCAGTGATCGCGTAGTGCTACGATCAGTTCATTTATTTGCAAATTGGGGCATCGATAGCTCTCGAAACAGTTGTTGATTAACTGTTCTTGGGTGAAGCATTCTTGAGTTTCCAGTTTCTAGAATACTGCGATTAAAATGGCTTTGCCGATTGTCCATACTAGTCAGCCGATTCTCGTTAGTGGAAAGATTGCTCGAAGTACTAGTAGATTTTCGTCGAATTTCGTTGGATCACGTCTAGCTCGAACTTCTGTTACTATCTCTCAAGCTCGGAGGTATTCGAATGTAAGTAGCACTTTTGCATCAGTTCATTTATCATTTCAATTGCACTATTGCAGTACTGTTCCACCATTTATCACTGGTTGAGTGCGAACTGATTGATTGAATGATTGGCTATGGTGTGCAGGCTTCGATCTCATGCAGAGCAGTAGGTCAAGACAAATATGGTCAATGTAAGTGTACAGAAGATGCTGTGAAGGCGATCATGAAGGACGCTATTCAACATTGTCTGAATGCGGAGGTGAGTTCCGAGCCAACGAAGCTAGCATTTTCTTGTATACAACAGCCAATCTGTGCCATGTTTTCACTTCTCGATCGAACACCAACTGGGAAAATTTCTGCATGTAGATATTTTTCATGGGGGTGTATCAAACTGTAGGCACTGAATGTCGTGGAGTGTGATGGTTTGCAGTGTGATGGGATGCGGTACAAGGTGGTCGATCAGATGGGCAAGGGATTGGCAGCGCTCTGCCGAGTGTCGGTAGGCGTAGCGGCACCGGTTCCGAACCAACTCTTAAGCATCAAGAATGAAGACCTGGAGCAGGTTCGAAGAATGCTCCAGTTAACGGCATTGCCTTTCAACAACGCTTATGACGAAGACCTCCAAAGGCTGCTGAAGCTCCTCCAGGTAACATTCTTCACCCAAACCTTGAACCTTAATACCCACGTACCAAACGATTCATTTTTTTACTGAGATTGCAAACTATAGTTTACTAATTTCGGTGTATTGCTGATTGAGCAGACTGATGATGGAACGTTGAGTGGAAGCGAACTGTCCGAAGTCGTTGAGCGCCTTGGCGCCGACTTGACTCAGGTCCTCGGCCCATTGATCATGTGCTTCCCCGAGGTACCATCCCACTTCTGAATATCACAACTCAAATTATTTTGCATCGGTTTGCGAGATTCTAAGATGAGTTTCATGATTTTGCAGCTTCCGTTGTGGGCAAAGCACCGTGCGTTGTTACTCCCAGCAGAAGTGGCAAGGACGCTGGCCTTCAGCTTGCTGACAGGCTTGAATCGCAGATGAGATTTTAGCCGAGATGAAGCGAAATTCTTTAGCCGTTGATTAGTGAATTGACTAATTGATGTGTGCATTATTTTTGTTAGTGTGGAAGCTACTTCCCTTTCGAATGTCTATATAGATACAGTAGTTGTAGCCATGGCCAGTGAAGAATTCTACATTCCAATCATCAAGCGTGATGTACTCACGAGCAAATGTAAATCCTCATGGGAATGAACAAAGTCTTTCTGGATGCATTATCAGTCCACTTCTAGAATCATTTTCTTGTGCCAGAAGAAGAGTATTTGAAAACATAGACTCTGAATGGGATTGGTTTCAGCGAAAAGATTGATTCCTGAAAGATCGGTTGATGTTGATGGTTGCTTCGGAAACTGCGCACAGTACATTGATAGTGTGTTGTGCATTATAATTATGGGGAAAGAAGAATTTTGAAGGATGAGAGTTTCTGTCGCATCGCAGTGTTTTTTGCAAGTCGAAGTTTTGTGTAATGACGATCACGTGAAGGTGAAAAACTTGTTGAGTTTCTCGAAGAATGCGAACCTATTTGGTACTCAGCTGTTGAGATTTGCTGAACTGGCTATGTTGATTGTGCAATTCTAAGTAGTAGTGATGAGAAATTTCAATTTTGTTCCCACTAGTAGGAGAATAACAAATTTTACATAAATGATGTAGTGATCATAGGCTGTCCACGATTGACAAAAAGAATGACAGGGAAAATCATGTCCAAAACGACATGAGGGTACATGATGGACATAACCAAATCATGTTCTTAGTAATGACCCAAGTCCTTTTAAATGCAAAAACGCGTCATTTGTTGTGTCCTTTAGGTAGAGTTATATTATCAGGGTAGAGTAGCTATATTTTGTTATAGTTTAATTTCATGTTATAAAATGAATGGTCAATTGAAGGTTTTTACACTTTACATTGTGAAAGTTGTCGCATATTTGTTGATATGAGGATTGTTGAAGCTTTTGTCTCAAACTCAACACCACAAAATCCATTGTTATCTCCTACCCTCTCGCGGAGGTAACTCGCAATGATCCCTCTTTAGAGTTTTGTGTTATATCCTCAAATTTAGAAAAAATCACATGATGAGGTTTGTCACCAATAAAAACCACCCCTTTTATGACCACGAACCTTTGACTGGAGTCAAATAGATATGATGGCTTCATGTGCGCATTAGTGAGAGGAGTGTTGGCAATAATTATGTTGTCTCTTCCGAGATCTATTTTTGGCATTATTTTATTGGGTAACGTGACGTTCTATCTCAACTCTTTTAGGTTCTCGAGTTGCTCCATCAGTTGTAATTAGGCATAAGTGATTGTTGCATTTGAGGATCTATCGTAAAGAACTCGTGCAACTCCATTACTAGCCTTGAGAGTGCTATATGTTTCTATCTCTTTTTTATTAGAAATGACGCCGCATAGAATCATGTGGAGCCCGAGCTCCTCTCGAGAGCCAAAAATTTGTTGATCGAAATTGATGAAGTCGTTTGAACTCCCTCACTGAGAATGTTGCCTTGCTACTTCCAATTAAAAACACTTGGTTGTGAGCAGGATCTGACCCAAACTGGAGGAACGACTCTTGGAGCAATGGAAGTCAAAGGTTACCTCCTCTCACATTCCTTTCTTTCCTGCCGATTGCTAACAGCGATCCAGAGTTGAGCAAACAATTACACGGATGCCAAGTTCAATCTTTCAATAGTCTGTAATTAAGTTTCTTTTTGCAATTGTTGGCCCAGTGAGCTTCTTAGGTAACTCAAAAATCTTACGTGTACCCATTGTAATCGTGCATGGAGAAAGTTGATACAAGGACAGTGAAAGTGGATTCATGAATTCCGAACTGTTATACAATTTGCTATGAATTTTTAGAGACAATCTCATAGGTGTTTCTAAAATGGTGCCATGATTTGCACTCTGTAATATTTGTCGTGAGTATTACATGTAACTGTTACATGAAGAAGCTATTATGTACCTTCGTGTGAGAAGCCCAGTGCTCCATTACATGTAACGCTCCAGTTTTGAACACTCTCCCTTAACAGTTTCTTTTCCTGGAAAAAAAAGACGGAGGAGCCCAGTTTGTGCTCGTATTCTTGGTACAATTCTAGGTCATAGAGGAGGGTACATGTACAGACCGTGTGGCACTTGCAATTTATACTCAATATAACCTCACCCAGTTCAAAATAATAGTAAGGATGCTATCATATGCTGGATATTTACTACGACATCACCGCATATACATAATTGCTGACACCCATTTTTGAAGAGCCCTTGAAATCACACTCCCCCACCCTTGAAGGCTCCTCAAGCACCAAAAGTGCATGTGAAATAGTCAATGCACCAGTAGCAAGTAGAATGTCAGATTTAGTCAACTAAACTTAGATTTGGAGGGCCATTTCTTGATGCGCCATAGTAGAGAGTCACAAGACATTTTTGAAAGGCCCTCAGCATTTCTCATCCACTTATTGCGTGTCACTGGGCGAGTAGGGGTGGAGATGCTCTCAATCTATATCACCTTCGGTGTCTCACTGGAAGTCTGGAACTTGTTCAGTACGTTTTCCTGAATTTTCCCACTGTGTTTTCCCTCTCCATGTGCTCTTACGTAATGCTCATATTCACAGACGTATGTGTAGTGTCTGCTGCTGTTACATTCCTGATGAAATCCAAAATGGTTAAAAGTGGTCAATCATATATCTCCAGAAACCTCGAGTGATCATTTCAACTGTACTACATTCTCTTTTACTCTTTGAGTAATTGTGTAATCATCATACTTACACATTAGTACAGAAATGTCAATTGACCTTAGTTAAAAAGTTGAGAAATTATTCATTGATGAATCTCTCTATGAAATTTTGCGATGATCATGAAACACAGAAGTCGTTGCGATGAACGAATACGCATTACTTCTGTAGGAATGAGTTAAATCAATACAAAATATCACTACTTGAAATTGATAACAAGAAATTCCAAGACAATGGAACTATCGTACTTTGTATTGAGCATTGTGATATATACTTCAGCTACAGTAGGTTGTAGGATATGAATAGTCAGAATTTACTAACAATGATTGCACTGGTATTGAGGGTAATTTTTTCTTAAGGGTAGTCTAGTGAATAACTACATGTAACTGGCAAGCTTGCCCCAATTCTGTAAAAAGGAATTTTATTCTGCTAGAATTGTGCGCCTCAATTTCCAAGACTGTTGTCTAAAAACCATGTGATGACCAATCAACTGACGTCGTGCCAGCCGCAACTCCGTCACTCACTGTACACTGCGGTAGAGTCCCTAATTCCCACAGCCTCATGATTCATACAAAGCACGAAAGCAATAGTGCATCCATGCATTCGATTATAATACTACGATCAATTCCTACTGATCATTGCTAATAAAACATGTGGGCTCCAGTGGTGCAAAGCACGCACTGACCACTAATGGCTCTCTCGTATTTCCGGAAACTGACAGTTTTCTAAAGTCGATCGACCATCACTGGCACTGGGTCCGTCGATGCACGACCAGCGATGGAGCGATCGATGACGAGCAAGCAGTACTCCCAGTCTCCGCGTCTCGCCCTTCACCTCGTCCCCGGAGCCCTAATGCGCACTTCCCTCGAACTCAAGCACGTCTACCCCCGACCCTACTGAGATCTTTACTTCGTCTCAGCCTGGGTTCAATGCAATGCTTGAAGATGCCTACAGTGGCCGTACGAAAGTATCGAAAGTGTACTTCTCAGTCGTTTAGTACATTGATTGGTTCAATAAAGAAAAAGGAAAAAGGATAGTTTCTGTGTTGATGCGTTTCTGATATAATTTGCACTAAGTTACAGTTCGGTAGGGAGTCTCGGAACGAAGTGATCGAACACTCAGATGGAAACACTGACTTTGCTATTTATAATGCCACCGCCACATGAGACCGTACCACCTGAGTACCAATGTGTACTTCTTCGTACCCAATTGAACGATTGAGTGATCGATAACGAGAAAGTATTATCACTAGTCTCCGCGTCTCGCCCTTCACTTTGTCCATGGAGCCCTAATGCGCACTTACCTCAAAGACAACCACGTTATCCTACTTAGATCTTTACTTAGTCAGCCTCGATTCAATGCAATGCTTGAAGATGCCTACAGTTGCCGAGTGAAGATTTTTCTCCATTGATGCGCTTCTGAAATAATTTGCACTGTGGTTCGGTCTGATGTCTCAGAATGTTCACACTGATAGGTGCACTAAATTTAATCAGAATTGATAGAACTTTGATCGAACGTTTTGAAGACGTGATTTGTCACTAAAGTGGTTTTGCTGATGTCTAGTAACCAAAATCTGCAGGTGCCAGTAATTCATGATGAAATTTGTCATTGCAAATGATGTCGACAAATGCTATTAATAGTGCCACCGCCACCGCCACATGGAGACCGTACCTATGAATATGTATGAAGTACCATGGTGAAGTGTCACGCCCCTGAAGAATGTAGTAAACGTGCTGACTGCACATTTGGCCTCTTCCTTAAAACTATTTGGTGGCATAAAGTATGATGGATGTGTCTGAAGGTTACGAATCTTAGAGAAAGAATGGATGTGATCGCCCAATCTGGTGATAGTCAACTTCTTCGCTGATGTCGAAACAATAACAGAATCCGGTTCAAGTGAAGATCGCAAATTCCAACATAGTTTGATTCCCTAGAAAAGAGAAGGTCCCCTGAGAAACTGTTCACGGTTTGGTAACGACAGAATGAATCAATATTAGGCAATGGTTCTACACTTTATATAATGTGGAGATGCAAGTGAACTCAGCTATTTGGCTGTCATTCACTTAAATTGATACATAACATCTAAACATGTGCTCCGCCGCCTCAACTCTATCAAAAATACTTGAGGCCAGTTTCGCTAAATGACACCATCAGCTGTGGCCGCTCATGTATATCGACAATACAGTAGACACGAGCATCGATAGGTTCGTCGAGCTCTGACAACTTTTATGGTGCTACAAGTTTTTCTTTTTATACATTTGAACCACAGCTTTAAGCTATGGACAATCGTTTCTAGGTCGGTCAACAAAACTTCAGGCCTCGACACCTTCCTTGATGCCGTTCAGGCCGTCGGGCTTGCCGTCCTTGGGAGGACTCTTGGCTCCTCCCCTACCGCGCTCTCCCTTGGAATTCTCAGCAAACTTCATGCTGGCGTTGTGCAACCCAGCTTCCTGCTCGGCTTCATCGTACTCCGACGCATAGTAGTCCTCCTCCGACATCTTCGATGCCGGGAAGATCATGCCGCCCCACTGCGGGAACCACACCAGCAGCACCAGCGCCGTCACACATATGATCATGATGCCCATGTTCGTAATGCCCACTTCCGCGTGGTACGTCGCCTGCGTGAAGAACACTGTCTGTGTGAGCACGGCGCCCACGTTACCGCCCGCGCCTGTGAACCCAGAGATTACTCCCAGTGACCGCCGCGACACAAATGGGATCACTCCGAACGTCGCTCCGCATGCCGCTTGCACGAAGAATGAGAACACGATCATCACCCCAATCGACGGTCCCAGCGCTGACGTCTTGCCCAATATAATGCAGAACACGCCTCCCAGCGTCTGGATAATCCACAAGGTCCACAGACGCCCGCGCATACCGAACCTGCGCGCGATCAAGTCGGACAAGATTCCTCCCAGAGGACGAGACACGATGTTCATGAAGCCGAAGCTGGAGGCGATGATTCCTGCAGTAGCCAAGCTCAAACCGAACCGATCGTAGAAGTACTCAGCGATGATGTTGTCGACGGTGAGTTCCACGCCGAAACAGTAGCCGTAGGTGATCATGAAAATCCATGTTCGGTAGTTCGACACAGCGTTGAAGAACACCTGCAGTTCAGAGATAAGTCAGTTTTACATTCGGCAAGCGAAATCATCGGCATAGAAGCACGCAATTGACGACATAATATCGTTGCTAACCTTTTTGAAACTGTCCTTTGCCTTGGTTCCTTGCGCTTGTAGCTGGCTGAAGTTGCCATCCGGCAAATCTTGTCCGAAGATCAACACCGTCAACCCAATGCAGGTGTGCATCACTCCAGGCAAGAAAAACGCCAACCTCCATGCAGTGAAACTGGTGGCATTGAAGCTGTACGCATAAATTGAGAACTAGAGTCAGCAAATGGCAGAGAAATGGTTAGTTCAGCAACCGAATCAAAAGAGTTTTAGAACGATTGGTACCTGTCTTTGATGAGGTTGTACACCAAAGGCATAATCAATTGAGTTGCACCACCACCCAGGTTACCCCAACCAGCTGCAATTCCGTTCGCTGTTCCCACAATCTTGCTGTTGAACATGGAACTCATCCAGTACTGACACGACACGAACGTCGCCAACGAGAATCCAATGAAGAAACGCACGGCGGTGAACCCCGCTGCATCTTGTACCGACGCCATGGAGTACACAGCGGGAGATATGATCATCACGAGGAATGCACACCCGTACCGCGGACCGATCATGTCACACACTGACCCCATCAGCAGACGGGACAGAATCGAACCTGCAGAAATCCAAGCATTGATCAGTCAAAAATCTTATCGTCAATTACGGGGATGAGAAAACTATATCCCGCAATTGAAACATCCAGCTCAGACTTCAGAATTCACAGCTTACCGGAGACGGAAGCGATGGCAGCATGTCCAATGTCCTCCTTGTCGAGATTCAAGTTGTCTCGGATGACAGGAATGAGAGGCGGCGCGGCGAAAGTCGACAAGAAGCAAGTGAAGAAAGAGAACCACGACAAGTGGAAGGTACGCATATGCGGCCTCGCAAGACTGAAGAGTCGAAACGTCTTGGCCTTGTGCTCAGAGTCCACAGGGAGGGCGAATGGGCGGCCCTTGGCGTCGACGGGTGGCGCAGCAGCATCTGCAGCTTTGGCCTTGTCCGACTGGAACATGGAGAATGCCATCACGGACTCCTTCCCCGTGACTCCATGCATGGACACGCCAGGATCACCCTTGGCATTCTTGTTACCCACCCCGGACACCGACTGGTCCGCCATCGCAGCTCACTTGCTCACTGATCACTAAACCCAAATGAGCAGCTGAGTGCAGTGAGCGCGAATCGATGAGCCGGTACAGGACCGTGCTCAGGGATTCTGGAAATGGTCTGGGAATGGAGGACGATGATACGAATACGAAAGGGGTGAGCTAGGTGCTTGTGGGAATGTAAGCCCGGAGGGTGGGCCGGAGCGCTAGGAGTGGGAGGGACTCCGAACAGTCCGAAGCTCAATGAAATCGGGCAGGCGCAGCGGGGTATTAAAAGGGAACGCTGGGCGTAGGCGGGTGGGTGCGCGGAGAAGACGGATCGGTGGCACGGTGAAGGCTGGATTCCGTGTCGCCGCGGTCGTTCCTTTGTGCCTGCAGCCTGCCCCATTTCTTTGGGAATCTGCTTTCTTTAGGGCTTGCCTTCGCTGCCCGCTGCTACACTCGCTTTCCACACCAGTCCACGGAAGTGTGTCCCACTTCCACCAAGGACTTCATGGAGGATTGGGACATCCTTGCTGCAATGAGATGCTTCTTGGTGGAATTTTTGAAAGGAAATTGTCATAGTTTCATGACACCTTGAAAATTCTTGCTAACTTAAAATAAATCTCAATGTATCATGCTCAACTATGGTGCAAGTTTTAACTTGGAAGTTCCGTTGTGAAGTTAATTGTGCGAGCAATTTGTGTGCAATTGTGCATGGGCAAAGTAAGTAGAAGGTTGGACTCACTTTAATCATCATTGTTGGACCCTTCTAAAAAAATTACAGAGTTCTAAAAAATGAACTCATAGGTGTTACAATAATGGCAGTGTCTAGTACATTCACAAAGAGCACATTCAAAATTCACTTTCGTAGTCCTCATAGAGCTACTTTAGACAAAAGTTAAGAATTGGGACAAAACATACGTACTTGTTTGATAGTGTGTTCAATGAGATGGGAAGTCCTTGCCATTATAACCAAAATGACCTCTTGCTTATGGTTGGTGGTCAAAGTGCATGAGTACACATTAGATGTTGATCTTCTCAAATATTTATTCTTCTCAAGTATTCAAGTGTGAGGTGTTCCTCTTTTTTCTTGCTTACTTCTACCTTTTAGATATTGCTTATAAATTAATATGCTTATATTGAACAAAACTTTCTTTTAGAGTGGATATACATGTTCTCTCATTACAAATAAAAAAAAATAGTAGTGAAATATATGGAACTAGCAAAGGAAACACCAAAAACGGTCTAGAGATGCATATAGAAGTATTTAACTTATATGTTACAATTTTCAAATAATGTAAGAAGTTGCTAGCTAATGGAAAAAGTTTTCTACAACCCGAAGGGCATCAGTGACAAGGGTGGCACTTGGTCCCGGCAATAGCACCAGGCGGAAAGGTAGGGTGGCAAGACCGAGAGTGCTTCCCATTTGTCTCCCTCTACACCACTCTAGGCTCGGTCTCAACAAAGAGACCTCCTTTGACAGGATTTTGGCAATTTTGCTCACTATAATAGTATGAGAACAAGCTCAAGAAAGAATTATGGGTTCTTTTTAGGTAGAAAATCGGAGGAAGGTGAATCACACATAGGCACATTATATTGGAGGCTCACTACAAACCGGCTTGCAATGGCTGCATGAGACGAAAAACAGTTTCGGCAATTACAGTTTTGGCCCTCCGAAGCTCCCTTCGCTTCCCATCTAGAGGGCACCTGAATCATTTACGATAAGGGATGCCCTAAGAGAGGAAACAAAAAAATGAAGGTCAACCATCCCCGAGACGTACGCAGACCGTACAACAATCAAAGTGTGGTGGAGACGCTCCACTTGTGATCGTGTGACCACAGAACTCCAGTTTTTCAGGAACCATTTGACCTTTTTCTGTCACTTTTTGCTTTCTCAACATGCCTGTGGCCACAAGCAGCTCCACCTACTTCCAAGCTTCCAGCATCTCTCCCCTCGGCAGCATCTCCTGTCGGTATGCCGCATTCCAACAACAACAACAAGTCTCCGTTGGGTCCCAGCGTTCGAAGTGTCATTATATTAGGGCATCCCACGAAATAAAAAGTAATTTTACGGTGCCCTAAATTTGTAAATGAGGTCACAGGAATCTTACTCAGTCCCTTTGTTGCATCTCAGGCCTGCTTTTTGGTCCACCAGAGCACCCACTCCAATGCTGTTCAAAACAGTGCTGTACTTACCACTGTATGTTAGTACTTTTTATGTACGAAAGGAGTACCCGTTTTTACTTGTAAGAATATAAAATCTCTTCCACTGGGACCCAAACAACATAATATCTTAGTTATTTCATGCAATAATTCCTTCGTGAAATGATTTTTGGTGATTCGGTTCAGTCATTCCTGGAGATTGTACTCGATCCAACTTGAGAACGTGGCGATGCAAGAATTTGTCTCTTTGTGTGAGTTGTCTCAATTGTTGTTACTTATCCAATAGTACTCATAGAAAAATCAGAGCTACTTACTGTAATGCGTTGTATCTGTTGGGAATATAGACCCAACTACACGGGATATCATTGAGAGCAACTTGGTGTCCCTACCTCATGATGACTATTGCATGAAGTAAAGCTAACAATTGATGAGGAGAAAGGAAGTAAACAATCGTAGAGCTTTAAATCTAACTTGAACCCAACCAAAATGTTGTGGGCGGACAAATGTTTCATAAGCAATTTTTTGTAAAAGGACGATGAAATATTCCTTGAAATAACTAAATTATGTGTTAAACGTAGCGAAGACTTATCAATTGTGCTCCAATAGGTGTGGTAGGTGATTGTCACAAAACATTTGCTTTTATATGATGTTTGGTAGGGAGAACTTGATGCAAACCATGCACATTAATTACGAAGAACATTGTCTAATTTCTCTAGGCACACTTTGAGGTTCACATGTGACAGTGGCAGAAAACGCTATGCCGGCCGGGTAGTTAGTATCCCAATGTGAGTGCCCTAGCAGAGAAAACATTTATAATCTGAGATGCAGCGCGTCGACCACCTGCATCTCCACCGCTACTTTCCACTCTCAACATGAGATTCCACAACTTTAGCCCACATTCTGGGGTTTACCTCGTGTCTGGTTTCACTACAGTAGCCTTTCCAAGATTCTGCTGAGAAATCATCCGATACGTACACCCAGTACATACGATGAGATACGTCGCAGTAGAATCTATCTTTTACTGCCAGTGCAGGTGAGATGTTTCTTTGGTGAATATCCTTGCAATGCGGCATGCTTGTAAATGCAACCACTGTGAAGAACTGTAAGCTTCCAATTGATGTCATCTTTGATATTACATTGATTGAAAAGAATCGCAAGTAATCCACACCATTTCACCCACAAAAAGTGACACAGAAAAATCTATAGTACCTCCACTCTACAAGACCATACCGGATGCAGTCACCCGGTTATTTAGTACCTACACCTTTGACAAATGATAGGGGTGTAAGACCTTTTCCCCCAGTATTGAAGACGAATGACAAATGCTAACCAGCAGAACACTAATGTACAATTCCAACTGTTTAGGCAATGTCATTTGTCTTTATGGGCTCCGGCTCTGCCTTCGATCCCCTGCCACGCTCTCCCTTCGAATTCTCTGCGAACTTCAAGCTGGGCATGTGCAGTCCGTCCTTCTGCTCGGCTTCATCGTACTCCGACGCATAGTAGTCCTCCTCCGACATCTTCGACGACGGGAAGATCATGCCGCCCCACTGCGGGAACCACACCAGCAGCACCAGCGCCGTCACACATATGATCATGATGCCCATGTTCTCGATGCCCACTTCCGTGTGGTACGTCGCCTTCGTGAAGAACACCGTCTGTGTGAGCACGGCACCCACGTTGCCGCCCGCGCCTGTGAACCCGGAGATCACTCCCAGTGATCGCCGTGACACGAATGGGATCACTCCGAACGTCGCTCCGCATGCCGCTTGCACGAAGAATGAGAACACGATCATCACCGCGATCGCAGGTCCCAACGCCGCGGTCTTGCCCAGTACAATGCAGAACACGCCTCCCAATGTCTGGATGATCCACAAGTTCCACAGACGTCCGCGCATCCCGAACCTGTGCGCGATCAAGTCGGACACTATTCCTCCCAGGGGACGAGACACGATGTTCATGAAGCCGAAGCTGGAGGCGATGATTCCTGCAGTTGCCAAGCTCAAACCGAACCGATCGTAGAAGTACTCAGCGATGATGTTGTCGACGGTGAGTTCCACGCCAAAGCAGTAGCCGTAGGTGATCATGAAAATCCATGTTCTGTAGTTCGTGACTCCGTTGATGAACACCTGAAAATTGACAATCACACAGATGAGATTTGAGAGAGAAACAGTAACTATGACATTGTTGTTCCAGATTGTATACTAACCTTTCTGAAGCTGTCCTTTGGTTTGGCTCCTTGTGCTTTAAGCTCGCCGAAGTTGCCATCGGGCAGATCTTGTCCGAAAATCAACACCATCAACCCAATGCAGGTGTGCATCACTCCAGGCAAGAAAAACGCCAACCTCCATGCCGTGAACTTCGTAGCGCCAAAGCTGTCCTTGATCAAATTGTACACCAAAGGCATGATCATTTGAGTTGCACCACCACCCAGGTTACCCCAACCAGCTGAAATTCCGTTCGCTGTTCCCACAATCTTGCTGTTGAACATGGAACTCATCCAGTACTGACACGACACGAACGTCGCCAACGAGAATCCGACGAAGAACCGCACCGCGATGAAGCCGTGAATGTCTTCCACGATCGCCATGGAGTACACAGCGGGGGAAATGATCATCACGAGGAATGCGCATCCGTAACGAGGACCGATCATGTCGCACACCGTTCCCATCAATAGACGAGAGAGAATCGAACCTGCACAAATCCAAGCACCGATCAGCCGAAACTCAGATACCATCAACCACTCGAAAGAAAAAAAACACACATTCAGATTGCTAGATTCATACCAGAGACTGAGGCAACGGCAGCATTTCCAATGTCCTCCTTGGTGAGATTCAAATTATCTCGGATGACAGGAATGAGAGGCGGGGCAGCGAAAGTTGACAGGAAGCAAGTGAAGAAAGAGAACCACGACAAGTGGAAGCTCCGCATGTGGGGTCTAGCGACACTGTAAAGACGAATAGTCTTGGCCTTGTGCTCAGAGTCCACAGGAAGCGAGAACGTCCGGCCTCGAGCATCGACGGGCTCATCACCGAGCTTCTTCTTGTCGGACTGGTACGTGGAGAATGCGTACACGGGCTCCTTTCCAGTGACGCCATGCATGGAGACGCCGGGATCACCCTTGGCATTCTTGTCACCAACACCAGAAACCGACAGATCCGCCATCGCTACTCACTCTCTCACACCTTACACTTTCCCAACGACTTATTTCTGATCTGACATTCACTGCCCTGATCCAGCGCAGCGCTGCAGGGAAATGGCACGACGATGGGAGAATATAAGGCGACGGGAGGCGCGCAGGCGGATGTTGAGGCGTGGACCCGCGGGGCCCGGGTCGCCGCGGTCTGGCCACTCACGCCCCTCCCAACACTATGGGAATCTGCAGTGCAGCATTCTCTCGTGTGCATGCTTGCTTGGATTGTTGAAGCTCCTGCTTTTGCGGTCCACTTGATTCTTGTTTGCTAGCTAGATTACAGCCAGGCTGCTCTGCTCTGTGTGGCTTTGTTTAGTCGGCAGTGAGGAAGAGCGCATTTCGTGCTGGATTCCTTCGCCAGTGGGTGCTTCCCTGAGTCGAAAGCCGCTTCCCACCACCCTGAACTCCTGGAGCTCCTCTCATGTGGAGATTCCTTCACATTTTGTAGCCGCTATTTTAGTTCGTGTGCATGAACGTCTCTCTGATCCGCAGTTATCGCTGATCGGTTGGAATGTTCAAACATTCTGAGAGGCAAGTTGAATCTGCTTGGGATACACAATTACCGTATTCATGTCTCTGAATGTTTATCAGAGTACAATAAACAGAGTAATAAACACAGTGTAAGGTGATGAATAAGGTGGTTACGCTTATTACCTTTTTAATACTATTTGTCAATTTATGGATAACTAGTGTATGCAACTACATGTGTCGCCACCGTAAACCCTAACCCTATCATCTCAAGTTTCATTCCCTTACTTACACTAAAGATTCATTTTTCATAAAATCACAATGTCAAAATGTTCCTATTCTTCATAAAGGGTGTGAGTATTCCCATTGAGTGTTCAAATTACAAAACTAGGTTCATTGATATTTAAATTTGTTGTTTGCAATTGTTGTGCTTCACACCAAATACACTATTTCGTGTAGTGTTGTAGAGGATTTTTTTGTAGTCAATGTAGATGACCTTAATTATCTTAGCATAGGGGTCTCATTTTCAAAAAAGTGTAAAAAAATGAAAATCAAAGAAAGCCTCTTAGATCTGAAACATAAATCTTGTCAAAGACTCATAGTAGGTACCCAAAATCAAAATTTAAGTCATGAGGCCTCATAAATTGCAAGATCATAACATATCAATACTCAATGATATTAGGAGATTTATTTATCACTACTAAGAGTTGATACGCTATCAACAAAGCTACTACAATGAGATGACTTTTCACTTACTAGAGTGTTGTTCACCTTTATCTCAAGATATGCTTGTGAAGAACCAAAAAAAATCTAAAATTTAAAAAATTTAAAAAATCGTGTAATAATTAAATAGCCTTACAATGTTGAGAATAATAATAATAAAAAAATCTCAAAAAGAAAAATATAATAGAAATTATGTAAATTAAATTTATCACAGTTTTTTAAAGAATTAATATCTAAAATATGGGTTGTATTACTTGTATATATATTTTTTATTACATTTTAAATGATATAAAATCTTGAAATGTTAAGTAGTCAACATTGAAAGGATATGATTCAATAATAATGTATATTGTACAAAAAGAACATAGATTACTTTAAGATAATTAGATATTGGGCAAAAAATATTTTCCCAAGGTCATGAAACTTTTTATATTGACTATAATGTCAACCACTTGAAATCCAACACACAATTTATTTGAACAATAAAACATTCTTAAATAGATGCGCTCATTATTTTAAACACATGTATTGGAAAAAAAAACAAATGTTAACACTACACACAAATGTAGTTGATTGACTAGACCTCCATTCAACTGCAACTGGGTGTTTCCTTTTTGGCACGATCTCGTTGACTTTGGGGTTTTTCTACTAACTTACAAAACCTCATATTTGTCGATGATCTCAAAACCTATAATGATTCTATATTCAAAATTTCCACATCAAGTAAAGGATTTTTGTTTAACATGACATCTTTAACAAGATGAGTATTTTTAATCTTTTGAGTTTGTTATCTTGCATTGGGTTAAATGATCCTCTCTAACTATGTGTCGAATTGTACATAACTTACATATGAAGCATATGTAAGAATCAAGTTGTGTACAAACTTAAAGTTGTAATAAACCCACAATAAAGGGAATTTAATAATATATTTCATCATAAACACGGACGAATTGCATGTGTATCCTTCATTTACATTTCCTTCCTATGCAAATCTTTCATATGAGATTCCTTTGCACAAGTATTACTATCTAAAATTCTTTACTTTTTTCTCCTCATAAATAATTTTCATCCATAGCATATCTTATGACTTTTAAAATTAATTTATTTGTATTTATTAAAAAGGAAAGGAACAATAGTCAACTTATAAAAAATAATATAACAATTCAAGAGAAAATTTTGATGCGGCCTTTTTTGTTTTATTGTTCACTTAGTGAGAACAACATACTAGCTTAAGAATCACTTATTTAATTGATCCATCAAAACTTAATGTTTTATATTTTTAAACTATGTTATATATTATAATACTTTAAGTTTATGCAATCTTAAAATAAGATGACACAAAAATTTAATAAAGAATCAAATGGTATCTAAGAAGCACATGTAAAATTTGAGATTTTCATTGAAGTTAAATTTTAGAATACAAAAATTATTAAATTGAATCTTCTTGAGAATTTCATTATAAAAATCAAATTTTTACCGATTATTTAAATATTGAAAAACATCTATAACTTCCAATTTGTAGAATACTTCAGAAATACTTTTTTGCAAATGGACCATATACAAGAGGTTTGAGGACCGCTACAAACCCCAACTTCTCATAACTTACTTTCATTATTCTATGGATTTTGTAAGTTAAGAAAACTCCAAGTGCAATTGACTTATCTTGCCGTGACCACAAATACGTGAGGATAATTTTAAACTCAAATTCAAGGTTATCAAAATAATCGCAACATTTAATATATGTCACTACAAAGTTTGAAGAGTTTGAATTGATTATTGCATTTAGGTGTTAACTTGTTAATATAAAAGATTTTACTCTTGAACCTCCGGGACTTTGCATTTGATTCATATGCGTATTGCACTAAAGTATAAAAACAAACACATTTTTTATTTTTTATTGTTTTCAAAACTTGAAGTAAATTTTGCATTATTTGAAAAAATTGAAGGTAAACAAATTTAACTTATGTTTTTAAAGTATAAATAGAGAAAGACCAAGGATTTTGTGAGATAAACAAAGTATTTGTATTTGAATCTCTAAAATATAGATATTAATATGAAGTTGATTTTAATTACCATTAAACAATGTCAAATACAATGTAGATGTTTGATCTTAATAAATGTAATTTATACTTGCAAAGGCCCTTTGCATAATGCACATGCGCACGTATATATGTGTCCTCTTATTTCTCTATAATGTCACACTTCTCTAATGTCGATGATAAATAATTTGTAATCAGTTTTAATCTTATAATTTGTATAGATAAAAAGCATGACATTATGATAGCATGATAATATTCGACCGAGCTTATTATTGGTTTAAATACTGATGAAGAGCCTAGTGAAAATATTAGACTTTTTACACAAATGGTTTTAAGATTTAACCCCACAAATTTCAAAGAGTCCTTTTGTTTTTGACTTCTTTGAAAATTTGGCTATGAAGCTGAAGTCTTTGCAAATTGAGTATTACGAGTGCAAATTCCAATACCTCTCTACCACAGTTGTTTTAAAGCAAATTAATACCGTAGAGATAATCGTACCATGAAGGTACCTAACACTTAATTCAATCCTTGTAAATTTCTTTAACCCTCTTCAGAGCATCCGCAATCAATAAGCTCCCATCCAAAGAAAGAGTTCTAGCTTCTCTTTACTCCACCTCACATTGTTGAAAGTGACATCACATCCTCTCACATCAAAAGGTTGATAGAATGGTTTATCTAAGAAGGAGCCAAATTCCACTAACATGCTTAAAACTATTAGGCATCCTATTTGGCAAACCATTAGAAATACTCTAGGACTCTTTTGAAATCATGCTTCCTTAGGGGGTGATACTTAAACGCCCAAGCAAGCCCGAAGGGCTTTTTTCCAACTGAATCTGCTCTGTAGCTCTGACTATATTATGGCTCTCATTGTACTATAGCTCTCACTGCACTGTAGCTTTCACTTATATTTTGCTGTCAAACATGTCACCATATTCGCACTCAGAATGGTCACCATATAAGACACTTGTCGGGTCAGCCTGAGCTCGTAGCTGTTGAGCCTCCTCGGTAGCGTGCCCTTCTCAACAACTATGCACAGCTACACGCCAACGCAAATTGATCAAATCCTCTTCACTTGGCCCACTTCCTCACAAAGTGTCTGCCACTTCTCGCACCTCTTCCTCACAAAGTGTCCGCCACTTCTCGCACCTCAGTTCAGATTCCAACCTATCTCTCTCTTTGTAAGTCTAGCAGTTGCAATAATAAGTAACGGGGTTCATGGTACACCCCGGAACTTTTGTAGTAAATAATCGTAAACGTAGTTCCGGGGGTGTACCATGACCTCACCAAGTAACTTCAAGTTGGTGTAAAAACCACTACACTTGGAGAGCCCGTCTTCCTACCAGCCCTTGCCACAATGCGCTGCTGCAAGATTTCTCTCGCAGGAGCCACCATCACCCTGGCCGGGGACCCTTCTCCGTGCTAGGCTGCGAAAATGCTCTTATTCCTTGTAAATATCATTCACTCTTTTCAGTCCTTCTAATTTTCTTTCACTCTTCAGTCCTAAGCACGGTTTTGAGAAGTAGGACAAGGGGGAAGAGCGAAGATTCAGATTCGTCGGGAGGGAGCCCTGGGTTGAGTGGGCTCACAGGGTTAGGGTTACGGGAGATGCAGCGCGCCGTGGACCCATTTCACCGACCCCCAGGATTCGCCCCACTCTCCGCCCCCGTGCCCACCTGCGGAGCCCTAATTTCGTCCTCTCCATTTCTGGCCACTGCTTTCCACTTCCGCTTTTTCTCACAAATAGGGCTCACTGCACAATTCCCTACTGTGTTAATAGTAATCAGGGCTGTAAATAGGGCTCTTTCACTCAGTTCAATGTACTTACCGTGCAGAGAATCTGACAAATCTTGGTAGAAAAATTATTCCGAGTATGTTTTTTCGAGCAATTGAACATGTTTGCCTCGGGTGATACAATTATGATTAGCTTGATGGAGGTTAGGGCATCCTCAATGGACACGGAATACACTCCCTCTAGAATTTTTTTTTTGTGAAATTGGGACGCAGGTGAAATCCCTCATTGAAAATACCACATTTTCAAAATTTAGAGAGAGTGCACCAAATCTTGCTTAAAAAGTAGGTGACCCCCCCTTATTCCCTCTATATTTCTAAAATTTAGAGGGAGCGTGTGAGGATCTTTCCATTTTTAAGCAAGATTTGGTGCACTCCCTCTAAATTTTGAAAATGTGATGTTTTCAATGAGGGATTTCACCTACATCCCAATTTCACAATTTTTTTTTTTTTTTTGAGAAACATCTCACGTTTAATTACATTTAAGTTACATTCCTCATAACATTTATTTCTTTTTGAAGAAAAAACATCCTATACTATTGCACCTCCACTTTTGATTGGAATTCTCTTGAATGGAGGTTGTAGGTGCCTCTACCTTAGTGTTGTTTGAGTGTATCGATGCATTGATTGGTTCAGAAAATGAAATGAAATATATAGTTGATGTATACATATGTAGTAAACAACATTGTTGTTTGAATGTTCAACATATAAAAGGAAGTTGTATCACAAAAACAATATTGAAATATAAGAAAACTGTGGTTTTCTAATCAAAATTGTATAGGTGCATCTATGAAGTGTTGTAAATGCGGCTTGCAAAAGAGAGGATCTAGAGTCCAATACGATACAAAGGTTTATTCAATTTCAAATATTTCTATGTATTTTTTATACATGTAAGCTTTGTTACTTTCCGTATGATATTTTTGGCTTCCATTCTAACTAACAATTTACTATTGCCAAATTAAATGTGTTCATTAGAGATTATGATTATGATTAGATTTCAAGTTGTTTGAGCTACAATGACGTATTAAATCCACGAGACTTTGAGATCAAGACTTTGTGGCTAAGCAAGGTAGAAACTATCATAGTGTTCACCCTGAGAAGGGTTATTAGTCCCCCCATTGGTGTGATGACTTCCAAGCATACATTGAAGAATAAGTCAAACAAACAATGTATCAACACTCACTATTGAATCTTTTCGTCCCGTGAAACCCTCGATTTCTACCTTAATTATGTGCACTGAGACCACCAATGAAGTAACATGCGCACGAAGTAGTTTTTTTTGGTACTTAACTTGATGTACATAGAATCAAGGCACTAGAGGCCTTGGCTTGGTGGTTGGGGCTCATGGCCCCTATTGAGGAGGTCGTGGGTTCTATTCCTTATACCGGCGAGCTACTCATCACCATAATCCACCCAATTATGATGAAGGGTGCTTGGACCTTGTTGTATGGGTACCTCAAAGCCCTTTTGAGGGATATTATGTCAAGTATCTTCAAAGCACTAGTAACTAGCGTAGTTATAGTGTACACTCTCAAAAGGGGGAAGTACTATTATCCCAATGTCCCCTTGTCTAATGGGCATGGGGTTCTTCGAATAACGATCGTTTTCTCATTCACGCCGGCTCCTTAGAAAGGGACTGGAGTTTCTATCTATCTAAATAGAATTATTTTCCATGAGACACCCTTCCCGTAATTTTTAATGAGTTGGGTAAGAATCAGACCACTTCTATGTTGCCCACTCCACATTTGAAAATTTTTGAGGACTTGCGAAGGAGACTAAGGATTGAAAAAATCATTTTACACTCCCCAAGAGTGCCTAGAGGTGGAGAATCGCAATTTTGAGGTTTCAATCTCTTAATAAGAGTCACACAAGAATCTTCAGGGGTTAATCTTCAGAGGAATTTCAGCTATTGAATTTGAACATACCATCAAGTCAAATGAACATTTTAATTCTTCCATTCAAAAAAGGTTTGCATTCTTATTCGTCTATTTAATCATTCGGTTTGTAAACTACCTAATGATGTTGCCTAATTTGTGTCACAATTTGCCATAATTATGTGTTCACCAATAGCGGAGTCAGCAAACAAGCTTAAAACAAGCAAATAGATAGATAGAAACTCCGGTCCCTTTCTAAGGGGCTGGTGTGAATGAAGTGTCTGTTTGTAATGCTAATATCCTGATTGCCACCGGATGTAAAACAAGCACCACATTAATAATGAAATATAGTGTTGCTACACTATATGATTAGGGTTTGCATTAACTTTTCACTCTTGAAGACTTATTTTTTGTTGAGATCACAACAACATCTACTACTTTCATGCGACACCATAGTTGGTAAACGATTTTGTGAATGAAAAGTTAGGACATTTAGGAGTTACTTAGTGCGGTTACTGTAACACTATATTTCATTATTAGGGTAGGTTTGTAGTAAAAAAGAGGAGGGGAAAATGCCTCCAAGGGGAGCGCTGGGGCGAAGCAAAAGCCAACAGCGGCGAAAAGAAACGACACTTTCCGAGCACATAGCAATATACACGGCCCGCCGCCTCCACCACTTGCCGATCCTCCCCCCTCGTCCCCGACCCTACCAGCTTCGGAGCTCCATCCCCCTCCTCACTCCTCGCACTACTCCGCTTCCACGGCGTGATTCCCCCCCCCCCCCGAGGATCCGGCACTCCTCCTCCTACTCCCCTCCCACCACTTTGGCAGATGCCTCGCATAAGTACCCCCCGCATCACCACTCTTCCCTGCACTCGTCCTCGCCTTCCAATCCCTTCACTTCAAGCACCTTGCCGGCTGGATCCCAGCTAGCTCAACTCCCTCACTGCCCCGAGGTAAGAATCCATTCAACTGATCTGAACATTCCTTGCGCTCGAAAGTCAACTTGGAACTTGTAGGTCGAGTGCGATTGCACAGAAAACTGCAAACTTTCAGTGTCAGAGCGATTCTAATTCTAGTCAGTGCAACTGTAGATTCTGTTTCGAATTCTGGGTTTTTCGGTGTGGCAATTTGACTGCGTGTCTGTGGTCGTGTGTCGGAATGTAGTTGGTGTTTGTGTTAGAATGATTGAGGAGTAAGTATTGATATTAGTTTGAGTGGTAGTCTGAGTGAGAGATCGAACAAGCGTCTGAGCAGGAATGGTGTGTGTGGTTTGCAGAGATTCAGCCATGGCTTCGTCGTACGCTCTCGTGCTTCTTGCTACAGTGTTGTGTGTGGCTAGCTATGCCGAAGGGCAGATCCTCTTCAGCAAGCTTCCCAAGTCTCTCATCGTGACTGCTACGATGGCTGGTGGCGGCAAGATCACAGGTAAATTCTGCAGTCTTCTTTCGGATTTCATCAAGTAGAGGATCAGCTTCCCTAGTTTCAAAGAATCCATTGCTGCGATGTGTGCGATCGATATTATATGGTGGACACTAAAGCAGACCTGCGGTCAAGGTTTGTGTCTTACGAGTGGATTAAATAATGCTTAAAACTGTCTCCACTAGTGTTTGAAAGTCTTCACAGTGGTTCCGCACTAGAGTGTTTAGTGACATTGTTTACGGGGGATTGCTTGCAGAGATTCACACCGGGGAAGAGACCATAACGGTGTCATGGAGGGTGAACACAACAGCTGCCCCGCTCACTACAGCACAGAAGGTTCGCACAAAGTTGTGCTTTGCGAAGGAGAGCCAGGTGCTGCGAGGGTGGCGTAAGACGGCTGATGACTTGAAGAAGGACAAGACATGCCTGTACAGCATCGCAGTGGGACCTTACACCGCGGAGGGAGCCGACGTGCCATACAAGGTCCCCCGATCCATCCCGGGCGCCAAGTACTTCGTGCGCGCGTACGCTTTGGACGCCGCGGGCCACGAGGTCGCCTTCGGACAATCCAGCCCCGACAAGGTCGCCAATACATTCACCGTTATCCCCATCACAGGCCGTCACGCCAGCATCGACATCGCTGTGGGTGTCTTCTCCGTTTTCTCTGTGGGTTCCCTCTTCGGCTTCTTCATCCTCGAGAGCATCTGGTTGAAGAGGAAGAAATCCGTCTAGGTTTTTTCAACCTTACCTGTTTTCCTTTGATCCCATTTTATAGTGCCCACACAGAGAGAACACATTATGAACGGAAAACATTATTTAATGGAAACCTGTTAGTCACTGAAGAAGAAGACGTTGAGGTTTCCTGTTTAGAGCCCTGCTTGTGGTGGAGCTTTATGTACAAATGAAAAGCAGTCTGCTGTGCGGGCTCGTCTTACTTAGCAGCATGTTGCAATGTATCATGTTGATTGTTCGTGAAATAAACCTTTGGCCGTTTCACATAAATTACACATGTCCCCTGGACGGAACCCACTGTTGTCCTGGACATGAATTTCGCACCAGCGCGCCGTTTGAGCCTCAAGAATCTATTAGAATCCGAATCATCAGGTATTGCATCGTACAGTGAAAAAATGAGGTCTCTACCGCACCATGGATGTGGACAGCAGATTTTGCAAGTCGTTTTACTTCACTCTCTTTTTGGATTTCATGTTGTCTGATTTCATAATAGAAGGCAGTTAAAATGTGTAAGGTGAATCAAAGCGTTATTGATGATCTTCATCGGAGCCTCATATTTCATTCAAGGATGATGAAACCATACACCTAACGAGGACAACCTTGATAAAGCTTCGAACTCCAACGAATGGTGATAAAATTATATCTGAATGATGAGGTTACACACAATTTTGATCATGGTGAGAGAGTTCCTAAACTGATCATACTTCTCCATGTAGCTGGAGCTGCAGTTTTATCCTGCATTCGATTGTTGATAAAAAGGCCGTACTCGTTGAGGTGGGTTTTCTGATTCGACAACCTCCTTCATGAATCATGTAATCTAACCTGCATCACGTTGTTCCAGTTTCCTCCAATCTCAGTTTTGTTCACATGGCGATATTATTCCTGCCATTCGCAGTACTCCATTTGCTGGCCGTATTCCAATAGTACTGATTTGCCAATTGGTGCCATAGAACAGTGGTCAAGCCCCATGAGGAGTTAGTGACATGAACTGATCAACCTTGAACGGCTCGCTTCCTACTCCTGGTCGCCATTTTCAAGATATTACAAATTTGATGCTCCTTATAGAGAATGAGCAAGTACTCCACTCAATTGTGCAAGTCACCCCTTGTGGGGTTTATCACACATGGTGTATGCATTACCATTGCTGGCAGAGATGCTCATTCCAAGACTTGGAATGTCATAGAAAAGGACGGAAGGAACAGAACTCCAAGTTTCTACGAAGGACTCAGTTGTGACTGAAATCGCCTACTGTAACACTCCCGACAGAAGGCTTCTTCATTGCAAAAATTAGGTGTCAGCGTTTGAGATGACAGCTACGATAAGTTTCAGAAATGTTGAGTAGCACTCGCCGGGTCTACAGATTTGACAACTTCGGGTTAAGTTTGTAAGTAATCTGGAGCGAAAGGCATAGTCACGCTGCCACGGCTACTTGATCTTTGAAGAACTTGGAGATTGATACGCATGAAGTATGGAGCTTGTGAAGTCTGGAAGTTGAAGTGTCAAAGTGTAGCAGTTTTTCTATGAGCTCAAAAATTGAACGAACCGGCTTGTCAGCTTGCAGCCCGACCCACAACCTTCACTTCCACTTCATGTGCTTGATGTTGCATAATCATGAAGAGCACTTTGCAGTTTTCACATTCAATGAAGTGGCTGTTAACCCTTAAACGTCAAACCCAGCCCGAGGGGTTGGGTTTTTTTTTGAGAGAATCTTGCTCATAACTTACACTCCATTATACCAAATGGAATTTTTAGAATCCCAAACTGAGCACCTTAAAGAGATCTATACTTTCTTAGAATAGAGCTCAAGCAAATTAAAAATAGAGTAATGCTAAAAATGGAGTTTAAAAGAGATTTTGGGTGTGGTATCAGGAAAGCATATGACGTTTAAGGGTTAAACACCACGCACAATAAATTGGGAAAATTCCATGAGTATGGATTTTGTCTAGCGGAATCACACACGATGTACATGTGTTGAAGATTGTAATACACAAAGAATTTAGTATTAATCGTTGCACGAAATAGCAACATATACTTAGATGCAGGAATCTAGCGATGCACCTTCCGTCTCTTTTTCGAGGGGGTTAGAGAGACAACATTGGCTTACAGTTAATTTCTAAATACAAAAGGCAGTGGAAAAGCAATTTCGTAGGTCAAGAATTGCATTCCTGAACTCGAGCATGTACCACTATCAATACTGGGAAGTCTATAACAATTGTGTCAGTGTTCTTCCGGTAAATTTCCTTTGCCAATGTCTATATCATAAAATAACGTGACCATTACATGTGCATATCAGAGCTCCCAATCTTGGAAGAAGCAGACACCTGAATATCTGACTCGTTCGTAAAACAAGGGTGATCAAATTGGGAAGCTCATCCCATCGAGATAATAAAAGGAAAACAATTTTGAGTTTGTTTATCCCTAAAGATCCCAAGAAGCCATTTGGAAAGCCGAAATGGCTTTATATGGGGTTCCGGTTAGAAAAAGAATCAGACAACCAACTTTGACCATGTAATCTTACAACTGAAAATAATTCAATGGTTTAAGTTCAACACTTTTGTACAAAGGCAAGTTAATTTTAAGATTGTACGATTGGATCTTCTAAATAATACTTAGATTAAGTTCTTCTGAGCATGACGTGGACAAAGAAAGTCATGATTTGTACTTTAGGTGATTTTGCACCAAGGATCTTTAGAGATTAACCTCTAAGAGCCCAATGAACCAATTTAGGGTTGATCCCGAATTTTGAGGAGCTGCACCCAGATTTTTAAAAAAAGTGGTTTTTTTTTTTAACATTCCTGAAGTTTGGTGAGTTGGGAACAACATCCAATTTACAGAACCTCGTTTGGATTCATAGATTGTTCACGATAAGCCTTCAAACACAACAAACAAGGTAAGGTTTTCTTAGTGTAAGAAAACTTACTATTTTGGGAAACTAATAAGGTTTCTAATAGCTTACTCGTGGCCTCTCTCCATTTTATTATATAACATGTGATTTTAGCCAATCGTACCAATCTCCAATCACTAACAATAGAAAGTGCATTTTATATTGATTTTCGAAGTTTTACTCTTTTCAATCAATTATAAAACAAATTTTACCTATTTTAGGAAATTTAACTGTACAAATCTAATTGAGGGTTTAAGGTCCTTATCCCCTAAACGCGCCAGCCTATTTTTAGCAGAAAAGCACATTTCCATAGAAATCCTCATAGATGAAAATCAAGAGAAGCTATTAAGATCTCAACCGTACAAACTTGTAATAGACTTATCCAAGATCATGTGGACCAAAACTTGAGTCATGAGGCCTTATAGATCGGAAGATCATAACATATTAATACTAAAAACAAACTGCAAAATTTCATCATTTTCACTTTGAGGTGGAAATGCTACCAATATACCTATTGCAATGAAAAATTACCAACTAGAGAGATGTTCACCTTCATCTTAATAAGTCCTTTACCCAACAAAAATTCATCAAAAAAATTTCTTGGCTCAAATAAAAGCCATGCAATGGTAAAAACTGCCAAAAATTTTACAAAGGAAAAATAGTCCAAACCTAGACCCTTTGCATTCAATTTCATGCCTTATCTTCAAAACACCTTCGATCTTGTTAAGGTTTCTACCACTTAGACTAGACTCTAATTGGAGGCCATCCCAAAAATTAAGTTGAAATCCAACGGTGGATGAAGGAGATATAGCTCCTCAAATATCATCCATTTTCTCACTTTTTCTCATTGACAAAACATCATTGCAAATCCAATAGCAAAATCATTTGGATCAAAAAACTTCACACTACAAAGTTGTTAAGAATCACCTTAAGATCATGACCATGAAAAAAAAAATCATGAAAACTATTTTTAATTTCACATAATTGGCTTGCAATGGTAATACATGCCCCATGCTTGAAAACCCAAAAGCAAGCGCTGTCTTCACTAAAGTGCATTCCATTAATTCATACTTTATTGTATGGGCTTGCAAATTTTACAACGCAAACTAGACTTGATTTGGAACCTAACCCAAGTGATTTCATCCAAAACGGACCTCGGATGAAGAAGATATGGCTATTCAAAGTTGCTGCCTTCCATCCAAAATGTCGTTTTTCGACATTCGGCGCGTTTAGGGGTTATACTATCTTTGAAGCGCTACATCATAGAGGTTACAAAATTCATATTTTATAACACATCTACGTTTTTCTTCAAACCCCTCGAGCCTTTAGGGGTTAAGTTGGTTGTTTGTCGAGGAGAAGGGAGTTCCAAGAAACCATTTAGCTCCCAAAGGAGAGTGGACTCAAAACTGCCAGCAGCCCTTAAAATGGCCCTTTATTGATGCAAGATGCAACTTTTTAAATTTTGACAAAATTTGAAGTATGCACCTAAAGGATCTAGTAGCTAACTTGTACATTTACATGTACATAAAATCTTACATTCAAATACCTCACCGTTCTTGAGATCATGAAGTTCAAAGTTGAGAAAAAAGTTTGTTTCCCCTTATTGCAATAGGGATCAAGGTGTTTGGTGAGCCAAAAAAACCAATTTCACAAGAAAATTTGAAATGAGTCTCGTCAGATCCTCGTTCCTAAGTCAATTAGATACATGTCTACACAATTTTTACCCTCATAGGACCTATATAAGTTAGAGAAAAGCTTGATTTTTCACATGGAGGTATGCTGAAACTCAAATACAAAGGCTCGTCTTTGACAACAAAAAAGGCATGTAAAGAATTATTGGATTGGAAATCGAGACAGTGATCATGCCTCGGTACCTCTTCTACATGCTTGGAAAATAAAACTTGAAGAAAAGTAAAATCTCAATTTTTGGTGAATTTTTAAAGTTTCTCCGTTTTAATTGATTTTGGACACAATTGATAATAACTGAGCATTTACCACAAATTGGGCAGTATTGGACAAATTTTAAGTAGAATTTTCAAACTTAAACCATGAATATCTCCTAAAATATGAGAGATCTGACCTATTTTTAGCACTACTAAATCAAAATAAAATTATGACCACATTCAAAATAGGTTTTTGGGAGGATTGCAAAAAAATTTGCATGTAATTCGCATTTGTGAATTTTATACAAAATTCCAAAGTGCTAAGTAAGATTTGACCCAAATGCGTGTATATTTGTATATATGTATTTATATATTTGTATATATGTATTTGTATTTGTATATTTGTATATATGCGTGTATATACAAATGAGGTACATCTGTATTTTCACAATCTACAAATGAGGTACAGATCGCTTTTGGGTACAGAGCGCTTTTAGGACTGCCTACCATATGCAAACACAAGTCTCTGGTGCCCCAACCATAAGGTCACGTCCTCGCACAAGTCAAATCCTTTGTCAATACATCAGAAGTCCGCACCCACTTGCTACTCATTGCCCATGTGAGCATGCTAACTAAGAAATCATATTCTTGGCCAACTGTACAACGTTTTTTGCTCTAAGAGAGCTACATCAGTTGTTTCTCATTTCTTTTCCACGTCATTAAAAATGGCATAGTGCATATGTTAAAAGAAGGAGTTAATAGATAGAAACTCCGGTCCCTTAGCGTGAATGAAGTGTTCGTTCGTAATGCTAATATCCCAATGGCCACCAGACAAGGGGTTAGGAGTCAATAGAGTACGGTGAGCACTGAAAACTGCTCACTCCTAATGGGGACATGGGTATAAAAGAGTGTTGTTACAACCCCCTCCCCATTGGAGCTTGGTAACCAATGCTAGCTAGGTTTGTTGGTTTGTTTGTTGCTAGCAGGGAGATAAACCCGTGTACGGCTTGGGGTAGGAGGGTTTAAGTACCCCCTTTAAACCCCTAAATGATTTTTTGGGATTTTGGTCACCTTAGATGAAGTATGAAATTTTATTTTCTACTTTTCAATTTTTTTGTGAGTGTAAGGAGTTTAACCCCTATACAACCTTGGGGTATCTATAGTTTTAAAAAAGAGTGACATAGATGAAAAAAAGCATAAGTTATTCAGGTCTCAATTGTAAAAACTTGTTGTGGATCATGTGGACCAAATCTTAACTCATGGGCCCTTATAGATTGCAAAATAATAACGTTTTAGTGTGCATAACATGCTACAAAAAACTATCATTTTCACTTTGAAGTCAACATTCTATGTAAACATTTGGAATACTACCAACAAGATGCCAATTTAGAGCACCTTACTATATGTACCTCAAAGTGAATAAGCTTGAAATGCCAATTTAGAGCACCTTGCTATATGTACTTCAAAGTGAATAAGCTTTGAATGCCAATATAGAGCACCTTACTCTATGTACCTCAAAGTGAATAACCTTAGAATGTCAATTTAGAGCACCTTACCTTACGCCTCAAAACAATTGACCTTGAAGATTTTATTCTATACCCATAATCGAAATATTCCAAAAGCATAAAATGTAGGATGTAAAACTTGTAGGTTCAAGATTTCTTACACATGTACATAATATTCCTCCTACTCAAGTAAGTATGCCAAGTAGCGGGCGTTTCATGATTACTTTTAGCCCCTAAACGTCCTTGGGGTATTTTTAGCCAAAAACTCATTTTCAAAAAAAGTGATATAAATGAAAATAAAGATAAGCTATTCAGATCTCAACCATACAAACTTGTAAAAGACTTGTAGTAGATCATGTGGACCAAAACTTGACTCATGGGACCTCATAAATTGCGAGATCATAACATATTAGTGCGCAAAACAGGCTACAAAATACCATCATTTCCACTTTGAAGTGAAAATACTACTAGCATGAAATTTGTAATAAAAAAATCAGCAACTAGAAAGTTGTTCATCTTCATCTCAAAGACACTCTTGTACCAAAAAAATTCATCAAAAAAAAATCTTGGCTCAAGTAGTAGCCTTGTAGTCGTGAAAACTGCCAAAAATTTTACAAAGGAAAAATAGCCCAAAACTAGACCCCTCGCACTCAAATCCATGCCTTTTCTTCAATATATCCTCAATTGGGTCAAGGTTTCTACCAATAAAAATAGACTATAGTTGGAATCCATCCCAAAAAATAAAGTCAAAATCTAACGGTGGATGAAGGAGATATAGCTCTTCAAAAATCATCCATTTTTTCACTTTTTTCATTGTAGAAACATCATTGCAAAGCCAATACCAAAGTTATCTAGATCAAAAAACTTCCAACTACAATGTTGTTGGGATGCATCTCAATATCAAACCTATGAAGAAAAAAATTCATGAAAAACTATTTTAGATTTCACATAATAGGCTTGCAATGGTAAAACATGCCAAATGTTTGAAAATCCAAAAACAAAAGCTGCCTTCACTAAAATCCATGCCATTTATTCATACTTTATTTTATGAGTCTGAAATTTTTACCACATAAACTAGACTTGATTTGTGACCTAACTCAAGTGATTTTGTCAAAAACGGAGTTTGGATGAAGAAGTTATGGCTCTTCAAAGTTTCTGCCCTTCATCCAAAATGTCGTTTTTCGACACTAGGGACGTTTAGGGGTTAGACTCCATTCTGTCGTTCATCTCTGAAGAGGAGTGAGGCGCAAATGGGGTCGACCTGACTTGGGCAGCCTCTGACATACTATTTTTAGATTGCATGAAGTTGAGACCTTTTTCACGTTGTAGAATTTTTCCATAGCTTTCCAAAAAATCATCTCATGCTTCAAAATTCCTTATACTTTGGGAGATATTTGAGGTCAAAGTTTCAAAACATTATTCAAAATGTGCCCAAAATTGCCCAAAATGCAGTGTACGCTCATTGATTCTCAAAATCTGCCCAAAATTGATTGAAACGCAGAAACTTCAAAAATTCACCAAAAATTGAGATTTTACTTTTTTTTCCAAGTTTCGTTTGCATTTTCATGTATAAATAATAGTAAGGTATGATCCCACCATTAGGATTTTTGATCTCATAATTTTTTTACAAGTGTTTTTGATTGTTGAAATCAAAGCCCTTTATATTTGAATTTCAGCATACCTCCATGTACATAATCAAGCATTTTTGTAGTTTTTATAGGTCGTATGAGGGTAAAAATTGCATAGACATGTTCGTGACTCACCTAGGAACAAGAATGTGAAGAGCCTCATACCAAAAAAAATTCCAAAAATCATTTTTCAGGCCCCCAAAACATTATATGCCATTTTACAACATGGAAAAAACTTTTTTCTAAACTTTGAACGTCACGATCTCACAAATAATAAGGAACTTGAATATGATATTTAATATACAAGTACATGTACAAGTTAGGTACTAGGTCCTATTGTTACATGTTCCAAAACTTGTAAAATTCCAAAATTTGCATCTTCCATAAAAAAAGGGCAATTTTGAAGGTTTAGGTTGTTTTGAGGCTACTTACCTTGAGGAGTTAATCTTGTCAGTAGTAATTACTTCAATATATTATTTAGGGCAAGTAGTTTGTTTTATTTTTTAAATTTTGTTTTGGATGTGATAGTATGATCTTGGTGCCACCAATCGATTAAGGGCGCATGAGTTGTTGTTGGAAGTGAGTCTTTTTTTGTAGAGTTGTGGAAAATAATTGGATCGCATAACATGTCGACCAATCAAGATATACTGCAATTGGAAGTTTTTACGGCCCTAAAAATACTCAAAAGTATTTGTTTGAGCATTACAAGGTAACAGGGATGTGCTAGTGTCAATTTAACCCCTAAGAGTTCAATCAGCCAATTTATGGTCGATCCCAAATTTTGAGGAGCCGTACGCTAATATAAAAAGATTTTTCTTAGTATTTTTTAACATTGTTGTAAATAGAAAGTTCTACTCCTACTTTAAGTTACTAATACTATTAGTTAGTACATGTAATTAGTACCAACCACTAACTGTGAGTAGGTGCATGTAATTAGCATCAAGCAATAACTAGGAGTTGGTGCATGAGATTAGCCTCATCCTTCAACAAGGGGTTACAATAGAAGGATGCATGGGCAAATCATGGGTAAAACCCAAGTTAAACTATGGTTCTACCTTCTATATAAAGTTACAAGAGAGCTAGCCTCTCCTCACTTCTTTCTTGTCAATCTCTTGCTCACAACAAACATTCCAAAATTTTGATGAGTTGGGAATCACATCCAATTTACAAAGCCTTGCTTGAATCCATAGAAAGTTCACAGTAAGCCTTCAAACACAAACATGGCAAGATTTTCTTAGTGTAAGAAAAGTTACTATTTTGGGAAACTAATAAGGTTCCTCATGCCTCTCTCCACTTATCATATAATATGTGATTTTAACGAATCACATCAATTTTCAATTACTAATTATAGAAAGTACATTCTATATTGATTTTCAAAGTTTTACTCTCTTTAAAACCAATATAACCTATTTTAGGAAATTTAACCATATAGATCCAAATTCAGGGTTTAAGGTCTTGATACTATATTTGGAGCACTACATCATAAAGGTCATGAAATCCATATTTTATGACACATCTAAGTTTTTCTCCAAACACATGGGGTGTTTAACCTCTAAAGTCGAAAAGAGCCTGAATCGGGTAGTTTGCAGTCTGGTCAGTCCCATACTGACTATATTTAGCTCGTACGAAATTGAAACCTTTTGCAGGTTGAAGAGTTTTTACATAGCTTTCCGAAAAGTCATTTCATGCTACTAAATTCCTCATACTTTATGAGATATTTACGGTCAAAATTTGAAAACATTGTTTGAAATCTGCCGAAAACTGCCCAAATTGTGGTATATGCTCGTTTATTCTCAAAATCTGCCCAAAATAAATAAGATTGCTGGAACTTCAAAAATTCACCAAAAATTGAGATTTTACTTTTTTTCAATTTTTAATTTTTGTACTTGGAAATAACTCAAATAAGGTTGTAAGGCATGATTTCACCGTTTGGATCTTTCTTCCAATTATTCTTTACATGCTATTTTTATTACCAAAGAGGGGCTTTTGAAGTTGAATTTCACCATACCTCCATGTGAAAGTTCAAGCATTTCATTAAGTTTTATAAGTCGCATGAGGGTAAAAATTGCATAGATACATTCCTAACTCACTTAGGTACAAGAATTTGAAGAGCCTCAATTCAAATTTACTCTTAAAACTGGTTTTTTGGGCTAAAAAAAAACTTCAAACCCATTTTGCAACAAGGGAAAAAAACTTTTATTCAACTTTGAATGTTATGATCTCACAATTGGTAAGGAATTTGGAACTAAGTTTCAGTACACACATACATGGACAAGTTAAGTATAAGATCTTACGGTTACATACTTGAGATTACGTCAAAAGTTGAAAATTTTCATCTTGCATTGAAAGAGGGTGGTTTTGAGGAGTTTTGACAGTTTTGGGGGCTTTCGACTTTAGGGGTTAAGGGTTAAGTGCAGCTATCACATGTGAAATGTGGACTGACTCCAGATTGCTCCTCTGGGATCCTGCCCATCACTCCCAACATGTAGCTTACGGCAGTCAAAGCTGACATCGCTCGGGATAACCGCAAGGGACACGCACAATGTTCTTTTAATAATTACCACGGGTGGCCTTTTCATTTGCATCTGCAGCTTTTCGATGCATGGGGACGAACAAGCTTCCCATTCTTTCCAGCAATTCTGTTGTAGATCACCACATGTAAGCTTAATTGATCTCATGCTACTCTTATCTTGTCGTTCCTTCTTCAGTTGTTTCGATCACGACATCGGAGCGGCGGTGCCTTGTTTTTTTGCTTTGTTTTTTTGCTTTGTTTTTTTTTTTTTTTTTTTTTTTTTTTTTACAAATGAAACTCGTACATTTCATTGCAAAAGGAACCAACTTACAAAACCCAGTCACATGTGACCTGGATCTAAAAACAGAGAAAACTCCCCAAGCAACGACAGCACAGGCAGCAGTAAGGCGGTGCCTTGTGAAGGCATCAATTGTGTTGCAACGAAATTCACTTTCAGCAGTGTCAGAATAATGAAGAAAAGGAACCATTGATTGTGATTAGAGTTCTGTGTAAAGGAAACTCAAGACGAAAGGAATCATTCTCAAAAGGTAACTTAAGACAAAATGCCTTTTCTGGGTGGGGAGAGTTTCACAAGTAACTTTGCTTGAGTTTGACAAAACACACGTGACCCATGCTTGTTCGTAGGAAGCTAAGCCCCCACCCCGAAGACACCCATGGAATTTCCCAAAACTCCTCCAAGTCTACAAGGTTAATCCTTGGAATCATTTTCACAAGCTTGTCTTGTCTAAGCTAAATTCGTGACTCAAAATGAGTTCAAATTTCCATGACTTTATGGGTAACTCAAATGATTGTGAAGTTTTTTTGGCTTCCTTCAATCAGTGCTGCTATTCAGAGGCTTCAGATCCAGTAGTCTGATCTGCTTGCAACATTCAAAATTTGCAACACTATAATATGCCAGACTATTGAGCCAGTAATGATTCGAAATTAGTACTGGTCCTGATAGGTGTGATTCATGTGGTAGTAGATCTGGTCGCTACTTGACTTGTAAACTCCTCGTTCCTGCCAGAACAACTCGATTTGACTCTAGATATACGGCTCCTCGTGTTGTAACCGATCAGTGTAGCCCATATCTCAACTGCAGAATCATATGAAAGGTCAAACCACTCAACAATCCACATCTCATCTATAGAATCAAATTAAAGGAATGCTCGGTGTCCATATCACTTCTCCAGAATTATTCGAAAGTTCAAGCATTCCGTTCCTTGACTCCTTTCACAGACTCGATCGTGAGCAATGGGCAGCAGCGGTGAACACGAGGCCAGGGCTCCGACCACCATCGACCCAGTGAGATTAGCCGCACTGAAACTGGTGACGGGCTCAAGCGTTCCCGGCGCCGTCGCAGCCCTGGCGCGACTGAACGTATTCGAGGTGCTCGCTCACAAGAGCGACCTCACGGCGGGCGAGATCGTGAGCGAGATAGCAAACGGGCGAGCCCTGAATGTGGAGTACGTTTCCAGGCTGCTGCGCATGCTGAGCGGCAGACAGATCCTGCGCGAAACTGTCGACACCAGCAAAGGCGAGCGGCGGTACGCATTGGAGCCCATCGCGCGCTACCTGGTGGAAGACGCCGAGAACGGCAGTTTCCTGCACTTGCTGCACACTTACCAGCACTGGGGCTACTTGGGCTCTTACGGCCACATCGATGAGTCCGTGATCGACGATTCTGTGCAGCCGTTTGCGCGCGCCAACGGTGGTTTGAATGCTTGGGAGTTCGGGAAGCGCAACCCGGATGCTGATGTTATGTTTAATAAAGCTATGGCTGGGCATACGAAGGTGTACATGCGCGCTGTACTGGAGGCGTATCGGGGACTCGACGATGTGCGTGTTCTGGTGGATGTGGGCGGCGGATTTGGAGGTTCGCTTAGTCTTATTGTTGCTAAGTATCCACACATCCGCGGGATTAACTTCGATCAGCCCCATGTTATTGAGAATGCCCCTGAGATTCCTCGTAAGTATCCTACATCGCTCTAATCCCACTCAACGATGATTGCATCCCCATCTCGATGATGACGAAGCTTGAGGCAGCTGCTTTCATTTTTCTTAGCACCGATAGTTGCTTCGGCAGCCAAGCATGTTCTTTAACCTGTCAGTTTACATGGAGTCAGGAAGAATGCAAATGATTGCACTTTTCTCATTTCAAATCTTAAATCAATCAGCTACTTGTCTTCGGGTACAAGATTTAGGCTAGTTTCCTTTTCCTTTCTTCTTTAGAATCCATAATTCACCTTTTCTTCTTCTTCAAGCCATTTTGCAACTTCAGTTTTTCCCAATTCAGTTCTCAACCACTTAGCTACTCTTTCTTACCATATGGTACAAAATCTATAGTACTTTCCTCTCCCTGTCCACCATCTTTCAAACAATTTTGCGTTTACCATTTTGGAGCAGCAATCGCCAATATTTTGGAATTGAGGATCATCACAACTGTGACTAAATGTTTTTGTGCTCCTTTACAAAATTGAATCACCTGACTAATACATGTATGGCTTTGGATTTTCACGAATCAATGATTTTCAAGCACGGCTCACATCGGTAGCTCAAGATTGTTCTGAATTTCCTCTTCTGTTGTTGGCAGGAGTGGAGCACGTGGCTGGAAACATGTTTGAATCAGTCCCCAGCGGTGGTGACGCCATTTTCATGAAGGTATATTATTTCGTTAAATCTCTCTTGATGGAAAATTGCATATCGATAAGGCGATGTTGAAAGTCCACAACGTACAGAACACCTTGATTTGAGTAAGAATCTTCTTCTTTCCGACAACACGAACCTTTTGTGTTGAAATTGTTCACAATGTATATCCAACCTCAGAGCCTCATTTTTTGTTAAATTTAGCTGTATTGCAACAAATGATAGCATTTAAAGAAGATGGAATGAAGTGGAATTTTAGAGTAGAAAGTGATCATAGGAAGGAAAAGTCACTGAGATTTTGTGATTTATCACAAGAGTGAATAGTGAAGATTTCTCACTGCAAACAATTTCTACTCCACATGAAGTGAGTCCACATTAAAATGACAAAGCACCATATTGAATCAACAATGTGTACTCAATTCCTTGTATACTCAATTTTGGTGGTACTTCAAGTGCCATCTTGCCATACCAAACATTTCTATTCCTATGAACGGTGGTCTTCAATCACTTTCTAGCCCTAATATGACCATCAACCTTTGTGATATCAATGTTGTTCATTAACGTTTATGCCCTATCACCTGCTTCTCAAAAATGGCCATCTGGAAACACATGTTTATTCTTTATTGTTCTTTATTCTTTTGTTGTTCTAACCACTACTCTATTGTTCTAATTGTTCTATATTCGTTTATTGTTCTAACCACTACTCTATACTTACCATTCTTGCCCCATTAATGAGATTTTATGTTTTTGTATGTGTGCATACTCCAGTACATACTCCACGACTGGAATGATGAAGCATGCCTGAAGATCTTGAAGAACTGTTACAAGGCGCTTCCACCGAACGGCAAAGTGATCGGATTGGACAACCAGGTACCAGAAATCATCAACCACGAAGGCGGAGGCGATGATATGGCCTTCCAGATTGACGTCCACATGTTGGCATTCAATGACTCCGGAGCGCGTGAACGGACTGAAGACGAAACCCGCAAACTGGCCTTGGCCGCAGGGTTCAAATCCACCAAAGTCATTTGCGTCGTCGATCATCTTGCTGTCACTGAGTTTTACAAAGCTTGATTCATTTATCACTCACTTGTCTCGAACTTGGAACTAGTTTCTTCATGTATAGATTGAAAGTGACATGAATAAATATTCTGTCATGAGAATAGTCTCTTTTGTCTCTTTTGTACGAGAGAACGGGCCTCTCCCCGCTCTTGGAGTGAGCCTGGAGGTGAAGACAAACAACTGCAATCGGTGAAGACAAACAACTGCAAACGGTGCAAAATGTGCCGGGAGAGGCCTTTATCTTGGATTGGAGAATTGGTCGCATTTTGTAGATTCAATGGTAAGGTCGAATTCTACAATTGCAATTTACCTCCACATTTGGTAGAATGTGCCAGTTTTGTATTTAACATTCAAATATGAGCAGGGTTGTCTTACATGATACACTTTCTGTAATGTCTATCTAAATTGTCATTTTTGACATGTTCCTCTGACGTCGAGTTCAAGGGGAATGTCCGACTATACTAGACAATGCACAGTAAAAATAGGAACAATTGCTTTGGAGTGTTTGTCTAATGTTCGACATTGTCACATAAGACAACCAACCCTGAATATGAGGTTGGACTTAGCGTGTAAGGCTTGACTTTCTAAGAACATTATGGTTTCTCTGCAGATAATGAGTAAAAAGCTCTTTCATGCTCACGTAGTGACTTCAAATCTTTTCATATGTGGGTTCATTTTGAGTTTTTTGTTTCAAAGGTAATGGATAGTGATTCATTCATCAAGTCACTTGTTACAGAACATCTTGATCACAACTTGGTTCAACTATTTTCCTTTCTGTACAGACTGGAAGGAAATATTATGTCATGTGAATTGTCGTTATCTCTTTTCGAAAGTGTGGAAATGGACTTTGCGTGTAAGACCTAAGTTTTGTGGTTCTCCTTCGGATGGTGACTGTCAACATTTTCGTGCTCAAGAAGTGAGTATTCGAAAATTGTGGTTGAGTATTCAAAATTTTCTTCGAAAGAATATATAAACAAGAAGAATGTCATAACTAAACTGTAGACTACAGTGAAGCTTCCTACTCAAGGTGATAACAAAATGTAATAATGTAAAATCCCTTTTGAGGCTTCAATCACCAATTGATGTTGCTTCACCGACAAAGTGGAAGTTGTGCTAATATGGAAATGGTAGCTCTTCGTGAGTATACTGAGGTTATCGGAGAGATTCTTAGGATTTCAGTCGTGGGCAGCATGTATGGAGAGTTACGTCATTGTACATCCGTCAACTGGCGTATGATTCCAACGATTCAAGTACTGATATCTCAACAGGAGATTAGGTACAAAAGCATACAACAACTGACACAATGATATGCAAAAGTGCAGAAACGATAACTATAATTGACACAGTGATGCAAAAGTGCAAATAATCTGAACGACTTCTTTTGGTCCGTATCCTTAACTGCAGCCTTGTGCTGTTATCTGTGAGCATCTTCTTCGAATTGATGGAAGAGCACCGCCACCAGTTCCCTCAGTTACCTTCAGAAAGTATCTTCTGTATAAAAAATACGATCAGTTCTGTCTGTCCTTGGCGATCCATACATGCATGGTCATGGCCATCATCATTTGGTCATTTAAAGATTTGAAGGGTTTCTGTAAATGGTGTTTCATTGTTATTAAGAGTTCATTATATCTCAATAATATAAGAAGAAGTCAAAGGGACAAGGAATATGGAACATGAAAATGGGAGCAAAGAAGGAGTGACTGGGAGATCAAGGGAACATTGGAAGGGACATGGAACTTGGAACAAAAGGATAGGAATTGAAATGGAGGATGGGAACCAGTAACAAGTAATGAGAACCATGAACAAATGATGAAAACTACAAACAAATGATGAGAATCGGGAACAAATTATAGAAACCAAGAAGGGGTGTTGGGGGATGGGGAATCGGGAATTGGGAACCGAGAGCGAGAGTTTGGGAATAGGGAACTATTAGCAAGACAATGGATAATGGGGGACCAGAATAGAGGACTGAGAATTGGGAACAAAGGATTGAGGGAACGGAGAACATGTGATAAATCTTAAAAAGTATAGAGAACCGAGAAGAAGGGAACAAAGGATATGCTATAAATCTTGAAAAGCAAGGGGGCCATCGATGAGAGAACCAGGGATATGAGGAACTTTTTGAAGTGCACCAAATAAAGAGCTCACTGTTCCGGACGAGGGGGAAAGTACTCACAAATTGATCAATTTTTTTTGTAATTTTTTAAAATTTATTTTCGTCCACATGACACGGGTATATCTCTATATATAAAGATACAATCTAGTTACTTGTCTGTTCTTGGCAATCCTACATGCATGGTCATGAACTTCATAATTTGGTCCTCCTTACTCCGCATGAAAAGTTTTAAATATTTCGAAGAAATATTCATAAACTAAAATTTCATCCACTGTGTCATCATCTGAGGGGGTGTAGCTCAAATGGAAGGAGGAGAGCGGGGGTGTGAGTTCTTGGAGCTCCAAGAAGCCGCAGACTAGGGTTTACTGTTCTCCGACGAAGTCATAGCCATGTCAGAGTTCCGTTTTTCCTGTCGATTGCTGTTTTTTTTGTAGGGTTTTAAGTTTTTACAAGCTTTTTTACCGTCGTTTTATGAGAGACGGTCTTTAACGCGATCTTTTTCGCGTGAACCTTGTCGTTTCTTCTGCTGCGTCTTCCGCGTGTCGATGATGACGCTATGGATGTTGACTCCCGAGGGCACCGGGGTTAGTCGGGTCGATGAGGTGTCGGCGACGGAGGGGTGCTAACGGTGCGGAGCGGGTCGAAGGTAGCACGAAAACGGCCGGACGCGGCGCACGACGACAATTCGATGGAAAACTTCCGGAAGAAGGTGATGCTAAGTCAAAAAGTGAGGGAGTCCCCGAGCTACCGCTTACTGCTGAGGAGATCGCCATATTCGAAAAACATAAAGAGGAGAAGGTCAAATTTACAATTCTTGGGCAATTGCCTGGTGTGAGTCCGGGTCAAGATAGAGTTAGAGAGTGGGCGAAGTCTGCGCTTCATCCGTCTTTAGTTGTCTGCACATTGATAGGTAACGGATTTTTTGAGGCTCGATTCAAGGCACAGGAAGGCGTCCAAGATTCTTTGTCGAGAGCTTTCTTTTTGGACGGGAAAGAGGTTTTTCTTTCCCCATGGAATCCCTATTTCCGGCCAGACATTCCTGGAGACTCGAGCTCTCTTGAATTTCCGGTTTGGCTCCGATTCACTGGGGCCGTGTGTGAGTTTTTACGTAACGAGGCTTGTCTTCGTATTATAGCGAGTAAGTTTGGCGGGGTCTTATTCATTGAGGAGTCGGAAGTTTATGCCGAAAGAGATCATTGGTTTGAGGGTAAAGGTTTTGATCTCCAATCGGACCAAGATTCCCGAGTCATTCATTTGAGGGTTACGGAGGGAGCATATAGGGAACATAAAATCCTCGGTTACGGGTCACCCTTACCAAAGTGTAGTAAATGTCGACAATTCGGGCATGTGGTAACACAATGTCCTAGTGCAAAGAAAGATTTGAACAGGGGGTTCAAGAAGATTTCAAACACAGAGCAGAAAGATCTTAAAGAACTGTAGGTTCTTCCCGTCGTTTTTCTGCGATAACGAGGGACGAGAGGTTGTGAGAAGGGATTACTACAAGGGAGGTGACAAGAAAGATTTCGATAAAGATTGGAGGAGCGGAGCTCGCGATAGGAATGGTACATCGGAGGCTGGGTTTACTCATCACAAAGAAGGGTTGAGAGGGCAACACAACAAGATGCAGTACAGAGAACGAGTGCAACCTCCATATGTTGATGGTAATCGGGAGGTTTTACCTGTCGAAATTGTGGAGGATAAACAGAGTAAAGGAATGGAGATTCTTTGTAAGGAATCTTGCCAGGAGCCTGAAGTCGCTGTAACACCAGTTATCTTGGAAGCCGGTGAAAGTTCGAACACTGAGGGAGTTCTTAAAACAAAAAAGGCTACAGTTCTTGAAACAGATTCTATGGTACGAGTGACTCCTTCAAGATCGATTGAGGAGGAGTCTTCCACGAAACAGCTACTGAGAGAAGAGGAGACTCAATCGCTTCACATTCCGATTGTTCAATTTGGATCAATAAGTGTGAGTAATCACCGTCTTCAGACTGTTCCGGTTAAAAGTAAAGACAGTCTGAAGTTGAAGTCTAAGATCGTGGCCAAGAATCTGATAGAGCCTCCGGAGGTTTCAACGGTAAACAGTAGTCCACTTCCCAATGAGCTTGAAGAAGGAAGTAAGGGAAAGATCCAGTTTCTGTGGAGAGCAGAGCACGGGAGAGAAAAAGAAACTGATGATGACAAAGATAAGAGGCAAGCTGGCGCAGGGAGTTCGGGTCAGGCGAATTCACCACTATTAGCGGAGAAAAGGGGATACAGGACTGCAGTTGTTCCGATAGCTTTTTGGAAAGCGGCAGGTATGTTGCCGACAAAAGAGGATTCGCCACTGAGAGGGCGTATTTTCCCCATTCCAGTGACCAATGTGGTTAATGCTTCGAAGAAGATGGAGTTCCGTACATTGGTCGACATCGAGGCAAGGAATAAACAGCCACTGGCGTTTAGACAGGTTACTGTTGTTGAAGGGCGTAATTCCTGGACAGAAAACGAAGCTCGTTCTCACTTGGTAAACGAGTCTTCACTGGCTTTGAGGCGGATAGTAAGAAATACTAACAACCTGCATTATCCCATGACGGAGTGGGGGGACGCTTTTTGGTTACATAAATGGATTGACGATCCTAGGAGAGGTAGCCACTGTGTATGCATAGCTTTCATACCTATCGAAGGAGAACATCTGCCTTTGCTACACCCTGAGCGTCACATTTGGAAGAAGATGCTTCCGGAAACAAGAAGGCTGATCTGGGGAGTTGCCGAGTTGGGAAGGGTAACTCATATCAATAATTTGGGAACTGACACTTTGAGCGCGGTACATTAGGAGATGAGCTTATGGATTCCGAACCTTCGCCGCTTCGTCCTCTTCAGAAGCGGCTAAGATTCTGGACAGACAAGCATACGGAGGGTCACCCGTTAGGATGTAGCGAGGAGGTAAAGGAGAATGAACTTGGTGTAAACCAAGTTTCATCACAAATGCATGATTTTTTTACCCGAATGATGATTGAGAAGCTCGTTTTGGCATCCCTGAATACCCGTAGCCTTGGGCAGGGAATCCAGGGTGTTAGAAAACGATGCGAGATTCGTAATTTCTTACGGAAGGCGGATCCTCAGCCAGAGATTCTCTTGTTCCAAGAGCATCACTTCTCGTTGGAAGATTGTTTTAGGAACACTTCGCAGCTACAATTCAAAGGAGGGACGAGCATGTGGAATAATGCTTTATACACAGCATCGGGAGATCGATTCTTTGGAGGCACTGGAATTTCACTTTCTAAGACTCTGACAGATTGCGTGGTGGAGAGCGGTGTTTGTGTTGAAGGGAGGGCCCAGTACGTTATTCTTGACATCAACAAGGAAAGAATAGGAGTTCTTAATGTTTACGCTCCTAATATGACTGGACAGCGGGCGTCATTCTGGGATTCTCTTTGTTTTTTTTCGTTTCCCTCTGCCAGCTGGGTGGTTGGTGGAGACTTTAATATGACCGAGTTGGCAGTGGATAGGAGTGGGAGTATTAATGCGAAGAACATGGGTTCTCGTGAAAGAAATGCTTGGGCGAGATTCTCTCTCCGACTGGGATTATTGGATGTGCACCATTCTGATGAGTACAGGAAGTTGGGGTCAAAAACTTTCACGTGGAGCCGTCAGAGGCCTAAACCTTCATGGGCCAGACTTGACAGATTTTATGCAGACAACAAGCTTCGTTTACAGGGGGGGAAACATGGGATCTGGCCAACGCTTAAGCATGTATCGGATCATGCATGTATATTTCTGGAGATTCCATTTCAGAACAGAAGGAGAATATTACATACTTCCTTTAAGAAAGGCCTTTTATATGATGAGGAGGCACTGAAGCGGTTCGAGGGTGCCTGGGTGGATGCCATGAATTATAATGGCAATTATTCGAAAGGAATGCGGGTGGTAACAGCGCTGGAGCAGATTCGACGGGTAAACAATTCTATGTCGAAAGATAAGAAGCGATGTGCTCGAGATACTTATAAGCTACAATTTAGAGAAGTTGAGGAGGCTGAAGCTCGTCTTCAGGAGGACTGGTCCAACCTAACAGCCTGGGAAGCCCTTAACGACGCACAGGCAGCCTTGGAGAATCTAAGATTATCCAAGCTTGAAGAAACAAAGAACAGTACCGCTGCTCATTGGACTCGAGTAGGAGACAGATGTAATCGAGACTTTTTTGAATTTCATAGAGATCATAAGCGGAGAACAATGATCACTGAGTTAATAGAAGGGAGTAAATCCCTTAAGGAGGAGGGAGAAATCAGGGACTATGTCCAACGTTATTACCAAGAATTATATGCAAATGACGAAGCTGTTGAGAGTAATATAGAAGGCCGTGAGTACTGCATGTCCAGTGTTCCCAGTATTGTTACTGCCGAAATGAATACTCTACTTACGGCTCCGATTGACATCATGGAGGTCCATAAAGCTGTAAAGGAGATCCCTAGACATAAAGCATCGGGTCATGACTCGATACCCATCGAGGTCTTTCAGGAGTTATGGAGTGTGTTAGGGAATGATGTCACTGAGTATATTAAAGAAGCGCTGACGTAGGGTAAACTGGAGAATAGTTTAAAGTCTGGGTTGATGACACTAGTACCGAAAGGAGGATCCCAGATGTTTCTGAATAACCTACGTCCGATTTCTGTCATGACTAATCTGTACAAGATTGTGGCCAAAACCCTGCAGAATAGGATTCAGCCAATTCTGTCGAAGTTAATACTTCCAACCCAGACGGCATTTGTCCGTGATCGATATATACTTGATAATGTAGTTCTGGCGATTGAGTCTATTGAGTGGGCTCAGGAGAGTAATCAGAAATTAGTAATCCTTTTGTTAGATTTTGAAAAAGCTTATGATAGAGTTAACTGGTCATTTCTTGAAGCTTCGATGAGAAAATTAGGTTTCTCTGAAGAATGGGTGAAGTGGTCATCATCGTTATATAGAGAGTCTGAGTCGGCCGTTTTAGTAAATGGTCGCAAAACAGGTCACTTTAAAGTCCAGCGGTCAGTGCGCCAGGGTTGTCCCCTGGCGCCTTATCTCTATCTTTTTGTATCAGATGTCTTAGCTTACATGGTCAATGATGAGAGACACGGAATCCAAGGTCTTAGGCTCCCTGACGGGTCATCAGTTCGTCTGCAGTGCTTTGCTGACGATACTATGTTATTTTTACAGGGTAATCCTGATAATCTGCAGAGGGCATATAATGTACTGGATGTCTTTTGTAAGGCATCAGGGGCTAGAGTCAATTGGGGCAAGTCTTACGCCCAGCACCTGATTACCCGCGTGACTTTACTTGGGGAGAGGATCTAGGGGTAAAGTGGTCTGCGAGGATTCGGAGGTAACAAAGTACAGGGATTCCCTTATGGGAAAAACGTCGATCAACGGGAGAAAGATGCCAAGATCTTATTGCGTATACGTTCGAAGTTGAATGTGTGGTTCCAGCAAGAAACTTTCTTTAGCGGCAAGAGTTCTAGTTTCAATCAAGTCTTTGCTCGCAAGCATATGGTATATTACATCGTCTTTGTGACATCGATAAGCGATCTTCTTTGAAGGTGCGTGCGTTAATCAGGAACTTCATCTGGTGCGGTTCTGCTGACAGAAGAACGAGGGCTAAGGTCGCTTGGGACACAGCGGTGATACCTACTGTAAAAGGGGGTATTAAAGTATTTGACCCGCTGGCCCAAGCCAGGGCGCTCTTGGCTAAGATCCTGGTCAGGGCTCTATCACCTGGAAATGAGCCGTGGAAGTCTTTGGTGCGATACAGAATCAGTCAATTACAAAACAGAAGAGATGGGGACTGGGGCCAGGATGAGAGATGGCTTTTTACAGCTGTACGAGTTAAACCTGAAGGATCTCCCTTGTGGCGAGCGATTTGGGCTGCTTGGTGTTCTGTTCGTGGTGGGGCTACGAAAAGCAAGTCGGCTACTCGACGACGAAGTCAACAACATGTGTTTCGAACCCGGATATTGTTAGCCGACAGACAATCTTTTGGAGAAGAGCGGAAGTCATGTTATCGTAATTGGTCAAGGAAGGGGGTAAACTCTGTTCTAGATGTGTGGGACTGTGAAGGGAGTGCTTTTCTTGACTCCAATACACTTCACAGGAAGACTCGGTCTCGGAATACTCGATGTACTACGTGCGGAGATAGTCCAGCGTTGAATACTTGGGACCTGACACGGACCAAGGTGTTGGTAGCTGGTGATTGGATTACGTTAAGAGAGAATCAGAATTTGCTTGGAGACAGGGAGTTCTATTTTCTTAAGGAAGTTGTGGGTGATCAGTGGCGAGTTGAAGTTTTCAAGTTCATCTGGGGCTCAATGCTTTTTACAGACTTCTTCTCGTACTACTCATTTTGAGGAATCTGATGTTCTTAAGGCGAGGGTGCTTCTGCGGAAGGTTTCAGGTGAAGTAATAGAGTTTAACCCGAGGAGTGGTCTCATTCCGGGATATTCACTCTGGGCTTTCCGGGGGGGAGTTGTTAGAGACTTGGCATTTGATCCATACGAATGGAGTTGGCCCAAGGATGGAGTTTTAAAAGGGGGGCAGTTTTTCTCTTACTCCTGTAAGAGGGGTTATCGAATCAACCTGAAGAATCAATATAGACAATTAGGTTTCGATAAGTGGCTTGAGGAGAAAGGATACAACTTCTCACAAAGGAGGGAGTTCTTTATGAAACTCTGGCACTCTTGGATTCCACGTAAGGTGTCATGCATGATTTGGTTGGTCATTGCTGAGGGTCTCCCTATCGGTGAGTGGAGGCATCGATGTATGGGACAGGTGGGGGTGTGTAACCTATGTAATACAGGAGTTCTACAGTCGGCTGAACATGCATTATATGGATGTTCTTCTGTTCGTGAAGCCTGGGCGAACTTACGACTCATTCATACTTTGGTAGGAAGAGCCTCAGGTCCGAATACCTGGGAAGAAGCTTTATATGGCGACATAGGAACCCCGTTACCTCCAGGAAGGCGTAGTACAGTTGATGAAGGTCATTTGTGGGATGCTGGTAAATCTTGCAGGATTTCTGAAGAAACGCCTTTTTATATTTTACGCTGCTGCTTGCTCTGGTTCGTGTGGTGCCAGATTGTTGAGCACGATCTACACTCAGGAGTATTTCATCTGGGTATTGCACTCTTCCGTGCATGGCAAACAACAGTGCAAGTTGGTATGGCTGGTTGGAGGGAATTACAGAGATACAGGAAGAAGCGAGACTCTAACAGGCATGCTGAGATGGAGCGTGTCTTCTTAAACATCTGGTCACAAGGTGATCTCTTTGCGTGCTGTGTTTCGGGACGGCCAAGGTGGAAACCGTCACCTCATTATCAGTTCCTATCGAGAGATCTAGCTGATCGGTATGCGTCCACAAGGATTGTGCGTAGTGAGAACTCGTCTCAGGTGGAAAGCGGTCAGCCTTCTTCATCAGATTCGAGTATCGGTGGTGGGCATGTTACAGATAATTTGGCAGTGCAGGTACCATCGTTAGACAATATGCCAGGGTTGGTGCAGGCGGATGCAGAACAGCTTGCGGATGACATTATCGAGAAGATTATAGCGGATATGCAGGCTGAGGTTACGGATTCAAACGACAGTGGTGATATTACTCTTCCGGAGGATCTACAAGATACGGCAAAGCTTGATGTTCAGACTGAATTTTGGATTTCTTCTCCTTCGGCCTGGCGCGGTGGAGATTAATTTTCCTTACTGTTATAATTTGTTGACAGTGTCCTTGTCAATGAATTATACTCTTAGGGAGAGTTTTAATCTCTTTTTACTTGCTAATGATTGGATGATTAGACTTCTATTACTGTATAGTAACAATTTTAGTCTCCTTGGATATGCAATTACGCATCCTTGTTCTAGATCTTCGATGCCCTCTGAAGCAGAGCATACGGACAATTCGGGTCCCGAATTGTTACCTGTACCTCCGGATAGATCCTCCGACAGGCTCAAGTTCGCGGAACAGTGCGGTGAGGAAATCCTTCGAGAGGATTCTGGCGGACATTCATGAAGAAACGGGCTCTAAGGAGGCTTCGTCTAGTGAGAGCTTCCGTCTGCCCTTCGAGTAACAAGACCCTGAAGAAAGCACCCTCCCAGGCTGCTTTCTGGACTACTCCGGAGACACAGGATGGGTGAGAGACCTGCGATCGGGGTTCCCAGTCGCATGTGGTCCTCTATCGACTTCCAGGAGCGACAGACAAAACTTCATCTACTTTTAGTTAGGAGCGAGATATGAGACCTCGCGGAACCGGGTTCCCAGTGCGTCTGCGACTTTTGTGAGCAATGGACGAGGCTTCTTCAACTTCTAGTTGGGAGAGCATGAACTCAAGAGCTGGAATCCCGGGCGACACGGGATGGGTGAGAGACCTGCAGAATCGGTTCCCCGGGCTACATGTGATTCTCCATCGATCTCATGTGGATGTGGGATCTCCATCGATCTCATGTAGATATCACCTGCATGTGGATCTCCATCGACTTTCTCGAGCAAAGGATGTGACTTCATCGACTTTCGATTGAGGAGCGAGATAAGAGACCTTGTGGAACCGGGTTCCCAGTCACGTGCGGACCTTCATCGACTTTCGTGAGCGATGGACGAGGCTTCATCGACTTTCGAGGTTTAGATGGTCGTCTAGTCTTTAGACTCGTAGCTTTCTTATCTTACCAAGTAGTGCCCTTACTTGGTTAATAGGATTAGTCCTTGACAGGGAGTTTGCGTTTAAGGGGCTTTACCCATAACCTTCCTCTCTTTTTTCTTTTTTAGTGCTCTCTTAGTGAGATGTTCTTTGAGGATAGATTACACTAGTTGTAACTATCAGATGACTAGTTAGCTAGTTTTCCGTCATGGACTTTGGCCTTTCTGGCCGGACAGGAAGTTTTTCCTTGTCCATTTTCTGAGTTTACTCAGATCAGTGTTCCATTTTCACCTTCTAATCACCCCGAAAAGGGACCTTCAGCTCAAATGGAAGAGCGCTCGCTTTGCATGCGAGAGGTACCGGGATCGATACCCGGCGTCTCCACGTTAGCATTAGACGCTGAAGAAGCCATTGTTTTGCACCTCTCTACCTGCATCAATGTCGCAGTACGTTTTTGGCGATGGCGATTTCGATGTCCGCAAAGTAACAGCGATGCTTCGAGCGACTCTACGAAAGCGGCGCCGTTTGAGGTCACTTTTTCACTGAAGCTCCTTCGCTGAGCAATTGTTTTCCGAAAAGCTTCTGCTCCGCAATCCCCATTTTCATTTTCACAGTCGAGCTTCCTTTACACCTTCAGGTATCTCTCTTGCCGTGTATTCATAGGTTTTTCCTACTAGATTCAATTCCCTTAGAATGAGGTTATTCCATGTACTGTACCAAATGTGCCATTTGGTTTGCGTTCTATTTTAAAGGCATGTATAGTTATGCCTCTGAAATGGCATGTTTCTCTAATCGCAATCATGATCTTCATAATGTCACTTTTATTTCGTAAAACACTTGATTTCCATAATATCACTGAAAACTTCCCTAATATCAAATGTTTTGATTGTTTTTAATGTACTGTTTTTGTTGTTCACAAAGTATGGAGGGGCAAGGTTTTTGAGTAGATGCCCGGAACCTTCGTTCTTTTCCCTTTTCGAAGACCATTCGTAAACGTAAGAAGCTTAGAAAAGTTCAAAAAGAATTTTATTTTGGTGCCAGTCTTGAAGAATATCGTCATTTTAAGTGAATTGAGGTTATTAATGGAAAGGTTTGGTATTTTGGCTAGGCTCTCCACTAGGATTTCTACTAAGGTAGGTAAAGTAAGAAATATCAGTAGAGAGCCATGTGGAAATTTAACACTTTCATGCTATTGTTCTTACCCTTTCATGACTCACTAACCATAAAGCTATAACTAAAAGTAAGATTTCTCTTACTTCTAATCAATTTTGGCTCTGATATATTTATTTTCTTTAAATTTTTCCTACCTTCAATTTAACTTTTCTTTTCATAGCTTTGATTTAAATAAAGTTTGAATTAAATTTTAGCAGCTAAAGAGTAACTTCAGTGTACAAGGACCTTATACTTGATTGCACTCGTGAAATTTTACCAACTTGTGTATATATATATATATATATATATATATATATATATATATATATATATATATATATATATATATATATATATATATATATATATATTTATTTATTTATTTATATGAATCAAATTATAATAGGTTTTTGAAGATTTAATTAGTTAAAGTTAGTTAACGTGCCATCAACCAATGGTAGTAATGGTCAACAATTTAGGCCATGGGTGGCACTGAAGACGTTGGGTAGAGACGGTTGGTGAAGAGGATTCCAAGCGTGCTTATGTGGCCAATATATTTGCATGTCTTCCCGTCTCCACCTTGGAGTCTACGATGAAAGAAAGTATTGGAGAATTCCATATCAGCATCTTACGGAATTCATGTCAGCACACTCGACTCAACACGTGGCTGAACTGGTGGCTCATGATTACGGCTACAGGAGAGTGCAAGCAATCATCAGAAGTTCCCGCTCATGGAATGATTGATAGGACTGGACACAGGATCTTTGATCTTTGTGCAGCGAGTGCGTATGTCCCGTCAATAGTGACGGAGCCGTGTCTAGCTAGTGTTCCAACTATGGTGTCTAAGTATGCAGTGAACTCTGGTACTATGCATTAGTACAGAGCGTATGTAGTGACCACTTATGTAATACATGGAGATTGCTTGCAAAATGTGTGAGAATCTGTTTCCTGGTTTTTTGTGTATGCTGATGTATGCATTCAGTATGTCAGTACTGTAGCTTGATTTTATTCTTCAATAGGTTATGGGCCTTTATGCTGTCTTTATGTTGTGCTTTTCTCTGACTAAGTCGCCGTCCTTTCTGCGTTGAAAATTTCTACGTCGCCATATTTCCTACGTTCTTGTGTCAGTAGGTATCTATCATGGCTGAGAGCAATCGTGAGCAGTTAGGCTCGATATCCCGTTTCAAGGGACCCAATTTCCATCTGTGAAAGTTTCAGATTTGTGCTATCCTTCTAGGGCGAGATCTCATGGATATTGTCGATGGCACTGAGGCCAAACCTGCAGCTACAGCACCTGCAGATGAGCAACTAGCGTGGAAGAAGCGAGACAATGCTGCGTATAGCCTTTTAACTCAAGCGCTAGATGAACTGATTATACCTCATATTATGAGTTGTGTTACTTCCAAGGAGGTCTGGGACACGCTCAAATTATACCATGAGCAGAATGCCTCGGAGAATGTGTACAGTCTGCAGCAAGACTTCCATAAATGTACAATGGTTGAGGATGAGAGTGTCGCTGGTTTTCTTGGTCGTCTTCAGTTAATTGTCACTCAGCTAGAGAGTCGCGGTAACAAGACATTCAACGAACAGGCAGTCGTGTCCAAGATTCTGTGTAATCTCCCCAGCTCGTTTGATATGCTTATTCCGGCGTGGAGGATGCAGGCGGATGCCTCCAAGACGCTTTCTAACCTGACCCTTCAGCTTCTCCAGACTGAGGGCACGCTCAAGACGCGTGCAGATGCAAGTATTGCTACAGCAGCTGCCTATGCTGCTTCCACAAAAGGCAAGACCTATACTGCCGAAGAGCGTGCTGCACGGCGCAAGGAGATTGACGAACGTAAGAAGATCAGTTCGTGCTGGAAGTATGGTGACGGTGGTCGTTGGGCTTGCGAGTGTACAGCGTCAGAAGAAGCTGTCAAAAAGTATCAAGAAATTCAAGCCGCCAAGAAAGATCAAGGCGGCAAAGCGAAGACTGGAGGCTACAAGGCTTACATGGCCACTACCAGCCAAAACAGTCCTGGTGCTCGTGAAACTCAGTTCTGGTATGTGGATAGTGGGAGTACAGACCATATGACTGCGACCCGCTCCTTCTTCTCCACCTATAGAGATATATCGATGGAGCACCGTCCGGTAGAAGGCATCGGAGGTGTGATGCTGCAAGCTGCTGGGATTGGTGACATTATCATCAAGATCAAGGAAGTGGACGGGTATACGTTTGGGGTACTTAAAGGCGTTGTGCATGTTCCCAACCTTGGCCGCAACCTGTTTTCCTCCTATGTCGCAGCCCAAAAGAAACTATACATGCTACATATGGATACTGGCTGCCAACTCCTTGAGAATGGAAAGGTGGTGATGACCGGCACTCTTCACAACCGAATGTATCGGATGCAGTTCGAAGCGGTTCCGCCCGAAAACACAATCATAGCAATGACCGCAAATGCGCTCGGTCTTCCCACTGCTGCCGAGAGTCGCCAATCTTTGGAAGTATGGCATCGGCGGTTCTCACATGTCAACCATGCGACTATTCAGCTTATGGCCTCACAGGGCTTAGTCGATGGTCTGATCCTTCATAATAAGGATCATAAATTCTGTCCAGGCTGCGTATATGGGAAGCAGCATCGAAATCCTTTCCCACACAACGAGAACAGAACTCGCTCAGTGAATCCTGGTGATTTGATCCACACAGACTTGTGTCGTCCCATGAACGCTGCCTCGGTGGGAGGTGCTTTGTACCTGTGCCTGTTTAAAGATGACTCTTCCGGGTTCAGGGTGATCGAGTGTCTCAAGACGAAGCCAGATACACTCCCAACCTTCAAACGCTTTGTTGCCCAGCTGAAGCGTGAGACTGGTCATGCAGTTAAGGTGCTTTGCAGCGATCGCGGGACTGAGTACACGAATGGCGCATGTACTCAGTTTCTTGCCGAACAGGAGATTCGTCCAGAACTAACTGTCACGTACAGCCCCGAGCAGAATGGTTCGGCTGAGCGGGAAAATCGGACAATCATCGAAGCCGTCAGAACAATGCTACTTGTTGCCAACGTCCATGTTAAATTTTGGGCTGAAGCAGCAGATACAGCAGTATACACCCTTAACCGCATTGCAACCAGAACACTCGTTGGGAGCACACCGTACGAGCAATGGCATAAGGCCAAACCATCGGTTGCACATCTGAGGGCGTTTGGATCTGATGCCTACGTGCATGTCCCCAAAAGTCTGAGGAAGAAGCTTTCTGCCAAGAGCAGAAAAGGAGTCTTTATGGGATACTCTGCGACTAGTAAAGCGTACAGAGTTTGGGTGCACGAGCTTCGACGCATCGAAGAAAGTCGTGATGTTGTCTTCGACGAGAGTTTCAGCGACACAAATATCAGTGGGAGTCCGTCTGATCCTGCACAATGGTTCCGGGTTGAAGGTGAACCAGTACCTCTGTTTGATCCCATTATACCACCTCCGTCACCTGCTCGGCAACTTCCCGTCGTCCCAGCTCCAGGACCAGGTGTTCCGCAACCACCACTTGCCCCTGGTTTGCCGCAACAAGTGGGAGTCCCTCCCATGCCTATCGAGGTCATGCGCGTTCAATCCCAAGATGTGTTGAGCAGTCACCCCAGTTCTCCCACCACTGGTTCAGGGAATACATCACCGGATACTACATTGGCGCTACAGCAGACTGGTGTTGATCTTGCGGTAGACTATGATAACTATGAGTTTCATGACCAGTTCACTGAACGACTGGATGATGAAGTCCGACCTGCAGGGGTGGAGGTCCCCGTCCAGTCATTTGTTGTTCCAGTTCCCATTGTTGATTCTGGTCATGATGAGCCAGCTCTACCGGCACCTGTAACTGCTCCGGCCCTTGGTGTCCGTCAGCGGCAGCCACCAGTCCGCTACGGGGAGTGGATATATCCCACGAATCGCAACTCCTATGCGTGTGTCGCAGCAATGGATGAGCTACCCGAAGAACCGGAGTCCTTTGCGGCCGCGATACAATCACCACAATGTGACCAATGGCTCACAGCGATGCGTGAGGAGTATCAGTCCCTCATGGAAAATGAGACCTGGATCGTTGAACAGTTACCATCTGGACGTAAGCCTGTGAAGTGCAAGTGGGTTTTTTAGCTCAAACTTGGACCAAATGGGCAGGTCGATCGCTACAAAGCCAGACTGTGTGCTAAAGGCTTCACGCAGCGTGCCGGCGTCGACTACAAAGAAACGTTCAGTCCGGTGGTTAAGATGGATTCGATCAGGGCAATTCTCTCGATAGCAGCCGCTGAAGACTTAAACATTCAGCAATTTGATGTGTGTACCGCCTTCCTGTACGGAGAGCTCGATGAAGTCATCTACATGGAACAGCCTTTGGGTTTTGGCGTCCCTGGAGGAGTCTGTCGACTGAAAAAGGCATTGTACGGGTTGAAACAGTCTCCTCGTGTGTGGAACAAGAAGTTTGATGCCTTCTTACAACAATATGAGCTCATCGTCTCTGATGCTGACTGCTGTGTCTACGTCAACAAACAAGACCCGAAGCTTATCATCTGCATCTGGTCGATGATGGCATCGTTGTTAGCACCCTGCATGATTGTATCACCAACATTCTGGATTACATGAAAGGGGCGTTTCGTATCACTGAAGGCTTAGCGGAAGTCTATGTGGGGCTACACATAACCCGGGACAGGGCTAACCGTCTCATCCATCTTGATCAACGACGGTATCTTGAACGGGTGCTGAAGAGATTCGGCCATGAGTTTTGCAACCCTGTGGCCGTGCCGGCTGATCCCAACAGCGCTGCTCAGCTTGACTTCGGCAACCCAGTCACGCAGCCGTCGCCACCTGCACTAGTCGAGCACTTTCCTTACCGTGAATGCGTTGGGTGTCTACAGTGGGCTTCTCTCGGCACGAGATTTGATATTACCTATGCTGTGAGCAATGCCGCCAGGTTCAGTAGCTCTCCGCAGAGCTCTCATGTGGGCGCGGTCAAGCGCATCCTCAAATACATCAAAGGCACGCTTGGCCATCGCATCACGTATGGTCGAGGCGCTACTCCTCATCAGCTCACGGCGTACTGTGACGCTGATTTTGCATCTGACCTTGCTGATCGGAAGTCTCGGTCCGGTTTTATTCTCATGATGAACGATGGTCCGGTTGCCTGGGGGAGTCACAAGCAAACCTGTACCTCTGTGAGCACCACCGAGTCCGAATATGTCGCTGCCTGTCTCGCGACACAGGAGCTCCTGTGGATGCGCCGCCTTCTCGCCAGTCTCCGCTCCCCACAGCTGGCTCCAACGCCCTTGTTCTGCGACAACCAAGCTGCAGTGCGGTTGATTATCAATCCTGTCTTCCATCAGCGGACCAAACACATCGACACGAAGTACCATAAGACTCGTGATGCGCAGCATGCTGGTGAGCTCTCGATTATTTACATCCCGACAGCAGATCAACTTGCCGACCTGCTTACAAAAGCACTACCTCGAGATCAGTTCATCCGCCTCCGACGTTTGAGCGGCATGACCATTCCTCTTTCTACGGAGTAACGCACTGTGTTGAAGTGGGAGTACGTGTTGAGTCACCACAGTGCTAAGTGTGCTGAGTGGGAGTATTGGAGAATTCCATATCAGCATCTTATGGAATTCCATGTCAGCACACTCGACTCAACACGTGGCTGAACTGGTGGCTCATGATTACGGCTACAGGAGAGTGCAAGCAATCATCAGAAGTTCCCGCTCATGGAATGATTGATAGGACTGGACACAGGATCTTTGATCTTTGTCTGTGAGTGCGTATGTCCTGTCAATAGTGACGGAGCTGTGTCTAGCTAGTGTTCCAGCTATGGTGTCTAAGTATGCAGTGAACTCTGGTACTATGCATTAGTACAGAGCGTATGTAGTGACCACTTATGTAATACATGGAGATTGCTTGCAAAGTGTGTGAGAATCTGTTTCCTGGTTTTTTGTGTATGCTGATGTATTCATTCAGTATGTCAGTACTGTAGCTTGATTTTATTCTTCAATAGAAAGTTTGTATTTAAACAAATAGCTTTCTATTGATGCATTGTTTGCCCCATTTTGTGACATACCTTGTGATCTAAAAGGATATTAGTGTGGAATTAGATACGGAGTATGGAAATATGTATGAGAAGCGAGACTCAAATTGCAATCAAATGGCCTAAAGATATGTTTTGCATTTTTTTGAGGTATGCACATCATATACCGTATACACTTCTAAGCACGGTTGGGATTGAGTCGTGGTGTCACCAACATTTTTTTTTATGTCAAGAGCCTACAACATGTAAATTTATTGTCTTGTGGTTTCTTTTCATGTAATCTCACCGAAACTCTAGGGTTGATCACTCCCCAAAAACATTTGTGGACATAGTGTAAATTAATTGTCACATCCATTTGGTTGGATTCCCGATACATGCCTTTAATTATCTTGCTAAATTGAAAAGAAAAACCTACGCTTGGTCTACGGTCACTAATATATGCCTCCCGTATGACATTCAACGCATTCACTACACATGGAGTGATGAAATGTGTAACTTACTATTTGTCAGCTAGGTAGTGTTTTTCAGTCCTTATGAGGTAAAATAAAATTTTTAACCCCTAAAGATCCTTGGGTGTTTTTGGGAGCTTAAAACCTCAAAACTCCAATTCTCTACCTCTATGCACTTCAAGGGGTGCGAAACAATTTTTTTATTCTTTTCTTAACTTCCAACCGTAAGATCTTGTACCTAAGCCAATTTTCAGTATCTGATATAAAAATTGACCGTTGGATGTTTACCATTTGAGAGATTATAACATCCAAAGTTTGTCTACGAAGTTTTTTTGGGCATTGTTGAGATTATTTTTGACACTTTTGGAGGCTGCCCTTGTAAAATTGGTACACTTTTTGACTTGGGGCCCTTTGGAACTTAAGTAGTGATTTGGTCATGAACATATTTCCAAAAAAAAATCTCAAAAAAATACTAAATTTAAACTGCCCCAGTTCGGCTCGCAAACCAAGAATTGTTGTAGAAGACTCAAAAATTGGAATTTGGCTTTGTAAATTTTACCACATACACTTTGCAGTATAGGGAGCACCCATTAAAAAATCTAGGCAAAAATATTACTTTTAACCTATTCATCTAAGCTGCCCAAAATAGCAAAAGCCCGATTTGGTCCTCTTGGATCTTTAGGGGTTAAAGGTAATTTGTGTACCTTAGCATGAAATGAACACTCTATTCCACATGTGTACACATGAGATATATGCAAGGGTTGCAAAATTTAGAAATTAAACGATAAGCATCTAAACTATTTGATGAAAGGCATGTTTGTTTACAAATGCTTACACCTTGGTCTTCGCTACAAACTTCTCTCGAGGGGTTGAGTCGTTAAGGTTGCCTTCTTGCTTTCAATGTATGGTATTGAAAGTCTAAAAAATAATGCGACAAGGCACCACCTTGTGCCCTCAACACCCAATGCAACCATTTCAGGTCGACGTACCTATAACCGACCGGGCACCTAAAAGCAGGCCGTAGATTATCCTCAATTCCAATCATAGGGATGATGAACAGTGGCTATTTCAGAGCCTTTACTATCAATAAATGATCATGGTTAATGGCGGTGCCTTGTTGAAAGAAGAAGACACCTTAATCTGAAACTAGTGAACAAGTATGGGGCTAATTGACGGTTGTGCATGGGTACATGGAATGGCAAAGAATGGTGATTGCAAATACGGTTGGAAATTCGGTTGGTATATGTGCCATGAACCATAACTCATATTGAATTTTGCAGCTTTTGGAGATTTTTTTGATTGCATTGAGATATGAGTGTACTACGTTTATGCAATCCAAATATAAACATACGTGAAAGTGCATTGCAACCATGATCAATCACTCATTTGCATTTTCTATGAATTCCGCACTCAAGGTAGCATTCGGCTTATTTAGCACAGGGGCTCATGAAGAGCGTTGCACGCTGAGCGGGTGGCCGGAGGCATGCCTCGTAGTATCATAGCTTTCCAGTGCATAACGATCTTCTCGTAGCAACCTCGATCGTCTCCCAGCAAACTCAACTCTAGTTCCTCGGATTTGATACCCATGTAACCTCTACAATGTCTCCACACCTCCGCGAGCTAGCCCCACAACACAATCGCAATCTTTCTATTGGACCGTTGAAGCACCCTCCACACATGCAGTCTGTTGTGTGCAAGAGACATTGTCAGGAAAGAAGTGAGGAGAGGCTAGCTCTCCTGTAGCTTTATATAGAAGGTAACTATAGTTTAACTTGCTATTCTAACTCCTTGTTAAAGGATGGAGCTCATGCACCAACTCAAAGTGAGTGGTTGGTGCTTATTACATGCACTAACTAACTAATAGTATAGTAAATTATAGTAGGAGTATCTAGAACATTCTATTTACAACACTCCTCCTCGAATACTGAAGTTACTATACTAGTGTTTGTGCCTATATACTCCTCAAACAATAGATACCTCGTTAAAAACTACCTTTGAGTAAAAACCTATCTCATAGGAAAAGCTCAAAGTGTAGAAAAGAGTGTATCTAGCTTAACTCATGTAGGAACCGCATTCCAGCGGCTTGTACAAGTCGACGATGAGTGTGGGCTGGAAGGGCCTTCGTAAGAAGATCAGCAACATTGTGAGTGGATTCGATCTTCTGCACTTGGATTTGTCCACTCGTCACCAAATCTTGAGTGTAGCTGAAGATCTGTGGATCAATGTGCTTCACACGGTCGCTCTTGATAAATTCAGCACCGACTTGTGCTACACAGGCTGCATTATCCTCATATAGGATAGTTGGCTGATAGGAGTCTTCAGGCCCGAGTTGGTTATCAACAATCTGTGGAGATTGCGAAGCCAGACAACTTCTCGGGTTGCTTCATGGAAAGCAATCAGCTCCGAGTGGTTGGTGGAGGTGGTTGTCACAGTCTGTTTCACACTTTTCCAAGAGATAGGTGCGTTACTATATAGAAAAATATAGCCAGTTTGGGACTTGCATGTGGTGACATCATATTTGTAACCAGCATCTGCGTAGCCAATGATGTTGGGTGATTCACTCTTGGTATAGTGGAGTCCCAAGTCTTCAGTGCCACGCAAATATCTGAAGATATGCTTGACAGCGCGCCAATGCCTGATGGAGGGATTTTGACTATGCCTTGCTAATACACTCACAGTGAAAGAGATGTCAGGTCTTGTAAATGTTGCTAGATACAATAGGGCGCCGATAGCTGAAAGATAGTGTGTCCTATCTGTGAACTCCTCCTCCTTGTCTTGGCATGGATGATAGGGATCATCCTTGGTGCTACTCTTGCCAATCATCGGAGCTGACAAAGGGCTGGCGTTGTCCATGATGAATTTTTTCAACATCTTTCTGAGTATAACTTGTTTGATATAGAAAGATACTGCCATCAGGAAGATGGACAATCTGCAAGCGAAGGCAATAGGAGGTTTTCCCTAACATCTGCATTTCGAAGCGGGATGTTAGTAGACTTACAACTTTCTTGCATGCTGCCGGGGTACCCACTAGGTTTATGTCATTGACATAAATGGCAAGTATGGCAAAGTCAGATGACTCTCTAAGGATGAAGATACAAGACAAACTCTGATCATGTTGGAATTTATGTTGTATCAAGAAAGAATGTAGATGACAGTACCACATTCGACCAGCTTGCTTCAAGCCGTACAAGGCACGTTGAAGTCTGAGACTGGAGTAGGACTTAGATGTGTCAGTCGGGATAGATTGAGAGAGAAAATCAGGAGGTGGCTTGATATAAAGCTCGGTGTCCAAAGGACCATATAGATAGGTTGTTACTACATCTAGTAGTTGGGTTTCCAAAGTGTATTGGATAACCATTCCTAACAGATATCGAAACGTAGAAGAATCCATGACATGAGAGTAAGTAGAGGTGTAATCGATATCTGGGCGTTGAGCAAAACCTTGGGCTACTAATCGGACTTTGTAGCGGAGAATTTGCCCTTGAGCATTTCTTTTCTTTGTGAAAATCAATTTGTGGCCAACTGACTTGGTGTCTAAGTTGGTCACAAGGGGTCCAAAGACCTGATGTTTTCGCAAAGAAGCATACTCATGCTGAAGGGCTTCAAGCCAGCGGGGCCAGTCAGGTCTCGCCTTTGCTTCTTCTAGTGTAAAGGGGTTAGTAACTTCTTCTAATCTAGATACAAAAGAAGAAGAGAGTAGGGGCTGACTTGTCAACCTAAGTTTCTTGGCTTTGGGTGGTAAAGACTGAGCAGTATCTTGGTTTGGTAAGAGTTTGATGGAAGATAGATCAGTACCTGGAAGAGGGTTTCGAGTGATTCGAGAAGAATCATTGAAACCATCTGGAAGCTTTTCAGCTAAAGCTTAGAGATCTGAGTTTGTGAGGTTAGTAATAGGATCTGGATTCATTGTGAAGGTTTGAGGAGCAAAGCAAATAAGGGGTTGAGAAGAACTCGGAGAGATAAGAGAAGGGAAGATCTTTTCTTCAAATTGACAGTTTTGGAATCGAGCCTTATGTAGGACGCCTGTCTGAGGGGACACATAACGGATTATACTTGGGGAGTCAAATCCTACATAGATGCCCTCTTGGCGATGGGACCCTATAGTCTTACGTTGAGGCTCTGGAACAAGGATCCAAACACGACATCCGAAGACTCTGAAGTGGGCAACGCTAGGAGGTTGATCAGTTAAATTCTCAAGGGTAGAATGTTGAAGAAGTAGGGTAGGTCTATACCTAAGCAAGGCAATAGCATGCAATACAGCATGTGACCAAAACGATGAAGGTAGATGAGCATAGATCAAAAGAGGCCGGCTTATGAATTGAATTTTCTTTATAAAAGCCTCACCCAGCCCATTTTGAGAATGCTCATATGGTATATTGTAAGTTAGAGTAATCCCAGCGGCTTTACAGTAATCTTCAAAAACATGGGACTTAAATTCTTGTGCATTATCCATACGCAAGAATTTTACTGGATACTCTGAGAAATGGGTTTTGAACCTTATCAAAGATGCTAGGATCTTACAAAAGACAATGTTTCGGGTGGTAAGTAAAGAGACTTCAAAATGAACCCCAGCAGCATCAACAAGAACGAGGAAGTACCTGAATGGTCCGGATGGAGAATTGATAAGGCAACAGACGTCCCCGTGAAGTCTATGAAGTGGTGGAGGGAGCTCTTGCGGAAGTTTCTACTCTGAGGGCTTAAGGATAAGCTTTCCTTGAGCACACGCCTCGCACACTCCAAGCTTGTGGGCATCACTTAGACAGACTTCATGACCCCTTAAAACAGGTATCATCCGTCTAAGCATGGTCACTCCTGGAGTGCCAAAGTTCAACCTTGTCAGGTATGGCAACTGAGTATGTTGAATGGTCGTGTTGACCAGTATTGAGACAAGAGATCGGAATCTCATAAAGGCCGTTAGCTCCGCAGTTTGCAGTAGCTAGGCACTTGTCTCCTTGCACCAGGTTTAGAATCTCCTCACCGTTCCTGATCGCAGTCAGGACGTGAATTCCATGTGTCCGGAGGTCGCAAAAGCTGATCAGACTTCGGTGTGCCTCCGGGTCGAACATGGCATTGGAGCATGAAGGTGGCGCCTCCGGAGAGCTTCACTCTTGCCTGGCCCTCACGGAAAATCATCTTCCGTTTTCCGGCGACTGTGCTGAGCTCACAAGTGCGCCATGCTTCGGAATCATGTCTCCAAGCGGTGGGGTCATGCCTCCACGTCTCGAATCATGTCTCGAGAAATCAAAGTAGCGTGCGCTACGTAAGATTGTATGCGTGGAACCACTGTCCAGCAAAGCCATGTCTCCATCGGACGTCTCCGAGTGGATGTGAGTGCTCAAAGACTCAACTATGGCAGTGTAGTTTTCAGGGTCAGTGCCATCAAGAGATGAGGCATCTAGAGAGTGTGACTCTCGTTGACCCTTCCGGAGTTCTTGGAGTTTTTTGTACAACTTCTCTGTGTACGCTTCGGCCCGGCAATCAGAAGTCTTATGTCCAACTCTGCCACATCTTTTACACATATTGGACTTACGATCCCGAGTTAGATGTCCCGGGCCACCACACTGTTTACACTCGCCCGTTCGGCAATCCTTTTGTAAGTGACCGTCTCTACCACACTTGAAACATTTGCGGGAAACAGACTTATTAGAAGGGCGAGAGTCTCAGTTAGAGGACTTATTTTGAGGCCTGGTATACGGAGTTTGTTTCTGCTTCTGTTGATTGGACTTCCCACCTCCCTTGGCCTTCCGTGTTGGTATCTCCACTGCGTTGGTCTCACGTGGCGGTTTGGCTTCGTTGTTCTTTAGCAACAACTGTTGTTGTTGTTCAGAGAGAAGTAGGAATTGGGTGATTTCTTTGTAAGTCTTGAACTTCATAGTCCGGTACATCTGGGCCAACAATGCAGACGCAGTTGGGAAGGTTGACAAAGTCTTGTCAATCATCTCCTCATCGCTCTTGGGTTCTCCACACATATGTAGTTGAGATGTAATTGTGAAGAGTTGGATGTTGTATGATGAGAAGTCTGCAAAATCATAAACCCTTAGATTTGTCCAGTCACTGCGGGCCTTGGGCCAAAAGATGGTCTTCTCATGTCGAAACCTCGCCTCCAGTTGCCTCCATAGATCTGCTGGGTTATCAACTTGTAAGTATTGCTGTTGAAGAGAATCGTCAATATGCTTTTGCATAAAAACGATGGCTCGGCTCTTCTATGCGGCCGTGAAATTTGCGGTTACCGGGTAAGTTAGAATATCTTCTAACTCGTTAGATACAAGGTATCCTTTGAAATCAACGCACCATCGCAAATAATTTCTACCATCAGCTTCTAACTCATGAAATATAAGGGGCTAAATACTCTTAGCTATTTTATTTTCTACTATAGGCTTAGAAGCAGCCATGCTAGCAAAACTTAAAGGACAAGATAATATCTTATCAAGTAACTGAAAGAGTAAATGAAAGTAAAAATTGAAAATATTAAAACAAGGAAATGAAAATGCAAGGGGAATGGTAGCATGCAGCAGGGTGCTGGGCTGCTAGGGCCTGCAGCAAGGGTGCTGCGGCCTTCAGCGAGGCTGCGGCTTGCTGTAAGTGCTTCGGTACAACCAGCTGGGGTCTCGTGCTTGCAGAACAGGCCTCCGGCTAAGAAAGAACAAAAGGATAAAAGAGAAAATAGTTTCAAAACATAGGATGAGCCTCAGGTTGCATGAATACACAGATCAGATGTACGCACTATAGAACAGATCCTGTTCAAGTAAAGTCGTGTACGCACTAGATAGAACAGATCATGTTCTAGTAAAGTTGTGCTGATAACGTGTTGTGTGCAAGAGACATTGTCAGGAAAGAAGTGAGGAGAGGCTAGCTCTCTTGTAGCTTTATGTAGAAGGTAACTATGGTTTAACTTGCTATTCTAACTCCTTGTTAAAGGATGGAGCTCATGCACCAACTCACAGTGAGTGGTTGGTGCTTATTACATGCACTAACTAACTAATAGTATAGTAACTTGTAGTAGGAGTATCAAGAACATTCTATTTACAACATAGTCAACCTTCACCGAGAGGCACACCCTCACAACTCATGTTGCATCTGAAATGATTGCGTGCCTTACGAGTGACCGTTGAGAGAGGGATCCATTTTTCTCAAAGGTCATATCGCAGGTGTAGTGGATGAGTTGTTGGTGAAGTGGTGGTTGTCATTAGGAAACTACAGTTATGGAATAGTAGTAGTATTTGTTACTAGTTTTGAAAATTTTGATGGTCACCAATTACTTTGTTCGTGATCTGTTTTAGGTAGGCCCACATATTGCTTTTATGTATTACAAAGAAAATGGCTTTCAAAATTCATAGAAATTTTAGTATTGGAGTGAAAAAGATAGTTTCAGTTGCTTTCCTCATTGAACCTATTTCCCTTTCACTCGAGTTGTGCACCTCAAATTTCAATGCAAAGTCTCTTATCTTGTCAGTTATAGGTACGTCAACCTTACTGCTAAGTTCATTCACCTACCTGAAATGGGACTCTACTGGAGATGGTGTTCCAGTAAAGGTTATTGAGCTCGCTTGAACTGGATGTTCACTACACCCTAGTTTGGTTTTAGTCCTTGATACTCCGTGCATGTCCACCAAAAACTTTCCATTTCGAGTTCGGCGCTTTCGAACACGACTCTGGATAAAGATCACTAGCTGCCGACTAAGAACTTTGAATACTCTACCTTCTCTAATAGAAATATCATGAGTTTTAACCCGTAATGTTGAAAAGAGCGTTTGGGGTATGGTCAGCCTCTTATTTACTATATTTAGCTCGTATGTAATTGAAGCATTTTATAGGTTATATTGTTTCTTCCTACCTTTTGGACAAGTCATCTCATGCTTCAAAATTCCTCATACTTTAGGAGATATTCACTGTCAAAGTTTGAAATCACTATTTTGAAATCAGCCCGAACTGAGATATATGCAATTTGATTCTCCAAATCTTCCCAAAATAAATCTGCCCATGAAGATGGTTGAAACTTCAAGAATTTACCAAAATTGAGATTTGTTTTTGCAAGTTTTGTTTTTTGTACTTGGAAATAAGGTTTTAAGGCATGATTTATCTCACCGTTTGGATCTTTCATCCAATTATTCTTCACATGCCAATTTTACTATCAAAGAGACGTCTTTGAAGTTGATTTTTTAGCAAACCTCCATTTGAAGATTCAAGCATTTCTTTAGGCTATATAGGTCACATGAAGGTAAAAATTATATGGATATATTCCTAACTTACTTGGGAACAATAATTTGAAGAGCTAGAGTTGAAATTTACTCTTAAAATTGGTTTTCTGGGCTGAAAAAAAACGTCAAACTCATTTTGCAACAACGGAAAAAACTACTTTTCCAACTATGAATGTTATAATCTCAAAATTGGTAAACTCGGGATCATAGAGTGCTAGAATCATGGGTACTCCAACCCTCTTGGCCAAGTTAGAAGGTTGAAGTGTGGGTTGGGGGCCCCCACTCCCCAAATTCGCCTCCACAGGACGGCCTAGCGTATAGGCTGGTGATGCTCTAAGAAGATTGTTTTAAACGAGAGGTTGAGGTAGTGCGCATCTTGTTTAGCATCTTATTCATTGTTTTCGGTGTAGATGCCTACGTGATTTGCCGGTTTCGGTAAGAGAGTCTAGTATTGGTGATATTGAACTCGAGGTGGGTACATGATGGCTCAGAGAGATACGAATGAAGCTTGCTCTCGAGGACAATATCAGATTTGCAGGGTGAAGCACATTGTAGACTCCTTTGCTGTTCTTCTTGGTCTTTGAGAAGGTGGCTCAGGTCATGCTCTCGCCATAGGTTCCCCTTCCACGTCGATAAGTTGTCTTCGATGCACTAGTCGTTATTGCTGAGACTGACTTCAACAATTAATTTTTCCCGTGGCTCTCCAATGCGGTGTTGAACTTCTTCGCGACTTTAAAGTTAGAGTGCTCATACTGCCAATTTTCGTACCCGAACACCCCAGAGGTTAATCCTTTACCGCCAAGGCAGCTCAACCTCGCCTCTAAAGGCAAGGCAATGAAAGACCTGCACCTCACTGCCCGCGCAGGCCCTCATGCTTGCCCCTGGGGCCCCCGACCGCCCGCCCTTCAAAAGTTGAGGGAGGATGGCCGCTCGAATACCAGCCCAAGTTGCCACGAGATTATCGCAAGTCCTGGTTCTTTCCTTCCAATGTTTGGAATTTAATGGCATTGTGTATGAATGGGGACAATCAAATTTCTTACTTCGAAGTTTTGCCAAGGTCTACGATTCCATCTCCGAGGTCGCCTTGGGACTGGTTTTCTCAAGGCGACTTGGGCTTGTCTTCGAGGGCGGGCGACTTGGGGCCTCCGAAGAGCGGGCAAGAGGGCCTGCGGGGGCAGTGAGGCGCAAGTTCCTCACTCTCTTGCCCTTAGAGGTGAGGGCAGCCTGAGGGTCTTTCCTCCAATAGAATTTGCTATGTAGCTCTCATTGTACTCAACTTTCCACTTATATTTTGATGTCAAACTAGTCACTTTCTTATGATGCATTCAAAAGTGAAATTTTACAATTCAATTCACAATTTGTATGAATGATTTTGTCCTCTGAAATGATTGTGGCAGGTAGGTTGGGGTTGTACATAACCTTGTAGGAGGTTGCAAGCTCATGATTGATTGGTCCATTCATGATGTGCAAGTTCTAGAAGTGCACTATTCATGATGCCCAAGTTCAAAAGATGTTGCGATCCAATTTTGGGTTGGGCCCCTTTTAGACCCCATAGGCATAAAAGTGTTAACCCTTAAACGCCTAGCTATACGGATTTGGACAGTCCAGTATTGGATCACAACATCTTTTGCACTTGGGCATCATGAATAGTGCACTTTTTGAACTTGGGCATCATGAATGATCCAATCAATGATGAGCTTGCAACCTCCTACAAGTATTATACAACCCCAACCTACCTACCCACCACCTTTCAAGACAAATTCACTCATACAAATTGTAATTTGAATTCTAAAATTTCACTTTTTGAATGCATGAGAAGAAGGTGACCAATTTGACATCAAAATTTTAGTGAAAAGTTATTGTGTTTGAGAGCTACAGAGGAGATTCTGTTGGAAACGGTCCCCTCGGGGCCGCTCAGGCGTTTAAGGGTTAACCTTAAACGTCTAAGGTGACCCGAGGGGTCCTTTTCCAACAGAATCTTCTCTGTAGCTCTCATTGTACTCAACTTTTCACTTATATTTTGATGTCAAACTGGTCACCTTCTTGTGATGCATTCAAAAAGTGAAATTTTAGAATTCAAATCACAATTTGTATGAGTGATTTTGTGCTTTGAAAGGATTGTGGTAGGTAGGTTGGGGTTGTACATAACCTTGTAGGAGGTTGCAAGCTCATCATTGATTGGATCATTCATGATGCCCAAGTTCAAAAAGTGCACTATTCACGATGCCCAAGTCCAAAAGATGTTGTGATCCCATACTGGGCTGCCCAAATCCGTATAGCTAGACGTTTAAGGGTTAACCCTTAAACGCCCAAGCAAGCCCGAGGGGCATGATTCCAACAGAATCTTCCCTGTAGCTCTCACTGTACTCAACATTTCACTCATATTTTGATGTCAAACTGGTCACCTTCTTTTGATGCATTCAAAAAGTGAAATTTCACAATTCAAATCACAATTTGTATGAATGATTTTGTGCTTTGAAAGGATTGTGGTAGGTAGGTTGGGATGGTACATAACCTTGTAGGAGGTTGCAAGCTCATCATTGATTGGCCTATTCATGATGCCCAAGTTCAAAAAGTGCACTATTCATGATGCCCAAGTCCAAAATATGCTGTGATCCAATTTTGGACTGCCCGTTTCAGACCCCATGGGCGTTTAAGGGTTAAGTAGGATCGCCCAACATCCACTTCCTTGCCGTTCTCCTCGAACCGCTTATGGAACCTAGCCGCGTTGTCTTTGGGTTCCTCTTCACCACCATGAAGAGCGCCTCCGTCTGATAAAAAAGGAAGCACCATTCATTCATCAAAAAGTGAAAGAGTATGTCGTCGCTCATTACACGCAAGCTCCCACTCTAGTAGAGCCTTTTGTACTGTAGTGGGGCCACGGCTCGTAGTCCCGCCTTTACTGCCAGAACACAATCTCCAGTAGTGGAACTTTAGCCCTTTCAGTCCAAAATGGGGCCACAAGCCCATCACTCAATTCAAAATCGCCACAAATGTCCTTGGGGTTTCATAAAAGAAAATGCGAGATATGTAGTTGGCTTGGGGAGTATCTCGTCAGAGCAAAATACAGAAAGACCGCTTCTTCAACTCACTTTTCGAAACATTCCATGATACAATTTGATTCACTAAGATACGTACGTGATGCTACAAGTACCTCACAATCTGATGCAATAACAAAACAAAACATAAATAAATGACACGAACTTCATGTTCCGTGTACATAACTGAAGATAATATAAAAGATTCCAAAAATTCGGTATAAACTGTTGAACTCATGAGAGGCTTCTACTGAAAAGTTGTTGATTGACTGTTCATAGGGAATTATGGTTATTGTAGGCATTTTCTTGATATGTGGCCTAAGGTAGAAGTACCTAAAACCACCACCACCCCCAGTATCAACCTATAGGTCTCCCCATAATCGCACTTAGCCTGAACTAGCATTTTCATAACACTCAATTCAAACTGACCAATCAAAACAATAAAAAAGCTGGTGGTTTTGGGTCGAATCATGAATGGAAATTTGTACCAGCTAGGTGTGACAATGGGAAAGTCTACAGATTAGTTTTGGGTCACCAAGTACTTTTGCCTTTGAAAATTTATATTTATTTATGTAATGGGAGTTAAATTTTGAAAAAAATTGCATCTTATGAGAAAATTTCTTTCCTACATGGGAAAAATATACCCCAAAAATAACCATTCTAAAAAAAGTTAACCTCAAAAAGCTTAAGTTGGTGGTTTTAGGGCATTCGACCTTAGTTCATTCAAAGTGGTTCGGTGATACTGCAAAGCAGAAAGAGCCTATCTATCTATTGTTCTAGGGCGTATTACAGGCATTGATCCCATGCTATGGCTGTGGGGTACCAATTCATGCTTCTCGGAGTACACAATGAATAAAGGACGTGAGCTTATGTTCCGGAGGTCTCAACTTCAAATACCAACTGAAGACAAGTGGAGACATGAGCGACATACTCCTCCCTTCAAATGGAGTGAATTAGGGTTTTTTCAAGAGGAATCAGAAGGAGGGTGCCTTCATTTTGTCAGTAGGGCACCACAAGGTTGCAACAAAGTCTTGGCAATTCCGTTGATTGTCCACTATGTCATCCTTGATTTCTTGCAATGTACATGAGCTAAGGAATTTGAGACCACACCAAAGCTTTAATTTGGATCGATGCATATTTGGTCGTCCTATTTGTCTTCGTATGATGAGTGGTTTGAAGTTGTGGAAATTGCTTGGAGGAGTGATTTTATAGGCAATATGGTGGAGTCGCAATGCACTAGTCTTTGAAGATAATTTCTGTTGTAATCACTTGTTAGAAAGTGTCATTGGTGAACGGCCTTTTTATGTGCCATGCCTTCGGGGGTGGGGTATCAACGCCCGTCTAAGCGGCACCTGTAAACTTGCAACGCAACCTGGCGGCCTACCTTGGAACGCACAGTTGGGCATGCTCTAAGGTCTTTTGACTTGGTTTGGACAAAGCATAGATTGTTTGCAGCTAGAGCACATTTTCATGTCAAATGGAATTCACTTCCTCATATGGGAGTGATTGCAAGTTGGTAATAGTCTCATAGTCTTTAGTCACTTCTTACCCAGGCGAAGGCCCATGAGGGTCTGCAACTCATTCCTGCAATAAAATTAAATTTCATTCGCATTACAAAATAGAATAAATAAAAATAATTAATTAATAATTGTGGGCACTGTGCTGCTGAAGACGAGATGTACAGTATTGTTTTCCATTCAATATTACATTGGCTGTTTTAAAAATTTTAAAAATTGAAGTAAAAGAGGCTTCCACTGCCATAACTCCTCAGCCCATTCCATTAAGTGGTCACAGCCCTCATCAGAGATAGCAAAGACACCACGTATGCCATGCGAGTCAACTCATGTTAACTTTAAGTCCATATTCCAGTTGGCATGAAATATTCGACGTGTCAACAAAGCACGTAGCGTTGTGGTCATATTCTAACCATCCAACTTTGCCGGACACTAAATCCAATCCATGTCCCCCCTTGCAATTTCCAAATATGGAGGGAGGCTAATAAAAGGCTGCCCGGTATTTTTTTGTGTTTAAGGCCTTAAAATTCCAAGAAGAGGCCCCCAAGGGTAAAATGGGGGTGCAGACCCCAAATTTCAAAAAAAAAATTCAAAAAAATGACCTTAAGGAGGTCAAAAATGGAAAATAAAAAAACTGGGGCGCCCCCCAAGTGGGGAACATGGATTGGATTTAGTGAGCGGCTCCAACTTTCTGCTAAATTAGGCACAACCACTTCATCCAATACATATTGAACACATTCTAAAGTAAAGCCTTCCAAAAGGTAGTTAACGCATGCATAAAGTTTTAAGATGTGTGAAACTTTCCTTGAATTCTGCCTAAAAAGCTGGCCCCACTTCGATGGGTATGGACTCAAATGGTTTAACCCTTACACGTCTAAGGTGACCCGAGGGGTCCTCTTATAACAGACTCTTCTCTGTAGCTCTCAATGTACTCAACTTTTCACTTATATTTTGATGTCAAACTAGTCACCTTCTTCTTATGCATTCAAAAAGTGAATTTTTACAATTCAAAGCACAATTTGTATGAGTGATTTTGTGCTTTGAAAGGATTGTGGTAGGTAGGTTGGGGTTATACAATACTTGTGGGAGGTTGCAAGCTCATCATTGATTGGATCATTCATGATGCCCAAGTTCAAAAAGTGCACTATTCATGATGCCCGAATCCAAAAGATGTTGTGATCCAATATTGGGTTGCCCAAATCCGTATAGCCTGACGGGTTAAAGTGATTACTCCGAACCAACTTTATTTTTTGCCTCTCACCGACCCATTATTCTACCATTTATTCTCAATTCAAGGCAATTAACCCTTAAACGCCCAAGCAAGCCCGAGGGGCATGATTCCAACAGAATCTTCCCTGTAGCTCTCACTATACTCAACATTTCACTTATATTTTTCATGTCAAACTGGTCACCTTCTTGTGATGCATTCAAAAAGTGAAATTTCACAATTCAAAACACAATTTGTATGAATGATTTTGTGCTCTGAAAGGATTGTGGTAGGTAGGTTGGGGTTGTACATAACCTTGTAGGAGGTTGCAAGCTCATCATTGATTGGATCATTCATGATGCCCAAGTTCAAAAAGTGCACTATTCATGATGCCCAAGTCCAAAAGATGTTGTGATCCAATTTTGGGCTGCCCGTTTTAGACCCCATGGGCGTTTAAGGGTTAAGGTGATAGCTTTTGAGATGCTCTTTTAAATGGGGTAGAAGGAGACGGAGGGCGAATATCCCTCTCCTGTGATCGGTCCATCGAGAAATGAACCAATCACAAGAGAGGGATTTTTGCCCCTGATTGGCTTGATTTCCCATGTGAAGCATATCTAGGTGTGATTTTTCATGCTTGCAGCAAACGGCTATTGCAAACGCTCAATGTGTGTGTAGTACTTTTCAGAATGTAAAAGGAACATTCTTATTTTGATACAACATTAAGGAGAGTGCCCAAGATCAACTTTTGTTGTGGAAGTGGAGGTTTTTTTAAAAATAAATCGAAGTGCCTTTGAAGGCAGTTTTTTTGAATTTTTTTGAAATGTGTCTGTGTACTCAAAAATGATCAGAATTGCACTCCGTAAAAAGGCGTTGAAATCACATCAGAGTGTTTGGTAGTATCATTGTAAAAAATCTCTTTTTGTTTTTGTAGAAATTTTCAGAAGAGTATTAATAGACATGCTCCATCTACAATTGATCATAGTCACAGTTTGCTTCAATTACAATATTCATTTTCACTTGCAAATTTGTTATAAGTACCTAAAGTTGTTCCTTAGATACTTGAACCCATTGATGAATGCTCGAAAGAACTTGCTCCCTCTACACTCTTGAGTTAAAGTGATTTCGTGATGAGTTTCCAATCAACACTCAAGGTGGAAAATGATTGTCTACAATTTCATTTCCCAACCTTTTCAGGGGATACATTTCATCATCTTTTGGAGCAAGTGGATTAAAAGTATGTTTGTAAAATGTGTCCTTAATATTGTTTTTTTCTGACAGTGTTTTGTTTTTCTTTTTTTCTTTTTTTCTTTTTTTTAACCAAAGGATGTATCAATCAGTGGAGCATGCATTTCTGACAGGAGTTTTCCTTTACGCAAAGAAAAAGTAGATCTATTTCTGACAAAATTTTATTGAAATCATTCACAATGTCAAACCCAGGATCTGGCTCATTTTGTGAGGAGAGTACATGTACCAGAATACTTCAATTTTCAATTATGTACCGAACCCCTCATGTTGTAAGGTCTCAAAACTGCCAAAAAGCCTGAAAATTGTCCTCTTTCATTGCAAGGTGGATACTTTGAGTTATTTTCAAGTATGTAACTGTAGGATCTGGTACCAATCACATACCAGAACAAAAAGTGGCTTGAGTATACCACATGAATACACCCCAATTAAATGCAAATGAGGCGTTTTACAACCACCTTATGCTGTAAATCGTCACGTGGTGTACTCGTTGGTATGATGTCTAGTGTTCGCAAGCCTCTCCTCTACTGTACAAGAATTGTTGATTAGTGTTACATGGAGATTAGTGAAAATGGGTAAGTTTTGGTAAATAACACTATTTCTCGACTCTCTTGAGATTGGTGTTCACCTTGGGTTGTCATTGCAATCAATGTCCATCGTCTTTTCTTCAAGCCACCAATTGCACTACTTCCAATAAATTCTTCCACTTGCAAGAAAGTGTGCATGCTCTTACATTTAGTGTTGTGGTTTGACGATTAGTGTCGTAACACTATGGTGACATGTGACATTTAGTGTTATTGTTTGCAATTAATGTCTGGAACACTAATTAACAACTTTTGTGTAGTGGAGAGGGTCTTTGGTAGTTTTTATCATTGCAAGGCTACTATTTGAGCCAAGATATTTTCTTAGTGAATTTTTATGGTACAATAGAGTCTTTGAGATGAAGATGAACAACTTTCTAGTTGGTGATTTTTTTATTGTTAACTTCATGTTGATAGTATTTTCACTTCAGAGTGAAAATGATAGTTTCTTGTGACGTGTTTTGCTCACGAATACGTTTTTATTTTGCAATCTATGAGGACCCATGAGTTAAGTTTTGGTCCACATGATATGATACAAGTTTGTACGGTTGAGACCTAAATAGCATATGATTAGTTTTATCTATAACACTTTTGCCAAAATTGAGTTTTTGGCTAAAAATACCTTAAGGAAGTTTAGAGGTTATTTTATCTCCTACCCCTCTAAACATTCAATACTTATTCAAAAAACTCTTATAAAAAGCTGTAGATTCTCTAATCGAGAGGTGCTACTACGGACCATATACAAAAAATAAAACAAAAATAAAAATGAATGAATACATACATACATACACACATACACACACATACACACACACATACATACATACATGTATACATACATACATAATAAATAAATAAATAAAATAAAAAATATAAATATAAATAATTTGAGCTGAAAAAAACCTAGGATCTCTTTTCCCATCTTCTCTTCTTCTACCTTATTGCACTTGATTCTCCAGGTAGAGGTTCTGCTATGCTAGGAACAAATGTTTTTTTTAAATTGATTATGCATTGATTGGTATAAAAATAAAAAATAAAAAATGTCACCGTCAAGTACGGAGTACTTTCCAATCACAAAAATGCACCCCTGCAGCCGAGAATGCTTGTTCCATGGTTCACGATATAATGATGTACCCCAGTAATGATAAATACATTGTATGTTTCACATATATAAAGGAGTAGTACTTTCTCAACCGAAAGAGCATGCATTTAATTGCAATTTCATTTTGTGTGGTCCACACTCATCACTCAAATTGCAAATCCATTTAATATGTGACCATTAACACTAAAAAGAACTCCCTGCTGTGCTTTTGGAATTTCCTTCTAGAACCATGGTCACCGAAGTACAAAAATGCACTCATATTTTCATAAATTTTTATTAACATTCAAGCCTAAGAGTACTCGAGAAATATTTTTCACGAGAGTTGTTGATTAGTGTTTGAAACGTTAATTACGAACCGTAGCATTAAATGTCATCGTAGTGTTACAACAGTAATCGTCAAACCACAACACAAAAACTGAGAGCATGCAAACTTTCTTGCAAGTGGAAGAATTTAACCCTTAAAGGCGCCTGTCAGCCCCTCGGGCTGTTTTCCAACATAATGTTGCATGTAGTTCTTTTGATTCTCAAATTTTCACTTATTTTCTTATATCATTCTGGTCACCTTTTTGTGATGCATCTACAAAGTGAAATCCTAAAATTCAAATCGCAATTTGTATGAGTGATTTGTGCTTTGAAAGGATTGTGGTAGGTAGGTTGGGATTGCACAAAACCTTGTAGGAGGTTGCAAACTCATCATTGATTGGTTCATTGATGCTGCCCAAGTTCAAAAAGTGCACTATTCATGATGCCCAAGTCCAAAAGATGCTGAGATCCAATTTCGGGCTGCCCATTGAGGAGTGGAAGGACCTTTAAGGGTTAATGGAAGCGGTGCAATGGGTGGGTTGAAGAAAAGAGAAGGGACATTGACTGTTCTACTATATCAGCTGGCATTCTGTAGCATCTTTTAGAACTTCAGCCTCGGAATATTCCGATAAGGCAAGTAACATTATAATATATTTACACTTCCATTTGCATAAAAGAAGCTCAAAAAGAACATTCTGCATCAACTGTAAAGGGAGCTACTTTTTCTGGCAACTGGGAATGGACATGCATACATGTACCGTTCATCCAGAAGAGAGTGAGAGTAGTACTGTACTGAATGATGAAGTCTCCGTCCCTCTGCCCTGGGGATGTCATCTTGTTCTTTCATTTCCGTCCAAAAAAAAGCTGAAAATGGAAATTTGTTTATTCGACAATTGTCATCACACGAAGCACATGGACACTGCACGACCTCATTCATTCCTGATGAAGACCCAGTTGTAAGAAACTCTGCATATCAAAAGTCTTCGCTTTCATGCGAGGCTGGTCGTGTTACAGAAATCCACATAGCCGAGTGGAGCTCGTGAAGCTGCGGAGGAGTTAGAGGTAGAGAGGTAGAGAGGAGGGCAGGGCGAGATGACAGTTCCGGTAGCGGAGGAGAGTGGTGTGCATGTGTTGGTGATTCCATATCCTGCAAGAGGTCACAGCTTAGCGGCCTGTCAATTAGCTCGCAAGTTCGTCCGCGATGGCGTGCGCGTCACCGTCTTCAACCTCTTCCACGAAATGGGCGACGAGCAGACGGAGCTTTGCGCTTCGGAAGGCATCGAGGTCCTCAAAGTTGGCCCCGATGATGCTGACAAAGGAACTGTTGCCTTGCCGTATCTCCAAGTAGTGAACACCGTCGTTCCGGAGGCCGAGCAAAAGATCGCTTCCCTGTCGCCGCCTGTCTCTTGCATCATCGGCGACTTCTTCCTTGGCTGGTCCCAGGTCCGTGACCGATCAGCCATTATCCTCATTTGCGCATTGGCGCACTGGAAATGGCGGAATGTGGTTGTTGCGCTTGATTTACCGATGTGTTTTATTGGTGTTTTGGTGCAGGGTGTGGCGGACAAGTTCGGCATTCCGAGATATGTGCTCTGTGCTTCCCCGGCGAAGGTGTTGGCGAGTTTTCTGTACTCACCGGAGCTGGATGCACAGGGAATACTGCCCGTGGAAGAGGCCGACGTCGACAAGATTGTGGACATTCCCGGTCTCCCACCGTTGCGCCGGGGCGATATGTCGCAGGCAGTGCAGAAAAAATCAAGCTCATTCTTTCACTTCTTTTTGAAGAACTTGTGTGTACCTGTCGTAGCAGCTGCCACGGGTTACTTCGTGAACTCGTTCGAGGCTCTTGAGCCCAACTGCATTGATACTATGCGCACTTACCCCTACCCCCAGCGTGACCTCTCTAAGGTGCTCAGAATCTCTGTGGACGAGGCTCGCTTGTTATTGTTTTTTGTAGCCCTAGGTTCAAATTTTCCTCCAGGAGCACAGTCTTGGTCTTATTTTGTCAATGTTGCCCCTTCGAAATTCTCCTTTTGGCACAGAGATTTGTGTCTGCATGTGCTTTAATTTAGTTGGGTTTTGAATGGTGTGTGCAGGGACCTAGTTTGCGGAGTGTTTTCGCAGTTGGGCCATTGGTGGCGGACGCATACTTGAAGCTATTGCAGACCCACGAGGACGGGGAAACTCAAAGTTACAATGATCCGAATGCTAAGTACCTGCAATGGTTGGATACGCAATCAGCAAATTCAGTGCTGTATGTGAACTTCGGCAGTGTTGCTGCTTTGTCGGTAGAACAGATAGAGGCATTGGCTTCGGGTCTGGAAGCCAGCAAGCACCCGTATCTGCTCGTGGTGCGCGCGAAGGAGATGGGGAAGGACGAGAATTTCACGCCGCCGAAGTCGGAGCACGGGTTTGTGCAATTGCAGTGGGTGAACCAAGTGGACGTGCTCTCACACCCTGCCGTTGGTGGCTTCCTCACGCATTGCGGCTGGAACTCCACTCTCGAGAGCATTTGCCGCGGCGTGCCGCTCTTGGCCTGGCCCATCCAAGCCGACCAAAAACTCAATTGCAGGTTTGTACCCCTACACCCAAAATCCCGTCCCTCACAATCTAATACCGAGCACCTCAATTTCTATAATCCGGCTGCTCATCAAATTACCCGACTCTTTGAAAAGATACAGAATCGGCAAGTTTTATTCTGTTTCGTTTGCAGCCATGCACCCTATCCCTTAAATCTCCACTCCTATCCCTCAAATCTCCACCCCTCTCATTTAACCTCATTTCAACGGCTGAGAATCACGGCTGTTTGAAAAGATGCGAAACGGCTCATTCTTTGTACGTTGGAGGCTGTTGTCTGTTTTGTGACTTGTGCTTGGGTTAGTGTGAGTCACCTAACAGTCCTAGTGAATCAAGCACTCGCTTTCGGGTAGACTGTAGTACTAGCAACCTCCAGGCTTCACCTATGACGTCATTAAGTGACCCTTAGATGAAGTGAAATGATATCTACATTATTGAAGAAGGTGAAAGGAACAGGTGAGGACGAGGAGTGGAGCATCTTCGATGGATGCGGACTAGTGAGGATGAGGGTCGAGCGGTTGGTCACAAAACTTAAGATGGTGGCGACCGCGAGGTGTCCCCTTGCTTTCAAGCAGAAAATGTCAAAAATTGAACTTAGAGTACCGCGCGTGTAGAAAAAACTAGTAGAATCGAAGTTCCTTAACCTAAATCACTATCTCAGAATGACACATGACGAAATTGAGTTTGAGGAGCATGAGGATATCCATGGCCTCTTGCTCACAACCGCCCACTTTGAGTAGAGTACGTTCCTACAAAGTGATTGAACCTGTGGACTCTATCGAGCTCCGGCATTATCCTGTACCGTATGGGCTCTGAGATCGCTGGAAATTGCAGGTTTTTAGTGGACGAAGCGCATGCTGCCATTGAGGTACACAAAGGAGAGGACGGAATGGTATCCCAGGAAGAAGTAGCGCGAGCAGTGCGAGTGCTGCTGGGGGAGCCTGAAGGAGAGAAAGTGCGAGCTACAGTAGGCAAGCTGCGAGACCAGATGGCGGAGGCCACATCCAAGAGCGGTTCTGTGAATGCCAATGTTGATGCCTTCATTGAGGAGTTGAGACAGCGAAAGGCTCCTACTCAGCAGAACGGGAATGGGACTGCCCAGAATGGGAATGGGACAGCCCAGAATGGGAATGGGACACCGCAGAACGGGAATGGAGTTCATGCTTGATCAAGCAAGTAGACCCTTGCAATTGTATACATGTATGTAGATGTCCAGCTTGCAGAACAGTGATAGAATGTGCTGAAAATGTCTGAGGTGTTCTCCAGGGTTCACATTCCCTTTCTCGTCTTGTGATCATTTGACTTGGGAGTATCAATTTGATCTTCTCAGAACTGAAGCATAGTGGTTGTCACAAGCGGTAATGTATGTCTACCTTTTCAATCGGAAATGAAACGTCTCCTGTAATTGTGTACTGGTCAGTACCCTCCGGATGATTTACGAATTCAGCACCGAGGGATGATTTACGAATTCAGCACCGAGGGATGATTTACGAATTCAGCACCGAGGGATGATTTACGAATTCAGCACCGAGGGATGATTTACGAATTCAGCACCGAGGGATGATTTACGAATTCAGCACCGAGGGATGATTTACGAATTCAGCACCGAGGGACAGTGTTCTTATCAAGTTTGGGCATTGTACACTCAAAATGGTTCAATTTGTTGAGTGCACTGCAACCACCATGAGGATCACTACATCTTCCACTACAGTTTTTAAGTATCTGATCTACAAACGTGTAATCTCATCTCAACTTTGTAATCTTGAACGAACATTCAACTTGAAGCAAATAAGATAACACTTGTACGTGACTAGTGTATAAAGTACTTGAATTCGTTTATATTCCTTTCATTTGATGGAAGTGTAAAATTGTATTGAAAATGTAGTAGTCTTCATGGTGGACGCTGACACACTTGATGGTTTTGAAATTGAATAATGTTTGAGTGCGTTAGTAAAGTTGATAAGAAAACACTCGTCTGAGCTAAATCGTAAATCTTTGAGGGTACTGTACAATGTAGTGGGGTACCGGCCGTTAATAAATTCCTCTTTAAAGGGAGTTCCTTTGAAAACTTTGAATGTATGGTGTGCTTGCCAATGGTTTTACTTGATATATCCAGAATGTATGTGTGAGTGTGAGATATTAAATTTGATGAGAGTAGAAATCCAAAGAGCCTTGAAACTACATGTTTCTGGACTGGAGAAATCAAATGATATATTAAGTGTAGGAAGGGAGAAACCTCAATTGGTTAAGGAAAAATATCTATGGAATGTATGAGCTAGTTGAAGATAACCATTGATGTTGTTGAATGAATGAGGTTGATTGAAAGCAAATGAAGAATCCAAAAGAATACAATCGAAGAGGAGCAAAGGCAATCAATCCAATCAATAGATCTAGTTGAGGTGGTTGTGAATGATGGAAGAAGAAAAAGCGATTTCAGAGATGATCAAATCTATAGAAATTGATGAGTGCTTTTCCCTATTGATTCAAATAAAATAAATTGAAAGTTGTATAACTATGGGTTGAGTGCTGGGAGTTTGATTCCGTTCAAATTCCTCAATTGTGCATGATTAAGTGGAACCAAATCCACTTTCTAAAAGACTTAGCAAAACAATTGTCCCTCCCCAAACCCACTTTCTAAAAGACTTAGCAAAACAATTGTCTCTCCCTCTGTTCGTACTCTAACTATAGGAATGTTATTATAGTTTACCTATAGAAACTTTTCCCACTACAATTAAATTCAGTTTGTAATCTTTTAATAACTAAGTTATCAAAACAAATGATATGATCGAGCATATGACTGAAGATGTAATAATTAAACCATACCATACGATATGTTTAAACTATATACTCAATATTTGTTGTAATCTGAAGTCTTTTCATGAGGTGGAAAAATTACAAAATTATACATTTACAAAGTTGTATAGGTTTAGTTTAGACTTATTTGTAAGATTAGCTTTGATTGTAATTTCTAACTTTGTAATCATGGATTGTAACTCTCAATAAACTATATATATTTTATAATTATTTTAATTTTTAATTTTATTTCTTCAAATCATAACATCAACATAGATCTTAACACCTTCAAAAACAAGCCAGTGATTGAAAGCTAAATTTATGCATGACATTGTTTACAAAAAAACCCTAAGTTAAAAACATACTTTTTCTATGGTATAATTCTAATGTGCGTTGATAAAAATACAACTAGAAATTAGTGATGTTCGAAATATAATTTTTAATTTGTAATTCTTAAGTAAGATCAAAATAATTTACGATCTTATGTTTTGAGTGTGTGGAATAGTTTACTAAATTTTCTAAATAGTAGCTTTTAAAGTTCTTTGGAGGTTGATAAAAAGTTAATATGAAACTCATTTGAAAGTTGTGTTATTGAGTAATCTTGAAGTTAATTAAAAGTAAAAGTAAAATTTCAAGAAATAAATATTTCTTATTAAATAAGCTAATCAACTTCAACATAGCCCAACCAATTATGAGTTTATTTACATGCATTTGACCCCTATACGTTCCTAGTTAATTTTAGCAGAAGAGAAAATTTTCAAATAAAATATCATAGGTGTAAATAAATACAACTTATTTAGATTTCAACCATACAATCTTACTGTAGACTTATTGTAAGTTGTGTAAACCTAAATTAGGGTCATGAATTATGACCTCATAATGCTCAAAATAGACTACAGAAATTCATCACTTTCACTGCAAAGAGGAAATTTTACCAACAAAGCTATTACAATGAAAACTTCTGCGACCATAAAGTTTTTCACCTTCACCTCAATTGCACCCTTGGGTACGGTTCTGATATGGGTACCACTAAGACGCGTCTCATTATGTGTGACCTATGTGTAATTCATAATATATGTGCCAGAAATTCCATTTTTTAACTACATGTATACAACTATAGCCGTGTCACCTATAATACCATCTGGTAAAAATAATTTTTCAATATTTGTTTTTTTATCAAAAAAGTAGTTTACAAAAAATCACACTATTTTGGAGGGGGTACCCATATCAGGACCGTACCCCCTTGCATTGAAAAAAATCATCGAAATCATTTCTTTGCTCAAATAATAACTTGACAATGGTGAGAATACCAAAAAATTTACAAAAGAAAAATAGTAAGAACTAGACCCCTTGCACTCAAATCTCCTCTTGAATACATTTTTGATTTGGTCAAAATTTCTACCTCAAAAACTACACTCATTGAAATCAGTTCCTGAAAATATAGCCAAAATCCAACGGTGGACAAAGGAAATATAGCTTTTTAAAACTCCTCCATTATTTTATTTCTTGCATTGTAGAAACATCATGATAAATCTAATACCAAAAGTATCTAGATCATATATCTTTCAACTTGAAAGTTTCTGGACTTCATCTTCAGAATAAGAATATGCAAAAAAAAAAAAAAAAAAAAAAAAAATCCAAAAAAGCTAATTCTGATTTCTTATAGTAGGCTTGCAATGGTGCAACATGCTTAATGTTTAAAAACCCAAAAACTAAAGCTGCGTTTACTAAAATGCATGCCATTAATTTATTATTTATTGTAAGGGTCTCAAATTTTATTCACATATACAAAATAAAACTTGAAAGTAAAATCTCAATTCTAGTGAATTTTTTGAAGTTTTTGCGACTTAATTAATTATTGTGAGATTCTGAGACTAAATGAGCACGTATCACAATTTGGGCAGTATTGGAGAGATTTTAAATAGTGTTTTCAAACTTTAACCATAAATTTCTTCTGAAGCATGAAGGATTTTGAAGCATGAAATAACTTTTTAAAAAGGTATGGATAAATTCTACAACTTGCAAAAGGTTTCACTTCATAAGAACTAAACATAGTAAACCAGGGCTGACCAAACTCCATACATCCATTTTGGGCACTTTTCGATTTTTGGGGTTAAACCTTGAACAAAAAGCACTACAATGACCTCCAAATTCCAAAGGACCATATCTCAAATCTGTGAACAATTTTTTTTACTTCAATTTTAAGAAATTCAACCATAGGATCTTGTTTATAAGTTTCTAATTAGTTTCTCATTTAGACTTAAAACAAAATGTTGTTTCAAAACTAGGACTTTAATACATATTTTAAGATCCATATGGTCAAGTGCAACTAAACTTGGTGAAGAGAATCATTGGACAAATCAGTTGAAATGCTCAAAATTAAGTATTTCTGCACAACGTTTTCATCAAGAATGATTTAGAGATCGTTTTGAGTCACTCTTGCTGCTACTACTCCCTGTGCCTTCCATGGTTGTCATATTGGACAAATCATGTCTCATAGGACGAGTTACTATTCGTCTTCAGAAGCCGCGTCCCGTGTGAAGTTGCCCTACGGCCCACCCTCCGAGCCAAACGAGCGAGGGTCGAAATCCCAACTCCAAATCTAGTCTCCATCATCGTTGCCGCTGTGCATACTGAATGAGTCCTTGAAACCACCGGCATGTGCTTAAGAAATCCAATCAGAAATACAAATTCTCTCATTGTTGATCGATACCCGTCCAGTATGATCTCATTCTAGTGATAGACAAATCTTTTGCACAACAGTAAGACGAGTTCCCTAAATTTCACAAAACAACAATTCAATCACTCGTTATCGATACCCATCCGGTTTAATTTCAGTCTAGAAACCTTCCAGCACTTGAGGAATCACATGCACAACAGTAGCTGGAAAGGCGGTCTCCCTAGTTCTCACTAACAACCTAACAATTCATTTTTACCAAGAATCATCATCGTTGCAAATTCTCCCGCCATCGATGCTCATCATTCCGGTCCAATCTCAGTTTAGAAACCTTCCAGTCTGTGAGGAATCTGATGTGCCCAGTCTGTTACATTCACGGGATCGATATTTGAGGATGTCGAGACAAGCGGATGGACAGGGTACGTCGGGGACAAGCATTTGATGCTTCATCTGAGAATGAGGTCAAAAGGAAGCATTACAGTACAGTACAGTACAGTACTAGACGAGCCCGGAGGAAGGAATCAAAGATCCAGGGACGGAGGCAGCGGAAGATTTTCCTGACCTCCGCGATTCATGCAAGACTGGGTCCATGCATGATCCTTTCCGGGGTCGCAGGAGGTTTCATGTTACAGTGCAGGGTCGGAGTGGCGACTGGATTCCGTCTGTCGATCGATGAGATTTTAGCAACTGAACTAAATGTGCTGTGCACACGCCATTGCCATGTGCGTAATATTTGATGCGGCTCGCTACTCCCGCACACTTTTGTGCGTACTGTAGGAATCTCGTCTGTCACCTGCCGGTAAAAGATTGGGACGAAAAGATCAGCATGCGAGATGCTATAGTGCTTTCCAGGACTTTGATCGCTTATCATCAATAGTGGCACGGAATGAAACCACGAGAAAAATAGCTTGCCAAAGTGTAAATTCTCAAATGACGGAACCAACTTCGTTTCAAAGAGAATCTTAAGCTGGAGAGAGTTTGTGGCTATGATGTGAGAAGGAAATTCCTTAGCTTGTTATTGATTGGTCATCTGGACAAGCTTGATAAAATATGCAACACAATTCCAATGCATGCAAGTGGAATTATCAATAAGAACAACTTGACATTCGAGACGTACGCACTTGATCGTGCCATGGCCAGACATTCTTCACAAAGCATGCTTTTTAATTTCTCCTTTTCTTCCTGCATAGAACAGAATCTTGCATCGTAAAACAAAGCAGTTCATCAGGACGAGGAATTAAATTACGCATGTATCATGAAGCTTCAGAGCACATTCGTAGGACAGGATCACGAAGCCAACTTACCCTCCTAGTAGCTTTCTGATCCCATCCTCCCAGGTTTGTGGAATCTCTGCGCTGCCAGGTCACAGAACGGAATCTCGTTTCGAATTTGGTAGTCAGCAGTCACAAGCCTATTTTTTCAAATATTCACAAGGCTATTGATCGAACATATGGATCAGTACTCCCTTTTACTCGTGCCAATCCATTTTAGTAAAACGAGTAAAAGGATTCACATTCGAAGGATTCATGCTTGAAGAAGCAAGACTCCCTGTAATTAATTGTACATTCGATAATCTGTCTATAGCTCAAACACCGGCTTGAATCTTCGAACTACAGCATTAATTTTTCTGTGGTCGGTGAAACCGGATGCGAGAATGTTAACGCTTTGTTGGTATCTTTCTCGTGAAGGACATAGTACCTTGATTGATAAACACTAACAACAGAGAAGGGATAGTATCTTTTTACTTTACGAGTATGCGGGCCATACCCTAGCATTTTAACTACCTGTTGCACTGGTAGTAAAGTGGTGTGACATGAAGCTCGTAAGTTCTAGAGGTGAACCCTGATTCCGGTGGAAGGAAAGCTTATTTGGGGTATGCCTATTCGTTGCGGTGATGTCAGGGTGAGGTCAAGCTTGGGTGATGTCAGGATACATTCGATATTTTTAGACCTCTGTAGAGAACCCTATATTATACGTATTCCGCTTCCTTGACTTCAGCTGTATATTGATTCCATTCAAAGGCAGCAGCTCATGAGCTGCTTCTAACCCTCACCCCAAGGATCACACGCTGCGTAAGGTGGTAAGACACCTGCAGAATCTCTCTTTTATATTAATTTGTACAGCTCTGTCGGGGTTTTGAGTTAAAAGCCAGGTAATGGTCAGGGCTCGTGAGGACCCGAGCTCGGCTGTCAGTCAGTCGGGAGGCTTCAGGATATACCACCAGAGAATCCACAATTGAAGCGCTGGATACAGTATGTAAGAAGATTGAAACCATTTTGAATTCAAATTAACTTGAATACTCGACCAGCTTGAAGCATCAGCAATTTCTTCTTTGTTTCGTGTACTAGAGGATTCCGACAGGGTTTGAAAATCTCTATTTTGTCGGTAGCTAGGCATTGCACAATTCGCGTCGGAAATATAAGCTGGGCCACTGCGATCAGATTTGTGAAAATTTTGCCTCTTACATGCAGACACGTCTCATTCGCCATGGCCATCGCTCAAGCAGATCAAGCAGCTATGGAGTCTGGAGGTTTGTTTCCACTTTCATCATCTGTATGATTATGCTATGCTCGTTACGCGATTCCAACGAAAAGTGGTACCTTTCAATGGGTTGAAAATTAACGCCTTTCGAGTTGTTCTAGTCGGTATCACCCACTGTAGGTATCTTGGTTTTGACGCCATATCCGGTCGATTGATTTGTGCCAGGGACGAAGAGTTTGTCTAAATGGCAGCGATTCAGCAAAAAAGCCTTCCGAATGAAGATGTTGATCTGGTGGACACTCGGAGGAGTGGCTGTCGGTGTTATTTTAGGAGCAGCGTTGTACTCGGTTCATCCTTCACATACTGCCAAAACTCTCATTGGTATACACCTCCCTCCTCCTACACCTTTTCGCTTTCAGATAACTAACTTCTATGGCAACCTAATGAATGTCTTTCGGTTTTTGCAGGTTATCCCGGTGAGTTGCTCATACGAGCACTCCAGGAGCTTGTATTACCGCTCATGGTGTTCGCTCTCATGAGTGGAGTCTTCAATCTCCGACACTCTAACACCGGGTTTGCCATCCATTACTCAAAAATTCTCACCTGAAATCTTACCTGGCTAGTTTCTGAACATGAAAACCATAGTTGCCATTTCCTGGAAGGGAAGAATGAGTGCTGAGACCAGGGTGACCAATTTTTGCAGGACTGGACGGATTATTCGGTGGTCGCTGTTATACTACTTACTATCGATGATTCTGGCGGTAATGTTGGGTATTGCTTTGGTTTATGCCATCCGGCCAGGACGAGACAGACCGTTCGCAAGTAACAATTTCGCAAACTGCAACAACTCCAACGTCACTACTACGTATATACTCATCTTCATACCCGTTCAAAGTTCTCTTTTGCGATCGAAGTACTCACACTCAGTTGGCATTTGATACAGCGCAAATACGAACGCCGACAAGTCCGTGGTGGACTCGTTGCTGAATATCGGTCGTAACATCATCCCTACCAACATTGTGGCTGCTGCTGCTGCCTCAAATTTCTTGGGAGTCATCACTTTCGCTATCATTTTCGCTGCTGCCCTCGTCAGATTTGGTACACTCACCAACAACCCCATAGGAAAGAATTTGTTCATTATGACTTGCCCGTAATGACTAGTCGTTGAGGGCATTGAATGGAAACTGAGCCTTTTGGCTTGTGCACATTCAGGAGAACGAGCAGAGCCTCTAATTCAAATTTTGGAGATTTGCAACGATGTCTTCATGAAAATTGTAAGCTGAGGTTGAGTAATCGATCATCGATACTGTATATCAATTGTGAGCTGAGCTAACACGTCGTGTTTTGGGCAGATATACGTGGTGATAGCGTGCACGCCGATAGGAATTGCGTCCTTATTGACAAGCACGATACTGAAGTCGTGCAGTATCATAACCTTACTGAAATCACTGGCACTTTACGTGGCGACGGTGATAGGAGGCTTTGTGATTCACTCGCTTGTGCTACTGCCGCTCACTTTGATGGTTCTGTCGCAGACCAATCCTCTCAAAGTCCTCAGGTAAGCCCTCGATCTGAACCTGAGCATGATCGTGCTTTGTGACTGACGAATCCTCGGTTCTGTTGTAGGGCATTCATGCCAGCGTTAACGGTCGGCGTTGGAACATCCTCGAGTGCCGCCACCATGCCGGTCACCATGAAATGTGGTGAAGATTTCGGCTGTGTCCCCAGCATTGTCCGTTTCGTGGTGCCCATGGGTACCAATGTTAATCGTGATGGAGCCGCGCTCTATGAAGCTGTCTCGGTCATCTTCATCGTTCAGGTAAGCTCAGACTCCCTAATCACTTTCGTTCTAAAAATCCAAGCTCTGATGGAACCTTCCAATGGTGTGGCAGGCACATGGGTTATCTCTAACAGTCGGCAACGTCATAGTGGTGTGCTTGACGGCAACATTGGCTGCCATAGGATCAGCCTCGATACCGAATTCTGCGCTCGTTTCGATGATCACTGTGCTGCAGGTCAGCGGTTTGTGAGCAAGTGAGATTCTTTACTTCTTATGTAAGTGTGAGCGATATTTAGAATAGTGTTATTGTTCGTCTTTGGCAGGCACTTTCATTGCAAGAATACATTCCCGACGTGGCGATATTGTATTCAGTCGACTGGTTGCTCGGAATGTTTCGAACTGCGACGAACATCTGGGGTGATGCATGTGCTTGTGTCGTTGTTGATGTTTGGAATAAGCGGTACCAGAAAAAGCATGGCACATTGCCTATCAAGGTAACAATCCTCTCTTAGCATATTCCATCTTCGATTACAGAAGCGATCACAATGAATAAGAGGCGGTACCAATCGAAAACCTCATACTTTTGGTTCTATGTATGAACAACTGTCATTTGATACAGTCTACAGGGACAATTATCAGGTTGATTGCAGAGTCAGATTGAACTGGGCATTGACGAAATTGTGATAATGAACATGTTCAGTTTTAGAATGCTAAAAGAGTAATCTTTGTTTCGCAGAATACTGAAGCAGAGGTGGGCACGGGTGTGGGAAAATCAGAGGACAATGCTCATCTCAACCTCAACCACCCTTGATGAAGTCAAGATATGAATAACTTACTCTTATATCAATAAAGTCATTTAATGATGTTAAATGGAGTTTGTAGTTTCGAATATTCAAGTAGGTTTTCATTGTTTCACATGAATCCTCTTATACTTTACATCGCCTTCTGTACATGTAATGAATGTCATTATAAGATTGGTTTTCGTTTCCAAAGTTGTCCATATCTTCATTCTCTAACAAAACATTGAAATTGTGTTATTTGAATCACCGATTTTTATTACGAATGATGCACTGGATGCCGCTCTAGCTACCGCCCTTGTCCCTTTCAACCCAACAATATGATTATCGCACATTCATCACGGCCATGGAGTGAGATTTTTAATAGTGTAAAATCTACTGTTGTCTGTTCTGATGACTCAGGAATCATGCAAGAATGCAAAAGATATCCGACCTCGTTGTAAATGGCCATGGAATGTAAGATGGTAATAGTGCAAAAGCTATTGATGTTTTGACCTAATCACTTAGCATTCATGCAAGAATGCAAAAGAGAAACCAATCTCGTTCTAGAAGTGCTTTTCCTAGGCTGCGTTATCACATGCAAGCCAGTGTCTAACCAATGACTAGAAAGGATCCCACAGGCGTTAATGTCTTAAGTGTTCAAAGATCAAGGCTTTCACTTTCTTATTACTTTCTCGTCAGCACTTCTTCGTTTGAAGACTTTCTTATTGTTACACCCATGTCACCACCTTCTACGAAAACAGTCTTAGTCCCGAACTGTAAAACTCTCAGAAAGAATCAAAGAGTAAACTCTCAATCATAAAATTCGTACTTCAAAGGTGCTCCTTTGCATAAAATTACCCAAATGTGGGGAAAAAATGAACTTGAACTGAATCTCTGCCAATCTCATCAAAACTGCAAGCCGATAGAAGATGGTGCTTATAGGTGTGCCGACGAAAGGCTACTATCCCTATTATGATCAACAACTGCCTCCAGAGGTGAAGGAGTAGACCTCAAATGCAATTATGCTCATTCAGCATCTGCAGATCCGATTGTTCTGATCGAAATCTGCCCTTAAATCAATTGCATGCTGGAGTCTACACTACAGATGTAAGTTGCATTTAGGGTGTGGAGGTGCAGGCCGTGATCATTTACCTGAGAAGTTTAGATCGAAGCTCAGGACCGTTCAGGAGGAGCTGATGGTCGAGCACTTGCGCCGCTTTCCAACACCCTGCTCATCCACTCTTGCTCAGGAATTGAGCCAGCCCAGTCAGGTCGAAAATCCAAAGTAATCCCTCGCATGGCATTCCTGATAGTTTGACACTGCTCGGCAGGCAAAGGAGCCGATCGGCGAGCTTGATCAGCTTCCTCAGCTTCACGAATAGCTCTCTCAGCTTCCACTCTCTGTCGCTCTTCCTCTTCTTCCTCCTCCGAATCCACTGCATCTACATCTATCTCGGGCGCCCTCGAGTTTCCCAAATTGAGTAGCTCAAGCCCTGGAATGTTGCCGTACACTGTCATTTCCACTCCGTTGATGCTCACCACTGTCCCTTGCGCCCTTGGGGTTTCAGCCCTTGGAGTTTCAGCGTGCCCTCCGTTCGCTACAGGGCTGTATCCGGTGCCATTTTCTTCCGAGAGGTTCACGTAGCCTTCTGAGCCATTTGATACACCATTTCCAGCCACCTCATCCTCTAAATCTGACATAATGGAAAGAAATTGTTAGAGCCCGAAACCCTAAATGCGAGATCCCCACGATCTCAATATTATGAATCGTGCTGTCGATCACTACATGCTACTGAAGGGCTTTTCTGGAAATTCTGCGCAGCACTGTGCAGATTGTTTTGTAATTAGGAGCAACTGACCTCATCCTCTAAACAAGACAAAAATGGAGAGAAGTCTTAAAACCCGAAACCCTAAATTTCGAAATCCACACGATCTCAATATTAAAAAGTTGCGCTATCGATCACTGGATGCAACTGATGAAGTCCGAGCAGCATTGTGGAGATTGTCTTGTGATTAACAGCAACTGACCTGCAGACGGGGGTGCCATGGCTGAACTCGTGGCGATGTAGCTGTCTAATTTGCAGCAATGCTATCTTTGTTGACGATCTAAGCGATGCGGCGACCCTTACACAAATTTGTGAGATGAATTTGCAGAGTCGCAAGATTGTGAAAAACAGGGTGATCGGGTCGCCGAGGTAACGCTCCGTCAGGTCGATCGAAGGCGGTAGCAAATAATTAAAGAAGCACGTTGCGATTGGAGTTCCACTTTGGGGTCACCCAACAATTGAATTTTCTTCACCAGAAAGTTCACCAAAAGGGACTAGAAAACCTTTACCCACAAGAATGATTAGATTGGAAAATGTATTGTAACATTTCAATTTTAGAATATTGAAATCCGGACACTAATCATTGAAATTGTTGAAATTGTATCGTTGATATAACCCTTAGAGTTCTTTGGTGTATTTTGGGAGCTTGAAACCACAAAACTCTAATTTTGTGCCTCTGTTCTCTTTCGTGGGTGTAAACCAAGTTAATTTTTCCTTTTTTTTGTACCTTCTAAGAGTACGATCTTGTACCTAAGACTGTGTTTAGTTAATGCTCCAAAAATGAACCATTGAATGTTTAATATTTGAGAGATTATAACATCCAAAGTTTGTGTTCCAAGATATTTGGGCATATTGAAGATTGTGAAGGTCCGTTTTGGATGAAATTACTTGGGTTAGGTTCCATATCTAGTCTAGTCTGAGTGGTAAAAATTGCAAATCCATACAATGAAGTATGAATTAATGGCATGCATTTTGGTGAAAACAACTCTTGTTTTTGGATTTCCTCGTATGGGGCATGTGAAATCAAAAATAGTATTACATGAATTTTTTTTCCATGATCGTGATCTTAAGGTGATTCTTAACAACATTTTGGTTAAAAGTTTTTTAACCAAATAATTTTGCAATTAAATTTGCAATGATGTGTCGTCAATTATAAAAGTGACAAAGTAACTGATATTTGGGGAGCTATATCTCCTTCATTTACCATTGGATTTCAACTTTTCTTCTTAAGATGTCTTCCAATATGAGTCTAGTTTTAATGGTAGAAACCTTGACAAAATCAAAGATGTTTTGAAGATAAGACATGAATTTGAGTGCAAAGGGTCTATTTTTGGACTATTTTCTCTTCGTAAATTTTTTGGCAATTTTCACCATTGCAAGGCTATTATTTGAGTCAAGCAAATTTTTTTAATGAATTTTTTTTGGGCAGAGGTGTTATTGAGATGAAGGTGAACATCTTTCAAGTTGGTAATTTTTTCATTGCAATAGGTATATTGGTAGCATTTCCACCTCAAAGTGAAAATGATGAAATCCTGCAGTTTGTTTTCAGTACTAATACTTTACAATCTCCCAATCTATGAGACTCCATGACTCAAATTTTGGTCCACGTGACGTACAACAAGTCTATTACAAATTTGTATTGTTGAGATCTTAACAACTTATCTTCATTTTCATCTACGACACACTTTTAAAAAGTGTGTTTTTTTGGCTAAAACTAGGCTAGAACATTTAGGGGTTAACCCTTAAAAGTCCCTTGGGGATAGTATGTACGCTGTCGTATAATTAGGATTTGCTACCAACAAGAAACTCTAAACTGGAATCGTAATAGCTCACTAGAACCCTATTAATTCAAATGTCAACTTCTTCTTTGAACTCAAACCCATTAAAGGTGTGCATTCACTCCAAATACAACCAAAATACACCGTATTCTACTAGTCGCCACGACACGCTCAGACCTTTAAGGGTTAAGTATATACTCCCTCTGTCCCATAATGATTTTCTGGTAGGTTCTCTCAAATCTACCTTTGGAGGTAGATTTGAGAGAACCTACCGGAAAATCATAATGGGACAGAGGGAGTATCAGATTCAGACAATAGACTATCAATTCCATCTATATTACAATACAGGAGGCTTTGTCTCACACGACGGTTCCGCGCTGGAATCCGTCGTGGAGACTTGCCTCCTGTATCCACACAACCAATATTGGAATAGAAAGTAAAAAAACTAGAAGTAGATTGTAGCTCTTTTGGGTATCTTGATGGTAAAGAGATAAAGATGTGATAGTAAAGTTTAGAAAAATCTATGACTTAGAATTAAAGTAGGAACTGAAAGTAAAAAGAGTAGGAGTAGACTGTTGGTCTTTTGAGAAAGGAACTTCTCTCAAAGAGATTTTTTAAAATTTTCTGTATCAACTTATTTGAAGTTTATGAATGTTTTATAGCTTTAGGCAATCCAAGTTGAACGTGCTCAACGGCACGGGTCCCACTAGTCGTGAACCATGGAACAAGCATTCTCGGCTGCAGGGGTGCATTTTTGTGATTGGAAAGTACTCCGTACTTGACGGTGACATTTTTTATTTTTTATTTTTATACCAATCAATGCATAATCAATTAAAAAAAAACATTTGTTCCTAGCATAGCAGAACCTCTACCTGGAGAATCAAGTGCAATAAGGAGGAAGAAGAGAAGATGGGAAAAGAGATCCTAGGTTTTTTTCAGCTCAAATTATTTATATTTATATTTTTTATTTTATTTATTTATTATGTATGTATGTATACATGTATGTATGTATGTATGTGTGTATGTGTGTATGTGTGTATGTGTGTATGTATGTATGTATGTGTGTATGTATGTATGTATGTATATATGTATGTATGTATATATGTATGTATTCATTCATTTTTATTTTTGTTTTATTTTTTGTATATGGTCCGTAGTAGCACCTCTCGATTAGAGAATCTACAGCTTTTTATAAGAGTTTTTTGAATAAGTATTGAATGTTTAGAGGGGTAGGAGATAAAATAACCTCTAAACTTCCTTTAGTTAAGGTATTTTTAGCCAAAAACTCAATTTTGGCAAAAGTGTTATAGATAAAACTAATCATATGCTATTTAGGTCTCAACCGTACAAACTTGTATCATATCATGTGGACCAAAACTTAACTCATGGGTCCTCATAGATTGCAAAATAAAAACGTATTCGTGAGCAAAACACGTCACAAGAAACTATCATTTTCACTCTGAAGTGAAAATACTATCAACATGAAGTTAACAATAAAAAAATCACCAACTAGAAAGTTGTTCATCTTCATCTCAAAGACTCTATTGTACCATAAAAATTCACTAAGAAAATATCTTGGCTCAAATAGTAGCCTTGCAATGATAAAAACTACCAAAGACCCTCTCCACTACACAAAAGTTGTTAATAGTGTTCCAGACATTAATTGCGAACAATAACACTAAATGTCACATGTCACCATCTATATTACAATACAGGAGGCTTTGTCTCACACGACGGTTCCGCGCTGGAATCCGTCGTGGAGACTTGCCTCTTGTATCCACACAACCAATATTGGAATAGAAAGTAAAAAAACTAGAAGTAGATTGTAGCTAAATCTATGACTTAGAATTAAAGTAGGAACTGAAAGTAAAAAGAGTAGGAGTAGACTGTTGGTCTTTTGAGAAAGGAACTTCTCTCAAAGAGATAAGATTGTTTTAGACCTACGGTTAAAAGATAGGAAGATCTATGCGTTAGCTCTAAAATTGGAATATAAAATAAAAAGACTAGAAGTAGTCTTTAGTTTTTTTAGGTATTTAGATAGTAAAAAGATATAAATGTGTTAGAAAGAAATAGGTAGCGGATGTCTTTTGAGAGGTTTGATAGTCTTATTTGCGAGGAGGTCAATAGTGGTACCACTAATTTAAAAATTGGATGCTTCAAGTTTTAGATCCTTTTGATCCCAATTTTGACTCTTTAATGACAAAAATTTCATGGCTTGATGCCGAGTTGACAGAATTAGTAGTTGAACCTCGTAGGTTAGTACATGGGATAAACAAAGATCTGTTAGATGGATCTTTGTTGCATTTCCTCCCACTCGATGCAGAGGTTATTGATTTGAACGGTAATAGGGAGGTTGCTAGACGTAGCTACGGTGTGATTTTTAAGTGTCACATAATAGAGTCGATTTCATTCCAAGAGAGGAGGAGGAGTACGCTTGTAAAGCCTTCATTAGTACTGTTCATAGAAATAGTTTTCAATCAATGAACATAGAAGCCACAAGTTGTCCTTTGGTCCATCCTCTATTTATGAAATTATTTGCCATACATCCTTCTAAACCGCATGGATATATGCGATGGTGGAATGCTGGAACTTTGAGAAGTATGGTCTTGAAGCGCAATGGAAAATCACGTATGGAGCCAGGAGTGGATGCTGACAATGTGAAGTTGTTTCAACGACTACGAATCCGATTGTCTTGGCACTTTTTATTTGGTATGCTATTTCTGTATAAAAATGGTAGCATACATTGTGATTTGTCTCCGACAACATCTTATTACACGAGAGAAGAAGATAATATGTACATAGGTGTTTGTGATTGGGGATTTGCATGTAAGATAGAGTTTCCTCTCGCTATCCAACTATGCATATCCATCACAAAAAGAATTGGAGGCGAGATAGAATAAGACGGCCTTGGGTGGATCCATCTTTAATGAGTGTTTATGGATCAAAAGTAGCTAAATTTAGTTTAGCTACGATGTGTATGTTACATCAAGGATAGCATCTTGGATTATAGGGCCTTTTGATGAAGACAGTGAGATTTCGTCCACAGATTATGAGATATACACTCATGGCCTATGGTTGCTCAGTAGTGAACCTGCAAACGAACGTTATAATACCCTTTTACAAAGAGTAAAGGGATTCCAACGGTCAATACCCATTTTGAGGAATGATCCAATAGAGACCATGTTTGAGACCATTGATGTATATTTTATTATTCTAAATATATAAATTCGATATGTATTTTTAAATATTTTCTGTATAAACTTATTTGAAGTTTATGAATGTTTTATAGCTTTAGGCAATCCAAGTTGAACGTGCTCAACGGCACGGGTCCCACTAGTAGCATACATGGCGACAGGTGACTTTCCACTTGGCACATACACTTCACTAAGCATGTGACGTGGAAATTATTCCACACATATGAAAAGCAGCTTATCCATGCTCAAAAAGTCCAGCCAGTAGCACAGAAACAAACCTTCCTCTTATCCCACGTGGCTTCTCGTATGAACGCCAGGGAAAACATTGCACCTTACAATATCAAGGGCCCTTTCACATGGTACACTTACGGGAGGAATAGTATCTCATTTCTGCAACTTAAATTCCTTGCTTCGCACTAACAATAATCATATCTCTCAGTCCAAAACTTCCCTCCAATTCCAATATCACTTCGTTTTTAGAAGAGCTCAAGGCGAGGCACGGATCACTGTGGTACGAGCATTTCTCGGGGCAAGGGAGGGGAGAGGTAAAGAGCCCCTAAATTTTTAATGTAAAGGCTTAAAATGTCATGGAGTGGGGATCTGGAATAATTTGAGACTGCATGATCCATTTTTGAATTCAAATAATCAAAAACGGCCGTCGAGGTCAAGTCGAAAACTCCAGGGATTGTGGAGGAAAAACCCCCATTGGCTGACGGGGCTCCGAGAAACGCTGGTAGCACTCGTTTACGGCCCTCTTCCTTTTGAGGTGTCATTGGTGAAAGGAAACCTATGATAAAAGGACAAAACGTTCCCATGAAGCACACGGAGGGGACAGTTGGGTGCATGAATTCGCAGCCAACAGTGCCAAAGCTACAGGCTCACTTGCATGCTCTGCTCACAACCGGCACCTCGCACACGCACTTTCTATTCTAAAACTCACAGAATGTACGACACTACTGCAGCAATCCAGTGGCAGACAACAGAGCCCGCATAGAAATTGTTAAACTCAGTGATAGATGCTCCATCTCCGAGTCTTGAAGTGCAAATTACGCTAGAGCTAGGGACTTGTTGATGAGCGGCGACTTCGCAGAGGCTGGTCGAAGCAGTATCGCGCACAATGGGGAGCCTCGGAGCCGCTGCTCAACGTAATTTGGAAGCGGAGCACAAAGGCGTGTACGATGAACAATTGAGCTCGAAAGAAGAATCGCAGGTGAGGAAAGAGGATGGATCACCGCCGCAGATTCACTATTTTGCGAAGCCGAATTCTACCACGCTCGGGACCGTGTTGATAATCATCTTCTACCACATGATGCCATTCACCGGTCTTCCTCAAATTGGGCTTGGATACTTGGCTTATCATCTGCAGCAGCGATCGCCATTCGTTGGATTGACTGCTTACCTCGGCTTCTTGCTCTTGCTTCTCCTCGCGCCGCCTTACTACTCCAAGACCGTGCGACGCAAAGTGCGCGTTTTGTATGAAGCTCTGGCGGTGTATGTGCCGAGTGCTAAGTTTATTATCGTTCCCACTGAGCCCCTGCCGCAAGATAAGGGTTACATCTTTGCAATCCATCCGCACGGACGCATGTTTTATGCCAACGCCATGTTCTCTCAGTTGCATGAGATTTGGAGAAAGCCTCTCAAGCTCACTCACGGTAGTTTTTTCCCTTCAGTTGATTGCGAATTTCTTTTTTCGAGGTGGAGAGATTCTTGTTTTCTGAGTCTTTTGAGGGATTGATTGCAGGGGACGTATTTCAAACGGCTGCGGGAGGATTTTTCTCAGCGCCTATTTCCCGCAACTGGTTCTACATTATTGGAATCATGCCAGCTAGCAAGAAGAACATCGTCGATAAGTTGCGGAACAAGGACCATGTGAGCATTCTTGATTGAACTCGGCTCAGTTTTTATTACTGCGGTCGATACAGAGTGCTTAGCTGCGTTTCCGTGTCTGCAGGTCACCATTGCCGTGGGCGGAGTAAAAGAAGTGTGTTTAGGCACTCAAGACGACGCCGATTACTTGTACCTCAAGAGAAGGTTTGCTCCAACGCTGATGATGATTTGTCCTTCTGCAAGAAACCTTGAAACGGAAAGTCCTCTGAAGCACGTGTCTTTATGTTTGAGCTTGCAGGAGAGGATTTCTCCAGATAGCTATGGACGAGGGCGCCGGTGTCGTACCTGTGTACGCTTTTAACGAAAATCAGGTAAACATTCAATACGTTTGTGATTCTCATCTGAAGCATTTCAATCCAGACTCGGAGCTCACGACGATCGTTGTGGACCTGTGAGCAGTTGTTCAAGCATGATCCGAAGATAGTCCTGAACTTCTGGCAATGGGTAAACAAGTACCTGAAGATTGGCGTGCCTTTCATGCGGGGAATGTTTCACTTGCCAATGCCGTACCGAAAGTAAGCTCCATTCTGCCAACACCTGAAATAATGCGGTAACCTTTTCCCTCTGGAAGAATCGGAACTCAGCATTTTTGTTACTGTGTGCAGGGAGCTTCTTCTTGTCTTCGGCGATGCTTTGTTTGCGAAGGAAGGAGAGAGCATCGAGGAATTTCACGAACGATACATTGAAAGTTTAAGACAATTGTTCGATAAGTACGTAGGACTGTCGCCGGATCCTAATCACAAGCTGATCATCCAGTGAGATTGGTCTCTATTTCAAGAGCAAGCCACGTACAGCTAGGGTTCATGACTCAATTAGCAACTTGCAAAAATGGCAGGGTAGCATGTAAATCGAAACATAACCTCTCAATTTAGTTGTACAAAACAGCACTTCGTGCGATCATTTAAGAAATTTTCCCGCTCCACGTTCAAAAATTGCCGGTGCAGTTCGTTTCCCGCCTTTTGTCCTTCCATTTTCCGCACCTTGTCCTGTCAGCATGGCGAATGTGAGAGCCGACCTTCCTCGTAAGATGAAGGAATCGCTAATTGATGAGCAATGAAGATTGTGAGAGCTGATCTGCAGCCTCGAAAATGAAATTACTAATTGATGAGCTGTGGTGATTGTGAGAGCTTGTCTGCCCGAAGATGATGGGATTACTAACTGATGAACAGCGTGTAGGTCGCATTGTTAGCACGCTGTAATTTAATGTATCATAGTGTTGTTGTCAAACCAGAGGTAGTTGCCATGGTTAGATTCTGACAAACCGGTTATTTGTCAAGTTAACGATTACCGAACATGCCACTGCCAGATGGTCGTCTTTCACTATTGCGACCATGCAAAATGCATATACGACGTCAACATTTGCTCATGACGAACTTGCATTTTCAGCTTGGAGCTTGGACGACAGGCTTTCTCATTTATATCATTCAAAGCAGCTGTTTCCTGCAAAACGAGGGCTGGATGTTTCGAGACACTCTAAGAGCTGAAGATCTCCATTCAAACTGCAACTTGTAGCTACTAAACGCACTAAATTGTTCCGCAACGCTCGACTCATGTTTGAATGCCTCCCGTTGTAGCTGCAATACTCTTGGCGGAGACTCAAAAAGTGACATCTCAGTTTTCAGCAATGTCAAGTAATAATGCGCTCAGCAAGTGAAGTGGTCCAATATTGTGCTGTGAAAACGAAGTAGGATTGTTGACATGAAACTTCGGAGTCGGAGCTTATTCGATGACCGACTCGACAAGAACGATGCATCGTAGGCATGATTGATCGACAGAATGAGCTGCGCTAAATGACGCATGAAGCCAATTGAAGAGAAGGAGCAAATATGACTAACAAGAGACCGAAGACAGACGGAACATGGGAGGATTGCGGATGTCCTCTCTCTCTGGCTCACTTGAATTCCTTCAAGCAAGACTTTTCGACCGGGCCACACGTATGCTTGGTGTCCAGGGACGAATGGCGAAAACACTACGTCCTCGACCGACACGCCTACTTACGAGCCTGCAAGGAACCCGAAGACAGCACGTTCGGGCAATGGATCGTCGAGAGGCTGAAAGGAGGACGGCTCTTCGTCGCGAAACCGCCGGACCGCGCACCGCTCGAACCGGAGCCGTGGCGTTTCGACGAGCCGTCCAAGTTCGATCAAATGTTACCCTTGGCGCCCGGCTGGCGCCTCTGGGCGCCAGAAAATGATTGTTTGCGCTTCGACGGGGATACGAACGAGGAGATGTATGACAAGGCGCTGGACGAATTCTTCGAGCTGATACATCTCGAAGGCCTGATGAAGAAACTGATGTTTGAGACCGGCGAGGCGTGGCTATTGGCCTGTGGAGAGCCGAATCAAAACGTGCGAGTGAACTGCCGCGCATGTATCAAGAACGACCGCTGCTTCGTCACTGCTGACAACGAGTTCTTCGCTTGTCTTTCTCAAGCGTTTTCGACGTCAAATATGAGAAGCTCGATTGAGGAGCTTCTGAAAAGCTTGGAGATCGGCATGTGGATGAAGCACATGCGCCGCATAGCGGATATCCGCATCGACGCCAATGTCCGCCAAGGCGGTTGCGGCCATGTCTTCAACTTCATATAATCACTTCAACCTCTCCGTAACATGTTCCATCACATATACAAGAATCTGAATGCAACAATAAACTTTCAGCCGATCACGGCCATTTTTATATAACGAAAACAGGCATCCGTTCCAGTGGAGGCAGGACTACATGGCCTATTCTACAGGATCCTGGAGCTACGAATTGCGGCAAGCTCATGGCAGGTATTTCTGACTCCTCCATACGCTTTAGTGTAGACGTCGTAGAGTTTATCATAAACCTCGATCTCTGCCGGCGAAGGCTCAAATGCTTGCTGTTGATGGATCCAATATCCTTCCGGAGTTAATGAGGAGTGCCATCCAAGCCACTGACCTGCAAGCAGAGCGGCGCCCTTCACTCCTACCTCCTGCCATCCCAAATACTCTTGTCAATTTCAAGAGCTTCTGCGTTTAGTAGTATACTAACGATCATTTCATAGTAAAAAATGGACCATGTAATATAGTAGTTGGTGGTGGGGCATTTCATTCAGTATACTAGTGACCATTTCATAGCTCACCTGAGCATCTGCAAGGACCTCCACTGTCTGCCCGAACACTCCTGCAAATATCGCAGGCCACACTGGAGAGTTGGCTCCACCACCAACTAGGCGCAAAGGAGCAGCACCTGCAAGTGAACAGACAAATATCAGTAATGAAAAGAATGTGAGTCCGTTTTTACACCAGTTCCCCTTTGTACTCGATTTGTACCATTGTTGAGTGTCTTTCCACCGTTGAGCGCATCACGGCTAGAACGCATGGCAAAGGCAACTCCTTCCATGACCTGCCAGTGTAATGAAGTATGTCAGTAGGAAGCTTGGTTTCTGTTTTATTCAAAAAAAGCGTGTATGTAAAGGTCACTCACAGCTCGATACATGTGTGAGCTAGTGGTTGCTGTTGATATGCCTAGAAAGCATCCACGAGCGCTCCCATCTTCAAATGGGCACCTCTCTCCTGCACTTCGTCACACCAGATGTTAGAGGCTAAGTAACCGTTTTGTTTGCAAAGCGCAAAAGGAGGTTAGAACTCACCGTTCAAGTAAGGAAGGTACAGAAGTCCTCCAGAGCCAGCTCCTTCTGACATGACCATTCTGTCGATCTCTTTCAAGCTCACACTCCCTGCCAGGCAAGTTGTTAGTAACCCCATCAAGGACAACGATAGATATTTAATAGGTGAGTGAGCGTACCAGAACCCCCTATATTGGCAGCAGCCCATGCTAGATTACCTCCAGCAGTCATGATGGAACCTACATAAGAACCAACATACCACTAGAGTTTATTTGTCTACTCTATTGAGCTCCTTGCAGATTGGGGATTGACGATTAGTATTACCAGTTTTGAAAACCAATGATTCGTCAGGGTGCCCCAGTCTAAAAACACCTGCTGGTCTTGCAGCCTGCATAAAACTCAATCAGTGCTAATATATACGTACTAATTGCTTTAATCTCTCACTCCTAATGAATTGCAGACTATCCACCTCTCTTCCTTGATTTCTCCGTAACTGGAAATGTCGAATGAGAATCTTAAAAAGCCAGTACATTTTACTGAAAGCAGTTCATTGATGGGTCCCATCATTCTATTACTTAAACCGTGCTACTTCTCCAATAAGATAGCAAGTTACATGACACATTAACATGAGGAGAGGGATCACTGACACAGAGAGACTACCCCACTGTCAACCTCGGTGCGTTGCTTAAATGAGCCTGCCACCCACCTACACCATCATAAACATACCAATAAATTCAGATTCTTACAATTTAAAAATTTACAATTAATATATGTTACTCAGACGATGTATGAGAAAGATAAGTCATATACCCAGAGGTGCCTATGTATGCATACAAACTGCCAGGACTCCCTGCACCAGCCCTGCAACAAAACAAACAATCGCCAAACAATTCAATAATCCATCGTAGAGATAATAATCTCAAACAAGAAACAGTTTCATTTTAGATTCAAACTGAATCTTGAATAAGAGTAAGAAAATTACTCAAAGACACCCGAAATAAATTCAAATTTCTGAAATACGGTGTTTAAACTAGAAATCATTAACTTGATACTTTAAATGGTCCAATTAGGTGAGTTACCATTGAAAGCTTGTCAATGCTTTAGAATTAACGAATTAGTCTCATACTGACCTGTTTTGTACAATCCAGATTGTAATTTGAGTTCATCAATATTATAGATAGTAATGAGAAACCTACCCAAGAGTGCACGCACCTGCGTCCCCACAGCAGTGCACCACTGGGACTCCTCGTAAATTTGGCAATCCGAGTGCTTCAGCAGCTTCCGAACTGAGAGCTCCTGTTTCACAAGCCAGTCAGTAAAAAACTGAAAGGACTTTGTGTTACTCGAAAAAAAGTGGGCAACAGCAGATTAAATTAACATACCGCAAGGTACATTAGCAGCCTTGATTGGAGGTAGCTTCTCCATCCAATGCCCCAGCTCCACTGAATCGATCAAATCTGTAGCGTACTGTAATGCAATGCCACTTTGAATAATCTTGAGCGCCCCACAGAGGATGGAGACAAAAAAAACTGCAACATTGTTAAAACAGCGAATCGTTCATTCTCTGTCTAAGAAAACTACCTCAAATGAAAGGTCCAGAAGACCAGTAGTTGAGGCTGTGGTGGTGTCCGCGACAAAAGCTCCACAAAGCTTCCATACAACATAGTCATGCCTGCCACCCACTAACACCTGAATAGGTTAAAGAACTAAATGTCAACCAGGCTCAGTTTTCGATGAGTAAGAATAAATAACGGCCGGCATCTTCATACTCTTGAACAGAGATTGATACGTACCCGCCAAACAAGAGAGTTTGGCATTGCTCAGCCGCACTTGGAATATGCTTGTCTAACCACCGAAGCTTGGCAAGTAAACTGTGATACAAAAGAGAGTAGTAAATCAGGAGAGAGCGGGATTCATTATATTAACAACAGTAAAAGGCACAGAACTTAACCTCGAAGCACCTTGATGCGTCCCAGTTGTGGAAGCAAGATACTCAGGTCCTCCTGCCATCCCAGCAACCTTTGAAAATCCTCAAGATGAAAGGCGAGGATTCACTACTACGTCGAGACAATGAAGAAAGATGGTACCTCGGAGACTTCTTCGACAGCACGAGCATCTGAGTACAAAATGGCTGGTGGAATCGACTGACTTCCATCCTGCAAAACATTTAATTCGATCATGAAATGCTCAAAAATGCTCAGAATTGGAGGTGATGGTTTCACATACCTCAGGCAAAAGGATGACATTCTGCATTTGTCCTGTGACAGCCAACGCGGCCACTGTGCCACCGCTGCTCTTGGCCCAGCATGCCTGCACTGCTTGAATTGTTGCGTGCCACCAACTCTCCACTTCCTGCTCTGCACTTGCTGGCCCTCCTCTGTCACCACACTCTTCATACTAGTTAGACATGCCCTCAAATGTGATCAGTATAAACCATAGATGTCATAAATCAAGCATGCCGTAGCAGTCCCCATTCGGTTGTCTGTTAACTAGTAAATGCGTGAGTATGTTGGTTGGTGCTTTCCGATCAACATCATCAACCCTAAATTAGACATTACACAATCCGAACTTCCAGGACCAGCACTTGCTAGTACCAGTTTGATTGCACTCTTCATTATGTCCGTTTCGGTGCAACTCTCTCTTTGCTTCAGGTTCACTTCGGTTCCTTTCGGTATGCCTGTCTTTGTATACTGTTACTATTTATTTATCATCCCGAAACGGCTTAAGTGAGCTATGTTGGTTGGCTTTCAGATGACATGCTCAACCCTAATTTAGATTCTATCGGACAATTCGAAAATCCAGGAAACCAAATATTGATACATGAGTCTGCGAGATCATATATTCTCATCATTATAGTGGACTATTGATTTCCTGTGGAGCCCTAGATCCATGGCATGGCACGAGAAGCTTGCTTACATTCGCGAAGGGGCAGGATCAGGGTGGCGATGGAATGCGGAAGCCACCACATTCCCCAGCTTGCTGACAAGAGCTGCTTTAGTACCCCCAGTGCCCACATCAATGGCCAGCACCCATTCTTCTTCACGCATTGCCGCCGTTACGCCAATGAATTGGCTTCTCCTCCTCCTCCCCCTCCTCGCAATCTGGCTCTTGCCCTTCTCCTCCCACCCATGATAGAAACTGGGATTGCTGCTGGGCACTGCCCATCTGTAGGCAATGTGGCCATGGCATTGCATTGTGCTCAATCGATCGATCACTGCGGCTGGCTAGCTCAAAGAAGCGATCGGACACAAGCAACCAGATCAAAACTGGACGGCAAATTGGACTTCTCGAATTCCTCTCTTAGAGCATCCCCTTAGTGCCTCTTTACAGGCCTCTCCAGCGGCCCGGCAAAATCGCCCCGGCAACTCATATAGCATTGGAACTTTCATTAGGTTCAACCCCTTAAACGCCCATAGGTCTGAAACGGGCAGCCCAAATTGGATTACAGCATCTTTTTGGACTTGGGCATCATGAATAAACCAATCAAGATGAGCTTGCTACCTCCTACAAGGTTATGTACAGTACCCAGCAAGAGAGATATGAACAACTTGCAGAATGTCAAAAACAGGGTGAACTTTAGGTGAATGCCAAAAATCATGTTTCTCATAAAATTGCACGGGGCTCTAGGAGCAGCTCCATACAGGTGTTGTTATCAAGTAGGAGAGGTTAAACTAATTTAATTGCATTGCCTTAATGATCAATCAAGGATACATTGAACATGTGTTGTTTTGATGTTAATTTGCAACTATGATTGATCTTATCTAAGACACACATGTCAACATACATGCTCACATTTCAACTTAGACATGCACAACCCTCATATACATATGCACCATGACATATCTCCAAGACAAATCAGTATAGAGAGAAGGTGACATAGGGAGATTAGTTGAGTGTCCTCTTTCAAGTAGAATTGTAACATTTCAGAGACAGTTTGTAGCTAGTTGTTTGTTTGCAATGAAGTTGATGAATCTCACAATAGAAGAGAAGGGTCGGATTGTTGGTTTGCACGAAGCAGGAATTTCTGGTGCTCAAATCGGACGTCACTTAGGCATAGCACATCAAACTGTTTCTGCTCTTTTTAAGCGGTTTTAGCTTCGTGGTACTATTGTTTCTCCAAAGCCTACAGATGCAAGATGTAAGCTTTGTGTGCGTGACAAGCGACAACTACAATATCTCGTACTTCGTGATCGTCGTGCACCTATTGCTGCAATTCAAGCTCAAATGACAACAAAGGTTTGCAGTCATACGTTGAGGTGGTATATTCGGGCTCTTGGCTTCAACAATCGTGTTGCAGTCAAAAAGCCTTTTCTTAATAAAGCACACAAGGCACAAAGGCTTGCTTTTGCTCAAGCTCATGCACATTGGAGTGAAGAGGATTGGAAGAATGTCATATGGACAAACGAATCTTCCTTTGAGGTTGGCAAGCATTCACAGTTGGTACGACTTTGGCGTCAGGTTCACGAGAGGTACGCACGGGATTGTTTATGCCCAAGTTTTAAATCGAGTCGTGTTTCCATTATGATTTGGGGCGCTTTTAGTGGCTATCATATGTCTCTTATAGTCATAATTCCTACAGGTAGAAGAATTGTTGTTGACTTTGTAAACATTGTGTGTGAGGGAGCATTACTTTCCTTTTATTCCCTCCATGATCGTTCAAATGACATGATTCTCATGGAGGATGGTGCTCCGGTCCACCGTAGTTCTCTATCTAATAGGTGGAGAGAAGCTCAAAGCATGGCAAAATTAAACTGGCTACCTAACTCCCCTAATGTGAACCCCATAGAATATCTATGGAAGATTGTTAAAGACCAAGTTCAAAACAAGCATCGGCCACGAGATCGGGATCAAATGGCCTCTGCCGTTCAATGTGAATGGAAAGGCGTCCCTAGAGATGTGCTTGATACACTTATATCCACAATGCCTTATAGGATGAGGGCTGTTATTGATGCTCAAGGTGGTAGTAGTAGATGGTAGACAACTCGCCATAGATTATCCAAATTGTTGTATTTTTGTACTTTTCAACATGATATACTAGACATTTTGAAAGAAGTCTCTCTAAGCTTTCTATTGCATTTTATAGTTCTCACTTTCATGTATTTTCGAATGAGTAACAACATTTCAAATTTTGGAGTCATTAGAGGGTCCTCGTTTGAAAATGCATGTGTCCATATCTCACTTGCCAGGTACTGTACAACCCCAATCTACCTACCAGAATCCTTTCGAAGCACAAAATCACTAATACAAATTGTGATTTGAATTGTAAAATTTCACTTTTTGAATGCATCATAAGAAGGTGATCAATTTGACATCAAAATATAAGTGAAAAGTTGAGTAGAGTGAGAGTTATAGAGCAGATGTTGTTGAAAAAAAGCCCCTCGCGCTTCCTTGAGCATTTAAGGGTTAAGGTCTGTTAGAATTACACGGCGCTTCTCGACGTGTTTTCTTACTCTCATTACTTCCTTCAGTTCGATGAAAGAGTTTTGGAGTTTTGGTTATCTCCTTTGAAATTTACTCCCTCTTATCAAACTTCACTTATCAAAGATGAGCTTGTTTCGAGAGTATTCTATTAATTCATTTGAACAATAGCTTCAAGAGGTTTGTGTGCACCTAACCCCTAGAGAAGACTTGCCTCAAAACTGCCGAAAACTCTCAAAACTACCCTCATTTGATGCAAGATGCAAATCTTCAATTTTTGAAGTATGGAACCTTAGGATCTTGTAACGAACTTGTATAACTTATGCACATGCAAACCAAACCTTGGTTTCAAATACCTCACCGTTTGTGGGATCACAACATCTAAAAATTAGTTTTCTTCTCCTTGTCTCGATAGGGATCAAGGTGTTTCATGAGCCAAAAAAACAAATTTCAAAAGAACATTTGGAACGAGTCTCTCCATATTCTTGTTCAAGTAACTTAGTATGTTCCAAATGATAAATAAACAATTGGGTTTCTTTTTTGTTGTACAGGAATTATTTGAAACCCTGTTGGTGCTGTACTTGTGCAAATATCTTACCTTTGACTTGAATGCTTGCCATGGATAATACTCGTGTGTCTTGAGCATGTCGAAGATTCGGTATCTTGATCATCATCTTCTCACGACTAGAACTTCTTTTTATCTTCTACCGTCAATTCCATACTTTGCGCAATCAAATTTACGGTCTTAGATTGCAGCAAATTGAACGTGTGACCGGAATTTCTTCTTGGATATTTTACTTGCATGTTTTGAGCGTGTTAAGAATTCGATATCCAAGGCGTCTTCTTCTCACTTGATTGTAGACCTTCTTTATCAAGTGCCTTGCGCAATCAAATTTATGATTTTAGATTACGTGTACCAATTTGCAGATAGATAGATAAGAACTCCAATCTTCAAGTCAAAGATTGGCGTGAATATAGTGTTTGTTCGTAATGCCTTTACCTCAATGGCCACAGGACAAAGAGACACCAATTTGCAAATCTTTGACTTGATTCTCTCTTTGAATGAGATGCACGAGTCTTGAGCATGACAAAGATTCAAAATCCGAGCATTCTTTTCAAGTATTCAACTTGGTACTATGCTTTCTAAAGTACTAGTAGTACAGCGAGTTTTCTTTCACATAGAGTGTATCCAATACATATTCTCCTATCCTTTGTCAGACAAACAAGATCATATAACTTCAGTTCTTGATGTATTCTGCAAACTAATGAATATGGCATCGTTTGATTCATCAAAATGGGGGAAAAAAATTGATCGTTCATATACTAAGATGTATTATGTATAGTACATGTATTGGTGTGATGACCTCAGGCATACATTCAAGGATAGGTCAGATGAACACTCTATTCAGACCGGTCTCTAAATAGGTTGGAGTTTTTCTTCTTCTTCCTCTTTTATAATACATGTATACTTGAAAAATGATATCTCACTCTTGTGCGAATTTCGTGATTCAATGAATCTGGTCATATATCATGAGAATTTCTTGATTCAATGAATCCGGTCATATATTATGAAAAAGGTTGATGTTTCATTCAACATGTTCATCAGAAAGAAGTCTCATTGATGAACATGGAGAAATCCACCGGTCAAGAAATCAAGAAGAAATCTCAAATGTGATTGATTGTAATTGAAGCTCTTGAAATGTGATTGATTGAAAATGAAATTCTTACCCAACCAATGGCCTTCTTCATAGTAGTGTAAATTGACCCTTAGTAGCAACAAATCTTCATTGAGTTAAAGAACATCCTTGTCAAATCTTTTATCTTTAATGCATTTGCTTTGCAGAATTTTCCACATCCTTTAGAAACAACTTTTGGTGTGTGCGCTGAAAAGGGTGAAAACCAAGATCCAGAAATTGTAAGGGAATGTTACATCAATTTTACTTAAATTGAAGGGTTTCTCTTGTAACAAGGGTTTCGTTAAAAGTGCAATTCAATGTGTAAAAGTGCACATAAGGTTTTTTAGGAAACCTATCAATTTCAACAAAAAATTCACCACTTATAACTATCCTACTAGTTAGAAAAATTAAAATTAAAAACAAGGATACATTTTAAGTTTATTATGCTTTGTTATTGATGAAATTACAATTGCAATTGATGAAAAGTTTGAGTTGATAAAAATAATATAAACATTGCTAGGATTTTCTTATAACTCTTTATTGCTCCTTTTACCAAGAGTCCATCTATGATCATAAATATAAATATATAATTATATATAGTAATTGAAATATATGTATTTCACTTACAAGAAGAAAAAAATGAGGTATGTACATGCAAGTTCAATTATGCACAAAATTGTTGAAGTTTTGAATTTAGATACACACATAATGACAATAATTGTTAGTCATGAAAAAAGATCCATTCACATGAGAACTTAACAAAATGATATATCAATTTATAAATTCTCAAATATAAGGTAAATATACAACAAATATAGAAAAACTATTCTAAGAGGCTGAGGTGATATTCGAAATGAAATTTTTCACCACATGGAATCTTTAACTCTTTTTCAGTTCTAATACCCAAAACAGTAATCAAATTTTGGGTGCCGACAGTATTCTCCCAAGCAATAAAAATAGAATCAATTGGAACACAACCATGTGGTTCTCGCGAGGGTTCCCAAGCACGGTGTATGCAGTTCGTATATCGATTGTGAAACATCCCTACTTCATCTTGTAATCCTCTTGGCATTCTTGGTTGATACCATAGAACGTTTGCAATACCATCTTCACAAGCTTGTTGACTTAAAGAGAGCACTTTCGCTAGAAAAAAAGGAATACCTAGGTGTTGATCGTCATCATCGGTTTTCATGCTATGACCATTCCCACCTTCACATCTTGATGCGGATCAAATGCCAAGAACCGATCATATGCCGCATCATTGGATGTAGTTGAATGGCCTTGGCGATGACTTCGTCCTCTTCTGTGTCCCCCTCGGATTCTTCCTCCTCGTTCACGACCTTGATTTCCTTCTTGTTGAAGTGTTAGCTCCATATGTATTGGTTCATGGACTTGCCTTACACTTTCTTCTCTTCCTCTACCTTGCCCTCGCCCTCGTGTATTATTTGAAGAACCTCGAATGCGATGTCCCCTTGGCATTTCCGAACGAGGTCCAAAATAAGATGTCTCCATCACATGAGGAAGAGATTGTAAAACATTCATAACTTGAGCATCCAATGGTTGTAATTCTTGTGGTACCTCACAATATATAGTTGACATATTCTCCAAGAGAGGCCAGAATGGCAAAGAAAGAGCTTCAGAGTGATCTCTCAAAGGAAAATCTTTCATATAAGAAATAAATCTGTTGGTTGCATCAATAACACAAAGATTTTTCTCAACGTCCATAAACCTTGCAATATGACTTTCTTTGAGTAGAATAAATTCATTCAAAGCTCGTAATTCCCTATCGTCGGGCTCAGCAATAGATGCTAATGGAATTTGCAGGCGAACATCCGGAACTTCTTGAAGACATAAATGTCCATTTTCAGGAATCCACGATGAAGACCTTGCATAATCCTTGTATTGTACATGTGGCTTGCTATTTTGCATATAAAATCTAAAATGATGGGGTTTACTAATGCCGACAAATGCATCTTCTGGCAAATAGGGTGTAATAAAACTCTTCCAATCTCTAATATGTTCAAGATGCTCTGCATGAATGAACGGTTCAGTAAAAGTAGGACGTTCACGAATAATTTGCAACATTTCCTCCAAGGAATCAATATCTTGCCGCTTTAAAGCTGAAGATATATAGCTGAAACGTTGATCAATGTCTTCATGGGTATGACCTACTATCAAAAATGATAGTTGGATCTCTTTAAAATGATAGTTGGATCCAATGTTAGCCTCACCCATGCGATCCAATGCATTATTTACCGCAGTCCATACTTCATATTGACGGACATTCATAGGTAAGCAAATCACTTCAACATTTTGTCCATCAGATTTTCGGCGTACTTGGCGATGGGGTTGAGGCTCTCCAAAAAACTTGATGTGAGACTCAAAATGTGCTCGGGCCATACTAATATGAGTACCTTCTTTCCTCCTTCCGCAATTTCCATGAATAGCATCTACTACATCTTTTTCTCGTATTTGTGATGAAATAGACTTCAACCTCCGCCGTGAGTATCCTACTGCATTTGCAAAACATGCAATACATACTTTTTGTCCAACTATTCTTACTTCAAATTTCATTTGCATTCGTGCACTTGGAGATGAAATTCTAAATCCTCGAAGAGTTGTGAGAATCCAACAAGCTCTATCTTTATACTTTGTCATACCCAACGCTTGATACCGCAAAGATAAAAGATCATGTTCGTCTATATTTTGAAGACATTCTTTAGAACATGGCTTTTTCACTTTTGCTTCACGTATTGCAGCTAATGTAACTTTATTAACTCTAGAAACACCAAGGATGCGGGGGCCCATAGGACTTCTATTTGGTCGAGTTCTATGAATATATGGACGGCGAGGATGAGATTCAGGTAATCCTTCCATAGTATGTCTAAAAGATGAACGCTCATTAGTAGAGGAATTTGACATTTGGCTCAGAAGCGGTGATGGAGTAAAGTCCACACTAGTAGGCCCCAAATTGAAATCAGGAGTTGTTGATACTTGAAATTCTTGGATTTGGGATCTAGGCCATCGAATAAACTTGTGAAGACAATCACTCATATATACCAAATTCAACTCATGAACTCTTGTTTCAGGAATTATAATTTGTTGTACGAAAATCACTGCATCGTCAGGTGATAGTGGTTTACCATGTAGTGTATCACCAACAACCATATCTTGTAGCAGTCCACTTCCAACTTGTTGTTCATGAATGTCATGAATAAAAACATACCTTGAGTTTTGAGAATGAAGCATGTTATTGAATTGGATCTCGGAATTTCTATATTTGTGATGTCGAACAAATGAGGGTGATCCATTTTGAAGTCCACCTTCCATAACTTGAATCCCTAATCATAACAAAAAACAAAAAACATCATAAGATTGGTCGGTGTGGCATGTGCCTCACCTCCTGAAATTCTAGGAAGCACAAATATTGTCGGGAAGGGAGTGGCATGTGCCTCACCCTTTGAGATTCTACCACACAAAAATATTGTCGGGAGGGGTGTGGCATGTGCCTCAACCTTTGAGATTGTAGCATAGAAAAATATTCTCGGGAGGGGTGTAGCATGTGCCTCACCCTTTGAGATTGTAGCATAGAAAAATATTCTCGGGAAGGGTGTGGCATGTGCCCCACCCTAGAGATTCTAGCTAGGAAAAATATTGTCGGGAGGGATGTCGCATGTGCCTCACCTCTTGAGATTCTACCACGCACAAATATTGTCGGGAGTGGTGTGGCATGTGCCTCACCCTTTGAGATTCTAGCAAGAGAAAATATTCTCCAGAGGGGTGTGGCATGTGCCTCACTTCTTAAGATTCTAACAAAGAAAATATTGTGAGGAGGAGTGTGGCATGTGCGTCACCTCTTAAGATTCTAACAAAAAAAATATTGTGAGGAGTGTGGCATGTGCCTCACCTCTTGAATTTTAACGAAGTTAATAAATGTCATATGAGGTGTAGCATGTGTTTTACTCTTAAGCATAACATTCAAATTCATAACATGAGTAGGGGGTAGAACATGGTGTAGAACGTATCTTAACCCCTATAAATACAAGTGAAATTAATTTTAACAGAGGTAATTCTTCTCGTAAAGGGTGTGGCATGTGCCTTACCCTTCACTAAAGGTGTATCATTTGCGGCACCTTGTTTAAGCACAAGGAAATTCTTAATGTATAATTATGAACAACTGAGTAGAGGAATTGATGTTGCACATGCCCAACCATTTAGTAAAACAAATTATCATTGTTATAATGTAGCATATACGTCACCTTCTTGAAGTAAAATTTTTTAATGTTGTGTGATGTTGGATGACCTTAAAAATTCAAAATTTTAAACCATGTATGGAGAAACATGCATAATAATGTAAATTTTAATTTCACAACACATACAAGAGCACATTATATCATGAGGATGTCTCCATAATTTTATTTTTCATATTAAATGTCATATTTATAGAAATTCTATTTTATTTCCAAAAAACCGAAAATCGTCAAAAATGCTATATATATAGTGCCACCGGCGCTCCCAAAAAATTTCAAGTTAAAATTCTTCAATCTGAATAAGTTAGAGCTATACAGCCTTTCAGATCTAAAAGAAAATGAATTGATCAAAATTTAAAAAACTTAAAACGACCGCCTAGGGTTTAGGTTGTTTTCGCTTCGTCCTACCTTTTTCTCCTCTTCGTTGCTTCTTTTCTCTGCTGCGCTGCCGTCTTAGGTTTTCGCCGCCGCCTCCTAAGTTTTCTGCCGCCTCCTTAGTTTTCTGCCGCCTCCTTAGTTTTCTGCCGCCTCCTTGCTCCTGCTGCGCTTCGTTCCTCCGAACATCACATTCCTTTGCGTGCAAAGTAGAGGATCTTGTATTGTGTTGATTCACAACGTTGACTCCTTCGCCTTCGCCTTCGCCTTGGTACAACTTACAAACTGAACTCCGTCATTTACACATGTAGATCATCTCGTTTGCGAATACTAAACCTTTGATCTTTTTCTTACAGATCTCAGCACTTCGAGCTCCATCAAATACAAATTTCAGCCTACTAGCAACCTTATTTGTAGTACTTCTCACCACAAGTTTTCAACACACTCACTGCTGTACTTATCGTTTCAGCACTCAGATTAGGGTAAGCTTCAAGCTTTTCAGATTTCATTTACATCTAGATCTGAATTTTTAGGGTTTTCAGATGCATTTAGTATTCAGCTAGAAAATCATCTAATTGTTATCATGTGCACATCACAATTTCAAATCTAAATTCAAACTACGTGTCTTTGCATGTATAAAACTCTGTTTCTTGATTAGAGATTTTTTGGATTCATGAGTAATGTGTTACATTACTTCAATGTCGACACAAATTATACATCTACATTCTGAAATGTGTGTAACTAAATTCACACCATATTTGTAAATTCAGATGTTTACGTTCTACTTACTCTCACTTTTAGGATCTGATTTTTTATGTTTTTGCACATTTTTTTGAGTGAGGCACATGCCTCACTACTTGACTTCCAATCTGATTATGAATCTTCATAATATCACAAACCTCTCATAACAATTTATTATAAAAATATATCAAATATAAGTTGCAAATCTTACTTCACATACTTGCTACAAACTTTATTTCAATTTCTGTCATTCTCAGAAAAAATTTAATTTCAAACTTGATTAAACTTTATTATCATTACCAACTACAAATTAAAGGCTCTCAAGACTTGAAAAGGTGAGGCATGTGCCTCACCATCTTTCCATGAAATTGTTATCTAGATGTCTACTTTCACATAGAAGACTTTCAGGGTGAGGCACATGCCCAACCTTTGAGTGTTTGAAATCTAAAATTTTATTGTTCATAACATCAAGGTTTATGAGGGTGAGGCATGTGCCTGACCCTTGAGTGTCTAAAATTCTAAACTTTATTGTTCATAACATCAAGGTTTATGAGGGTGGGGCATGTGTCTCACCTTTGAATGTCTAAAATTTTAAATTTTATTGTTCATAAAATCAAGGTTTATAAGGGTGAGGCATGTGCCTCACCCTTGAGTGTCTAAAACTTTAATTTTTATTGTTCATAATATCAAGGTTTATGAGGGTGAGGCATGTGCCTCACCTTTTAGTGTCTCAAATTTTAAATTTTATTGTTCATAAAATCAAGGTTTATAAGGGTGAGGCATGTGCCTCACCCTTGAGTGTCTAAAACTTTAATTTTTATTGTTCATAATATCAAGGTTTATGAGGGTGAGGCATGTGCCTCATCTTTTAGTGTCTCAAATTTTAAATTTTATTGATCATAAAATCAAGGTTTATAAGGGTGAGGCATGTGCCTCACCTTTGAGTGTCTAAAATTCTAAATTTTATTGTTCCTAACAACAAGGTTTATGAGGGTGAAGCATGTGCCTCACCCTTTAGTGTCTAAAACTTTTATTTTTATTGGTCATAACATCAAGGTTTATGAGGTGAGGCATGTGCCTCACCCATGAGTGCTTCATTTCATTTTTTTCAATTAGTTGATAACATTTGCTTCTTGCTCTCAAGGTTTGTAAGGGTGAGGCATGTGCCTCACCTTTGATTCATGTAGTTGTAATCTTAGGTATCTAATTCTCACATGAAAGATTTTGACCATGAGGCACATGCTTCACCTTTGAATGTTTAATGTTTGTGTTTATTTTTTCTTAATAAGCTTTGGTTTTGTTTTCAAGGTTTGAAAGGGTGAGGCATGTGCCTCACCTTCTTTGCATGTAATTGTAATTTAGGTGTCTACTTCCACATAGAAGACTTTCAGGGTGAGGTACATGCCTCACCTTTGAGTGTCTAAAATTCTAAATTTTATTGTTCATAACATCAAGGTTTATGAGAGTGAGGCATGTGCCTCATCTTTGAGAGTTTGAGTGTCTAAAATTTTAATCTTTATTGTTCATAACATCAAGGTTTATAAGGGTGAGGCATGTGCCTCACTCATGAGTGCTTCATTTTATTTTATTTTTAATTAGTTGATAACATTTGATTCTTGCTCTCAACGTTTGTACGGGTGAGGCACGTGCCTCACCTTCTTTGCATGTTAGTTTAATCCTAGCTCTCTAATTCCCACATGGAAGACTTTGAGGGTAAGACACATGCCTCACCCTTGAATGCATAATAATTTTTATTTCTTTTTAGTGATCACATTTGGTTTTTGCTCTTAAGATTTGGAAGGGTGAGGCATGTGTCTGACCTTCTTTGCATGTTATTGTAATCCAAAGTCTCTAATTCTCACATGGAAGATTTTGAGGGTGAAGTACATGCCTCACCTTCAAGTGTTTCATAATTTTATTTCTTTTTATTGATAACATTTAGTTTTTGCTCTCAAAGTTTGTAAGGGTGAGGCATGTGTCTCACCATCTTTGCATGTAATTGTAAATCTAGTTATCTTATTTCTTCATTGAGAATTTTGAAGGTGGGGCACATGCCTCACCCTTGAGTGTTTAATGTTGTTTTAGTTTTATTGATAACTGTAGGTTTTTGTTCTCAAGGTTAGTAACGGTTAGGCATAGTCTTTCTTTATTTGCATTTGATTCTGATTTTATTTCCCAGAGATTAATTTTATTGTACTCTTTTGGTAAGAATATAATCTATTTTGTTTTAGTGATTTTCATGCTTATTAACTTCTTGTTTTTGTTTTGTTACCGTGCATTTACAGGTGGATTTTGGAAGGTCTTTTCATGCCTAACAAAGGGGGTGGGCCTTCAAAGGCCCCTCCAAAGAAGGTTATGAGGCCTTCCATAGCTTTCAAAGACTATAGATGGTTTCTGACACGTGATGAAAATCGGGTGAGTTTGAAGATTTCTACCTTCCCGTGGCTTGAAAAAAGAGTATGGTGTTCTAAAGCTTGGTCGAAAGGAAAAACCGTCCAGAAAATTGTATCTCCTGCATATACTTTGGACGGTGATTCATGTGAGATTTTTATCAACTCAAAATCCTCCCATGTTACTTCTTATGTTTTAAATTGTGCAAATATTATTGGGGATGTTTCTGATGTGGAGGGAATGAAAGTAACCGGAATTTCCAAAGCTCGAAAATGGTGGAATGACCTTCACGAGACTCAAAAATCTCTTCGTTCATTTATGCTTCAAGTATCGCAAGGTCTTAATCGGGTTCAAGAAGATCATATGGTTGAATATATGAACTCTTATGAACGCTTTCATTCAAGAGCTTCTGACACTTTGTCAAATGAAAGTGTTGTAGAAGAACCTGAAGAGCCTTCTAAAGATTCAGAATGGCGTGGAGCGTTATCGTTTCCTTATGAACATGAAGCAATTGTTGATTCTCAACTTCAAATTGTATTGTGTTCTCAAGTACCATCGCATTTTCAAAGAGACACCAGATTTGAATTGACTGCAGAGGATTTACAAACTCCTACTCAGGCTCCAATTGCTCAACAATCAAAAGGTAAAAGAAAAAGATTAGTTACCTCTCAAGCTAATTCTTCTATGGAAGAGTCTTTCAATCCTCCAACTCAAGAGGAAATTGATGGAGGGTATATTTATGGGAAAGATTTCTCATTTACTGTTGATATGAAACATGTTTGAGCTCCTACCGATGGTTTTACAAACCAACGTATTCTAAATGTTGAAAACGCAAAAAAAATTTATAAAGCTTTGAGAGAGAGGCATAATGTGGACTCTTCATGGATTACATTACGACCAATGTTTTACAAGGATCCAATAGGAAATCCCAATGATGTTAAGCTATTCAAAGGTGCAGGAGCTAAGAAGTTATTTGTTGAGTGTTTGGAAAGCATGCCGGGAGCTTCTATGGAAGAGAAAAGACAATGTTTTTTCAACCGTATAACATGGGAGCCTGTTGATGGAAAACACGTACAACATGCTTGTAATGTGTTGGCCAAAAATGATCTTTTGGCTGGAAAGATTTCTCAAGAAGATTATAACAGAATATTTGCACGACGGCCGGCAACTATTGTGTTGTATGATAACGAGATTACGTATCTTTTCTCATCAACAAGGTTAAATGACATTACAACGGAGAGAAAATATCATAGTACAACTGGAGAAATGCTTGAAAAAGCTAGAATACTATGGGAGAGTCTTGGCCGACCAAATGCCGAAGATGAGAACCGGAAGAAGTTTTTACGTTCCATGCCGAGTATTACAAGCACAAAGGTGGGAGATGGCAAAATCTCAATTATACAAATGAGAGAAAAATTTCGTGATTATACGGTTATGGCGACACTTCCAGATGATAGTTGGCAAGCGTTGAAAGAGATGTGCGATGCATATGACAATGGTTTTATATTCAAGTCAAAAAAACATAAAAATGCAGAGCTTGGATTGCCTGCATCAAAGAAAGGGAAGAAGGTGAAAGATTCAGTTGTAGAGCGTCCGCGTATGTTTGTTGGTTGGCTACGTCCTTTACAGGGTCTTACAGCCAATGAACATATATTGCTTTGTAAAAAATTAACAGTAGACTCGGTGGACAAAGAACAAGCACTTTGGTTTGACGGGAATAAGAGTGAACCCGAATTGGCCCATTGGTGCGAAGTTGCAAAGCGTCGAGTTGGCATTCAAAATACATTCAAGTGGTTGGAATCGGTACGTATTGATCCGAAGGGTGAGAAAAAAAATTGGTTAGAAACCGATGTGGAGAAATTTGGTGGAAAAGATGCATTAGATTATTTTGCTAAAGACATTCCAAAAGGAGTTGAGTTTTTGAAGCGATGGTGTCATATCAATCCCCACACAGCTCATGTTAAACAACATAAGCATGTTGATTTTATACCGCGCAACGTGATTGATCATCATCAACTGATTGTTGAAGGCGGTTTGGGACTTTTCTGCAATGGAAAAGTCATTCCTAGAAGTGATGAGGGAAATTGGAAAATGTTTTTTGATTATCAAGGGGCAAATGCATCGGGATTTTCTACTGAAGTCAAAATTGGCGATTCGATATTTACAAGTGATGGTGGTACTTTTGGAAGAAGTGCATTGTGGGTTTTTGATTGTCGCTATGGACCTACAAATGCTTATTGGACAAAGGTAGAGTACACATCAATCATGAAGAAAATTGAATCATGGATGGGAGACGTTCAACGTTGGAATGTGATTTTTATGCTTCCTGTTGGAGAGAATGTGGAGCAAATTAAAAATGTCATTGGTTTGCACAATGTTCCCGAATATTTTGTACACATCGGAACATATATTTTTGGTTCTCAATCGGAGACTACTGGTTTAGTAGTTAAAGATGGATCAAAATGCATTGCCAAATTTTCTCCTATTGGGCAGTATATTGTGGTTCTCCGACATCCACTTAATACGTGTTTAGAAGAAAATTTTGCGAAAAACAAGACGGCCCCACAAACCATTCAGTCCTATTATATTGAACCATCCAACGGTTGGAGTATGTGCTCAAAGAATCGAACTGCTCGTTGTCCGGCAGTTGTCGAAGAGTTGATCAGCCATTTCTTTTCTTCAGATTGGATGCTGGTGATGGAGGGATTCTCGCATTTGATTGAAAATGTATGTGGTACAGTTAAGCAACTCATTCTTATGGAATCAAATTTGGACATGGAAGTATGGCTTGAGAAATGGAAAGAGCGTTACGTTGACAAAGTTAGACAAGCTCTACCCGATAAAAATCCACTTTGGTTGGATAAAGAGAAATCTATAGAAGATTCGGATGAGAGTGATGAAGATGATGCTGAAGATGATGAAGATGATTCCGATGAGGACAGTGATGGTGATAAAGAAGACGAAGTAAGGAAAAATCTCGATTTATCAAAAAAACAGAAAGTACATGCTTCTACTCTTGAGGGTGGTCCTTCGAAAACGAAACAGAGGTCTAGTGATGCAGCAGCTCAAGCAAATGAAGATGGATATTTTTGGAACGAAGGTGCTGAATTGTGGACTCATGAAATTTTTCAAACGTGAGGCAATCTCTTCTGTAAATCCAGAAGAACCTATCAGATACAAATACATTGAGCAAAGTCTTGGACTCAATCATGAAGAAGAACTTGAAGTAAATGCTACTGTAGAAGGAGCTACCGATTTTGGAGAAAATGCATTGATACATCCAGATGTGCGCGAAGATATATTTTCTCTAGGCTTGGGTCTAGACTCTTTGGAGGGTTAGATTTATTTTAGTTATATAAATACTATAGTATAGTGATATAATAGAGAATAAATAAATATGTGTTTAGACTCTTAGTATGGCTATATTTCTTCGGTTGATATTAATATTATAGCATAGTGATATAATAGAGAGTAAGAGAATGTGTTACCGTGTAACTTATTATTTGAGTGTATTATACATTACTGTGTTTTACTATCATACTATCATGGTATATTTTTCTGTTAATTTATTTGAAGAATATATTACGTAAATATGATTTATTTTCTTCTATCTTCTTTTCTTTGAAATTGCCTCAATAAGATAATTTTTCGATCCAATAAGGTAAAAGTGTTCCACTTTCTATAAAACTTCCAAACAATTATTTAAAATGCACAAATTTAATGATATTATGCAGTATATTTGATTTTTTATCCAAAAAATTCTTAATTATGAACTCGAAGCACATCATAAATATGACATATATATATATATATATATATATATATATATATATAAAATACATAGCTTCATTTGATTTTATTTTCAATCAATAATATTTCAAAAGACCCCAACGAAATTTGATATTAGTGCTTTTATACACCAAAATTTGTGATTAAAATATTAAAAAATAATCCCAAAAAATAGTGCACATTTCAATGGGCACTTTTAACGAAACCCTTGTTTTGTTCAAGTAGATGTGTCCTCACCAACGGATCAACCTCCTTGGATTAATAAGCTTCAATTGCATATCATGCGCTAACACAAAGTGACCTAAATGCAATTGTATCGGAAAGCAAAGTGATTGAGATAGGACTCCTTTGACAAAGTCTAAACCTAATTTGGCATCCAACCCACCAAATTTTGTCAAAAAGCACCAGCGGGTGAAGAAAACATGTCTCCTCCAAAGTTTTGGTTTGTCATTGAGAAACTACTCAAAACCACATTGGGAACATGTAAGGACTAGAATATACCTTAAAGGAACATGTGTAAAATGTCTCATATGGTGACTTAAACAACTTCTCAAATATCTTGTAGGAGCAATTATATTTCGACACACAAATTGAGATAAGACTCCTGTAACAAAACCTAAACACCATTCACCATAGAACCCACCAAATTTAGTCAAAAACGGACATGGAGTGAAGAAGATATGTCTTCTCAAAGTCATACAAAAATGACTTAACCCTTAAACGTCAGGCTATACGGAATTGGGCAGCCCAGTATTGGATCACAACATCTTTTGGACTTGGGCATCATGAATAGTGCACTTTTTGAACTTGGGCATCATGAATGATCCAATCAATGATGAGCCTGCAACCTCCTACAAGGTTATGTACAACCCCAACCTACCTACCACAATCCTTTCAAAGCACAAAATCACTCATACAAATTGTGATTTGAATTCTAAAATTTCACTTTTTTAATGCATCACAAGAAGGTGACCAGTTTGACATCATAATATAAGTGAAAAGTTGAGTACATTGAGAGCTACAGAGGAGATTCGGTTGGCCCCAAAATGGTAATAAACTAAGGGTTAGAGTATACCCAAAATGTCACGTAAAACAGGGTGATTGGAACATCATAGAAAACACAATGATGATGCTACGACAATGAAAGGACACTCATTGTATTGCTCGGTAGGCTTCCTCAGCATCTTCATGCTTTTCATGAGTTGCTTCTTAGCAACTGTTGATGAAAGTCCTTTCAGGGGCTTTTGACAGTACAACTATGTACATGCCAATGAATTATGGAATTCAAAACATGTGGAACATGAGGCAAATAAATTGAAGTTTCACTGATGTTGCCAATTGTTTCATTTCAACATTGCACATTACTTAGTCTTCTACATTTAGGGGCAAGAAATCAAGAATACCTTAGTCCCAATTGATTTTCATTTCGCTTGCAAGTTGCAACTAGCCTTCTTGTAAGAAGCTCACGTGATTCGACATCTTCCTTTTAGTCCGGTTAAGGGCCATCCAAAATGAGTATTATCCATGCCAAGGTCAAAATAATGTAAGGTATTATGCTCGAAATTGACTCACTATTGGACTTGCGTAGGCTTATTGACCCTTAAAGATCTTTGTGTATTTGGAAGATTCAACTATTGAAATCGTGTTTTTCTACCACTAAGTGGAATTGGGGGTATGAATATGATTTTTTTTCACTTTTGGGGTAATTTGACCAAAGAATCTTGATTATAACTACCTTGGTAGTAAATTTACAGAGTTTTAACGGTTGGATGTGTGTCGTTTGTGAGATCGTAACATTCAAAGTTGTCGTAAGAATCTTTTTCAACATTGCGTGATCACATAGTCTACTTTGCAACTACAATGTCCAATTAGAGGTTTTTATTCAAGTATTCTCAAGAGGAGTGTTGACTAGTTTATAAGTGATAGTAGCGGGTGGACATCTCACTCTCATTAACCCTTAAATGGCCTTCCACTCCCCAATGGGCAGCCCGAAATTGGATCTCAGCATCTTTTGGACTTGGGCATCATGAATAGTGCACTTTTTGAACTTGGGCATCATGAATGAACCAATCAATGATGAGCTTGCAACCTCCTATAAGGTTTTGTGCAACCCCAACCTACCTACCACAATCCTTTCAAATCACATATCTCTCATACAAATTGTGATTTGGATTGTGAAATTTTACTATGTGGATGCATCATAAGAAGGTGACCACAATGATATAAAAATATAAGCAAAAAGTGAAGAATCAAATGAGCTACAGAGAAGATTCTGCAGGAAAACAGCCCGAGGGGCTGACAGGGCCGTTTAAGGGTTAACTTCATTAGAATCTTAAGTTATCTCTAAGCCCTCTCTAAACCCTTTGCACATGCCTAACTTGTCTATTGACCCACAAAATTGCCCCATCCCTCACCCCATCTTGCATTGGCTCATAAGCCACCCTATCATGTCCTCTCAAGGCTCCAGAAAAAGAATATAAGATTCAATAATGCTCTTAATGGCACAAAAAAAGGAAGGTTCATGAGTAATTTCTACCGCGCCTAGTTTTATAGATTTGGAACTCTCATTAGAATACTCGACTCCAAATTTCACTTTTTGCAATAAACAAGGTTGACCAGAAGTAAGAAAGGTCATTTTGGCCTTTGAGGATCTATAGGGATTAAGTTAGAGGTATATAGCTTCCCACTCCGATTTTCCATGAACTTACACTCATGATTCTAGGATGCCGGTGAGGACACCATTTTCGAAACACCTATAAGTTCACCCTCAAAAATTCAAAACTAAATGTTTAAAACAATACTCCAATTAAGTAGTTGGACTTGTCCTATTTTTAACAAGAATTCTATAGATGAGTAAACTCACCTTTTGAACATTGTATCGAGCTTAACCCCTAAACGACCACGGCCACCGATTCAACTTCTACCGTCAAGGCCAAAAAAAATTTACAGTCAACTTCAAATGTTACGATCTCACATCTAGTGATGATCCAACGGTTGAAAATTTTCACACTACTACCAATGGTAGTCTACTTCAAGATCCTTTGGTTGAAATTATCAAAAATTTCCGTAAAATATTGGACGTACCCCCATTAGTACTTAGTGGTCAGTGTTGGGATTTCAAGCTCCCAAAACATCGTGGATCTTCAAGGGTTAAAGACAAGGCTATTCTATGAGATAGAAGAAGGAGAACACCGCTACAAATACTCCAACAACCCTATTAAAGTCTGACTAGTGGGAGCTCATTTCGAAGAGCAAAGATGGGCATGCCCTTGTGTATGACTAATCAACACTAAAATTTGATTATTGTCTTGAATAGTCATTTTTAAAAGTATGAGTAAACAAATGAGAGATACGAAACAAAAGTGTAACAAGAGATGCAAACAAGCATGACCAATGTTGTCCTTTGAGTGACTTCAAGGCACAGTATATAAACATGACCATTGTTGTGTTTTGAGTTACTTAATTACAAAAATGCATTGCCTTTGCCTTTGGGTATATCCCAAAAACCCTTGACTCAATTCAAGGTCTTCTAAGCAGCTACCATTCTCTCATATACCTTATTTGGCTTGCCCCGTCCTCATAATGAATATTCTGATGTGCCACGTTAGAAATTAGTCGTCATACATCAACTGATTGACTTGGTATGGTTTTTTTTTTAAAACCCAAAATTGATGATTCCACTTGATCTAGTCTTCCACTTACTTTGTCCACGCATAGAAATTATTTACAATTTTAACAATCTCTCATATCGATATTCGCGCGTACACCTTAACATGCATGCTTACATGATTCCACCCAAAATTACTCTTCTTCATTGCCAAGGTCAAAACAACAAAGAATAGAACTAAGTTATGGAGATGATTGCAAATATTTCACATCTTAATTTTCAGGAATAGACTTCCTTTTTAAGGACATGAAAATGCAAGGTCAAAGAAACAAATTATAAGAATAAGTTATCTCAATAATTGCTGATAATTTGCATTTTATTTCACAAAACATATATATATATATATATATATATGTGTGTGTGTGTGTGTGTGGTTGTTTCTTTTTTTGTTGTTTGTGTTAGTGTAAGGTTGTGTATGTTTTTTAGATTAGAAATGTTTTGGGAGGTATAACATCTTTACGGGGTTTTGTGAAACATATTTTTTGCTCTTATTCCCATGTTGTTTGTCCACTTGTTTGCTATATCTAAAGTAGACAATCATGTTCTCGAAATAGTGCACATGTATGTGACTGTGGCATATACATGTATACTATGCGGATATGTGTATCATCTCAAGAACATGATATATTTTAGGACAATTCACCTTATTGTTTAATCCTTTGTTTGTTCATCCTCCAAGAAGCAAATTGTTGGCGGCTCCTTCCTCCAAGACATACATCATGTTACTAAAACTCCTTAGTAAAAACTCAAGGATTCAACATCCTTAGAAGGAGTTTTTTGAATCTTTTATGTAATGAAGCATTGGGGAATGAGACAATCATTCAGTACATATATACTTGTACACCATACTTACCGAAGTGTAGAGGATATTTAATACTTCTTCTAAAGCTTTCCATATATGGATGTTATTTTTTGTACATTGAACATAGTGGAAAACCTTTAAACACCTTATCATCCTTAAAAGCTAAAATGACTTTAGTGGATCATACCAAGAACAAATTGAGCCAAAGTTGACCGTAATGATCCCACAATGTAGGAGAATGAGCTATTCAAATAAGTATGTGTAGGTAGATTTTCAGGTTCACTTCAACACCTAAAGTGGACTAAGACTAGATTGTGGTAGTTTGGGGTTTGGTCAAAGTTTGAAAACACTATTTGAAATTTGCCCAGATAGATAGAAGATAGATAGAAACTCTGGTCCCTTTTTAAGGGGTCGGCGTGAATGAAGTGTCCGTTTGTAATGCTAATATCCCGATGGCCATCGGACAAGGGGAAATTGGAACATGAAATTTGCCCAATACTACCCAAGTTGCAGTGGATGCTCATTTATTTTCGAAATCTGCCCAAAATCAATTATATTACATAAACTTCAAAATTTCATCTATTTTTTATTTTTCTTTTTATTTTTCTTTTTAACTTCTAAAATAATTTTGTTTCTTGTATATGTATATAAGGTCTATTTATCTCACCATTGACCTTCAAAAAAATAGTTAGTACCCAATCATCAACAAGGGAAAAAAAACTTTGTGTCCAACTTTGAACATTACGATGTCACAATTGGTAAGGAATTTGAATATGAGATTTGATATGCATATATACATGCAAGTTAATTACTACATCCTACACTTACATACCTAAAAATATGTCACAATTTCAAGAAATTTACCTTGCATCAAAAAAAGGAAGTAGTTTTTGGCAATTTTGAGATAGATAGATAGAAACTCCGGTCCCTTTCTAAGGGGCCGGCGTGAATGAAGTGTCCGTTCGTAATGCTAATATCCCGATGGCCACCGGACAAGGGGAAATTGGAACAATACTACTTCCCCCTCTCGAGGGTGGACACTATAACTATGCTAGTTTCTAGCCTAGTTACTAGTGCCTTGAAGATACTTGACATAGTATCCCCCCAAAGGGCTTTGAGGTACCCATACAACAAGGTCCAAAGACCCTCACAATAGTTGGGTGGACTATAGTGGTGAGCACCACGCCGGCATGGGGAATAGAACCCACGACCTCCTCATTGGGGGCCTAAGCCTTAACCACCAAGCCAAGGCTTGTGGTGCCTGGCAAATTTGAGACTTTTTGGTGGTTTGGAGACCTAGTCCACTTTAAGGGTTTAGATCTTTATGGTTGGATCTTCTAAAAAATGCTTGGAATGAGCTCTGTAGGCCTAAAGTAGAAGAAGGTCAATTTTGGTAATTTAGGAAATCTCGCATCAAGGATATTCCAAGGTAAGTACATAAAAAGAGACTTATTCCACGAGATAATGTATTAAATAAATAAAAATAAAAATGAATAAATAATAAATCTCGCTCTCTCGAACTTGCACAAAGAAGATGTCAAATATGTTACAAGTAGCAAAAGACTATAGTAACATTAGTGTGAAATGTTCTTCGTACTTTGGATGTTGTACCTCCAATACATGAGCGGATTTGACTACAATCATGTGGAAGATGTCATCATCATGCAAATGATACCATTTATTGACAAGGCTCACATTTGAGAAGAAGAAGGAAGCAATTTGCAATTTTGGTAATCTAGGAACTCTTGCATCGAGGATATTCCAAGGTAAGTACACATAAAGAGACCTATTCCATGGGATTTTTAAAAAATAATAAAATAATAATAATAAAAATAATAATAAAAATCTCGCTCTCTCGAACTTGCACAAAGAAGTTGTCAAATTTGTTACAAGTAACAAAAGACTCTCTTTTAGTATGAAATGCTCTTCTTACTTCAGATATTGTAACTCTAAGACATGAGCGGAATTCGACTACATGTGGAAGTGGCAGCAATATGATCTCATCTCGTCATCATCATGCACATGATACCATTTATTGACAAGGCTCACATTGGATTTCGTCCCAAAGAACTTGAACAAAGAAGATGTCAATTATGTTACAAGTAGCAAAAGGCTCCATTAGTATGAAATGTTCTTTGTACTTTCGGATATTGCAACTCGAATATATTGTAACTCCAAGACATGAGCGGGATTTGAGTACATGTGGAAAGGACAGCAATATGATCTCATCTCGTCATCATCATGCACATGATACCATTTATTGACAAGGCTCACATTCGATTTTGTCACAAAGAACTTGCACAAAGAAGATGTCAAGTATGTTACAAGTAGCAAATGACTCCCCATTAGTATGAAATGTAGACATGAGCGGTATTTGGGTACATGTGGAAGAGGCAGCAATATGAATATGATCTCGTCATCGTCATGCAAACGGTACCATTTATTGACGAGGCTCGCATTGGATTTCGTCACTGTGCACATGTCTTCCAACAACAAGATCAAATGTGTGGTCACCATCTAGATCTCAGATTTGGCTGGAAGCTGGGCCTATGAGAAATCAATACAATCAATCCAGAGCCTCATGAAAATTGTTTATATAAAGCCACCTCCAGAAGGGGCTTTTAACTATTGTTTTTTATAATAAAGCACCAACTACCAAACCATAGCTCCAAAAATAGGCAACAAGGGCTGCTGATGGTGGATTGCATCAGGTCTGACTCATCAGCCGCCAGGTCATACACCGCATCCAAACCACGTGTACACCCCAGCTTCACAAGTCCCTATCACTGGCTGCAGGAGTCCCAACCAATGTAGAGGAACGTAGAGGAGCCCCAAGCAAGGCGATGTAGAGGAGCCCCAACCAAGGCGATGTAGAGGAGCCCCAACCAAGGCGATGTAGAGGAGCCCCAAGCCCCCAACCAAGGCGAAGTAGGGCCCGAAGCAACCCGCAGCCCCCAACCTATACAATAATTATTCTTTTTTTAATCCGTCGACAAGATCGCATACCTTTCGGTTAAGAACGCGGCGTCGAGTCTCGGCGTCTCAGTCCCCCTGGTTTCAGAAGTTAACAGTCTTCCACTGAGTACTGAGTGTAATATTTTAACAGCTGAGTAGTAGTGTGTGAAGCTCAGAGTACTTGAATTCTGAGCTTGATTGAGGAGTTGCTTTGTTGGGTTTTCAGTTGAGAGTCGAAGAGAGTGAGTAGCGGTTTGATAATAATGGGTGTGCTTCGGTTTGAGGAGGGGGAGGAAGGTGATGGGCATGGCGGCTGGGTGAAGCTCAGCTGCTGTAATGATGCAGATGAAGTAGTGGGCTTGTCGGATTGGTGGGGAGGTCGAGCGTTGAAGCAGAAGCTCGTAGTCGCTGCGCAGCCCGCAGAGCCAGCAGCAGGTTCTGATATCTTGAGCTTGCCAGACGACGTCATGACGATGATCTTCGCGCTGTTGCCGAGGCAGAGCGTGGCGATGGCGCGGCGCGTGTGTTCGTCGTGGAAGCGTGTCGCGGAGCAGCAAGAGCTTGCTTCGTTGCGTCGCAAGGTAGCTAGCTCTGATATGATCTATATATTCTCATTGCGAGCTTTTTGGATTCATTGATGATTCTACAGGATTTTATGAGGGAAGTGTTCAATGCTCACGTGAGTGAGTTTTTACAAGTAGGGGAATACTAGAGAGTCTTGCTTCGGTCGAGTAAACAATTCTTGCTCAGCCAAGTCTAAACGTACACTGATAAGGTCTTAGACCTCCGAATGCCGAAAGAGAATTTCAGAAGATTCAGCTTCACAGTTGTCTTGAGAATGCTTTGTCCTCTTGTGCGTCTACCGTGATATTGTGTTTGCTCTATCCTGGAAGGACGGGTATCAAGCTTCAGGACAGTATTGTTGATTCTTTTCTGAAGAATGTTCTGTTTCGATCGCTTTATTTGCAGATGGGCGTTGCGGAGGGGTGGATTTACGTGCTCTCAGAGACACCTGAAGGAAGTCCATTCCGCGCATACGATCCCATAGCTTCGAAATGGACTGTCCTCCCGCCGACGCCAGGTCGGTCGAAGAGTCATTTATGGCAAGGTTTCGCGTGCGCAGCAGTAGGCCACAAGTTCCTCCTCATCGGAGGCACACGAACGCTCAAGAGCCCCACTCCAAACCAACACTCTTCAGGTACGATCTCGAGCCCTGGCTGTGAATTCTCAGTTGATACTCCATAGCCCACTTACTTGATCAATTGCTGTCATCGACCCACTTGCTTAATCGACTGTAGCCATCATCCCACTTGATTGATCGATTGCCGTTATCGATTCCCCTGCTCGATCGATTGCGGCCATCGACTCAGTTGCTAGATCAATTGCAGCCCATAAACTCTCTCGCTTGATTAATTGCAGCCAACGACTCACTTGTTTGATCGATCGCCCTCCACGACTGTTTGAGTCAATGTGGACAAGCTGTAAAAGACACTTAACTCTAGAGAAACTCGATCGATTGTAGTCATTGAATCACTTCCATAATCGATGGCAGCCATGGACTCAGAAGTTCGCTTTGATCGACTTGCAGGTGTGGTATGCAGTGACGTAGTGATCTACGACGCGCTGACCAACAAGTGGACTCGAGGGGCGAGCATGAAGGAAGCCAGGAGCTGGTTCGGAGCAGCAGTGGTGGGCGACAAAGTCTACGTCGCAGGAGGGCAAGGAGCTTCCAAGTTCCTGGACTCAGCTGAGGTCTATGATATGCGAACGGACACATGGACGACGATCTCGAGCATGGCGGTCGTCCGCTCCAGCTGCCAGGGCGTCGCCCTCGACGGCCACTTCTGGGTCATTGCCGGCGAGTATCAGAGAAGCTACCAGAAAAGCTCCGCCGAGGTTTACGACCCTGTTACCGACACTTGGCGTTTCGTGCCCAACATGTACCTCGATAACAACAAGGTATATATCCCTTATCCAAAATCTCCAAACGGCTTAGATACGCAGTCTCAGGCCGATACCAAACTTAGCAGAGCACACAGAACATTCCGGACCTTGAAAAGAATCTTGCTAAAAACATGATCTTTCTCGTACTCTTGAAGATACTTTACATATTTCGAGTGGAAGTGTTCTTAAGAACTACTATCTAAGCAAGTACAGCAGCTTCATATCATAAGTATATCACTGAAACTTGAATTACAAAACTCATATTGTAACACTGCCCAAAAGTTCTAAATGGGGTGAGTGTTACTTCCCTTTTGCATGTTGTGTATCAATTTTCTCTAAAAGAAGGATGTATACTTGTGGCGCAGGTGATGGAGCCGAGCACGGTGACATCAGAAGGGGAGCTAATATGCATCCACCAAAAGAGAGTCATGGCATACAACAAGCAGTTAAACACCTGGACGCAGAGGGGGCACATCAACGGAGGGGAGGAGTACGCCCGGCCGTACTCCAGATACGGATCCGCATGCGAGAGCGTCGGAACTCAATTGTACATGATTGGGGGCATGCGAGAATACTCTCAGAACCGTTACCGGTACCAGACTCCACTCAATACAGTCGAAGTATGTGAGCTTGGAGGGAAGGAGCATGCGTCATCTCACTTGTGGTGGAAGCTGGGAGCGGATATGTGGCAGGGTGGCGGGGTTATTTCCGCATCGGTGGTTACATGGTTATGATAACATGCCCAAACAGCAATGTAGTGTATTGTACAGTGATACTTTCTTCAGTAGTTGTGGATTATTTGACTTACAGCTTCTGTAAGCAGTTTTGTAGTTTCAAGACATTGATGAGCCATTCTAATTTTGAACTGTAAGATTTTTGCACGGGATTTTAAGCTCTTCTGGTAATTCCCTGCCAATATACAGTGTTTTTTGCGTACTTGCAAGACTTCCGTTCTGTACCCTGAATTCTACTCTGAATGAAGTTTGTATTAAAATAAAAAGCTTTCTATCAATACATTGCACGCTCCATTCTCAAACATATCTTGTGCTCTACAAGATTTTAGTGTGGAATTAGGTGGGGCTTTGGATATATGTAGGAGAATCCAGACCCAAATTGCAGTCAATTGGCTCAAAGATTTTTGCATTTTTTTGAGGCATGTACATTATATATACTTCTAAGCATCGTTGCAATTGAGTTGTGGTGCTACCAAAAATATTCTAACAATGTCAAAAGCTTGCGGCTAATGAAAACTCTCTTGGGCTTTGCTTTCTTTTCGTGCAATCTCATCAAAACCTTGAGATTAATCACTCCCCCAAAAGTTCTTTAGAGATGATGCACATTATTTGTCCCATCCATACGTTTCGATTCCCGCAACATGCCTTTAGAGCATTCCCACCCATCATGCCCTGAACTGAAAAACGGATGAATAGTAGTTCAGTTCAGGGCGGAAATGCCCCACCAACCGGCAAAATCCCTGAACTGAACTACTATTCATCGTTTTTTTCTAGTTCAACCTGCAAATGCGAACCCTTTTGTAGGGAAGAAAGGCGAACCTGAATACGTATAAGACAAGAGTCAATTTTCTTCGCAGGAAACGATGGAGCTTGGTTTTTACCGCTGGCCGATGTTCGTGCTGGCCTGAACTGAACTTCAAGCATGCTTTTTCACTGAAAATCCCTGAACTGAACTTCAAGCATGCTTTTTCACCCACCCTAACCTCAATCATGAGGTCATGGGTGGGGCTCCTCCCCCGCCCTCACGATTCAGGGTTACCGAATTGATGATTTCAGTTCTTGTTTCAGTTCAAGGCGCCCCCCATGGGTGGGCATGCCCTTAATTATCCTGCTAAATTTGAAGAGTTGAACGTAAGTCTGGTCTACCTGATCTACGGTGAGTGATCGACACCTCCTGTGAGACATTCAAGGGTTACGCTCTTCTCAATCCTTTGAATGTTCTTAGTGTATATGGTACTGTGAAGCGGAGGTAGTATTGTTAACACTGGTATCTGCATGCACTTTCAAACCTTCTTTCTCATACTTCCATGAGAATAGTTTTATTTGTTGAAAACTCCCCTTCAAAAACCATTGTTAAATTTATGAATGAATCGGAGATATCCAGGGGGTAATGTGAATTTATGGTAGAGCTGTTTAAGATATAGGAGGTCCCTTAATGATGCTCGAATAATCTTCACTTAGAGGTACATAATAGCTTCATGCAATATAGTTACCATGTACCATGTACTCACTCCAAACATTATAGGGTCACTTTAGGGCACCATTTTAGGATCACCTTAATTTTCAACTTTAGAAATTCTTAACACTAGGACCGATTGCTACCGTATCTGTAACATATAAGTTACGCTTATCCATAGGGTGGTGGAGGTTCATTGGTTGCACGAAATGACTAAGACTTTGGTGTAGCACTTCCTAACAACTTGCCTAAAATAGCTACAACAACAATATACCAATAGAACATACTTTAGATGCACTCATACGGAGTGAAATGAGTACGCCATGAGATTCTGGAAATGGTTCAAAATGAATAGTTCTGATTGGTCAAAGTCGTGGGTCATATCCCACATCAACAAGGTCTAATCAATCAAAATAGTTGCTAGGCAATGTATACAGACCATTGATGTAGAAACATCAAGGGTTCAGGCTCAAAGCACAAGAAAAAGATAGGTGTGTTTCAGCCCTATAAGCGTAACACATATGTTACGCGTAACATATATGTTACGCTTATCGGTCCTAGTGTTAACTCATTATAAAGAGTCTAGAATGATGATTCCACTTGCTCTATCTTTCTACTAATTTTCCCCATGCACAAAAAATTGGCACTTGTAATAGCCCAGTAAATTTCCCATGCTTTATGTTGATTCATAATTAAACACCTTATTATACTATCATAAGATTTGACAAGAACATAAATATGTGCTCTGTTGCAAGTAGCAAAAAATTACAAAATACAAGTTTGAGGTTAAATTGTGGAATAAGTAAAAAACTACAATCTTGTTTTGTTTGCTCTTTGCTCATTTACAAGTAAATGTCAAGCATCTTACATTACTATTATAATTGTTGTTGTGATCGCTATACCACTGTTGTTATGTCTTGTGGGCATACCATCAAGGGTATGTCAAATGGACACTTTATTTTACGCCAACCCTGATGGGTATAGTGTTCTTCTTCTTCTTCTTCTTCGTGTCATCGTGTTGAACTTACTTATTTCAGGCGAAGAAGGAAAGTACTACAGTTTGGAACAAGTTACAATACCTTGTAGGGAACTCTTGTGACTCTAAGCACAGTCGATCGGGACACAAAGAGCTATTGTATGCCACCATATGTTGAGAATGTCTCTCAAATTTTTTGTTCGTCTACTTAATCAAGGGGATGTGTATGCTTGTATCCTAGCATAAGCTTGCAGAATTCAGTCTTAGCATTGTGTAGGACATCTAAAGTCATTGATATCAAATAGAGTAGATGGCTGAAGCTAATCTAGAGCAAAAGGGTGTGTTTGGGTATTGTGGTGGCACTAGCAAAACCTTTCAAATGACATTGCAACGATAAAGTACACCTCATCGACGATATAGTAAGCCTCGTCACCACATCTCGTCGAGCTTCGTCGTCTCTCTCAGTAGAAACTGTGGTTGTGTGCAGCAGCAGAGCGAGCTTGCAATCTTAGTCACGGCTATGGCGTCCTCAGCTACTGTTCTCGCCCGGCCATCTAATTTTACCCGCGTAAGGCCACTCATTAGCAGCCAAATCTTCGGTGAGACTCAGAATCTTCCATTTCTTATTAATCTCGTAATCAATTTGGCGGGAGGAGAAGCGTAGTTTGAAATCTTTCAATCGATTGTTCAAGATAATTCAAAATGCACGGAACTATGTAACAATCTTTCCAAATTGACAGGCTCAAACGGCGTCCGTCTGGTGAAATTCTCTGATGAATTCCACCAGAAGAGACATCAATCAGCCATCAGGTGCGATGCGGATAAGGACGCTTCCACCAGGCGACCTCGAGAGCTTCTTATCCCTGTTTCTCAACTAGTGGAGGCGCGTGTGATTTTTGCTGCTGCTCCCGCCATGGGCCACAATCAGGTCATCAGCACTCTTCACTTTGTTGCATACCAGAAATTTGGATGACAATCAAGCATTCAGTATCCCTTCAGCGAAGTTTCTGTATACGTTTTTGCTCGTTGCGATTTTACTATACAATGCTGACATTTAAATTTTGGTCGTCTTCCGAGGAATTCCGTCCGACGAGGTTTCATGTAACTAATTTAATAAGCAGCGGCCAGTGGATCGACGTGAATACAGTTAGAGATTCCATGGATTTTAATTATCGTTCTCTGTTAGGTCTATTGATGTGCTTGATTTGGTGATATAGGAAGGGCATCCAGAATGTAATGCAAGAGTGCCGTCGATTCTGGAGGCGTTGGAAAAGGGGGAATTGACTCCTGAGGTGAGGTAAGCTGTGGCCATGGATCTTTATACTGATGTACTGATTCGGTGGAATAGATTAGGCTTACTCAATACACCCGTTGATGGTTTTTCTCAAGATTGGAAAGCTTTTCACTTAAATTTAAACTTTCTCTACCAGTATCAATGCACGGTCGACGTGATCATGTTCACCTATTATGAATCCTGTCTTTGTAATTCTTGTGGCTTCGCTTCGAGTTAATTACATGGAGTTGTGACATGTTCTGTTTTCGGTACCGTCAGACTTGGAGAAGTATTTGCGATACCTGAGTTTTAACTAGATGCATACCAACTGTGGGGAGTGAACGTGCAGTTTCGTGGCAAAGAGGTCCTGAGGATTCAGGACTTCACAGCGGCTTCACAGGAGGACGTCGCAGCTGTTCACTCCATGGGCTATGTCAAGGGCTTAGAAAGAGTAAGTCCCTCGTGCGATGATCAGTCTGTATACACATCGTTAGGGTTTTTCAGTTGTACACTAGACCATGAGGTGCACGTACACTGGGTTTGACATCTCAAACCCAGTTTTTGGCTTCAAACTTTCGCTGAATATGTACATTATCGTAACAGGCGATGCAGAAGGCAGAAGATGAAGGGCTTATATTCCTGGATAACTCAGGGCCGACTTATGCAACACCATCTGTACGTTTCAAGACCACTTTATATCTTTGTTTTCCCGCAGGGTTTTGTCTTTTTCGAATTATACTACGACTTTTTTGTGAGCGTTACACTTACAAAAGGTAGAGCAGTATTAGAAAACTTTAGCATGTGATTTGGTGCTTTCAGGCTTAATACAGCTGTCGTAGTTCTAATCTTTAGAGGTTTCATAAATTTGCATTCGATTGTAGGCTGATATTCACTCGAGTTACTTGCATGCAGACGTACCATGAATCTATGATGGCAGCTGGTGCAAGCTTAGCGTTGGTGGATTCTGTGGTGTGTAACTTCACTCGCTTTGAAACTTCTGACTCGTTTCCTCCTTTTCTGATCGTTGTAATGCAACCTTCAATTTCAATTTGGAGGGTAGTACCGTAGTCTTGGCTGTCTCATTCTATGTACAATTTTCTTTGCGTCGCATTTGGGGTAACACTTCGGTTTTCAGGTGGCAGCATCAAAGGAGACGAAGAATCCTCCCGTAGGTTTTGCGCTAGTACGACCTCCAGGGCATCATGCAGTGCCTGCGGGGCCGATGGGATTCTGTGTTTTTGGGAATATCGCAGTGGCTGCTCGTTATGCGCAGCAAGCACATGGACTGCAGCGAGTTTTCATTATTGACTACGATGTCCATCATGGTAACGGCACAAACGATGCCTTTTATAACGACCCCGATATTTTTTTCCTATCAACACACCAGGTAAGAAACTACTTATCAAATCAGGCAATTTTACTTCGAAATAGCTCGGGCTTTACTCTCGTTTGTGCATTCCCCCAGTTCGACATTCCCGAAGCTCTGATCATCTCTAGTTTGGGCTTATACATAATTGTCTGGTGTTGACGTGATGATCAGGATGGTAGCTATCCGGGAACCGGCAAGATGAGTGAAGTTGGTGCTGGTCCTGGAGAAGGGTCAACCCTCAATCTGCCTTTACCAGGAGGCTCGGGCGATGACACCATGGCACATGTCTTCGAGGAAGTGATTGTTCCTGCTGCTCAACGATTCAAACCTGATATCATTCTGGTGTCTGCAGGGTAATATTACATCTTTGCATACCGTACTTTTTCTTTTCTTATCTCACCTTGCGGTCCTCTATGAAGCTTGTCTGTGTTTATGCTTCAGCCGTGGATCCTTCTCGAAGATGGTGAGTTCTAAGATGGTCAGGTTATATGCTTCACAGTGACTGAGCTAAACTTTTGCGCGTGGTCTGCGTCCAGGTTTGATGCACACGTTCAAGACCCCTTGGCGGGTATGCAGTTCACAACAGGAACTTATTATCGACTGGCATCTGACATCAAGAGATTGGCGCAAGACCTGTGTGGGGGTCGCTGTGTGTTTTTCCTCGAGGGAGGATACGACCTAAAATCGCTCTCAAATAGCGTGGCAGATTCATTTCGAGCATTTCTTGGCGACAAGAGTTTGTCACCCAAACTCGATAATCCAGCTGTTTTGTACGATGAACCAAGCCTGTACGCGAGGCAAGCCATCGATACAATCCGATCTATTCACTCATTGTAAACCATGATTCAAATTGCTTTAAAACTCTCGCACAAGCCGTTGCTTGATTGTACTCGTGTTTAATAAGTCAAAGATCCCTTAAGGATTGCAGCTTTCCCGTGACTCTGTCCATCTTTTCGAATAAGCGTTGGAGACTGTCGAGGCCACAGAGCTGAAATCGCAAATACTTGATCATCTACACGTAATTGTTCGATCATTACTCAGTTGGTGAAAAATCATCGTCTCTCGAATTTGACAGGAATCCTGAATCAACAAACCGTTGAAATTTGAAATAATGATGACTACAAGGGTCTCAAAACGTGCACAGAGGGCAACTCTACTTCGATGTAAGTAAGTGGACTTCATCTGTCTTTCGGATGCTGTTTCCATTCATGGTTACTCCTGTTCGCGAAAGTTCTTAATAGGGTTGTGCACAACGCAAAGGCTGTGATGGTCGCGTGTTGAGGAGAGGCTTTCGTTGTCCGGTTTGGATTTCAGCTTTGAGGTTGGAGCCTAGGGCCAACCTTACAGAAATTCTGGGGCGCCCTTGCGGACGCCGCAGGGGGGTTGGAAATAGTTTTCAACCAGCAATTGACGCGTCTCGGTATAACCTCACTAACTGCGTCATTGCCCCAAGCGCAAAGATATCGAGCTCTACTTCTCAGAGGGTATATGTACCTTAAAAGAGACTCAAGCCTGTGCAATGAATATGGGTTAAAAGGCCACCACGGGCATTGGCGTGGTAAACAAGTCATTTGCATTTGTCACCTGCTCAGATTGTCGCAGCGCCGAGAAGATAAAAGTACCAGCAAAACCTAATACCGTTTTGGATGGTAATCTTTGCTCGTCTTGGCTCCTTGGCCGGCACATCCTGAACCCCAAATCTCATCATTAATCAACTGAAGCAATAAAGATGCTTCCTAGGCACTACCTAATATTGAAGATGGCCCAATAAAATAGTAAAAAAGGAAGAAAAGATAATTTTAGAAAGGAAGAAAGTGAGCAGAAGCAGATTTTTTTTTTTTTTTTTTTTTTCCGATTTACCACACAGGACCGGAGAAGCTCAAAGTGAGGGTTTAATATTATCGGTACGAGATTTTATAACAAAAAATTGAATCAAATATGTAGCTTATTGCAAAGGAAGGAAAGATGATGAATATACTAACATAGGAATAGAAAAGGTTTATAGAATGAGAAACTAAACAGATTTCATGCCCATTGACAGTATTGCCATCGGAGGTTATTCGCAAGATGCTCACCGTAGTATCTGTAGAAGTTGTATCTTGAAGTGGCAGGGAGAACGTTAGTGTTCTTTCCGCCACCTGATCCGCAGCCAGGTCCCTTGAGCCTCGAATTTGATCCCGAAGATCTCCTATCTGAAGAGAATCCAACTCCAAATGCTGAGCTTCCTGGCCTTCCATAGTTGCCCCTGCATACGCACACATACAAACAATGAAGATAATCTCAAACACAATATATATCTTTCTAATCAATAAAAGTGTAAACCACTTAGTTACCCTGTGGGGGGTCGATTTGATTGTCCGAAGACCATTTTCGGCAAGACTTGTTGCTTAGGAGCGAGATGAGGATGGTAATGCATAACGTGATCTTCCAAATACTCGGGTTCGCGCTTATTAGAGGTATAATCGCAGGTATTTTCAGTGCAAGCAGGAGGAGGATCCCCGTAATTCTCATTTTCAGGTGGACAGCAACTATTATCATGCTTGAAGGTGCATGGTATCTGTCCACGGTTCCATTCGACTGGCGCTAGTGGCTTGTAGAAGTCATCAGGAGACAAGCATACTGGCATTCGTAGCCTGCACTCGCAGTTTGGTTTGCCTCGAAGACTTGCTCCATAGCAGCATGGACCTTCAAACGAATCAATAAAATGTTAATCCGTTTTTTTTCAAGAGATTTGTGCTGCTTTTGATAGGTTACTTACCTCGAGGTCGAAACTGTCCCTGATCGAGGCCTTTGTTTTTGTAGTCAACTCTGTCTAAGCATGCTTGCACATTCTCCAGCTCGTCTGCGAGCTCTACTATTCTTTCTTTGCATTCGCCGTGTCGATCGTAGTCGAACTTCAACTATAGACACAGTTCAGTCATAGCATTTGTCGATTAGCTGAATCATAGCACAACACGTTTTTTGGAGACTAGTCACTCTTGAACGATATGAATACATTCTTCTTGTCACAGAAACATATTTTTGCAAAGAACTGGTTACCTCTCGTATGGCACTGCCATAAAAGGCGCCGTAGGTGCCATTGCTTGTAGAGTAATGCTTTGCTCTATCCGCAGTTGAAGGAAACAGCACAACTGCACCAGAAAACCATCGAGCTTAGTGCCGACCATGGAAATTGTACACTGTTTTCACACATGAAATGAATGCAACTTCTCTATGCATCATGTTCTTCATCATCTTAGTAGGTACTAAGAAGACAATTCGTTCTACCCATTGGATGGTGATTCTCGAGCTTGGCAGCTGCTGTTGCTCAAATATCTAAAGCTGTGCTTCGATCAGTCTCCCGAAGTGGGCATGTCATGGACTACCCCGTGTGTCATACTTTCAATCTTTGAAGCTTGAATTGAATGGAACTTTTTGATGAGAGCTTCAAATCAATTCTGTGAACTTGAAAATTAGAAGAAGAACTTTAACCCATTTGAGACCGACGTGAATAGAGTGATTGTTCGACCTATCCTTGGACATGCTCGTATAACCTCTCAATATGGAGCTCTAACTTTTGTGTGGACTCAGTCGAGAAAGCAGCTCAGTCGGTGTTGGTGTGTGTAAGGACAGTCGAGTGATGGAACGACTGAACTCTTCACCTTCTTAACTCGCTTTGAATCTCACCAATGGTTTTGGTTGGAGGTTATAACCTTCCATATCATGTTCATTTTTGGCTTTTTCAATGGAGTGCAACCAACTGTCGCAATGTTTGCTCAGTGAAAGGATATCTTTATTGACTTAGCTTTGTCCTTTGAAAAGATTGAAGGTAAGTTGATTGTATGCATCTAGTTGATTTCCAATGTAATGTTTCTCCTTTGTTTTCTTGGTATACTTGAAGGTAATTAAATTTGACGTTCGAATTCTTCTTTTGTTAAGCTGGAAAAACTCGATTGTGTGGACTTCCACTACTTTTCTTGTGCAATTTTTGGAATGAAAGTGAAAAGAATGTTATGATATGACAAATTTGACCATAAAAGTTCTAAGAGTTAGTTGGTACAATCTTCCTAGACCTATGGTTCATTTTATGTTGTGATTCAAAAAGTATTGAACATGCTAAAATATAAAAAGGTTATATATTTTATGCTTTTGGTGCTTTCTTGGTAAAATGTCACAATCGACATAAAACCCGGTAAACCAAGTTAAGATTATCTAACTTTTACACCTTTTACATTATATAACATGATGAAATTTCCACACTAAAAGTGAAAATAAAGGCGATTGTTCACATCAAGGGGCTTCCTTTACACTAATTCCTCATAAAGTCTCAAATTGGTTTATACAATAAATCCAAGGTGAATTTATCACAAAATACCTACCTATAGTTCTCGGAAATCTACATGGATAATAATGTTATACATAGGCATTTGCTTAAAGAACTTATACTCCCTCTGTCCCATTATGATTTTCCGGTAGGTTCTCTCAAATCTACCTCCAAAGGTAGATTTGAGAGAACCTACCAGAAAATCATAATGGGACAGAGGGAGTATTACTTTTAAATTCTAAACAATGGTTTATGAATAGCAACCTCCTCTCCAATAATGCGGTCTTATTGAGCATTCATTAGTTCTTCTCAATTCATGGAAAACTTTCACTTGATGAAGATGATTGCATATTGCTCCTGTCATGGCATGTACAAAAAACCAGTTTCAGACTACATTGTGCACCAAGTTCCAGAAGTCATTTGAAAAAAATTACCAATCTTCTAATAAAAAATAAAAAATAAAAAACAAAATCACTTCAAGGTTCCAAGAAATAATCTATGACATGTTTAAAATATAAAATTTTCTTAGTGTGACTCCTTAAAGAACATAATGTTGAGAAGTTTTGATCTTATCACAGAGTTTACTTGGGATGTGCTACTTATGTGAGCAAATTTTTTAACAAAGTTATACCTACCACTTCTAACTAGCAATCGATCAGCTTGAGAACATGGATAATAAACTTCATATTAACAAAAAAAACTGACAATAATATGTCTAGTACAACTATAACTTAAAGTACAAGAATACTAAACTTTACGTCAAATTTGGAGAACACTAGGCTTCACGTGAACTACAACATTGACCTAAACTCCAAAACGAGCCACAATGGATTGAAAACGAGCTACGACCAGAGGACGGTGGCGACGCCGGAAGCAGGCAAGCTTTGCGAGACGGATTGTCCACCGACAACGACCTTGAAGCTCCTTGTCTCAGAGCCCTGATTCAACACCACGAGCGCTTTCTGCCCATTCCCATTCTTGAACGCCACACCGATAAAATTCCCGTCGGAGGAATCACTTGTCCCCAATCTCACCGCGCCGGCACTCACAAACCTCGCAAAATGCGCAATGCTATAAAACTCTTCGTTGTAAGTCACGGCACCCGTATTCTGATCGATCGTGATCACGCCGCGGCAATTCGGGCATCCACCAGTATGCGGATTCCCGCTTGGATCCAGCGCCAGGCTCCACAACATCACCGTCTTCGCCCAGTTCTTCGTCCCCCCAATAAACATATTCTGCATGTTCCATTTTAGGTTGACACCGAAATTGGTGTCGTCGGTGAATTGGCCGCTGCACTCCGTGAGGTAAATTTCTTTCGATGGATACGCTGCGTGCATCTCGCTCATCGCCGTGACGCTCCCGCCGTAGCAGTGCCACGCTGAGCCCGCGTAGAGAGAGGTTCCCTCGTTCATGACCGCTTCTGGGTACCAGGCCATGTCCCAGTTGTGATCGAATGTCAGGAGCTTTACGTTCGTTCCGGACATTCGCGCCGCGAGATGATCCCGAACGAAGTTGAGCTCGTCGTACCACTCGTATTTCATTCCGGGGTAATCCCCCGGTTCGAACTGCGGCTCGTTCTGAATCGTCATCGTGGAGAATTCCACTCCGTTTTGGGCGTAAGCATCGTACGCTTTTCGGAGGTAGCTCGCGTACGTGGGGTAGTACGCGGTACTGAGCTTGCCGGTGCCGAGCTCGTTGCTAGTTTTCATCCACGCGGGCGCGGACCACGGCGTCGCCATGAACTTGACGCCGCTGCCAGTACTCTTGGCGCTCCTGGCGATCGGGATGATGTAATTGAGGTCATGTGCGATCGAGAAGCGAGTGAGGTCGGGATCCGCGCTGCCGTCGTCGTAGGTGTAATGCGAGAGGGCCATGTCGGATGCGCCGAGCGGGATGCGGAGGTAGCTGATGGCGGCGGATCCTTCGTTGCTGCCGAACAGGTGTTGCAGGGCGTCGGCTCGTTGTGAGGATGAGAGCTTGGTTTGGAGTAGCCACGCCGCGGAGTCGGTCAGAGCGGCCCCGAATCCTTCCATTGTTTGGTACGTTGTGGATTCGTCGACTACGATCGTGGATGGGGTGACATCTCCGTCGCTTGTGAAGGTTCGGCTCCCGTCGTAGGAGATGAGGCGACTCCTGTCTGGGTATGTCACCCACACATCCGCCGCCATGCTCATCTGCACCATTACCATCGCTAGCAGCCCCACGAGCTCCACCCGCACGCCCATTGCTGCAATCCACACAGCTAAATCCTATCTAGCTAGTGAGAATTCTGCAACTCCGGGGTACCGAGGATTCGACTAGAACCAGAGCTGCATCCTTCGCTGGATTCTGGTTCTGCTCTGCGGTAGCTCAGAGTCACTTTCGGTGGCGAGCGATGTGGTATGGATTGAATAAGTCAATGTTTTTATATGTCAGGTCCAGGATAGAGATTGATGGTTTTGTGGGTGAATTTTCAAATGATACGGCGACGGTGCAATTGACTTAAGTCAATAGCTTAATGGCACGAGCTTTGGGCATGGAGTTCGCCATATCCTCGGTGCATTTCTTCAAAGCACGATCATGCCCAATGGGCTGTGGAAACAGGGCTGTCGCTGCAGGAGCACTTCAACGGAGATGTGATTCTCCGCATTTCGTTGCGTGCTTCTTCCTCAAACCATACACAGCCCTACCTTATCATGACAAGGTGAAAATATGATACTACTTTACATTTTTAAGTGTGTCAAATTCATCAAGAAATGCCTTTCCCCAACAAGCTTGGTGAAATGCTTGGTCAGAATAGACACACTTTTCATGACACCAAGAAGTGTCTTACTCAAACAAGTAGGAAGAATTCAAGGTGAAATTTTTGTCACTTTCTGCTACACCGAAAAGGATATGCAGTGTTACATGCACTAAATACAAATTGGTTTGGTTAGCCCTGATGCCTGTAGCCCTCATATGTGCTGACTTTTGATTTCAGACATTTAAGTTCTATTTTATTTTGATTAGCAGACAAAGTACTCATTAATAATGAGCAATAAATACGTCTAGTTGACGTATGGTACTTCACACGAATCCATGATTAATTTGTTAGTCTCTTCCTTCTAGTCAAAAACTGCTGCAAGATAATGGCCATGTTCTCACACTTCAATTCCTTCTTTTATTGTTCACGTATCCAGTTTTTTATGGAGTGCTTACACACATGAAACATATGGCCGGTTCCCGGGGTCCCAAAGATTCCCAAGAGCAACTTTGAGATTATATTGCACCTCTTCATAAATTCTATGAGAAAAAATAACTATGTTTTTGAATGCATCTCAACGAAGAGATTTTTGCTTTCCTAAACCCTTCAAATAGTGACGCAGCGATGGCATTTACCATATCAGAATATTCTATGAGAACCCGGGGTCACCCGCCACATGTTGCAACAAAGACTCATGCTATGATTTCAAGCATATGCTTTCTTGCAGTGATCTTATGCCCACGTTCTTCATTCTAATGTTTATCATTTTTTGCTTTGGAGGTTGTGTAAATTTGATCATCACAAAAATTATTTTGATGATGAGGTTCATGGGTCCATGTTACACCCTAACACTTGAAGGTTTAGAAATTGCAACTATTACTTGGGTGGACACCAAGTCTGTTTACTATCTCGGCCATACTTGCTCCCATCAACTTAATATTCCTTAACCTCTAAAGTCCCAAGCCTCCAAAATTACCAAAAGTCCTCAAAATCACCCTCTTTCATTGCAAGATGAAGATTTTCAACTTCTCATGCAATCTCAAGTATAAAGTTGTAAAATCTTTTACCTAATTTTTTTGTGTATGTGTGTATCAAATCTTAGCTTCAATTCTCTTACCAAGTGTTATAATGTTGGAAAAAACAAATCTTTTCCCTTCTTGTAGAATGGGTTTGAATTTTTTTGTGAGCCCAAAACACCAATTTCAAAAGAAAATCTGAATCAAGGCTCTTCATATTCTTGTTCCTAAATGAGTTAGGAACATGTCTTTGCAATTTTACCCTCATGTATCCTATAAAACCTCAAGATATGCTTGATTATTCACATGGAGATATGCTGAAATAAAATACAAAGGCTTCTCTTTGATAATAAAAATGGCACGTGAAGAATAATTGGATTAAAGATCCACACAATGATATTATACCTTAGAACCATATTAACCACTAAACGACCACGGCCACCGATTCGGCTTTTAAGGTCAAGGCCAAAACAAATTTACAGTCAATTTCAAATGTTATGATCTCACATCCACTGATGATCCAACGATTGAAAACTTTCACACTACTACCTATGGTTGTCTACTTCAAGATCCTACGGTTGAAGTTATCAAAAATTTCCAAAAATATTGAACGTACCCGCATTAGTACATAGTGGTCAGTGTTGGGATTTCAAGCTCCCAAAACATCGTGGATCTTTAGGGGTTAACATGTACAAAGAAGAAAACTTGAAAAAAAGCAAATCTCAATTATTAGTGAATTTCAAAGTTTACGTAACTTTAAAATATTTAAAGCTGATTTTGAGAATTATTGAGCATATACTAGAGTTTGGGCAATTTTTGGCAGATTTTGAAATAGAGTTTTCAAACTTTGACCGTGAATATTTCCTAAAATATGAGGAATGTTTAAACATGAAATGACTTTTTCGGAAATGTGTGGAAATACTCTACAACCGACAAAAGGTCTCAACTTCATATGAACTAAATCTAGTGAATAAGAGGCTCATTTCAATATTAGAGGTTATGCCCAAAGACATATCTCAACCTTGGCGATTTGTAAATTCTTTTGTACTTGCTTGGAATTGAATATCTCACATGAAATCCAATGGCTTGATTTCTCTAGCCGTTGAAAACATTTTGTAAATTTCCTAATTGCTCCAAAAATATTAATTCGTTCCTTAACCCCTAAATATCCTTAAAACCCGATTCGGATTTTTGGAGTTTTTGGTCAGGGTCGTTTTTGGGGCAAAAATTAATATTTTTGGACGCATTTTTTACAGTAGGTGGGTTATTCAATAAAGAAGGTGAGGTAGAGAATTTGAAAAAAAAAAAAAAAAAAAAAAAAAAAAAAAAAAAAAAAAACTATTTTTCCGCCTAATATGGTATTTTTTCGAAATCAAGCTTAGGTGGGGCAGGTCGGGCAACGCCTTTGGCCAACCACGGGTGATGTCAGATTTTGGCGAGCATCGTGGGTTAGTGCCCAAGATTAGCGAGGGGCAGGGTGTTTAGAATGAGATTAGGGATAAACCTTTGATACAAAATGGGGATTGGCCAACAAGAAGCACTAAATGCGATTTGTCTTCCATCCGTCTCAACGGAACGACACCAATGCGTTGTGTGCAAAGTGAAGAGACCGCACACTTATTGCTTCAAGTGTGGCGGTAAGTTTATGTGTCTCCCCAAGGGAGGTTGCTAAGAGCGTTGGCATACTGCCATAGCACGGTGTCGTGCAGGTCGTTATTGATACTCTAGGTATGGATTTCTTGTACCCATTGAATATCCCCCCACCATCTATATATATAATAAAATATTGTATGGCGATCCTTCCTACCCACCAGAGTACCAACCTACCAATATACAAACCTACTAACCTATGAACTCGGGGGCCCCAAGACGCACTGCTCGGGGGCCTCAAGACGCACCGCTAGGGGGCCCAGAGCCACTGCTCGGGGGCCCCAAACAAAAATTAAAGAATGATAATACGGTTTGTTAAATGGTAGACACGGGATACTTTTTGAAAGTACCATGTAAAGATTTTCCCCGTCGGGAGGACGGGGACCTTTACTAGTTTGATATGTTACAATATTTTATGAAATCATATTTTTTGTAGTTTTTGCAAGCACTTTGCGATTCTATTTTTTCCCCTAACTTACAATTTTTGTTTCCACTATTGTAGGATGCAAGTATGATGACATTGGAGCACTTCCCCATCTTTACTTGGACACACAATGGGGCTCATGTTATCGTGAAAGGGACTTGGTTTTCATTTTTTTTGTCGTCATTGTTTTTTTTTTTTTTTTTTTTTTTTTTTTTTTTTTTTTTTGGGGATGCTCAAAAGTTTGCTCCCAGTTTTTTCAGTGCTAGCCACGCACAAAATCGAGCACAGGCCTGCACGCTGACTTTGGGAGGCGGGAGCCCGAGCTTACAGCGACAATCGCTGTCGGCTCTGTTCAGGTGGGAAGGGGCCAAGCTCTAGTACTAGCAGGCTTGGCACACTCGAGACTCGACCAGTTGGCCAGGCGGGTGCTCCAGCTCGGCCAGATCACGGATACTCCGGCGACAAATGGCACGTACAACGGAAGGATCAAATTCGCAATGTCAGATTACTTAACAGCACTCAACTACGGTCCAAAACAGCTCCCAAGCTTTTAGCTGCTTTTACACCAAAATTGGACACGCGTCAACAATTGGATTTAGCAAATAATTTATTGCAATCCTTTGTTCATTAAGTGTGGAGGTTAGTGGGAATGCGCACTTACAATTTTAGCCATGTTCACTAGATTTTGATTGGTGTAGTTGTAACTACAATGAATGCGATCCCACCATTTTGTTTGTGCCTCATTACTTGCAAAATAGGAATTGGAGGAGCAGGAAGGGAGCCAGCATTCGCGAGCTGCCCCTCTTCCTCACATCTAAAGGATTTGTGTTTTACTCATGGAAATTCATAACTTCTTGAGATTTTTGAATTTTTTGATGAAATTTGTGCCCAAATTTTACAAATTTTTTGATGCACACCTTCACCATCCGGATCTTGCATATTCCAAGTTGTCTTTTTGGTATTCCAATTTGTCCTAAAAGTAGCATCCATGTCCAGTCTAGACCTTGATCTCCCTAAAAAATTAGATGAAGGTTCAAATGCACTAAATCGGTTTCCAAGATTTTGAATGCAGGTAGCTAACTTGGAATCCTACTTGAAAAAAAAATATGCCATAAATTTTTGAGGTAACGAACTTCAACTTGCACTTGGCGCCATTTGCACTATGTGTCCCGGGCAATAGCCAAAAAAACTTTTGCATCAACTTTGAACGTTACGATCTCACAAATGGAGAAGATCCAACGGTTGAAATTTTCAACAGTAGATCAAAATCAAGTAAGGTACAAGATCTTACGGTTAGATTTCTCAAATTTGTAAAAAACGTTTGATGCAGATGGCCGGGAGTGAACGGGACTCAAAATAGGCAGTTTTGAGACTTCTTGCTTCCAAAACATCAAGGAAAATTAGGGGTTAACCCGTAAAGTCTCAGGAGGCCCATTGTGGGCTAATTTGACTTTGGTGAATCTCATATCTACTATTTAAATAACATAAATTTGAAACATTTAGTAGATTGTAGAGTTTTTCCATACCTTTCCGAAAATTAATTTCGTTCTCCAAAACACAAAAAATGACAAGGGATTATATGCCCAAATGTCAAAAAACAATATATTTGATGAACCTCGTTGGGTCACGGGGTCCCAAGAATTCCCAAGATCAACTTCAAAGTTGTATTGCAGCTCTTCATGAAGTCTATGAGAGAAAATAACTATGTTATTGAATGCATCTTAAGGATGAGATTTTGAAAAGCAAATTCGTTTTTCTAACCCCTTCATATTGTGATGAAGAGATGACATTTACCAAATCAAAATATTCCTATGAAAACCCTGGGTCCTACTAACAGGTTTATTTGTATCACACAACTCGACGTGTCCATCTGAGGAAATCATCTCGAGTGGTTGACATGGCTTTTGAACTTTGAGAGATCTTTTACCAAAGATGTCAACAAGCATGTCGACACTGCTGAGATCTCCGTACCAATTTCCAGAATGTGGATCGATATCACACATTTTAAAACCTCAATTTGACACCTTGGTGCCAAATGCATAGCAAATTTTAGGCATTCTAAACAATCTGTGAGTAGATTCTCAGGTCTGACTTTTACGCCCAGAAACTCCACAAAAAATTTGACATGTCCCATTCTCGTTGATAAGCCACCAAGAGATGTAAGGTTGAAGGTCTCCTGAAGAAGTGAACCATGTACCCATATGCATCCTATTTGATGAGCTTGGAGATACCAGATGAGGTGTGCGGCGGTAATTGGTATGAAGTCGTCCTACTGCAAATACTCAGCGAAGAACAGCACATCGTAATGTGATTCAATTGATCTCGCTTTCAAAAGCGTTCTTTCATTCAAGTGTTCAACTTCGTTCAACAGTAATTTATGTTAATGCTGCCAGAAAACTCAACGTTGAAAGGCAGAATAAGCAGATCTTAGAGAGGTTATCGTAGCAGCAAGTTTCTTTATCCCAGCAAGGTGCACAATGACAACATTCTGACAGATCTTTCTGTTTGACATCAATCTGACCTAAGTCAACAAATTGACAGCCGAGAGGACCAAACCTTTCGAAAAATCTCACACTGAAATGAACAGGACGATGCAAGGCTCAGACATCATCCTTTCACGTGATCAAATTGTGTTTTTGCAAAATACAGCCTCTTTCCAACTCTGCTCCAAAAATGAAGACAAGCTATTGTCTAAATAAGTATGTGCTGCAAAGGATGCAGTTAAAAGGTAAGGTCAAGTAATTCTACTCAAGTAAGGACAGATTTACTTGAAGCACTTGGCCTCCAAAAGCTTGTCACCCTGGATAACATCGGGCTCCTCGAAGTAGGCGTTGACAAGAGCCTTCTGGGACTCGTCGGTGATATCGACCTTGTTCCAGTCGTACAACTCCGCATCGTAGCACTCCTCCAACACCATTTGGGGGACATCCTGGCCACGGAATAGCCACACTCCCTTGATCTTGTAGGGAGGCTCCTCACCAAGAATGCACATCTTTCCGAAAGCGTACTTGCGAGCCAAGTCCATTCTTTGGAGGAATCCGCCAACCTTGTTCATTGTCACGAAGGTAACCTGGTTCTCGTCGTTGAACTTGTAGTCACAGAACCACAATGAGTAACCTTCGGCATCGAACATCTCCCAGAAACCTGCACCAATCAACACCCACGTAAGTAAACAAAGCGGGTCTCTCAGTAGACAAAAAACTCCAGAAGAGGTTCTATGAACAAGACTCACCGCTGATAGCCAAATGGAAGTCCTTGGCCTTGGTGTTGGAATACAAACGCTTCCAGTTGTCGAGAACCATGGGGCTGGGGGGGAGCAAGTCCAAGGCGTTCTTGGTCTTCTTTACTGGGGCAGCCTCTTCCTCATCATCGATAGACTCGGGGGCGGGTGCCGGCTTGGGAGCGGGTGCGGGCTTCTCCTTCTTCTCCTTCTTGGGGGTATCCTTCTTGTGGGCATGCTCAGCAGGGGGAGGGGTGTGCGCCTCCTTGTTGGCAGCGCCAGGGGTGTGGCCATGGTGGTGGGGCTTGGCGGGAGGGCCCAAAGGCTTGGCTGCTTGGGTGATCTCTCCAGCAACCTTCTTGAAGTTGGGCTGGTTGATCAGAGTCCAGAAATACCTCTCGACGTGGGGGTACTCGGCGGTGAATTCCTTGGTCAGGCCCACGTGCATTGGGTTGATCAAGTTGCATGTCATGATGATGTCAGCAAGAGTCACCGACTCGCCTACAAGGTAGGTCTGGTTAGCCAAGTGGGTGTTGAGGGCAGCCATGCTCCTCTTGAGGTTAGCGATCATGCTAGCTTCCACCTGTAAAGACAGAAATATATCAGAAGTGCACAAAATTTACAACGGAAGCCCAATTAGTCTCCTCAGTGCTATACCCAACATTGTCCTCTCTCGTTTGTATCTCTCCGCGAAAATGGAGTGATCTAGACTTTCACAAACGAATTTCATTTTAGCTCTTCATCATGACTACTTCGATACGGTCGATTACGTGAAAGAATTGGTCAAAGACATAATTGTCCAGCGTCAACAGGCTGGAACCACGAACCTCTTCGTTGAACACGCCCATTCCAAGGCGAGGATAGAGCCATCTAGATGCGTTTCCGTCAATCTCAAGGGTGGCAACATCAATCCATTGGTCAACCAATGCCTGTCGAAAAATCACAAGTAAGTCCCGACTGCAATGAAAATTCGTGATCTACCCATCAAAAACAAGTAAAGCTTGAGAAATTTCATACCTTCTCGTAGTCGTTCTTGCCAAACAGACCAGAAGGCTTCAAGCCGGCAACTGCATTCAAGATGAGGACATCAGATTCCGATCAATGTGCCAACACTCATAAAAGACGGATAGAACGCACAATAACGATCTTTCACGGGCACGTACCGTAGCGAGCGATGGCGTTGCTCTCGAAGATGGGACCCTCCGGAGTCTCCAAGACGGGAATCTGTTAGCAATTAGTCCAGGTCAGAGACAATTCTTCACCTCACCCTTGATCAATCTAACGTGAGGGACCAATCTGATATGAAGTTTCACAGTATAGATACCTCCACGTGAAACACGTGAAAGTAGTCGCTATGAGTGACCACTGAAGACACGATCTCGATTGGACTACGACGCATTACTAGCGGGGGAACAAAACTTATCCAAGTAAAAAAAAAAAGGCATTGGGAAATAACACGGAGTCCTTCATCTTCACCCGCTTATTAAATTCTGATCGAGATGTCTAACGCGAAATCTGACGACCTAAAAGACATCACCGCTCCTGGTGTTCTAGGGGAATTAAGAATCGTGGCTACGATGGTAGTTACCAAAATCAAAGGCAGTAAGGAGAACGAACCTTGCCCATGGGGTTCATCTTGATGAACTCCGGGGACTTGATGGTAGTCCAGTCGAAGTCGGGAGTGGTCTCGATGTGAACACCGACATACTCGGCGGCAATCAGAGCCTTGTAGGCATTTTTGTTAACCTTATTCGCATGAATCTTCTGCTCAAATCAAAACAACGACAAAAATGTTGAGCTCCAAACCCTAGAAGCGACGGCAGAATGCAATGCAATGCAAGGGCCACAAAAAAAGATATCGAGCTACTTACCAGGGGGGCCATTGCAGCAGAGCTTGCGGAAACAGCAAGCAGCAAACAAGGCCGGCGGTGTGAAGGTAACAGATGGAGCGTGCAAAGGACTGAGGCGGCTGGGTAGGCAGAGAGCTTTGTACACCTTTCCTCTTTCCTCCTAACCCTAGAAACCTCCCCTGCCTGAGAAGGGGTTCTGTGGTTCTCTAGTTTTGCTCCTGGGCGACTCTCAGCCGTTGATCTTGGGCTTATTCATCCCATGGCTCTCGGCATCCGGAACGTTGAATGGTATATGCCATTTTGTATGGGAACACGACCTTTGTTGAATGGGAACGTTCAGTTAACAGGATCTGATTTTTTGGTGGTTCTGTTTCCATATGGAGGTCGGCGACTGTTTGACGAAGTCATCAAATGGTTAGCAAGAGTAAATGTTAGCAAGGATAAGTGTTTGAGGGTGGAGAGTTGATCTTTCATTTTATATAAAAGATTAGTGTTTGTTTGTCCTTGTCGATTCATACATAGTGGTTATTCATGGTGATCATCATTTAGTTATTCATACGCGACATAAAGACTTTAAAAGAGTTTGAAGAGTTTTGATAAGTGGTATCTTAATGTTCTTGAGAGTTGATTAAATATAAATAATATAACAAGGAGACAAGGGATGATGAGCATAAGAATATGAGTAGCGGATGAGAGAACGAGGGAATATGCAATGGGAAACTAATAACAAAGGATGAGAATCCAGATCGGGAGTTAGAAGAGAGTAAATCATGAACGAGTTATGAGAACCTAGAATTAAGAGTTGGGGGACAAGGAACCGAGAACAAGGGTTCGAGCAGGGGGAACCGAAAAGGGGAGTTGGGGGACGGGAAACTTAGAACTGGGAACTAGAGGACGAGAATCTAAAACAAGGGAACAAATGATGGAGAATCGGGAACAATGATAACGACGATAACGTCAACGATTATCTTAATTGACCATAGCCTACGACTCACTCTTCTTCACGAGAATAATAATTTTCTTCTGCAATTGCACATGCACCTCGAAAAAACATTTATCACAGATAGCGGCGATCAGATAGAGAAGTTGGGTTATAGTGCTTTCTTAGATGAAGGTCACCATGACGCGGACGAGAGCGAGCACTCTTGAGTTCATCAACAAGATAATTTGCTAAACACTTTAGTATTATCGACTCTTCATAGTACCTCCATGCATTTGATCAATTGACATATTTAAAGATGATTTTAGGATTTAGAAAACAACATTAAATGTAGTGGTGCTGGTTATGTGAGTACTAGAAGAAAATTAGTGAAGGGGTGAAACAAGTATTTGCAAAGTTAGTGGCAGTTTGTCTCCATGAGCAATGTTCAGCTCGTAACAAGAACGTGAGTATTTGTGACACAAAACAACCTCTTCCTCTCGCGGTGGTGTTGTGAGTTTTTACACTTTTTTTTTAATTCGTTGATGTTGGGAACATAAAAATTTCAAAAAAATATGTAGATAAAAACTCTTCGAGAATTTGCCTACTTTTCAAGAGAATTATGAACGAGAATGGAGAATAATGTAGTGCTCGTGATTCTATGAGCAGTGAAATAAAATTAGTGAAGGAGGTAAAAGAAACATTGCAATGTTGGTGGCAACTCGCCTCATTGAGCTCCTGGGCCATTTATTACCCGAAGATCTTGAACCTCCTATGAAAGTTGTTCATGTCCTATTGAGCGATGTACAACTTCTCAGCCATCAATTGCCTGAAGATCCTGATCCTCACAAGGAAGTTGCTTGAAGTGGTGTTGTGAGTGATTGTTTCTTCAATTGCAATTGGAAACATAAAAAAATTAAAACAATGTGTAGATCGAAAGTCTTTAAGAATTTGCCTCCTTCTCAAGGAAATCATGAACATGAATGGAGTATTTGTTACACGATTCAACCTCTTGCTTTGACATTGAATGGATGTGCAAGAATGCTCCAGTCTTCAATGAAAATTAAGCTTTTCAAGATGATAATTGCAGTTCGCCCTAAAATTATTTCTTTCATATGTCTGTGCCGTTTCATCAAGCATTTTGGCTCCAATACTGTAGTGTTTAGGATTTAGTATTTAAGAGTCCAATACAAACATAAACACTATAGAATGCGGGCTAAGTGACTTGAGACAATAAATTGCAACAAACAATGCGTTAATAAGTATTTTTAGCCTCTCGCGAGATGATTTTGTAATTACCTCGGTTGTGATTTATCATCATCAACTTATCGCTTGTAGGATTGTTAGTTGACATGAATGACCTTACAACAAGGTAGTAAGCAGTAGTTATAACACTAATAGAAGCAATTTGTAGCTCCTTCAGAGCAATAGTAGAGAATTCGGTCCATATACAAAAGCATTGAGAATACATGATGTACGCGTGAATATTAATAAAAATTACATTTTTAACAAAGATTTTAACTGTGTGTTTCCTATACAAGAAGGTGTATGTAAGAAGAAAAATCCCACATTGTGAGGAACATTTCACATTTATGTGAAGAATCTTTTACTTTCAAAACTTTATCTTCATAATTCCATTATTTTCAATTATATTTATGAAATATGTAATAGTAGCCTTGCGGTAGTGAAAATCGCCAAAAAAATTTGAGATGTTGGAATCTTCAACTCTCTCTTTGCACCATAGAGAAAATGCGTCCCAAGGAATCCCCTATTGTTTTATTTTATTTTGCACAAGCTTTGGATGTTACGATATTACATGTGATAAACATCTAATGGTCAATTTTTAGCAAATTATCAAATCCTTATTCTGTTACCTTCATCTCAGATTCTCCAAAGAATTCACCAATAAAAAAATAAAAAAATGTACAAAACAAACAGTTTTGGCTCAAAAATAGCCTTGAAATGGCGAAAAATTCCAAAACTAGATGATAGAATTGAATTATTTCTTCAAAACTTTGTCAAAATACGTGAAATGTACACTTATGATATAACATGTTACCTTCATCTCAATAACACCATTGCATCGAGAAAAGATAAACAAATGGCTCAAATAATAGTCTTGCAATGGTAGAATTTGCCAAAAAAATTAAATAGCTGAAAGAGCCCTAAATTAGACTATAAGTTTTGTATTATTTCTTTAGAAATATTTGTCAATATTTGAAATGTTAGAACTTGCACCACGAGGACAATGCGTCCTGAGTTTTTTTTTTTTTTTTTTTTTTAAATTTAAAATTTTTTTTTTAAGCTTCAAATGTTATGTTCTCAATTTTTGGAGGATTACCCAAATTCTTTAGTGTACAAACCTTTGGATGTTTTAATCTCACAAATGATAACATCAAACAATTCATTTTTAGAGCAGTTATTATAAATAGGTCTAATAATAAGATCTCACTGTCAAAAGTTTGAAAATTTTAAAAATATGGATTACACCCTTAGAAATGTATAGAGGTAGAAAATTAGACTTTTGAGGTTTTATACTCTTGAAGGAGGTTTTATACTCTTGAAGGTACAAGTAAATTTGGAAATGTGCTTCTAAACCTAGAAAAGGACCGGTTTCTTACATTGTTCATATCATAAAGCACCTCAAAAGTCTCAGATCTAGACGCAATCGCTTAGCACAAGAGCGTCGTGCGCAACGCACCAGTGCACAGTGGGAAGCAGACAATAAGAAAAAGGTATGAGCCCTATCCTCATCTTTGAAAGGTCGCATCTGCTTGGTCGTCATGCTTTAGCTACTTGACTAAAATTTTGGTTTTTAAAATCTCTTGTTTTGAATAACTTTGTTAACATGTAAATTTTTTTATCATATTACATGCAATAGCATGAATTTATCAACAATCGTCTATGTGAATGCTGATCAATAAAAGCGTTTCAATGTTCTTATATTCATTATATTGCATGTCGTACAACATTATAATTTTTTTATATAATAATTTTCAACAATGGTTAAAAACAAAATTGATACCACAAAGTAATTATATTAGCCTTTTATCTTTGAATTATTACGTGCTCAACGAACATAAATCTATAATTTATATAGAAAGATTCGTCGATATCAAATGAAAGGAATTGCCTTTTGATTTGGTCTATAACCCAATAATATAATAATCTTAAGTAATAACAAGCTCAAAAAATCTAAAGTCATTTTATTTTAACAACTACTATTGTCCTTGACATCACTCAATAAATAATTCGAAGCATTTGTTACTTCTGAATTGTATTGATAATAACTACAATTCAAGCTTCATTTTTCAGTTATAGACTAATAAATCTAAATATAAACCAATGGTATAAAAAATAAAAAATAAACACAAAATTATTTAAAAGTAATAGACTACATATATTACTAAGGACAACGATACACATTGTTTTAATATGCTCATATAAATAAAAAAGCGGTTTCTTTTACTTGTGATTTTGAAGCTCTTTTTCACAATGATCGCAATTTCCACCTTTTTACATCTTATTTTATCTTAATTTGCATCATTTCCAATAATCCATATGCGACTTGATGCCCTTATGCAATTATTGGCGCCAAATATGAATAGATCTAGCAAAAAGAGTACATGTTTAACAATTAAATAAATAAATTTACAAAATTTTATCAAGGTTTTAGAAGAAATGTGAAAGATACGTGTGAATCTAGCTTTATACGTGTGAATCTAGCTTTATATTGTCAAATATATGAAAAATTATCCAGATCTTGATAATGCTTTTAACTATCGTTCACACGTGTCTATAAATTTCTAACTTGTTAGTTGGTGTAATATACCATATAATTCAAGTTATGAAGTTAATATAGTGAAAAACTTATCTTCCTCTATAAAGTAACAAATCTTGTTGTATTTGAGACATTCATATAGATTTGAGCTATAATCTATCTTGCACCAAGACATGATGAATTTGTCTTTTTAATATCACCTACTTTGTTTGACAATATTTGTATACATAAGATATTGGAAGTATATGTAGATGATTGCATATTATTATGAATATAAAAACAACGGTTGTATGATTTCTACAAAGTCAAATTATAAAAAGGAAACAATGCAAATTTTGCTTGTTATTTTCGGGTGCAACGCCTTATCACTAGATATATATAAAGGCTTAATGTTTCAAGGAAACACTATTTAAGATTCATGTTATTGACAATAAAAATTTACAATTGTTAACACGAAATAGTGAGCATCACATGAAAATTATTATTGCTGGTATAAATGGAAAATTCTATAAAAAGTTGCCTTCGTATTTAGTAAAGAAAAATATAAATTCCTGAAAAAAAAAGAAAAAGAAAAAGAAAAGATTACAACTAGTACATTATCTTGTTAGAATAAATGTTTCATTTATGGATTCAGTCCTATAGAAATATTTACAAGAAAGTAAGAAAATTATCTCGATTTGTTTTTACCACCAAGTCTTTAGTTTGTAGCAAAAATGTTAAATTCAAATAGTATGTAGTTGTATATCGAATTCTCTAAACAATAAAACTTTTAAACTACAATTTGGTTTGTTCAATTTTAAGATATGGTTGAAAACTATAGAAAAGAAAAAGACTCAGATTCTAAACTTAAAATACTTAAACTCTTACACAAAAGTGTCATTTCATAAGTAATTAATATATTACTTCTTACTTTATCTCAATTTTAAATAAGATAAGTAGTGTACAATAGGAATTTATACTTTATAAAGTCATGTACATAATCAATCAACAATAATTCTCATTAGTTTACATGTATATTTGTATATAGATGGATGGTTCTATGATAAGTATTCACAATATAATCACAAATTGAAAATAAATTGATCGTAGTATTGTATGACTTTACAAAATATATTCAAGAAATCCAAATCTAAGAGTTTTGCTTTACCCTTACAATATTTAAATTTCTCTTTCATCGTTCATGCTTCTCTTGTGGTATAATATTTTATAATTATTTGGTATTATGGTTTTAATTCAATCAAATTTTAAGACTTTTTTGAATACAATATCACAATTTCATGGTGTTAGAATTTTTTCAAAATAGAAGCTCGAGTTTTAGGAGCAATTCCTTTACACAACAAGGCTTTGTAATCTATAAATATATATATTATTTTTCTATACTTGTTTACAAACTTTAGGAAAAAATTACCAAATTTATATTTTTCTTAAGTTTTTGGGTGTTAAACAACAATAAATTATATAATAAATATATTAGTATGTTTTATTGTTATGAATTTGCAGCATACAAGGAGTCCAAGAATGTGTAGATAAATTATTTATACGATATAATAACACAAATGAAGGAGATATAGCTCTTCAAGAACCATGTACTTATTTGTTTTTCTTAATATAGAAGCATAATTGTAATTCTAGTACCAAAAATTATTTCAAATTAGAAATTTTTGAACTACAAAGTTGTTTGATTTATCTTGAGATCATGTTTAATCTGAAAAGTTTGTATGAAAAAGTAAAGTAAATATCATATACCGTACTCTTGCATGGCCAATTTGGCACTATAGTGCTTAATAATAAGATAATCATGTATTTTGAATTCAACAATCTAATTTTTATCTTGATTCTAGTATTTTTGAGTATTAACAAAACTTTTTGAATGTTGTGGCACCTTAAACGAGATTTCTTTTTGTCATACCGGCCATGCATGTACATGCATGTACAGTGATTCGCTTGCTTTGGTAAAATATGCCTATTGTTTGAACACCCAAAAATAAAATCTACTTTCACTAAACACATGCAATTTTTATATATATATATATATATATATATATATATATATATATATATATATATATATATATATATATATATATATATATATATATATATATATATATATATATATATATATATATATAATAAATTAGAAGTTGCACGAGGTTCTAAATGGTCTTTTGGTCATGTGGGGGATATCGAGAGCCGGCGCACAAGGGATACAAGGGGATTTTGTTTTAGCAAAGTGCTTAGATTGAATTTTAGCTTTCAGGTGTTTCTACCGGAGGTGCTATACTAGTGATTGGTAGGACACCAGTAAAAGGTGTTAGAGACATTTTTGGATAGATATGCGAATTTTACCACACGGACTAGACTTAATTTGGGATTCAATTCAATTGGTTTTCACTACTAAAAACGAGGGGGGGTAAGCAATGTTTGCACAAAAAGCAATGTTTGTCACATTGCTTACCCCCTTTTTTCTAGTAGTGTTTGTTAAAAAGAGATATTCTCAAAACCTACTAACATGAAATTCACCCAAAACATGAAGATTCTACTTTTTGTCCTTATTTTTAATTTTTTTGTTGGAAAAGAGGTACTAAGGAGGCATGCTCCTACTGTTTGGACTTTCCATCCAATAATTTTTCACTTGCCTTTTTTGTTTTCAAAGTTCAAGCTTTGTGTTCAGATTTCAACATGTGAAATTACATCGTTTTCTCCAAGTTGCATAGGTCTCATAGGATAAAAACCATGTACACAAAAACCTCATCATCTCAGGAAAAAAAAGAAATTGAAGTTTCAAGACAAATTTACGAATCTCCCTCATATCGAAACAATACTTTCCCATTCCACAACAAGAGAAACAAATATATTTATGAATTTCAACAAGAGAAACAAATATATTTATGAATTTTAACAAGAGAAACAATATATTTATGAATTTTAACAAGAGAAACAAATATATTTATGAATTTTAACAAGAGAAACAAATATATTTAAGAATTTTAATATTAGGATCTTATAAATGGTAAAAATATTGAATCTTAGTTATGCTATACACACATATATACGATGCACACATATATTGTACCACCATAGCAGGTTCGGTCCTCGACGAACAAATATTTTATTTTTTTTGAAAAAATAAGGTTTGTCTGCTAGAAATAGATATTTTAAAAAATTTGTTCATTTGGTTTTTTTAGTATAATTTCCCAACTTTTCGGTCCTCTTGGCTCGTAATTTCTATTTTTGTTTTTTTCTTCTAAGAATAGAATTATATATGACCGAACCTGCTATGGTGGCACCGTATAGGAGGTACACATACTGTATATACGAGGTAGACTCGTAGTACTGTTACATACCTCCGAATGCACAAAAAAAATCCTCTCCCTGCATTGAAAGACGACAGTTGGCCGCGTAGAAGCCTGTCAACTGTAGGAGTAACAATATTTAAGTACTTTTCAATAAAGAGTACTATACCATGCAACCCCATATTATCACACATGTACAAAGTGGGATAAAAATGAGGTACAAGCATATTTTACGAATGCCAAGCATGCACAAGACTTGGTGGCATAGCCTGAGAAATACTCAAAGGTAAGAAGGCACGTGGAAAAGAGAATGGACAAATGCCACAGTTGCCTTGTAAACCAAAAGAGCTCAAAAAGCAAGCAAGCCCAATACACAACCCCTTTTACCAATAAGGAAACAGACCCCTTCCAAGAGCATTACGCCACCTCCATACCCCCTCATGCGAATCGCGGGCCGGGCCCAATGCGAACCACCGGGCCACCCGTCCCGCCCCTCCTCTCCTCCCCCTTTGGATAAGCCTATCTCTCCTCCCCATCGTCGACGTCGACCGTAATTGTTGTCCCCGCTCCACATTCCGTCCCATTAATCCACTCCTCGCATTACATTGCACCAGATTCTTGCATTGCAGCGGAATTTTGGTGTTTTTTTGATCCATTTTGCTGCATTTTACGAGGTTTTGTTGGCTATGGCGGCTCTGTCGACCGCGACTGTGGCACCGTGCTGCATCAAGGGCGCGGCCGTGGGCGTGAGCCGAGCTGCGACGAAGAATGTGTTGCGGTTCCAGACCGGATGTTGCCCGCTTGAGCAGCTGCGATGTGGCGCCAAGATCGGAGCTACCGCCGTTGTGAGCAAGAGACGTTCCATTGTGGCGTGCGCTGCTGCGGCTCCGGCCGAAACCAGCACTGGTATGTGGAGAGAATGGAGGGGTTGGAGATAGTTGTTCTTTCATGTGAGGGAGCTTTGTTTTGATGAAATTGGACTTGCGCTTTGGTCAGGGCAGACGTACCTACAGTGGCTGAAACCAAGGGAAAGTTCATTACAACCTACCGGAAGCCTATCCCTAGCATTTACAGCAACGTAATTCAGGAGCTCTTAGTGCAGCAGCACTTGATGCGTTACAACACTACCTACAAGTATGATCCTGTGTTCGCCCTGGGATTTGTCACCGTCTACGATCAGCTCATGGATGGTTACCCGAATGAGGCTGACCGCGATGCCATTTTCAAGGCTTACATCGCTGCATTGAACGAGGATCCCGAATTATACAGGTTCCATTCCTCCACACGCCATGAAATTCTGCATAAACAATTTTATATTCAATTCTTCATTCATGTTCCTAGAACGATTTCTGATCAGAATGGTGAGATCTGCAGGAGTGACGCCAAGAAGCTAGAGGAGTGGGCAGCTGCTCAAAGTGGTAGCGGAATTGCTGACTTCACAGGCAAGGATGGTGAGGTCGAGGCTGCTCTGAAAGATATCGCTGAGCGGGCTGCAGGGAAAGAGGCATTCCATTACAGTCGATTTTTCGCTATTGGCCTGTTCAGACTTCTGGAATGCGCGAACGCCTCCGACCCGGCCGTCCTGGAAACGGTAGATGCCAACAACTTTTTCTTGTATCAATCCTCGACTCTTCCTGATATGGTCTTAGTATCCATGTATCAAATGCAGATTACTCATTTACAACCCGACTCTTCAAGAACTCGCATGCAGGTTCTATAAGTGAAGGTTGCCTCTTTCTACTACAGTAGAAGTGCACCATTTTCTGAACGAACTGTTGATGTCTCATTCACTTGCAGCTTGCCAAGGCACTGAATGTTAGCAAGAGAAGCGTGGACCGAGACTTGGACGTGTACAGGAATTTGCTGTCCAAGCTGGCTCAAGGAAAGGAGCTGATCAAGGAATACGTTGATAGGTGAGTTTTCAACGTTTGGAAGCAGATCTCCAATTTATGGCTTTCTTTCAGGCATGTGTACTGCAAAAGTTGGTATAGAGGTAACAGGATTTGGCCTGAGATTGCTACGTCTTGTTTGACAGGGAGAAGAAGAAGGCAGCAGAGCGAGAGGCCGCGGCTGCGAACGCGAAGTCATCGGAGACGGTGGCATCGACGGAGGGAGCCAGCAAGGAGTAGCAATATTGATTTGTCGAAGTATGTCGTCTGCTCACTGGCTGTCCCATCATCCTTTTGACACTTTTACATTAATTCTTCCAGCTTACACAATTGCGGCAACATTGAGCATGCGAGAGAGAAAGCAACCAGGGTAGTGGTGGATGGAACATGGTTGATTTGATTTTTGGTTAGGGCAGTGCCAACGCACTTAGACATGCCTGTACACATGTGTATTCGCTCCATGCTAATAGGAAAGACATGCAAGAGAAAAAGTAGGGTTTCTTTTAGCAGGCTTGTAGGTACCATAAACCTTGTATTCTGACATCGTAATATGGCTGTTGACTTAACTTTTACACCACCACAATGTTTGATAATTCAAATCACGTACTACCTTCTCATTTCCCTTTTGTTGCTAATCGATTACACGTTCCTGGAATCTGCCAAACTTCTGATGACTTGAGTTCGCTGTATACTGAAGAGGGATACAGATTTTTGCGCAGATATTTGGAGAACCTCCACCCTGATGAGCATTTTGTCGTATCATGAAAATCGTATGATTCGGACGAACTTATTCGCTTACCTAACAATCATTCAGCCTGTCACTTGCCAATTGGACATCCATGGTCAAAAGCTGTACTGAATATTCAAATGGCCTCAGGGCCAACTCCAGATTATGGGCCAGTTATACTTCATCCTTTAGCTTTCTCGAATTCATGCAGCTTCATGTCCTTCATGCCACGCCACATGTCCTTCATCCGATATGCGCACATGCTAAGTTTCCTCATGCACGAAAGTTGCTCGCACTGGTAACATCCTGGAGATTTTCTGTAGAGCCATCATTGAACACCTTACTACATGTACCCAACCTAGTTGCACTCTTGATACGGTTTTTACATGGTGCTTGTATACCTAACCTACGGAGGTTTGGTATACGTTGCTATTTTGAAGTATGTTTCCTGAATCAATTCTTTGTGACACAACCCAATTATTACATGTATTCAAGAAGCTTAGTTTCTACAGGAGAAAGATATAGGTCCTAATTTTCATCGTTGCCGCAACAAGGAAATTGCTTACAATGGGTGCTTCACCGTCGCTCTGACCAAAGAAACCACACCTGACAAATCTCCTCAGCACAGTGTTTCACCAATTTTTTCGAATTGCAATACACGATGCTTCTTCTATCGAACATTGAAATTCATCTTTTACAAGCTACAGGGTTACAAGTTTACAAAACTTATGGCCGCAGCACATTTAGCCTGTGCACCACACCAAGCATGAAAACAGTCCTCAGTGGAAAACGGAAGCCCAGCATTGCGCATACCCAGGGTACAAATAAGAGACCGGTAACTAAAAATTACATCATGCTACAATATACATCTAGTCAATTGGAGCCATGCTTTCGCTCAATCCACTGATCCTAATCATCCTACGTTCGGCATCCTCACGATGAGTGACCTAAAATAAAGTCAGTATGCTAGTCCTCATTTCTCATTGTCCTTGTCGATTTGGACGTACACATTGTGTGGACTCTTCGGCGTACTTGCTGCTGGCTTGGGCTGGCTCCGTTCTCCTCTGCACAAATTGCACAAACCATCAGATTTTTGCAGCCAAAAAAGCCCCTCCACAATCGATCAGAAATTGAAAAATCTATCAATTGCCAAAATGGGTATCTATCAGCTCGGCTCAGATTATTTTCAAGAATGACCGGAAGTAAAGTATCCAGTTTTATCAACATGCTGGAGATTGGCATTTCTGCTGGCACGGAAGGGACATAGGAGGAGGTAGGTGGTGGTGGTACCTTTCTAAGGAGCTTTCCTCCATGATGACGCTCAAGGGAGGTGAGTTGCTGCTACTGTCTGTTTCGGTGTTGGTGCCTTTGGGCGTCAGAGCCTGCATCTCCTCTCCTCCGAATCCGCTTCTCTTGAATCCGGTGAACAAGGCGCCGATCTTCACCCGTTTTCTGGCGTCTTTGTGCCACGAATGTAACGCTTGCCCCACGCGGGGCGGAATCACCGCTTGCTTGTAGTTGCTGCCCATCTAAAATCAAACCCACACCACCAATTAGTTGCTCTCGATACTAGCTGATGCCGCCCTTGCAGAGACAATAACATTAATTGAATTGTTATAGATAAGATTGCTGAGCTTGAAAGGTTTGTACCTGAGAAACAAGATTATAGAGTGGCAATGTGCTGATACTACAGAAGAGTTGGACTCCCAATCTGCGAGCAACAACCCATCTCGACAACCTCAGCAACAATAACATGCACAGGTGGTGTATTATAACATTTTCAGTATCGTGCAATTTTCAAGGGATTTGGCTCAGTTTTCTCATCGAGGTTTTAAGCAGTTGCAGAACAGAGGGATTCCAATGATATATATAGTGAGCTGACCATGGGGATCATGGACTTTCTGGACTTCCTAATGTCCCAATTCCAAATAAGTCTATTGATGCAGGCGTACCCGACTGACAGGCGAACGTAAACCATCCATTTGTTCTTCTCCAGCAAGCACGAGTTGAATCCGAACGTCCACTGCCACAAAATCGCTAACCAGAATCAGCATCTTTACATCAAATATGAGGATCCAGAGCCAGTGAGTGGTAAGGCGGGGCTACTTACCAGGTACCAGAAGAAAGTCGCCAACTCAAATGCATTCTGCATCCCCACAAGATCAAACATTGAGTTGACTGTAATTTAATCGAAAGCAGCATATTATTATTCACTTGCAGCTATGGATGTCCTTGGACGTACTTGGAAGAGGACCAAGTGTAGAATGGAGAGAAACAACTCAGGTCGACCGAACCAAAAGAGTTCGTCTCGTGGCCTTAGCAGGTGACCCACATATTCTCCCGGCGCGTCTGCCACCTCCAACGCCAAAGTGGCCACCACGTACTGAAGCTTTGCACCGATCACTAGAACCAACTGCAAATGGCAACGGCTTTGTCAGAGAGTGATTCGTTGGAGAAATTTGAAGGGCATGGCTTTGATAAAGTGAAGCTTTCGGGGTGCTTACAATGATGGGAATGAATGACGACCAGAAATACAAGTAAACACCTGCAATGATAACAAAAAAACTGTAACGAACTGGAAGAGTAACCGCATTGTGATTTTTTACGAATGGAGATACTTCCATCACTTAAAACTGCAAAAAGTCTCAGTGGGCCATTTAGATTGTACATACCATTGACGTTGAAGAGCAAGAACAGGATGACAAATGCCCACAATTTGGCGCTGCAAGCGACGAGAAACACATTAGCACTACAGAAATCGAACCACAATCACCCTTATAAGAAAATAACTACAATTGGCAGGGCATATGCTTACCTGATTCCCACTATTTTTTGAAACTCATCCTCCATGCAGCGGATCACGTACGCATGAAAGTCGTATTCCTCTCGAAGATGATGATTCTGCACAAAGATTCGATCAAAGTTAACATTCTCATAAGCTCGATCATTGTGTTTTATCCACCAATTTGATTGATTGGATTGGAGGCACTCACAGATATGAAGCACTGGCGGAGAGTGATGTAGTCGGACCGTGGAATGTAGATTTGTTGGAAGAAGCATACCTGTGGATAACAACATAATTCATTACATCGCCCAGAATCCATGAGAATGATGAGAATTCTTTGAATCGAACAACAACTTACCACCCACACAACGAGCGCGTTGCGGCTGCAGCATCCAGAGGAGCTATGGTACTTCTGGAACGTGGACTTCCGAGTGTACGTTATACTCTTCATAATATCTGTCAACAATCAAACAATCGTTTAAAAAGAGTGTCAAACTAGACGAAAAGCTCATTGCAAGGTGCTGGCGACAATGTACCTTCTAGATTCACCCCTTTGGAAGCACTCTGTGCTTGAAGCTCCCATTTTCTCCAGCTTCGCACCTTCATAACAGCGAGCAGCATGGTGATGCAAGAGTAGACCACATGGACAGCGGCGAGGATGAAGATGAAGATATGGAGCTGATGGAGACCAGTCGCCGAAATGAAAGGCTCTTGTCCCTGCACGAAAGCTAGCACCACACTGAGAATCTGGAAACCCTAGCAAAACCCTATTGCATGCAGAATGGGGTGGTTTAGTGCAGTACCTTCGGACACCCAGCAACTCCATATGCTGCTTTCTCGTTTCCTTCCTCCTCCGCTAGAGCCCGTGCTGGCCGGTGCTTAAGATGGCACGGCGTCCACTTGTCGTAGAGCTTGGAGTCGATGCAGATTTGAGAGACCGGTGTTGCCAGTAACGCCATCGCCAAGGATATAAACCCCACCAGCATAAGCTCTGCCACATGTATAAACAGTTTTAGTGTCACAAAAACACAAGAATCAACTTCAGAGTTCGTGAACGAGTTGATTTCTCACCATCTTTGATCTTCACAAACGCTGCAAACAGCGCCTTCCGCTTCGTTTTGGTCAGAAACTGCACGCAGTTTACAGCCACAGTTAGAACGAACGAAGCAAGCAAAGGAAGAGAGGCTCGTTCTGGGATGAGAGATTCGATTGTACGTACATGGCCGAGCCAGTGCAAGAGACGCTCCACGAGAAATGAGCTGACGACGAAGACGGTCGCCACTGCAGCGAGTGCCCAAGTGGGCGCAAACTCCAGCGTCCTCTCATTAGGATCCCCAACGGCCATGTTGCTCAATTCCTTCTTGGTCCTCTTGTTGGAATGTCCTCAATTCCTTTTTGGTCCCCTTGCTGGAATGTCCTCTATTCCTTCGTGGTCCCCTTGCTGGAATGTCCTCAATTCCTTCTCGGTCCCCTTGTTGGAATGTCCTCAATTCCTTCTCGGTCCCCTTGTTGGAATGTCCTCAATTCCTTCAATCCCTCTCGAGTTGCGAATGTGAGCTAGTGTTCGATCAATGGCGTTTGTCAAGTATTCCATTGCAGATCATGACTCCATACAGCTCCATATAGTTCTGAACTACCCGAAAAATACGCGGCTCTCAATCGGTGCGTGTGGACTTGGAGCTCGTTAGAAAACAAGCAGTCAGCGGGCGGAGGAATGGTCAGCAGGGGACTTTTTGGAGGTATAAACTATGAAGGCGTGTTTTGGATGGCGAGGGAATGTCAGGTATTAAGGAGAGTCTGAGACGTACAATACTAGCCGGATCGATGCCGTATCTATCTGTCTTGGCACGTCTCATGTACGTAGAATATGTCACACCCACCTTGGTTTTTTGGTTGGTTGTGTCTCTGTCTTGGTGTTGGTGGGGGATAAGTATCAGGTTTCTGGCATAGCTCGATTGGGGCGTTGTCAGTCCAAGCAGCGACTGCATTAGTATATTTTAAAAAATCTCTTTACATTTCTTTGCAGCGGCAATATTCTGTCATGAGTGACAGGAGCATCTGATCTACCGTTCTGCGTGGTTGCATTCTGGTGATGGATTCGACGATGATAAGATATGGGAAAGCGAGAAGGAATACCGACACTTCCGTCGTTGCAATAATTACATGACCGCATAAAGCACGTTTGTACCATAGCCGGCCTGATCGACCCAGGCTTTTGCGTCAGAGGCCTACGATGCCCAGCCCCATTCCGCTACTTAAGCTGGGGCTACGGGAGTTGTAAGAACGAGCTTTCCCCCTTCCAGCTTCGCCTACGAAACCAAACTGCGGTTTATTGGCACTTTTCAGGTTTATAGTGTTCCACAATCAGAAGTCCTCGATCTTTCTGCCCTCGGAATACGACGATGGCATGGAACCAATTTCTTGCCATGAAAATTGTTTTTTCATCTGCGGGAACTGAAACCGATTGAGTTCAATCACTTGCCTTTGGCCTGCTTGACCTATCAAACATTTCTCCGCAAACCTTTGACTTAAGATCTTCGACCTTGTGCCTAAGCGGCACTAATCCTTAACCCTTAAACGCCCTTGGGGTCTAAAACGGGCAGCCCAAAATTGGATCACAGCATCTTTTGGACTTGGGCATCATGAATAGTGCACTTTTTGAACTTGGGCATCATGAATGGACCAATCAATGATGAGCTTGCAACCTCCTACAAGGTTATGTACCACCCCAACCTACCTGCCACAATCCTTTCAAACCACAAAATCATTCATACAAATTTTGATTTGAATTGTGAAAATTCACTTTTTGAATGCATCAGAAGAAGGTGACCAGTTTGACATCAAAATATAAGTGAAAAGTTGAGTACATTGAGAGCTACAGAGGAGATTCGGTTGGAATATGACCCCTCGGGTCACCTTCAGCATTTAAGGGTTAAAAGCCCATCCCCTTTCTGAGCACCACAAGGCTGGCATTTGAGCACCACAAGGCTGGCATTCTCATAATCTTGCTTGCTTTAATGACGATTTGTTCCATCTACAATTACCCTTGATGTACCCCAATGTGCACATATAGTAGCGTGTCCTATTGTAGGTTAACCTATATTGGTCATTTCTAAAATTTGTAGTTATTATTGTCACTCCTTATAAATATTGTAGAAATAGGGAAATATCATTTCCCTACTTTTTCTATTTTTCTATCCGTGAAAAATAGTAAGCCACTTATTTCACTACTCCAAGCATAGTAATTTCCCAGATGTACATAGTTTACACCATCAGCTGTGAAAAGGCTTGGATTAACGAGGCCAATGAGGGTGGTTTCGTGTAGGGGTGGTGTCCTTTATTATCTGTATCCCAATTTACATTTGGGCACACCATCATTTTGTTCAAGTAGTGTCGGCCACAAATTTTGGGGAATAACATTGACCAACCCCTAGAGGTCAGGGTTGTCTTATTAGACAAAATTCTTATTCATTTGTCAAACACAATTTAGATGAGGTGTACATCTAAGACATTTTCAATGTATCAAATGTACATCTCATCTAAATTTTGTTTGACAAATGAATAGGAATTTTGTCTGATAAGACAACAGTGCTAGAGGTGTCCCTACATGCAATAAATGGAAGTTTTTTTTTTTTTTTTTTTTTTTTGAGTCAAATGGTGAATTCCATTGCATAAACGAAGTACACCGCCGCAAAACCTGGTGTGGACATGCCACACCGGCGAATTTTTTGTTGTTTTTTTTACAATAAATGGAAGTTTAGGCAAGTCAATACGAACTCAAGATTTATGATGATTGAAGTGAATTTGTTTTGTAAGATGAATGAAGATTTGTACAAAGTTTCATGTAGGTCCAAGCTTTGCTCAAATTGGACATACAATGCAAAAGTTAAGGGCACTTGTGTGCAAAGTTAGGGAGTTAAGGCAACTTCATCAACAAAACTATGTTAACTTTCAAGGGAAGTATTATTGGGGTATCCCATTTGTACAATGGTGCACATATGATTTGGTATTCCAATTAAGCACTATCGTTTTTATAATTGCTATGTTATAGTAATTAAAATGTTTAATTCCAAGAGAAAATCCTTCCTCTTTTTGAAAATGGTTCTTGCATCTACCATTATGGCTCTTGTTTATTTGTATTGGAACTTTTTGCTCAATCCAAGATTTTAAGCTATTATGAAGAAACGACATGTATTTTGAGAGGTTGTTTCTTTGAGACATGTAAGTACTTCGAGAGGTTTGGGTTTGGATCAAATAATATTTCCAAGAAAAAAAATACCGTGTGTCATTGTAGGTTTCAGCTAAAACCTCACTCTGATTTTATTCAACTTTTTATTTCCGCAAAGTCATGTAAACTATAAGGGGTAGTGAGTTTTCTGTGCCATATTTCAACCAATGAGCCATTCTATCTTGCCATCATCACATGTTCTAGAGCATTTTCCTTTTCCATAATCACTTCTTTACTAAAAATCACCATCTTTCAATAATTTAAACTTACCGATTATGTACTCTTAATTAAGATATTGTATACTCCAAAACATCAATTTGTTGAGATTGAGGAATGACCCTCTCAAGATGCTATTGTTGAGAACCTCTTCATTCTTAAATGTGCCATTATTGCACAAGCTATTAAAGTTTTGGATGTTGTTGGTTTGTTTTTCTATGGTGAAGTTGTTGCATAGGGACTTCTGGTAGCTTGTTTATATCTATCCAAATTAAACCTTGTTGCCTTATTTTGGTATTGACCTTGGTAGTCATCATTTAAGAAATATAATGATTATCTTATTGACCTTTGCATTACTTTTGAGTTTTTCTAACATAGCACTTGAGCGTGGTCAATTGAGACTACATCTCCAAGAAGCAACAACTTTTACAATAATCGCTCTCCAAATTCCACCTCACATGTTTATTTATGGAGAAATTGTTAAAAATGCTCTCACCTCAAAAGTAAGATACAAACCTCACTAATATATGAACTATGAGCCAATTTACACTAGAGAATACCACCACGAGATTAACACGTACATTTCAAATGTGATTGGCTGAAAGTGAGACTCTTGTGATGTGATTGGTTGAAATTGAGATTCATGACCAGTCGGTAGCTTCCTTCACTGTATAGTAAAGCGTCCCTAAATATCAAATTGTATACAAGATGGATTTTTTTTTTGAAATGAGGATAGAAAACTTCCATTGCTTCTAACCAATTCCAACAAACGAAAAACAAACTCATCCAACTCATATGTATTCAATGAAGTAAGGTCGAACAAGCTACTATAAATAATCCATGTCGGAAATGCACATGAAAGTCTTATATAGAAGGGAAGTCCATTCGAGGTTGAGGGTTTTAGGGTTTTGCGTTTCGCCTCAGGCTTCAGAGCGGCGTTGGACGTTCTGCTCGAAATTTCTCGCTTCAACGTGCGCTTTAGCTAAAACAAAAGTGAGTATCTCTAAATCGGTGCTAGCGGCTGGTTTTCTCAGAGTCTTAAACGAGTTTGTGTGGAGTTTTCTTGTTACCAACCCTAATTTCTCTCAAGAGCGGTCAGCTGCCGTTCCGTCTCTGAAATTTCGTGTCATTTCTATTGCTTTGCGCGATCATGTGGTTCCGGTATTGCAAAATGAGCATAGTGTTATTGCTGGGGCGCAGGATAGCATTACTGTGGCGTTGAGGAGTTTTATATTTTCATTCATTTTAGAAAACCAGCACGCCGTATTCGTCGACAGAAGTAGAATAAGCTGTCGCTACAAATGATTTTGCTTAATTCTGAGAGGTTTGGAGGTTGATCAGAATTTTATTATGGTCTTCCAGGTTAATTTTCCACAATGGAGGCCGGTAACTCTGCCGAGCTGCAACAATTTCTTGAGGTATGCCACGATAATGTTCAATGTAGGGATTGTCGTAAGTTGTTTTTTTTAGTATCATGGACTGATCGACTTGTCTGTGGCAGCAAGAGAAACAAAAAGCTGTGCTCAATGAGCTTGTAGGCAAGTTGACGGATGTGTGCTGGGACAAGTGCATAACATCCACGCCAGGGAGCAAATTCAGCTCCAGTGAGTCGTCTTGTCTTACCAATTGCGCTCAGCGATTCCTGGAGACGAGCAGCCTCATTCTTCGTCGATTCCAGAGCTTGCAACAATGATTAGGGTAGGTGTAAAGGAGTGTGGTTAGAGAGTTTGTACTCCCGAGTATGATCGTGATTTATCTGAAATGATATCCATTTCATGTAGGATGAAGAGATTGTAGTTAATGAATAAGTTACTACGAATCGGCTCTATTTCCAGTTTGCTATGGATTGTCATGATACTGAGCGAAGTTGGATGTGCATCATTTTCTTCTCGATCATCATCAGATGGTTCAGTGTAAGAGTTCCACGAGTGATGGAAGATCTTCTTTCACTTGAGGAGAATGTTCGTAGCTTCCAGCAATTAGTTGTAATATTGTGATGCTATTTGTTAGCGAGAGTGGGTACCATAACAGTCTTTGCTGTCGGAATGGAAGGACTCCGGGGTACTTCACCAATTCCGTATTCTTTTTCGTTACTTTTAGGAGCCGAATCTAGAATTTGGAATCTGGGTTTGAGTGACAATCTGGGTCTTCCTCCTGTGACCATTTGATAATCATTTTCTCCCTCTATCGTATACAGAAGTATTCTCATTCGATAACAATGAGTCTCCTGTGCTTTGTCTCACAAGGTTGATTTTAATTCGATACGTGAACTTTGCTTTCTACTAGGCCAGAAAGATCAAATTAGTGACAAAAACAATCTACCTTCCTGAAATATGTTCCAGATATTCCATCAAACCTTCATGCGTGTGCTTCTCCATGTTTGTTTCTGTGGGTGAAGGAAATAGATACTGCTTTGGCTCCTCCCGAAGACATCTCTTAGCTGGAATAGCTCAGTTGGTTAGAGCGTGTGGCTGTTAACCACAAGGTCGGAGGTTCGACCCCTCCTTCTAGCGACGGTAATGAGGAAACTCTTTTTATTTGAGGTGCAATGATTAAGATGAAGGTGAACAACTTCATATACGGTTATTCTTTGTTTGTAATTTGTTTGTTGATAGAAATTCCACTCTAAAGTGGATTTGATGATATTTTGCAATTTATTTGTAATTTTTGTACTAATACGTTATGATCTCGAAACCTATAAGGCTTCATGACTCTAAATTTGGTCCACAAGACCTACAATGATTATTACAAGAGATTCTACGATTGAGATCTGAATAACTTACCTTCATTTTCATCTATGACACTTTTTTGATGTTTAGAGGTTGGGACAAATTTAGAGGAAACAATCTTGGGGTCCACAGACAAAGATAAGCTCCAATAGAGACAAATCATCTAAGGTACACACTCGAAAACAAAGTAGGACCAAAAAAGGCTAACCCACATCTTCATAACCCACAAGTACATTAAAGCTTTGAAGCCAAATTCGACATGTACCAGAGAATTTTAGGGTGTCATTTTCGGGCACCATTTTAGAAATCCTACAAATCCAACTTCAAAAATTCGTAACAAATTATATAAGAGTCTAAAATTGATGATTACGCTTGCATTGGACTCACACTTACTTTCCAATTTCACAGAAATACTCACATTTTTGATTCCATCACTGATTTCCTAAAGTGAAATTCGTGCCATTTTTGAGAAGAGTACCTTACATGTGCTGTTCAACGCTGTCTCCACCTGTCACCACAATTGTCACCTGTCACCACAAATGTCACCTGTCACCACGATTGCCACCTGCACATACCGTCGAATGTCTTGACCCATTTTTCTAATAGGGTCACTTCATCTATATATTCGTTGGTCATATATTCGTACAGTTCAAAAAAAATCCCTCATGCTTAACCCCTAAATTTCCTTGTTGCAAAAGTTTAAGTCACAAAATTTGACCTTCATTTCGATTAAGCTCAAAAAATCTCAATCTAAGACATGTTTGAAAGAGCCAACCTTAAGATCTCAAAGTTCACTTGACATTCTTCTCACATGCCAAATTTGAACCGTTCATTCTTCCTCATTTGTGAGATTATAATGGTCAAAGTTGGCTTAGTTTTTCTCCTGCGGGAAGTTCCAAAACTTGTTTCGGGTTTCGGGTTTAAGGAAAGTTAGGGGTTAACCACTGAAGATTCTTAAAATTTGAAATGGGCTTTGTGGGTTCCCCAGGAACACGAAAATTGGTTGCACTAAAATTGATTGCACCGGTAACATCCCTACAGATTTCTAGTACTGAAAATTGAGCCATTATTAAGCACCTTAGTATACATAAAACTCAAAAAGCAAGAGCGGCACCATAGCACAACCAAATGAAAAAAATCATGAAGTAGCTCATCCTGCTTATTAGGCCACATGAATGATGACCAGTTAAGTACTGTACATACACAACTTCAGATTGGCCAGTTGTAAGCTTTTTCCTTGTTCGTTTGTCTATACTCGATCATTCTCAGTGTTCGAGAATTCATTCTTCTCTGCTCATATGGATTTGTCGGCAGATTCAATCAATCTTTTCTGTCCTAAGGAAAATGTACTTAAGCAGAGCAACCTCTCCTTTACTGTACTGACTAACTAACTATGAACTGTAGTAGAAGAATGCGGTCTTTAGGAAACTACTACTTCCTGAACGCTCAAGCGTGGCCGTCTCTCGGAGCTGGTGACTTCCAGCGCCTCCCTGGGCTCCGATGCTTTTCTTTTGCCGGAGTTCGAGCCGGAACTGTCGCCTGTCGTCGTCGTTCGTGACGACGATGATGCCGAGCTCACGGGTCTTATGTGCTCTCGCAGCCTCTTCACATCTGCCATTTGCACTGGCTTGATTATGAATTCCTCTGCTCCCTCTGCTAAACACCTGCAACACCCAACCCTCGAACCATTAGAAAAACAGAACACCAGAATCCGGTGCATGATCTTCTAGTAGTGACTCTGTGGGTAATGCATTCAGTACAAGGACGTGATCGGTGAGCTTACCTTTTAATGCGAGTACTGTCGTTCTCGGAAGACATGATGACAACGGGAATCTCCTTCAGTGCCGATGTCTCAGCCTGTGCATAACATTCAGGTATATATACCTTAGCATGTTTGAACGATGGATCTGAAGAATGGAGAGAATCTGTATGGGGTTGGAGAGAAAGATATACCTTGACTTTTTTGAGTAGGTCGTATCCAGTCATTTCTGGCATGCAATAATCTGTCATGATTAGGTTAACCTCCAGCTTCTGCACAATCACATCACATTCGAATTCATGTAAGCGTATAACAAAGAAAGTGCACAAAAGTGTACATTGTATAATAATGTAGGACAAAGTGCACGATCGCATTGCAGTCGTGCGTACATCATATAACCATCTAGCTCGTAAAAGAAAGAAATTGTTGAATACGTACCTCAATTGTGGTGGAGCAGTTTTCAGAAAGACCCAGGACTTCTAGAGCCTCCACAGCGCTGTTGACAGTCGTAACTGCAGCGAATTTCAAAAGAGGCAAGTATTTCAGACATTGTACATTTCAATGTGTGTGATCGATCGGTTTCAATGGTTTTTCAATGATCTTGAGTTTGATGATTCTGGTAAAGGAGGTCGGACCTTTGTATGATGATGTCTTGAGGAGCTTTTCGATGACTCGTCGATCCATGCGGCTATCATCGACGGCAAGCACATGGTATTGGAAGGCACTGAATTCTGATCTGATCTGCACTGAAGAAGAATCGGCCCCGGAGCTGTTATAGTTATCTCCGCTAGCAGAAAGGAGGCTCTTCGTCTCCGCGGTCGTTTCTCCGACTACTTTTCGTTGCTGCTGCTGCTGGCCTGCATCTGTATTTGAATGAAGTGGGACTAGCGACAATGTCTCTGAACCACCATTCGTCGCCTTCTTCACTGTATCGACACCCATACCGCCGACGGGCTCCGAAATCAACAAATCTGCCTCCCGGGACTTCTCCACCATTGCCTCAAACCCCAGATCTCACTTCGAAGCTCTGTATCCCTCTCTTCCTCCTTTACGGTCTATGACAACTCCCAACTCCATTCATGTTTACAAACTAAACTAAGTTCGAAAGAATCAATGCATCTAACAGGTCTACCTCCGAAAGCGATTGTCCGAACACCTGCACACATGACGAAGTGTTCGAATGCTAAGAGACTGGCGTTTTGAATTGAGCAAGCTGGAAGATTCGCACGTCATTAACACCACATTCAGACAGGTAGGGATCTCTAATTATGCTCTCGAATGATTCTGCTCCAATTCAAGGCGTTGTCACCGAGGATTGGAACTTACGTGTGGTTTCTTGGTCATAAATGCAGAAGCATGTTCGTGTGTATTCAAAAGTCCAAACCGTCAAAGTACACCGCGTTGAGCACGCTTGCTATGATAGACTGACACAGCTCACTCGGGCTACTAATAAACAAGCTAGCGTAGTGTAGTGCCGACTGAAGGAAAAAACTTGCAAGCGTGCATCGACAGGGAGGCACGGAGGAGGAGCTACTGATACTAGATGCAGCATCGTAGAACAAGATGAGGACAAAAACTTGCCCACCGTTCAATCACAATTGGCGGAGCCATTCCGAATAAACCTCAGGATTCTAGAGCCTATCTTGGAAGCGCTGAGATTGGATGAAACTGGTGGCTTTCTCGTCCACGACCACATATTCCCCCAGGTAAGAAATTAGCTGATTCGGGGAGAGTTATTACACAGGGGCACTTTCGCCAAACTGAAAAGCTTTAAAAAACGAACGCGACAGAGCTGGAAGGGTAATACGACAAAAGCTCGTTGGGAAGACGACAAACGAAGCCGGGTAACGACAAAAGGCTGGAGTCCTGAATTGGAAAAGGGAGGTAGGGGCAATCGGGCTGGAAATGGCAAACGGGAGATTGAGGGAAGATGCGCGTGCCGCTGTACACAAGATCTCAGTATCAATCTTTTTCGCCTGTGCTTTGCGATGGAGGTTCGGTCCCGTCCTGGAAAACTGCAAATGCATGCTTGCTGGCTGGCTGGGAGCATGCTACTGGTCGATCCGCTCCAACGATGTGGGATTGGAGAGAGGAGTGTTTTCGGGTAAGTGTTTTTGTGAGAACAGTCAATATGGGGAGTGTAGCTTCTCGTAGTTCGAAGGGGTAAAAGCGGCAGTGTGTGTGTGCCGCCAGAAACCGCGCCTCGGCGATTCCAGTCCCACGATGGGCTTGCGGCGCATCGTGACCGGACGGAGCGACTACTGTTGGGTTAGCGAGCATCAACAAGTACTTCAAGAACAACTCCCGAGGCGGATTTTCAATTTTCAATTGAAATGAACATCTTTTTCAAAACAAAAAATAGGAGTACACTCTGATGTGATTCCAACACACTTTAATCGATTTCAAATCAGATCATTTTTGAGGTCACAATCAATTGTCAAACTTTGCTTACAAATTCCTCTCTAGAGGGAGTTTTTGTACAAAGTGTAGGGCCTTGCACTATGGTATACCTAATACAACTAGCCTAGCAAACAATACCTCTAGCAAACAATACATCAATTTTATTTTTTATTTTTCTATGTTTATGACATAAATTGTGTATGGTTTCCTTATATTCAGAGGAGGTTATTCCCAAAATGTTCCTAATTATGTGTGTGCCTTAATACACTACCACCAACCAAGTATCGGTTTCATTTTTAAAATTCATACAACTATTCACTTTCATATGTTTTTCTCTTGATTAACTTATCTATATATCAGAGCTCATTCAATCGCTTCCCTTGCTTTCTCTGCTCCATTAAATGGCTTGATAAGATGGCCTAAGATGCAACATAGTGAGATATCAATGGCCTAATATGAGTAATTAAGTTACGTAAATGACAAGACAAACAATGTTTGTAAGTGAAGTATCCTATACACCCAATACTTATGTCTATAAATCATAGTACCAATAGTTTTGGAATATTGACCCCTTTGAGAAGGAAATACCTCCACATTCTTGTTGTTAAACATTGCGGCCATACAGTTTAAAATTCCTTCTTGGATTTCAACCTAAAATTTCTAGGTGATGTTTCTAAAATTAGAATCTGACTTTAAGAATCTTACCACATACTCTTTGTAGTATTGGGAGCACCCACTAATAATTTCAGACAAAAGTATTACTTTCAACCCCTTCATATAGGCTGCCTAAAACTGCAAAAACCATTTTAGCTTGCTTGGGCTTTTAGGGTTTAACCGGTGGCTTTGCTCTTAGGGGTTGGAAACCATAATCACTAAAGTACAAAAAATAATCCATACTTTTATAAGAAATCTTCTACATTCATTTAAGATTGAAGGAGTTGGGATCATCAATTCTGAATTGATTTTGAATCACTAATGAAATTTCGAAGTAGAAGTCACAGGTGTACAAAAAAACCTTATGATCTACAATGTTCATCCCAAATACATTAGAATCTCAAACTAGTAGCTACAATGTATCTTATACTTGAATTCCACTAGGCCCCTACTATTTGGTTTCTGCACCCTACCTTTGGTCATGGATATTCTATTAGGAGGAAAGTTAAGTAAGGTCAATATAGATACAAGAAGAAGAGGAACGACTCTGGTCAAATTTAAGGCCAGTCTAAACAAACTATTTTTAGGTAAAAGTTCAACTTATCCTTATATATACTAGTATGACAACGCAACCTTGTTGTACCAACCTAAATACTTAAACCATGCCCATCTCTATCCTTACTATCGTCCACATCGTCGTCTTTATCTTTGTCCATATCCCCGTCTCCTTCTTTATCCTTCACAAATCTTTGTTCAACTAATAGTAACTTTCATAAAAAATGTAAGATGGCTTGTCAAATTGTTTTTTTACTTTTGTTAATTTAAGGTGAAGGTTACTAATTTTTGTTTAAATTATGAAACCATAAATACTTTGGAATTTCATATCTTGAAATCTGCAAGTGAGATCAATAATCCGTTGGATGCTATGCAAACATTAAACGACACCTTTCGTCACCTCCAATGCCCTTCTTTGATTGTTGATCTCCAAGATCTCATTGACATTGCCATTAGAAGACATAATTATATTAAGTACTATCTACCTAAATATGTAGAAAAGACATGCCCAAGGGTCATAACACCAATGATGGGACTTCTAACCTTCTCATAGTGGATACTATTTTGCCTAGTAACTATCGTTGCTGCAACAGACTCTTAGTGTACAAATTGTGACTCACTGCACGCCCAGACCCACGAATGCCATGCATAGGCATGTACATGAATATCCGATCAATACATTTTCTTGTTCTTGGTACAACATTAAGGCCCACTTAAGACAGACTCCGGGGCAAGCCGGAAGGTGGGCCAGAATTTCGCCAGGCTCCAGTCTCCAATTGGGCCTCCCCAACCGGATTCAGCCCCTTTGTCTGTAAAGGGGTTAGGGTCCAATAAATGGGGTCCCATGTAAATTCACGAGTTACTGTTATTAGGCCAGCTCTTGTATACTGATTCTGGATGAACGTACTCGTTTATGGATGAAAAATTTATTCATTCCTTATCATATAGGTTATTCGGGAAAAGTTATTCATTCCTTATCAGATAGGTTATTCGGGATTTCACCATCCTCCAATTGACGGTAGAGATTCCCAAGATCCGATGGAGATGCACGATCGGGCTCAAGATCCAAGTTTGGGCTTGGAAAAACCTTGTCCTAATTGCCTTGCATGGGCCCAAAGTTTTGGTGCCAAAAAACTGCCACGTAGGACGCCACGTAGGATAAAAGGGAGTTCGGGTCCAACCCTAGTATAAAGCCTTTGGGCCCAAGTTGAAAAATTTGAGTGATCACATTGATCGAAATTTCAATAGTTTGGGTCGGCCTTCAATTGGGACCCAATTATAAAGTGGCCCTTAGAACTACTAACCTCAGCTTTTATCGTAAAGTGAGCAAAGATCAGCCTCTTACACCAATGAACACTCCTCCTTTCAAGGCATCACACAGTCTACACAATCACATATTCTACCTATGATACATACAATCATAGCTCTAGAGCCACCTCAAACACACTCAAAAAAAATAACAAAACTCCTTTTGACTCCGACACTCCATGTTCGTACAGAAATTTCGTGCTTTCTAAGAACAAAGAACTATTCTAATCTTAGACAAGACATTCTATGTGCTCTATGTTTTGTGCACATCCGCTTCCGTACGCTCTAAGAGGTTGCAATCTCTAAAAGCCTCGCAATGTGACAGAGAATCCTTCTTCGAGAGATATCACCCACGAGCATACACTCGCAAGACAACATAGCGAATCAACATCACGCGCACACACGTGCAAGACCTTATAGCAAATCAACATTAGCAAAGAAATTCTTAGCACTTTCTCCACATCAAAGTGGGTGGCTATGCCAGACCCATCTTCTTCTTGTACGAGTGCACACACTAGTAGAAAATGGCACTAAAAGTGATGGCCGTATTGACTTGACCGTAATGACACATTTATTTTAATAAAAAATACGATTACCTGCTAGCGATCCTTTTCCGGTTGCCCGACCTGATGCAGCCGGTGGTCTAGCCGTTGAGTTTCTTGATCGTGCGCTCCGGTAAGAACTCGGTGAAGCAACATAACCAGCGCCAAGATCGCTTCAAGAACTTGGTGAAGCAACATAACCAGTGCGAGCTTCCCTTCAGTGCACCTCACATTGACATACTCCAGGTGCGTATTGCAGCAAAATGCTGCTACTTTGGAGCTGCCACAATAGTCTCTATAGTCTATAGGTACGAGCCGTCCTGCATTGCTCTTCCTTGTAGTGCATATATCAATTATGCTTTTAATGACATCACAATAAATTATTATGTTTCTCACTTTTTCTTAATTTTTTTACTAAGGGTGTGGAATGCTTATCATAAGTGACACATATCATAATTTATTTTAATGTTATTAAAAGCACAATTAAAACTTACACTTTGAGTCATTACGATCAAGTCATTACGTTTGTCACTTTTAGTGCCATTTTCTACTAGTGACATTGATAAAACAAGTTACGCAAACAACACTAGAAATTCAATCAGCCCTCTCTGCTGGCACACGCTTTGTGTCTACACACTCTCACATTCCAACTCCAGTCCAATGTGACAATTGCCTCAAAAATGTAATTTTACCCCCTAAGACGGTGCCATAAGAGAGCGTTACCGGCTTACCGCGCAGTGCTATGTCGAAACATACTCAAAGACTTCTTACATGACCACTTTCCTCCGACGTCTGTCTCGAGAGACGCCATGTTTTTCACATTGTCATTAGATGCATGCCGTATCGCGACAACCTCCATCCATCAGCACTTCTCGGACATCTGCACCAACATTCACTCGGTGAGAGTTAGCACCATAAGTTGTCATAGAACGAGGAGGAGGTTACTCTCAGGATATCAATATTGCCCAACGCCTAAACACAAGAATTTGTGTACACAATCATACAACAAAGTACTAAAACTAAAGCTTGGATATCCTCGAGCCAATCTTCTTGAATCCAACAAGAGTTTAGTGAGGTCGAGTGCTCCTCAATCTCTAATTTTGACATTCAAACTATTGAGACGATGAAGTGCCAATTTCTTATGTCTCTTTCAATCCGGTTCCCGCCAATTGCTATTGATGACCGGCTGATGCTCACCGTCTTAGTCGGTCGTCCAATCCTGTAAATGCAGCCATCAACGTCAAACCCTGGCACCGTATATTTTGTATTCCGCTACGTATACGTATTTCAATTAAGTGTAATGCTAGAGTCTTTAATTCATAATTATGATGACAGTCACGATATGTAAGGGTGTTAAGTGGTTGCAATTTGGTTGCAATTCCTCCACTCTTTGTGAGTATTTATTGTCATTTAGGGGATCCTATGCTCCCCTCTTATTTGTTCAAATTAACTCAAATTTGAGGTAAGATTGTCGTAGTTGATTAGAATAAGTGAATAAAATCTGCATATAAGTAACGACGTACACTTCTCATAATAAATCGATCTTAAGTGAAAAAAATTCATGACAAAGTAAGATGTGTTCATTGTTTATATCGAGTGTGTGATTCTCTACAAATTTCCAAAAGGAGATAGTAAGTTTAAATCATATATCATGTTCAAACTCTTCTCCACTTAACCCTTACACTCCCCAGCTCTTTTAAATCAATGAAAGCCTTCCATAGCATTGTTGTCCAATGTTGAAGCAATGGTGAAGAATATATTTTGAGATTTCAAACTTGCAACACTAAGATCTTGAAGTTAGCTCAATCATTTATGATATCAATGGTTTAATTTATTTGCATGGATGTATTCACCAAGATCATAATGTTTGTTCACCCGATTTTGACGTAAAACATGGTACATGGAGGATATTTGAGCAACCAAATTAGACTTTGAGGTTCATTGGGCACAAAAATGGAATAAAAGCTTAGCTTAGCAAGAGCCACATTGATGGTTGAGGAAGTTGACGAAAGTGCTCAAAAGTACTTTCTTAAACAATAAAATACTCACTTATTAGACTATTTATTAGACTTCTAACAGACTGATGTCCAACAGACATTTTATCAGTTGCATTATTTAATATATTCTAACAAGAACTTGCTTCTATATAGTATCAATGGCTCATTCTTCGTAAATAATCTCAACATTAGCTTCAAAGTTTTCTTAGTTAAAAATAATATTGAAAAATTATTTCAAAATTCGTTGAAGTTTGAAACCTAGTTTGAAACCTTAAGTTTGTGATTTGGTAATTACAATCTTATGTCAAGCCCACAAACACCTCTTATTAGGTACAAAAAGGCACTTAGGCACCTAACAATCAATTGTTCAATTTGTTCAAATTTTTTTGGATACGATCAACATGATGCATGTTTTACCATAGGTAATCCACGGTAATGGGTTCCGAAGTTCCACGGAATCCATATATTCGAACTTTTTGTCAAGAATGGAACTCTGTGAGCTTTTTGAAGTTGAGAACATTTTGCTTAAAAAGAATGCCTGAAAGGTTTGAATGAGCATAAGCCTATTTTTAATGGACGTTCCAAAAATTGCCCAGTTGGATATTTACCGTTTGAGAGATCATAACATCCAAAGTTTGTCTCCCAAGTTTTTTTAGGCACTGTGAAATTTGTTTCTTAGATTTTTGGAGGTTACCCTTGTAAAATTGGTAAATTTTTGACTTGGGTTATTTTGGAATTTGAGTAATGATTTGGTCATTATCAATTCCCTTAAAAAAATAAGTACAAAAAAAATCAATTTTAAACCACCGTTTCGGACTTGAAACTTAAAATTTCCGGACGATGGTTTTAAAATTGGAATTTGGCCTCACAAATTTCATCTCATACACTTTGCAGTATAAGAAGCATCCATTAAAAATCTTAAGCAAAAATATTACTTTTTGAACCCCTTCATTGAGGCTACCCAAAATTGCAAAAACCATTTCATTTCGGGGTTTCAAGGACAATTAAGGGTTAACCCCTATACGTTCTTGGGGTATTTTTAGCCAAAAACTCATTTTCAAAAAAAGTAATATAGATAGAAATAAAGATAAGCTATTCAGATCTGAACCGTACAAACTTGTAATAAACTTGTAGTAGATCATGTGGACCAAAACTTGACTCATGGGACCTCATAGATTGCGAGATCATAACATATTAGTGCGCAAAACAGGCTACAATTTACCATCATTTTCACTTTGAAGTGAAAATACTACCAACATGAAATTTGCAATAAAAAAATCAGCAACTAGAAAGTTGTTCATCTTCATCTCAAAGACACTCTTGTACCAAAAAAAATTCATCAAAAAAAAATCTCGGCTCAAATAGTAGCCTTGTAGTCGTGAAAACTGCCAAAAATTATACAAAGGAAAAATAGTCCAAAACTAGACCCCTCGCACTTAAATCCATGCCTTTTCTTCAATATATCCTGGATTGGGTCAAGGTTTCTACTACTAAAAATAGACTATAATTGGAATCCATTCCAAAAAATAAAGTCAAAATCTAACGGTGGATGAAGGAGATCTAGCTCTTCAAAAATCATCCATTTTTTAACTTTTTTCATCGTAGAAACATCATTGCAAAGCCAATACCAAAGTTATCTAGATCAAAAAACTTCCAACTACAAAGTTGTTGGGATGCATCTAAATATCAAACCTATGAAAAAAATTTCATGAAAAACTATTTTAGATTTCACATAATTGGCTTGCAATGGTAAAACATGCCAAATGTTTGAAAACCCAAAAACAAAAGCTGCCTTCATTAAAATCCATGCCATTTATTCATACTTTATTTTATGAGTCTGCAATTTTTACCACATAAACTAGACTTGATTTGTGACCTAACCCAAGTGATTTCGTCAAAAACAGAGTTTGGATGAAGAAGTTATGGCTCTTCAAAGTTTCTTCCCTTTATCCAAAATGTCGTTTTTCGACACTCGGGACGTTTAGGGGTTAAGAACAATCCCTCTTGATGACTTCTACTGAATTCGGGATATGACCTATATGTCTACAAACACCTACCACAATATTTCATAATTAAAAAGAACTGATTCAAAGGAGCTCTTGAATGAATGGACACAATCCCATGAAAGCTCTAAACACAGATTCTAGAGGCAAGTGTTCTGCTAATGAAATCAGAAATTATATTAAGGTCGAATGCCCTAAAACCACCAACTTGAGCTTTTTGAGGTTTTTTTAGAATGGTTATTTGTGGGGTATATTTTTCCCATGTAGGAAATAATTTTTCTCATAGGATGCAATTTTTTTCAAAATTTAATTCCCATTACATAAATAAATATAAATTTTCAAAGGCAAAAGTACTTGGTTACCCAAAACTAATATGTAGACTTTCCCATTGTCACACCTAGCTGGTACAAATTTCCATTCATGATTCGACCCAAAACCACCAGCTTTTTTATTGTTTTGATTGGTCAGTTTGAATTGAGTGTTCTGACAATGCTAGTTCAGGCTAGGTGCGGTTATGGGGAGACTTATAGGGGTGCGGTTATGGGGAGACTTATAGTTTGATGGGTGCTGGTGGTTTTAGGTACTTGACCTCGAAAACCTCAACTGAAGTTCTAGCTGGTACCCGAACTCAAGTCCAGCTGCATACTAATAGCTGCCAAGCCCTCCACATTCTGGATCAGAAAAGGCTCCATTTCGCTTACTTTCCGCATGGCATCCCTACAAAAACATGAATCAACCAGTTATGCTTCCTTCAAGCCTAATTGAGTAACAGTTTGGATCTTTGAACCAATTACAGTGGGCGATGATGGAATGTAATCAACAACGCACCTGATCGAAAGGTTAGGGTCCAAGGAAATTCCCACCTCAGCAATCACTTTGTCTTGAAACCTTTGGCATGTTACAGTTCTGACTTTCACAACCTGCAGCACTTCAAAACCATCCACGAGCTAAATTCCCAAAAGATAATGAGTATGAAGAACTTATGTAAATTGGCATGCACCATAAAAGGTCAATCATTTCTAGCAATCTATGGAAGTAGTATTCAGTGACTGCACACCGAGGTATGCCATGTTTATTGTCTCAAAGAGACTCACCTGGCCAAAATTGGCTTGAATTTCAGCCAATAGCTTTTGTCCAACTCTATTGAGGTCGATCATGCCTTCGTTTCCCCTTTTGGCGTCAAACGCAACAGTCTTGTCATCTTCAACATGTGAGTCTCTATCGTGATCATGTTTGTTTTCAGCATGATGTTCGTGAGGATGCTCCTTGCCGTGTGGATGTTCATCATGGTGATGCCCATGGTGATGTTCGTCCACCTCGTGTTCTCCATGAGGAACTGAGTGAGCACAAAACTCAGGCAACTCAATATCACAACGACTGCTTGTTTATCACTAACTATGCACTTACATTTGCTTAAGTGTACATGTCTTAGGAAGAAAGTCCATGTCACTGGGACTACTCACCAGAAAGACTCAAGGTGACAGTAGCGAAAATGAATTGAACACAAGGAAAGCGTTTTCAGATTACATGGATAGTTTATCAAATAAAAGATGAAGACAAGTATTTGCAAGCAAAAGAAGGGTGACTACCCTACTTGAAGATTTTTAGATGTGAAAGGTGCCGAATGAACGAACCTACGAAGACGTAACTCTCGGAGATATGTCCATGACGTGTTCGCACTTGTTGTTTTACTGCATTCTTAATGGAACCGGCTGCACTCACACTAAGTTGGGGATCGACCTGTCAATTACAATCACGTGTAGGCATCACATGACCTACTTCAACATCTCATATTGTGGTAGTATTTACTATCTATGCATTTTCGAACACGTCAAGAAACTTCTCTAGCACATGGTGGCTGGGGCAAATACAAAGAACCAACGGATAGCAAGTTGATTGATAATTTGCGCTGACATCAAAATGTTCAGTGCAGAAAAGGTCCAAACCTCTACATGGACATCAAGCTCAACATAAGAACCCATTCGCCGCCCCCTCATCACATGAATACCCTGTAGACACACTAAGATTGATTAGCAAGGTCTTCTGAATACCAGGACGTAAATAAACTGTTTTCTGAAATAGTTTCATCGTGATACGCATTCTAAAACTTTCAAATGGCAATGGCTGGTGTAGATTTGAATGGTGCTGCGGTTAAAACCTTCACACCATCAACGTGTAGAACAGTTTCACGAATGGGCGCCAAGATCGATGGAGGTAATCCCCTGTCAAGCAGCTCCTGCATACTACACTTTGTCTTATTTATTGATAAGTTGGTAAACTCACAAGCAGATTCAACGTGATTGATCGTGATTAATCCAGTTAGGCCTGCTGACAAAGAATAACAAACAATTAAGAGCATGACCACAAGACTTGCTACAAATTATTCACACACCATTGATTCAAAGTACTCAATAAGTATAATCAAATGATCAATTTAAGGCTGACTCTCTACATTTGCGAAGAGCCTCAAAACACCTCTTGACTCTATAAATTGCCCTCTTACCACACAAGGCCAAGCATGCTATTTCTTGTATCATAAAGCATTTCTTGTGACCATGCTCTAAACAGCTAGTCTTCGAAAGTAAGAGACCTAGAGGCACTTACCTTTGATAGCCATACTTGAGACCTGCTTTGATTATCATTCCAGAAACAAGCAATGCGGCCACTGGATCCAAAAGTGGCATACCCATCATAGCTCCGCCTGAGCAAACATTACAAAGTTGCAAGTATAAGCAAGAGCGAGGAAGCTATAGATTAAATACTAAAGTAGTTATTTTACAACAATAATCCCAAACCTGGTTTTGAGACCGTGAGAAGAGTAGTTTCAATGCCTCACTGACATGAATCTGAATCTAATGTTCATGAGCAATGGAAGCGAGGTTCATCGTCGATACCTCCTTTCTGAGGAATACTTGTAAAGTACAGGTTTTATGAAGAACACTTGGTGTATTTGAAGCCTTACCAACACCAATAAGAGCAACAATGGTGGATACAGCATCACCGCGGTGATGCCAAGCATTGGCTTTCAGCAAAGCACTTCCAGACTTCTCTCCAGCGGCGTACGTTATCCAATATAAGCTGCCTCATCAGAAAATCTGCTGATTAATAGAACGTATGTAAATTTATGATACATTTCAGCAAGGCTTGCAAAAAAAAAAAAAAAAAAAAAAGCTTATAATGAGCTGGTGAAAGAACTGTCACAATATACTACTCGTATTGAGAGATTTGATAGCTCTGTTCTCTATCCTCTTGCAGTACAAAACAAAATGGCATGAAAATGTACGGATTATTTTTTTATACTCTGAAATGTAGGTTATTCTCCATGCACTGAAAGCTCACCATATACGCTAGCAAATTATAGCACTTCAATAAGAATATGAATCCATAGAATGATTACAGATTTTTAAAAGGTAAGCAGTGAGGGTTTCATCATAAAAAGCATACCCTTCTTTGGCACCAATGCCGACGATAGCAGCAAATAATGCAACTTCCATATGCTCCTTATCGAAGGCATGTGTGTGCGCCACCAACCCATGCTCATGATTGTGGCTATGGCTGTGAGCTTCCTGTGTTACTTGAGTGATGGTGTCTTGAGCAATCGATGTTACCGGTATCAAGGCCTTCATAATACAAAAGCAAATAGGTTGAAGTGTTAAGCCCATAGACTCAACTGCTACGGTAGATGTTCGATATTACCGAAAGTCTCATATCTACAGCATGAAGACAGCACCAGACTTAGTTACCGTTAATTAGTGTCTTCTAAAATCCACAGCATGAAGGAATGTGACTGACGTGACCGGCATCAAATTGGATTGACTATGTAACACAAGACTGAAAACATGAATGACTGTAATAGCAGGATCGTAAGAATATCAAGTTCTCGCCTGTAAAGCATCGATTGCAGTCCATGCAATCCCACCACCGGTCACCAACAGCAGCATCGATATGCTGAGCGCCCCCACGGTCTCAATTTTTCCGTAGCCTGCGTATGATGAAATAAAAACAATACAATCTCCTTAGGCATTGTAGTAACAACCACGAGTGTGAGGAGAGTATAACAGGACTTCGTAATCAATGGATTATAGTGATTACACGCCCAATCCAAGTAAGAATCAATGACAACTTTACCGTAAGGATGTTGTTCATCTGGTGGAGCTTTCGATGCTTTTGAACACCACAATGCAACTCCACTCAGACCCTAAGCCAGATAAAGCAAGTTAAAAGCCAAGAACCACTTCCACGAGCTAGCTTCTGCACAAATTATAATACACAACAGTAACCCTAAGTCTCTGATACGATTCTGATGCAGTAGTCTCCAAACTACAAACACATTCGCTTAAACGCAGATGTGCAATTACTATCAGTAGAGACAGCATGTTCGTAGAAAACCTTTCCTTCATCAGACCTTTCCGAACTTTTTTGCATTCAATGAAGACATTGAGCAGAGTAACGATCACTTACGATGTCTGATGCAGAATGAGCAGCATCCGCAATGATAGCAGTGCTGCCAGACACATAGCCAGCTGCAGCTTTGCTGATAGTCAAGATGATATCCGACCAGAGGCCCCATCGCAAGATCTTCTCCCCGTACGCTCCGAGCTTCTCATGAGACTCGTGTTCGTCATGCCCGTGAGCATGGCCCATGTGAGTTCGTCTCTGTGACAGTCTCCATTCTGGCGCAAAACTTTTGATTCTAGCCGAAGAAACGCTCCATCCGCCAATAGAGGCAGACTTGCTGATATCAACAAGGGCACTTGACGATCGCTGGATCCTCAATCCAGAAGATAAATTCTCTCGATCTCCGAACGAGTATAATAGTGAACCTTCCTTGGACTGTAAGCTGCAGTCTAATGACCATCCTCTAAGAATAGAAGGCAAACTCCATAGAAGCTTAGACTCAACAGTTGTCAAGAGCACATTTTCGATACAACTGAAACTGAAGTAAGCGCGTCTGTAGAAAGATCCATAGCCGGATCGGAGCGACATCTATCTGGCTTTTATGAATTTCCTCCACTCTTGATGCTCTTTCAAAATATGGCAACATCTTCAATCCACTAAACTCGGCAGAAAGCTCCAGTCCTAAAACAAGACTAATTTCATCGTCAGCATGAATTCCAACAAGAGCAAGCCCTTATTATTGCAAAAATTCCAATTCCGACATCAACCTGCAGCAGAGAACGTGAACTCATACCATTTTGAAGCAGTCTCCAATTTGGAAGCTCTCTGAAGTCATCGCGAGCTGTAATAACACATCAATTCATGATTTCATTCAACAAACGGAAACATGCCTGCATCTTATTTCAAAACCTTGAGCTCATATGAAAAGGAGCAGAGTCAATTGTACGTCGAAAACCAGGCGAATGTTCTCAAAAATTCAGATTCAAATTCCGATTCCGATGAATTTCTCAGCATCTGAGAAATCATACGATCCTGTCATAATTGAGAAATTTCCGAAACAGAATGAATGGAATTCCCCGAAACCCTAAATCGGGCGATCCTCTGAAGAAACGTAATTCCATGCAGATGGATGAGAGCTGCGAAGGGATGAATGAAGTCGTTACTATTATGGATAGTTTTCGTTATTTAATTGATGAAATTGAGAAATTAGAGATTACATCCAGTGATGAGGGAATTACTATACTGTAATTATATTTAAGGTAGAAGCTGAGATTAATGGGAAACTATTTTCCAATAAATATTTTTTAAACTAAAAATTTCAAATTTGAGAAAGTGATATTTTAGATTGATTAATCTTTAGACGTAATGTAGCCGAATGTGCTATAGGATACATTTTGCTACAAAATTAAAAATGACATAATTGGAAACCATCCCATAAAATAAAGAGAAATCCAACGCTGAACGAAGGAGATATAGCTCCTCAAATATCATCCAATTTTTCACTTTTTTCATTGATGGCTATTACCAAAAGTATTTAAATAAATAAAAATTCCAACTAGAAAGTTGTTAAAAATCACCTTAAGATCATGATCATGAAAACAACTCATTTAAAACTATTTTGGATTTCACATATTGGCTCACAATGGTGAAACGTGCCCAGTGCTTGGAAATCCAAAAACAAGAGTTGGCTTCACTAAAATGCATGCCATATACTCTTATTTTCTTGTATGAGTCTGCAATTTTTACCCCACAAACTAGACTTGATTTGGGACCTAATTCAAGTATTTTCATCCAAGACAGACCTAGGATGAAGAAATTATGGCTCTTCAAAGTTGTTGTCTTTCATCTAAAATGTTGTTTTTCTACATTCGGCGCGTTTTGGGGGGTTAATGTTTACTTTTTTGTTCAATGCGTGTAACGGTAAAAGTCGAACAAAAGGTTCTTCGAAGCTTAGTTTGAGTGAAAGTTGAAGCTTCCTTCCCCAAAGTCTTGAAGGCTAAGAAAAGTAGTTGCATTAGTACTTCAAGTATGGTGCAAATGATAAAAGTCCATAAACAAACAATTAAAACAAGAGAGTTTTGAGGGAAGATCAAATAAAGAAGTCCTATTTGTTTTACGAGTTAAATTTAGATTGAATTCATTTTCTAACTTTCAGATCAACTTCAAATTTAATATTTAGATTGTATTGTATTTAGTTAGCTTCACAAGTTAACTCATACGTGCGAAGACCGAGTAATTAGTTTCACTTTTTGATATCTTAGCAACTTCTATTTTCCTCTACCATCTTACATTCTATCATTTTTCATTTCTATTCTTTTTCATTCTACATATTTATTGCATTAACCCCTAAAGGTGAGTGAGGCCCAAGTCTAGTCGATTTGACATTGATCAACCTACACTTACTATTTGCAGATTTCATGAAGTTGGAACCTTTTGCAGGTTGTAGAGTGCAATTGGGCAAAAGGTTCCGACTTCATGAAATCTAATAAAACCTAAATTATTGCCTAAAAACAATCTCCACCAACTATTGACTTTGGAAGTAGATAGAGGAATCATCAAAAATTTATTAATTTATGCCTAAATTCACAGGCATCATATTCTATATTGTATTAATCTAAGTTATAGTCTTCTTTGCTTCCAAGATAAGTCTCAATCAAAATATATTGATAAGGAGAAAGGAAAGTTTTTGTGAAAAGTGTCAATATTGACTTATAATTTGCAAATTTTTGAACAACCTAAATTGTTTCAAAGAAATCATAGTAGCCTCTTTCGCTTACTTGCATGTTACGTCTTCTTCATTTGAGTATAGAAATGCAATCAATGATGTTATTTGTAAAATAGTACCATACAGTATTCTCTTGAGTTCTAAATCATGAATCTTCACACGTCGAAATGATTGTCAATCTTTCATGACATAATGTCAAAAAGGTTCTAATTTGCAAAATATTCACCAAATCTATATAGAGAATTATATTATTGTCATCATATACATGCAAATTGAGTAAATTATTTCTGTAGCATTAATAGAAATCAATTGAAAAATCCATGAAACGAGGGTGTATATCATTGGCAAGCAATCACCAAAGTAATGCACTACAACAATCACCACTACAAGAACAACAAGTACTCCTCTATCTATGCACAAATATATATTTTTTTTTTTTAATGTACTTTATTTTTCTATTTTATTGCTATCTTGAACATTTTCATAATATAAATAAAATATATATACTTGAGTATTTTAGAATATAATCGATAGAAACATCGTAAACTTATAGAAACTTCAAAAACCACATTATATGATATAGACAATTTTACTCTATAATTGACTTAGAGCCTACTTTAATTGTGATAAAAAAATAATGCCAAAATCTTTATAGTTTGAGTTATTCATATGTTTTTGTTATAGATCCATCATTCTTCATCAACAACATCTCGACAAGCAATACAAAAAGCTAGAATAAAAAAATGGCTTGTATCATTTTTGGTGATATGTTTCATGTTATTTGTATTCTCTATAAAGTCTCATTATTACATTCTAATGAAGAATCAAGGTCAAAAAGTTGCTATGTTCAGATTGTATTCAAAAAAATGTCAACATTGCCATATTGGGATACAGACTACACATAATAGTACAAGGATTGACCAAGAACACTCTTATAGACAACGTAAAGGGTTATCTTCATTTACTCATCAAGATTACTATCCAGGAAGATTGGGTGGTGGCTTTACAAACAAAGATTTGTAAGTACATATCATAAATTATGTAGGTGAAATGTCATAAATCTAACTATATTTATCCAAAACCAAAATATTATTATAACAATGTCAATGCATATCATTAGGTTCTTTAGAAAAGCTACCAACAATAAATCAAAAATTTAAATCTTATCCAAGGTATGGGTTAAGCTTAAAGTGTGCACTGAATTTTGTAGTGAAACTCCATACTATGTAAAGATGACAGTGGGAAAAGCTAGAAATATCTATGATTATTATATTGACACAGGAAGTCCATACTTTTGGAACTTTTGCAATTGGCCCCACGATTCCAACGGAAACCAACTAATGGTTAGATTAATTTCTTTAACCAATCAAAAATAATTGATATGTTGAATAATCAACCACGCAAACTTAAGCTCATATTACTAAGCTATATATTGGATAAATAAATAGATAAAAACACCAAACCTTTATTGGGTTGGCCTGAATACCCTACAACAATTATAAGGTTCTATGACTATGGGAGTCATATTGATTATGACTAGACAGCATCATACTGTCTGGAGCCATTAAGAATAAATGACTAAAAGTATGACTATTGATAATCATAGCACACTCATGTTACGATAGTTTGTAGTCATATAACACAAGTTATGATTGTTTGTAATTGACATGTGACTACTTACCATCATAACATGGTTATAATATTACTATCAATAAACATATTTTCAGTCATTTACTCTTAGTCGCTCTGAACAATATGACGCTATTTAGTCATAGTCAATATGACTTTCATAGTCACAAAACTCTAAAGTTGTTGTACTGATAGAATGCCCGTTTGACCTACCCTTCATGATATGCTAAGGCTATATATTGGAAAATAACAAACTTTGGTATTGTATTTTCTTTGGCAATAACCAATTTACATATTGATATACACTTCAACTATAGTGTCTTATTAATCAAGATTCCATGATATAACAATAATCTAAACAACTTCTAGTCATATCTACCTTTGAAATTGGTTTTTATGGCCTACATAACACTACCTTCCTACTCCAAATTAAGGACTTTATTTTTCAACTGTAACCTTATAATCCAACAAACAATAAGAAACTTGAAAATTAGTGTTGGTATACATGTACAAATTAGGTTCTAGATCCTACAATTATGTACTTTAACCCATAAATGATTTGACCCATTAGTAGAGAAAAGAACACATTTTCAAAATAAGTTTCATAAGTGGAAACCAAGGTAAGTTATTCAAATCTCAACCGTAAAATCTTGTAATTAACATTGACCCATCATGTCCGGGTCAAATTTTGAGTCATGAGGACTCATAGATTGCAAGATCGTAACGAATTAGTACTCAAAAAACATCACACAATCTCAACAGTTTCATTTTGAAGTGAAAATGCTATTAATATACTTACTGCAATAAAAAATTCAACAACTACAAAGATATTTACCTTCATCTTGATTACACCCTTGAACAAAAGAAATCCATGAAAGTAATCTCTTTGCACAGATAATGGTCCTGCAATGGTGAAAATTGCCAAATATTTTACGAATGAAATACTCCAAAACTCAACCCTTTGCACTTAAATCTATGCCTTATCTTTTATACATATTTGATTTTGTCAAGGTTTCTACAACATGAACTAGAGTGAAATTGGAATCCATAGAATGCATGCCACAAAACAAATTCAAAATCCAATGATGGATGAAAGAGATATAGTTCCTAAAAAATCATCCATTTATTCACTTTTTGCAATGTAGAAACATCATTGCAAATCCAATCCCGAAGGTATTTGGATCAAAAATTTTCCAACTAGGAAGTTGTTAACCTTCATCTTAAGATTATGAATCTACAAAAAGATTCATAAAATCATCTTTTTTATTTGCCATAATTGCCTCACAATGGTAAAACATGCCCCATGTTTGGAAACTCAACCAGAAGAGTTGTTCTCACTAATTAAATTGCATGTCATTTATTTATACTATATTTTATGGATCTGCAATCTTTACTGCACTAACCACGCTCTATTTAAGACCCAACCAAGTGATTTCATCCAAAAGAGAGTAGGGACATAGAAGTTATGACTCTTCAAAGTTTTTGAAGTCATCCAAATTGTCAATTTTCTACATTCGGCTTGGTTAAGTGTTAAAATATGTCCAAATTCAAGATTTGTGCCTTGAACAAGAAGGCAATTGTAAGGTCTAAACGTAGAATCAAACACTTGGTTACTTTGGGTTAATGCTACAAGACAAATGAGGTCAGTATGACAAGTTTTGTCTACGAGAACTACAATAAAAAAATTATTTAGTGTTGTCTACACTAATTGACATAAAACCACTACAGTTTTTTACTTTTGATAAAGGGATCTACTACTTGTGTTCACAAGTTTCCCCCCTTAAAGTACTATATGAAGTTTTTTTCTTAGTAAAATATATTATCAAAAGTAAAACGCTTTAGCAAACTCTAATCATATAGTGTGGCTGCACTAAATGTAGTCTCTTAGTGTAGTATATGCGGGCTAGATGTTGTTCAAAACCGTTGACAATTTCAATAATTTTGAATTACTTTTTATCCTTCATATTTAACCTCTACACGCATTTACGGCCAACTCGCTAAAGGACTAGCTAAATGTAGTTAGGGAAGAGGAGTTGCTAAATGTAGCACCCCCCTGAACCACCTCTTTCCAATGAACTAGCTAAATGACCTTGTTATATTTGTCTTCTACCACATCATAACAAAATTCGAAAGTACTTGAGGTTTGAGGTTTCTCAATAGGCAGCATAAAATCTCCCAAAAGTTAAGATAACTTCAAGTAAACGATGCATTCAAGTGGGAGTCAGATAGATAGCGAGGAATACGGTGAGTCTAGAGCGTCTCTCCGACCGGGCCGCCGAAGGTGGGGGGTCATATATTGGGAAAGGAAAGTGACCTTTGTTTGGATAAATGTAGCCACTCGTCCCTTTAGCTAGTCCATTGGGGATGGCCCTAAAGAGTCAAAACATTTAAATAGGAGGTAAAACTTTGAAGAGCCGCAACTTTTTCATCTACTGTCTATTTTTGAATTTTTTGTTAAAATAAACTTGAAATGAAGTCATTAAAGATATGCAAATTCATTCAATATGGTATGAATCTACGGCAAGCATTTCTATGCAAGCACTTTTTCTTTTAGGAATATGGGCCATGCTTTACCGTAGTAAGGCCATTAATTGAATGAAGACTACTTTTCATGATCTATAGGTCCATAATTATGATATTGTTTGAAGTCAAAGAACTTTCTAGTGAAAAGATTTTCTATTGTTATTTTGATATTGAACTTGAAATGTTGTTTATACAATAAAAAAAGTGAAAAAAACACATGGTCCTTGAGGAGTTGTATGTCCTTCGTCATAAATTGATTTGCAACAATATATATTGGTTGGATTCCAATCTCAATTAAAGATGTGATGAAATTAAGGCTTACATTTGAACTCTTTTTCCTCTAGGAAATTAGAGCAGTTTTCACCATTACATGGCTTTTACTTGAGCCAAAAAAAACCTTTTGATAACTTCTTTTGTAGGAGATTGTATTTGAGATGAAGATAAACAACTTTCTAATTGAATAGTTTCAATTGAACTAATATTGTTATTATATTGTAACAATAATGAAATGTTTGAGTTTTTTTTGGGTACTCATATGCAATGATCATGCAATATATGACACCCCATGACTGAAAATTTGATTCATATGACCTACAATAAGTCTATTACAATATTGAACACTTGTGATCTAAATTGCTTACCTTCTCTATGTATGACAATATAAAATAGAAATTGTTTTTTACTAAAATAAACTAGGACGCCTAGAGGTTATATTCAATCATAGACAACTAATCCTACTTACTAATTTGGATAAGATTTAGTCATTTGTATATACTTTGGATTAAGTTAATCAGACTTACATGATTTTTTGTTAAAAAATCTCTAGTATGTAACTAGGGATGCTTTAGGGGAGTCAAGGCCAACAAATCTCCAAGCCAACTCACTCATATTTTGACCCAATTGGCTCAATTAACCTATTGAAAAACACATTAAACAATTAATAAAGTGGGGGCCAATCCCCCCATGTGTAAAGCCATTGGGGCGGACTTGTAGAAGGAAAAACAAGCCTATGGGGCCAATTCGTTTTATTAGCTACATTCCATGCTTTTGATTTGTTCACAATAAAATATTTTAGTGAAATGTTATTTTTGTAATGAAAGCACACAACGGCCTCTAGGGCCATAAATTGGCCTTTCATTCTTGTACCTGTCAGCTTTAGGAGGGGGGCAATGTTATAACTTGTATACCCCATTATAATATAATTCCAAGAAGTTGGCCTTGACTCCCCATATAAAGCCCTTGGCGCCAATTTCAAGAAGTGTACAAACTATATGAGAGGATTTCATCATGGATTGACCCCATCAATGGATTAACCCCTCGTGTAAAGCGGCCCTAACATATAGGGTAGTTGTGTTATACTCCGTCTGTTTTCAATTAACTTTTTGTATTCATTAATAACAGGGAAGAGGTGGTTTATATGATTACAAAAGTGCTATTGACATCATAGGTGAACAAGAGCGAAAATGTTTACTATTTAGAGGGACAAAAGTACCGACAAAAAAGCTTCTGATGGGTGGATGTCAGTTCTCACTTCGATATGAAGATGGTTTTGAATTGCTCAACGTTATTGTTGAAGATGAAGTTGTATTATACAATGATATTGGCAAGAGGACTATATTTACTACACTACTGGGGTATAATCAAAAATTATATGTTTATGATTAATCGATAGTATTATAAGTTATTAAACCAACTATGTTTTCTCAAAATATAGCAGAATGTAGTAGAGGCTAGGGTAGACTATATATTGTAATCTATGGTCTTGTATGGTAATTTATAACCAACTATAAGATGATATCTTTAAAATGAAGTTCATAATAATAACAAAAATATAAATTTTCAGCGTACATCAGATGTGGACATTCGCACTATGGAATATATGCAGCTACTCACTTCAAATACAATACGTTTTTTCCTTATGATGGAATGATGGGCTTAAACGTCGATGAACCTCATTATTCTTTCTTTAAAGGTTTAGTACAAAAAGGAGTAATTTCATCGGCAATGATTGTACATTGTATTAATCAAAGACTTTTGGGTTCGGTGGGATACCTTATATTGGGACGACCCGATTTTATTCAAAGAGATAATCATATAAGATGGATAAAGATGATACCAAATTGGTACGATATCCTTGTACACACAAGTTGTTCTATATTGTAGAGGTGAGATTTGGATGTTAATACAAAGATTTTACTTCCTTCGTCCTAAACAAAGTTTTCATCTTAGTGCTAAAAGGGCAAGATTGGCTACAATTAGTCAGGTAAAGGTTCTTGGCTAATTGACTCACCACCTTCGACGGCTGAGACCCACCAAAAGTAACCACCCTCCAAGGCCTACCTACTCACCCGACTACCTTTCCAACTCCCACTCAAACGTGTTGTGTAATTAACTTGAATTTTGGAAGATTTCATCTTGTCTTCAAAGATTCCATCTTGTTTTCAAGTTGGAGGTTTTTTATTCAGAATCATTTTGGTGATAGATTTTTGATGATCTTTTTGTATTGAAAATAATTGAAAAAAAAATGGTACTCAAGATGTTGCATCTCCTTCATCCACCACTCGGCTTTGATTCTATTTGTTGAGTTAGATTCCAACTTTAGTTTTGTTTTTGTGATCGAAGGCTTAGTTTGATCCAATATTTTTTGAAGACATGGCATGCATTTGAGCGCAAGAGGTCAAGTTTTGTACTATTTTTCTTAATAAAAGTTTGGTTGTTTTCACCATTGTAAGTCTATTATTTGAGCCAAGAAGATTGTGAAGAGTTTTTGTAGCGCAAGGGTGTCTTGAGATAAATTTGAACTTCATCTTAGTTGGTACCTTAAGTTGGTAAAACAAAAATTCCCTCTATAAATTTTATGCCATAAATTCATCCTATCTTCGTTGGATTTGCAACTTTTTACACAAACTAGACTTGATTTGGGACCACAACAAACAAATTTTGTCAGGAATGGACTTCAAATAAACAAATAAATAGACTTCACAAATCATGCCTTACATTGTCATTGTAAGACTTCATTTTATGATAGTGCTTACAGAGAGATAGGGTGTTTGTGTCTCCTAAAGTCACTCAAAATACAACACTTGGGTAATGCCTATTTCCATCTCTTCTTACACTTTTGTCTTACATCTCTCTTATGTTACACTCATACTTTTACAGATGACTATTTAACACTAAAATCAACTTTAAGTGTTGAATGGTCCTATAGAAAGGCATGCCTACCTCTATTTGTCTCCCACTTCTCAGGCTCCAATAGGGTTATTCAAGTGCTTGGAGCTTCAAGTTCACCTTTTTACATCTTATAGACTAGCCTTGTGTTCAAGCTACATACAATTTGCAACAGCCGGATTCACTCATATATACAATTTTCGTCAAAAGTGACACTACTTGACTAGAAGATTACTTGTTAAATTTCACAATCTTGATACTTAAGTTGGAAAAACCCTTACAGGGCAATTGAACAATTGTTTCAACATAACACTTGTAGTGTGATATAGACACTTATTTTAAGATATGTAAGTAATCATTTAGATTTTTTAATTGAGAAAATGGAATGCTTACTATAGGGAAAGCAAAATGGATGCGTATGCAATTCAAATTGAAAGACTTGAAATGAGTAAGCAAAATAGTAATATTGACCTTCCAGGACTCCGGAGAATGTATTTTTTGGTTGATACCGGCTCAACTTGCATATACCTTAGACAAGTGTTGTGGGATGTCGTAGCAAGATGGGTAAATTCCATACACACATTACACAAACATACTTAACCCTTAAAGGCTCGACAAGGAAGCCCGAGGGGCTTTTTTCCAACAAAATATGCCTTGTAGCTCTCATTGTACTCAGCTTTCCACTTATATTCTAATGTCAAACTGGTCCCCTTCTTATGATGTTTTCAAAAAGTGGAATTTTACAATTCAAATCACAATTTGTATGAGTGATTTTGTGCTTTGAAAGGATTGTGGTACGTAGGTTGGGTTGTACATAAACTTGCAGAAGGTTGCAAGCTCATCATTGATTGGTCCATTCATGATGCCCAAGTTTTAAAAGTGCACTATTCATGATGCCCAAGTTCAAAAGATGTTGTGATCCAATTTTGGGCTGCCCGTTTTAGACCGCAAGGACCTTTAAGGGTTAAGACAAACATATTTATACACATTCATATTATTCTTGACTAAATTGGAAAGTGTTAAATAGTAGCACATTTGTAATGTCTATTCAAAAACTCGTGATTTTAATAGGTTATAGAAGAAGGTTTAAAAATGGGTTATATACAAGATACTACGTTAACATCCTCACCTGTATGTTTACGATTTCCATCAGAGTAAGGTTATATAAGTTAGAAATAGCATTTTTCCTTACTTTATATACTTGATACACACAATAGAGATATATGCTAAGTAGTCCCCAGTTTGGACCCTAGTCCGTCATTTTGTGCCATGTTTTGAGTTATCTGCTAAGTAGAACGGAATGGGGACCAAATTATGCACCAAACTAGGGACCAAACGTAAACTAGGGACCTTCAAACACAGATGAACAACAATCGTCCTCCTTTGGTCACGTTGCGGACTGGGCACCAAGTTGAACACGGGATCAAACTCAGAAAATCATCAAAATCATGCATTTTTGAGTTTAGTCCCTAGTTCGATTTTTAGAGTAAAAATCTGGTGCCCAGTTTGATGTTTGGATCCCAGTCTAACCAAAACTAGGTGTTTTGATCCCTATTCAGTTGTACTTAACGGATTTCTCTAATTTGAAGATATATATATATATATATATATATATATATATATATATATATATATATATATATTCAAAGTTGTAAAAGATTTTATTTAAACCACAAGAATTTTTAAAAGGTGTATAAAATGAATCATTCAGCTCTTCTGATCCTATGAAAGATTTTAGAGCTTTAATATTGACTTACAAGTCAACGGATGGAAGGCAATATCCTATTACAATTTTTCCGGACCAATATATGAATTGGGAGGTAAAGCAAATGATAATGTTTGTTTTTCAATATTTAAAAATCCAATTCTCACTTGGAATACATAGTTGTAATCTTAATGGTAGAATTTAAATTGAATATTTTTAAAGCTCTTTTACAAGGTTCCAAATAAAGCTTGAGTTTAAAAAACACTTTTTAGTCAATAATAATATTCTTGAATTGTAATTTATTTAACAAATGTTGAAGTTATGTTGATATTAAATTGCAAATATAGCAGCAATCCTTTCACTTAGTATATTTGATCATTCCAAATTAAAACTCTTTTGTTTGTCTTTGTAATTTGAGCATAAACACTTATATACAAGTAAGATTGTGGCCATTGTTAGGAAATGAGTGACAATACCGGAAAATACACATGTTTTAGTATTGAAGCTGATCCATATGATCCACTTTACCCAGATATATGTGGAATGTTGGGAGGTAATACACCTTTAATTCTATATAATTGGAATAAAATCCATACAGTTTACAAAAACTATAATGGATCAACCTAAAACTAAGATATCTAAATAACTTAATTTCCAGCACGAGCATTGCAAGATGCACTTGTTATATATGATCTAGACAACCAAGTACTTGGTTGGAAGATGAGCCCATGTCATGAAGTAGAAAAAGAATTGCTTGATGTTGATTTTAGCATGAGGCGGAGTTGGCCCAAGTGATAGAGTTTTTGATACTTTTTATAATATGTCATAGTATAGATTTGTTTACTCTACTCAACAATTGAAATTCTTTGACTATTAACTCATAACGATGTTATGAATAGTTTCTAGTTACAGCCATTAGAATGACTTAAATCACACGTGATTTCACTTATGAGAATTAGATGTTGTCACGATCTATTTCCACATGTTAAAGAGCACTTAATAATAAGATCTCTTACAGAAGATTATTTGTTAAAGTCATTATGTAACAAGATTGTAAGCAATAAATGCTTGTGAATGACCTCTAAGTTTGTTTTAGGGCAAGTAATAAATAAATATAGAATTAAGTACGTACTATGTGTACAATCCCTACATTCAAGTAGTCCAATTCTATGTTTTTCCTCTCAATTGCTCTCTTTTTATATAAAGTGCAAATTCCATATTTCATGGTATAAGGAATGTAACTTACCTTAGATTCTCATACCTAATTTGTACATGTATTTGTGCACCAAATATAAACCCTTCACTAATCTAATTATTTTTAGATTTTTTCAATATACATGGTATGTTGTTCAAGATTTTGAAATTTTTGATTGGCAAGCTCATTGTGAAGTTGTCGGGAGAATCAGTCAAGATGAGTCTGTAGAATATGTAGGAGACTATACCAATTGGACTCACAAGTTTAATTAGGATCTACCATGAATTAGAGATGAATTTTGGAAGGATTAACCATGAATTAGTGATGAATTTTGGAAGGATTAATCATGAATTAGTGATGAATTTTGGAAGTGATAGCCACTATTGTAAGAAAAACCGCACACTCTAGAATGTACACCACATGGGCATTTAAAAACTTAAAAAAATGAAAACTATAATGTGCCTTTGGCTTGGACTCGTATGGTGTGCGCTTCTTGAGCATCCTAACTAAAGACTTTGGGAAGAGTTTGATTTTTCACATGTAGGTGCTAAAATTCAAGTATACCAAGGTTTGTCTTTGAAAATGGATTATAAAGCATGTTTTACTATTGCAAGGTTACTACTTTGAATTGATGATCGACATATGGTGATCAAATGATGAAGGCTATGGTACACCTATTTATATCATAGCCTTCATAAAAAATCATACAATAAAACTATAAAATAAATAAAAGACATCATCCATCATATAAGACTCTCTTTGAAATGAGGCACATAAATTTAACACTTGACGAAACATACATACAGTGCTTCACTAACCCCTAACTCTCCTTGAAGCCCGAAATGGGTTTTTGCAATTACGGGCATCCTTGATGAAGGGGTTAGAAGTAATATTTTTGCCTAAGATTTTTACTGGGTCCTCCTTATACTGCAAAGTGTATGTGGTGAAATTTGCAAAGTCAATTCCCAATTTTTGAGTGTTCTAGGACGATCCTTGGGTTGCGAGCCGAGATGGGGCAGCTTAAAAAAGTAACTTTTTAAAAATTTGATTTTTGAAACATCTTCATTACCAAACCACTACTCAAATGTCAAAGTGACTCAAGTCAAAAAATTTATCAATTTTACAAGGGCAGCCTCCAAAACTCTCAAAACCAATCTTTGCAATGCCCAAAAAAACTTAGGAGACAAACTTTGGATGTTATGATCTCTCAAATGGTAAACATCCAACGGTCAATTTTTTGAACAGTAATCAAGCATATTCTTAGGTACAAGATCTTAAAGTTGGAAGTTTTGAAAAAGAAAAAGAAATTGGTTCACACCCCCACGAGTGCTTAGAGGTATAGAATCGCAGATTTGAGGTTTCAAGCTCCCAAAAAACACCAAGGAGATTTAGGGGCTAAGTTTAAGACTAAAGGTATGTTCCCACTTGGTCTTAGAGGTGGTCTTATTTTCTTAAAACAGTGTGAGTCCTCACCTACATTCTTTAGTAATTAACAATCCTACATGAATGTCTATATTGCAAACTTCAAAGAATGGAGGCCAAAAATATTTCACCTAGTATATGGGAGGAAAAAAATAACTGAGCATTAGTAGGCAATTGTCAAGGTAGCACCACAATTATAAAGATTCTCTAGTTTTGAACACTTAAGAGTCGTCTTAGTTAGTTAATGAGGCCTTTGAGGAGCTAATATGTAATTGAGACTATTATTTATGCCTCTTTTCCAAGCCTCATTGATGACACCTTTTCTAAAAAGAAAGAATATATCTAATTTTGTAGGGGTGTTAAGTTTTTATGTATATTCTCAACAAATGCGAGGTGGGAAGGGGCTTTAAGTAGTAATATCTTAATTGGAGGCAACTTGAAATGACATCCAATTTTAGGCTGATTTTGAGTTGCAAATGTCATGAAGACTTCCAAAAATAAAAAGTATGCCCTTTAATATGGCTATCTTTTGAGGTAAAAAAAAAGAAAAAAAGAAGAAGAAGAAAAAAAGTTAAATTAAGCTCATAACTAAAATGAGTTGGTAGTAAAGTTAACCCTAAAAGCTTAAGGGAGTAGGAAGCTTGGACTTTCCATCAAGATTTGTAAGTCATTGGAAGAATTTTCAGGTTTTCTAAGAGAAGCTTTCGACCATAGGACCTTGTACTACACCCTTATAAGTCTTTTACTCAATTGATGATTGAAGCATTTAATTGGAACTCGATAGTTGGATTCTTTTGAGCAAGGAGTTGGACTTTGTACGCTGTTGATATAACAACCTTGCTTCAAAAACTTTGTGGTACAGTGTTACCTATAATCTCTCAATCTTTTAGAGTTTGTTGGATTTCAACATATTTCTTGGTGAATAAGGTACTAGGCACCTTATTCCTAAAGACTCCAAATGTCAAACTTTGAAGAACCATGAATTCTTTATTTGATGTATGTTTTTGACAAATTTGTTGGGTAGGATTCCAAATCAAACTATATTGTGTAGTAAAGACGTTACATCTATTCTAGATGATATAAAATAAGGGTGAGCATAATTGTGCAAGAAGCTTTTGTTTTTGGTTTATACAACTAGAGGCATGTTATACCATCGTGAGCCAATTGTTTGAAATCATGTCTTGAATTTACACAAGTATGATCTAAGAATAAATTTCAATAACTTTCAAGTTGGAAGTTCTTTGGTCCAAATAATTTTGGCAATAGCTTTGCAAAAATAAATAAATCAAATTGTCCGTAAAAAGCTATACCTCTTCATCTATTGTTGAACTTTAACTTTGATTTTTGAAATAGACCTTAATTTGAATCTAGTTATTGTAGTAAGGATATCTATTCATTATAAGATGTGAGAAAGATATGACATTCAATTAAGTGCAAGAGGTCTTGTTTTTTATTGTTTTTCATTTGTCAATTTTTTTATCATACATCACCGTTACAAGGCTCAAATCATAATCATAAATTTCTTGGCCTAAAAGTGTTATTGAGAAATAGAAATTGCAAGTAATGAAGATGCTCTATATTTCTAAAATGATTCATTTTAGTTATTACGCCTTCCTAATTTGAAATTTGCACGGTTAGCTTATTGATTTTAACTTGAAAGCAAGGTCCAAGCCCACGACCGTGCGCGACCTAAAACCGTGGTCAAAAGGGGTAGCCTACGACCGTATTCCACGCACGCTCGCACTTCAGTGCCGCCGAAGACTATCGACGCCAGTGTGAGTCGAACAGGAAACTACAATTGAAACTCTCGATAGCAATCGGTACGTATTGCTCCGCAAGTGATGATGTAGTCGTGCGCAGACTTCTGTGACCGATTCGCGTTTGCCCAGCTTCTCGATCCATACTTTTCTATTCCAGTCTGCCGGTAACTCACCCATCACTGCCGCGCTTTTTCCGCATCTGCAGATCGGAGCTTCCAAGGTTCGTTCTCGAGCCTCTCGAACCAATTCCTTCCACGCGTTTTGAATTCTGGCGCCCATTCTGCACTTCTTGGTCATTCGGAGCCATTTGGGTTCTTGGTGTGTCGGCATGGCGCAGTCGATTTGACCCCCGTGTAGTTTGAATTGTGAACCCTAGAAGATTCTTGTGATTCTTGCGCTGTTTAAAGTAGAAGATTTTAGGGTAGGAAATGTGGGGCAGGGCAGGGAATTGGTAGACTAATGCCGGTTCTTGTTGAGATGTTTTGACAGTGTTGGATTGAAACGATGAGGTTCACCATTTGCTGTCTGGCGATCCTTCTTTTAGCTGAAGGCGTCCTGTTTACAAGCTCCCAGGACGATGGCGCTGTGACCAATCCTTCATGCGATCCTCAATGCAGAACTGGCAGTTGCGATGTTGAGCATAACTGCATGTGTCTCCCATATTCACCCTCTTTAGAGCAGGGCATATTCTTAGGGTACGAAAAGTCTTATTTAAACCTTCAGACTCTGAAATTTCCAGACAGCTTGGTTGCACGAATGTCCAATTAATTTTTTTGAATATGTTGCTTGTGAAATGGCTGTACCCATTTTGCACTGAAGAATGAAAGTAACCTCGCTTTTCGCTGCGATATAAATACCATGATAGTTGAACAATCAGCATCGAGAGAGGCTTAAGAGATTGAAGATTTCAGAGTATGAAGCATTTTCAGTGAATAGGTTGCTTGCACGAATGTCCAACTCAAAATTTCGTGTATATTGCTTATGATACGCTACTACCATTTTAGAACTGAAACTTTGAAAATAACTTCAAGGATGCTTACATTCTGCTGTGATGTAAGTATCATGTTGGTTAATTGATTGTAGCTTGCCGTTTTGCAGCGGGGAGTTTTGTGATCAGCCGGCGCATTATTGCGGAGCTGCAACGAACCTCCAATTCTATTGCATCGACAACGATGGAAACAGCACATGTGGCGCCATGGCAGATCAAAGCCCTACATGCATCTGTCACGCTGGATACACGGGTGAGAAGTGTGAGATTGCAGGGGCTCCATGTGGAGTAGGCTATTGCTACAACAATGCAACATGCTTGAATGGAGCGACCTGCGCTTGTCCACCCGGTTGGCAAGGCAACGCCAACTGCTCTTTAGCTTCTTCCGAGAGCGACAACGGCGATAGTTCGACCATCAAGGTGCGGCATATTCCACAAAAATCACATCAGCTCTTTTTCACTTTTGCACTATAAACATTGAGTTAGGGTAGAGTGCTTAAAAGTGGCGCAAGACTAAAAATGGCTCGCCAGAGGAGTTACATAATAGCTTCGAAGGTTGATAATCAATGTACTTGCTATGAACATCTATGAACATTTTAGGAGCACCTATAAGTCCAACTTCAAAATCTTACAAGAGTCCAAAAATGATGGATCCAGTATGTTCAGTCTTCTAACTACTTCTTCCATTTGTCAATGCACACAACTTGCTTGCTTCGTTAACTTCACTACGGATTTGCCACGCTAAAATTTGAGTCATCATGGAGTTACCTTTTGTTGCTGATCAATCTGAGATCAATCTGAGTTACCTTATGTTGCTAATGTTGCTTCTTGTACGTACGGTAATTTAACGTGTTTTGGGTGGGGATGGTGGGCAGTGGTGGGGTGGTCTCCTGATCACAGGTGCAGTTATTGCTGCGGTGTCGGTAGGAGCTGCTTTCGCTATCAAGAAATACAGGGAAAGAACTGAAGGTGCGAGCCGATTCAATGAGCTGAAGAAGTCGCAAATGAGGGCCAGGGCAGAATCAGATGATGAATACGACAGTGATCCTTATGAAGATGAAGTTCAGGGGCAGCCTGGGAAGAAGACCTCGAGAGGCGCACAGCCTTAGTTAGTAGCTTAGCTTCTTTGCATTGACATATAATCAGCAGTTTAGACAGCAGCATAATACATGCTTCGCCGAATTACTACTTCCGAGCCTCATAGGTACTGTAATCTACATTCGCTAGTTCTTGTTGCCCTCTTTGACTTGAATTTGTTGGTGTGGTTCTCAGCTAGGGATAGGTGATCTTTGTTTCGCATTTGTATCATCTCCATTTCTGATAACTAAGCTTGTCATCGCAAGGATGGTGTCAAGTTGGTGCTGTGGAGACTTTTACTCTGTCAATTGAGTTTTGGAGTCATGCATGTAAGACGATACGAACTGTACTTGCAGCTTAAGTACATGTTACAGACTCTGTAATATATGATGTTGTCAAGATTTCTCCAGCCTCACTTGTTGAGGCTTTTCAGCTTCATATGCAATGAACTTCTATATTTATGGTGATGATAACTCTTTCAAAGTTGTAGCTTTTCAAGAAGCCTTACATCGGCCTTATTTTCGGTTGTGAGGGTTTTGGGCATCGTTTGGGCATGCCTTAAATCGTTGGATATCTGATGAAGATTCTGTGAGTTCAGTTTTAGAAGGTCAAGGAAGGGTGTGTGAAATTAAATGAAAACAGATAACCCGTAAAGAAGAGAAGCTCAAATTGGGTCGATTTGCTTTAAATAGATGAGATTTCTGAACAAAAACTGAAATTTGACTCAATATCTGTTCGGTAAAACTTGATAAAAATAAGTGGGTAAATTAATTACAGTCATAAAACAAGGTCCTACGGTTGAATATTCAAGAATTGAATCCACACAAAATTTGTTCAGATATGGCCGTCTGGAGGGTCACAGTAGAGCTTCTCCTTCAGGATTTAATGCGAAGGGCTACTTTATTTGGAATATTGCCTGTTCCGAGACATCTCATTTCGAAAGCACGTTCCCACCTACACATTTCTCATTCCTGAGCAGGAATCTTTTGAATTTTTACTCAACCACATCAGGAACTTTTGGATTGAAGTTCCTCATTCCAGATCAATTTAGCTGTGGTTTTTCTGGGCTCCACTACTCTGACCTTAGCTCATGCTTAAATACTCAATTTTCCACCAGTCTGACGATCGGCACGGAATAAGTGTACAAAACCTTCAAAATTGTCACGAAGAAATCTCATGTTTCATGAAGTGTACAGCTGAATTCCTTGATCTTGGTACTTGAAATTGTCGTCTCCGATGTCTCCTTATACTTTGAACCTGTTGGTGAAGCCACACGGAAATTCTTGGTTACTTTTGCTAATGAAACAGCCAAATTGCAATAGAAACAGCCAAATCTGGAGAGGTCGGAGAATCACTCAATCTTTCGAGATTCATGCCCTCGTGGTTGAATGTCTGAAGAGATAATTTCTATGGGGTTACGCACAAGGATCAATAATTATGGGTTTAGGGTTGAGGAGTCCAAAAGCCTCCGCATCATTTGATCTTGGTGCATAAAATTAACGTCCTCGATGCCTCCGCATGGTGAAGTCACAGGGAAATTCTTGATTGCTTGCCAAGTGGATTAGTCGTGGCCAATGGACATAGCCACAGTTGGAGAGATTGACTACCAGCTCGGAAGAATCACTCAACTTCTTGCTTGAATGTCTGACTTCGCCGGGGTTCTGCGCGAGGGTCATCGTTGTGGGTTTTGGGTTCTAGACTTGGAATTATCGCAGGTCCGATCATGGCTGGATTCGCAGAGAGGTTACGGAAAGCTATATCCCGAATCTCAATAACGCAGAATAAGGCTCTCCGATCGTTGCCAGCGATGGAGAGGTCTCTCGTGCCGGTTCTCTCCATAGCGAGCACTGTCTACGGATTCGGCGCCCGCGTGCGCTGCCTACTTTACCAGCTTGGCGTTTTGCGTCGAACAAGGTTCACATCCTACACCAAAATCAATCGAATCACTTCGATTATTTCTTTGTATCTCACTTCAATGTAACCATCCTTTGCAGGCTTCCTGTGCCTGTGATCAGTGTGGGCAACTTAACATGGGGCGGTACCGGGAAGACTCCTATGGTGGAGTATATAGCTCGTCACTACATTGCTGCTCGCATTAGCCCGCTCATTCTCTCTCGGGTACGCATCAGACATGTTCTATCCGGGAGTTGCTCTGATATAGACTTTAGGGTTTTCGGAGTTACAGGCAATGACGGTCTAAGGTGACAGCCTGCAGGGTTACAGAGGCGGTGATGAAGTGCGTCTTCTTCAAAAGCACCTGCATGACACCCCTACAACGTTAGGTGTTGGTTCTAACCGGGCAAACGTTGCACTCTCCCTTCTCCAAAACATCAAAGGTCTTGGCCATGCCTGTGAGGACACCATCAGCGTCGCCATTCTTGACGATGGAATGCAGGTCAGGACACCGCTGCTGACATCCCGTTTTGCTTGAACCTCGTGTATCAAATCTTTTGTACTGACCCACCGCTTGCTGGAAAGCAATAATTTTCTGAACTTGGCAAGTGAGGAATAGAGTCAATGAAAGGATTGAATCGGAGCTTCGTGATACTGTTCCGTGTATATTGAATTTGAGGGTTTGGTTGATGCAGCACTGGGCACTGGAGCGTGATTTGGAGATCGTGATGATCAACGCTGTGTCGTTGTGGGGAAATGGGAGGCTTGTACCACGGGGACCGATGCGAGAGTCACTTGAAGCACTCAAGCGGGCTCATGTGGTGGTTCTCCACCATGCTGCATTGGTACCACTCGGTTCTTTCTACCAAGGACATTCTTTGATGCGAATCAATATGTGAAAGCTCAAATTTGCAGGAATTGGAGTCATTATACGTGGAAAGTGATCAAGAGGTTCGAGTGTACACTCATTCTCCATTAAGTTACTTATTCGAGCATTGCAGGTGTCAGATGACAAGTTAAAGTTTATCAGGCATGAACTCGAGCCTTTCCTCAACAGAAGCTCCATCGTGCTAAGCAGTCACATGCGCCCACTTTCCTTGTCCCGATGTGCGACGAATTCGCGCAACGAGATTTCAGAGCTTCCATTGGTGATTGTCAAAGACGCTGTTATCCTTTGTGTTTCGGCTATTGGGTGCCCAGAGTCTCTTGATCTTGTCCTTCTACAGGTGCTTACAATGGTCCCATGGTTGATACTACCCTTTTGAGAGCTCGCTTGGTTTATTGAAACACAACACTTGATGAGCAACTATTAGATTCCATGAGCGAAACCTGCGAGGTTTTTTCTTATAATCGTTGGGTGTGTTCTCAGGAAGGCGCTTTTCATGTTGAGCGCTTGGATTTCAGTGATCATCACACGTTTGAGGATGAGGTGAGTCCTCCGTATCATTGCAATCTTCGTACCATATGCAATCTATTCTTCGAAGTTGTACATTACGAGAATCGCTTTTTCGATGGAACTAAAGCGTATCTCTCTCAAGCATGATAGTTATCTATCTCTTGTCAAAGTGAAACTACAACTTTTTGTTATACTGCTCCATCAACAACATGATTATGATATCTAACAAAATCAAGTACCTAAGAGTGAGAAACCATTCAACCGTACAACCAGCTCGTGGTCACTACGTAACACAAGGAAGCTCTTCGCAGGATCTGAGAGAAGTCGGCGAGGTGTTCAAGCAGCTCGAATCGAGGTACCCGTGTCAAAGGGTTATGCTCGTCACCACTGAGAAGGTGCGTGTTACGCTTTTGTCTTACATGATTCCGCAGCAGCAGCTTTAGAATTTAGTGATCAGAATGATTATGAGCTCGATCTTTTGATGGTTTTTACACTGATGACTGAAGTTTGATGAGATTCGCTTTTGTGGGCGATGCAGGACTACATGCGGGACCCAAGTGTGATGATGCAGCTTGGGAATCTGGGAGACGGAGTACATGTTCTCAACTCAGCCTTGGAGATCGTAGACCACCATGGCAATTCTCAGCTTTTCACGAAGCTGCTCACTTCTGTGGTGCCGACGAAGAACTCTTTCACCTCAAACCGGCCGAGAACGGCATGATGATGTGGAAGGATGCATCTACACCAACGCTCTTTCGGAAAGATTCGTAGGTCATCATCTTTTGAATCAGGAAAAATCCATGATCGAATCAGTAATTTGTCCCTTTCATTCGGCTGCCGGACTGTCGGATCTCTCCAATCATTGATCTACACTTCCGGTGTCTTATTATCTGTTCTCTCTGCATTGAATTTACAGCGCTTTGTACTTTATTTGTGTTTTTTATACCAAAATTTGAAGCTATTGAAATCCCCAATGTCATTCGTGTGGATCAGACGACGGTTATTACGATATGTTCAAAGAATACGATTCCGGTTCTTGAGTGAGCACAGTCGATTCAACCACCGTAGGTTAATAGCTGGTCCGGCACTTAGTAGCGGAATAATAATTTGAAGTGTAAAGTTGCATTCGGCACAATTCCAATATTTTCAATTTTTTGAAAATGGACAAATTTGATTCTGGCCATATTAGAGCATCGGCAATGCAGCCCCTCCAAGCAAGCCCTCACAACGATGGAGAGGTTTATGGAGGGAGAAACTTGAAGGGAACAATAGGGAGCCTCACTCCAAACTTATTTGGATTTCAACTTATGATTGAGAAGATTTTACACAATTTTGACAACCATCTTAAATAATTTCTTATAGTTCTCGGCTCTCTTTTTATGTTGATTTTCTGTCGGATGAGCTATTAACTTACAGTATCCGGAGGGAGACAATCAATTTTTTGTAAGAATTTGTGACATGATTGGGGTGATACATTCAAGATGATATGGTATCGTTTGAAGAGATTAGGTACTAATTTCAAGTTGAAAGGGAAGAAATGTTTCACCGAAATGAATGAGGTAGGAGGAGGGTTTAACAACTGGAATGGTATAAATATATCTACTATGGAGAGAGCAATATATTTAAGGTATGTGGCTTGAAGTCCACATAGTGCCAAACATCACTTACTAGGATCTTTCAAGGAAGAGGTACATTAGAGCTTTTAACTTTAGCCTTTTATGTACCCACAACTCATAAGTAAGACTGATCAATCCTGGGAACACACATGGATTCCACTTCCAAATTTCACAACTCACTCAAGATAATTCCAAAATTTATGATTCTAATTAATCTAATTTCCTACATACTTTATACAAAGTCAAAATTCATGGGTTTCAATACCAAGAAGCCAACGGCAATAGGCGCTCAAACAGCAGTCAGTAATTGCGGCCTACCACGACATCATCCGTAGAACTGGCGCCCAGTCGTGCAGAACTGTCCTCCAGCATCGCCACGGCCACCATGCGCTGTGGCGACACTGCGAGCTCCACTTGGTGCACCCACATCACAGCCAAGTGGCCCCTTGCACTTCAGCAACCAAGCTCTCCCATAACGCAATTTCCCATGCAAGCCCTTTTGCTCATTATAAGCTCATCACATCTCTTGTCTCTTGCCATTCTCAACCTTACTCACTCACCCCGCCGTCATTCACTTTCCCACACTTTTCCCCCCTTCGCCATATCAACCGATTGTGAGCTAGGTCAGTACACTGATTTGCTTTACATTCCGCAGAGGATCACTCGATTTCGGCTAATATTGCTTCTTCCTGCAGACACTATGGCTAACAACCGCGGAAACCTGGCTTACGTCGTCGTGTACGTTCCTAATCCGACCGAGGCGGCTGAGTTTTACAAGAAGGCATTCGGCTTGGAGATTCGATCTCAGAACAAGAGTCAATCGTGAGTAACCCTTTTTTTCTCGTTTTATTTCATCAAATGCCGATGGGTTCTATATTGATTTGTTGACACGACGCTTGCAGATGGGTTGAGATGGAAACTGGAGAGACGACTCTGGCTTTCACGCCCCTGAAGCAGCGTGAGACCAAGTTGATCGGAGGTGTTGATGAAGCTAACGCATCGAACAACACTGTCGATATTTGTCTCAACTTTGCCGATGTCGAGGCTGCACACAAGGTACAACAATGTTCTAATTTTTTCTTCACTAGGGTTTTGGAGCTCGTGTGCTAGCTTGCTTACATGTTGTTGTGTGAGCGTGCAGCACGCCATAGCCTCGGGAGCTACGGATGTAGCTGAGCCGGAGGACAAGCCATGGATGCAGAAAGTGTCGTATGTGAAGGATATCTGCGGCAATGTCATCCGCATGGGATCTTATGTCAACAAGTAGAGAGAGAGATCATGCTTCGGTCAACTTGTGAATGAGTTGAGAAGGAGAAACATTAGATCGGTAGTTTGTAGATGAAGATTTGAGTAACATGGACGTTTTCGTTGTGCATATCGCAGTTGCAATGGAGGTATGGTAGGCTTAGTTGTGAGCTTCCGTCTCTCATTCGCTTGTACAAATCAGTTTGAAACTGCAATAAAGGTCTATGTTGCAGGATGTCCTGTTCCTTCGCTGATGTTTGAGTACAATCGAATACTGAAATATCTTGAAAAGAAAAAATTCCTTTGCTGACATTGGAGTGTATCGAATACTGAAATATCTCGAAAGAGGGGAAAACTTAACCCAAGAGTTCGATGTGAGGAAAATAATTTAGAGAAACATACCATTCTACAGTAGAATGGTTCAAAATTGAGTAGGTCTCAGAGCTATAGGTTAAATACATCTATTTTCTGACACAGGCCATTCATTCACCATACTTGGAGTAATGACATGTGTGATTGGCTATTTTTCAGTGAGTAATAGATAGGCTATTTTTCAGTGAGTAATAGATAGGCTATTTTTCAGTGAGTAATAGATAGGCTATTTTTCAGTGAGTAATAGATAGGCTATTTTTCAGTGAGTAATAGATAGGCTATTTTTCAGTGAGTAATAGATATGCTATTTTTCAGTGAGTAATACATAGAGAAGATCATGTTGGCTTATTTTTGTGATATTTTGAACTGCTTGCATACTTACAAATTTTAGAAGTGATAAATGTAGGTACACTTGTAATCATTCACCCTACTGCGTGTACATATGAAGAACATACTACCCAAGGAAACTTTCATTTTGGGTAGTCTGTTTATGAGGTGCTGTTCAGATTTAGGTTCTCTTAACCTAATGACTTCTCCATGCAATGATGTCATGAACTCACTACAAACATTGTCCGGTATGTCTTTATTTCCAATTTCAAGAATTCATTACTCATTGGAAAAGAGTCTTTGGAAAAGAGTCTATAAGCGATAATTTCATTTGCAATATATTTTTTCTAGTGTTCCCTACGCATAAAAACTGCTTGCAGCGGCAACATCCGTGGAATTTTCTGTTCTGAAACATGAACCATTATTGAAAACCTTACTATATCCGTTGAACGAATGAACCGATAAATCAGATCAGTGTCAAATAAAATCTTAAGTCTTTGTGAAAACAGTAGTAATCAAAATGTCAAATTGCAAATTTTCAATGTTCTGTGTCAAGCGATCTACTCAATTGATATGATACATTTCTAGTATAACAATTCCCATTCACATACCTAGTTGAAAGTATTATTTACACTTGCCTACAAAACAACCTTTCTGCAAACCCCTTCTACACAGGGTTTAATCGCTCCTGGCCGCAAATCGCTTGCAACGTCGCATTCCTAAGCAACACAAAATCAAAAAGGTAATCTTTCCGATCGCCAGTAAACCACAAAAATGGTAACTTCCATATCCAACAATGCAATGTACCCCTAAAAACAGAAACGGACCTGAATTGCATACACCAACAGACGCAAGAAGGTAACCATTCTACAGTCGTCTGATACTGAACATTGAGAAGGCTTAGAGAATTTGTACCTGAATTTCTTAAGGGTAAGTTGCGCTTGCACAAAACTGATGCTGGTGGGTGACGAGTATGTACATTCCCGTGCAGGAGGAGCCATGGCATGGAAACATTAAGGAAGGGGATGTTTTAGCTTCATCTATCCAGTGCTTGGTTTCGTTCCTCAACAAACCCCATAGCTTCGGATGCAACAAACTCCTCATCCCGGAACCTAGACAGGAACTGCACAAGTCGGTAGACATCGGAAAAGTTTGACACAGGGCCGAAGGAAGCGCGCACGGCCATGAATCCCCAGTTCCGCTCCAGAATCCCGACATCAGAGCTCGATCGCTCGTGGGGCGCGCCACCAAGCAGATTCGCCAGCCCGGGGTTATTGAAGTTTCCAATTGCAAGCTTGATATTGCACCGATTCGCCAGCTTCCGAACGATCTCCGGCGGCAGCACCGTCCCCGAAAAGTCCACGACATTGAAGCTCAGAATGCTACCCCGGTCCTTCACTGCGTGGGAGCCGTAGACTCGCACGAGATGCCGCGAGTCGTCTTCGTTGTGTCGCAAGCTCCGTAGCTGCTTGAGTAGCCACGCCACGAGCGCGCGCGTCCGCTTCTGTATCGCGCTCCAGCCGATCCGGTCCAACTGGAGCAACCCCAGGTTGAGCGCCGCGAATTGGAGGAGGTTCATGGTGTTGTCGGCAGGGCAGAGAATGTGACAATCGGCGCCTTCTTCCGGGGACTGGTTCCGGAGTAGCTGCACCTTTCCGGAGGTAGACGGTTGCACGCAGAAAGACTCCCGGCGGACGAGCAGAAACCCGAGTCCTGAGGGATACCCCACCATGTGGTGAAACGAACCGATGACAAAATCCGGCTGGTGAATTTCCAGGTCGAGCGCGTTCATGGGGAGGAGCGTGGTAGCATCGATGCACACATTCCATCCGGATTGCTGGGCTTCCACGACCCAGCTCAGCGAGTGCTTCACGCCGGAAAGATTCGACTGTGCCGGGTACACGAACAGCCCTCCGTTGCTAATGTTTCTTCCTGCTTGTTGTCGTAGTAGCTTGTGAAGCTCATGGCTGTGGAAGCAAAGCTCCTTCCCCGTGACGGGCGCCAGCATTGCCCTCCCGCCAGCGCGAAGCGCGCTGTGAATCACTGGTCGCACCGCCGCGTGGTTGTCTTGGGACACTAACAGTGGACTGCCGCGTTGAAATGGGTAGCTCTCCGCTACTAATCGAAAGCTTTCTTGGAAGCCTACTGTGAAGATAATCGAGTAATGACTTGATGTTGTGTTGAGCATATGAAGTAATCGCTTCTGTGTGTCGGTCACGTGTACGAATAATGGATTGTCTGAGCTTGAAACTACCGACGCCGATCCCAAGCACGGCCCCTCCGCTAGCAGAATCTCCAAATGCTGCTCCACCTGCAATGACCGAAACGCGTGAGTAAAGTGAGTAAATTTTCCAGTAACTAAAGATAAGAAAGGGAGCCAATTAGTTGGTGCAGGACCTGGAAATTTGAGTATAGAGCGAAGCTGGCGTAGTCGAGGTAGACGAGCTTCTGAAGATTAAGCTTGGGGTACTGGTCGCGGCGAATATGGTCGACCTGGAGGTTATTGAAGTAATCCTCGAATTCTTCCAGGAACTCTTCTTCGGCGTCGTCGAAGGCAGGCAACACTGGCGGGCCGCTCTCAAATTCTTCCTCTTCCGGAAGCGATGACGACGTCCAATCGCTCACAGTCTTCTCCAACCGCTTGGAATTTGCGGGATCCCAGCTCGTGCGCCGGCTCTCCACCATTGTCGCATGATCGCGCTTGTACTCCCAGCTCCCGCGCCGGCTCAGGTCGTGCCCGCCCTCGGAGCTCCATGAGCTCTCGCTCGACTTGCGCCCGGGGCGCACACTCGGCGTGACGGGGAACAGCGTCTCGGCGAAGGAAATGTTGTCATCCGTGTCGTCGGTGTCGTAATTCGGCTCCAGGGGCGCCACGACGGGGATGTTTGGCTTCAACACCCTGCCGTTTCCCAACAAGCTCGGGGTCCTCCGATGAGCGATGGGCGGTGTTCGCGGCGCCTGCGGCTTGCCATAGCTCGCTGAGTGGAATACATCCTCACGATCATCGTCGCCGTTGTCTCTCTGCTGCGTCAAGTCCGTTCGTGACCCTACCTTCGACCGAAACTTCGAAAATTTCGAAAACATACTTCCTCACTCACGCATTTGAATCTTTCAACCCTAACGCTCAAAATTAAATCCCAAGCTCAAACACGAATGAGCTCATCACGAACTCTCCAGATTGCAAAACCCCCTCAAAATTCTCAAGCGCTCCAAATACATACAGTGAGCGCCCGTCGATTTGTCAAAGCTATCAATTCCCTTTCAATTAAGACCCAATACTAAATTGCCCACCTTCTGCTCAAAATCTCAAACAACCGCACCGACGTTTCACATAACACCTGAATATATTCCCTACCCGCACCCAATACAAAAATCCAATCTCGAGCTACGAACACCGGAATAGAGCTCCAAGAGTAACAGAGCACTCTAATTCGTAACAAAACCCTCAAGATTCTCAAGCTCTACAATACATGCAGTCACGAATCCACCGTCAATTTGTCAAAAACCACCAACTCTCAATACCACATCGCCACCTTCTCGAGCAAGCGCACCGAAGCTTCACAATATTTTAATATTTCGAAGCCTCGATACAAGAAGCTAAAAAATCCAGGAGGGTGGGGAGTTGCTGCGAAACGGAGTGTGTCCGCGTGCCGGGACTCTGGGGTCGTGAGGGAATGGGCGTGGTTGGAATCACAACTGGAGATTCTGGATTTTGTGAGTATCATAGAGAATTGTACCCCTGCTTGTCGCCTGCAGGCTGCTGCTTGCATCTGGCTTATGAGCCAGGCGTGGGGGTAGCTGGCGGGCCCGAGGGCTCTCCCAGCAGAGGCGGCTTTGAGGTCGGCACAGAAGGGAGGGTCGGCATGGAGGATTGACTGGCCGCGGGAAATGGTGCGCGGGAGGGGCCCACGGGCGCGGGAAAGCTGTTTGCGCTTTGGGGTTGGCGGGTTGCTGTCGTCAAAGCGACGGGGTTATTTTCGTACGGGCAGTTGGTAAGCTGCCCCTTTCGGAGCTGATCTTGCTTTTGGTGGATTTGCACGCTTGATAAGCAATTTTTACCAATCCTTTTTTGAAGTATTAAATATCATAAACATATCATGTGTAGTAAATTCAAGATCCTTGTGGTCGGAAATGACCTTAAACTAGGAGAGGATGGTAGGTAAGAGGAGACCTAGAAGGGCAAAAATTCAAGATTCTTAATCCCTAAATTTTCTCGTGTGTTTTTGGAGCTTGAAACCTCAAAATTGCAACTTTCTACTTCTGTGAACTTCCGGGGGTGTGAAGCTAATTTTTGAACTGTTTTTAAATCTCCAACCGTGAGATCTTATAACTAAGCCTATTTTTGGTCACTCGTCCAAAAATTCACCGTTGGATGTTTATCATTTGCAAGATCATAGCACCCAAAGTGTGTCCAAAAGTTTTTACTGAAATTCCTAAAAACTTTGAAGCTTGCTCTTAAAAAGTTTGGAGGCTGCCCTTGTAGAGTTGGTAGATTATTTGACTTAGAACCCTTTGTAACTCAAATAGTAATTTGGTTATGAACATATTTATATAAAAAAAATATTAAAAAATCTCAAATATAAAAAGTTTTTTTTGCCCCCATTGGGTGTGAAAACTAAATTTTGCGTTAAAAACTCTAAAATTGGAATTTGAGTTTCCAATTTGTTGCACAAACACCTTGTAGTATTGGGAACAATCATTAAAAATCTTAGTCAAAACCTAGGCTGCCCAAAATGACAAAAGACCATATCAGTCTGCTAGGATAGTTGGGGGTTAAATTGAAAAATGTAGCCTCCATGTAGAAGTAAATCTTACATGAGAAATAATGTTTGGGAAGGACTTCGAATGTCACCAGCTAATAGCCTTCATTTACCATCTTCAACTCGATTATCACACAACTATTCCAACTTTACCCTTAGTTTAACCCCTAAACATGCCGAGTGTAGAAAAACGACATTTTAGATGAAGGGTAGAAACTTTAAAGAGTCATTACTTCTAAGTCCGGAGTCTGTTTTGGATGAAATCACTTAGGTCGGGTCCCAAAAGAAGCCTAGTTAGTGTGGTAAGAATTGCAGATTCATACAATATAGTATAAATAAATGGCATACCATTTAGTGAAGGCAACTCTTCTTTTTGAGTTTCCAAACATGGGGCATACTTTACCATTGTGAGGCAATTATGGGAAATCAAAAAGATGATTTGATAAATATTTTTACAGATTCATGATCTTAAGATGAAGGCTAACAACTTTCTATTTGGAAGAATTTTGATCCAATTAACTTTGGAATTGGATTTGCAATGATGTTTCTACCCAAAAAAAAAAAAAAAAAAAAAAAAAAAAAAAAAAAAAGATTGAATAAATTGATGATTTTTTTGTAGCTATATCTCCTTCATCCACCGTTGGATTATGTGGGATGGGTTCTATGGGTTCTAGTTCATGTAGTAGAAATCTTGACAAAATCAAAGATGTATAGAAGACAAGGCATAAGTTTGAGTGCAAAGGGTTGATTTTTGGACCACTTTTTATCCCTTTGTAAATTTTTGGCAGTATCCACCATTGAAAGGCCATTATTTGCGCAAAGAGATTTTTCTTGTTCAAAGGTGTTATTGAAATGAAGGTAAACATCTTTGTAGTTGGTGGTTTCTTCATTGCAATGAGTCTTTGGTAGCATCTTCACTACAAAGTGAAAATGCTAAGATTTTGTGCTAATGTGTTATCATCTCGCAATCTATAAGGCCTCATGACTCAAAATTTAAGCCACATGATGTACAACATGTTCACTGCAAGATTGTACAATTGAGATCCGAATAACATACATCCGAATGATACTTTTTCTAAGAATGTGTTCATTTCTTTACCAATGAGTCAAACCATTTAGAGGTTAAAGAGGTATAGGAATATTACTAAAATTTTCATTAATTTTTCTCGTGATTTGAATATTCACCATTTTCAATGAACTAGCCAACAATGTATAGATTCCCTTGAACTCATTTGGATACGACCCGAAGTTACTCGGACATGCACAAATGATGTACATTTGGAAATTGGAATGCACAATCATACTATCAACACAAAACGTTGCCATAGGCGTCATAAATACAAAGCGGTTGGAGGGCGCGACCGCGAGAAGTCTATGTTGTTGCCGTAAGATAGAGAACATGAGATCATGCAAGTCATGAGGGGGAGCATCAAACCTGTGCTTCCTAGTACTTGGACCCCAATGCTGGCGGCATGCGAGACCATAGATGCATCCATCGCGTCCACAACCTGAAAAGTCACCGTGAAGTTTTCAGTACTTTCATGCAAGCACGGGTCGGGGTTGGGTGGGTACCAACAATACAATTATGTCAAAATGCATGCTCCATGGATTATACGGCAATACATGTTTACGGGAGTACAAGAATAATTGTGTACTTCAAATGTCATAAAACGTACTTATTCCTGAAAAAGTACATACATGAAAATTATTTTTGTACTTACCATACCCATGATTGGTACCCAAACTCATGAAGGTACCTACTCACGGTTCACTTTTACCCCAAACCAGTCACAATTAGCGTATTGTGCGTTTCAGTGAAATGTTGTTTTTGACCTTCTTCTAGAAAATAAACTGCACAAAGGTTCAAAAAGCAGAATGAGTGTCTAAAGTTTTGCATACGCATGCTCAACTCAGATATCTGCATGGAAAATAATATTAGAAAGATGTTTGAGGTACTAATCATCAAGAATTTCCTTGCACAAAGTAGACTTTGTCTACTGAAAATAAGTTTGTACCAACTTTGAATATTACGAGCTTTCAAATGGCAAATATCCAACGGTTGAATTTATAACCACTACCTCTAATGGTAGTTCCCTTCAAGATCTTGTGGTTGAAAGTTTCAAAAATTTGTAAAATAAGTTTCTCATACCCCAAAGTTTACAAGGTGGTATAAAATCGCAGTTTTGGAGTTTAGAGTTCCCAAAACACCATGGTCGTGTAGGGGTTAAAGTGTGAATGAACTCAATCTAGAATTTATATAGATGCTTGCTGGTCTTTTCTGCTTTATTTTGTTTCTTGAAATAATACTCATACATGTTTTATCTACTTCATAATTGTGAGCTTTATGTGCTATGTATGGTTGCCATATACCTTTCTTTAGTCAGCTTCATGTCAACTTTCAAACATTTACCATTTCAATTTTGATAGAAAGATAAGTTTTGAGTTCCACAATGGGCTCCGTGTGATAGTCCTTACTTGTTTCTTTATCACATCAATCTTCTACAATTTATTCTTGTGTTACGTTGGCACCAGAACAAGTCTATTAGGCATGTGTGGTTTTAGAGTTGTGTAGTCACGATATTGCAGAAACCTCAACAAAACTGATATTTCACTAATTCTGGACAAATTCATAGTCCAGAAATAATGTGAGCTGTCCTCCGATATTACCTTTAAACTCCATCAGTAATCTTTGAAAGGTCATAACTCAGTCAAATTTTGTCCAAATTAAACATATAAGGTGTTTTTTGATATTTACGAAAAATGTAGATGTCAAAAAACACCTCATATGTTTGATTTGGACAAAATTTGAGTGAGTTATGGCCTTTTGAAAGTCGCTGATGTGGGGATGTATCGGCTGGCTGCCGATAAAACCAAGGTTCTTCATTAGTTGCAAAAAGTCCATAAGTTGCAAATAAGTCCATAATTAGTTAAATATCAGTTACAACATGTTTCTTTCTTTCAACAACTTCCTGATGAACAAGAACTGGATACATTATATATATTCTAAGTTATATCATGTAAACAAGTAACTTCCCATCAAAAGTCGATGGACGGAAATTGGCCCCAGTACACGCTACTGTGACTTAACCCCTAAAGATCCAAGAAAGCCGAAATGATTATTTGGGGTTTCCGCAAGGAAAAAAGTCAGCCAACTTTGACCATTATAATCTCAAAATCAGAAAAAAATTAACGGTTCAAATTTGACATATGAGTATAGGGTCAAGTTCACTTCAAGATCTTATGGTTGGATCTTCTAATTACTGCTTAGATTGAGTTTTTTCGGGCCTGAAGTAGAAGACGGTCTTTTGTGATAATTTAGACAATTTTGTATCAAGGATCTTTAGGGGTTAACAGCTTACAATTAAGAAATGGTTTGAGCTCACAATTTGCCTTACAATAGTGAAATCCGCTAAGTAGTCCCCAGTTTGATCCCCAGTTGGTCCCTAGTCCGTCGTTTTGTTCACTTATTCGCTCCGTAGAAAGGACACGGGACCAAATGCACCAAACTAGGGACTAGATGTAAACTAGGGACCTTCGCACACACATGAAAAACAATCAGTGTGCTCCTTCGGTCTTCCGCGCATCACGTTGTCGACTAGGCACGAAGTTGAACTTGGGACCAAACTCAGAAGACCATCAAATTCATGCATTTTTGAGTTTAGTCCCCAATTCGATCTTAGAGTAAAAGTTTGGTACCCAATTCAACGTTTGGTCCCTAGTCCGACCAAAACTGGGTATTTTGGTCCCTGGTCTCTAATACCTTGAACATAAATTGGACCTAATGCTCATGTAAGTTAGAACCATAATGAATCTGAAACCCATGGAAGAAGATTGACAGTTTATTGGTAATAAAGACAGAAATAGCTCCTACACATTTCATATGCCGCATAGAAATAAAAATAAACTCATCTACAACACTATGGATCATAGTCCCTGAATTGCCCAAAGCACAGTTATGAGCCTATTTATAAAAAGGTCCTATTTTGTTCTACCTCCATGGAATCAAAAAAATGGTGATCTAGAAGGATGAGCTTGTTTTCTCGGTCTCTTGCGATAAGAATGAGGATCTTTCTTGATAACACCGTCGTAATGAAGTAGGCATTCTACGGAACACACAATTCCCGGGTTGGAAGACTCCGGACTTGAATCTCGAGACCAAGTGAAGGACTTCATACAGCCTTTACAAAGGCTACGGCGTTGAATAACGTGGGACGCCGAAGAAGAAGAATGAGTAGACTTGGCCTGACTTTCTTTCGTTCGCAGATAGCAACATTTCTCTTGATTCGACTTGTACTTTTGAATGAGGTGCGTGTCGAAGTAATTCTGCAGTTGCGAGTCTCGAACAACATACTGATAGCTAGTCTTGAAAATCTGGATCTTCTCATGCTTGTAGTGGTCGCCGGCAGGATTGGTGAAATGTGTTGAACAAAGGTCGCCGGTCTCGCAATCCAAACAGAAGTTGTTGTGGCAACAAACGCGTTCCGGGTCTCTGCAAGTCTTGCAAAGCTCTTTCTTGTCCAATTCGTAGCTCACATTCAACATCTTCTGCAGAATTTCGTGTATCTGCACATCGTTCTTGTTTCTCCAGACTGCTGCTTTCTCGACGTGGTTTTCCGCTTTGCTTGCGAGCATAAGCAGGCTTTCGTGTGCAGGTTGTTTTCCTTTCGAGAGTCTCCTCTCGTCGAGGTTGTCCTCCTCTTGCTCGAATCTGTCATCTTTTCTGGTTCCCATATCTGTTTGAGTTTATCAAGATGTTAGAAGAAGAGAAAACTCCAACTTGTTTAGAGGCCGGTGTAAATAGAGTGTTCGTTCGACCTATCCTTGGATGTGTGCCCGCAGGTCATCGCATCAATGGCAGGACCAATAACCCCTCTCTGGATGAGTATTATGTTATTTCCTACCTAATCACTAGTGTCTTAGAGATACCGGATGTTAAAGAATCACTTTTACTAAAGGTGGGAAAATAGGAACGATTTGATCGGCAAAATGGAATCAAATCAATGGCACCCAGAGTTTTACTTTGATTGGAACTCCATGTGATAATAGAGAAGATACGCTAAGTACGACGGACTAGGGACCAAAACGTCTAGTTCTGGTTGGACTGGGGACCAAACATCGAACTCGGCACCAAATTTTTACTCTAAGATCGAACTCACTGGGGACTAAACTCAAAAATGCATGATTTTGATGGTTTTCTGAGTTTGGTCCCCAGTTCAACTTGGTGCCCACTCCGCGTCGCGATGCACGGAAGTCCGAAGGAGCAGTAGAGGGGTCCGCTCCAACAGAGTCATCGGCAGTTTACATCTAGTCCCTAGATTGGTGCATTTGGTACCCAATCCGTTCTACTCAGAGGATAACTAAAAAACAAGGCACGAAATGACAGACTGGGGACCAATTGGGGTCCGAACGGATTTCTCTAATACTTGAGCGCAACTTGTGAAGCGTTTCTTTATTGGGACGTTCCAATATAATACATTGATGCCCACACACATGCAATACAGAGAATGTAATAGCAGGTTTGACATTAATAATTTCTAAAATTAGAAGTTATATTGAATGGGTCATTATTTTTCACTTTTTAATAATGAAACACCAAATTAATCTATTTTAAGAAACTATTAGACGAGATATTTTTAAATCAATTATTTGGCTAACTATAGCCGACCCTCCTATCAACCTCCGCTACTTACACTACTCTTAGCAAACGTAACATGCTTTCCGGTTTTGGGCCCATTCATTTGACGGGAGCTCCCGTCCCATAATGCCCGCTCCAGAGAGGGGATTACGGCATAACGCCCTCTACAATTCTCACCTTACAGAAAAAAACCCAGGCAACACGAGAAAATTTTCATAGAAATTGTACGATGAACATTATGATACATAAGCAAAGCAAATACAAAGGAGCTCACAAATATTATTTTAATGTCAAACCAGGCAGCCAAAACTGGAAAATGGGTTACACCGCAGGAGCCCCTGACGGTCGGGTATTCCCCTGGGGGAGATACCCTCTGCGTCGGACTACCGCCCTCCACGTCGAGTATCTCCCTTGACAGAATACCCTCCTGTTTTGGGCCCGTTCATTGAGGGGAGCTCCCGTCTTGTAATGCCCGCTCCAAAGAGGGGATTACGACATAACGCCCTCTACAATTCTCACCTTACAAAAAAACTTGGGCAATTTTCATAGAAATTGTACGATGAACATCATTAATAATACATAAGCAAAGCAAATACAAAGGAACTGACAAATTTTATTCCAATGTCAAATCGGCCAGCCGAAACTAGAAAATGTGTTACGCCGCAGCCCGTGGGAGCCCGCGATGGTTGGGTATTCCGCCGGGGGGAGATGCCCTTCACATCGCGCTACTGCCCTCTGCGTCGGGTATCTCCCGGGCGAAATACCCTCCTGTCGGGGCTTCTGCTATACGAAAAGGTCCCATTGTGTTTTTTCTTTTTTTTAATCTAATTTCTAGTCTGTATGAGCAATAATAAAACTCTCACCCCCACCCCACCTCTCTCAAAAAGATCTAAATAACCCACCTAAAAGCAAGATTGTAGACCTTCTATTGCAATTGGCTAAAGAAAGGTAGTAGGCAACATGTTGATAAAAACATCATTACAGAAAGAAGAAATAAAAACAAAAGAAGAAAATCAAATGAAGACGTACCTCGAAACAAATTGTAGTTTATGAATATTTAACCTGCCTCAAAATTGCTTTTCATGATTTGGAGCAGACATAGATAACTTCAATTAAAAAGCTTGGTGTTTGCACCTTTTTATCCTAAAAAAATCTTTCATGTTTAGTTTTAAGTAAACGAATGTAATATAAAGTATGAGATAACAATGACTTAACCCAATAAGAGTTAATGAGATTAAATTATGTGGGGTTCATAAGAGTTTAATGAGAAAGATGAGATTAGTGAGGGTGAAGTTAACTTACGCACATTAGTGAGAGTTAACATGGACACAACAATTACTTCCAAGATAGATTCATGAGAACCTACTATACAATTATAATGAGACACATACATTTGAGAGAATGTTATAATATGACCAATGATCGGGAAAAACCCGACGGCTAATGTACAGTGGGATACACTTTGCTTAGGAATTCCTCCTGAGTGGGAGTATTTGTGAAAAGTTTGAAAATTGATTGTGAGCTCAAAAATGATCAGAATTGAAATTCGTAAAGTGGGTTGGAATCACATCAGAGTTTACTACAATACTATGATAAAATATCAATTCTTCTTTGTAATGCAATTTATCATATTACGATTACTTTATTTACCATCCACCATTGACTGCTTCTACTTTTTGTTTTTTGTTTGATATACATTTTAATTGCAAGTTTGAAATTAGCTTTGGAAATTGTTCTTAAGGTACTTAGGCACATACTTAAATATTAAAAATAATATCCTCTCTTGACTTTTTTTGGCGATCAAGTGGTTTCTTATGAGTCTCTAATAAAAACTTAAAATAGAAATTGAATCTTCCTTTGAACTTGGCAAGAGTAATATAAGAATGTAAGCTAGGCATGAGAGTTATTACTCTAATAGCCTCTAACCATCCTCCAAGGATATTTGTTGGTCTTTCAAAAACATATGTAACTGTGTAAAAGGCTTTCACATATTTTGGGTAAAGTTTACTGGTTAGTAGGACTTACTAAGAGATTTCTCCAAGTGAATATCAAATAAGAGGTATATCAATGATACCACAAATATGTGCCTAAGTACCTCAAGAACAACTTCTGAAGCTAATTTCAAACTTGCAATTAAATTGTATATTTTAATGAAACAAAAAGTAGGAGTAGTCTATGGTAGATGATGTATGAAGTAATTGTAATATGGTAAATGACATTACAAGGACAAATCGATATGTTATCATAATATTTTAGTACACTCTGATGTGATTTCAACCCACTTTACAGATTTCAATTCCGATCTTTTTTGAGCTCACAAGGAATTGTCAAACTATTCACAAATACTCCCACTGTGGAGGAATTCGTAAGCAAACTGTACCCCACTGTATAATCAACCGATGGATTCAGCTCACTGGCTGGTCCATTTCTGAAACCACCGGCTAAAAACCGATGAAAATTACAAATAAATTTCTATTCTCAATATAAAATAAGAAAATAAGAAAATCATATGATGCTCAAATCTGATGAATTACTCGTGAATACAGAACGAATTGTTGAGAGGATCGATCCCAAAGCTCATGAAGGTCGCCCATGAGACCTAACTTACTTCTGTACGCCACATACTTGCAATATGATGAACCCACCAGAAAGGGAACTACGCTGAGTGGGTAAGATCAAACAAATAGCCAAGCTGATTCTAATGTGGCTGAAACTTTTTAAGGAGAATCACTCCCCATTCCTATGTCTCAATCTCAAAATGTAGCAATTAGCTTAATTGCAAACTAAAGCCACTCTCTTATTCTCTTCCATGCTCATTGCCTACCAACATTCCGGAGAAAAATGTGGATGACAAGCAGAACTGTTCACGACATGTGATGCCTCCGCAATGGGAGCCTGCCAAACAAGTGCAAAATTAGCACACAATGGGAGATACCACAAAAGAGAAAGTAGTAGTAACGCGTTGCTTTATATGAAACTTTAAGTGAAGTGAGTTAAAACCTGGATAAGAGAGTCGAGCGAGGAGGAAGGGGTTAATACTTGCGCTTTTTCTGTTGCTTGCTCCACCACCACGCCAGAAGCCCAACGCCTGACCCCACGAAACACAATCCAATCATGGTTGTGTTCAGTAGTGAGCCTCCACCGCTGCTGCTGCTGATCTCGGCTTGTGTCGACCTCGCCGATTGTTGCAGTGACGAGCCGTACCAGGTGGTTAAGAACTTGTAAACTGCGTCCTCGTTCCATACTGGCTCCACCGCATTCGTCCCCTCGAAACAGTCGCTGCATATTTGCTTGGTTGGCCATACCGTCCTTGGCGACTGGGAATCCGCTTTTCCAGATTCCAGGTCTTCCTTTGCTAGCCGTACATTCACCTGTTTTACAAGCCCACGAACAACGATTGTGTAATTCTCCTTCAGAAGTCAAGCGCTCTGACATCTGTTAAGTGACGGAAAGCAATGTTTACCTCATTGTGTGCTTTCCAGAGCCACATCACCAAGTCCCGTTGCGTCTTCGTTGTGTTCACCTGGCTGTTAAAAAAACATTTTCATCAATGCTTGTCCTATGGTCCTCCTGATTTGTAAAAACCTTAGATGGCTACAGATTACTTTGTGATGATTCAAACGTAAAATATATTATTATAGTTATTATATTCTACAGAGATGGAGTAAAACAATGATGTGTTATGCGCTTGGTATGGAAGAGCTGATGCCAATACCTGGAGCTCATTTGCAGAAAATGTTCCCGGCACTCTTGGCACTTGAAGAAATGGTCCACAAAACCACGAATTGCCAAAAATGCTTCTGTGCTCTCGGAATCGGATACTCGAACACTCAGTGAGTGAAACAGGAGCCACAGCCCACAGCTACATTACCACAACTTGGTTAATTCTGCTGCTCCTATTGGCCCTACTCCACACGAATGAAGAATTTAAGTCTCAAATAGCATTCACAGGAAGGTGAGAAACATTACTTGTAACCCCGATTTTCACCACGGCAAGATACCTGTAAGAAGCACGGAGATGTTCCAAGATCTTAGCATGGAGTAAATGCAAAGCAATGAAATACTAAAGATGCTCATTCATAAAACAACCACAATCAGTATGGAATGTGCCACACTTACCCAAAAGTTTGATGGTAATGATTTTCCACAGACGTTATGTTTACTAAGAGACTCCGTAGATGGCTCACCCTGAGACCATAAATCATCATAATCCACTAATAGACCTGCGGTTCCCTTCCTGCACCTGAGCCGACCAGAAATAGCACCATTCAAAAAACATAAATCATGCTTCTATATACAAAGAGTGCTCTTGATGATGATGGCCTCTATTAATTGACACAATGCTTAGGAGCGATGCCAACCTTTTAGAGGGGTGATGAGCAGCAAGAAGTTGCATAAATCGGACTAGCGGCCCTCGACTCTCTCCATTCAATAGCTGTACTTCCTCAACGCAGGTTAGGGAAACAGATTATACAAGCATAAGTGGCAATACAACTTCAATAAAGTGAATACTCCTACTTACTAGTGGACATTTGTAGCCAATAGACATAGCCTCACCTTTTCATCGACGATTATCTTGAAAGCCTGAGCAGTAGCTTCTTCGGTGTCGTGAACAGATGCAGCCATCTTCTCTAGCACAAGAAACGATTGAAGGCGTCAAGTGACAGCAAGAAACAAACAAAGACTCCAAACAATGAAGCACACAAGATAGATGAAGACCTGCACAACTTCACGAACTGGTGTGCCGGTTCCCACAGCATCTCCTGCAGCTACATCACTTAAAGAATATGCCCTGTTTTGAAAAAGCATGTTAGGATATTTCATACTCATGAGTGATATCTCAAGCAAGATTGTAAGAAAGTTCCAATGAGATTCAGAGCATGTATCTTCCATGCATGCACGTACTTAGAGAGTCGCTTGTTGATCCAGTCAAGAAGCTTATGGTCAGAATATGTCTGAGCAATCTCCTCAAGCTCTTCAGATTTCTTCAAACGATTCCCATGAGCAATAGTGGGAGGAGCGGCCCAAAGGAGAGTAGGATAATATTGGACTCCGAATCTAGTACACAAATCTTGATTGATCTGCACACGCCAAAATGGTCAGCACAAAATCTTCCACCAATCCAAATTGATTCAATTATCCAACATAGCTGGTTTAGGTCTCTCAAAAAGCAAATGGTATGTGAACAAAGAGACATCAGCAAACATGCTGTGTTGAGACTTCATGATGGGAGCTCACATTGTTGGCGCAATCCACCCTGGCGAGATACACTTCTCCCGCATGAGCAGCATTAGGGCCATTGAAAAGCTTAGCAACTCGCTCATAATGAGGCTGCAAACATCAATTGAATCTCAGAGAATGCGCAACAATAATGCTCGTAAAGAATAATTTAAAGCGCAAAATTGATGCAAGGACGTGGTAGGAAGCAAACCTTGAAATGTTTGCAAGCACCGCACCTGCAAAACTCACCCAAAAGACAAAGTTAACAACTGGGAGATGAAAATAAATGGCAAGCCAACGACGATGGGAACGGCGTGTACCAGTGAGCATAAAACTCCACCAACGCCCAAGGAGTGGGGGCAGCGGCGAGGGTGTTGTTGAAAGTGGCGGCAGTGAGCTCGTAGACTGGCGACAGGGGATCCAAAGTGACTTGATTGATGGCACCGGGTCTCGCTTGAGCTACAGGCGCAGCCACGGAGAGCACCAGGCAGATGAGCAGGAAGGGCGCCATCCCAAACGCCGAACTAGAGTTGATATGCTCAAGAATATCAGGGTTTAAGACACGCCATACCAGCAACCTGATCACACAGATGCCAATCACGTACACCACATTACTTGGTACTCAAATACAATCCCGCACAATTTTCGGTAAAAGAATCCTAGGCATATTCCGATTTGGAAATGTAGAATTCTTCATTCCGTTCCATCACGCAAAAATTGTATCATCAGAAGCCTTACAATCGAAACCATATATTGTAAGCAAAACCCAGCGGGAGGGGACCGCAGGGGTTGAGATTTTGCAAATTCTGTTCAATGAAGATTCGGAGATTCAAGCAGTGGAGCGGACGGAATCTAGTGAGAATTTAGTGAGAGATTGGCAGATCGGGCGAGATGGGGTTACAAGAACAGTGCAGAGATCTTAGGTTTTAAAAAATCTGTGTGTGAGAAGAACCCTACGGCTGATGAGGAAAATGGCGCCGTTGGAGTCGTGGAGCAGCTTGGAATGGAAAGCTGCTGGGCCGCGTTGCTGGTCGCAGCCTTCAATTATAGTCCACAATGCGAATTTCGTCAGAAAATCGTCACGAAACAAGTGCGCATTGACTACTGCTTGTGAAGGTGGGAATTCAGCGCGTGGGGGGGGGGAGGACGACGGTGAAAGCGCGAGGGAAGGGGTGATGGAACTTACCCCTGTGACCGCTGAGTCAATGTTTTTTGGTCTAGGTGCGCGGTCACAGCCCTTTCCCGTGTCCCGTAGGTTATTGGAATTGAGGGCCGGTTCACACTATGCCGCCCAAGTCGAGATGTAGCCGCCCAAACTCCTCTCATTCTTCGGCAAGAGGAGGAGAGAGAAGTCCACCCAAAAGTGACATTTGAGTATTTTGTTGAAGAAAATTTTGGTCTCTCGATAAGAGTTTAGGTTTCCATTTTTATTTTGCCTTGAACTCTTTGTTGCTCAGAGCCCAAACTCTTAGGTGACAAAATTGTCAACAAGTGTTGCCACATAGCCACTTTCGGCACCTTTCATCTTTGGACCTTGGGCTCTAGTGTAAAGGCTCAGAGGCCAAACTTTTGCTTTCCACCAATGAGATCCTTGAAAGTCCTTGACCTCTCGCCTAATGGGCAGACCGTGAACTCCCCTGAGAACTTGTTCTTGGACATACTAGAATGAAATTGATCCTTGAACAAAGTCAAAGAACAAGGTTGAAATGGTGACAAGTTTCACAAATTTACTTGATGCAGCTACCACCTTCAATGTGGTGAGTAAACCACGTACGACAACATTCTAATTGAATAACAAAATAAAATCATCATACTTAGAACAAGAACAATGTTGTTCGCAATCTTTCCCTTACAGCCTGTAAATGATCTAAAGAAGAAACTTAAGGAATTGTTAAAAGGATTGCATATTGGGTCCATTACTGATGTTACATGTGGTTCTTACAATTAAACATTGAGAAACAAACCAAAAATCCACTGTCTGGAACAGAAGTGGAACCTCTTACACCAATGTAATACATTGTTTCAAAGTTGAATGTTCCATACCCACAGTGAGATGCGAATTCGACATTCCTCTTTTGAGTGCCAACAGAAGAACCCAGCAGAAGGGTAACACACAGACTTGAAATTCCTTCATGATTTTGACGATTTCACAGATTTCATTCGATAGCCCTTCGTGACTTTTAGTTGCTGGGCGTGGACAGGACATCCCCCAAGCTGGGACCTTACCATGCCTCGAGCCTTCTTTCCCTACTTTTAAAAAAAAGAGCCTGCGGCCCTATTTTATTTTTTCTGAGTTTATATTTGGAATCAGAGACCCCACATTAGTTCAAGGAGTCTCATTTTTCCAATCAACAACAAAAAAATAGGGGGCTTTTACCCCTCACCCTTGCGGGCCCGGACAAGATTCATCCAAGACCCCACGCCTGGTAAGTCCCAGCGTGGGGATATCCTGCCAAATCGCAGCAACATGAGCGAGAACCAAGAGCTACGAAGATATCAATACTAGAGCAAATTCTAGGGAGGGATTGACAATTCGAGAGACGAATGCACAGAAATAGTCACATACTTGCACTGCTCCACCTGAGCCTCAGCTTCGGAAGAGTTTATCTGTGCCCCACTCTATTTCCAGCCTTACATTGGAGCAGTATGATATTTCTGAATAACTTATTATTTCATCATGATTTTACCGAGAATAAGACATTGTTGATAAAAATAGACGTGGAGAATTTCGTGAAAATATCACACGGTTTCATTAGTAATAGTACATACCCCACTAATCCTCAAGGTCATATTCATCAGTACAAAATCATCAAGGTCACCAATCCTCTTTCCATGAATGTGATCAAACGATTGTACAGTTGCGAATTCTACTATCGAAACACTGCAGTCTTCAAAAGTACATATACGAAAATATTTGAAGAACACAAAGAAGCAAAGGTTGTGCTCCTTGTGCAACCCATTAAAAAAAATTTAAAAAAAACCTTTGTGCCTGCCTGAAGACAAGCGCTAGCTAGGGTTCGAAGTCACGCGCCAGGGTAACGAACGTAGCGGCGACATCAGGCTCCAAGTTAGCGAAGGCCACCATGTGGTCCTTGCCGCGCGAGCTCGGCACCACGAACACAAGCCCATCCCAGGAGCCCATCGTATTCCTCGTCGACTGCGCGGGGACACCGAACCCAAAGTCCAGTTCGTAAAACGGGAACCGCACCAGGTAGGAAATCCCGCAAGTGGTGCCAGGACCCAACGACTCCGGCGGCCCCGGCAACCTCCTCGAGGTGGCGAACGCATCCACCAGCCCTTGGAACCACTCTCCCGTCACGGACGCCACACCAGCGTGGATCAGGCTCGCGGTCGTTTCCAACGGACCATTCACAAGCTCCTCCACTGTGCTGATAATCGGAGCCATGCCCGTCACGTTCCCGAAATACCCTGCCGGCAAGCCGCACTTCTTCCTGCCCTCAATCAGCACAAAGAGCCGCACTCGGGATCCGCTCTCTACCCCTCGCGCTCGAATGATGGTGCGCCATATGTGCGTCGAGAAACAGTCTGCTCTCGTCAGACTCGAGCTCTTTCGGAGTTCCGCAATCTCGGACCCTGTAAATTCCACCATCTGCGGGATGATTTTTCCGTCTCCTCCAAACGGATGGCCTGGGTGAGTGGTGGGTGGAGCATTTAGAGCACCAGGTGAGGACGCCGCTGCGTTGCCAATGTTGGAAGCCACTGGCGGATCTCTTGGCTTCATCAGGTCGCGTCGATGATCGGGTAGGAGGGAAATCTCTAAACCTCGCGCAATCTCGGACCACGACTTCATGAAGTGAAAACCCGAGAATCCGTCCGCTACTGCGTGCGACCAATTAGCACCCAAACTGATACCCCCGCAATTGAAATGCGTCACCTGCAATAACCACTCCTACCATCACGACATAGCCGCAAACAAGAAACGAGGTTGAGCTGCAAACTAGAACTGAGATTGAACCGGAGACTAGAAATGAACGGGCACCTGGATGATGAGAGTTGGGAGGCCGGAGGGAGTCTCCGGCAAGTTGGGGTAGTTGGGAAGGCCGCCAGGGGCGAGCCCAGACAGGAGCGGCAGGGGCTGGAAGTCGTCAAAGCGAAGCTCATCAAGATCCGCGTCGACAGTGGCCTCCGTGAACACAGCGCCGGCGTCATTGCAGTGAATGCGAGGAGGCTCATCATCCTTGATAAACAATCGGCCCGCGAGGGGGTAGAAAGCCACGAGCGCCTGAGCGAGGGAATCTTTCCAGTGCTGCACAACGGCAGAGGGCGTGCCGAAACTGCGAACCTGATCCACGGTGAAGGTGGCGAGCATCGGAGTGTAGTAGCTCATCCAGAGGTAATCCAGTCGACTCAAAGGAAGCCATTCTTGCGCGCTGGGCGTGGCCGTGGCCGGCGTGACGACGCAGGTGTGCACGTCTCGCAGCGTCCGACCCTCCAACCTGTCCTCCTTCACGAATAGAGCGCTGTCCAATGTCTCCCTCTTTTCCTCAGCCGACCCCATGCCGATTACTCTTGCTCCCGACTTGCAAATCGGAGCTCTGAAGGTGTAAAGCTCTGAGCCGTGCACAGAATCGAATGAATCGCATCCTTTTCCTGAATAATCGATTCTGTGGTACTCGTCATTCCACTGTAGATGTCCATACGCTGATGATTTACTTGTTCTGGCACCACATGAGAGACATGCTTGAAGTTCAGGAGAATACCGTAGGCACGATATCAATACTTTTATGAGTTTTTGATTTTTTGTGAGTGTGTACTTGCTGATGGGACGACTTTTGGTGAATAAGACAAGTTTATTGTACCAACGGAAGCTGTGTCGGAAGGATTTTCAGTTTGAATTGTAAGGAAACCACCTGCCGTTCCAAGTGGGTACGTCATCGCCACATTTTGACGACTGATATTGTGAATGAAACGTGCAACATAACCGACACTTGGGTGGGTTCTTGTGTATAAGAATTCGAAGTGGAGAATGATTTTGAAAGTTGGAAAAGTTCCTGCAATATTATCCCTTAGAGTCTAAAGGCCTCGAAACTGCAAAAACCCTTAAAACTGCCCTTTTTCAATGCAAGGTACAAGTTTTAGACTTTTTGATGTATTTCTGAGTATGTTATTGTAAGATCTTGTACCTGGCTTATATGTGTATATGTATGTCAAATCTTAAATTCAACTCTCTCACCCATTGTGAGATTGTAATGTTCAAAGTTGGAAAACAAGTTTCTTTCGCTTGTTGGAAAAAGGGTAAGTAGAACTTTGAAGGCCCAAAAGACCATTTTGGTAGCAAATCTGATATGAGGCTCTTCACATTCTTCTTCTTAGGTGAGTTAAGAAAATTTTAGCCTAATACAACCTATAAAACTTAAGGAAATGCATGATTTTCCGCATGGAGGTGTGCTGAAATTTATATACAAAGGCAAGTCTTTAACATTAAAAATGGGATGCAAAAAACAATTGGATTGAGGATCCGAACGGTAAAAAAGCAATGGTTATAAATTATATTCAAGTATGGGAAGTGGTGAGCATCACAAGCAGATTTCTACTTATGATTGAGGTGTGGCCGGTTCTTCAGGGGATATGCAAACTCAGTGCTGAAACTCGTGGGCTTGAAATGGTCAGAAGATTGTAACCGGGACACACGTGACCCTGACGTCGTCATATTTCCAACTGTGCGTCAATCCTCCTGTTTTTGTTGGTTTTGTTGTTTTTTTGGTTGTTTTTTTTCTTCAATCAATCAATGTATAATGCGTCCAACTTGAAGTGCAGTATGATGCAAGGAAGGGAAAAGAAAAGTCGGTTGAATGTGGGTAGGATCACCCGAAAGAGCACACATGCGGCTACACAAGTACATCTGTAACAACAATTCTAATGCACACCCACTCGGGTCACTACAACTGTTAACTTACCTTGATTCTCCACAAATGTTAACGTATTGTTAACGCTAACTCTCTCGTGACAGAACAATTGTTAAACATGTTACTTAACATCTAAATGTCCCATGGGGATAGTAGATACGATGTTGTATAAGTCGCATTTGCTACCAACAAGAAGCAGGAATTTCAATAGCTCATTGGAATAGCGTAAATTAATATTCCGACTTCTCTGTTGAGATCAAACCCAATAACCGTGTGGATCCAAGAAAATACAAGGAAATACATTGCATTGTACAGTACCCGGCAAGTCTCATTCGTCCACCCCTGCTGCAGCTGAAATTCAGCAGTGAACCTGTAACTTGGAAATGACACCAAAGGCTCAAAAATGTATGGAATTGCAAACCGTAAATTGAGTTTGAAAGATAATGAAGTCTAGTTTCATGACATGCACTTTTATTACATTGAAATAGTCAAAGCATACAACAATAGAGCATTTTGTGGCACACTATCTACCATCTAGTACTACCGCCCCCGGCATTAATTACAGCCTTCATCCGGTGAGGCATGCTAGCAAGGAGAATTTCAAGAGTCTCCATGGATATAGCTTCCCATGCCCGCTCAATACTTTTGATCAATTCATCTTTGTTGTTTGGCCTAATCTCCTTTTGTACAACGTCTTTTAGAATCATCCACACATTCTCTATGGGATTCAAGTCCGGTGAGTTTGCAGGCCATGTATTCTTCTTGATCTTATGAGCTTCTGGCCATTGTTGCGGTAACTTACTACGATGCACCGGGGCACCATCTTCCATAAGGAATAGACTTTGAGGATCATCATGCATATAAAAAAAGCCACTCAATCGACCCTCGTATACAACGTCAACAAAATCAGCACTTGTCCGTCTATCGGATGGCATAATAACAATGGGGCACTTTTCATAACCTGTAAAAGCACCCCAAAACATGACGGATGTGCGGCCAGATTTGAAAGTGGGTGCTAAGCAATTCCATGAATAACGTTCATAAGATCGTTGCCAAACCTTCACTTGCCGGGAATTTTTGCCTATCTCAAATGAAGCCTCATCTATCCGTATCACATGCATCCAATCCAATGTGCTCCAAGATTGATGTTTCTTGGCAAATGCCAATCTATCAACCTTATGCTTGTGACTAAGAAATGGCTTCTTTGCTGAAACACAGCTACGAAATCCAATACGTTTAATCTCCTTTCTTAGTGTACGTACACAAACTTTCTCAGTCATCTTTTCTATAATAGAGACAAGTAGAATGCGTCTACTCTGTATAAGAATGCGTACCAATTCCCTTCTACCTCGATCAGTTAGTTTGCAACGTCAACGTACGACTTTACGAGTGACCACTGTTTCGTAATCATTGAATTTCTTCAAAACATATTCAATGGTGGAACGTGGCATGCCTAACTCTGTTGCAATGCTACGTTGTGACATTCCTGAACGACTCATCCCAACTATAACACCCTTTTCCTCTGTGCTTAAACGACAACCTCCCATTTTTGCAAAATCTTAAACACAAGAAAATGCACCTAAAGGCTAAATCTGCCTTGATAGAGAAACAAGAGCTAGAAAACTACGCATACAACATTTCCTGAGACAAAATTTGTGTTGATTGAGTGTAGACTCAAGCTTCATTTGTACAAAGTTTCAGTTGAAAATGAGCAAATGCATGGCTTCCATGTGCATCGTTATTTCTAAAAGCTGTGTATACAAGTTGCCACCACACTGACACTGTTTGTTAATTTCTAATTTTTATCAAGATCTTTCTAATATCTCATTCATTGCTAAATGACACATGTTGTCAGAATACTCATCCTACCCAATGTTACTAATTAAAGCTCCTGAGTTGGAGAAGTGAAGAATAGGGAGCATTTTCAAGTAGCATGAGTGCCACTTCAGAGAAGCTGGTTTCAGTGTGGTGGACGATTGAGAATTGCTGGGTACTGTACAATTTTGGTTTGGACCATATAATAGAATCTTATAAACACTTACGTATCATGTAAAATGGCTAAGGTGGAATATAGAATTCAAATACCTATTCTCCATCTTGTCAGTTGGTTTCTTGAATGGACCTTTGGATCTTAACGACGAAACGTTCTAGCCTATTTTTAGCCAATGAACACATTTTGAGAAAAAAAAGCTTCATGGACGAAAATGCATGTATCCATTTTAGATCTCACCATATAATCTTATAGTGGAATTGTTTCAGGTCATGTGGACCAAAATTTGATACATGTAGCCTCATGGATTGCAAGATCGTAAAGTATCAATACTCAAATTAGACTACAAAATTTCATCAACAAAGCTACTACAATGAAAAAACCTCCATATGAAAAGTTGTTTACCCTCATCTGAATAATACCCTTGTACCAAAAAAAAAAATAGTAATAAAGTATCTCAACTCAAATGATAGCCATACAATGGTGAAAACCACCAAAGCTTTTACAAAGAGAAAATAGTTAAAAGACATGTCCCCTTCATTCGAATCCATACCTTATTTCTTTTAAAAAAAATTGAATCAAATCAAGCTTTCTACTACTACAAGCAGAATCTAATTGGAAATCGTCCCAAAAAACAATGTTGAAATCCAACGGTGGGTGAAGGAGATATACCTCCTTAAAAAATCATTCATTTTTGCATTTTTTGCATTATAATAACATCATTGCACAGCTAATACTAAAAGGTTTCGGATCAAAAATTGTCCAACTAGAGAGTTTTTGGATTCATCTTAGGACTATGATTATGCAAATCTAATAAACAATTTTTGATTTCACATAGTTGGCTTGCAATGGTAAAACATGCCTAATATTAAACCCCCTCCCCAAAAAAAGCTTGGCTTTACTATATGCATGCCATTAATTTACAATTCATTGGGTGGGTCTTTTGTATTTTTCACAAAATACTAAACTTGATTTGGAGCCTAAACAAAGAGATTTTGTCCAAAATAGACTCGAGATGAAGAAGGTATATTCAAAATATATTCTTCAAAGTATATTCAAAGTGTTGTTATTTGACATTGGGAAAGTTTTTGGGTTAAGCATATGCTTTGTGTTTGAGCGTCATACTAGAAGCTTACTAATTAGTGAAAACTCAGTGTTGGTTTGAAGAAAGATAACATATATTGGAAGATCATAAATTTTGATGAGAAACCTCAAGGTGTTGAGTATGGCCAATAAAAATAATTACTTCGCTTTGACGTACAAAAGAAGTGCCTTGCGGTCCTCTCATTATTTGTTCCAGGTTTCCATCTTCTGTTCTCAGTTCCTATTATCTGTTCCCGGTTCCTAGATCTCTTGCGATGTTCCCTTAATCTCATGTTCACTCCTTCTTTGCTCCCATTTTCATGTTCCATATTCCTTGTTCCTTTGTCTCCTTATTATATTATTGGATTCTAATAAACTCTTAATAACAATTAAATTCCACTTACAAAATATCTTCAAAATCTTTAAAACTCTTCATGCCTTGTATGAATGACCAAGTGATGATGACCATGACCATGCATGTATGGAAGGCACCACAAGCCTTGGCTTGGTGGTTAGGGCTTAGGCCCCCAATGAGGAGGTCGTGGGTTCTATTCCCCATGCCGGCATGGTGCTCACCACTATAGTCCACCCAACTATTGTGGGGGGTCCTTGGACCTTGTTGTATGGGTACCTCAAAGCCCTTTGGGGGAATACTATGTCAAGTATCTTCAAGGCATTAGTAACTAGGCTAGAAACTAGCGTAGTTATAGTGTCCACCCTCGAGAGGGGGAAGTAGTATTGTTTCAATTTCCCCTTGTCCGGTGGCCATCGGGATATTAGCATTACGAACGAACACTTCATTCACGCCGGCCCCTTGGAAAGGGACCGAAGTTTCTATCTATCTATCTGCATGTATGGACCGCCAAGGACACACAAACATATCACAATCTTTTATGTATTGAGATATCACTACTAGAAAACAGGAGGTAGTGTGACTGGCCACTATGACTGAAAATCATAATAAATGGCCTCTTTGGACCTGAATGTGTTTGTGACTGAGTTGACTAGGATGTGTGGTGAACATTGAGTCGCTCAGGACATTGCATATGTGACTACGGGACGTTCCCAATGGCTCTTCCCATTGACTTTTTAGGGACCTCGTTTCGGGCTGCCCGTTGGCACCTGGATTATGCGACTGAACTCTGTCACTTCTGGGTCGGAAAAAGTGACTGAATGTTGTCATTGTTAAAAACCATTCACTTTTTATTTGTGACTAGCGGTTTAGTGCTATGGGCTGAGGTTCTCAGTCACATTTTTCACAAATGTGACTACTCGCAATCACACAAATAGTTGTGACACGATCGTATCACACCCGAGAGTCACTTCCGGGAAAACCACATATATGTGACCAAGAGCAGTCGGATAAATCCGACAGAGCAGAGTCATTTCGTGTGTGCGTGTGTCACACACATGTCATCCATGTTCCGATCGGTGACCCTATATAGTCACATTTGGAGGTTTTAGTTTATAGGCGACGCAACATGTGACAGCGTATAGTCATATCTGCAGTAATCCCTAACTATGGGGAGTTGTGTTCAGTTATACTTATGATGAGTACTAGTCAGATTACCGGAAGTATGTGACTGAGTCTAGTCGTACACATGATGAATTTGATTGACTGCAGTCACATCTTGTCACTTCCGATACTGACAATAGTCATATTATCGATGAGATGTGATTACTTATTGTCACACCTTCTATATTATGAGACTAATTCTAGTCACATCTGTGCTGGAATCTTAATCGAATGGTGTCACATGCTTTATTCCGGTGACCGTAAGTAGTCATACTATTGACAACCTCTGATCAATTGTTGTCACATCTTGTCCGTTTTGTGACTAAGACTAGTCTACAGTCTGGTCGCACGACGACGCCCAATAGTTAGTATGTGATAGACTGCTAGATGACTAAATACATTCACAAATACTAAAAAATGACTAAGACTCAGAAATTGGAATGTAGTTACTTCCTAACTGCAAACCCGTAACATCGAAGCGGTTTTATGGGGAACGTGGTCTATATCGCAACGATGCCCTGGGCCACAAAATTTCCTGCACCCCCACCTCCTTCAGCAAAGTCTTCGGAGGAGTGCAATTTGTGTGTCGGTAATACAATGGATACGAGTCGTCTAGACACTCGATAAGAAGGACCTGTACAATGCCCTCCGGAATAGGCTGCCCTTGGTGTTTGGCTCGAGGGCCTCCTAGATTTCGCACCTCCCCGTTCCCGACATGCTTCACACTGTCCTTCTCCAGGCCCATGATGTACACTAAGTCAAAAAGAGTCAACACAAGATCCTGCTTACATGCCATAGCGATAAGATTAGTCATAGTGTTCTACCTCAAACTCAAGGTATAGCAAATCCAATCATAGTGTTCTGCAGTGAACTGACAACCTCGTGCCTAATCCGCTATCGGCTACGCACCTGCCCAAACGATCACCACCTAGACCTGCTGAGTCCTAGTCCTCTTGTAACTCCAATGATTAGGATTAGTTGCATTTTTTATGACAACAATTCGAAACTGGGGCTAGTTACATTTGCAATTAAATGTGATTAATTTTAGTCATATAATCTAAATTCTTTGGAAACCTGTTGTCACTTATCGATGCAAACTTACCTTCGGCGGATCGGTGGTTCTCTGGCTCGTCTTCGTTGCCGTTGCTGTTTTCTTCGTTGCCTTTGGAGGCGGATCCTTTGCACCAGACTTCTTCGGTGCATCCTCGTCTTCGGCATCAGACTTTGTGGTTGGCTTGTCCTCCTCTGTGAGGTTAAATCCCGGTGTTCCGGTTTCTAACTCACAAGTGAGCCGTGGGGGTGGGTGCAAACAAAACAATCCTTCCAAGCAATGGACACCCTAGCAACACTTAGCAAATCTTCTCAACCTGAATTTTTAAGTTCGAAATTAAATCGGGCAGCGCTTCCGCGCTTGGTCCCAAATTCCCTAAATTCTAACCTAAATTTGTAAATTCAGCATAGAATTTGGGCAGCGCTTCCGCACTACCCTTACTCTTAGTGTACTCTAGCATTCAATCATCTAAATCAGCAAGGCAAGCGAAGCACAACCATTCCAATCCAAGGCCAACACCAAAGACAAGAGCATGCAACACAATTTAAATCATCACAACCAATTTTTGGGCAATGAAATTGCCATTTTTTAGGATAAAGTTCACAATCTCTACTATGTCTAACCGCACAACCAAACCAATTGCAAGAAACACAAATATCAAGGAATTGAGAAGGATGGGCTCTCTTCACGTTGTCTCCGACCACTGCTGGACCCTCCTTCACTCCAGCTGCTACTACGCCTCCATCCTTAATCCGCTGAGGACGAGCCTAGTATTGCTGGAAAGAGGGCTTGGAGACGCTTCCGAATCACCAAGGCTCGTCCCTCCAATCTTTGTAGATCTCGAGTTGTCGCCCTTCAAAGTCGGCCTTTGAATCTGCTGCTACAGCCGGCCCTCCTTCGCTCCAACGGCCACCACGCCTTCGCCTTGACCCTTCTACCTACCCAAGAACACACACACATTCCTCTTTCCAAACCCCTAGGGCTCTCCCTCACCAACAACCCCTTTCCAACAAAACATGCACATCAAACTAGATCTAAAACCGATTGCTACAAAAACCACAAGCAAGAAGATTCAAAAACGGCCCTCCAAAAACAAGATCTAGATCTTAGATCTTCCAAAAAACCTTCCACACACACACACCTCTCCACACACTGTCAAACCTCATTTTTTCGTTTTTGCCCCACGTAAGTCCGGATAGCGGTTAGTCATAGCTAATTAGGAGAAATAAACGCCCATATCCTGGCCTACCCGGGTAATGACCGGGTAAGGTTAGCTTGGCCAGAACCCGCCCACCTGCGAGCATCCTTAGGCTTAGTGGACGGGGTAGGGTAGCACTACCTTTTTGAATTTTCTTTTGCTTTGTATCTCCTGTTCTCGAGCCGGGATCCTGCCTAGTCGTATCCAAGTCGGCCCCATGCGGACCGGATAACGCGTGAGCGGCTCTTCGCGGGTTGACTCCCTCTCCGGAAAGGGTCGCCAACCGGGTATACCTCAACCGGGAAAGGCGGCGGCGGGTCGGTAGCCACGAACGGGTCGGGCGGGGACAACCCTGGGCGGCGGCGTACATGAAGAAGGCTGCGAAAGGATGGAAGGAGCTCTCCCGAGATGAGAGGCCTCATCGGGGAGATGGCCCGGACTTTTCCCGGGAGGCACCTCCCTTGCGGTTGTAGAGATACCCGCATCCAGGGCCACCCCGAGGCTTCCGAGGTCTGCCCAGTAGGATGGGCGGGACGGGAAGAACCAAGGCCGAGTCGATTGAGGCGGATGCGGTGGCGAAGATAGGGTTGGATTTCGGTGCCTTTATGGCAGTAGGAGAATGACGGCGCTAGAGTGTCAGAGGCTAGATTTAGAAAGATTCCCTGGCATAGGATTTTGTCCTCTCAGGATGCCGGAGAGGATGCACTCTTTAGCCGAGGGAGGATACTCCTCTCGGGGTCTTTTTGTGATTCTGCAATACCCTAATCCAAAGGTGCAAGCACGCCTCTTTCTCATCTCCCTCGTGTGTGTGCGTGTGTGTCTAATTGTGTGTCCTTCTCCTTTTCCTTGTCTTGTCTGTGGGGGTCGGGGTGTTTGCGAGTCCGGAGGACCCTTGCTATCCGGCAAGAGAGAGAGCGGTTCCGTCCTTGAACGGAGAGTAGTACGGGAGGTAGAGAAGGCGACGGGGGGAGGAGTGCGGCTAGCGAACGGCACTTGCCACTTAGGGTTCGGTCCGGTCTGTCCGTGTAGCGTCTGGGATTACGGCCGGGGAAGGGATTCCGGCCGCTCAACCGACTCCCGAGAACACCATCGGTTGAGTCCCCTAGATCGCCAAGTCCGGGTAGGCGGGTTTGTCTTCGTAGGTGATAGCGGTGAACTCCGGGCGATCGCACCATCCCCACGATCCGAGAACCCGGGATCTACTAACCCGGGTAGTAAGTTGTGATAACCGGACCATAGGAGAACCGGATACCAACCTTTGTGACATGCGTGTGGATTTAGAGTCCGGGCGTAGAGGGAGGTATAAGGGAAGTTCCTAACGGGTAAAGGAGAGAGAGAGTCTCGGTGACCTTTCCGGTCACGTTAATCAACGGGAGAAGTGGCCTAATCCCCCACTTATCTAAGTCCGGGAAAATCCCTCCGAGGTGAATACAGAGGCTAAATTAAACCACAAAGACTAAACACCCTCTCCTCTCCTCGCTCGGGCGCTCTTCCGGGACGGGATATAGGGCACAGAGGGGATAGGATAGAACCCGGATAGCACAAATCCGGGTTAGCTAACTGGTGGAAACTGTTGCGTTTGCACTTCACAGGATCTCCGTGGAACGAATACTCGGGTTCTTGTTTGGGAAACCTCTTTTACCGCGAAAAAGGGTTATCCGGGCACGAATCGGAAAAGCACGTTACGACACACACACACACACACCTCTCCACACACACACACCTCTCCACACACCAACTTCTAACCCTAACTCTCCTTCCTCTCCCTAGTCGTGCACTTGGATGTGGTAGAATTTCATCCGGTTCAGCCGGATGAAACTTGTTCATCCAGCATTTCATCCGCATGGTTTACTAATTCCCTAGTTTATTAACTAGGAGGAATCTTGAGCATTTATGAATAATGATAAAGTAATAAACATAACCCAAAAACATGACTTGAAACCTAGACGCAAGTTAATATTACTAATTTAGGATAGAATAAACAACCACCGGGCTATTTAAGCAAGACCCCTCCAATTATCATAGAAATTCCGGAACCCGAAGGAATTAGCCTAAATGTTCCCATTGGGTGTTTTGAACATAAAAATATTGGTCTAATGCTTATATATAATGTTTCAACCAAGCGTGGACCGTTTCGGCGGTTCACATCCTCCCCGTCTTCCTCCTCCTCATCATCGTCGTCCTCGTCCTCTTCGTCCTGCTCTTCGTCTTCCACCTCCTCTTCCTCAGCTTTCCTCTCGTTCTTCTTCTCCTTCTTGGCTAAGGTCTTTGGATTCTTAAAGGCCGCCACCTTTGCGCGGGTTCGAGTTGCAAGAGCAGCGGGGGCTTCCAACGCCCGGATAGCATGCGTCTTCGCGACAGGCAGCTTCGCCTTACCGGAGCTAAGAACCTGTGTTGGTTGTGCAGATTTCTTGCTCCTCGTGCTTGACTCAGCACCCGCCTTCGGTGTTGCTGTGGTTGTGCCCTTCCCTGTAGAGGTTGTTGTGGCCTTCCCTGCCGAGGTCATTGTGGCCTTCCCTGCCGATGAGGCTGTGCCCGTCAATGCTGTGGCCGATGTGCTCTTTTCTGCTGTGCCCCCTTTTGCCGTAGCTTTCCCTTCTATCAACTTAGCTTTCTTTTTAGCAGGTTTGGACGGGGACATTGATAGCAGAATAGTCTCCTCGTTGGGTGCGTCCTCTTCTGTTGGCACGCCTTCCTCCGTGGGTGCCTTGACTGTGGGCGCGGCTTTCTTCTTGGGATGTTCGCCACTACCGCTGTACCCGGTGTGGCAAGTATAGCACTTGCTATAGGGATAAGGTCTGTTGCCGGTGCTGGTGTGACATGCGTAATCGTGCATGTCTCGGATTCTGCAATGCGCCTCTCTGTGATGCGTGTCTCCTCTTCTTGCGTGATGCGGATGAGGTCGTCAAGGTCAAGAGCCTTCCGCATGGTCTTCTTTGGCGGTGAAGACTCCGTTGTGGCCAGTGTTTTTCCCTCGATTTTTGCCAAAAATCCCTCCTCATCTAGTGGGAGAGTTGTCGGGCCTTTCTTCGGGGTAGACTTTGAAGCTGCCTTTCCTTTACCCCTCTTTGGGGTCGATTCAAGGGTCGCCACTCCATCCCGTCCATGGCCCCTCTTTGGGCTCGGTTCCACGACCTCCTTTCCTTTCCGTTTCTTCGGAGTAGAAACCTCGACCTCACTTCCTTTCGCCGTCTTCCTGAACCGGGCATCCGGGGAATCTTCCACGACCTTCTTCCCTTCTGCAGGAAGTTCGGTGTCATCCAACTCTGTGGATGCATCCATCAGAGACACCTGCACTCATTAAAACCCAAATTCAACATTGGAGTCCGTGGGCATTTATCTCCATTAACCTGAAGTCTAATAGTCTAATGCTGCGGGTCCGAAACGTGACTTCTGTGAGTCATACAACCCAGAAAGTAGATGACTGATTCTAGTTATAAACTCAAAAAGCAAGATTGAAATAGTCACCCACCAAGATATTGTGACACAAACCTGTCACAAAAATATGGCTGATTCTAGCCGCATTCTAGATCACAAAGTCAAAATTGTCCCCCGTTGTAAATTTCGTGAGTGATTCTAGTGACTGAATTAGACGACTAGTTTTAGTCACTATTTCATGACTGACGTTAGATTTTGATGACTGGTTTTAGTCACTATGTTCCTAAGTGTGACTGATACTACGAACAAGTGAACAACAGTGTTAATGTTTAAGGCCGGTTTAAGGTTGATGGAGCTGAATGAGTTCATTACATTCTGCTCTGTTGGAATGTCTTCTTCGTCGTTGTCGGTGGTCGCCTCCCCGGCTATGGGAGCGGTTGCCACTTGCACTGCTTGGCCGGGCGGCGGAGCTCCAAAGCGAGCGGCAAACATGCTCACCAGTGACTGCATCAAAACCTCTAGATTCCCAACTCGCGATCCCAAGGCGTCCCTATTCCCTGAAGAAGGAGATTCGCCTTCGGGTCGCCATTCAACCACGGGTGAGACGTTGGACACCGTCGACGAGTGATCTTTCCGCTTCCTCGAGGATGCGCCCTTTTCCCGCTGTAATTCCGTCTCCAACTCCGACCGGGATGGATCTCGCTCCAGCTCTATTGCCTGGAACAACGGCAGCTTTCGGAGCATTGATGTGAGTCAAACAACAGAACTCGAACAATTCTGAAAAAAATCTCAGAAGTATGTACTTGCACGGGTGGAAGGTGCCAGCAAAAGTCACAGGACCTAGTCACACCTTGCGACTGTGTTCGTGACTAATATTGGTCACATTCAACACATGTGAGAGCAGACATGATAGAGAGGAGGGGGTCTTCCGAGGCAAGAACACAAAAAGACCTGCCAACGCAAGAAGACCTAGAATACATTTGAAAAACTGAGATAATTGTGCACATAAATTTCTCACCAAATTATCACGCACCTCTCCTTGTGATCGGCCTGCGTGGCTCTTCTTCTGCACCTTGCTGCGGCTCGCCTTCCGCGCCTTAGACTCCTTCTTCTTTCGGTCTTCTTTTATCAGTTTAATCATATTCTGCCAGAACGGAGGCGGACATCCGGGGGGGCACCGTCCACCTTTGAGGATTATCTGCTTGGTGTGGTATCGCTTCATCCGCAAGTGGTCCATCATGACCTTGTGGAAGCCTTCCTCTGATAGTCTTCCCAACCCCCCACGGTACTCGATGATGGCATCGACCTGGGCTTTAATATCCAAGAGCATTGCCTTGTCGTGAAGTTTGTAGTTGTCGATGCTGAAGTCTATGTTCCTGTTGTATCCTCGCAAATTTGTAAAAAACTTCGACCGGTGCAGCCCTGTGGGATTACCTGTCGCATCCACCTCAACCCAAATGCGCTTGCCGGACTCTGTCGGCTTCACCTCGGCCCTTGCCCGACCCTTCCTCTTCTTGTCCCGGTCGTAGCCTGCAGACCCCCCGGATGAGGATGCCATGAAGGCATAAGGACCTCGCATCTTCAAGACCTCGAGTTCCTTCTTCGCAAGCTCCCTCTCAGCCTGCAAAATTGCCAGTGCATGAGCATCTGCTGTAGGGGGCTCCTGGTCTTCCTCGTCCTCCTCTGCCACATCTTCATCTCCCGACATCAGATGAGAAATGTCTTCAGTTCCGTATATGTCCTCGTTTGAGTACATCTCCTCATCCTGCAGCTCTTCCAACATCTTGATCGACGTCCTTCTTGTTCGCGGCTTAGAAGCCGATGGTGGTTGAGGGGGTCTTCCGGGCTTTACACTTCGGAGCTTGCTGGAACTGTCCCGCTCAACAATCCCCCACTCCCGTGGTTTAGAGGATCTCTGTTTGCCCTGCATCGCCACGACGTGCAGACAACATTAATTACAACATGTACTTCGGCAAAACAACATGCCAGCAAAAGTTAGAGGACCTAGTCACACGTCGCGAATTGTTTATGACTAATACTAGTCACATTCAAAACAGGTGAGCAGAAGTGACACGACCTAGTCACACTTCGCGACTATGTGTGTAACTGATTCTAGTCACATTCAAAATTGGTGAACAAAATTGAAAGGTGAGCAAAACTAGTCACAGTGTGCACTCACCGTGGGTTGTTTAGAGGCTGCTGAAGCCCGATGCAACTCCTCTCCCGCCTCTTGATCGCCCTTTAATAACCGGGCTCCCCTACGCGGGGCTAAAACATCCCTGCTATGCTCAAACAACCCTGTTAGTAGCGTCGATGCGGAACCCAGGACCTCGGTTGTTATTGGCGGAAAGGTCGCAATTGTGCAGAAAACATCACGAATCCCATCGTCACTTAAATTTGCACTCGTTGTACGATATCTGCTACATCGTTTGCTGCGGATGTTGAAGGAATGGGAGAGGATGACGGGGATACAAACCTCCCTTTTGCCTTTTGTTGTCGCGTCACTCGCTGGGGAGGGGGGTGAGACGGGGACAGTGGATGCTTCTTCCCGGCTAACTTCGAAGCACGTTTGCGTGGAGAAGATGGTGTCTCTTCCTCACTCACAATCAATGGCTCCACAACATCAGCAACAGGGGTGAGACTTGGCAATCCCAACTTCTGCAGTTTTGCACGATTGATCGCCAAATTCTTCAACTTGTTGATTTCAATTTGCACCAGCGGTGCCTCCTCTTCAGCTGCTAGACTCTTCTTTGCTTTTGCCTTTCTCGACCTGCGCTTGGCCCCGGAGTCGCTGGAGTCGGACTCGGTGGAGTTGTCCTCCTCCTCCTTGTAGTCGCTGCCGTCCTCCTCCTCCTCCTTATAGTTGCTGCCGTCCTCCTCCTCCTCCTTGTAGTTGCTGCCGTCCTCCTCCTCCTCATTGTAGTCGCTGCCGTCCTCCTCCTCCTCCTTGTAGTCGCTGCCGTCCTCCTCCTTGTCTTCGCTGCCCTCTTCCTCCTCCTCCTTGTCTTTGATGCCCTCCTCCTCCTCCTCCTCGTTGTAGTCGCTGTCGTCGTCACCTTCAGCGCCTTCTACTTCTCCTTCGGCGCCGTCCTCGTCTCCTTCGGCGCCGTCTTTTTCTCCTCCAGCACCGTCCTCGACTTCTGCAATGCCGTCCTCGTCTCGTGCGCTGCCGCCCGACTCTCCTTCGGCGCCTTCGATCCTGGTATCCTCTGCCTCGTTTCTCGCGTCTGCTTGGATATTCTTCGCCGCTTCAGTTTCTTCAACTTCTAATGCCGATTCATTCTCCGTGGTCGCCATTGCTGCACCTGAAACAGGGTTTGTAAAATGGAGCTGCAGCCGAGGGCGCCATTTCAGCCATAGCCGCGATCGCCGTCCTTAGACAGTCACATCAACATCAATTTGGGGAAATGATTTCCAAAAGTTGGACCGCCGTTGTAGACCCATTTTGAATCCGCCGCCATCAGCGTTAATTACGGCCGCCACCACCGCCATTAATGCTGGAGTAATTGAGGCGGCCCATACAGCGTGACTTGTCAGAGTCATGAATACTCGATGACACTCATTGCAGTCACAAAATACTCCAGGTGACTCTACCCAGCCACAGGTACTCATTGGCCTAAATTCACTGAATTTCTAGCTTTTGCGTCGAATGGTGATGGTGGATTTGAACACCCGTTTCCGCATAGAGTATCAAGTCTCCAATTTATTGCCTAATTTGGAGTCTGAAGTTCCAAATCATACCCTCATTGTCTTCCATTCAAGCTATTGGATGTTGTGATTTTTGTCCACATACTTCTAAATTGCAGGTACGTACTGTCTGGATCGAGGCATGCCGATCACATGTGAGGAAAACTTACCATGAATTGTGCAATACGTTAGACTTGATCTGACGAATTTTATTATTTTGACACCCCTCACACTTGGAGATCAACAGTATTGATCCAGCACATCTCAAGGCCCGAATCCACTTTCGATGGATGCTGCATCTGAGCAATTACTCCGTGACCTGCGGTTGTGGGAGATCGAAGAACAAAGTGCCGACAGGCGGGCATTGACGAGGTACCCCTGTCCGTGTCGGATGTGCATGGGAGGCAAGGTCCTTCTTCGACGGAGCCTTCGGGTTCACCTACGCAAATTTGGCCGCGATCCAAACTTCACCAAGTCTATTTTGGTAAGCATCCATCTCTCATGCACATGTACACATCATTTCTGCTCCAATATTTGCTGAAATCGTCGACTTCTAGGATTCGAGGCGGCCCTTTGTACAGGCAGCAACCATGGCCGCATTGCGAGCCTTCCTCGATACAGCAAGACCCCGCCCATCACTCGCTACTTCCGAGCATGAGTCAAAGAGGATTGTGAATGGAGAGTACGGGCAGTGGAGGCCCGGCCCCATTCCAAAGCTCCGCAAATTTATTTTTTGGGGTAGAGCCTGGGAAGTGAAAGTGTCACAATTTCTATTTATGGGATGGGGTTTATTTGCTTTAGAGGCAGCAAAGGCTGAAGATGAGCTTCTACCGTTTGTCGGCCCAGAATTAGATGCACAAGAATTTCGAATAGCTCATCGTACCTCTCCACGTTTCCAGCGGTACGCGCTTGCTGCAACGGAAGAAATGTTCCTGGATGGGAATGTCGAACTCGGGAATGTTGCTGGATTTATAAATAGCAGCGAGGGGCGATTGGAAATCCAAAACTGCCAATGGGATTTCGTGCCTCTCCCGGCGCCCTGGAACCTGAGCCATCATGGTTACGTAATTACGGTAGCATCAAGGGATATAGTTCCAGGGGACCAGGAATGTCAATCCGGACGTCTTTTGGGTTTTTTTGGTCGGACGGACGTCCGTCCGGGGGGTAAATCGGAATTACTATGCATGTAGTAAATTTTTTAACCGTCAGATCGTATTGAAAATCGCATCGTAGCCGTTCAAATAGTGTTGTGAGTGTAGGTGATTACCGTTGGATTCAATCGGGCGGCCCAGGACCGTCCGATTGGCCTTGCCGACCGACCGGTCGACGCCGTCGGATCGATCGCAGCCGACGGATCGGTCGCAGCCGACGGATCGGTCGCTTGATCGGCCGCCGGCCATCCGATCGGTCGCGGATTCGGTCGGCCGTCGGATGGGCCCCGGTCGGCGTCGGCCGTCCGATCGGTCGCGGTCGGCATCGGCCGTCCGATCGGTCGCGGTCGGCGTGTGCCGACCGATCGGTCGTGGTCTCCGTCGGCCGTCCGATCGGCCGCGACCGGCCGGTCGGCAGCAGCCGTCCGATCGGTCGGGTCGGCCGGGCCGATTGGTTGGGCCGGTCGGCGCCGGCCGTCCGATCGGTCGGTCGGTCGCGGCTGATCGGTCGCGCTGGTCGGCGCCGGCCGTCAGATCGGTCGGGCCGGTCGGCCATCGGCCGTCCGATCTAGGTCGCCGGTCGGCCATGCGACCGCGGCCTATATAAGGCTGACCGGTCCTCCACTCTCCTCACTTCTTTCCTTCGTTTTCAGGGTGCGGAGTAGCTGTAGGTTGGAATTTTTTTTTAATTTTCATCCACTGGCTCCTTATCCTGCGGAGGAAAGAAGTCTTTTTGTTTGTAAGGGGGGAGATTTTGCTTTTTTTTTCACAAAGATGCCCAAACATGGGGTTGGGGGTAGTGGGGGGAATCGAGGCCGGAGACCAAGGGTTGTGAGACATTTGGAGAAGTGGGAGCACCCATCCAATAAGTGCAAGAACTTTCTTCGGGAGAATGTAATGGTGCGATTTTATGAGGTTAACAGTCTTCCACGTTTGTTCAGCAAATACGTGAGATACAAAGAGGAAGTTGTGGCCAAATTCAAGGACGACATGATGGACCTCATGATGGAAGCGCTCCAAGATCCGGTGTGGAGAACGGAGACCGATAAGCGTGGTTTTACGGACTGGATGGAGGATAGATTAATTGATGCTCTCTGGAATGCTGTCGACATTTTGAAGAGGTACGAGAGAACCACTCGAGTGGGTGATGAGGAGTTCAGGGATGTGGTATTGAGGGCGGAGGCTTTTCAAGAAGCGATGAGGCCGTATTCCAATAATAAAAACCGGGTTGGTTCCATAGGATGGTGGCGCACGGAATAAGGACGGTTAATGGAGCTGGTTCGTACGAATAATTTGGTAGTAATTCCTATGACGGCCTGTATCATCGAGCTTGAGAAGAGGACTCTAAGGGGAGGATACGGCACAATTTCCAAAGTTCACATAAGAGGGGTTGTGGGTATTGAAGAGTTTTGGGAATTTGCTGCAAAGACTCCCATCCATGCTGTGACACGACCTGACTTGGCCAAGGTGGAGCATCAGAATGAGGCGCTTGCTGTGAGGATACAACATCCAGGGTGTTATTCGTTTTATAGCCATTCATGCAAATAAATTCCAAGGCTATACGTATTGGTGGAATGGCGGCACGATTCGATCGATGTTGGCCCTCGATGCAAGATATGGAGATGATGTTCATGGAGAGATTGGACTCTCACCTCATTCTGATGATGAGCTTATTCGAGCTTGGCAGTTGGTCCGGTTCCGCAAAAAACGAACTGAGCTTGCTTGGGCTTTAGTGCATATCATGTGTGAAGTCCACCGGTTGAACTACCTCCACAACGATGTGTCTCCAGACAACATACTTCTTCACTTCCCTCAAGATGAATCACAGGTGTATATTGGAGTATGTGATTGGGGGCTAACTACGAGCATGGATGATAAAATGAGGTCCTTGTATACGTTCACAAAACCCCAAGAGCGAATTGATACTCTACAAGCACGATATTGGGTAGATCCTCGGGTGGCGTACTTGTACAAACGGAGTGATGACATTCACGTTATTCCCCTTCTTGATTGCGCTTCGGAGGAGTTTGTTACGGCACGAATAGCACAACGCATCCTCAAGAAGAGCATGTCGAAGGCCTACGAGGATTGCCAAAGTACAACGGGGCCTGACCGGTGGTGCAATCAAAACTTGGCAAATGCTTTTGACCAATACTTGGAGATGGTGGCTGATGCAAAGTATACGTTGACCCACGTTGTCAACCGCTTCATGGAATCATTCCATTGGCCGGTGCCAAATGATCATTATCGCACCAAGTATGATTAGCAAATTAGTTATGCGCATTTCTTTTAGTTCTTGCGGCTTTATTAGATTTTTAGATTCTTCATTGAAGTTCTGATGTAGATGTAGGCAAATTTTTTGTAGTAAAATGTATTACATGCCTTCTATATGTATCGGCTTCAAGTACATTCTTGTTTATATATACCTTGCACTGATTCTAATGAATGACTTCTTCTCCATTGTTTGTTATTTTATTTTATTACTTCTTACCTTCAATAGAAATATCTTCAAATCTTCATGAACAATATTTGAGAATGTATAATGAATTGTGGAACTTCTTCATTACATCAACCTTGCGTAGTTGCGATATTAATGGTTTGTCCGAAGTCAAGTCAAGCATAATATGACTTTTTTTACATATGTTTTTTTTTGAATGAATTGATGAACATATTATATGTTAGGTGAGAGTGTGAGACTGTGAAAAAAGGCTTAAAGCCAAACAGAAGAAATTATTACCACCAAGTGAACTTATAGTATAAAATACAAAGACATCGCGATAAAATCCTTGAAATAACAAATTGCATAGTATATTAATATACAATGATATAGTCCGATATTGGATAATCCATTCATAAACAAAATATGGATTTCTGTATCCTCGAAATTGGCCCCTAGCAAGGCGATAATGGTGTAGACATTATCCGTTGCCAAAAACTACATAACCTTCACTATAATGACAATATGTATGATGATTTGTCATTCTTAATCCGATTCTTCATCATCGTGTTTACGACTTGGTGCAGCGCCGTAAGAAGGTGGTCCTCGAGAAGATTCTCCAAACAAGTACGTTTGCCTAAAGTTTCTTTCGGCTTCAAGTTGTTCAATGTATTCCTGCTGACTTAGAAGTGTGGCTTGTTGCAGATCTTGTTGGTACCTCGCCTCTTCGTCCTCCGGAGATAGATAAGGTGCTGAAGGCAGGTCGTTACTTCCGTATGCATTCTGACCATATCCATAATTTGTGTAGCCAACAATGTCTGATCTTCTATCATATTGACCTCCATACTCGTATGTTTCCTTCGGCTGTGATGGCCTACGGTACTCGGGACTTCCGAATGTTGTACCGTATTGGTTCCCAGGATTGTATGGGTTTATCGGATGAGTTGGGCTTGAGTTGCATTGAGCATTGGATCCGCTACCGTGCTCACCTCCTAAACCATGTGTACCTCCTGTATACATTGGAGATGGGTAGTTCGAACTAGATCCACCTCTACCGTACTCGCGTTCGGCTCCGTACGTGTTTTGCTGATGAGGTGGCATATAACTCACCGGAGTACTGAATTGGTGGTTTCCATGGTAATACCCCTCACTTCCTGTGCCAAAGGATACTGGTGCTTGACGATCGTCATGGTTTGAGTCTTGCTGAGTGCCCCCATATGCCCTTGGAGTTCCATGTTGTTGAAGTTGGGCATCCATATCAGCTGAACGTTCTGAATACGTAGTATAACAATCGCTTGGTCCCATCCAATTTGTGGGAATGAATCGGTTGCTGCGATCCAATAAATGCACGTTCAAACCTATCACAGTGGTCCAGTCAATGTCCTTGTGCAGGACTATTTCAGCCCACACCATGGCCATGGTAGAATACAACATCAATTCTGGCCTTGTGTTCTTGATTCCAACTGCAATTGTGACTTCGTGATATCTGTGCGCAAAATGGTCGCTCTTGCAACTCTTCACTAGGCCTTCGCGACGAAGACCATATTTCTCTGCTTCGTGCCGCGGCCATAACTTCATTATGTGGTACATCTTCACGTACTTCTTGCACATGGTGCAATTCCAAATGTCCACCCTCTCCTCTCGCCAACCCGGCTCTGCAACACAGTTTGGGTCACTCCATGCTTCCCAATCCATTTTTGGAGGGTCGCCTGTCGGACCCCGTTTTTTTCGATTTTTGGCCATTATGTTCTAATGCGCATTAAGAATAAGTATAGTGTCTAGAATCCGACCTATGTATTTGCTAAGCCGTATACTATAAGGCAATTACGTTTTTACAAATAAAGGAATTAGTTAAACTCTAGTTTATGTTAAGTAGGACGGATTTACCAATCCGCATCATCGTCCCCCGCACGGCTAGGACGTCTTTGTCGGAAGGACGATTAGGAGTTATGATGGTAGGTGAAGGACGGAGTGGCGAAGAATTTAATAATGGCGAAAATCTAGAAGGCGACTCCGTGCAGGGAGGACAATTATGGCGGCGGACCATGTCATGATGGTCGGACTTAACTCCGCCCCCTCGATATAAGGCAACCCGTCCGCCCTTGTCGCCACACCGCTCCTCGTTTTCGCGCCCCTTGTCGTCTTGCGCTCCCCGCCTCCGTCTTTACGCTTTCCGTCCTTAGCCGCGATCCGCCCATTGGCCGATCTCACCCCGGCGACTCTCTATTTCCTTGCGCACTTCTTTCCGATGGCGAGAACGGCGTCCGCTTCCGCTCGGGAGCAAGAGGAGTCAAGATTTCCATCAAGCTCGTGTCGCCGTGTATTCCGATCGAGGAGAATGAGAAGAAGTCCTTGACGGAAGACCTCGAGAGGATGGGGTTAGCCGGCTGCTTGAATACGCCACAGGGATTGCGCGACGCGGAGAGATGGTGCGCGAGATCAAGGTCGGCGCGCCAAAACCGATTCGAGGGGACGGTTAGAGCAAAGCCGGCTTCCTGGACGGCCGAAGATCGGAGAGTCATTTACGGCCTGACCGTAAACAACGGAGTAGGGTTGTGCGGCCGGAAACACAAGTGGGCGAAGAAGAAGGCGTTCCACGGGATCCACACAAGAACAATGGCTACTCGATCGAGGATTGCGGAAATCCGAGGAGCGCGCCGTCATCAAGTTTTTGGCGCCGATTATTCACGGAGAGAAGCCGCACGGATCACCGCGTCGGTACCGCCAACACCGCCCCGGGCTCCTTGCGCGAACGGGAGACGGATCGGGGATGATCATCCGCGACTTAGTCGCCCGGCTTATGGAAAACGTAGGTAAAACCCGTCCTAGCCCTATTACTCCTTTTCTTTACCACCGTCTGAGAAGGAGGAGGTGCGACGGATGAGGAGGAGTCGAACTATGAGATCGCTACTGCCGCCGCAAAACAACGGCGTGTTCGAGTCGGGAGGAGAGTACGGATAGCAAGGCCGTGTACTCGGAAGAGGAGGAGGACGAGGTCGGATCGAGGCGAAGGGGACGTTCCACCCGACGCACTGATGAGCCGGCCCGAGGCAACCCCACCGCGGACGCGTCAGAGAGGTAATCATCCTTCCGTCCCGTGTCGGGGACACGGAAATGTATGATAAGAATATGTGAAACTAACAAGAACTGACAGAGAGCTTGAATTAACAAGAAGAGTACGAAACAACAACAAGAGAGATGAGCTAGAGCTCCAAGAGATGCGTTATCGAGACCGAGGTTGCCTCGGCCTCGACTCCTATATATACTAGCTAAGAAGAAGGTTCTCCAGAACCTTCCTCAACCTAGGACTTTCTAGGACCTTCCAAGAACTTCCAAGACCTTCCAGAAGCTTCCAGGGCCTTCCGGAAACTTCAAGGACCTTCCAAAAACTTCCAGAGACTTCCAGAAACTTCCAAAAGTTTCCGGAAGCTTCTAGAACCTTCTAGAACCTTCCTAATTTGTCTACCTAGTACGTGGCCGTGACACAGGGAATCTTCTAGGAATCTTCGATGAATATTTTAGGAAATCTTCAGAGAATATTTTAGAAGAACCTTCTAGAAACTTCTTGTGTATGTCCGTGACATCACCTCCCCTTCTAGCTTCGAGGTCTCCGAGAAGCAACGTTGTTGTTAGTCAATACCAACGTAGGAAAATGAAAATCTGCCGCATGACATCTGCAATAAACTCCAATTGTTGTTCACAAGGCAAGTGGTTCATCGGTCCTTGAAGCCAACGATAGTGGCCGACGCCTTCCACTTCTGACCAAGCGTGAACTTCTGTGTCTTCGTTATGGAATTGTCCTGCAAACACACCTTCTGGCAGACCATTGAAAGCGGGCTCGACCTCAAATACAATCACCAGCGATCGATTGCTCGGAATCCTCCGTCGGCGTCGTGGCGTAGGCGGTTCATCATCTCTGGGTCGCCTTCGAGAGTTGGTTGGTTGAGATGGCATAACTGGTATGCTATCTATCTCTTGACTATTCATGACAAAAAACCAAACTATGACTATAGAGAAATTCTATCTAGAACAAAATATGTAAATCAAATGTGAATCAAGGTTGTGTTCACTCTCCCCCTTTTATTCTCCTGAGTGGGCAAGCGTCAGAGAGAAGTTATCGTCGGAAAGGCTTAGGTTTATGAGGATATCGTTGATGAAATTCTGTCACCTTTTCTAGCGCATTTACAAGATTTTCGGCATGTTCCCACGTTCTTTCATTGATGTCGTATCCGCTCCAATGCACAAAATACTCCAAGTTTCCCCTTCGCGCCGTGAATCCGAAGACCTTATCCACCTCATATTCCTCGTGGTTCTCAATTTCGATACTAGGTGGCGGCCCTAGCACTCTTCCCGGAAAAGTCGACTCTCGATAAGGTTCCAATAAAGACACGTGGAAGACCGGATGTACCTTCATAGTAGCTGGTAACTCCAACCGATCGCCACTGGATTGATTTGTTTGGATGGCAAATGGTCCCAATCTTGATAGTCCAACTTATCACACGGCCGCTTGGTCTTGATATTCCGTCAAAGCGACCATACTTTATCTCCGATCTTGAAAGTAGGTGCCTCATTCCGAAATTTATCTCTGCGGACGCCTTGTACAACTCTTGGGCGGTTTGCAAATTGAAGTCTCGGCGTTGCTTGAAGTTCCGATAGGCCGCTTCGCAAAATCTTCATCTTTGGGTTGTTATTGGCCATCAATTCCATAAATCAAGCTTCGGGTGATATCCGTAGTTGGCAAAGAATGGTGTTTGTTGGGTCGACGCATGAATAGTGTTGTTGTAGGCGAACTCGGCAAGCGGCGGATACCGATCCAATCGTCTTCTTGATAGTTGATGGTGCAACGTAGATCTTTGCTCCAATACTTGATTCACCCGTTCCGTCCTCGTCCGTCGGTTTGAGGATGAAATGCCGAAGAAAGCTTGATATCCACCTTCAATATCTCAAATAGAGATTTCGAACTTGGAGACGAACTCGGGTTCCGCGATCCGACACAATATCATCTCGGCAAGCCGTGATAACGATATACATTATCAAGAAAGAGTCTTGTCAGATCTTCGCTCGACGATGTCTTCTTGCAAGAACAAAATGCGCCATCTTCGTCGGCCGATCTACCACAACAAAGATGTTTGTCAAACGAGTTTGAAGGCGGCAGTCCGTAATGAAATCCATGGAAATCAAGACCATGGTCGATGCGGGATAGGCAATGGCCGCAAAGTCCATAGGGGCGATGCCGAGGGTTCTTCGACCTTGAACAAATATCACAAGAGAGAACAAACTCCTTCACATCCTTCCACATTTGGGGCCACCGTGAAGTCTCGCGAAATAAGCTCCAATGTCTTGTTGTATCCAAAATGTCCTGCAATTGAAAAAGTCATGGCGTGATTGGAGGACTCAAGTCGTGTTCGTCCCTTAGGAATATACACCGCTCTTCAAAGTACAAAAGATCTCCTCCACCTTGAACTTGTCATTATCAAGACGCGCTTGATCTCGAGAGCTACGAGAATCTTCAATTGTCGCAATGATATCTCTGGTTAAGGAAGTCCGTATCAATTGGCATGACAATGAGCGCAAATTCTAAAAATGCTCGGTTTTAAGAATGTGGTGCATTGTTGATCAAACGCTTCTCCTCGGTATTAGGCGCGAATACGATCTCCTTGATAAGGCATCGGATAGTCCTTGTTGCTTCCGGCCGATAGGTAATAACAAAGTCAAATCGTGACAACGACATATTCCACCGAGCTTGCGTCGATTCAAGACTCGAGCCGACATAAAGTACTCCAAAATTCTTGTGATCCGTGTATACGGTCACCGGATGTCTGGCGCCCGAAAAGTGTCGCCACTCTTGGAAGGAATCTACTATGGCAAGAAGTTCCTTATCGTGGATTTCATAATTGATTTCAGCAGAAAAAACTTTCGAGAATAGAACGCCACCGGATGAAGCTTCCGTCCCACGTCCATCTGTGAAAGTACGGCTCCCAAAGCAAAATCAGAAGCATCGGTCTCCAAATAGAAGGCCTTTGTAAAGTCAGGATGTACCAAGATTGGAGCTGTGATAAATGCCATCTTGAGGTCTTGGAATGCCTTTTCTGCTTGAGGTCCCCATTCGAGCTTGTCCTTACAAGTCAACCGAGTGAGTGGAGCAGCGACTCGAGAATAATTCTTGATGAAGATTCGATAGAAGTTAGCAAATCCAAGAAAACATTGTACGTCTCTAACCGTCTTCGGAACCTCACATGATACAATTGCTTCCACCTTCTTAGGGTCCATCTTCAAGCCGTCTGTAGTTGCAATGAACCCTAAAAACTCCATCTCGGTTTGGTGGAATAGGCACTTCTCCAACTTGGCGTAGAGTCCTCGTTCTCGTAGTTTCTCGAGGACCAAACGAACGTGCTTCTCGTGCTCTTCTTCGTTTTTGGAAAATATCAGGATGTCATCCAGATAGATGACAACAAAGTCGTCAAGGTGCTCCCGAAAGATGTCATTCATCATGTGTTGGAAAACATCCGGAGCATTGGTAAGGCCAAAAGGCATGACATTATATTCAAAATGGCCATACCTTATGCGGAACGCCGTCTTCCACTCGTCTCCTTCCTTGATCCGTACGAGGTTGTAAGCTCCCCTCAGATCAATTTTTGTGAAGATCTTTGCACGCCCGAGCTGCTCCAAGAGACCAGAAATCAAGGGTAACGGATAACGATTTTTCTTAGTTACCTTGTTGAGGCCTCGATAGTCCACGCACATTCGTAAGGAGCCATCCTTCTTCTTTACAAACAAGATCGGTGCCCCAGCTGGCGACTTTGAATGACGAATGAAGTTCTTCGCTAGATTCTCGTCAATGTACTTTCAGCCTCCGCTAATTCCGTTTGAGAGAGATTGTAGATTGGGCCAAAAGGCGGTTGTGCTCCTTCTTGCAGGTCTATGGTACAGTCGTATGGCCGATGCTCCGGTAGTATGTCCGCGTTCTTCTTCTGAAACACGTCCTCAAAATCCTTGTATTGCTCTGGTATGCTTGCCGTCGAACTCTTCTCCGTGCTAGTTGGGGCTGCATAGATGACAAAGGGTGCTGCTTCTTTGGATGATCGTACGAACGCCCTTGCTCCAATAAACAATGGTTTCCCTATCTTGGGATGTCTACTAGGTTGGCTTTTGGAATGTTCTTTGGAAAAAGTCATTTTCCGCAACTTCCAATCTATGGTAGGGTTATGTTGTTCTAACCAAGAGAGACCTAAGATGACAGGGTTTGACGGGGTTCTAATGACATTAAAAACGACGTAACTACTATGGTCCTTAAACGCCACCTCTATAGGTACTGATTCATGGGTGACACTGCCAGACAATAAAGGTCGTCCATCTATCACCTCTACATAAACAGGTTTGGACTTCTGTACTAGACGAATCTTGTGGCGCTTAGCAAATTCTTCATCTAAAAAACAAGTAGATGCTCCCGAATCTAATAGAGCTAAAGTTTTGTGTTTTTGAGGACCAAGAGACAAGGGAATTGTAAAACAACGTGCAGGTTGGGCAGAGAAAGAGGAACCTGATTGTTGTCGTGGCATTGAATCGTCCAGCCGCACGGTTCCTACTGTGGGTGGGCATCGTCGTTTTCCGGGATCACCGCACTCCTAGTCTTAACAATGCGTCGGTTCTGCTTCTTGGGGCAATTTCCAACCTTGTGGCCTTCTTCTCCGCAGTACAAACAGAGTCCTTCTTCCATACGCCGTTTCTTCTCTTCTGGAGTAAGAGCTCTGACACGCGTCGCGTCGATTTGCATGGCTTCTGCCTCCGAATGAGAACTCAAATTGTTTGCCAACATACTCGTGGTGTAGCGACTCGTTTGGTATTTTGGGCGCTGGTCTTGACGACGCTGGAATAAACGGTTGTCGCACTTTACAGCTTGGCTATTGGCTTCGTTGAGCGTTTGCGGATCAGGAAGAGATAAAAGTAGGTCCTTCACATCATCCCTCAAACCCCAATAAAACTGACTCACCAATGCTTCTTCGCCCCAGTTGATGTCACTAGCCAGTTGTCTAAAATCCGATCGTGAAGCGATGCACGCAGCGCGCATTCTTGTCGTAGTGATCGGATCTTTGTTGTAGCCCATCGGACCTTGTCATGTTCGCCAAATGCTTCTGCAAATGCTACCAAGAACGTCTCAAAGTTGCTCAGAATTGGCGATCGTTTCTCGAACAAGGGGGCAAACCACGAAAAAGCTTGTCCTGTAAGCAGAGTTCCAACAAGTCCAACACGCGCCTCCTCCGTCGGATATCGTTCAAGCTGTAAAACTGTTATCAACTGGATTTGGTTGACAAAACCTCGAAACTTGGAACGCGTTCCGTCGAACTTGTCAGGAAGACTAACTCTAGGCTCCTTCCGTTGTTGAATCATTGGGTTTTGTTGAACCAAAGGTGTAGTCGTCTCCTCCGGTGTAGTTGCTTGAGACTGGTGAATCCTGGATGATGTTATCCCGGATGCTCCGTCATTGTGAAGTCTTGCCATGGCTCCTTCTATCTCCGCTTGTCTATGTGATAATGCAGCAATAGCACTCATGATGGCGTCCAATTTGGATTCCAAATTTTCAGCCATACTAACGTCTTGATCTTTGACTAAATCTACGAAAGAAAAGAAAAATTTGACAAGAGAACAATATTGGTTTAGAGGAGGGTAATCCGCAACCTCTAAAACACTAACATACCTTCGAGAAGAGGGGTAATCCACTCTCTAACAAGAAGGGACTAACTCTGATATTTGTGAGAAGGTAGTCTCGACAAATCGTCGGGGGACACGGAAATGTATGATAAGAATATGTGAAACTAACAAGAACTCGACAGAGCTTGAATTAACAAGAAGAGTACACGAACAACAACAAGAGAGATGAGCTAGAGCTCCAAGAGATGCGTTGTCGAGACTGAGGTTGCCCTCAGCCTCGACTCCTATATATACTAGCTAAGAAGAAGGTTCTCCAGAACCTTCCTCAACCTAGGACTTTCTAGGACCTTCCAAGAACTTCCAAGACCTTCCAGAAGCTTCCAGGGCCTTCCGGAAACTTCAAGGACCTTCCAAAAACTTCCAGAGACTTCCAGAAACTTCCAAAAGTTTCCGGAAGCTTCTAGAACCTTCTAGAACCTTCCTAAGTTGTCTACCTAGTACGTGGCCGTGACACAGGGAATCTTCAAGGAATCTTCGAGGAATCTTTTAGGGAATCTTCAAAGAATATTTTAGAAGAACCTTCTAGAAACTTCTTGTGTATGTCCGTGACACCCCGTCCCCTCCGACGAATCCGACCGAAGCCGGAACTCAGACTGAGAGGGGACAACCCTCGAGGCCGGTGGATGAAGGGGAAGTTACGGCCGATTGGGAGAACCCCATGAATCCGAACGACCCCCGACTCCCCCCACCTCTCAGTCCGTCCGCCAATCACCCGATCCCATGAGGCGAGCATGGCACCACTTCACGGAAGCTGGTGCAGTACTTCTCTACCAAGGATCTGGCCAAGAAGCTATGCCAAGAATTTGGAGTGAAGACGTTCTTTGGAGGTCAAAAGCAGTGGGGGACTCAAACCGGACGAGGAGCGATTCCGGCGAGACGGAGAAGCAAGTGATCAAGCTAATCCTGGAGAATAGACGCGTCTTCGCGAGACGGTCGGAGAAGGGAGGAGGAACTCCTGGTCGGAAGGCGGGCCGTAATCACGGCAAACGAGCAGTCGTAAAGCTCGTGGAAATCTGCGAGGTTCCGGCCGAGGTGTCTTTGCAGGGGCGAACCTGTTCGAGGCCGGAATCCTGAGTCGGAGGTTTTCAAGGCGGAGACATTCAAGAAATTCCTCTTGGCGGCGAAGACGTACGCCACGAAAGTAGAGAAGAGCAACGCCGAGGTCAAGGTGTCGCCGACGCCGTCCGGGAGCGAATGAAGGAGGTAGTGATGCCGCCCTTCACTTCTACTCCGGCCAAGACCCCGCGGCGGATACAAATGAGACGGATGCTGGGCCCCTCGGTCCGACCGACACGAAGGGCAAGGCGAAGGTGAAGACGGAGTCGGATGCACCCGCCCAGCCAGACTCGCCCGGCCAAGAACACGCGCGCACGCGAAGAGGAAGCTCACGGCCGAGGAATACGAGAAGTCTCCCGCGCGAAGCTTCACGACATCGGCCTCGAGCATTCCGAGAGGAAGAGTTGAAGAGCGGGGACGAGACTAACTCCAGCGAGGACGAGTACGTGATCACCGACACGGGCAAGAGAGAAAGCGGGGACGTATCGCAATGACGCCACTCAAGCGGCGGCACGGAGTTAGTTCGCGAAGAAAGAGGTAGGACGTCTTAGAGGCCGGCGATCAAAGGACGGCGAGTTAGGAGGTCGGATTGGTATCCGTCCTAGGCCAATATAGTGTTTTCTTTTTGGGAATGCGTGCCGCTTTTTGAGGAGTAGGCCTGGTAGGCCGGCGCCGCAATCCGATTAGGGATCTAAGTCGTTGACTTAGAAGTACTTATAGGTGGGAGTTTTGTCCACCAAAGCATTCCTTGCTCGAGTGTTAATCGAACCTTCTTACGCGCATATTCGGCGTGATCATTTCCCCTGTCTCTCCTTTTTCGGTTGAGTGCTTGGAAAGCCGGATCTACTTTGTGTGTGAGTTGGGAGTTAGGAATCCGGATTCTTTGTTAGATCGTTTCGTGGAATTGAAGTCGGGTTGGGCGTATTCTTGAGTGCCTTGTGTCTTGAATCTGGTTTAGGCGTCCGAGAGAGGGCTAATCACGTGGTAGACACTTACGGTGCCGGAGGTTAAGAGTACGGTGTGTGAGGACGGATTCCAATCCGGCCTCCACCGCCAGACTTGGGTTCCTCTGTAGTCTCAGAGGACGGATTAAGCATAGTACGTGACCAGAATACGTGTAGACGTCTTCTAGCCAGATTCGGAGCTCTTGAAGTCCGTCATTGTAGTAAGGGTGATAGGGTAACCGGGACGGCTGCGTGACTGCTAGTTCGGACGGATAGGACGGATTAGTTGTGAGGACGTAACGTGTGCCTTAGTATGTGTGTGTGTGTAGAGTCTAAGTGTGGAAGTTTCCGCCACGATAAACATAAGGGAAAGAGTCTTTGTGCATCCCCTCTTGCAAAGGGATACCCTTGCCCTGCAAGGCTAAAACATAAGTTGGGACTAGGAACGTTTGTGGGTTTGGTTGTTTTAGCACTACTTGCCTTGGTCACTTCACGAATCCCCGAACGATACACGAGTCACCGAACACGGGTTTTACACCAATAAACGTGTAAGGAAGATAAAGTGAATACATGGCATCCGACATGTAAAAATTTTTGCGCGCCACGCCGGGATTCTAACAAATGACCGAGTGGTAGTGTTAGTACGTGAAAACGGATTCGGATAGGACGTATTTTTATCCGGCCTACTTGTGAGGATAGTTCTCCGTAGATACGTGTCGCAAGTGCGGTCGGTTTCTATTGTTGTAAATGAAGTACTAGAGAGTTACCTAGTTACTTCTTTATGAGTCGAAAAGGCACAAGAGGTGCGGGGACGTAAGGAGGTCTGTCCGGATTGGTGCTAGAAGGTCGAGAAGGTGTGAGTACTCCGGCCGTCCCACGTCTTTAACGCGGCATCCAGATTCACGAGAGGAAGGAGGTATTGTGTACGTGTCCTTGGACGGGAGGACGGTGAACACAAGAATAGAAGAATCAACGCCGGAAGTAACCTTCTTAGTTCCGGATCCCGAACAGGCGGGAAGGAGGGAGCCGGAACAAGAAGAGGTTGAGATGGCACCCCACAACCGGCTAAAATACAAACAGTTCAGAGGAACTGGGACGGACGTGGATGATTGGTATGGCGAATTTGAGGCCACAGCGAATGCTAACGAAGAGACTCCGGATTCTAAACATCGGATTTTTCAAGGATTGTTGAAGGGAGAAGCACTGAGGTGGTATCAAGATCTGGAGGTAGCAGAAAGAACAAATTGGAATACGCTCATTCCGTTGTTCTTGCGAACTTTTAGAGAGGCCGGAGGAGAAGACCGTGCGTTGGGGCAACTCAAAGAAGATCTACCTCGGTCGGATGAGACAATCCGAAGTACGGCCCGGTGAAGGCACTAATCCGTGTTGACGGACAATGTCGCCCCAAAGATTCGAGATTGCTTGGTATGTGGCGGATTGCCGGAAGAGATGGGATTCCAGATCCGCCAAACTAGGCCGCCCACACTACGCGAAGCTATGGAGTCCGCTCGAAATTATGAAAATTCCGCAAATCTGCGAACATCCGTCCCGAAAGGTGAGAAGAAGAAAGAGAAAGAGAAGGAGGCAAAGACGACGCAGAGGAAGACGGCATAGGAGTTCGGATGAATCGAGCCGGGAAGTGACAACAGGCCGGATCCGAATACGACTCAGAGCCGGAATCCTCTTCCCCAGAGAGGAGGCCGGAATCGTCAAGACGACCGCACAAGTGCAAAGACCTCAGATTGGAGCGGGATCGTAGTGCACGCTTTGCATCAAAGGTAAAGAAGGAAGATGACGAATCAAAGAAGACGTTAAAAGGCATCCAGGAGACTCTTGAAGCCATCAGAGTTAATCTCGCAGAAGAGCGGAAACCAAGGAAGATGATTCCGGTCTCCAGGGCAAATGTGTTCTGCGTCTTGTGCGGTGGGCAGGGGCATTTTGCTACAGAATGCCCAAAACGTGTCAAGAACGTCCGGTACGTCACGGAGGAGGACATATGATAAGATGAAGAATCAGCAGAGATGGACGAGCTCGTTTTTCAGATTCAACAATCGTACGGCAGAGGTAAACTTGAAAGCGAGGCCGGCCACGCACTCCTCGGACGGTGGGCAAGCGACTCCAAGCACTGTTACCGCCACGCACGCAGGTCGGATTCTGCTTCCTCTGTGGCAGTGGGGAATATTATGCAAATAATTGCCCATGGAAGAAGGAAGTGGGAGGAGGAGCTCCGCTACCACTACCGTGTCAAAATTGCGGAAAGTGGGGACACGTAGCAAAGGATTGCCCGGAGCCGGAAGTTCGAAAGCACCGGTCAAACACGCCCGATCTTACCGAGAGAGCGATCGCCTCAACTACGCGCATACGGCCGGGACGGAAAGGCCGGATAAATGATGTTTGGGCGTGGAGCAAAGGCGGACGGAGAGGGCGTATTCGTGAGTGGCCACCCGCAGCTCCCACGCAAAAAGAGTCACGCCATAGTCGTAGGAAAAATAGGAGAAGCAAGAGGAGATCCAATGCGAGCGATACACCGGGGACGGATTGAGATAATCCACCCGTCCCATGAGAGTTGACATGACGCCACCTTTGAAAAGGGGGTGGAAGCAAGTGCATTAGACGTAGATATTAGTGCAGAAATCAAGGACTCGTTAGGTGACATAGCCGATGAAGAGGAGCAGGACGGTATCCCGAGGACGGAATCAGCCGGCCGAACAGTGAAGTTCAATGACGTCCCCATCGTGATTAGTCCTCGTTTGAAGGTGGACGAATACGACATAGTCCAGGACATTAAGAATCAGATGGCGAACGTCACATTTGGGCAATTGCTGCATGATAATATTAATTATCAAAAGCTGCTCAAGGACGCTTGGACGAAGAAGCGTCAACGTCGGATCAAACTTCCGGCCGTGGCGACCGTAAACTACACGGGGACGGAAGATCATGGAGCTCCAGAAATTGAAGTTGAAGTGGAGGGCTGCATGATCAAGAAAGTTCCAGTAGACGGGGGGTCCGGTGTCAACATAATGCTGGAAGACACTGCACACGAACTCGGCTTCACAAACTTCGAGCCGACCAAGCAAGTACTCAGAATGGCCGATCAGACAAGGGTGATTCCAGTAGGACGGTTATCACTCGTACCCGTCCGGATCAGCAAGTTCACGTACTTGCTCAACTTCGTCATCATCAGGGTCGGCATTGGGCAACCGTTCCCCATACTGCTGGGAAGGCCGTGGTTGTATTTGTCAAAAGCACTGGTTGACTGGGGAGCAAGAGAGTTCGTCATCGGCAAGCCGTCCGTACGGATTCCTTGGGAGACAGTCTCTAAGATGGGGGAGACGGCTAGCTCGGACGGGTACACGCAGATCGTCGTCGGGGAGGAGGAGGAAGACGATGAAGTTTCAAGCTATTTTGTCACCCCAATTGACAGTGACGACAGGATGACCAAGTTTCCGTGCCGGTCGTAAATGAGGAAGAAGCCAACACGGCCGAGGCCGTGTATCAACCAAAGAGGATAGGTCGGGAGAAGCAAGCGTGCGATTAATCGCAAAATGGGTTCGACAAAGAAATCTCGGACGGCCTTCTACCACCATTGGGTTGAGCATTGGCAAAGTAGGACGGAAATGGTCCAACCTACTTCCGCATCCGAAGAAGAGGCGGATGGATATAGGTAAAATCCATTGTAAACCCCAATGATTACGAGAAGACGGAGGTGATAGAGGGAAAATTCTTCTTTTTGGCAAGTCAATGATGGAAGAGGAGAGGATCACGTACATAAAGACATTGAGGGAATACCGGGACGTGTTCGCACGGGCGCCATCCGACCTCGGGGGCATTCCGGCCTGGTTGGGGAGCATCGAATAGACCTCGAGGACGGAGCCACTCCGGTGAGGCGGAGGAAGCGTCTGCACTTGAATCCGAAATACTCACTCATGGTGAAGGACGAAATTGATAAACTCCTCGAGGCCGGATTCATTTATCCGGTGGACAACTCGGAGTGGGTGTCACCAATTGTAGTGGTGCCGAAGAAGGTCGGAGCGGACGGGAAGGTCAAAATCCGGGTGTGCCAGGACTTCCGCAAGTTAAACGCAAAGAACTAAGAAGGACCACTTCCGATCCGTTCACGGACATCATCTTAGATCATGTAGCGGACGAAATACTACGACTTCCGGGACGGATTCTCGTGGTACAACCAGTCGTGTCGGGAAGGAGGATCACCAAAACAACGCTCACAACGGAGTGGGGGGACGTTTGCATTCAATCGCATGCCATTTGGGTTATGCAATGCACCAGGGGACGTTTCAGCGCCTCATGATGGACATCTTGAGAGACTTTCTTCGACACTTCCTAGAGGTGTTCATAGACGACTTTGCCGTCTTGACTCAAGGACGGATCACCTCGGCCTACCTGCGGAGGACGTTCCCGAGATGCGAGAAAGCGAGTGAAGCTCCATCCGGGTAAGTGTTTCTTCGAAATGCTATCCGGCCCGTTGCTTGACATGTGGTCGGCCAGGACGGAATCAAGTGGACATTGACAAGGTCAGGGCAATACTTGCGACTGGTGGCACCTACAAACGTGAAGGAAGTACGTGGATTCCTAGGATGCGTGGGGTACTACAGGCGTTTCATCCATAGCTACGCGCAACTGGCAACACCTCTCACGGAGCTGCTGAAAAAGGAGACGGAGTTCACCGGACGGACGTCCGGCGGGACGCCGCCAAAACTCAAGCTCAAGCTCACTTCAAAGACCCATCCTCTCAACTCCGGATCGGGACAAACCATTCCATGTCACGCTGGATGCATCCGGCTGGTGTGTAGGGGCAATCCTATGGCAGGCCGGCGACGAGAAAAAGGAGTATCCGATCTACTATGCAAGCCGGCAGATGAGTCCGGCCGAGCGTAAGTATACTACTACAGAGCGTGAAGCTTTGGCCGTAGTATATGCTTGCAAGAAATTCAGGCATTATCTCGCTTGGGTACCATGTGATCTTCCATACCGACCATGATTCATTGAAGTACTTGGTCAACAAGCCGTTTTGTCGGGGACGGATTGCAAGGTGGATTCTCCTCCTCCGGGAATTCGACTACGAGGTCAAAGTGAAAGCCGACAAGGCCAACGTTAATGCCGACTTCCTCTCTCCAGGCAATGAGCAAGGAAGCGATTTCCGACCTCCCGGCGAGAGTTTCCAGACGAGTTCTTGCGGGAGGACGGATTGGTCAACGTCTGCAGAGTGCAGGACGAGCACCATCCGAATTCCGGCAAAACAATTGATTTCCTCACACAATGTAGTACCCGGCCGGGATGACAAGAGAGGAGAAGAGCGTGTTCGTGCATCAAATGGCACCTTTCACTATGATAGATGGGGTGTTGTTCAAAATGGGTGCGAGATGAGGTCTTTGCGGCGCTGCGTCGAAAGCAAAAGACAGAGGACGGTGATCCGAGAGCCGCATTCGGACCGTCCGGGAACATTTGGCAACAAATGTCAACCATTGGCCGGATCCGACAGCCGGATATCGGTGGCCCCGCACTAGTACGGGGCGTTAAGAAATATGTATCCTGCCGCAATGCGGTAGTGACGGTACACCCTCATTCAAAAATCACCGCCGCTAACACCAATAATACCGCTGGCGCCATTTGAGAAATGGGGCATTGACTTCATCGGCCCCATTAGTCCGGTCACCGTTCGGCAACGAAGGTATATCATTCTGGCAACGGACTACTCAACCAAATGGGTGGAGGCAAAGGCAACAGGACGGAATGACGCCAGGACGGCCGCACAGTTTCTCTTTGAAAACATCATGATGCGTTTTGGAACACCGCTGGAGCTGGTGAGTGATCGTGGACTTCACTTCCTCAACGACGTCATCAAAAACATAACGGAGAAGTACTACATCAAGCATCGCAAAACAACTCCGTACAACCCACGAGCAAACGGCCTCACGGAGCGTGCAAACGGCATTGTAGGCAAGATGTTGAACAAGATGGTTTCCGCTCACAAGACGGATTGGGACCAGAAGCTCCCTTCGGCCGTCCACGCATACAACACGGTCGAGAAAAAGACGACTGGTAAGTCGCCCTATTTTCTCGTGTTTGGACAAGAAGTGTTGCATGGCATAGAAATGGAGGTGGAGACGTACAGGGTGCTCGCAACCCGATCCGGCCTTCAGGTTGAGAATCCGGAAACAAGACTCCTGGCCATTGAGGATCTGGAAGAGGCAAGAAGGGAAGCATTAGAGCAAACGTACGCAGTACAGACGAAGCGCAAGTCGGATCATGACGGCCGGATTCCAAACGACCACAATATCCGACCGGGAGGACTCGTACTGTTGTATGACAACCGCCATAAAGAATTTCCGGGCAAGCTTCACACAAGGTGGATGGGTCCTTATCGAGTGCAGGACGTCTACGCAAACGGCTCATTGCAGTTAGCCGACCTGAGCGGAAATCAGCTGGACACAAGGGTGAACGGATCGAGGGTCAAGAAGTACAACCCAGAAAGTTTTTCGGACGAAAGTTCGGAATACGACTAAGTGTTCGCGAGGACGCTTCACAATTGAAAAGGGGGTAATGTCGGACCCCGTTTTTTTCGATTTTTGGCCATTATGTTCTAATGCGCATTAAGAATAAGTATAGTGTCTAGAATCCGACCTATGTATTTGCTAAGCCGTATACTATAAGGCAATTACGTTTTTACAAATAAAGGAATTAGTTAAACTCTAGTTTATGTTAAGTAGGACGGATTTACCAATCCGTACTCTGTCCCCGTACGGCTAGGACGTGCTGTCAGAGGACGATTAGGAGTTATGATGGTAGGTGAAGGACGGAGTGGCGAAGAATTTAATAATGGCGAGAAATCTAGAAGGCGACTCCGTACAGGGAGGACAATTATGGCGGCGGACCATGTCATGATGGTCGGACTTAACTCCGGCCCCCCTCGATATAAGGCAACCCGTCCGCCCTTGTCGTCACCTGCCTCCTCGTTTTCTGCGCCCCTTGTCGTCTTGCGCTCCTGCCCTCCGTCTTTCTGCTTTCCGTCCTTAGCTGCGATCCGGCCCACTGGCCGATCTCAGCCCGGCGACTCTCTATTTCCTTGCGCACTTCTTTCCGATGGCAGGAACGGCGTCCGCTTCCGCTCAGGAGCAAGAGGAGCTGAAGATTTCCATCAAGCTCGTGTCGCCGTGTATTCCGATCGAGGAGAATGAGAAGAAGTCCTTGACGGAAGACCTTGAGAGGATGGGGTTAGCCGGCCTGCTGAATACGCCCTGGGGATTGCGCGACGCGGAGATGGTGCGCGAGATCAAGGTCGGCGCGCCAAACCAGTTCGAGGGGACGGTTAGAGCAAAGCCGGCTTCCTGGACGGCCGAGCACTGGAGAGCTGTTTACGGCCTGACCGTAAACAACGGAGTAGGGTTGTGCGGCCGGAAACACAAGTGGGCGAAGAAGGCGTTCCACGGGGATCCACACAAGAACAATGGCTACTCGATCGAGGATTGCGAGAATCCGAGGAGCGCGCGCCGTCATCAAGTTTTTGGCGCCGATTATTCACGGAGAGAAGCCGCACGGATCACCGTCGGGTGGCCAACAACACCGCCCTGGGCTCCTTGCGCGAGAACGGGAGACGGATCGGGATGATCATCCGCGACTTAGTCGCCCGGCTTGCGGAAAACGTAGGTAAAACCCGTCCTAGCCCTATTACTCCTTTTCTTTACCACCTGTATGAGAAGGAGGAGGTGTCGACGGATGAGAGAGGAGTCGAACTATGAGATCGCTACTGTCGCCGCAAAACAACGGCGTGTTCGAGTCGAGAGAGAGTACGGATAGCAAGGCCGTGTACTCGGAAGAGGAGGAGGACGAGGTCGGATCAGACGAAGGGGACGTTCCACCCGACGCACCAGATGAGCCGGCTCCGGAGGCAACCCCACCGCGGACGCGTCCAGAGGTAATCATCCTTCCGTCCCCGTCCCCTCCGACGAATCCGACCGAGGCCGGAACTCTGACTGAGAGGGGACAACCCTCGAGGCCGGTGGATGAAGGGGAAGTTACGGCCGATTGGGAGAACCCCATGAATCCGAACGACCCCCGACTCCCCCCACCTCTCAGTCCGTCCGCCAATCACCCGGATCCCATGAGGCGAGCATGGCACCACTTCACGGAAGCCAGGTGCCAGTACTTCCTCTACCAAGGACTGCTGGCGAAGCTATGCCAAGAATTTGGAGTGAAGACGTTGCTGGAGGTCAAACAGAAGTGGGACTCCAAACCGGACGAGGAGCAGTTCCGACAGACGGAGAAGCAAGTGATCAAGCTAATCCTGGAGAATAGACGTCTTCGCGAGACGGTCAGGAGAAGGGAGGAGGAACTCCTGGTCGGAAGGCAGGCCGTAATCACGGCAAACGAGCAGGTCGTAAAGCTCGTGGAAATCTGCGAGGTTCCGGCCGAGGTGCTGCAGAGGGCGAACCTGTTCGAGGCCGGAATCCTGGAGTCGGAGGTTTTCAAGGCGGAGACATTCAAGAAATTCCTCTTGGCGGCGAAGACGTACGCCACGAAAGTAGAGAAGAGCAACGCCGAGGTCAAGGTGCTGCTCGACGCCGTCCGGGAGCAGATGAAGGAGGTAGTGATGCCGGCCTTCACTTCTACTCGGCCAAGACCCCGCGGCGGATACGGCGAGGACGGATCTTTGGGCCCTCGGTCCGACCGGCTACACGAAGGGCAAGGCGAAGGTGAAGACGGAGTCGGATGCACCCGCCCAGCCAGACTCGCCCGGCCAAGAACACGCGCACCGCGAAGAGGAAGCTCACGGCCGAGGAATACGAGAAGTCTCCCGGGCGCGAAGCTTTCACGACATCGGCCTCGAGCATTCCGAAGAGGAAGAGTTGAAGAGCGGGGACGAGACTAACTCCAGCGAGGACGAGTACGTGATCACCGACACGGGCAAGAGAGTGAAGGCAGGACGTATCGCAGCGACGCCACTGAAGCGGCCGAAGCACGGAGTTAGTTCGCGAAGAAAGAGGTAGGACGTCTTAGAGGCCGGCAGTCAAAGGACGGCCAGAGTTAGGAGGTCGGATTGGTATCCGTCCTAGGCCAGTATAGTGTTTTCTTTTTGGGAATGCGTGCCGCTTTTTGAGGAGTAGGCCTGGTAGGCCGGCGCCGCAATCCAGTTAGGGATCTAAGTCGTTGACTTAGAAGTACTTATAGGTGGGAGTTTTGTCCACCAAAGCATTCCTTGCTCGAGTGTTAATCGAACCTTCTTACGCGCATATTCGGCGTGATCATTTCCCCTCTCTTTTTTCGATTTGAGTGCTTGGAAAGCCGGATCTACTTTGTGTGTGTGAGTTGGGAGTTAGGAATCCGGATTCTTTGTTAGATCGTTTCTGTGGAATTGAAGTCGGGTTGGGCGTATTCTTGAGTGCCTTGTGTCTTGAACTGGTTTAGGCGTCTCGAGAGAGGGAAATCACGCGGTAGACACTTACGGTGCAGGAGGTTCTGGGAGTACAGTGTGTGAGGACGGATTCCAATCCGGCCTCCAGCTGCCACAGACTTGGGTTCCTCTGTAGTCTCAGAGGACGGATTAAGCATAGTACGTGACCAGAATACGTGTAGACGTCTTCTAGCCAGATTCGGAGCTCTTGAAGTCCGTCATTGTAGTAAGGGTGATAGGGTAACCAGGACGGCCTGCGTGACCTGCTAGTTCGGACGGATAGGACGGATTAGTTGTGAGGACGTAACGTGTGCCTTAGTATGTGTGTGTGTGTGTAGAGTCTAAGTGTGGAAGTTTCCGCCACGATAAACATAAGGGAAAGAGTCTTTGTGCATCCCCTCTTGCAAAGGGATACCCTTGCCCTGCAAGGCTAAAACATAAGTTGGGACTAGGAACGTTTGTGGGTTTGGTTGTTTTAGCACTACTTGCCTTGGTCACTTCACAGAATCCCTGGAACGATACACGAGTCACCTAAACACGGGTTTTACACCAATAAACGTGTAAGGGAAGATGTCGTGAGTTACCAGACCGAGAAGACCAAAAATAGCCCAATTTTACTTATACAACCTAGCAAAATGGTCCACCTTCCGGGTAACGTTCCACGGAGATTCTGTGAAGTGTGAAGACAAAAATGAAATTCAGACCGACCACCATTGGACGCTACAACGACAGACACGTTCTGGTCTACCGGATTAGGGAACGCGGGGATTGAGACCCGACTAATTCCTAAACCCAAAACCCCAGGGTGACCGGTTGATTCTGATCCGGTTGCTTCCCTCTACTCGATTGTTATTTTGGCGGTTAGGATATGTTAGTGAGTGATGATTTAATTTAACCTCCGTGAATCCTCGGAGGGGTTCTCCTTGTAGGTTTTTAACGCAGTACGGAAGGGGCACTCTCCTCCGGTTGATTAAGGTGATTTGGAGTTTCACCTATACTCGTATCCTTCTCTCTCTCTCTCTCTCTCTCTACACGGGGTTCCCCCCTTACAACTACCGCTACCGCTTAGTGGATTCACTCAAACGGTAGGTCACACCGCGATTGTCCGGTTCTCTCCTTCTTTACGGGCGACGAAACTTGTGATCCGGTCTGCAGTGAGTAGCATCCCACTACCCGCCCCACGAGGTTCCTACCACGCACACCGTAGTTAATCGGCCTCCGGGGTTATGTACAACTCCCGTCGTGGACTTTCCTCACCCGAATATCCCATCCGGGGGGTTATGCGGGTGGTTTTACTCGCCACTCCCAATTCCCCTGTCCAGTCCGGTTGGAGTCACAACCTCTCCCCTTTGGCACTCGCTACAACACTTCCAGGACGCTCGGACTCCTCTCACTAGGACCTCTTACTGACGGAGTCACTCCTCCGGCTATCCCCTTCTCGGATATCTCAAACTCGTAACTACCCGGACCAACAAGGGACTTCCTGTACCCACAACCGATTTTCAAAACCTCACTTCACACACAAGACCAAGCAAATCTCTCACACATACACAGCAAGGACGCAAGGTTTCAGATGCAAAATTGGACCTTTACTCACAGGGGGTGGATCGCAGGAAAGACCCGAAGGACTCCGCAGAGTCTTCGGTAAGTACAGAAGGTTCCGGATTTCCCGGGAACCCTATCAGATCCGGAATTCCCGGGCCTCCGAGATTTCCGGGTGAGTGGCAAAAAGGCATCTACTATTTCTAGCTACTTCTAACCTAACTAATTACTAACTAATGTCTTCTTCCGGCGGCGTGGGGCGGCTCGAGGGGTCTGGCGGCGGGGTGTTCCTCCTGGAAGTGCCTGCCTACTCGCGGGGGGTGTACCTCTGTGATCGACCCGAGTGTCGATGTAAAACCTCGGGTTTTACTGTGTCCTCCGGCTCTTCCACCTGTCCCGGAGTGCCTTCAACTTTGATGGAGGGGGCACGGGTTGAACTTCGACTTCTTCCTGAGGCACCATGGGCTCTTCCTGCTGCTTCTGAGGGGCCACGGGTTCATTCTGATGATCCTGTTCGCCCGGATCTCCCACCTCGTTGACTCGGACCTCCGGTTGAGGTACTACCTCCTCGACTTGATCGGGGAGTCCTGAAATTTGTAGGTCGCCCTCCAATGGCGAGGTCCCCAGTTGTCCGTCTTCCCCCTCAGGGGGTGCGTCACGTACATCTCGGGGAAGCGGTGGGTGGCGGTCTCCTCGATGATGGCCTGGTCCGCCAAATCCCACGGGGCATCGTACAGTCCGGCACACCCCATCCGGAGGAGGTCCTCCCTCAGCTCCACTTGGTGCAGTGGCAGCTCGGGCACCTGCGGCTTCACCGACTTGAGGGGGATCGGCATCCCCGGTCGCCACGGGACCACCTCCCTCCTCTTCGGCATCGCTCCGGTTCTACTCTCCTGTAGCTGCCCGGAAATATCCTCTCCCTGCTTTCCCGGACTGACTCCGGTAGAAACCCTACTTCCCGAAACCCTAACCTCTCCAAACTCTGCTTTTCCAACTCTCTCGGATTGCTGAGCTCTCAAAACTGCTCTATCTCTCAGAATGCGCGGATTGGAATGACTGAGAATGGAGGCGGCGGCTCCTAATAACAACAAACCGGAGTTCTCCTTCCGAGACATCATCACCCAGCACTCGAGACGTACACCGGGAATTACCCCGGTCATCATTGAGCCGCCGGTGGTTATGTCGGGCGCCCGCGAGTTTTCCGGCCTTTTCTCCGGGTCGTCCGGCGGCCCCGGTCATCAACCCAGTAGGAGAACCGGTCCATCCGGGCATCTCAGGGTATCAACCGGATATCAACAAGGGTATCCGGTAGGCTCTAAAATCCCCTAAGGTTAGCCGGAAGGATCCTAACACAAAACTACTATCTACGAACCGGTTTAAGCAGACCGATTTTTATTTCTACTTGCTAAATTTACCCTTTTACTCCTAATTAATTGCTAAAAACAAAAATATTGGAGAACAGGGTTCGACATTACCCCTTTCTTAAATGTGAGCGTCCCCGCGAACACATTCGTCCTCTCAACATGATTGTCTCTAACTGGAATCATCAGCTGAGGTATCCCCCGGCTCGGAACCGGTTTCTGCCTCCGAAATTGATTCTGGGTAGTACCTTTTTACTCGAGATCCGTTCGTTCGGGTTGGTAGGGGGTTACCTTGCAAATCCTCCAACCTGCGTGACCCATTGGCGAAGACCTCCGTGACCTTGTAAGGTCCGATCCACCGGGTGTGGAGTTTTCCGGGGAAGTCCATGAACCGGCTGTCGTACAGTAGGACCAGCGTCTCGGTTCGGATTCCATGATCCCGGGGAAGGCGTCGGTCATAGATCACCTTACGGTTCTCTTGCTCCACCCGGTTTTTCTCAATGGCCTCCTCCTCGCCTCCTCCAAATTGTCAATGGCCATCAAAGCGGGGGTGTCATCCTCTACTCTTTCCCCATCCGGATTGCCATTACCCGTGAGACTCGATGTTGAGCTCTATGCCGTGGATGCATTCTTGTCCGAACACCATGAAGAACGGGTCTTCCCGGTTGTGGTCTTCTCCGAGGTGTTGTAGGCATGTATGGCGGATGGCAGCTTGCGATCCCAATCCGTCTTGTGTGCCGACACCATCTTCTTGAGGATTTTGCCAACGATTCCGTTGGACCGCTCCGTAAGACCATTAGCCTTCGGGTTATACGGAGTCGTCTTCCGGTGTTTGATGGCGTACCTCTTTGTCAGATCTTCCACAATGTCGTTGATGAAGTGCTTTCCCCGGTCACTCACCAACTCCAGGGGGTACCCGAAACGCATCATGATCTCTTCGAAAAGGAACCGGGCCGCTACACGGGCGTCGTTTCTCTTGTAGCCCGGGCCTCTACCCATTTGGTGGCATAATCGTGGCGAGGATTATGTACCTCTTCCGATCATCTTGACCGGATTGATCGGACCGATGAAGTCAATCCCCATTTGACAAAAGGGGCTAAGGGGATGATGGGGGTCGATGGCGATGATGCTTAGTCTGCGGGGCACCGGTTCGCCGCACATCGTCGCAACTCGGACATACTTCTTCACGTCGCGGATGATGTAGGGCCACCAATAACCAAAGACTCTTGATTCGGTTCACCGTGCTCATCGCCGCGAGGTGTCCTCCCGACCGCTGCGTGAAGTGCTTCCATCACCGGTTTGCGTTCGTCGGGCTCCAAACAAATCGGATGACATCATCAGGTCCCAACCGGAAAAGGATCCCAGATAGGAGGGTGTAGGGTGCCATTTTGTACTGGAACACGCTCTTCTGGTCCCTTGACATACCTTCCGGATACTCCCCCGTGTTCAGAAAATCCCTGATGTCCGATATGGGTGCTGTTCAATGTGGAACACTCTGTGGAGAGGACCGGGTTTCCTTCCGAAAACTCGTCCGGAAAAAGGCTCGCACATCCTCAAAAGCTTTGTCCCCACGCATCCTGGAGAGGTAGTCCGCATTGGAATTGGCTTTTCTGGATTTGACCTTCACCTCGTAATCGAATTCCTGGAGGAGAAGGATCCACCGGGCAATCCTCCCGGACAGGTCAGCCTTGTTAACAAGGTACTTGTGGAGTCATGGTCCGTGTGGAACACGACTTTGTAACCAAGGAGGTAATGCCGGAACTTCTTGCGAGTACACCACCGCTAACGCTTCTCTCTCTGTGGTGGTGTAATTGCGCTCCGCGGAGCTCATCTGCCTGCTAGCGTAGTAAATCGGGTTCTCCCGCCCTTGGTCGTCCGCTTGCCACAAGATGGCCCCTAGGCACCATCCGGACGCGTCAATGGTCACATTAAACTCCTTCTTCCAATCCGGTGGGGAGAGGATTGGAGCATCGACCAATCGCTTCAAATCCTCGAACGCAGCCTGCCGTTCGGATGTCCACACGAACGGCTCGTTGTTCTTCAGCAACTCCGTCAGAGGGGACGCCCTCCGTGCATAGCTGTCGATGAATCTCCGGTAGTACCCGACACAGCCAAGGAATCCTCGAACTTCCCGCACGGTCCGGGGTGGGGATAGGGTCAGGATTACCTTGACCTTATCTGTATCCACTTGCAACCCTTGCCGACTAACGACGTGTCCTAACAGCAACCCGGTTTCCATGCCAAAGAAGCATTTACCGGGATGCAGTTTGAGGTCCGTCTCCCTGCAGCGCTGGAAGGTTTGGCGAAGGTGGGAGAGGTGGCTCTTCCGTTCTCCAAACACTGCGAAGTCATCGATGAAGACTTCCGGAAAAATGTCGCAGAAGTCTTTAAAGATGTCAATCATCAACCTCTGGAAGGTGCCCGGGGCGTTACAAAGTCCGAAGGGCATCCGGTTGAACGCGTAGGTTCCCCATTCCGTGGTGAAGGTGGTCTTCAGCTGATCGCTAGCCCGGATCGATACTTGGTTGTAACCCGAGAATCCGTCTAGGAAGCTATACAGTTCCCGACCAGCTACATGATCGAGGATGACATCGGTGAAGGGTAGGGGGTAGTAGTCCTTCTTGGTGGTCGCATTCGACCGGAAATCCCGGCGACACGGATCTTCACTTTCCCGTCTGCTCCGGTTTTCTTCGGAACAACCACTATCGGAGAAACCCATTCCGAGTTGTTGACCGGGTAGATGAATCCTGCATCCAGCAACCGATCTATCTCCTCCTTCACCATCAGCGAGTACTTCGGGTTCAGCCGGTACTGACGTTGCCTGACCGGAACGGCTCCATCGATCAAATCGATTTCATGTTCCCCCAGATGGGAAGGGATCCCTCTCAGGTCGCTCGGAGTCCAGGCGAACACGTCGGAATACTCCGCCAGCAGTTGGCGGCATTCCTCCTTTTCCTCCGCGGTCAACGTCTTCCCCACGTAGAACTTCCGTCCTGCCCGGACTTCCATCTCCTCGTAGTCCTTGGGTGAGACCACGTTTTTGATCCTCTCAGGTCCCTTCTCCTCTGGATCCGGATCCAACGCCCCCCATGACAAGTGACTCCCCCCTCCCATTCGTACAGGTTGGGTATCCGGGTTAGTCAGTTGTTGGCGTACCCACTTCTCTGTGAGTGCGGTACATGATTCGCCCGAGGAACGGTCCTCCACGTCGGTCTTCCCTTCCCGGAGTAGGTCCAATGCTGCGGAGAGGGGTGCTTCCTCCGGGACTTGCTGCGGGAATTCAAAATCCTTCTCCACCAATCCGGCAAACTCCTCGACCCGGTAACACGCCCGGACTCCGGTTCGACTACGACCACCCGAGTGTAATCCTCGGTTATCTTGGTTTCTCCTTCGTGAGCGACGTGTTTCCAAGGAATCCGGACAGGGGTCTCCCAACCCGAATTCCTTCTCTCCCGATCTACCACTACCTTGGCGAGATAGAGCCATGGTCGTCCAAGCGAAAGATTCGGAATGGTCTCCCCTCGTCCACCCGGATCACCACGTAGTTCAAGAAATAGGTCTCGCTTTCCTACACGAGACGGGATCTCGAGAGAAAGGCCGACCGAACTACTCGAGATTGGTCCGCCATCCGCAGATGCCGGGCCGGTTCGCTCAGTCGTGTAACCGAGATCGTCTGTTGTATCCTCCAAAGATGAGGTTAACTCCGGATCCGCCATCTACCGGAACGTTATGGATATTGCAGCCATCGACTTCAACCGTAATTTCCGGGGCTCCGTAATCCTCGAGGGCAGCAAAATTCACTGCCACCGCCGGAAGCTTGTACCTCTTTTTCCTTCTCTGTATCCAAGCCTCCCGGATAACCTTCTGGTAGTTGACGTTGTCGTGGAGGAGTTGACCGATCGTGACGTTCGCGCGCTGATCCTTGACGTCCTGCAGGATGTCGTACTCATCCACCCTTGCTTTGGGTCCCGGTTTTAATATCACCGGATTGTCCACAAACCGGACTTTCTTCGCTTCCGGTTTCGGATCCTCCTTCAGCAAGGAGTTCCTGACCTCATCAGTTATGTCTATTTCTAACCTATCGTACTCCACCCCTTTCTTTGCTTCTACCAGGGGTGGTTCTACTGGTGGCTGGCTACTCCGGTTTACGTCCCCAGAGTAACCGCCCGGACTATCACTGCGTTTCCGGTTGGCCCTGGTACTCTTCTTCTTCCGCCGGCCACCGGAGTCCGCATTGCCTTTGGTGGAGCTGCGGGTGGAGACTTTGTTCACAGCAACCTCCCCCACGTCCGGCAGTTCCACCTCCTGGCATCATTTAGGCGGATTGTCGACCCCGGCGGTGTGCGCGTAGTTCAGCGCAGTCATCTCCCGGGGTGGCTCCACCACCATCTTCGGTGCAATCTTCTGTCGAGGAGGTTTCGGACAACTCGTCTCCCTATGGCCATGCTCTCCACAGTTTTGACAAGGTAGGATTTGCACAGCTCCGTTACCTTGCAAGGGCTCGTTAAAGCACCCGGTCGCGTAATGACCATACTGTCCGCACCGGTAACACTGGACATTGTCCGGTAGTCAGAATTCGCGATCTCCGGATGGGCCGTTAGAACTAGCTCCCCGCCCCTGACCGGATCTGCCTGGGTTACCGTTCGGTCGAGGGGGGTTCCCTCTTCCTCTTCCGTAACCGGTTTGGACCTGGTAGATGTACTGGACATCACCATCCGCATAGTCATCATCATCCGGCATTGTGTACTCCACTCCGGTCTCTGCCTCCACGAAATGGACGAGTTTTTCTTCGCTTTTGCGTGGGGGCGATCCAGCGAAATGGCCGGGTTCACGGCGGCGTGAACACCACACGTTCGACCTGGTACTTGAAGGTAGTTTCGGGCCGGCCGGTTCTCCGTGAGTTGACCTTGATGGCGCGGAGTTCGTCCGGGAGGAGCTTCATGTTGTCTTCCGGTTCGACCTTGATCTTGATGGTCGCCTTCTCTTTACCGGATTTCGCGGTTTCTTCTTCTTTGACCCTCTTCGGGGGTCCGACTCGCCGTCGGGTCGCCATCCTCCTCGGACTCCTTCTCGGAAGACTGCTGCCCCTGGAGTCGTCCCGATTCCGTCTCCTCTTTCTTCTTCTTCTGCGGTCCTTCTCGCCGCTTATTTTTTTCTCCTTCTTCGGATCGCGCGAGAGAGGGGCGAGTCCTCGTAATCTGAGCGGCCTCCATCGCCGCTCGGAGTGTAACCGGTTTGGTCCTCCGGATCCGAAGGCCATCTCATTCGGGAGACCGGCTATGTACCACTGAATGGCTACAATCGGAGCAATGTCCGTTGTGACCTTATTCATAAGGGACTTAACCCTCATCCCGTACTGCCGGATGTTCTCAGACTTCTTCTTGGATATCTCGCTCAACCGGCCCAGAGCTCTAGCTTCTCCTCCCGCTTCACGGAAGGTATGAAGGAACAACGCCGTAAGCTCCTCCCAGTTCTCGCGCACCTCATCCGGAACATCCATGAACCACTTGAGTGCTTTCCCCTTCATCATTCCGGAGAAGACTCTCAGCCGGGACTCCGGATCTTCCTGGTTGGCGTTCGCCGTGGTGGTGAACTCTTGCAACCAGTCGTCCACGTCCTTGCTACCATCTCCTTGGAAGCGGTTATACTTGAGCGAGTGAGTGGAGCAGCCCTCCTTTGACCGGGGGGGCCTCCATGGGGTTTGGCCTCCTTTCCTCTGTGCAACTAATATCTCCACACCGGTGGAGGGGCTGGTACGTTCAACTCCCTCACAGAGCAACAACCTCTTCCGGTGGCGCGGCGTAGAGTGTTTCTTCTAGGCCGTGCGGAAACTCTCGTGCTTGGGCGGTTGGGGTAATCGCCGAATGGTACTCCTTCTCGCATCCGGGTAACACGTCGTGAGTCCGGTTCGTTGGTTTGCCCTTGAGTCATGAAGCAACTTGCTTTGGTATTCTCAAGAGCCTCTCTCCTCGTTGATCCGACTCACACTTGCGACTTCGTCCGACGAGCTCACCAACATTCCGATCTCCCGCACCTCCACCGGATCTACAAAAAGGAAATTCAGCGTTACACCACTGGGAATTCTTGGCTTCACACTTTAGAATCCCGGCGGCGGCGCCAAAGTTTCACTCATGTTGTGAGTTACTGCATCGAGAAGACCAAAAATAGCCCAATTTTGCTTATACAACCTAGCAAAATGGTCCACCTTCCTAAACGTTCCACGGAGATTCTCAGAAGTGTGAAGACAAAAATGAAATTCGACCGACCACCATTGGACGCTACAACGACAGACACGTTACGGTCTACCGGATTAGGAACGCGGGATTGAGACCCGACTAATTCCTAAACCCAAAACCCCAGGTGTGACGGGTTGATTCTGATCCGGTTGCTTCCCTCTACTCGATTGTTATTTTGGCCGTTAGGATATGTTAGTGAGTGATGATTTAATTTAACCTCCGTGAATCCTCGGAGGGGTTCTCCTTGTAGGTTTTTAACAGTACGGAAGGGGCACTCTCCTCCGGGTTGATTAAGGTGACTGGAGTTTCACCTATACTCGTATCCTTCTCTCTCTCTCTCCCTCTACACGGGGTTCCTCCTTTACAACTACCGCTACCGCTTAGTGGATTCACTCAAACGGTAGGTCACACCGCATTGTCCGGTTCTCTCCTTCTTTCTCGGGCGACAGAACTTGTGATCCGGTCTGCAGGTGAGTAGCATCCCACTACCCGCCCACGAGGTTCCTACCACGCACACCGGTAGTTAACTGGCCTCCGGGGTTATGTACAACTCCCGTCGTGGACTTTCCTCACCCGAATATCCCATCCGGGGGTGGTTATGCGGGATGGCTTTACTCGCCAATCCCAACTCCCCTGTCCAGTCCGGTTGGAGTCACGACCCCCCCCCTTTGGCACTTGTTACAACACTTCCGGGGACGCCCGGACTCCTCTCACTAGGACCTCTTACTGACGGCGTCACTCCTCCGGCTATCCACTTCGCGGACACCTCAGACTCGTAACTACCAGACCAACAAGGGACTTCCTGTACCCACAACCAGTTTTCAAAACCTCACTTCACACACAAGACCAAGCAAATCTCTCACACATACACAGCAAGGACGCAAGGTTTCAGATGCAAAATTGGACCTTTACTCACAGGGGGTGGATCGCAGGAAAGACCCGAAGGACTCCGCAGAGTCTTCGGTAAGTACAGAAGGTTCCGGATTTCCCGGGAACCCTATCAGATCCGGAATTCCCGGGCCTCCGAGATTTCCGGGTGAGTGGCAAAAAGGCATCTACTATTTCTAGCTACTTCTAACCTAACTAATTACTAACTAATGTCTTCTTCCGGCGGCGTGGGGCGGCTCGAGGGGTCTGGCGGCGGGGTGTTCCTCCTGGAAGTGCCTGCCTACTCGCGGGGGGTGTACCTCTGTGATCGACCCGAGTGTCGATGTAAAACCTCGGGTTTTACTGTGTCCTCCGGCTCTTCCACCTGTCCCGGAGTGCCTTCAACTTTGATGGAGGGGGCACGGGTTGAACTTCGACTTCTTCCTGAGGCACCATGGGCTCTTCCTGCTGCTTCTGAGGGGCCACGGGTTCATTCTGATGATCCTGTTCGCCCGGATCTCCCACCTCGTTGACTCGGACCTCCGGTTGAGGTACTACCTCCTCGACTTGATCGGGGAGTCCTGAAATTTGTAGGTCGCCCTCCAATGGCGAGGTCCCCAGTTGTCCGTCTTCCCCTCTCGGGGTGCGTCACGTACATCTCGGGAAGCGGTGGGTGGCGGTCTCTCGATGATGGCCTCGTCCGCCAAATCCCACGGGGCATCGTGCGATCCGCACACCCCATCCGGGAGGAGGTCCTCCTCGCCTCCACTTGGTGCAGTGGCAGCTCGGGCACCTGCGGCTTCACCGACTTGAGGGGGATCGGCATCCCCGGTCGCCACGGGACCACCTCCCTCCTCTTCGGCATCGCTCCGGTTCTACTCTCCTGTAGCTGCCCGGAAATATCCTCTCCTCGCTTCCCGGATCGACTCGGTAGAAACCCTACTTCCCGAAACCCTAACCTCTCCAAACTCGCTTTTCCAACTCTCTCGGATTGCCGAGCTCTCAAAACTGCTCTATCTCTCAGAATGCGCGGATTGGAATGACTGAGAATGGAGGCGGCGGCTCCTAATAACAACAAACCGGAGTTCTCCTTCCGAGACATCATCACCCAGCACTCGAGACGTACACCGGAATTACCCGGTCATCATTGAGCCGCCGGTGGTTATGTCGGGCGCCCGCGAAGTTTTCCGCCTTTTCTCGGGTCGTCCGCGCCCCGGCCATCAACCCAGTAGGAGAACCGGTCCATCCGGGCATCTCAGGGTATCAACCGGATATCAACAAGGGTATCCGGTAGGCTCTAAAATCCCCTAAGGTTAGCCGGAAGGATCCTAACACAAAACTACTATCTACGAACCGGTTTAAGCAGACCGATTTTTATTTCTACTTGCTAAATTTACCCTTTTACTCCTAATTAATTGCTAAAAACAAAAATATTGGAGAACAGGGTTCGACATTACCCCTTTCTTAAATGTGAGCGTCCCCGAAACACATTCGCCCTCTCAACATGATTGTCTCTAACTGGAATCATCAGCTGAGGTATCCCCCGGCTCGGAACCGGTTTCTGCCTCCGAAATTGATTATGGGTAGTACCTTTTTACTCGAGATCCGTTCGTTCGGGTTGGTAGGGGGTTACCTTGCAAATCCTCCAACCTGCAGCCCCCATTGGCGAAGACCTCCGTGACCTTGTAAGGTCCGATCCACCGGTGTGGAGTTTTCCGGGGAAGTCCATGAACCGGCCGTCGTGTCAAGAGGGGACCAGGCGTCTCGGTTCGGATTCCATGATCCCGGGGAAGGCGTCGGTCATAGATCACCTTACGGTTCTCTTGCTCCACCCGGTTTTTCTCAATGGCCTCCTCCCTCAGTTCCTCCAAATTGTCAATGGCCATCAGGCGGGGGGTGTCATCCTCTACTCTTTCCCCCATCCGGATTGCCATTACCCGGTGAGACTCGATGTTGAGCTCTATGCCGTGGATGCATTCTTGTCCGAACACCATGAAGAACGGGGTCTTCCCGGTTGTGGTCTTCTCCGAGGTGTTGTAGGCATGTATGGCGGATGGCAGCTTGCGATCCCAATCCGTCTTGTGTGCCGACACCATCTTGCTGAGGATTTTGCCAACGATTCCGTTGGACCGCTCCGTAAGACCATTAGCCTTCGGGTTATACGGAGTCGTCTTCCGGTGTTTGATGGCGTACCTCTTTGTCAGATCTTCCACAATGTCGTTGATGAAGTGCTTTCCCCGGTCACTCACCAACTCCAGGGGGTACCCGAAACGCATCATGATCTCTTCGAAAAGGAACCGGGCTGCTACACGGGCGTCGTTTCCTCTTGTAGCCCGGGCCTCTACCCATTTGGTGGCATAATCTGTGGCCAGGATTATGTACCTCTTCCGATCACTGCTGACCGGATTGACTGGACCGATGAAGTCAATCCCCCATTTGACAAAAGGGGCTAAGGGGATGATGGGGGTCAGTGGCCAGTGATGCTTAGTCTGCGGGGCACCGGTTCGCTGGCACTGGTCGCAACTCCGGACATACTTCTTCACGTCGCGGATGATGTAGGGCCACCAATAACCAGCACTCTTGATTCGGTTCACCGTGCTCATCGCTGCGAGGTGTCCTCCCGAATCGCCTGCGTGAAGTGCTTCCATCACCGGTTTGCGTTCGTCAGGCTCCAAACAGCGTCGGATGACATCATCAGGTCCCAACCGGAAAAGGATCCCAGATAGGAGGGTGTAGGGTGCCATTTTGTACTGGAACACGCTCTTCTGGTCCCTTGACATACCTTCCGGATACTCCCCCGTGTTCAGAAAATCCCTGATGTCCGATATGGGTGCCTGTTCAATGTGGAACACTCCTGTGGAGAGGACCGGGTTTCCTTCCGAAAACTCGTCCGGAAAAAGGCTCGGCACATCCTCAAAAGCTTTGTCCCCACGCATCCTGGAGAGGTAGTCCGCATTGGAATTGGCTTTTCTGGATTTGACCTTCACCTCGTAATCGAATTCCTGGAGGAGAAGGATCCACCGGGCAATCCTCCCGGACAGGTCAGCCTTGTTAACAAGGTACTTCAGGGAGTCATGGTCCGTGTGGAACACGACTTTGTAACCAAGGAGGTAATGCCGGAACTTCTTGCAGGAGTACACCACCGCTAACGCTTCTCTCTCTGTGGTGGTGTAATTGCGCTCCGCGGAGCTCATCTGCCTGCTAGCGTAGTAAATCGGGTTCTCCCGCCCTTGGTCGTCCGCTTGCCACAAGATGGCCCCTAGGCACCATCCGGACGCGTCAATGGTCACATTAAACTCCTTCTTCCAATCCGGTGGGGAGAGGATTGGAGCACTGACCAACTGCTTCTTCAAATCCTCGAACGCAGCCTGCCGTTCGGATGTCCACACGAACGGCTCGTTGTTCTTCAGCAACTCCGTCAGAGGGGACGCCCTCCGTGCATAGCTGTCGATGAATCTCCGGTAGTACCCGACACAGCCAAGGAATCCTCGAACTTCCCGCACGGTCCGGGGTGGGGATAGGGTCAGGATTACCTTGACCTTATCTGTATCCACTTGCAACCCTTGCCGACTAACGACGTGTCCTAACAAAGAACCCGGTTTCCATGCCAAAGAAGCATTTACCGGGATGCGCTTTGAGGTCCGTCTCCTGCGGCTACCGGAAGGTTTGGCGAAGGTGGGAGAGGTGGCTCTTCCGTTCTCCAAACACTGCGAAGTCATCGATGAAGACTTCCAGAAATGTCGCAGAAGTCTTTAAAGATGTCAATCATCAACCTCGGAAGGTGCCCGGGCGTTACAAAGTCCGAAGGGCATCCGGTTGAACGCGTAGGTTCCCATTCCGTGGTGAAGGTGGTCTTGGTGATCGCTAGCCCGGATCGATACTTGGTTGTAACCCGAGAATCCGTCTAGGAAGCTATACAGTTCCCGACCAGCTACATGATCGAGGATGACATCGGTGAAGGGTAGGGGGTAGTAGTCCTTCTTGGTGGCTGCATTCAGCTTCCGGAAATCCTGGCGCAGACGGGATCTTCACTTTCCCGTCTGCTCCGGTTTTCTTCGGAACAACCACTATCGGAGAAACCCATTCCGAGTTGTTGACCGGGTAGATGAATCCTGCATCCAGCAACCGATCTATCTCCTCCTTCACCATCAGCGAGTACTTCGGGTTCAAATGAGATGCGACGTTGCTGACCGAACGGCTCCATCGATCAAATCGATTTCATGTTCCCCGGATGGGAAGGGATCCCTCTCGTGTCGCTCGAGTCGGCGAACACGTCGGAATACTCCGCCAGCAGCTTGGCGGCATTCCTCCTTTTCCTCCGCGGTCAACGTCTTCCCCACGTAGAACTTCCGTCCCCGCCCGGACTTCCATCTCCTCGTAGTCCTTGGGTGAGACCACGTTTTTGATCCTCTCGGTCCCCTTCTCCTCTCGGATCCGGATCCAACGCCCCCATGACAAGTGACTCCCCCCCATTCGTACGCAGGTTGGGTATCCGGGTTAGTCGATTGTTGGCGTACCCACTTCTCTGTGAGTGCGGTACATGATTCGCCTGGGAACGGTCCCACCACGTCGGTCTTCCTTCCCGGAGTAGGTCCAAGCTGCAGGGAGGGGTGCTTCCTCCGGGACTTGCTCTGGGAATTCAAAATCCTTCTCCACCAATCCGGCAAACTCCTCGACCAGGTAACACGCCTGGGACTCCGGTTCTGACTCTGACCAGTCCGAGGTGTAATCCTCGGTTGTACTGGTTTCTCCTTCGTGAGCGACGTGTTTCCAAGGAATCCGGACAGGGGGTCTCCCAACCCGGAATTCCTTCTCTCCCCAGTCTACCACTACCTTGGCCAGATAGAGCCATGGTCGTCCAAGCAGCATTCGGAATGGTCTCCCCTCGTCCACCCGGATCACCACGTAGTTCAGCAAATAGGTCTGCTTTCCTACACGAGACGGGATCTGAGAGAGAAGGCCGACCGAACTACTCGAGATTGGTCTGCCATCCGCAGTACCAGGCCGGTTCGCTCCAGAGTCGTGTAACCGAGATCGTACGCTGTATCCTCCAGCATGAGGTTAACTCCGGATCCGCCATCTACCGGAACGTTATGGATATTGCAGCCATCGACTTCAACCGTAATTTCCGGGGCTCCGTAATCCTCGAGGGCAGCAAAATTCACTGCCACCGCCGGAAGCTTGTACCTCTTTTTCCTTCTCTGTATCCAAGCCTCCCGGATAACCTTCTGGTAGTTGACGTTGTCGTGGAGGAGTTGACCGATCGTGACGTTCGCGCGCTGATCCTTGACGTCCTGCAGGATGTCGTACTCATCCACCCTTGCTTTGGGTCCCGGTTTTAATATCACCGGATTGTCCACAAACCGGACTTTCTTCGCTTCCGGTTTCGGATCCTCCTTCAGCAAGGAGTTCCTGACCTCATCAGTTATGTCTATTTCTAACCTATCGTACTCCACCCCTTTCTTTGCTTCTACCAGGGTGGTCTCACTGTGGTCGGCTACTCCGGTTTACGTCCCGAGTAACCGCCCGGACTATCACTGCGTTTCCGGTTGGCCCCGGTACTCTTCTTCTTCTTCCGCCGCCACCGGAGTCCGCATTGCCTTTGGTGGAGCTGCGGGTGGAGACTTTGTTCACAAAGAACCTCCCCCACGTCCGGCGCCCACACCTCACGGCATCATTTAGGCGGATTGTCGACCCGGCGGTGTGCGCGTAGTTCAACAAGATCATCTCCCCGGGGTGGCTCCACCACCATCTTCGGTGCAATCTTCTGTCGAGGAGGTTTCGGACAACTCGTCTCCCTATGGCCATGCTCTCCACAGTTTTGACAAGGTAGGATTTGCACAGCTCCGTTACCTTGCAAGGGCTCGTTAAAGCACCCGGTCGCGTAATGACCATACTGTCCGCACCGGTAACACTGGACATTGTCCAGGTAGCTGTAACTCCGCTGATCTCCGGATGGGCCGTTAGAACTAGCTCCCCGCCCCTGACCGGATCTGCCTGGGTTACCGTTCGGTCGAGGGGGGTTCCCTCTTCCTCTTCCGTAACCGGTTTGGACCTGGTAGATGTACTGGACATCACCATCCGCATAGTCATCATCATCCGGCATTGTGTACTCCACTCCGGTCTCTGCCTCCACGAAATGGACAGGTTTCTTCGCTTTTGCGTGGGGGCAGTCCGAAGCGAAATGGCCGGGTTCACGGCAGCGTGAACACCACACGTTCGACCTGGTACTTGAAGGTAGTTTCCGGGCTGGCCGGTTCTCCGTGAGGTTGACCTTGATGGCGCGGAGTTCGTCCAGGAGGAGCTTCATGTTGTCTTCCGGTTCGACCTTGATCTTGATGGTCGCCTTCTCTTTACCGGATTTCGCGGTTTCTTCTTCTTGGACCTCTTCGGGGTCCGACTCGTTGTCGGGTCGCCATCCTCCTCGGACTCCTTCTCAGCAGCACTGTCGTCCTCGGAGCTGTCCGATTCCGTCTCCTCTTTCTTCTTCTTGCGGTCCTTCTCGCGCTGCTTCTTATTTTTCTCCTTCTTCGGATCGCGCAGACAGGGCCGAGTCCTCGTAATCTGGAGGCCTCCATCGCCGCTCGGAGTGTAACCGGTTTGGTCCTCCGGATCCGGAAGGCCATCTCATTCGGGAGACCGGCTATGTACCATCAATGGCTACAATCGGAGCAATGTCCGTTGTGACCTTATTCATAAGGGACTTAACCCTCATCCCGCATCTTGGGATGTTCTCGGACTTCTTCTTGGATATCTCGCTCAACCGCCCCCGAGCTCTAGCTTCTCCTCCCGCTTCACGGAAGGTATGAAGGAACAACGCCGTAAGCTCCTCCCGCTTCTCGCACCTCATCCGGAACATCCATGAACCACTTGAGTGCTTTCCCCTTCATCATTCCGGAGAAGACTCTCGGTAGGGACTCGGATCTTCCTGGTTGGCGTTCGCCGTGGTGGTGAACTCTTGCAACCGATCGTCCACGTCCTTGCTACCATCTCCTTGGAAGCGGTTATACTTGCGAGTGAGTGGAGCAGCCCTCCTTTTTGACCGGGCAGGGGCCTCCATGGGGTTTGGCCTCCTTTCCTCTGTGCAACTAATATCTCCACACCCGGTGGAGGGGCTGGTACGTTCAACTCCCTCACAGGAGCAACAACCTCTTCCGGTGGCGCGGCGTAGAGTGTTTCTTCTAGGCCGTACGGAAACTCTCGTGCTTGGGCGGTTGGGAGTAATCGCCGAATGGTACTCCTTCTCGCAGACCGGGTAACACGTCGTGAGTCCGGTTCGCTGGTTTGCCCTTGAGTCATGAAGCAACTTGCTGGTATTCCTCAGCAGGCCTCTCCCTCGTTCAGTCCGACTCACACTTGCGACTTCGTCCTGACGAGCTCACCAACATTCCGATCTCCCGCAGCCTCCACCGGATCTACAAAAAGGAAATTCAGCGTTACACCAGGGAATTCTTGGCTTCACAGCTTTAGAATCCCCGGCAGCGGCGCCAAAGTTTCACTCATGTTGTGAGTTACCAGACCGAGAAGACCAAAAATAGCCCAATTTTGCTTATACAACCTAGCAAAATGGTCCACCTTCCGGGTAACGTTCCACGGAGATTCTGTGAAGTGTGAAGACAAAAATGAAATTCAGACCGACCACCATTGGACGCTACAACGACAGACACGTTCTGGTCTACCGGATTAGGGAACGCGGGGATTGAGACCCGACTAATTCCTAAACCCAAAACCCCAGGGTGACCGGTTGATTCTGATCCGGTTGCTTCCCTCTACTCGATTGTTATTTTGGCCGGTTAGGATATGTTAGTGAGTGATGATTTAATTTAACCTCCGTGAATCCTCGGAGGGGTTCTCCTTGTAGGTTTTTAACAGAGTACGGAAGGGGCACTCTCCTCCGGTTGATTAAGGTGACTGGAGTTTCACCTATACTCGTATCCTTCTCTCTCTCTCTCTCCCTCTACACGGGGTTCCTCCCTTACAACTACCGCTACCGCTTAGTGGATTCACTCAAACGGTAGGTCACACCGGCAGTTGTCCGGTTCTCTCCTTCTTTCTGGGCGACAGAACTTGTGATCCGGTCTGCAGTGAGTAGCATCCCACTACCCGGCCCACGAGGTTCCTACCACGCACACCGGTAGTTAACTGGCCTCCGGGGTTATGTACAACTCCCGTCGTGGACTTTCCTCACCCGAATATCCCATCCGGGGGGTGGTTATGCGGGATGGCTTTACTCGCCAATCCCAACTCCCCTGTCCAGTCCGGTTGGAGTCACGATCCCCCCCTCCCTTTGGCACTTGTTACAACACTTCCAGGACGCCCGGACTCCTCTCACTAGGACCTCTTACTGACGGCGTCACTCCTCCGGCTATCCACTTCGCGGACACCTCAGACTCGTAACTACCAGACCAACAAGGGACTTCCTGTACCCACAACCAGTTTTCAAAACCTCACTTCACACACAAGACCAAGCAAATCTCTCACACATACACAGCAAGGACGCAAGGTTTCAGATGCAAAATTGGACCTTTACTCACAGGGGGGTGGATCGCAGGAAAGACCCGAAGGACTCCGCAGAGTCTTCGGTAAGTACAGAAGGTTCCGGATTTCCGGGAACCCTATCAGATCCGGAATTCCCGGGCCTCCGAGATTTCCGGGTGAGTGGCAAAAAGGCATCTACTATTTCTAGCTACTTCTAACCTAACTAATTACTAACTAATGTCTTCTTCCGGCGGCGTGGGGCGGCTCGAGGGGTCTCGCGCGGCGGGGTGTTCCTCCCGAAGTGCCCGCCTACTCGCGGGGGTGTACCTCGTGATCGACCAGTGTCGATGTAAAACCTCGGGTTTTACTTTGTGTCCTCCGGCTCTTCCACCGTCCCGGAGTGCCTTCAACTTTGATGGAGGGGGCACGGGTTGAACTTCGACTTCTTCCTGAGGCACCATGGGCTCTTCCTGCTGCTTCTGAGGGGCCACGGGTTCATTCTGATGATCCTGTTCGCCCGGATCTCCCACCTCGTTGACTCGGACCTCCGGTTGAGGTACTACCTCCTCGACTTGATCGGGGAGTCCTGAAATTTGTAGGTCGCCCTCCAATGGCGAGGTCCCCAGTTGTCCGTCTTCCCCCTCAGGGGGTGCGTCACGTACATCTCGGGGAAGCGGTGGGTGGCGGTCTCCTCGATGATGGCCTGGTCCGCCAAATCCCACGGGGCATCGTACAGTCCGGCACACCCCATCCGGAGGAGGTCCTCCCTCAGCTCCACTTGGTGCAGTGGCAGCTCGGGCACCTGCGGCTTCACCGACTTGAGGGGATCGGCATCCCGGTCGCCACGGGACCACCTCCTCCTCTTCGGCATCGCTCCGGTTCTACTCTCCTGTAGCCGCCCGGAAAATATCCTCTCCTCGCTTCCCGGACCGACTCGGTAGAAACCCTACTTCCCGAAACCCTAACCTCTCCAAACTCGCTTTTCCAACTCTCTCGGATTGCCGAGCTCTCAAAATCGCTCTATCTCTCGAATGCGCGGATTGGAATGACCGAGAATGGAGGCGCGGCTCCTAATAACAACAAACCGGAGTTCTCCTTCCGAGACATCATCACCCAAAGACTCGAGACGCGTACCGGGAATTACCCCGGTCATCATTGAGCCGCCGGTGGTTATGTCGGGCGCCCGCGAAGTTTTCGGCCTTTTCTCCGGGTCGTCCGGCCCCGGTCATCAACCCAGTAAGGAGAACCGGTCCATCCGGGCATCTCAGGGTATCAACCGGATATCAACAAGGGTATCCGGTAGGCTCTAAAATCCCCTAAGGTTAGCCGGAAGGATCCTAACACAAAACTACTATCTACGAACCGGTTTAAGCAGACCGATTTTTATTTCTACTTGCTAAATTTACCCTTTTACTCCTAATTAATTGCTAAAAACAAAAATATTGGAGAACAGGGTTCGACAGAAGATAAAGTGAATACATGGCATCCGACATCGCCCTTTGGTCGTGGAGACTTGGCCTCGCCCTTCGAACGTGAAAACTTCGGCGCCATTTCCAGCAGCGACAAGTATGCACAGTGTGGGCGTGGGTGACCCACGCGGACTCTGAGTAACGCAGTCGATGCAGCTTTAAAAAAAGCCGCAACGTACAGCTCGTTCACCAGAGTGAGGGACAATGAGCCCCTCCCCTCCAATTTATGCCGACCGGGATCGGACGCCATTGGCCAGCTGGCACTAGCCGTCCGATCCCGCCGGCACCGTCCGTCATCGGCGATCCGGCGGCCCGACGGCGGTGCGACGAACGGGTCGCACGCCCAATCGGTCGATCGGGGCGTCGATGGCGCGGCGACGGCCGTCGATCGGGCCGCCGATCCCGGCCGACCGGCGACCGGTCTGCCGACCGGCCTGGCGACCGGCGACCGGTCGGTCGACCGGTCTGGCGACCGGCATCCGGCCATCCGACCGGGCCGGAGACCGACGACCAGGCCGGCGACCGACCCCGTCCCCCGGGCGACCGGTCGGTCGCTCCTTCCGCGTCCCCCCTTCCCCCTCCTCCTCTTGCGTCACTCCAAAACTCCCCGTTTGCACAACTTCGATCACTTCCTCGCCTTGCATACCTGCATTTTCAAAAGTTCTATATTTAGCCTGTTTGGTCCACGTGGCGTCTAAATAAGGACAGGGAATGTTCTGACAAGGGAATGTCGAGAATGTCTTTTCGTCATAAACGGGAATGTTTTATGACAAAGATACTATCGGCTTTAAATAAATCTATAATAAGGGACTCTTTGCAAGAGGAGGGAAGGCCAACAAATCTCCAAGCCAATTCACGCACTTTTTGAGTTATGTTGCCCAATTAGCTTTAATTGAACAATACATTTAACAACCAATTTAGTGGGGCCAATTTTCCGAGTCGTGAAGTCCTTTGGAGTTGAAGCCCATGTCTAGAAGGAGAGCCAAGGCCATGGGGCCAATTCTTATTATTAACTAGAGTCCATGTTTTTTTTTGTACACATTTATTTTTTATTTTTTATTTTTTGGAATTATTCTTCCTTAACACCTTAACAACCATGGCCACCATTTCGTCTTTTATCGTCACGGCCAAAAAATGTTTCATATTCAATTTCAAATGTTATGATCTCGCATCTAGTGATGATCCAACGGTTGAAGATTTCACACTACTACATATGGTAGTTTACTCAAGATCCTATGGTTGAAATTATAAACTATATCCAAAAATATTGGACATAGCCCCTTTATAGTGAAACCACCTATTCTCGTGCACTTAAGAAAAATTGAGGGAATCTATATACTTGGTGTGAGAAAGGAGTGGGTTACTATTTTTCACGGATAGGAAATAGAGAAAGACAAGCTAACCCTATTTATGTGCTTTTTTAAAGCACACACATAAAGAAATACAAATTTTATAAGGAGAAGCCTAAAGGCGGGCACCCTAAATATGTACGCATAATGTAAATGCACGGGAGGTGAGATCTTTATAAAGCCAAGAATCTTTGCCTCCCGCATTTAGGTGGTTTCATCATAGTTCATAGTGGTGAGTGCTAGTATTGCAAGCTCCCATGGATTCACATTCATTTCTTCTATCTCCCAACTTTTGTCAAAATTTATCCATTCTCACTAGGAGATTTTGCCATGTCTTGGCCCCCATTCATGACTTGCCCCATACTGTGTACCCTGAGGTGGCCCTAAATCCCCTCTGATTACATTCCATAAATTTTACCTAGTCCTTGGGGAGAGTATATTGATGTCTCACATTGGAGAGATCCACGTATATATGAAATGTAGGTGACCATGTGTGAGCATTTACTTTTTATAACGTTGGTCTTACTGAGTTTGTCAATATTTAGACTTTCTATTTGTGCCTTAACATTTCCACATTGTATGGTCTATATTAATTGATGGGTATTTGGAAATTACTCCATCGTTGTGTATTCTAATTAGTAGTACTTATTATAAAAAATATGGTGCATAAACAATTAATTCTATTATTCGCTATTTTTTGTTTGACAACCTTCAACTAACCTAGGAGAATATATATAATCTAGTACATATGATTAATTGTAGCATTATTCTTATTGTAAGGATTTGAATAGTTACTTATTCCCCTCTTACAAAGGTAATTGAAATAAGTTTTCATTGTTACTATTTTCGCAATCATAAAATAAGAGAAATAAATAGGGAGACAAATAAATTTTAAAAAATATCCCACCCTATAAGTGTTTAACATATGGCAATAATGGCATCAACTTCTAAATTTTTAAGCATATTTGATATTGTACAAGTATAGTACACTAGTACTAGGATTAGATGTTATATCAAATTGATTATTCGTATACTATGATTGATTGATTTGGGAATAGAATATTTTCAAGAGCCATCACTTCTTCATTTGCAGTATGTAATGGATACATTGTCTTGTGGATAAACTTTAAGTTCTTGGTTAAAGATGTATGAATTACTATGTAGGCCTCTAGGGTATAGGGTTTAGGGTATAGGGTTTAGGGTATAGGGTTTAGGGTTTAGGGTTTATGGTCTTGAGGATTTGGGGTGGATTTCATTTTAATCCTAGTTTTTGTGTTGCAAAGCTTTGCAAACACAATTGTGTGTGGATGTAAAATAATGGATTAATGTATGTATGGTGTAGTTCTCAATTATATTTTACATGGATACAAGTTGCACTTCTCTACATCGCATACTTAATGTGTGCAAAATAATCTATTTCGTATTTATCATTTTTGATTGAAGATGTTATTGACATGGAATAAATCGCACATTTATTGCAAAGAATATATAGGTACAATATTCAACATCAACATACGAATTATGATTCCAGAGTCTTCAATCTCATAGCCTATTTTAAACCAATATTGGAATAGAGTTACTATTGTAGGTCATGTGGCTCAGAGTTTAATTCATAGAGCCTCATAGATCATAACGTATGAGTACTGAAGTAGTGTTTGTAAGAAACATCTTTGAATTCGTGAAGATCTATACTTTTATGGAGTCCACTCGAAATGGTTATGATCTTAAAATTTAAAGTTCAAATGTATCCGTGAAAAAAGAATACTTAGCATTTCAGAAATCAACATAGGATTCCTTTTTCATTGTGTAGTAATTACTGAAAATCGAGTAACAGAAATCTTTGAGAAATAAAAAAAGGATCCTATGCAATTTTATCTTATTTTAGTTATATATTTAAGGGAAAAAAAAATAAAAAAAAATAAAAAAAATTTGTACTGCGGCCGCCCATATCGGTTGGGCGCCATCGGGGCGGGCGTGCGACCGGCCCGGCGACCGCCGACCGGTCTGGGGACCGACCACGTCCCCCGGGCGACCGGTCGGTCGCTCCTTCCGCGTCCCCCCTTCCCCCTCCTCCTCTTGCCTCTCCCCAAACTCCCCGTTTGCACAACTTCGATTACTTCCTCGCCTTGCATACCTGCATTTTCAAAAGTACTATATTTAGCCTGTATGATCCACGTGGCGTCTAAATATGGACAGGGAATTTTCTGACAAGAGAATGTCGGGAATATCTCTTTGTCCCACGCGAGAATGTTTTATGACAAAGATACTCTTGGCTTTAAATATAATCATAGTAAGGGACTCTCTTCAAGGGGAGTTAAGGCGAGCAAATCTCCACGCCAATACACTCACTTTTTGAGTTGTTGTGCCCAATTGGCTTGAATCCAAGTAAACATTTAACAATCAATATAGTGTGGTCAATTTTCTCATTTGTGAAGGCATTGAGAGTTGATGCCCTTGTTTATAAGGAAAGCAAAGGCAATGGGGCCAATTCTTATTATAAGTTAGAGTCCATGCTTTTGATTGTACACCTTAATTTATTACTATTAAAATATTCCTTCTTAACCCCCTAAAGATCCATGGACACCGAAGTGGAGGTTTCCTATTTCGGGCAGCTTATATGAAGAGGTCAAAAGTAATAATTTTTTATTAACCCCTAAAAGCCCACCGCCTCCGATTCGGCGTTTACGGTCAAGGCAAAAAAAAATTTACAGTCAACTTCAAACGTTATGATCTCACATCTAGTGATGATCCAACGGTTGAAAATTTTCACACTACTACCAATGGTAGTCTACTTCAAGATCCTACGGTTGAAATTATCAAAAATTTCCAAAAATATTGGACGTACCCCCATTAGTACATAGTGGTCTGTGTTGGGATTTCAAGCTCCCAAAACATCGTGGATCTTTAGGGGTTAAATTTTTTCTAGGTGCTCCTTACACTGCAAAGTGCATGTGGTAAAATTTGCATATCCAAATTCCAAATTTACAACCTACATCTAGAATTTTTAGGTCTGAAGTCCATTAAGGGCACTTGAATTTAGTCTTTGTTTGAAATTCTTTTTTGGAAATATGTTCATGAACAATTTACTACTTCAGTTCCAAAGTGACCCAAGTCAAAATGTTTGTCAATTTCACAAGGGTAGCCTTGAGAGATTACAAAAATAATCTTCACAATTTCTAGTGATTTCCGAATTAACTCTTCCTTCGATTGATTGTTTTGAAAATATAAAATTTTAAATAGGCATCTCTTCTTCATTTAGAGTATCTAGTGGATAGAATCACTTGTGGATAGGATTTGTGGTTTATGGTTTAGGATGTATGAATAACTCTTTAGGATGAGTTCCAAAATAAGTGTCTTACATTAAGATGAGGATACTCCAATTGACATTCTAAACCATGCAATATTGGAATAGAGTTACTGTTGTAGGTCATGTGGTTAAAAGTTTGATTCATGAAGCCAATACTCAATTAATTTACAAAAGGAAAATAGAGAAGAGAGATATTGATTCGAAACCAAATGAATGCCTTATGTTTGAAACATCTATGAATTTGTGAAGATTTACACTTTAAAGAGTCCACTCAAAATGGTTATGAACTTAAAATTTAGAGTTAAGATGTATCCGTGAGAAAATAATATATTGCATTTCAGAAATCAACATAGGATTCCTTTTTTCAGTGTGTAATAATCACTGAGAATCAAATAACAAAAAACTTTGCGAAATAAAAAAGGATCCTATGCTATGTAAGATTTCTGATTTTATATATATATATATATATATATATATATTATTTTATTTTTTAAAATTTGAAAAAAAAATTTAAAAAAAAAACCACAGCGGCCGCCTAGATCGGTCGACCGCGTTAGTCGACCGCCATCGGTCGGCCGACATCGAGCGGCCACGATCGGCCGGCCACATCCGTCGGCCGTAATCGGTCGGCGATCGCGCCCGGTCGGCGGCGACCGCCACGATCGGCGGCCGCCCCGATCGGTCGACCGGATCGACCGCCACGATCGATCGGCCGGACCGCCCCGGCAAAGACGGCCGCGGCGCGTGATTGGCGAGCGACCGTCCGTGTGGGCCGGTCTCTAGGGTTGGGAGGAGGGGGATAAAGGCCTTTGGGGCCTCATTTCCCCTCACTTCTCCTTGTATTCATCCATCTCAACCGAGCCGCAACCGTGGGCATTAGCTTCTCGTGTCTTTGCATTTGTGGTGGCGGGGAAGTCGGCGTGACTTGCTTGCCGCCGATCGAATTTTTGCATACTTGGGATATCTTTGGGGTATTTTAAATACTCCCTATTCTTCATGGCGACGGATATTGATAACACGAACATGGAAGTCGGTTACGAATGCACCTTGAGGTCACCTGCGACAAAAAACACAAACGCAGGATTGGTGGGGACTGAGTTGGTTTTACATGAGACACCGTCAAAGAGAGTGAAACCAAAAGGAGCGAGACATGAGTTGCACTACGATATCTTGGATAATGAGGCCATCAAAGCTGAGAGCGGTTGGGCCAATGAAACGGAGGAATACTGGAGAATGGCGACGTGCAAGAAATATGTGAAGATGTATCACATTGGGAAACTTTGGCCTCGAGAATGTCACAAAGTTAATACCAATAATTTTACTTGGAACCCTCAAATATGCAAGGATGATCACTTCCTTCATCGTGCTGAAGAAGTTTGGGTGGCATTGTTTGGAACTTGTCCCAAGAGCAAGGGTTATTTTTCATATACGCTCTTGAGCATGGTGTATGCTGAGCTCATATTGAAGCGCAAGGTGAACTGGAGCACATTCACGGCGAGTAGTGCATATCCTCTTCGAATTGGGAGAAATAAAAAGGATATCCCTGATAGGTTTGATCCAGAATCAAACTCTACAAAGGCCTTATTGCAGTACTTGAGGAGGAAAACTCATGAGACGGCGGAGAAGGAATCTCCTCCAACAACCACGACACATCAGGAGGATGGAAGGAATATGGTTGCTACGGATGCACCAATCGTAGAACCAACTATAACTGATAGGCTCGAAGGTGCAAACGTAGTTGAAGAACCTCGTGAAACCCCGGTACCAACATCAGAGGAGGCAGGGCCAAGTGAACCACGGGAAACTAGAGCACCAACTTCTCCCATGGATGACATGGATCTCGATTCGGGTGCGGCGCCAATGTTCGATAGGTATATGCGTTATCAAGTACCGGATAACACATTGGATGAGTGGATGAAAAAAGCAAAAAGTTTGGCAGATTGGTGCAATGAGGTAGATAAAGAGGCAGGTTTGCCAGGGAATAATTGGGGAGATGCTTCGGTTGAAATGGTAACTTGTCTAGGGTACAACTTGAAGGCAGGGTCAGAAATACTTGCGGATATGGCTCCTCGTTTTGTGGAGATGGCTCACACTTTTGCAGGTATCACGCCCAACGTTCTACGAGCTGCCATAAATTTTGAGGCACTCGTAGATAAGTTTGATCCTCTAATAAATGACCGAGTGAAGACTGAGAAATTCATTTTGAAACTGGAGAAACAACAGCAAATTACGCAACGTCTCCTTGACGAGTTCTACAGGGAATTGCGGTTGTTTGGCCAAGGTCCTGCTAGCAAGTATGAGGCAAAGTACCAAGAAGCAATGCGCCAAAAGGATGCGGTAGAAGACTTAGAAGATGACCGATTCACCTATGTTCCATCACAGAATGACACTCAGGGGGCTTCATGTAGTCATGTTGTTCCAGAATGTGATGCGGGTGGTAAAAACGATGGTAAAGAGGATGGTGAAAAGGATGGTAATAAAGATAAGGGGAAGACCATTATCGGGACTTCTGATAGTCTTTTTCTTTCACAAATTGATTCGGGTGGTAAAGAGGATGGTGAAGAAGAGAAGAGAAAGACGTATATCAGGGATTTATCTCCTCTCAAAGAGGTTGGTGAAGAGGATGGTAAAGAAGATAAGGGAAAAACCATTATCGATATTGATGATGATGAAATTCCGGCGGAATTGAAGTTAATATCACAAAAGGAGATAGATGATGCACAGATTGAGCGACAACGAGCATGGGCGATGGAGTTCGCGGCACTGAAGAAGGAGAGAGATGTTACAGTTGCAAAATTGGAGGAGGAAGCAAAAGCATGCTCAATGAAGTTGGAGGCTACAAGTAAAGAGAGAGATGAGGCAGTCGCTGAATTGGAGGCATTACGGAAAACCTTCAAAACGGTAGATTCTACAGAGGCAGCAATCCACCTTCACCTACGCATACTACCATGGTTGGGATGGGTTCATCGACTTCAAGATAAGAGGAGCTTGGTTTCGAGAGCAAAAGAAGATCTGAAATCGATTGCATCTACATCAAAGGAATCACGTGAAGTTGTAGATGCTTCATTGGAGAAGTTCGTTACGAACAGATCGAAAAAACGATATGACCCCATAGAGGTCACTTTTTGGGGGGATATTGAAGAGATGATGGAGCGTAAAAACTACTCTAAGATGGGACGAAACAATGATGTTGATTGGACTATGGAGATAGAGGAAGGATGGGCGCCGTATAGTAGATTCTCATCGCACCTCCAAGAGTCAGCTCGCATAGTAATCAACACATGCGACCCTCCTCCCGCAATACTTAAAGACAAATGTGCGGTGTGCCTACATAATTTTGGTCCGGAGGGCGCATACACGTTAGGCCAATGTGGCCATAACTTTCATGTTACTTGCATATGCCGATATGCGATGACAAAATCGGTATGTCCAGTATGTCGCTCCCCATTTAGCACGAGATTCTACGAGATGATGGGCATTCGAGATCTTATGCCACCAGGGCTCGAATTCAACCGATGGAATCTTCCATTGGATCAATACCAGAAGAAATTTCTAAACTACTCTGATTGGGGAAATGCTCTTACCTGGAGTACATCCGAATCAAAACACCAACTAGCCATTCAATTTGGTGGGGATCATGATCAGTTATTTTGGATGACACGAGATTACGAAATAGAGATCAGGGCGAGGAATATTGAAGGTGATGAGCAACGAGAGTTGTTTTGTCGTAATTTCGGAGGGCATTGGAGCGTCAAACACAACCGTTTCTTTCGATTTCCTCCAAAGAAAGTGGAAAAGGGAGAAGATGGTTCGTGGCACGAAATAACCGATTCAACAGGCTTTGGTGAGGAGTACAAGAAGTACGATCATACTCCAATTGGAAGAGCTCTGGTACTCGCGAAATTGGAGGAGGCCGCAATATATCGGATTTCGATACCGGAAAATTCTTTTGAAGATGTGGAGGTCTCTTATTGGGATGCGGTGAAGAAGTTTGATACGCGTATCGATGACGCCATTACATTTTGGAGAGAATGTCTTTTAAACCCAAAAGACACACAACTTCTATTATTGGATGAGTTTGAAGGTGTTGTACAGGATGTCATTGCAAAGATCGAGAAGGCCATGGAAATCTTACGTAACAAACAAGTGGATCCTAGCAAAAAGCGGAAGAGGCAATCAGGCGACGATGGGGAGGATAGTTGGCAGGCAAGTATGAGAGGCGAAATCGCAGCGGTGGATCGAGAGTATGAAGAGGGCGGTCGAATTGCCCGTCCAAGTCAAAGACCGCGTACTCGCAGTGTAGCTCAGATTGGCCAATCGGATGGATCTTCAGTTTGAAGTTAGAACGGATGTTGGACCTTAAGTTCCACATATATAACTATACATACATACATATATATATATATGTTTTTTTTAGGTTGTATGGTTGTTGTTTTAAAAATGATGAAAATGCCACCATTGATCCATGGGGCCTTATTTTTGAAGTAAAGGGTTACAATCTTTTTGATTTAATGTGCATTTCTTTTGTATGCTTGAGAGTGAAGACTATTGTACGACAAGTATGTAAAAATATATGTAATATTTTTCAAAACATTAAATGTAGTCATGTAGACAATAGAATCTCCAAATGCATTTGGAGTATAACAATAAAGTACTACAGTAATCTATAGCTACAATTTCTATAATAAGTATAAGTCCTATGAACATATACTACATAAAGATGCGAAATTCAACTACTCATCAGGACTAGAGGATTGCTCATAATCGCTATCTCCCTTCACTTCAGCTCCACTAGATCCTGTAGGATCATATTCATAATCGCTTGGAACCTCCTCTTTGATCTTGGGTTTATTCTGTGGACATTGTATATTCCCATACTTATGCCAAGTATCAAATTCGGGGAGATTAACAGGGATCTTCGGTTTTTTAGGCGGAACAATTGGAACCGTTGCAGATTTATGTTTATGCAACTTGGAAGTGCCAAGCATGTGCTGTAACCCCGTGGCAGTACGAAGAACATTGGCATTCTTTAAATACCTGCCCAACGGTACATCAGAGTCACTAGAGATGCTCCCATATTTGGCTCTTGAAAGGGATACTAAACCCTTAGACGATTTCTCCAAGGTTGTCGTAACCCTTGTAGTAGAGGGTTGAAATAAAGCGCGGGGAGTAGCACATTGATCAGATACTTGATCCTTACTACCGGATGCAATATTCTCCGCGACCGGATCAGAGCTCATAGTGCCCGCAGTTGTGTTGCACGCAGTGGTCTTCGCATCTATCGCCTCCTTTTCCAACCGTAACCAGTAGCGATAACAGGTACGACGTTATTTAATTTGTCCATGCCGCCTTGTGTCATTAACCGGCTAACGGCCGCTCATCATCTAGATCATCCATTTGAAAGACCATGAGCGATAAAATCACCATTAGCATCATGAACATTTGGAGCATCTTCATCATTTGAAGCGGGGAAGAAAGTCATATCATCATCATCATCGCCAAATTCAAAAACATCATTGTCATCAGACTCTGATTCGTCCTCGACAACTTCCTCATCATTCTCATGTACTTGGTCTTCCTCTAAATCCAAGTTCTCTCTATACCACCGCCCATCATCACTCAACTTATCATTCGCGAGCAATTTCGAGTTGGAATATATGTAGACCAAGTCATCGCCTCCGCCCGTAGTAACCGATTCCGTTTCTTGTCGTGAACATAAGAGTAGCTACTCCGATTGCGTTCATGGTGACGAGGGACACGGTCTGTGCTAGTATTCGCTTTGCAATTGGAGAGAGGAGCTTAGCACAAGCACCTTCAAACTCCCACCATGCATGTGGAGTTAGTTTTTGAGTATTAGGCTCCGAGATGTCATGGAATGGTGGACCCCTTACTCAAACGCAAGAAATTCACTCACCACGCCTGCGTAATCCTCCGCGGGACATAATTTTTGTAAAACACGCTTGCAAGCTATTGTAAGATCGGGATCGTCGACTAATCGTTGGTCGTGTAGTAAATAAGGATTTAAAAGTGCGGCCGCGCCATGTAAATCCGTTGTCATGAGCCGTTTCCGATGGTAAAACTCCTCTTTTGCGGTGGCCACCTCAAGTGGTTCCAATGAGATGGGCGGTGCGTGCAAAGTATGGACATGTCTCTCAAGATCACGCATGATATGCCATGCCTTGCCCGTACTAGGAGCCTTGCCGTCGAATTCTCTCAGAGCGTACACCACGGGGGCAACCATATCTCGTAGTCTTTTGCATTGCTTCCAAAACTCATCGCTCAACACCACCTTCTTGACCTTACGTGAGAATATAAGCTTATCTCTAGCAGATATCGTCTTCTTCGAAGCATAGGCTGTGAACATAGGGTCGACAACAACTTGCTCCAATGATTCCTTCACCTCCAACAAGCGATCTATCATTATGAATTGACTAGCAAATCTTGTTTTCCCAGGCATCAGCAGGCTGAATTTCGCCTTGTGTTTACGAAACATAGCTAGGGGCATTTGTCGCCTCTTGATAAACTTGACCATTTTCTTCGCCATGACCAAAGTATTCGCCATCCATCCAGCCTTTCCCCAATCCTCCAACAACAAGTCCATTGCATGTGTCGCACACCCTTGCATGAAAATGTGCGGATATTTCTCAAGGACTATTCTTGAGGCATTGAGCATTATAGAAGCATTGTCTGTGCATACTTGAACAATGTTCTGTGGTCCAACTTGTTCTATGTACTTCAACATGAGAGTTGACATGTACACCGCTGTTTTTTCTTGGCCAGTAGTATCGACAGCACCAAGAAAAAGCTCTCCGGCTTGAGTCACGAGCATCGCATTCACCAAAGGGCGACTAGTCACAGATGACCATCCATCCATAGTCAAAGTTCCTCCAAACTTCCGAAGGCTCTCAGAGAGTCTACTATCTAGTTTCTTTTGTAACTCCGTCTTTACTTCTGCTAACAACCTTGTCCGAATGTCATGGTAGGATGGTGGAGCATAGGATTTTCGAAATCCCGCTGTCTTCATCACGGCAGCTTTGAACGCATCATTGCGGACTACTGAGAATGGTATATTTGCTTCGTAAAAAAATTTCGCCCAGAGTTTATCCAACTCCCGCCTTTCCGCTTCTGCAAAAGTAGCTTCAATTGAAGATTGCTTCGTTTGCTTCATAGATCCAAACATCGGGCGAGTATCCCTTATTCCCCTCATAAGCATGGAAGAAGCAGAGGTTGACCCCACCAAAAGATTTGTTGAATTCATGGGGGTGCCTAGCGAGGACCCTACACAAGAGTCACTCCTAGGGGTTTCAGGAATGTCATGTTTTGAAGCACTGAACGTCCGTGGATGGAGTGAGAGAACATTCACCGAGAAATAGTTCCAATTCTCCGTTATATGGAGGAACTCCCCACCACATCTTAAAAATAACTGCCTAATTTCCCTAGGCAGCTTTGGGCAAAGGGCAGAACTCAAATCCCTATGTCCAGGGAATCTTCTCGTACCATAATGACTCAAATTTCCGACTCTTCTTCTTGAAACAATTACATGACATAGTGAGCACTGTAGGAAGGACCCAGACGCTTTGCCTTCCTTCTCGATGTCTCTAAACCAAGGCTCATGTGGAGCAGGGCCCATTTTGATAAATAGGACGCCTCAAAGTCTTAAACAATGGTGGGACCGTGACGGGGAAAAAAATGGCAAGAGTTCCTTACGGAAATCCTCACTTCCGAACTCAATACCTACCAAGCAATGTACACATAAAATGAATTATGTGGCTCAAAGCTATTGGAAAGTGTTCGAAATTCGGAAGTGAAATGAGACTCAATGTCTCTTCTCTTATATACCATCCAACTCCGAATATGACCGTTGCAATTTGAAGTTGAAATGCTCCTAAACCGTTGGATGCTCAAAAGGGCCATCTGGCCATTGGCGGTCGCCGGATGCGAGGGCCGGTCGCCCGGGCCGATGGCCGGACCCAAGGCCAGTCACCCGCGGCCGACGGCCGGTCGCCCTGGCCAGCCGACCGGTCGGTCGGGCCGACGGAGAGGTCGGGGACCAGTCGACGGGGTGGTTCGACCAATGAACGCATCCCGTTGGTCATTTACCCTTAGTAAAACGACCAGATTTTCTAAGTCACGGACGGTCCCCGGACCCCTGCCGGACGTCCGGACGTCCGGACGCTGTGACATCCCTGCAGGGAACGAGTTGTTTGCAGAATACAAGGTCGGGAAGTAAATATTTGTCAGTACACATGTACTCGTTAAGACAAAGAATACCGCTTTGGAATGCTTGACCAATCATTGTTAAATAATGACTAGTTCTAGTCACATATTTGTGATATGTCACTCCTCATAGTCGCCGAATTTGATTCTCCTCAATACTATGACTACACTCTGTCATATCTATGAAAATAATGACTGATTCTAGTCACAAATCGTAAACTTCGTTACTATCTTGGATTTGTTGCGATTGAAAATAGCTGGTTTCTCTACTCAGGATTGTTATGACAATCCGGACCATCCTCCTGAGGCCGACGCTGCACCGGCAATCAACGACCCTGCAAATGTCCTCCGCGGCCCTGCACCTATGATCCATGACCCTCGTCATGAAGATCGTATAGAGGACCCGGAAGCTGGATTCGAGAACCCTCCTCCTGAGGCCGGGCCATCCAATGCAGCTACTGCAGTACCCGAAGTGGATCTGATGCAGATGATTACAGAGTGTTTTCAAAGATACGATTCACTTGCCGATGATATTTTGAACGACCCAGTTGGGTCGGTGCAGGAAGAGGAAGCGGCAGCAATTGGAGCCGAGTTTGAAGATGAACCAGATGAGGACTTTATGGCGGGAGCGCAATCACCCCTATACCCAGGTTCATCGACGACATCAGTACTTGCAACTTTATTGTTGCTGAACCTCTCTACTTCGTTTGGCATTTCAGCGAGCTGTACAAACGAGATACTTGTGCTACTAAAGGAGCTCCTTCCTCGAGGTAACACCCTACCTGAGTCTCACTATGCAGCTACCCGGATGATGCGCAAGATGGGGTTGATATATGCTTTGATTCATGCTTGCACAAATGGGTGTGTGCTATTTCGCCGTGAACTGGAAGCGGCAACACACTGTCCCGTCTGCCAATCACCACGTTACATTCTAGGCTCAAAGCAGAGACCCAACAAGATCCTTCGTCACTTTCCTTTGATTCCAAGGCTACGGAGGCTGTATCGCTGCAAACAGTTGGCAACCATGTGCACTTGGCACACATCAAGGCCAGCACAACTAGAGAAGATGGAGTGCGTTCCAGATTCTCCGGCATGGAGGCACGTAAATACATTATTCCCAGACATAGCCGGTGAAGGCCGCAACATCAGGCTGGGTTTGGCACTAGATGGGGCCAACCCCTACTCCAATCTCTCCCTCAACCATTCCACCTGGCTAATCGTTCTCTTGAACTACAACTTGCCTCCTTGGCTTGTGACAAAGACATTCTTTATCATGATGGTTTTGATCATCCCAGGAAAGGAGAGTGTCATGGCGAACAACATTGACGTGTATTTGGCACCTTTGCTAGAAGAGTTGCTACAGCTGTGGGCTGGTGTGCAGGCATTCGACGCTTCCGCTCCTCCTGAACACAGATTGTTCACCCTGAAGGCCATACTCCTCTGGTGCATTCACGACTTCCCTGCGTATGGCCTCATATCAGGGCAAGTTACGAAAGGGTATCGAGGATGCCCCAAATGTGGTCCATATGTGTCAAGTAGAAGGTCCTCCGCACTCGGGAAGAATTTGTATATGGGACACCGGCGATATCTTGCACCCAATCATCCGTATCGGAGACAGAAAGCAGCATTTGATGGAAGATCGGAGACAAGACCCCCCCCCCTCCACAGTTCACAGCAAGCGAGATTCTGCAGTTTGGTCGGGACAGGGAGGCTTGGACGGCCACGAGAATACAGCGGAGGGGAGTTTGACATGCAGACGATCCTGTGCACGTTTCTGGCGTAAAGCGAACGAGCAGTCTCTATAGACTGCCGTATTGGGAGGTGAGTACAGTGTTGTGCTTTAGAATGCGTGATGATTGATTATTCAATAGTTACTATTTTCAGTCACATATGTGAGATATGTGACTACCCGTAGTCACATATGTGAGACATGTGACTACCCATAGTCGTGGACACTGATCCTCCAGATTACTGTGACTACACTCTATCTTGGCCATGCATCCATCGAGTTCTATTTTTTCGTGCCAATTGTCTAACACATGTTGTGGACTGCTGTATTTCAGTCCTTGATGATACGACATCTGCTAGACCCGATACACTGCGAGAAGAACATTACGGAGAATGTGTTGCGAACCATCTGGGGGCAGAAAGATACATTGAAATCGCGGCTGGACTTACAGAAAGCCAAAATTCGGCCACATCTGCATCCACTACCAGGAATGAGGCCAGGATCCATGATTCTACCGAAGGCACCCTATGTTCTGTCTAAGACAGAAAAGAAGGAGTTTGCAGATACCCTGCAGAAGCTACAACCTCCATCGTCGTACGTAGGAAGTCTTCGATTGATGGTGACAACGGACGGGGACCTCAAAGGTCTGAAATTGCATGACTAACACGTTTTGATGCAGCAGCTATTGTCACTCTGCGTTCGGACGCTCCTCGATCCGACTGTCATGGTGGCTATCATCCGATTGAGCCGCTTGTTCCAGCGGCTATGTGCAAAGACTGTTGCATTGTCGACCCTTGACGCCCTGTACGATGAGAGCATAGTGACAATGTGCATGATGGAGAAGGTATTTCCTCCTTCCTTCTTCGACGTTATGTCACATTTACCTATCCATCTAGTGCAGCAATTGCGGATTTGTGGCCCTGTGCACAACCGGTGGATGTACCCAATCGAACGGTACCTGAAGACACTCAAGGGCTATGTCAAGCAACGTGTTAGGCCAGAGGGATCCATGGCGCGAGGCTACATACAGACTGAGACTATGGGATTCTGCACCGAGTACTTGCAGGGCTGCACTCTTAGCGAGAGACGAATCTGGGATGGTAACGAAGAACCCAAGGTCAGCGGCAAGGTTATAAGCAGCAGAGGACATCCCCGAAAGTTAACCATTGCGTTACAAGCATGGATTCACGAGTTTGTGCTTACAAATGCAGAAATCCTTACGGGTTTCCGAGAGTAAGTCCTTCTGAAGTCACACATCACGCATGAGTCACAAATATGACTCTTGTGAGTCACAGTACTCATCCCAGGTCACTACTGTCAGTCACATTGGAATAATATGACTGATATCAGTCACAATTTCCCCACTATGACTGATCCTTGACTTTCTATATGTTGGGCTGCAGAGAACACGAAGAGCAGATGCAGCGACGGGCGGTTGCTCGAAGGGAGCAGCGGAGATCACGCTCTCAAAGTGACCCGGAGCAGGCTCGGTGCACAGCAGATGAGCCTTTTGCTGTCTGGTTCCCCAACGCACTAAAGGAGTCAATGAATAGGGGCGATGACATTGAACCAGACGTGATGATGTTGGGCAGCCCTCCATCGTACAATGCGAGGAGTTATCGCGCGATGTACGCATACGGGAACCATTATCGTACTCGTGCGTCAGAGGTGGATCTGCTAACATGTGACAGCGGTGTAGCGGCCACATTTGCGACACCCTGCCGAGCCAGCTCCTCCGACAGGAACATCATGATGGGTAATGTTGAATACATAGGCTCCATCGAAGAAATCATCGGCGTTGACTACGGCGGGTGGGAAATCATTGTCCTATATTGTAAATGGGTGCAGGCAGTGATGGTGGGTCCACGGGCGACTATGAAGCATGACGAATACGGATTCACTCTCGTGAACTTCGATCGGTGCATGCCACATTCAGTGAACTCATTTGCCTTCCCTGTTCAAGTCCAGCAGGTCTTCTTTGCAGATATTACTAGCCAAGCCGGGTGGAAGGTGGTTCTCCGCAAAGATCCACGCACCACACGAGTCGCCTCGTCCACAGAGATGGCCATGCCCGAGATTCAATCACTTCAGATCGGAAATGCTGCAGATCATCCAGGCCTACTCCCAACCGCAGCCACAAGGGACTTGTCACTCATCCCCCAACCATGGCAGACGCAGTGGTTATGAATGTTGACGATGTACAGGCCGCTCTACAAGCAGAAGAGGGAGATGAGGACTTCGAGGAAGGGGACCCGGAACATGCGAACACCATGTCCACACGGGCAGAAAGTTTTAACACGTGATTACGGGACCCGCAAGTATGACTGCATCTAGTCACTTTTTCAGATGACCACTGAGTATGTGACTGCAACCAGTCCGACTCCGCGAATGACTACTACCAGTCACAAAAAACTTTGTTCTTTTTCCTCAAAATGTAATGTAAATATATATATCCCGTACGCAAAATCAGATTCGCTAATGAGGAAATGATGAGAGAAGTTTATATTATATTAATCCCTACACTCAAAAATAACTAGATTGTGGTCAATTTGACGTTGGTCATGCCCCTCATAACTAAATTGAGACTGTGCAGGTTTAGACCGCTACTTTGACTTGCATATTGTACAATTTTCCCATACCTTGCCAAAATGTTAAATTAAATTGTAATAACTTCAGAAATTCACAAAAAAATAATATTATGGAAATGTATAAATAGCTATGTTAAATTATATTTTGCAAATCAATTAATGGATTTAGCTTGGCACTCTATAGAAAAACTATGAGATTTGAAATAAGATAGTCGTCCACTGCTCCCGTTGGTTTTCAAATTCCAAAGTGTGTTCCATCTATGGCTTCTACAGCCAAAGATAAAGTACAACACGGCAAAAGCATGCTAGGGTGGAACACTTAATTAGTACGTCACAATGTGTTTTTTCAGGGAGTAACCAACTTCAAGGCCCGGTTTAGAAGTGATCTCATTCCTAAAGTACTAGTTATTTTAGGGCCGACGATGACATTACTTATGAATATTATAAATCCATTTTACTTCACTTCAAAAGATATAGGCAATACTTCAAAATTTGTACTTTTACACCTCTTTCAGAGTACATCACTGTCCCCCAAAAACACACAAAAGTACAAAGCTTATGTGTCGGTGATACAATGGGTTGTCCAAAAGTGAGCCACCTTAGTGTGCTGTCACCCAACAATCTTTAACTTCATGTACATTTTAAACCATTCATGCAATACAAGGGAATCAGATTCTTTATTTAATATATCTTCCAAATCTATGAAAAAATAAAAGATGGCGATGATTAGTAAAAAGTTTCACCAAATATATTAGTACGAGTAGAACCAATGAGTAGTAAGAAACCCATAAAATTGGTTGAACTTTTATTATCATTGAGTTAGTAAATAATACAAATACAGAAACAAACATATATAGATGTTCCATAGGCCTTCTCATATACTCCATATACAAGGTGTAAAATTTAAAAAATGATTGGAATTTGAGTCTAAAATTAAGATAAAGTTTGAAAGTGTCCACATTTGTAAAATACTGAGGAATAACAAGTATCTACGATTTTCAAAAGTGGATTCAATATTTAGCATGTCTTTTATATAGTAACTTTTGAAGTCACAAGGAACTGAAGGAAGTTAACATGAAGTTAATTAATATGAGTTGAGAATTGTAATGAAAAATCAAAGAGAAGTAACTTAGAGGTAAAACCAAAAGTCTTAAAACAAGAATTAGTTATCAGTAAAGAACCTTAAACCCAATAGATGTAAAAGGATTCTACACTAATTAGAAACCCTCAACCAGACCATACTAAATTGCGTGTACAAAATAACCCACACTAAAATCTCCAAAAACCACTTCTGGCCCCAAGCTCACACTATTTAATATGCACCTACACCAATTAAAAACCCCCAACCAGACCATACTAAATTGGTCGGGATAATAACCCACATTAAAAAACCAAAAATCCACTTCTTTGCCTGTAATTTGTACTATTTACTAGGCACCTACACTAAATAGCACTAGCCAGACTAATTTCGAACCCAACAACCTACGCCAATAACCATATTTCCTGCCCCCCTTGCCCAAAAACGACCCTACCCAGACTATACGACACGATGTGCTCCACTAATTGCATAATCCACGAAATCAGACTATTAAACCGGAGAACCGCCCACACTATTTGTGTAGATCATGGGGAACGCGTTGACCGCTGCGAAATCCGTGACTGGAGTCAAATGAGACAGTATACTGTCACAACTTTCGACACAGTCACATTTTATGTGACTGCGACCAAAATTTACCGAAAAAAACCTCCTAGTCACAACGGTCCAGTCACACTACCCCCTGTTTTCTAGTAGTGTATAGATGAAAAACAATACTTATCTGTATAAAAGGAAATATATTTGATTTTAAAATTGATTAAATATTCGACCCTACTAGCAAAACATTGATAGGAAGGACATACACTATTTGCCTAAATACAGACCTACACCTGTAAAGCTTCTTCTTATTGCAAGTTGCCCCATAGCTCGAGTTGATCTTCCGCTACACTAAATAGGAAGATTAGTGTTAGATACCATAATTTATATAAATATGTCATAATTTTTTACTGTTGGTCAAATTTTTACCCTCTACATTGGTCAAGATAGGGGTCCTTCCATAGTATTGGAATCAATACTCTAAGTAATTTTTTAAAAATCAAAGTCAAAACTTATAGAATTTTAAAAATATAACACTAATCTACCTATTCAGTGTAGTTGCCTAGCTACACTAAATTTGATAATTAGTGTTAGATTATTATAAGATTTGAAAATGCTATAAGTTTTTACTTTTGTTTTAAAATTTTACCAAGAGCATTGATTCTGATACTATGTAAGGACCCCCATCTTGGCCAATATAGTGGGTAAAAATATTGAACAACAGTAAAAACTTATAACATGTTTATGTAAATTAGTGTATCTAACACTAATTATCAAATTTAGTGTAGTTCTTCTCATTGAAGTTCTAATTAAAGTGCTTCCCTGTGTGAAAGTTGCTTCACATTCTACCTATGTTGGTAACTTTGTCACATCAATCACCCCAGAAAGGGACTTGCAAAGACGTACAATAATTTGGATGAATGATAAGTCGAACAGTATAACAGAATCGTATGAACCGTTCTCCACCGTATGATACGGCTCAGGTGGGATACGGAATTCAAATACCTATTCTCCATCTTGTTGGTCACTCCGTCGAACGCCTTCCTCCCGAAGGCCCTCTTGAATCTTGACCATTAGGGTTGCGCTTCGCATTTGAGCATCGTACTCGCTCTGGGATCGGTCTCGTTTTCAGGTCAGCCATCGCCATACTCTATGCAATTTTCCGTTCAATTTGACCTCTTTGTTCGAAAGCCCTAGGAAATGTGCAGCAGAGTGGAGACGGAAACCGCGGTCACAATGTCGAATTGATCAGAGGAAGAGCGAAATTCTGTTAGTGACGGTTTAATTGCAATCCAGAGTTACGCACCGGTCATCTTGGTACGGCTATTGGTAATGATGAGGTTCTTGAGCGCAAGTTGTAGGGAAAGTTAAGCTGGAGGTTGTTTCTTAGTGCCTCTCGCTGTTCGAGTGCTCCGTTTTGTGAGATGGAAAGGCTGTTGGTGAGATTGTCTTCATATTTGAATGTGAACTCTTTGTTCTGCCGGTTAAGTCGAACCACTAGCAAATGTGCAGCCGAGCTTGCAGTGGAGTTTACGAGTGTTTAATTGATTCAGTGGATTAGCGGAATTTGGTTAGTGGTGGTTTGATTGCAGTTCGGAGTGGTCATTTTCGAAAGGCTATTGATAGTAGTTATTTGCTTGCGAGGTTCTTGATCGGTTTAAGAGGTGCTAGTTTATTTAAGAGCAAAGAGAAGTAAGCTGGAGGTTGTATCTCAGTGGACATTGATGTTCTTGCTGTTGGATACTACGATTTGCGATTTGGAGAGGCTGCCAGTGAGATTGCATTTCATGTGAGGTTTTTGTTTTCTCGAAGCATTAGTAGCTGATGTTTCTTGCTGTTTGGACACTATGATGCGCGAGATGGAGAGGTTACCTGTGAGATTGCGAATGTGTTTTACTCGCTGGAATACGGTGAGAGTAATTGGTTCCGAAAAGAGTGGATACCCATCGGGAATGCTTTAGTGATGGTTAGAGCGCCGATCCATTTAGTAGCACAGCCTGCGGTCATTGAGGGAGAGAGAGTGTGCGAGAGTGGTGGAGATTGTTGCATGCAAGATTCTTGATTTGTCTTAGAAATGCAACCTCTTGAAGGAGCCGGGCCTTCGTTATCAAGTATCAATGAAGTATATTGATGAAGGTGTTTTCTACTTTGTGGTTCGTTCAGTTCTGATGATGATGACAGCTTCATTTGGTTTTTACTTCATTAGCTGTATTGCACCAGTGAAATTGAGCGTGGTGGATATTTGGAAGCTGTCGAAGTGTTCAACTGTGACGAGTTAAGTGTTGTTAGCCATTTGTCCTCGTGGTGGAGAGCTTTATCTTTTGCGGCGGTTTTACAGGGTGAAAGGTGGATGGAGATGGTGTTGAGACTGCGACGAAAGGGTTTCACAGGCAAATAAAGACGCAGTCATGGTCGGGCGAATGTCGTTGCCCTCGGATGCGGACGATGATGCCCAGAAGCTGCGAAACTACCTGATGCAATGTAATGATATAGCAGCAGCATGTCAAGCAGTCGAAGCACAGCTGCAAACTGTGGGCGGCGAGCATGTGCGGGACTTTTACCGCCTCTGTTTTCCCATATTGCTCCGGAAGATATTTGGTTTTGAGGACTCTACTGTGGCCGCTCAGCCGGCTTCGTCAGCTGGGGGTTGGCTTGCTGTAGCCTCTGCACCTGGGAATGAGGCAGCTGCACGGGCATTGATTGCCCTTCTGTCACCGAGGGGGTCTTTGTTCTCGTCCCTTCTGGCTGTGGACAAGGAGAATTTCGTGCGCTATGTCTTTCCCATGGAGAGGCTGCCTGAGTGGGTCAGAAAGTTACTCTTGCAGGAGAAAGGAGCTCAAATATTGTGCCAGGTTTCCGGTCTATTTCGAAGCCGCATTATGGAGGATGCCAACGGACGTATGCAGGTGCGCGTTGTGTTTCTGTTCAATATCAGAGATCATTGTTGCAAGTATAGTCTTGTGCTAATTAGTCTGATTTATGAAGAAGCGTAGGAATTGGACGTTATTATAAGTATGGAAACTAGCGAGTGTACAGAATCTTTGGTTACTGCTTTCTAATAAGTTCTTTCCTTTCGTGTTTGAGCCATTGTTCCGAGATGAACTGCGAGCAGTAATACGTCCAAATTCAATTCTAAATTATTTCGACTATGAAAGATATCACCGTATGAGCTCACCATCTTGTGACTTCGACCTCTTGACATAATTTGCAATGAGTCTTTGCAGGTTCATTTGGATGTCTTTGAGTATTTCATGTTCTGGTTTGCATATTATGCGGTTTGCAAGGATATAAATCATCCTCCAGCAGCGGCGGCAGCAGCAGGAAAGCGTAGTCGATTCACACCATCTCGATCATTCCAGTTTCGAACGCAGCTCGAGAGTTGGGCTAACTCCATCCCTCGATTACACCACTCCACGCAAGCCGTAGGGGTTGGTGGTAGCCCCTATCTTCAGCTCCTGAAACTGTATCTTTCCCATTTTGTCATGTTAAATAAACCAAGTAGAGGGTATCTTGGGCTGGAGTTTCACATGGTTGACGGCGGAGGCGCGACACTTGGGGATATTATTATCTATACACTGATTGATTTCTGGCTTGTCGACGACGATCCTTTTCCGCTTACGTTGGCTACTAGGCAATCTCTTGGACTACAGTTGGGGGGAATATCACCGATCTTAAGCTACATTCCTCCTGGATCAGACTTGACAGATTCACTCAAAGTTCTGATTAAGTTTCTGAATAGCAACTTGCGATTATCCATAGGCGAGCAGTCAATGATCAATTCATCGTCACCAGTTTTAGATTATAGCCTAAAGCATCGTAGAAAGTTGGACACTTCTCCGTCTGGACACTTCTCCCCACCCCTTCTGCTCTCTCCCTCTTTTGGAGCTTCTCAGTTTCCTTCGCCTTCGAATACATACTTGCAGGCTTTGCATAGGCCTTTGTACAGATTTCTACTTCGAGCCTTTCGGCAATGGCCGATGGGGACGCCCGTCAGGAAATTAGCTCAGGTTGTAGATGTCTGGGTAGATTACTTAGAGCCGTGGAACACTGGTTTGGATGCCGCAACTGCCAGGGAGCAAGCACAACAATGTAATGTAGACAACAGGGACTCTGGCCCGAGACTGTCTCCAAGTTTGTCACTGAAGAAATCGGATGGAGGTTCTACGATCGGATTTACCAGTTCAAAGGCCTTAGATAGGAGGATAGCAGTGGAGTCGTTCACCGAGCCTTGGCAGGTACCTTTTATGATGCTTCTACGGGCTCGTTATATTCTTCCATGAAACGTATTGAAGCCCCTGAATATTTCTGTACAATTGATACGCTATTTGGAACTTGAAGCTTTAATATGGAATCAGGGTGTACACAGGCAACTTGTGTCATATCGGAGCTAGTTGACATCTGATGTCTCCGTATTGATTCTGATCCATCTGCTAACTGTTCGCAGGGTTACGTTTTGGCTAACTACCTCTTCTACACTGCGTTGGTGACAAATTTCTTGGAATTTGCACTGAGGTTTGTTCATCTTGATCCCGAGGCCATTTTCCAAATGGTTCACAAGGTAACGTAATGTTCTGCTGAGCAGGAATTATCCAACTGTTGAGCCCTTCTATGCAATCAAAAACTTGTAGAGTAATATTTGAAAAGTTATAGATACATATGATATCGTACCCTGGTTGTTTGTCAGGAGTTGTCTTTTTTAGCCGTAGTGTTCTTTGCAAGACATACCGCTCAGTTTATATTCGCCCTTTTATGGAAAGTATATCTACACTGAAGCTATCTGGTTGACTCAGGTGCTATCTGTTTTAGCGAACTCGAAGGAGCTACTCGATCTCCTCCGTAAAGTGGATGCCGCATATGCGGGTCACATTTACGGCCGGCCCCATCAGCGCTCTAGTGTACTCCTAGAGTTAGCCCCAACCATTCAGGAGCAATTACAGGTGATACTAACTTCTGTTCTGTTAATCATATCAAATTCTGAACTTTCTGTTTTTTCCCTTTTCAGCTTCAATCATCGGGTTCTGAAAGCATGATATGAGAAGTTTTATGGTTAGAACAATTCAACTCATTCTCTCTTTGGTTAACTGTTGGTTGTAGGACTGGGAAGAGGGTGCTGAGATAGACGAAGAGCAGGAACGAGGAGATGGTCTCATTGTGCGATCACCTCTTCGGAACAGACCTCCTCAACTAAAACTTTTCAGCACGATGGACAATGGCGGCCATCGCCTACTCCAGGTCTGCTCGTTTTCGAAGTTGAATCATAGTGATAGTGTAGGAGTTGAAGTATTGTGACCTTCAGATCTGTACATTCTATTTGAGATTTTGATCAAAATCTGACATCGGAATTTGTAATCACAGGCATTACTTATACAAGCAGAAGTAGAAATCCAGCAATCAACAAGCGAGAAGCCGCCATTGGGTGCACAACTACTGGAGTCAGTGAAAGACGTAGCACGCACGATCTTCGACATAACCAATTTGGAAAGTAGCGGTTCAGGAAACGCTGGGATGTTCCGGCCGGCGTATTGTCAATCTCCATTGGCATCTCAACAACCCGAGAGTTACAGCGACCGAGCAGCAAGCCGCAGTAGCATAGGACTTCAGCGTCACTCTTGGCAGGATGTGAAGTACAAAGGAGACTGGATGAGGCGGCCAATAGAAAGCACCGAGGTCGCCTTCCTCGCCCGCTTCTTTGTCAAAGTATCAGACGCAATCAACAACACCCTCGGCCTAACACCGTCTCTCGATGCTCTAACCGACGAAGGAGAAGAACCTCAGGAGCAAGCAGACCCCTCCGGAGAAGGAGAAGAAGAAGTTGTTCTTCCAAGTAGCACCCAAAACGAGGTCAAGCTCTCGGATGTTTTTGATCTCATCAAAAACGTACTGTGGCGAATTGCGTTGATTTTGCAGCTCGAGGCTAGAGATCGAGGTTGGCGAGTCAATCTCCGGTTCATGGCTGAGAAGAAGTTCTTGGTACTGACTGTTTTAGGGTTGCTTTTTTATTGGGCCGTGCGAACCATCGCTGGTTTCATTGCTTCTTACTTCATGTGAGTTACTAACCACAGGAACTTACGTAGTCTGTATACCTCGAAAGCACTTGATTCGGCCGAGAATGTGATTTGCTAGTGTTGAAGAGAGAGCATGTATATGAAGCCTTATTTATCCCAAATAAAGGTGTGATTTTTGGCGGCATCCCGTTTGGAGGGTCATTGCAATGAAAGCGTTGGTTTTCTCTTTCAAAGTGTTACTCCCTTCCCACTTAGTGTCACTGTCTTTTTATTTTCCAATAGGTATTTTGGCTGTCTTTCACCAATTGATCAATGATTTTGGGCACCATCAAGTAATTCCATATAAAAGAACAGAAGTTATCCCATATAGAAGGACAGAAGTTGGGTTTTTGTTTTAGAACTAAAGAAATATGTTATTCCTTATCTCTGTTTGTGTAATGTCCGGTATGTCTCCTTCCCAATGCCAAACTCTACCGAGTTCGCAGGGCTGTTTTGAGACTGCAAGACTGCAAACAAATCTCGCAATTAGCTAGACTTCGGCCCAAAATAACGACACACCATGCCCTTAGGGCATTGGTCCTTACCAATATGATATATACAAGCACCCGATCCGTGTGCAGACAATAGTAGAATACACGGATACCTTTCATCAAGCTCCTCGTCACACATGGATACCTTTCAAAACGCTTTTCGTCACTTGCCCCTACAAAACCCTCCATATTAACCCTTAAACGTCTAAGGTGACCCGAGGGGTCCTTTTCCAACAGAATCTTCTCTGTAGCTCTCAATGTACTCAACTTCTCACTTATATTTTGATGTGAGACTGGTCACCATCTTCTGATGCATTCAAAAAGTGAAATTTTAGAATTCGAATCACAATTTGTATGAGTGATTTTGTGCTTTGAAAGGATTGTGGTAGGTAGGTTGGGGTTGTACAATACTTGTAGGAGGTTGCAAGCTCATCATTGATTGGATCATTCATGATGCCCAAGTTCAAAAAGTGCACTATTCACGATGCCCGAGTCCAAAAGATGTTCTCATCTAATACTGGGCTGCCCAAATCCGTGTAGTCTGGCGTTTAAGGATTAACTTGGAAACCTTCACAAGAACCTTACAAATGCCACACTGCCTGATCACACGATCACACGAACTCTCAGGAGAAGCAGACTTCAATGCTCAAGACAATGTGAGTGCACGAAACAGGGTTCACAAGGATGGACCCAGGAGGATGAAGGAGGAGGAATAGGCACGAAATTGTGGAGGTGGGCGCGAGACTCTTAAAATTGGTGACGAAGTCAACCATGCGGCTTGGGAAATTTCCTCGATACAACGTACACATTCACTTTCCCCACCAAGAAGGACGTTTCAGGGTCCAAGACTTCAAACCCTAAACCAGTCGTGCGGCATAGTTGTGGTAATGCACATGTCCATTCCTGCCACCTTCAGTTTCAGTGTGGAATGCCCCAAGCAGACCACTGCTCTCGAAGTCTCATACAAACAAAGCATGGAAAGAATGTAATCAGAAGGCTTCAAGGTGATGAACTAACCAAATATGAAATACAACCATGAAAATCAATGTGTGCAGATTGTCATTTCAAAATCATATGAATTGTTTTGTGTATTACAAATGGAGACTGCTCTCCCTTAAATAAACTACATGAAGAAATGTGCTCCTATTTTTGAGGTCACATCCTTCAAATTGTAATATACATGTGAAGTGGCTACAATTGCCACCACAATTTACATGAACTAGTTATATATTTCAGCTCAAGTATTTCCTAAGATGCTCAACTCTAGTTGGGTGTTTCAACTTCAAGATTCCTCGTAGTTCATGCCGTCTAACCATCTCCCTCGACAGGTTCAAAATGAGTCCCACTTCTGACAAAGACCGTTGACCTTTGCCATCAAGCCCAAATCTTTGTCTCAATACTAAGTTCTCCTTTGGCCGCAATGAATCAAGCTGCACAAACCAATCAAAACATCAAAAATTGATCTAGAAACTGCAACTTATGAATCTCCATTGTGTTCTCTAAACTACCGAAGTTGCACAAATCCAGAGAAAAATTAGAAAATGGAGACATACCACATCGTCTATTCCATATTGGACCATGGAGGTGCCTCTGGCGTACATCGACAAAGCATCTTCTTCACTCGCTAGATTCTCAACTCGCTCTCGCCCTGTCACGCGATCAACGTCATGGATCGATGAAGTGCGGATATTCGTCCTCAAAATGTCTCGAAATCTGTCTTCGGACAAACCAAGATGCTTCCGGATTTCCTCATTTGTCGGTGTCCTACCTAACTCCGCTGTCAGGTCGATCCTCGCACGCTTTATGTTCACCATATGCTGCACACACCCACCAGCACAACATGTCAAACTCCCACATTCTCTGTAGAAATCTAGGAGAAGCTGCCATGATTCTTGGATTCTCAATAGAAATCCAGGGAGAGATGCTCTGGTGACTGTGGATTGTTAAGAGACTAACCGTGGATACGTTGTGTGGGGATCGGAGCATGTGCCCGGACTTGGTCTGAGCTCGCAATATGGAGTTCCGGATCCAGTAAATCCCGTATGTGGAGAATCGGTACCCTTTGCCTGGATCGAATTTGTCCACAGCTTGCATCAACCCCACTACTCCTTCTTGACACAAGTCTTGGATTGATAGGCTCATGCTTTCCTTGTAGTACTTGTACGCTTGAGACAGCACCAACCGCAAATTCCTCTGCAACACAATTACAACATTCAGATCGAGAGATCGGTCGTTGCATGTGAATGAGAAGGCAACAATGGATTTAAGATATGTGACATTGTAAATTGAAGATTGGTGTTACCTGAATGAGCTTCGTGCGAGCGGCGCGTCCCAGTGCGAGGCGACGACGCATTACAGCAAGCTCCACGCCCGCTCCTGAAGCCCATTCTTCATCAGTAGGCTCTTTGCCCATCTGCTTCGTCAGAGTGCTGTGCAATTTCTCCAGTTTCTGCACACGATGGATCGCAATAGGGTCAGGAACAGATCACGATAATCGATGGGGTCAAAAGGGAATTGATGATTGAAGTCATAATCTCACCTTCATAGGTTTCATGTGCATTGCGAGCCGATTCTCCTCTGCGGCGGTGAGCAGGCCGCGGTCGAGCTTGTCCCACAATGGCGCCGTGAGGTCCAGCGAACTGCTGTAGTGAGTGATCAACTCATCAATCTCCGGCGACCAGAGAGCCTGATCTTCGGGACTCAAACTCTCAAACTTCGGCACTTCATGCTTCGCCTGCTTCATCGCAATGCGGCTCCTCAAACTCAATCGCCGCTTGCCGCCAAGCTCTTTCTCTTCTTCCGTGATCACTGGCTCCGGACTGGGACGGCGCGTGGCTGAATTCTTGGTGATCTTCAAAACCTTGTTCCCCGATCGACGACGCCTCTTCACCGCTTTCGGCGAAGCAATCGACGATTCTGCCGACGAGTCTGACGACGATGGTACCGACAATTCTGATGCTTGTTCCGGAGTATCCACAATTGCCGACGATTCTGAAGATGAAGGTTCTGAAATTGGCGTCGATGATTCTAAAGATGAAGATTCTGAAATTGGCGTCGATGATTCTAAAGATGAAGATTCTGAAATTGGCGTCGATGGTTCTGATGATGATAGTTCTGGAGCATTCAAAAGCTCGTCATCTTTCAATAGCGAGTTGCCCAAATGGGCTTCGAAATCGCTCATCAGAGTTGCGAACGACGGCTGCCTGTACGCGGCCTCCAGGCGCGCATACAGGCTCTCGTCGAGCAAACCCTCTGCATCAACATCGGGATCGACGGCTTCGACGGTCGCCACTCGCGCCTTCGATCTTTGTTTTGAGAGTTTCTTCAAGTCGGTGCCGGCTACGACGACTTGACGCCGCCTCGAGCGCGTGCTAGTACTCGCTGGTAACGACACATTTTTCTCTGAAACAGTCACAGTCGGTGCCAACTGCAACTGCGCTGGAACAGCGCTAGTTGCGTCCCGGGGCGGAACCACCGATTGCGTTGCATCTACAAATGCTCGTGCTCCATTGAAACGCACAGCATCCATACCCCCTGCTAACCTCCTCACAACACCAACACCAATTTCAAACTACTATCGATCAATCAATGCAGATGACACAACCCCTCTTTCTGTTCTTCGAAGTTTTAACTCTACAATTGAATCAAACACTGGGTGGAATGAACTCTCGGATGAAGACAATGACTGGGTGCAGGGACGATCGGGTCGAAGATAAATGAAAGGCAAACCGACTTGGATTCGGATCACAGCAGGCCTATGTCTCAGTGCATCTTCCGACACGGGCGAGATTCGGGAACCTTCAAGCTAAGTTTCCTTGAGATGCCAATTGAGCTGGAAGGGGTCTGGGCTATGGCGAGCAAGCACGGGGTTTGGCGAGATGGCGGTGCGAGGTTGTTGAGTGCCCACGTAGCAAGTGAAGCTTGAGGCCAGTGTTAAAGCGAGCGTGTGGGAAAGATCAAGGGAGCCACTTATGGCGTGGCGGGTGGCCCCTACGCATCCAGTGCTGCAGTTAGTGTCCAATCTGTGGCTGCCTCCCGCATCCTGAGGCGCTCACGGCATCGATCGCGTCGCTCCCTCGATCCCGCATCTAGCGGCGCTCATTGCATCCATCGCTCCGTCGCATTTGCTCGGACTCGATCCCCGTCCTTGAATGTTTGCGTGGTCGTGACTCACCACTGACAACTTTATTTTGTGGCTTGTTGGTGAATCTTGGTTGTAGGAGTATATTCTCACCCAATCACCCTCATTCATTCGAAACCGCATGCCTTGGAAGCTGCTTCAGAACTGTCAGATCGATCTCAGGGAACAGATCAATGACCCACCGGCAATTTCTAGGCAACTGATAATCTATCAACCAAATTTCGGATTACGTATCTTATCCTACTTCAGTCGCCAAGGGGCTCGGAAAGAATTGAGATATTTTACTTGGTAATGTGGAATGTTATTTCAGATGTAAGTTCGAATGTTTATTTAAATTTAATAGCCAGTCGGTCCAATACTAGGTTCAGATTTTTTTAGTTTTTTAATCGAATTGGTGATAGGCCAAAAGTTTGATTCATTAATAAGTTTGTGTAAGGTAGCTTCCTTCACGATGGCACAACATTGAAAATGGCCCCACTAGGTTGAAGTTAACAAGAGGTACATGATAGCTTTAAGGGTTCTTGTTCAATGATCCATTATAAACAATCAAGATTGTGGCAATTAGAAACATGTATAATTTTAACTTTAGAAGTACATAATAATTTTAAGAAGAATTCTAAGTGATAAATTCCTCTCATCTTCTACTTGCTTTGCTCATGTGCACAAATTACTAACACAACTAACTTCAGAGTTGGCATGCGCCTTGCTAGTTAGCTTAGCAAGTTTCATTATAACTATTTGGTTCATCTAAGATCTTGATAACTGCAGAAGTCAAGAACCCATTTAGAGTTGAATTCTTCTATACTAGTGTTGCAACCCTAATTACTCACAACTCTTTTTTAGTAAGCTTTACTTGGTAACGGAATCACCGCTCACTTCATTGGTAGCAACTAGCCACAACTTAGCTAACACTCAACATGCGACGCACATACAATTTGAGCTCCACTTGTAGTGAAGGTATCCAACACTCCAACTTCAACACACCTTCACCCCACCAACTCGTTGACCGGAACTCCTATAAAACACATAGGCGTGCCACTTGGTGGCACGGGGTCGCCTTCCACAAATGCCCAAGCTCCAAAGGGTGGCAATACTCACCCCCAGAGCCAACTGCCCTTGCATGTTGTCAAACTCCATGCTTGTCCTCTTCCACACATGTCTCCCACTCCATTCGGAACACTACCAGAAATAAACACTACTATTTACGCCTTCACGAAGATTAGATTGGACTTTAGAGCATGACACTTTCCCAACCCAATGTTTTGGGATATACACAAGCATCACATAATGCCCAAGGTGGCGGCCCATTCCAAGTCTCACCCCTTAGAGCCACCTCGTCTCTTGTTGGCACCATGTGGAAGTGAGTCTAGGGGAAACCACCTCTCCTCATACTACCCTTTGTTATATTTGGTAGGCCTCCACCCCTCTTGTGTTAAGGGACCTTTTGTCACAGACTTCTTTTTAGAAGACCATCCGTTCCTCCCTTAGTCTCAAAAACGTCTTGTAACTTCCGCTCGGGCTAGCTCTTAACTCATGTATTCAAATGGGATGTGCAAGCTTGTTTTCGACATCTACTCTTTGAGTAGATATCGACAAACTACCTATTTGCCCCAATCAAAGATTTCCATAGTGAATATGCCCCTCTATACATTCGATGTCCCAGAAAGTAACATCCCCCACTTTGAAAGTCCCGACTACTTTGAAGAGTCATATCTCCTAATCCATTGCTTTTCACACCATGAGCCTTAGCATTGGGAAAATCTCGTGTCTGTAGCTTTTCAATGTCATGCATACTAGTAGAAAATGGCTCATAAAGTGATAAAGGTAATCACTTGACGGTAATGCCACAAAATGTTAGTTTTAATTGTGCTTTCAATAACATCAAAATAAATTATGATATTTTTCACTTTTTCTTAAGATTTTCTTGGTTGCAGTAAGCATACCACATATTAATAGATTAGTAAAAAAATAAGGAAAAGTGACAAATATAAATATTTATTATGATGTCATTAGAAGCAAATTAAAATACGCACTATGTGTCAATACGGCCGTCACTTTTAGTGCCATTTTCTACTAGTGGCAACATGCCGCCTTCCATCAAGGATGTCATTTGGAGTCCCAGGCCCGCAACAATTCCGAGTCCCAAAGTGTTCCGAGGAAGCGGTCCAACTTTGAGAAGCTATATCTCATAACTCACAATTCCAAATTGCGTATTCTTTGGACCCTTGGGTGCGTGCTCAAAGAAGGGGTCCTCTTGGCTCACCATGGTGTTCCGGTATCCTTTGGAAAGGGATGTGACAACTAGTCATAATTACCAAAGTACAAGAAACTTGCTGTATATATTATAGGAATCTTTTACACACATACGATTTCTTTGTACTTTTGAAGTATTTAGAATCTTCTAATCATGGGTATTTACAAGTTTGAAAAATAATCTGTAAGCATATATATACATTCAACCACAAGTATATAGCTGAAAATTTAAAATAAAGGACTATTCGTTTAATCCGGTAACCTTGATATTAGTAAGTATGTTAATTCTGTAAAATATTGCTGATATATTTCAAAAAGGCTTACTTCAAGATTGTTTCATATATATTATTCTTACATTCTTATAAAGAGAGGCTTATTCATAATTGGTTCCAATAGCAGTTTTTGAGTTGCACTTCCATATTGAAAGGTGAAAAATCAAAATATTCCTCTCTACATAGTTCAATTATCTAGAAATGAATTATCATGTTCTTTGCCCGGCTTCATCTTGTAGTGCGAGAAGCTGTTGTAGGGACCATGATCTTCTATGCTGTAAAATTACATCAAAATCGTTAAGCACTGCCGGGCTTTGTCCCTTATCAAATCGACGCGTTTAATCAACCACAAAATTCGTGGGGCCCTCCACCCGCACATTTAATTGTGCATTGCACTGTTAAATTTTTTAATAATGCGTTGCACCATTAACGCACTGCTGCTAAACGCCGGATTAAGCCCCAGCCCTCGTGCGTCACGTGCTATTACACACTCTCGGGCTTCGCCCTCGGGCATGTAATAGCGCGTGATGCACTCAGGCCAGAGTTTAACCCTATACATATAGAATGGGGGGCTTCATGTGGACATTCCCATTCCGTCCTTGGTTGCTTGTTCCTAAAATCTCACATCCAATCATGGTTGTCATATTGCACAAATCATTGTTCATTACATGCCCTATAAGACGAGTTAATATTTATCAAACGTACCTTTCAAATACTTGTGATGATTGGTAACTTGTCCTGTAGGACATGAAATAAAAAGTGATTTGTCCAATATGACAACCATGCATTCAAATTTGGACAATGAAAATTGCTCAAAGTAGGTGATGTAACAATAGCTTTTCATATCATTGCGAGAATAATACGACCACTTGAAAAACCATATTTCATGACAGGCAGAACTTCAAAGTCACATCTATCTGAATGGTGAACAGTGAAGATTCAACAGAAATGATACCAAATCTCTTGGGTTGTCAACGCAATTAAAGCAGCAAAAACAAAATCTCAAGCAACAATCATAGTTACGAATTCATCACTTGAATTTTCTTCTTTACAATGCACAAGTAGTAAAGTACATTAGGAGTAGCCAAATCTCACAAGGGCTATTAAAACTCCTCTTTGTTCATATACAACTTCTATTTTGATACTGTATTACAGGCTCCATCATGGGAGAGAAGTTCTCTGGCTGGCAAGTTGTTCCTCTGACAAGAAAATGCCATGGAAACCATACGGCACTCGAGAAGGCATGCGGATACTAGCGACAATATCCAGATTGGGTGAGCGTGCATCCATGATGAGAAACTCCGACACGCCTGTGTTCTCATTGTGGCAATGTGTCACCACATACCCATCATCCTCTTTAGCATCGCTTTCCGGGACGAAGAATGGCTCACTCGAGTAACATCCCGGTGCGAATCGTCGACATCCCACCACCTCACCGGTGCTTAGATCAACTTTGGCTACGCCCGCAAATCGTGGCCATGGTCCTGCTATCGACATGTATGCGTACTGCGTCTTCTTGCCTGCAACAATACATTTACAATCTCTTCGTAAGAGCACCCAAAACCTTAATCCCAATATTTTGTCAACCAACACTTTTAAGGAGATAAGATTGGGACGGTAGTGAGAGAGGCCACGATGTTTCACAACTTTCAAAGATAAGGTGGGAGGCTCAAAAACCACGTAACATTGGAAATGCCTACAAGGGGCATCCAAGCACGTTTCAACTTCTAGTTTCAATGTAATATTCGATTGATTGACACCTGTGGATTCCACTTCCAAAACTCAGAACTTGAAACAATTGACAAATTTTTGGATTCAACTACACTAAATAGGTAGATTAGTGTTAGATACACTAATTTACATAAAGATGTTGTAAGTTTTTACTGTTGGTCAATATTTTTACCCTCCGTATCGGCCAAGATGGGGATCCTTTCAAAGTACAAGAATCAATGCTCTTGGTAAATTTTTTTCTCAAAAGTAAAAACTTATAGTATTTTCAAATCTTATAAAAATATAACACTAATCTACCTATTTAGTGTAGTTATTACATTCTCTCAAGATTTTGCAAACTTGATTCCCTTGACCACACCCCGAATAACATAATAAGCTCAGTTCTGTTATTGAGACTACTGAATTCTTTCTTTAAAAAATTATATTGTGAAGTACTTCATAGTTTTCGTAAGTAATAGTTGACTCTAATTAGTTTTTTCAAGAGATCGTGGAATATTCAGATCTTTCATGCACAGTGCTTCTGGATCAGGGTGCCTCCTTGCTCACTGTTCACACAGTTTCGACGATTCTTCTTCGTTGTGTAACTAACTCAGTGGCACTTTTATCTGGCTTTTTCCTAAATCAGGTAAAGATTCCTACAAAATTGCATTTTAAAACCAACTGCAGCTTCTCGGCAGATGTCTCTACAAGGTTGACATGCATCCAATGCAATCTGCACCGTACCACGTGCAGTACTGGATTGTAAACAAGCGGCTGCTTACCAGTGTAGCGGCTGTTGCAGCGGCCGACATCAAGATTCTCGTCATTGAGCTGCTGCTTGGACGCCACACCAGTGCGCATGTTGAGCCGGAAGAGGCAGAGCCGGTTCTGCAGCTTTTGAGGCCGCTCAAACACAGCAGGCAACGGCGAATTGATCGAGCCCGCGAGCACCACCTCGTCACCTTCCTCCCACGCGTTCACGTAATGAAAGCACATCACGTCCGGCAGATCGAACCACCGGATGCTCGCTTCGCTGCGCGCGTTACGAGGGAGTACGCCGAACCTCGGCATTGTGCTCTCGTCTAGAAGTATTGGCGACCTCCCATTGAACAGCTCCTGCACACCGACTCCCCACACTCAGCATCCACCTCTCTTGATTCCACTGCTACCGCGCACAATACCATGTTGACCGATTACGCTTTAATGCTTCCAGTCCTGTTGAGTTGTTCCTTTAAAAATTAGAGTTGGGGTTTACCTGCAAACGGAACACCATTTGGGATTCTGGGAAGACGACGTATTTTTCCGTGATGGAGAAGTCGTGCATGAGATTGGGTTCTCGCAAGGTGATCGGCACATCCGCGCTTTTGACTCCATTAGGTGCCACTCGGAAGTACGTGAGATACGGTTTGCTTTGCACATCAGAGCTGTAAGCAAGCATTTCGCCGGTCTTCGGATCGATTTTGGGGTGCGCTGTCATTGGTCTCGTTAAGGCTCCCCCAAAATTGTATCTGCTCGCAACCAATCCTCAATGCTAAATCCTTCATCCTTAATGCTAAATCCTTGATCCTCGATCGGCATTTGGGGAGCATAAATGGCAAGTTCATAAATAAAGAATGGTGAGAATGTTTGAGGTACCTTCCGAGAGTTTCGGGCTCGCCGGCGTCGGTGATGCGAACGGCATACGGCATGTCGTCCTCGGACATGGCCAGGAGCATGCCGTTAAAGAATTCGAGGCCGGCGTTGGCGGAGCCCATGCCTTTGGAGGAATCAATGGCACCTGTCAAGCCGCGGAGGGAGAAGAGGGCGACGCGGGCGACGCCGCCCAGGCCGTGAAGCTCTCCGAGCGCCTTGGTAAACACAGGTCGGCCCGCGCGCTTCTCGTGCAAGTATCTGTTAGTGCGAGTGAAGCGGCAGCAGTGCGAGGCCGCGCCGTCCTTAATGCGCACCACATGCAGCATTCCATCGCCATCGAAGTAGTGGTACCCAGCCGAGGGGGGAAATTGGGGGTTCCCACCGTTACGAATGTACGCCCCGTTCAAGCACGCCGGAATGGTCCCAGTCACTTCCAAATTCGCCCGCGGCGGGCTCTCCTCCACGGGCGCGAAGTTGCCCTCCAGTTGCACGAGCGGGTCCGACCTGGCGCTCCTCTCGCGCGGCTCGATGAATGGGATGAAGCTCTCCGCCACGTTGAACACTGCAGACAGAAGCGCCTGCACCGGCGAGGACCTGCTCTGCCGTTCCGCCTGCTCCACCACCGCCGTGCTCACCACCACCTTCTCAGCTACAGCAATTTCCCCGAGCACCACTTTGCTCTGAACCACCACTTGCTCCCCTCCCTTCACCGCGCTCGGAATTGGCTCCCTTTTGCTTTTCGATGCTCCCCCAGGCGGATGATCGACCTGCAAGCTACATCGCGCCCACATCAAATTGCTCTGGAGCGCCATGCTCGGTTTTGATTCTCCACAACTGGGTGCTATCCAGTCATCGATCAGTGACACAGCGATCAGTGAATGAATGCGATTCTTGCCAAGTTGCCGAGGAGCTCGCTTGGACAGATCTTTTATATGGGTAAGGGCAAAAGATCTGCGGTGAAATGGTGGAGGTGAATGTAGGCGGCAAAGCGCAAAGCGGCCATCGCTGTACGTCTGGAATATGAACTTTCATGAATGCCAGCTGAAATGGAGGATTCTATCTCTTGTATAATACTCGATGAGCACTCAGGGCCGCACCAACCGCCACATGCCTTGCCAAGAGAGGCAGCTTTCGGAGCCCAATTTTCGATTGCTGACAAGTAGCAATAGATCGACGGTGAAGTCGTTTCTTTCTGGATCATAAAATATGCAAATACTTTGTACTCCCTCTGTCCTATTACAATTGTACTAGTAGCTTTTCTGAAATCTACCTCTCGAGAGAACCTACTGGATAATTAGAATATGAGGGAGTATGTACTACACAATGTAATGTTGACGTGATGTACTTAGTGGAAAGAATGCCAAGGCAAAAACTTTCCATATTTATCAGAGGTTGAGGTGTAAATATTAAAAAGGTGGTATGTTTACACTTACCACTACACCAACTATACAAAATTTGATAAACAGTGTTGGATGATATTTGATGTTGTTCCTTGAACTTACCTTCCAACTCTAATTTTCATTTCTAAAGTGTAAATCTAATGATACCCGCGCTTTTCACCTTCGTCTTCTTCTCTTGTATGATCACAATTGAACCCTAAACCCCGACTTGAAAGCATTTCATTTCGTGATCTTTGATCAAATCATATTCAAGCGATTATTGATGAATTGATGATGAGTGCAAATTTCAGATCATCCGCTACAATTTAATGACTTTGCAAAATTCGAATTCAGCTAGCTGCGCTCATCGACTGCGAGGATGGGATTGGATCGAAGCATGTGTTCTGCCGTCTTCTGTTTATTCTTAACCGAGTCGAAGGTCGAAAATCGACATTTTTGGATGATTGCAGCAATTTCAAAGAGCCATAACTTCTTCATTCGAAGTTTGTTTTGAATGAAATCACTTGGTTTGGGTCCCAAATCAAGTTTAGTTTGTGTGGTGTAAATTTCTGATGTGTGCAATGAAGCATGAATAGATGGCATGCAATTTAGTGAAGGGAGATCTTGTTTTTGATTTTTCAAACATGAGGCATGTTTTACCATTGTGATGCAATTATAGAAAATCAAACAGATCTTTGTATGAAATTCTTTTATATAGTCGAGGTTTTAGATGAAGGCTAACAATATTCTTGTCGAAAGTTTTTTGATCCAACTATACTTGGTATTGGATTTGCAACAATGTTCCTATCTTGAAAGAAAGTGGATCAATGGATGATTTTTGAGGAGATATTTCTCCTTCATCGAGCGGTGGATTTTGACTTTATTTTATGAGATGGATTCCAATTAGATTCTAGTTTTAGTGGTAGAAACCTTGACAAATTCAAAAACGTATTGAAGATATGGCATAGATTTGAGTGCAAAGGGTTGAGCTCTAGACTATTTTTCCTTTGTAAGTTTTTAGCATTTTTCACCATTGTAAGGTCATCATTTTCACCATTGCAAGATATTCTTTTTCATGGATTGTTTTTTGGTCCAAAGGTGTTATCGAGATGAAGGTGAACATATTCGTAGTTGGTGGTCTTTGCATCGCAATAATTCACTTCAAAGAGAGAATGTTGAGATTTTGTGATGTTTTTTGAGTACTAATACGTTACGATCTTGCAAATTATGAGGCCTCATGACTCAAAATTTCACGTCACATGATGTACAATATATGTCTACTACAAGAATGCACGGTTGAGATGTAAATAACTTATGTTCATCTCTATTGCTTAGGACATTGTGATCAGTGATTGAATGTTTCAATTCTTATATTCTCGAGATCGGGAGCTTGTAACTATGAATGTGCCAAGTTGTGGAGGAGCTCGCTTCGACAGAGCATTCCAATCGACTAGCGGAAAATATCTGCGGTGAAATGGTATGCGGCAAAGCGCAAAGTGGCCAACTCTATTTCCATGGACTACGAACTTCCATGCATGCCAGCTGAAGTAGAGGATTCGGTCTCTTGTGTATGACAGTTGATGGGCACTCCGGGCTGTACTAACTGCCACATGCTTAACCCTGGAACGTCGGAGCGGCCATTTTGTGTCCGATGAACAGAACATTTTCACTGTAACCTATTATTGCGGGATGAATTTCATTCATGATTTTTGTAATTGGATTTATGAATGATAATAGCATATCATGGAATTCATTTGAGGTCATTTGAGGTATTTCCTAAGATCACATGTGTTATGAAAGTTGAAAGAATGGTTAAAAACAAGTCACCACACAGTGCATTTCTGCAACTTTTTCCTACTTTTATTAAGTCTCAAATTTAGGCAACTAAATGATCTCTTTTGAGTTCAAGCTCAATTCATAAAATGAATCTTACCAAGTCTTGTTCCTACTCCAAGTTAGAATTTCAAGAAATTCCTAATATCTAGTGATTTACTGACACCTTAAGTTTACATGCCTATAGGGTCTCTTTCTCAATTTTCAAATATAGCATGACACGAAACCATGGATTACACCATGCTATTCTTCACTACAATGTCCCCTTATTCCAAAAATTTCAGATTTTTTGAAAGTGATTTGTATTTGATATGAATTATTTTTGGTTTTTCTTTGAAAATTCACTTGAATTTCAAATCTTCCCAAAAAAATCTGAAATTTTTACAGCATATGAAAAGCATGTGATCACATCTACGAAAAATAAAATAAAATATTTTACTTTCAGGTAAAGTGGCGAAATGGAGGATTCAGAGTAAGACATATCAAAGTTCAGGCCACGGTTATGGGCTCCGACGTTCTAGGGTTAACGTGGTGCATGAGACGGGCATCTCCGGGGCCCAATTTTGGTACGGAGAAGTACAATAGAACGAGGATGATGTCATTTCTGGATCATGAAGCATGTACAAATTTGTATGCATACCATGTTGTAATGTTAAACGTGTACTTGGTGGAAAAAAGTGCCAAGGCAACAATTTTTCATTCAAGGTTGAGGTTTAAACATTACGGACGCTTTAGAGTCAAGTCGTACATAGGGTCGAAGAGTGTCAAAATTTCCTTTCATGCGATTGTTTCACTTCTCGAAGCTCAAAAAATGAATCAATCATATGAGAGGGATTTTTGCCATCCTTCAGTCTCATGTACCGCAACTTGACTCCCCTTGTAATGCGCTCTTTAGAGAGCTCGTATGCTTTTACCAACTACTATATTCTTATTGGCAACTTTGAGTGTATCACATGGCATATGCTTTGAGTGTTTTTTAGTGTAGAAACATCATCGCAAATTCAATACGAAAGGTATTTGGATGAAAAAATCTCTCAAAGAGAAACTTGTTGAGAGTTATCTGAAGACAAACTTGTTTTGAGAGTGGCATTATGATCTTTATTACCCCTCTAAGATCGGAGCACATGAGGTGTTGTTGGAAGCAAAATTTTACATAGAGCAACAATCGGATCACAAATTGGGTCGACAGAACCCAAGATATTGATTTTCAAAGTATTCAGGGCCACAAAATACTGGGAATTATCTGTGTGAGTGTGACAATGTTGCAGGGGCGTACTAGTCTCTCTTTTTATAAAAGCATGTGGTTTAAACCCCAATTCCGTTAAAATCGCATTATTCCGGTAAAATGGCACACCTCAACTTTCTGAACTGTAGTTCAAATACCATGTGATATAACAGAAATTTAAGGTGATATTAGGGAAAATGAGTGACAATGTATATAAAGAAGTGATATTACAAAAAAAATTGTGATATTACAGAATATACCATTTTATATGAGCACAAATGTAAGATCTAGTGTGACAAAATGGCACATGGCATAGTGCCATTTTAACGAAATTGGGGTTATTTAAGTTTCTATGACATCACGATCTCGGCGACCGAAGGTCGAATTGGGCCACATAGGGTGTATTTGGAAGCGGATTTTTATGTAGGGGTGCGGGCAACAATTGGATGGCAATTTGGGTCAATGGGTCCCAAGATATTGAATTTCAAGGTGTTGGCCCAATAAATAGTAGAAATTATTTGTATGAGCGTGGCAATGGCTCGTCACCGTACTAATCTTCTATATATTTAGGGCAAATAGTTTGTTTGTTTGTTACAGTATGATTTAGGGGACCGCTAGTCGGATCAAGCCGTATGAGGTATTGTTGGAACTTGGAACTAGGTATCTTTGTAGGGGTGGGGGGCAACAAGTGGAATGTGGATTGGGCCTAGAGCTGTGGAGATTTAGAATTTGAAAGTATTTATGGTTTCAAAAAATACAAAAAATGACCCAATTTTAGAACGAGTAGAAAAACAAGAGGAACTTAACCGTGCAAGAATCAAGTTTATTTGGAGCCCCTGAAAAGTTATCAAAACTAGAAATGTGGGCCTACAAGCCTAAAATCTTGGCTCCTTTTTTTTCTTTTTTTTTTTCTTCTTTTTTCCTTTTCTTTTTAGTTTTTGTTCTATGATAGCGGGGATGAGCATATCCCAAGTATTTATGTGGGCTAGGCAACAGTGCACGGTTGTACTAGTACTTATGTAAAATAAACAATTATGAAGTAGTGATTTTGATTTTACTGTATTGGCTTTTATCGAAAAACCATGCACCATGTTTTAAAACTTGAAAATAATAGTTGCCTTCATTATAATGCGTGCCATCTAAGAGTTTTTTCGTGGATGTGTTTACAGTTCTTCCCACACAAACTAGACTTGCTTTGATTCCTAAACAAGTGATTAATATGTCAAAGAAGGAGCTCAAATAAAGAAGTAATGAATCTTTAAAGTTAAAGCTTGTAAAAATTGCAAATCCATTTGAGATGACATGCTCCTTCTTTTATAAGTGTGGTTTTAAATTACGGTTTTGTAAAATGGGTCATATATACATTTATAAGCCACTTAATTAAACAAGACTTATATCTCCTTGATATCGCAAAATAGAATCTCCAGATGAAATCCCACAATTTTCCATTTCAAAGTTGTGTTATCAAATGATTCTAGTAATGGGTTTAAATTTATGTTTTATGATAAAGAAGAACCTAATTATTACCAGCTTTACTTCATTCACCAATAACTTCAACTTTGTTATCTAAGTTGGATTCTAAAATTTATTGTAATTTTTGGAATCCAAAGTCCAATCCAATACATCTCAAATACAAGGCATTTATTTTAGAACAAGAGTTATAGTTATGAACAATGATTCATTTCTAAATTTTTGGACACTTTTCGATATTGCACTGCCATTAACTATTAAAGGTGAGGGAAGCCACTTTAGAACTGAATTGACTATAGTCAGACTCTTAGTTACTACATTTGAGTTGTTAAAAGTTGGAACTTTTTTAGGTTGTATTAGTTTTCCTATATTTTTCCAACAAAATACTCATACTTTTAAAAAATGTCATTCACTCTCGAAGTTTATAATTGCAATCACGGCATGTTGAAAGTTGCTAAAAACTCTATACATGCTTGTATATTCTCAAAATGTGCCCAAAATCAATTTAATCTTTCACACCTCAAGAATTTACAAAAATTAAAATTCTTCAAAGTCTTGTATCTAAGCATGCACAAGAAGTAGCTGACATGATCTTATCATTTAGAATTTTTAATCCAATAATAATACATTATCTAATGTAAGAATGATAACATTTCATTATCATTTTTAAATACCGTATTCATATTTATATGGCCTCATAGCTCCAAATTTATCTATACAACCTATAGCCTAAGTCTTTATAAGATTTTCCGGTTGAGATCTGGACATGATCTTTTAAGTTCCATTAAGGACACTCCAAAAGTATCGATGTATTAAGGAAAAAAAAAAAAAAAACTTTCGGCATTTCGGGGGAGTTAGTTTATACTTATAAACTCCATAGATCAATGAATGCCATAAAAATTCTTAATAATTACACCAATGAAAGGTGATTGTTGCTAAGCAATTGGAGGAAGGATAAAAATATCTTGTCCCAAAACAAACAATATCCTCCTCATATAGTCAATGAAAGGCTTAGCCCCGTGCTTTTGCCCTTGAACATTTAATCACATGTATTGTACATGTGTTAAATTCATCATCAACAATGACTTGCAAGTATGTTTCAATACTATTGCCCTCAGCCACTTTGCTTACACCTAACATTTTAAATTTGCCGTCAACAATTACTTGCTTACATCCGTCATGCATGTCTTAAATTTGCCATCAATAACAAATGTTTGCTTGCACTTGTTGTGAATGCTTTGAATCAACAGTCAACAATGGTTGTTTGCTTACATCGTTCATGCATGCCTTAACCCTTAAACGCCCGAGCAAGCCCGAGGGGCTTGATTCCAACAGAATCTTCCATGTAGCTCTCATTGTACTCAACGTTTCACTTATATTTTGATGTCAAACTGGTCACCTTCTTCTGATGCATTCAAAAAGTGAATTTTCACAATTCAAATCACAATTTGTATGAATGATTTTGTGGTTTGAAAGGATTGTGGTAGGTAGGTTGGGATGGTACATAACCTTGTAGGAGGTTGCAAGCTTATCATTGATTGGTCCATTCATGATGCCCAAGTTCAAAAAGTGCACTATTCATGATGCCCAAGTCCAAAAGATGTTGTGATCCAATTTTGGGCTGCCCGTTTTAGACCCCAAGGGCGTTTAAGGGTTAAATTTGCCATTAACAACAACTGTTTGTTTACACTCCAATCGTGCATGCCAGAAATTTTCCATCAAAAATTACTTTCTCTGTACGCCCGTCATGCATGCCTTATATTTGCCGTCAGTAATTATTGTTTGTTCAGACTTGTTGTACAAGCGTTAGATTACCGTCGACTATTAGTGCTAGCTTAAACTTGTTGTGCATGCCTTACACTTGCCAGCCGTTAGTAATTATTGTTTGCTCAGACTTGTTGTACAAGTGTAAATTTGTCGTTAGCTATTACTGTTTGCTTAAACTTGTCGTGCATGTCTTTTACTTGCCATCAACAACGACTATTTGCTTATATCTATTGTGCGTGTCATTAAGTTGCTGTTAACATTGACTTTAGAGTAGTTGCCACCACTTGCTTGTTGATAATGAGGGTTGATCAAGAATCATATGTTGAAAAATACACTTACACTTAATCAAAATGCTCTTAATTTGTAGAAAATTTTAATTGATGGAATATAGATTACCTTCAAAATCTATTATTTAACCTATTATGATTTAAGGCTTAAGGTGTCGTTGGAAACAAATATTTATGTAGAAATGCGGAATACAATTGGATTGCGAAATGAGTCAACAAATCCCGAGATATTGAAATATTTACGGCTCTCAAATCACCAGAAATAACAAAATGATCTACTTATAGATTTAGGATGAAAACAAGAAAAGCCAACCATGCAAGAATTACATCATCTAGAGCTAGATAATCAATACTAAAAATAGACATTTGGGCCAATTTTTGTTTGTTCTGTTAAAGATAATATCCGTGGCAACGTCGTAGGCCATACCAGTTTATTATTTAAGGCAACTACTACTTTCAAGGTTTTGTTTTGTGACATCACAATCTTGGGTAATATTGGTTGGATCAGGGTGCATGAGGTGTTGTAAGAAGCAGGTATTTTTGTACAATTGTTGAAAACAATCGGATTGCAAAACGGGTGGATTGATCTTGAGGTATTAAATTTTGGAGTAGTTATGGCACCTGAGTCACCAAAAATTATGACTTCATTATAGAAAATATTTATTACTTGTACTTTTTTACTTTTATGATTTTTATAGTAACTTACTAAAATATACAAAATTTGACAAGATATACGTGGCAACGCTCCATACCATACTAGTACAAGTTATATCTAATGGCTGTGATAAATGGTTAAATGATTACGTTCAATCAATAAAATAGAACTCAACCAATATTGACCAATTGATTTCTAGTTCTTGACATTTGGCATTCATAACAAAAATATCATAAAGACTAATTCCAAAGTAATTGAGGTCAACAATCTAATTACATTACACAAGCTTTCATATATGGTTATTGGAACCATTGTTGATAATATAATATTATTTCACTTCAACAAACTCGGAGTTCAAGCTCAAAAGTCCCACGTGGCATAGTGTTTGCTGACTCAGCAATGAGTCAAACACGAAATCCGAGTCACAACGGCCTCCTTCCGCAACCGAAGCCAGGAATTTCTAATTGATACCCGCCACTATCTTTAAGCAGATGAATATACCCGGACCGCGTACAGTTAGATATATTGATGATACCTAGCTCCCACACCAGCTTGATATACCGTTGATACCCGGCGCCTCCTCTCAAATCGGCCCAGAGCGCCAACCTTGGGACTTCATCACAGTTGCCGAGCTCTCCCGCTGGACAGTATGGTTTGGAATGATGGTTGTGCCCCGTCGCTAGGGTTTGGGGTCCATTTCCGCAGGATGCGAGCTCCTACATAAACGCACTCGATCGAATGCGCGCAAGTGAAAATGATTTCTCGGGATGTCCGCAGTTTCCGTTCCGGTGCAACTTTGGATTGAGCGCTTTTGGAGCCGCAAAACGATAGTGCCGTGATTATCTGGCGTTCAAGCGTTTCCAGGAATTGATTCCGGTTTATAGCTTCTTTGCGAAATCTGCTTCTGGTCGGAGAAGAAAGATTTTTTTTCTGGAGATTTTTTTTTTTTGGTGTTCTTTTTATTTTCTGTTTGATGTGAGGTTTTGGTGGAAAGAGCGCGGTTGCCGAGATGCCGCGGAGCGTGTACCTGCATTGCAAGAGTTAGGGCTGAGAGGATTGAGTTTGGGACTGGTAGCCATGTCTCTACTCAAGCTCTTGTTCGACCTCCCAGAAGCGGGAGGCGAATCCAATTTCAGTATGGAGGAGCAGGAGGAGTTGATGGCGTTCGAGCAGAATTTAGACGAGCATAATCTGGAAGAGAGGTTTGCGGTTCCTGTTGCGTCAGTGGACCAACTTGGTGGCTTCTTGCCAGGTGCTGCTTCTCTCGATCCAGCGGCTGCGAGTGCGAATGGAGCTCCGGGTCTGAATGGAGCTCCGGTTTTGAATGGAGCTCCGGTTCTGAATGGAGTTCCGCCTCCGCCTCTGATGGAGATCGTTTCGTCTTTAGGAAATGGACACATCTTTGGCAGCTCGAATTCCGATGAACAAGTTCTTGCTCCTCCGCTGAACCAAGAACCCGCTCCTCCTGAAAATAATGCTGTATCTCTGGAGCCTGTGGAGACGGCCGCTGTGGTTCCTCTTGTGAAAAGCACTCCGAGTGTCCAGCCTGCTGTAGGTGCCGTTGAAGAGGGTGCCCCTTCCAAGAAGTACGATATTAGCACAAAGCACCAGGGGTCTGGGAAGGCCGTATGGGTCAAGGTATGTCTCATTCTAATACGAACTTCCGTGTGTGCGAGAGTCACCGTTAGAGGACATTTTCGTAAATAATCGTAATTAGGTGATCGTATGAGTGTGACCACTTTATGGTCACTCGTTAATATCGATCGTCGAGTCTTTCGAAGAATGTCTGCCTTGTGTTATATACTTTCATTGTAAGTAAATCGGTCTTCAGAAGACTTATACAGGCATTTGTTGTTGCAGTGGAGAGGAAAATGGCAGGCCGCCATCCAGGTTAGAGTGGAAGATTGTAGAGCAGCCACAGTGAAGGCCATGCCCACTTACGGGAAAAAAGAATGGGTCCCTATATACGTGGTCACTAACCGATCTTATATATGGATAGATGCACAAAACATATGCGACATCAAACAGAAGCCAGAGCCTCTGCTTTCAGGAACTCATGATGACTGGTTGCGTCTGGTGGTAGACACAGGGGCACCAAGACGTCGTATATTTCTGAGCTTGGGGTGGGAGATGCTCGACATAAGTGACCGACTGCACATACTGGTGAGACTGTATATCATGAGCATGCATGACACAGTTGAGAACACGTATTCGGGCAGACATGTTCATAATGATTTTGGCGTCCGCTGTTCTGAAACAGGGCGTTATAGAAAGAGCACGGGATGTAAGTGTCTGGAAGGAGTTCTCGAAGGAGGCCAGTGAAGCGCTTAAATACTCGGAGTTGGGGACCTTGTTGGTTCGTATACATGCTGTAAGTTCTTCAGCCTTTCGTGTATGTATTTTCTATCGTCGCAATATTCATCGGCTTGATCATCTCGTTCGCGGAGAAACTGAGTTATTGTATATGTTATATTATCATTTTTATATCTTTTTTAGCATTGGCAATGACTGCCTTCATAGCAGTCATCTCCCTTTCCTTTATTGATCTCGCTAAACGTTCCTACCTATGTTGGAATCAGTAGTAACCTAGTGTATATTTCTCATCCTAGCTGTTATATCTCGTTCTCTAAGCTTTTTTGCGTTGTTGAACGCCGAGTTAAAATCACTGACATGATTTGCATTACAATCAAATGCAGGTGGTCGAACCAGTTTATGTACGTCAATCTTGGGTTGAGAAACGCTTGAATGCGTGGACTCAAGAGTGCATGAAAGCTGAAACAGCGGCAACCATTGAAAAATTGACAAAGGTTCGTGCTTCAAGCTTTACGACCCTGGGAAGTCGCCAGGAACAACTCTACAATAATATAGTTTTGAAAACCTTCTATGGTGGACGCTTGTCAAGCCGAAAGTCACTAGTGTGGAAAGCTTCTTGTAGCAAAACAGTTTCATCTTTGTATCTACTATCACTTAGTCTTACTCTCAAGTGTCGTAGTTACTAGCTGACTACTTTCGATGATTGACTTAGGGCCTTACGATGCAGCCACAGTTTCAAGAACAGAAGCTTAATTGAGTATGTGGGCCTTCATTGAATATGTTGCTCTTCGTTTTCTACAGGAATGTATAAGAGTTATCCTTTGGGACGATGCAGCAAAGCTTTGGGAGGCTCCTGAGCAACCTGGGCTGGACCCAAGTTGGACAGAATGGAAAGGTCCAGCATTTGATGAGCTCACGGAACCCGATAGTGGCATTCTCATACCATCCGACAAACCATCCCGACCATCCTCCTCGTCGTCTGTAACTCCGAAGGTAGAAAAAGAGGGATATTCTGGATCCAAGCGTGGCCGCAAGCCAAAGGAGCCGAAGGAGCCAAAGGAGGCAAAGGAGCCTAAGGAGGGAAGTGATCGATCACCCGCCTTAGTTTCAGGAGGACGCGTGAATACCAGAACGCAAGGCAAAGTCGAGAAGCATCATGATGCAGGGCCCTCATCCTCTGCCGCCACAGTATGCACATAATCCACTTTGATGCAGTTTGTTTAGCACCTCCTGGAACGACTGAAATCACTCTTTTTTTGCGCCAGCTAGCGTTGAATTAGATTGATTCAGATTAGATCGGCTCTGAATGTAATGTATCTGTGAGTTCGCCATGCGATACCACTATCGCTGACTAAGCAGGGTGTGGGTCTGAACACAGGAACGTTTTCCAGTTGCATCAGAGCCGGTGGTTCAAACACTTGATTTTTCTTCTATGGATCCTACAAAGTTAGATTCTGCTATCGATCGTACTCCCGCAACCGAAGCTGTAGCGCCAAAAGTGCAGCCAAAGGGCCAGGGAAGTGGTGAAAAGCTATCGCGAGATGGTCCTCTGAACTCTGCTTCGAAGACATGGAAATGGAAGTTCAAATCAGATGCCTGGGGTTGCTCGGCATTCCTCAAAACCAAGAAGAGGAGGTGCCCCCGACAGGCATGCAGAGGAATATATTGCGAAAAGCATCAGGGTTTGGCGGAAAATCCTTCAGCTGATCCTAATGTGGAGCCCAGTAATTTGTGTATGGCACGCTACTGGGTAGAAAACCGGCGTTGTGCAAATGCTATCGTGGAGGGAAGCTACTACTGTGTTATGCATGCTGATTGCCGCCCACCTAAGTCCGAGGATGCTGGTCCTTTGAATGTTACAAAAGATCAATCGAAGGAAGGCAAGGTCAAGGTTGCGAAAGAAAAACATCTGCGGAGCACCAATGTAACCGCACAGGATGCCCAACCGAGGGAAATGATGATGGATGACTCAAACCACTTCCCTAAACAAGCAGAGCAGAATTTAGACCAGTTACGAGATGTCATATTGGCCACTCCTGGTAATGAGGATGGTGCAGCGATGAAGGTTGAACAACATGATCTTCAATCATCTAGTCAGCCAAGTGAGAGGCATCAAAGGGGTGGAGCCTCAAATGCTAATGGGGGCGGCAAAGCTAATGGGCCCCTGAGAGACTTAATCAAGGACAAGAATTTGGGCAGGCTTGTCGCTGATATGAACGCTAAGGAAAGGAAGAGCTTTCTCAAAGCTCAGGACATGCTTTGCAAGTACATGAATCAGGGATTGTCTGAGAGCAAAGGTATGTATCTCCCCATCAAGAATTTGATCAGTTTATTCTGGATTTTAAACAGAATGTCTATAAAAGTTTCGAACTTCAATTACATCCTACATGAAAATCTGTTTGTCCTGAGACCAATACGATATTCTCGATTCTAATTACCTGCATGATGTTAATTGGTTTCTCGCTTATGTTTTCAGGAGGAACTGAGGAAGCACAGTCAATTAAGATTGTAGAATCTATCATGAATGAGACCTCAAAGGATTATTCGTCTGGAGAGATGCTGCTTAAGATCCTCACAGCAGAAAAAGACAGATTGGCTAAAGTAGTTTTAGAAGAAGGTGCAACTAGCAGGAAGGGCGTGAATATGGTGGGTATACATTCTGGAGGCGCTACAAAGTCGGTCATAGAGACATTGTCGAGTGATAATAATGTTCAGAAGTTACAGGTATATCGTCCCATATTTCTCTCATGGATATGTTTCAAGGTTGACGTAGTTATTCTTCTGACATCTTTTAGCATGTTCTATGGCTGAGATTTTGTGTCATCCTGACGTTGTTGGTGTATTTCTTCACAGACTGAAGTGAGTGAAGCTGGCCCAGATACGAGGAATATGTGTTGCTTGTGCGGTCAAAAATTCGAACAGCTTTCTTTGCTTGGAAACCACTGGAAGGAACATCACAAGCAGGAGGCACAGTTGTTTGAGAAGTGTTTGCGCTGTCGCATATGTGATAAGGATGCACCGATGTTCAGAAAGAAACTGGATGTTTTGAATCACTACAGGGCTGAGCACCCTACTCTTCCCATGTCCTCGCCATCGTGGTCAGTGTGTGTGTTATGTGATAAAGAGTGCTCAGACTTTGATCACCTATGGCAACATGTGGAGGATCAGCACCATACTTTATGGAGTAGTGCCGACTTCGCTGGCCGTATCGAGGCTATCCTAATGTTACTCAAGGGCCACAAGTGTAGTCTTTGCGACGAGTTTTTCACTACATCCTGGGAAGCTCAACAGCACCATGAGAATGTCCATAAAGATCAAATGCTTCTGCATTCTGGTACAAAAAGAAATTGGGATGCAATGGGCGGTGTTGTGACAGGAAACGATGCGAAGAGGGTTGAGGTATCGGGTGGCGCTTACAAATACACCTGCCGTTACTGTTCCATGAAATTCCAACTTCTTCCTGAGTTGGGGCGGCATCATCAAGCTGCGCATAAAGATCAGCAAGATGGACGTGGCAGTACGCCACGGGGTGGTACGAAACAAGACGAATTAGGAGGTGACTCACATGGAGAAGCTGAAAAGGATGGTAATGTAAAGAAATGGAGGTATCGTGCTAGAACTAAAAGCAAGACTGGTACTCGAGGGAGATCGGTGCCCATGAAAAAACAATCAGGTGGAGCTGAGGCTATTTTACTACGTATGAGAGCTGTGAAGCAGGTTCTAGGGGATCAGAAGACGAAACGGCCGCCTCGCAAGAGGGATAGAAAAGCAGAAAGAGCACGAAGGTTAGCAAAACTTGCAGTTGCACAAGGTGATACTCCAGCCCCAATGGCTGCGAGGTTGAAGTGCCGATTCTGTGGATTAGACTTTGCTGCGGTGCTGGACTTGACGAAACATCATCAAGCTGAGCACTCCGCTGTGAAGCAAGCCTTCATAATCAATGGCCGTGGAGAGTGTCAGACAGGAATCTACACCCTTACTAAAGATGGAATAATTGGGCCACTGCAGGGTGAATTGTTGAATCGCACTCCTAATAGTTACGAATTATTTGAGGTTGCTCGCGCTACCTGCTGTAAAGAATGGTTCTTCAATGAACTGGGTAAGAGGTTCGCAATATTGCCGCAAAGACTATTTGTGCAGGCTGCGCATCTTTGTAGTGAAGCAAAATTAGAGGTCCGTTGGCATCAACACAATTACGTATGTCCGGATGGCTGCAAGGCGTATAGTCCACCACCGCGAACACCTAATTTGGGAGTGGACCTAAGTGCATTTGTAAAATCTTCTTCAAGTGCACCTGCAGGTAACGCTTTCTAAGTGGCAAATCTTATTTATTGTCGTTAATGTTGAAACTTTTCAGCATTAGGTCCCAAATCCTCACTGACTCTTAGGTTGAATGGGCGTGGGCATTAAGGCTCTTTATTCTTCACAAGTTTTAGACGCACGTTCGAGTGTAGCTGTCGATTAAGTAGCCCGAGTGAAGATTTAGCGATGCTTGTCGCTGTGCAGGCGATGCGAAGAGCCTTGAAGTGGGTACACCGCCTCTATTGTCTTCAAGTAAGAGTGTCATTTCGAAGTCTGTGCTTCTATCGGAAGACATAAGCAATGGTATAGAGAAAGTGCCTATACGTTGTGTGATGGATGGGGATGCAATGGAGCCCTGCTCTTGTTCATTATGTTTGGACGGAGGAGAGTCGACATCTCCAAGGGATGGTCAACCCTGGAACAACTTTGTATATATAAATAAACGGCACCTTGACCCTTCTTTGGGATTGGATACGAAGGTTCGTACTTCTAGCCCCTGTGAAGTCCCTCATGGAATTTCTTCTGCCAGGAGTGGAGAACTCTCAGGATTCTGTCGGTTTTGCTGATGCGGGACTTGTTTGGACAGAGCTCCCAAGTGGGATGTTCGTGCAGTGAAGAAAAGTGCTCAGCGTCTACTTGTGATCATGTGTCCATGTTCGACACCGACAATGGTGAAGCGTGCTCTATAGATGGAACTTCTATCAAAGGCCGATTTCCTTACGACGAATTTGGCCGTATCATTCTTGATGTAAGTTCTGTTTCTCTGTTTTTATTTGTAAGACCCCTTTCCATGAAATGTTTTGAGGTGCAGTGACAATGTCGAAACTGATGACTTCTGGTTTGACAGGTTGGGTACATGGTATACGAATGCAATTCTCGTTGTCATTGTAAAGATTCTTGCCAGAATCGTGTACTTCAAAAGGGTGTCCAGTTGAGACTTGAAGTGTTCAAAAGTCGCCATAAGGTAGGCTCCTCCAACACGAACTTACGTTTTTCAATATCGTGGCGAAGATGGCATTAGTACTCTGAGTGAAGGTTTGCCAATGGAGTAATTTATCGTCTTGGGGTTTGCCTCAACAGGGATGGGGTGTGCGAGCAGTCGAAGCCATTCCACGTGGTACTTTTGTGTGCGAGTATATAGGAGAGGTCTTGAATGACTCGGAGGCAAATCAAAGAGGAGAGAGGTAGTTTCTGTTGAATCCAAAATCAGGATCTATTATTGATGGTGTAGATGCTTTCTTTATACTTGCCACTTCTTCGCCTTCTTTAGAACAGTTAACGTAGCAACTGTCAGGCGCGACCATTCTCTGTGCGTATCTTACTACGAGTAGATTATGATGGTTCTAATAAGCTCTTGCAACAGGTATGATCAAGTGGGCTGCAGTTACTTGTACAACATTGATGCTCATTTGGACGTTATCGGAGCAAGATCTGTCACGAAGCCGTTTGTAATTGATGCAACCAGATTCGGAAATGTCGCTCGATTTATTAACCATAGGTAAAGGTTCCTTGCCCTTACAAAGATGTTTCGAATCCTGCACTTGTTAAGCCTGCAGCTTCTGATCCTGGTGTGTGAATTGCAGTTGTGAACCAAATTTGATCAATTACGAGGTGCTCGTTGAGAGTATGGACTGTCAATTAGCTCATATCGGATTTTTTGCCAAGCGCGATGTAAGTTCTTCCTCTCAACAAACATGTCGCTTACGATATCATGTGATTTTTGCCTGATATTGCAACATGAATCTCCTGTTTTCTGGTCTGATTAATTTTGGTTTTTGCATTGTGATTAGATTGCAATCGGCGAGGAGCTTGCATATGACTATAGGTATAAATTGCTTCCTGGAAAGGGCTGCCCCTGTCATTGTGGGGCCACAAACTGTCGTGGTAGGCTTTACTGATCAAAACAATAGATCCTTTAGATTCGATTCTCATGTTCTTGAGCAGAACAATCGTTGAAAGAGGTCTTCTTTTTGTTGGTTATTTATGAAGCTAAAAAGTAGACCTTTTTTTCTATCGACCGAGCAACTATTATCTTTATCAGTGAGAATGGGGTGTACTTCTGTTGACGAATTTGAAGTGCTGATGGGACTGCTACAATATGCACAAAACTGTATCAGTTTTTGCAGACTTCATGCTCCAGTTTTTCAAAATTAACGTGTGCACCCTTACTTACAATGTCTAGCAGATATAGCAGACAAACCAGGTGAAAGATCTAAGGAATTCCTTTATTTCGTGTGAAGTTCAAGTTAAACGCTCTTAGGTTGACCGCTGTATCAAACTCTAGGTCTATGCTCTCTGGGAGTATTTCAGGCCCGTAGTGTGTCTGCTTGTTAGATTTATGTATGATTAGCCTCGTTATTAAGTTTTGATTATTTCAACAAAACTCCTTCTGTGGAGTTCCAAGAGATGTGTTCAATTACATGTGGTGTTGTCACATTGTTTATGGATGGCTATTGGTAGTTCCTATACTAGAAGATTAATTTTATCATGAATTAACAGGATTGAGGGAACATATCCTTTTGGAGTTGGTTCACTTGTAGTCATTTCGGATCATCGAAGTCCCAATATTATGAAGAATCTTGAGGTTAAGATGTTCTTAAGTCATGATTAGAATCTTTGATGTGCTCAATTTCTTAGCAATACCAACAAAGTTTGTACAAGAATCAGTCGATCTAGTCTTGTATAAAAGGTTGATGAATCAATATGTTGAGTTGAGTTCTATGTCTTCTTGTGATATTGGAGAGATAGAGATCAAGTTTTGATTATAGTTTGAAAAATTCATTCTCTCTTTTGCTGAATCACAATCACTCATAAGTTATGAAGGAATGTACGACCTTGAAATTACCAAAGTCACTTAAATGTAGAGAATCATCTACGGGTTGTTTGCACAATTTGCGTAAGAAGGCATGAGATTTCCAAATTGTTGTTTGATTTGGAAAGGCTCTTATCAAATGAACAAAACAATAAATGTAGTCACCACTCTAAACCTTGAAAGCTATATCATGTTATAACAATGATTTATAGCACATTGGAGAACAATGTTGAATCCTAGGTCATGCGGTTATCCTATTGTTTGGTAGGTGATAGGAAAACAATTATTTAATCCACTTTAGTCTCAATTTGAGTATGATTGACTCTTATATGAAAATAGTGATTTGGGTCCAAAACAAAAAAATGAATTGTCATGTACAAATTACACTAATATTGAAGTTGAGTGTTATTACACTACAGAATGATGGTTTGCTTCAACTTTTTTTTTTTGGTTTAGAAGTACTTATAACATTACCTTGCCATCTAAGTAAACCACTCGTTATGAAGTTGCTATGTTTCTAAGTTCGATGAAAATTCTACATAGAAATCAAAGTATCTAGATGGTTTTGTATACTTAATTTTGAAGACTTGATTAAATTGTTTGTAATGGGAGATGTTTGTGTATATTACCTTGCCATCTAAGTAAACCACTCGTTATCAAGTTGCTTTGTTTCTAAGTTCGATGAAAATTCCACATAGAAATCAAAGTATCTAGCTGGTTTTGTATACTTAATTTTTAAGACTTGATTAAATTGTTTGTAATGGGAGATGTTTGTGTAATATGACTTGCGGGCACAATTATCAAAGAATAGATAAATGAAACTCAACTCATGCCAATCTCAAGAAAGATTATGAGTTTTTGATGCCAAGGATATGATAAAGAATGTGGAGATGAAAACCTTTGTTACTCATTCCAACATGATTCAGTGCATTTATATCTAGACACATATATAGATAAATCCTTTACCATATTTATCAAACCCTTTGATCTAACACAAAGAAACAATCCACGAGACAACACACCTAAGTTAGTGGAAAATCAAAAGTAACAATTGAACTATGTATCAAGGGTCATCCTAAACATTACATAAGCACTTTCAGATTTAAGTTGATAAATTAATCCAGATGTGATAAATTAATCCAGTTGTGGTAAGTAAATCAAATTCACATTAGATGAACATTATTAAATATAAGTAATTGAACTAAGAACTGATATTTAACTAATTATGGACTTATTACGAACTTATGGACTTTTTGCAACTAATGAAGAACATTGGTTTTATCGGCGGCCAGCCGACACATCCCCATATCTCCGACTTTCAAAAGGTCACAAGTCACTCAAATTTTGTCCAAATCAAACATATGAGGTGTTTTTTGACATCTATATTTTCTGTAGATATCAAAAAACACCTCATATGTTTAATTTGGACAGAAATTGACTGAGTTATGACCTTTCAAAGATTACGGATAGAGTCTCAAGGTTATATCGGCGGACAGCCGACATTATTTCTGGACAATGAATTTGTCCATAATTAGTTAAATATCAGATTAAGTAGATTATGTAAAATTTTGTGATCTTGATTAGTCTCTAACTTTGATAATAACAATCTTAAAGTTTAAAATTAATCAATCATAATTAGTGTAATTAAGGTAATGTTTTCAATTACCCTTAACCCTTTAAAGCCTCTGACAACCTAACCTTTTTGTTATCCTCTTTCTTTAACCCTTTAAAGCCTCTGACAACCTAACCTTTTTGATATCCACTCTCTAAATACCATTCTCCTAGATATATCTTTAGTATACTCTTTGTTAGTTTGAACAAACTATTTCAATTCCAGAAGGTTGATGACGATACTTCATGGTAAGAACTTAGACATCAAAGTAATAATAATCTCAAAGAATCATAGATCGTAAAATAATCATGTCCATCTTCCAACAACTTGTAGTGCCTTACATCATGCAAATAAAAAGATGAAGAACAAGAATCATCTTTTGATAGTAGGTGTACCCTTTACCCTTAACACATTTTATAATATTTTGGAGCAAAGCATTTGAAAGAAGATATTGTGATTGGAAGTGAAAATATCAAACAAGGGTTCATAATTAGTAGCACTGTGATCAAAGAAGGAATAAGGATGATGGCAAATAAAATTTGATGCAAATTACACACTATTGGGGAGGTTTACACACTATGCAATGTTCGGGAAGTTTTTTGACTTTCACTCGCTAATAAGCGGCATTTCCAACACCCACCGGTTTTTCACAGACTTCTTCCGGCAATTGCCTTATTTTATACTGAGAATAGAAATTTATTTGTAATCTTCATTGGTTTTTATCCGCTGGTTTCATGAATGTACTTGCCAATGTCCCAAATCCATTAGTTGATAATGAACTAGCCGTCGGTTCTTCCCAAACCCCGACACTATGGGGTTCGTGAATTGCAATTTATACATGGAAGCCAAATTTGACTAATATACAACTATGATTGGCCTAATTTGACGATTATCTCATGCTAAAGTTGGCACCCTCTGTAAACCTTTTTCTAGATCTTTGGATACAGATTTATATTCTTGCAATCACACATACAATAATGACGATGTTAGCCCTCATTGTAGTAGGGATGTACGATATATATAGAAGCTCACATGAGATTTCAATGCGTTAAATTCTGTTTCTTGGTACCAACCCACGTGATTGCACAAGTTTGACAATTTCCAACAAAACGGACGAAGGAAGCATCGGAAATGGATGAAAGTCGGCATAATTTCAGGGACACTGCTCCGTCGTCTCCTCCGACGTGCCGGCCGAGCTCCATGGCCAATTAAAGCAAGTGCTCTTGTACTCCGATCTCTCACGCCCGGCTTGCTGTTTCTGTGAGTTCCTCCGCCTCGCTGTTTCTGTGAGTTCCTCCGCCTCGCTGTTGCTGGAATGGGAGCTTGCGCGTGAATTTCGGCCATCGATCAAGTATGTAAGTGTGGGGGTGAACTTGGGGTTCAAGCTTTTTCCTTACTGAGTTGGGGTTTGGCTTGTGTCTGTACGGACAGTCCCAAAAGTGAGAGTTCCTTAGACTGTTTCCCGCTGCTTCATAATCGTAAGAGGGTTGAAGAGTCGCGGAGCGCTGCTTCACCTTCTCTGGAGCATGGGCTGGGGTGTGCGATGTAGCTACTCAGAGTCGACTTGCATGAGATTGATCTCATCGTGATGTGCAGCGTTTGGGACGAATTGCTGACGGCGTTTATCTGATCACTGTCTAGTAAGTGTGGAGGAGGCGGCGGAGGGGAGCTTGCACCACTTTCTCATGTGGGAGGACATCCAGTGCAAGTCCCAGATCGAAGAGGAGAATCTCAGGTACTGATCGGGCATCGCTCTACTAGGGTCGCGGATGAGAGCTCGTGTGGAATGCCATGTGGGGTGACCACGATGTTTACCGATCTGTGAGCGTAAGTGCTGTGTCGGCAGCGGAGGTTTGACAAAGCTTTCTGTGTCCTGCTTTCAAATTCACATGAGGATTGTTGGTGGTAGATGCCGGAGTACAGAAAGGGTCCATGTACTCCAGAATGTATGTGAAAACGTCCACATAACCAATAGTTTTGGCTGTACTAGAATGTGTATGAGCCTGAACATGTCATTTACCTTTATACATAAATAACGCTAGAACAATCGGAACATTCTTGGTTGATTACACATGTGCTTTGCATGCACTTGGACAAGTATGCAATATGGATCTCAATGCTGAACGAGGACTGTTGGTGGTAAGGCGGTTTTGGTGGACTTGTCAGAATGAACGGTTTGTTAGAGAGTCCCGTCTGCAGTTGGTTCTGGGTATCATGATTTTATCATCTCTATGGCTTTTACGGTATGGATGCCGTATGGTTCTGTGGATTCTAAATTTCCGAACCTGAAACCTCCACATTTTCAAGAATTTTACTTCGTAGTCTAGGAAGTATGATCCCGGTTATGTCAAATATCTTGCAGATGATTGAATCACAGTTTGCTTTGAGCTCTTTGGGTGTGTAAGTCATATGCTTTGCATCTGAAAGAGTGTGCTTTACGATTGTTTACGATCTCCTGCTCATTTCTTGAATGTGTCAATATTTAGACACCTATTTTGTTGTTCTTAAATGATACTCTGTACCCGACATTCAAGGTCAGCAATCACAGATTAAAAATAAGAAACGGGTTATTAGGAAGGTAACATCATGGTTAGAAGTAAATAAGTATACATGGTAGATTCTGTTTGGCTCTTGAACAAGGTTCAGGAAATGGATGAAAAAAACGGAAGACATTCAAGTGATTATTGAATTTCATTGCAGTTGATTGTATTACCTTACTTTAAAAAATAATTTAATTCATTATAAATAATGTCCTGATGACCATAATCAGTTATCATATTTAATACTTCATAATACTCTTTACTGAATTACTGAATATTAGCATTTTGATCACATTATGATATTCAGAATTAAGTATCTTGATGAGGTATTATGTAAGTCTTAGACTGTTTCTCGCTGCTTCATGATTTTAAGAGGGGTGAAGAGTGGCGGAGCGCTGCTTCACCTTCTCTGGAGCATGGGCCCAAGTGTGCATGTAGCTAGATTGCATGTGGAAACCCTCCACATAATCAACAGTTTTGCCTTTCCTTTCTCATTTCTCTTCATCTCTAGCTCCTTCTTCTTTCTTTTTCTTTTCTTATCTTTATCGTTTACTTTGGTTTATCGTTGTTTTTTTTTTGTTTTTTCTTCGTATTATACTCATTATTTATTTTTTAAAAATTTTCCTTCGTCTTGAATCAGTCGATGTACCGTATCACTGATCACTGAACGAGAAATACGTCTGCTTCAAAGCAGAAGTCTGCGTATCGTGTATCGTATCGTGTGAGAACACAGTTTCGTGTGTATCGGAGTGTGTACGAGCCTGAATATGTCGTTTACCTTTATAGATAACTTATGCATGAACAATTGAAACAATCTTGGTCCAGGACATCAAATGCTTTGCATGCACTAGGACTAGCATGCATTATGGCTGTTTCAGTCTCTTTCTCAATGTCGGTATGCTCTTATAGATATTCTTTTTTTCATGGCTCTAGTAATATTGTACAAAGGTATGTCAAAGGATTGTCATGTGGTCGGTATTATGTGCAAAGGAATTGGTTTTATTATGTACAAATTTCTTCCCTTGGTAATGTAACTTAAATTTATGAAGGGTAGTGGTACTATTATATTTGATTAATTGGAATTCATTATGCATTTTACTATGGTTAAATGCAATTTGTACCACCTATTCTTCAAATTTCTTGGTTTGTGATGCAAGTTTGACAAATTCAAGCCTAGTATAATGTGATGAATGGACAACAATCATTCAATAGTGTGGAAGTAAGAAACTCTTAAATTGTACAATCAATAGGTAGACATGAAGAGGACCACTTCAAACTACTTTGATGTGGTGCTTTTTGATGACACCTTGGATTCATGCATTTTACATACTGTACTTCAAGCCATCACATGTAAAAGTAGAATACTGAATTAAATGGCATTTTGTTGCTTATTTTGGATAAAGTTTGATAAAGTTTATGGGTGATGGTATGCTTGGCGTACCCAAAAAGGTTGTCTCATGAACGATTGCACTCTACATTGGTGTGTCAAACATATCCATTTTTAAATTGTAATACAGGAAGACTTCATTAGATGTGGTTTTAGTTGTCTATACTTATGATGTATCAAGAAAAAAAAATAGAAATTAATAAAAAAAAATAGAAATAATTTTATTTGATTTTTTAGTTGAAAAAGTAAGTTGTGTCTAACTAACCTAAAATCCATAGAATCAAGCAAATGAAATGTCAACCATTTTTATTTTCATATAATTTTTGAATATGACCTACATCTTCTTGTATAGAATACAAAATAATTTATTTAATTTAAAAAAAATAAAATCATTGTGCACTATAATGCCTGCAAATCCCAAAATTTAGCATTTTTCCTCGCATCTATGAATGGATCCAAAAATAATAAAAAATCTAAGAGAAACTTTACAGGCATGTATACTTTGAATTCATTGAGGTGCATGATATTTTATTTTCCATTTTAGGGTCTTTTTACTTGATTAAAATGGACAAATTAGACAAACTTTGGAGGCTTTCAATAAAAATAACCTAATTAGTGTGTCCAAAAAGTGATACCCCAAGCTTACCATTGCCCTTATGGTTGTAAAAAGGAGTCTCGAACCAAGTATTTGACAATGATTTTTTGTTTCCCAAAGTCTAGCTTCCATTTTTGAGTGGACATAGCAATTTATAATGTCATGGTTGTGAGGTTTATTGTTCCTCATGATTTTCATATTATATCAATTCTTGTTGGAAGCCATGTTATGACTAGTTGGCACCATTTACGATTTGATGTGTGTTATTTTGAATGGCATTGTGAATGTAGAAGCTGCAACTTTACATATGGATCATGATACCTTATTCCTTTATCCAATCCTCATTTCCAACCAAAAAATGTGGTGTTGAAGTTAATTTAGTGGTCAAGATCCTCATGTGAGGATTAAGTTTTATGGGTTTGTATAATATTGTTTCTTCATGTCTATCAAATGGCCTCCAATTGTTGATAGAGGGTTTTTATGTGAATATTCATCTTGGCACCAAAGGGCATGCAAATTCACCAAAGTTCAATTATTGTTTGAAATTGTTACCCGGTGTGTACGATGGTTTATCTAAATATATTGGATGTACTTGATGTGGTTGTTTAACCGTGAGGTGTTTGGTGATGTTCCCAAATGATACTATAAGATACTTGTTGAGGTTTGATTTTGTTAATAGGTTAAATTTTTGTTGTTTGTCATAGTATTACTTTTCTTGAGATGGACTTTGTAATGTCTAATGTTGATGTGTAATCCACTAAAAATTACTAGATGAGATCCATATGATCTCATTTGAACGGTTCAAATGTTGTGTAGGTTTGATGCAACTTGAGAAGCACAATTTGTAGCTAGGGAGGAGATAGATTAAGTACTTATTCCACTTTACTAGAAATATGCAAAGCTATTCCACTTTACTAGAAATTATGCATAGCTGAGTGGAGTGATGTTACAAGTGAATAGTACGAAGTGCAAGTTTTTGGAGGATAGTTGCACCATCTTTGATTAATCAATGTAAATGTCACATTGTACAAGTTCATGAAATGAAATGAAATTATCTTATGGATTCAATACATGAAAGATTTGTACGACTGTTGACTTTGTCGAATATTAAGCATTGTTACATGATTCAAACATGGTGAATCTAACTCAAGTGTTCTACGTTGTATGTCTTATGCAGTGTTGTTGTAAGCAAATTTGATGGACATTCTTGGAGGCCTTCATGTAAGATCCCTTATTGAAGGTTTTGTACCAAAACATTTGTACATTCAATACATATCATGCTTCGTACGCTTGAAAATATCATTTGATGAAAGCAATAATACCCTTTCATAAGTGACTTGTTGTTCTCCCATAGTTATTGTCAAGAAGGAAAAAAACATGCATGGTTGCATTTATTGTTGACATAATTAAGGAACTCATTAGTTGGAAGTGACGTCATCCGAATATTCTTGAAAATATAGATTTGATTTTTAAGTGAAGTCACTTGATATTAGGAGGCTGCTTGAAACATTGTTGGTATTTGTTTTAGCGACTCACATTTCATGAAAGCTTTGTCAAATAAAAAGCTGAATATGAATGTGAATTGTAAAAGTAGATGGAGATTGACATCTATGGTAGAATATATCAACAATATTGGAGAGATTGTTACTAATCTTGTAACTCTTTTATTGGTTATGAACATTTTCTAGGATTCAAGGTTATTCATCCCAAGCACTTGAAGATAAAGCCTAGCACAACGAGATATTTTTCTTCCATTGACTTTTTAATTGTTTCAATCATGGATGAGAGTGGCGGTGCCCAATCCAGGCGCGCTCAACTTGATTTAAGCTTGTGTAATGCATTAAACTCTAAGTATGATGTATTTTTGAATCACCGCGGCCCAGAGACAAAGTATACCTTTGTTTCAGCTTTGGAGAAAGCCCTTCGTCAAGTGGCTTACAAGGCCTTCATGGATGTGAGATCTCTTATAAAAGGACAAGGAGCATTTTCCTCAATTGGTGATGCACTCATGGGGGCTTCCATACATGTTGCAATATTCTCTCCAAGATATGCAGAGTCCAAGTATTGTCTCAACGAGCTATGTGAGATTATGTGTAGCGGAAAACCTATAATTCCGATATTTTATAACATTGAGCCAGAGAACTTGCGCCAAACGGATAATGGGCCTTTTGCCGAAGCATTTTGTAAGCATGTCTTAAAAGGGAGAAGTGAAGAAGTGACAAAATGGAAAGAAGCTCTTCTTGGTGCCGCTTCAATATCAGGGTTTAAACACGTGGAACATGTCAAGTAAATCTTTCTAACGATCTCATAGAATCCATTGATGCATTATATTGAGGATGGTAGCATAATGTAGTAAGTAATTGTTCAAGTAAAGTTTTCTAACGATCTTATCAAATACATTGATGCACAATATTGAGGATGGTAGTATACTTGAGGTAATAATTGTTCCGGTGATTCGAGAAACGTTTACAAATTTAATGGAATGTTAATGGTGCGTCTTTGATGTATTGAGTGTGCAGTGATATGATGGAGTTGGTGTCCAAAGTAGTTGCTCGTGTAATGGAGGCTTTGCCTCTACCTCCTCCATTGCCAGTTGCACGACATCCAGTAGGCATGAGTGAATCATCAAGTGATGTATGCAACATGTTTGATCGAATGGGAGAGCATGCAGGAATTGTTGGCATTTGTGGCATGGGTGGAATAGGCAAGACAACTTTGGCAAAGGAAGTATACAATCAAAAGCGTTCGGAGTTCAAGCACCATTGTTTTGTGAAAGATGTAAAAGATTGCCATAGCTTTGCTAGGAGGGAATTACAAGAGAGGATGGTTGCTGACTTATTTCATATGGAGCTGAAGGACTTGCCTTACAACCATGAGCAACGGTTGAAAATGATTCAAGAGAAAAAAGTGCTAATAGTCCTTGATGATATTTGTGAGTTAGACCAATTTAGGGACTTGATACCCGATGCAAGGAAGATGAGACCTGGAAGTCGACTTATAGTCACTTCTCGAGATAGTGCAATATTGCGTGAGATCATGTCCGATGTGCCTACATCGCAGCATGGGCTGTACTATGTTCGGGAGTTGGATAAGTCGGATTCCCTTGAGCTTTTTATATGGTGTGCATTCAAGAAGACAAGTTTAAGTGATGTGGATAGCCTCTTCCAAAATCATGTTATAAAGATCACTGAAGCTTGTTGTGGGGTGCCACTTGCATTGGAAATCATGGGAGGATATTTGAGAGATCAAGTGGGGTTAGAACATTGGAACGAAGCACTTTCTACTTTGAAGAGCAATGCACTTATCATGGGAAGTCTTCAAATTAGCTACAAAGGCCTTCAAAATGATGATCTAAGGAGGATGTTTGTGGACATAGCTTCTCTCATGCTTGGACACGAAAAGCAAAAATGTTTGATAGTTTGGGAGGCAAACGAGTACAATGCACCAAATTCTTTGTTGAGTATACTTATCAACAAGTGTTTGGTAAAAGTTGATGAAAATGGTATATTGTGTATGCACGATTTAGTGCGGGACATGGGACGAGAAATTGTTAAAGAATTATCAAGAGCCAAGATGGAGATACCAAGTCATGTATGGAGTGCAGAAGAAGGAGAAAAATTTCTTAAGAGGAGAAAGGTTGGACCTTAGTAATAATCATTTTCCTTGCAATAATCTGTGATGAATTATGAATTCATAAGTTTGTATATTGTTCTGAATCATCAAGTTTGTATATTGTTCCGTTTTTAGGATTGAAATTTGAATTACATTTATGTTGATTTATTAATTGACAAGAATGTGCTTTTTGTTGTGTATAATAATTAAGGTTGTGACTTGGATTTGCAGGAGGGAAATAGTCTTGTAGGACTTTCGCTTATTGGGATGGAGCCATCTAAAGTTTTCAATGCACAAGAATTTATGAAGTTTAGTAATTTGAGATACCTTTTATTGGATACATGTTTGGTGGAGGGTGACTTTTCAATGTGGTCGGAGGATTTGAGATGGTTACAATGGAGATGCTATCCCCATGCGCAATTACCAATGTCTTTGAAGCTTCCAAACTTGGCGGTATTGGACCTCTCAAATAGCTTTGATCTTCGTGAGGTGTGGAGCAAAGAATCAGAGGTAAGGGTACCAAATTGATATACCATTGAAATCATGTCATCCTAATATTATTACGAAAGAGTTGTTCATCATCTTGATATCAACTAATGCTAAGAAATGCTAAGAAAGTGACATTTTAATTCTAGTTGAATTTTCATTGCATTTGTTAAGAAATAAATTAGTATGTAGAAAAGTTATATCAATTGTACTTGTATACATGTACATCTCTATTTATTCAATATTTAATAGTTTGAATCTAATGATAACGCATATGGTAATGATCCAGTGCCCAATTGAGGAGTTAGAATTATTACAACTTCACAACTGCACCAACCTGATAGTGATACCAAACAACATCAAACAATGTTTGAAGTTGAAGCATGTAGATATCCAAGGATGCTCGAATTTGGAAGCGTTACCAGAATCATTCTGCAACTTGTGCAATTTGGAGATTTTAGATATGAAAAGGTGTGGTAAACTTCAAAAGCTTCCACCTTTGTTCTCCAAGCTTATCAAACTTTCAAAACTAGTCTTGGAAGGAACATCTTTGATGGAATTGCCAAAAGATTTTGGCCAACTTTCAAGCTTGAGGGAATTGATATTATATAAGTGCGAGAATTTGGTGTGGTTACCGGAATCATTTGGAAGCTTGTGCAATTTGGAGATTTTAGGTATGACAAGCTGTGGTGAACTTCAAATTCTTCCACCTTCATTCTCCAAGCTTATCAAACTGTCAAATCTAGTCTTGGACGGAACATCTTTGATGAAATTGCCAAATGATTTTGGCCAACTTTCAAGCTTGAAGGAAGTAGGTTTGTATGAGTGCTTGAATTTGGTAGAGTTACCAGAATCATTTGGAAGCTTGTGCAACTTGGAGATCTTAGACATGAGAGGGTGTGGTAAAATTCAAAGTCTCCCACCATCATTCTCCAAGCTCATCAAACTTTCAACATTGTATTTGGGGGGAACCTCTTTGATGGAATTGCCAAAAGATTTTGGCCAACTTTCAAGCTTGAAGGAAGTAGGTTTGTATGACTTCTTGAATTTGGTACAGTTACCAGAATCATTTGGAAGCTTGTGCAACTTGGAGATCTTAGATATGAGAGGGTGTGGTAAAATTCAAAGTTTCCCACCATCATTCTCCAAGCTCATCAAACTTTCAAAACTCTATTTGGGAGAAACCTCTTTGATGGAATTGCCAAAAGATTCTGGCCAACTTTCAAGCCTGAGAGAAGTAAGTTTGTACGAGTGCTTGAATTTGGTAGGGTTACCAGAATCATTTGGAAGGTTGTGCAATTTGGAGATTTTAGATATGACAAGGTGTAGTAAACTTCAAAGTCTCCCACCTTCATTCTCCAAGCTCATCAAACTTTCAAAACTCTATTTGGGAGAAACCTCTTTGATGGAATTGCCAAAAGATTTTGGCCAACTTTCAAGCTTGACGGAAGTCAGATTGAATGATTGCGAGAATTTGGTAGCGTTACCAGAATCATTTGGAAGTTTGTGCAATTTGGAGATTGTAGATATGACAAGCTGTAGTAAACTTCAAAGTCTCCCACCTTCATTCTCCAAGCTCATTAAACTTTCAAAACTATACTTGGGGGGAACCTCTTTGGTGGAATTGCCAGAAGATTTTGGCCAACTTTCAAGCTTGAAGGAAGTAAGTTTCTATGGGTGCAAGAATTTGGTAGAGTTACCAGAATCATTTGGAAGCTTGTGCAATTTGGAGATCTTAGATATTAGTTGGTGTAAAGAACTTAAAAGGCTCCCAAATTCATTCTCCAAACTCATGAAAAATTTAATATTGTTCTTAGAGGGAACGTCTGTGACGGAATTGTCAAAAGATTTTGGCCAACTTTCAAGCCCGAAGGACATGAGTTAGAATGAGTTTAAGAGTTTGGTACAGTTACCAAAATCATTTGGAAGCTTGTGCAATTTGGAGTTCTAGATATGTGTAGTTAAAAATTTCAAGGTTTTCCACTTCTTTTTTTGTGCTCAACATACTTTTTGAAATGGATTTTGACTGTACAGCTTTGATGGAAGTACACAATAATTTTGGCTAACTTTGAAGCCCTAAGAAAGTGAGTTTCTATGCTTGCGAGAATTTGGTAGATTTGCTTGAATCATTTGGAAGCCCATGCATTTTGAAGATCTTAAATATGTAAAGTTTTGAAAATCTTCAAAGAATTCTGCCTTCTTATTCCAAGCTCATCAAACTCTAAAAACTATTCGTAAGCTAGTGATTTAATGGATTTGTCAATTGAATTTGAAAACTTTCAAGCGTTAAGGAAGTGGGTTTGGACGAATGGAAGAATTTGGTAGAGTTACGAGAATCATTTGGAAGCTTGTGTAATCTGGAGATCTTGAACATCAAAAGGTTTGAGAAACTTCAAAGGCTTCAACTTGTATTTTCCAAATTCACGAGGCTTCAAAACTATACTTGAATTCCCCTAAATTTGATGAGATTTCTAAACAATTTTTGCCAATTTTCAAGTCTTTATGAAGTGAGTTTGAGTGGATGCAAGAATTTACCATAGATACCAAAATTATTTAGAAGCTAGTGCAACTTTGAAATGTAGAATATGAGATTTTGTAATAGGACTTCAGAGGCTTCCATCTTTATTTTCTAAGGCCGTCAGAGTTTCTAGATCAAACTTGGACTCTAAAACTTTGATGGTACAACCAAAAGATTTCGGTCAGATTTTAAGTCTTTAGGAAGAAATTCTTGGTAAAAGTAAGAATTTGGTGGAATGGCAAGAATCATTCAAAGCTTATGCAATTGTATCATTGTTGTTGTAAATTTGTTCAGTGCCAAAAAGGCTTCCATCTTCATTTTCAAAGATTAATTAAGCCCAACGTTATTGAGGGCATTGTAAGATGATTTTGGCTTACAGTTGAGGTGAATCTTGTGTGTCTATCTGCACAAAACTTGTACCAAATAGGAACTTATTCAAAAACTGGAGTTGTCTTCTTTGACACTTTTTTGACAATGTTTGTCAGGCTATCACATTTGTCATGACTGTTGCTTTCATCAAGTGTTTAGTACGTTAAAAAATTTGGATGAAATATGCTTCATCATTTGGGAATACCATGCATATTCTAGAATATTAGGAGTAAATTCTAAAAAAATTGTATATTTTCCCTATCATACATGTATATGTCACTTCTAAAATAAGTCACTTATGTCATATGAGACACATAATTCTAGTGTACGTTTTAGGACACATTTACTACTAGTAATATTCTAAAAGTAGAAACCTAAAACATGAACTCTAATCATGTATGCATTAGGTACATGCAAGGGAGGTTAGATCTTTATACAAGTAAGAATCTACAGCATCCGCCATTAGGTGGTTCTGTCATAGGAGTAACTAGTCTATCTAATGTAGAAGCCGTGACGCTCGCTTGTCATTGAGCAAGAATTAACCCCTAAAGTCAATTGAAGTCATATTATAGACGTTTGGGGTTTGGTCAACCTCTAATTTATTAAATTAAGATTGCATGAAATTGAAACCTTTGAATGGTTGGTTGTGAAGTTTTACCATAAATTTCCAAAAAGTAATATAAACTGAGAATTTCTTTTGTTCTAAGTTTTGTATTTTTTGTATATGTAGATGTGGTATCAAGCCATGATCCCACCATTTGGATATCGTATTTGATAATTTCATGCCTTTTCAATGTGAAAGAGGGGTGTCGTGAGAGCAAAAGTTGCCTTGGGAAATCCTTGGGATTTTGGCTGCTGCTAATCAATCCTAGGAAGTATCATACCAAACAAGAGTATCGAGATAAAATTCACCGATTGCAGTGAAGGTGCAAGTTTGCAGCTTCTCAAGGAAGGTGCCAACCACAAACTTACTTTATCACTCGAAAATGTAAACACACATATTGCAAACCTATATTCACATATAATTCCAAATCGCCGATTCAAAACATCTCCAACACATAGAAAAAGAAACTCCTCTCAAAATATTCCACCTACCTCTTCTTGTCTTCCCAAACCCTTTTCAAATACTAACTTTTAAAACCCTTGATTTGAGAAGTCTCTCTCCTCTGGTAAACAATCCTTCCTATCTTTTTCCAAAACACTGTTTATTTTATTTTTATTTTTATTATTATTATTATTTTATTTTATTTTTTTATCCACCACCACCAGAGTGACACTTCTCCCTCATAAGCAAAAGATACCTTTCACCTACGTTATTCTTATATACCCCCTCATCACCGCTATTTAATAATTTAATCATATTTACAACATGACAACGCCCTTTGTATTTGATTTTGAGCACACCTCTATGTGAAAAATCTAATATTTCTTCAAGTTTTATAGGTCCTATGAGGGTAAAAATTTCATAGATATATTCCTATCTCACCCAGGGTTGTCTTATGTGACACACTTTTCGGAATGTCTGTCTGATTTTTTGTATTCGACATGTCTGTCTGACGTCCGATTCGACGGGAATGTCGACCGTACCAGAAATTGCATAGTAAAAACTTGTTGAGGGTTTTGGAGATTGACATTGAGGTAAAAAGCTATTTTCATACGTAGCGTAGGCTCAATAATGACGTGGAAAAAAAAATACACATCACTCTAAGAGACTGCAGGTGTCGCCGTGTCGGCGACCACGGGTTCCGCATGGGCAACCATATATTTTACAAAGTACAAAACTAGATCCCTTGCACTCAAATTATACATTAAACCCCAATTCCGTTAAAATGGCATTATTTCGGTAAAATGGCACACCTCAACTTTCTGAACTGTAGCTCAAAAACCATGTGATATAACAGAATTTTAAGGTGATATTAGGGAAAATGAGTGACAATGTACATAAAGAAGTGATATTACAGAATATACCATTTTATATGAGCACAAATGTAAGATCTTGTGTGACAAACTGGCACATGGCATAGTGCCATTTTAACGGAATTGGGGTTCTTATCTTCAATATATCTTCGAATGGATCGAGGTTTCTATCACCAATACAAGACTGTAATTGGAATCCATTCTAAAAAATAAATTCAAAATCTAACGGTGGTTGAAGGAGATCTATCTCTTCAAAAATCATCTACTTTTTCACTTTTTTCATTGTAGAAATATCATTGCAAAGCCAATACTAAAATTATCTGGATCAAAATACTTCCAACTACAAAGATTGTGGGATGCATCTAAAGATCACACTTGTGTAAAACAAATCATGCAAAAACAATTTTGATGTCACATAATAGGCTTGCAATGGTAAAACATGCCAAATGTTTAAAAACCCAAAAAACATATACTCCCTTCACTAAAATGCATGCCATTTTTTCATACTTAATTTTATGGGTCTGCAAGTTTTACCGCGTAAACTAGACTTAATTTGGAACCCAACCCAAGTGATTTCGTCAAAAACAGAGTCCAAATGGAAATGTTATGGCTCTTCAAAGTCCATGTCCTTCGTCCAAAATGTTCATGGGCGACCGGCAGTCCTTGCTATCAGGTAGACCGTCGGTCGCCCTCTCAGCTACGTTCGCCCATCAGCTGGATCAGCGGTCGCCCCACTGACCGACGTTCGCCCATCGGCTGTATCGGCGGTCGCCCCAACAGAAGGGGTACAAATAGGCTCGCGGACACTTTGTTCTTGCCCATCAGGTAGACCGCCGGTCGCCCTCTCAGCTATGTTCGCCCATCAACTGAATCGGCGGTCGCCCCACTCACCGACGTTTGCCCATCGGCTGTATCAACGGTCGCCCCAACAGAAGGGGTACAAATAGGCTCGTGGACACTTTGTCCTTGCCCATCAGGTAGACCGCCGGTCGCCCTCTCAGCTACGTTCGCCCATCAGCTGGATCGGCGGTCGCCCCACTGACCAACGTTCGCCCATCGGCTGTATCGGCGGTCGCCCCAGCAGAAGGGGTACAAATAGGCTCGCGGACACTTTGTCCTTGCCCATCAGGTAGACCGCTGTCGCCCTCTCAGCTACGTTCGCCCATCAGCTGGATCGGCGGTCGCCCCACTGACCGACGTTCGCCCATCGGCTGTATCGGCGGTCGCCCCAACAGAAGGGGTACAAATAGGCTCGCGGACACTTTGTCCTTGCCCATCAGGTAGACTGCTGTCGCCCTCTCAGCTACGTTCGCCCATCAACTGGATTGGCGTTCGCCCCATTGACCGACGTTCGCCCATTGGCTGTATCGGCGGTCGCCCAGGGGCGATCGTCGGTCGCTCAGGGGTGACCGATGATCGCCTCGACTCGCGGTGGACAAGGCGACCGCCGCTCCAGGACGAGGAAACCGCCGGTCCAGTCCTACGTGGCGCAGTCGCTCATTGTATTGCTGAGTTGTACAGTCCATGTGGCAGCCACGTAGGATTCAACGTGGACAGGGTAAGTCAAGGGTAACTTTTTTGTAGGAAAAGATTTTGTAGATTCTATTAGACATTCTGGGGCTCAATGTCTGTCTGACATGTCGTGTCTGTCTGACGTTCGACAGTGTCTCAAAGACAACCCTGATCTCACCTACAAACAAGAATGTGAAGTCTTGGTTCATATTTACTTCCAAAAATGATCTTTTTGAGCAGTCAAATCATTGCTCTCCCTTTCTACAAGAAGGGCTAAAAACTTATTTTCCAACTTTGAACATTATGATCTCACAATTGGTGAGGGATTTGAATCTAAGATTTGATACACATATATACATACCAGTTAGGTACTAAAAGCTTACAATACAATATTTGAAAATCCATCAAAAATTGAAAATATTCACCTTGCATTGAAAGAGTAATTTTGAAACTTTATGACAGTCTACTCAAAATACTCTTGTAATTTTTTAAAAACATGTTGATTGAGTGATGTGCAACAGATTGCACACCTTGCGTCAGCTACAGCAGTGCTGCAACAAAGAAGTAGTGTTAGCCGGGGTACGGGTATGGAGATGTCTGAGGTGCGAGGAGGGAGGTAAGGACAGGGAGGAGGAGGTAAGAGAACCGGGGCTCACGGACTTCTGCCACGTTTATCCCTAGCGGTCAGGGTAAGCCTGGACAGTCGTTAACCGGTGACCGTAATTGCTGAGTGATTAGCTTAGCGGGGGTGAGTCAACTCCCGAGGTCGGGGGATAATGCTCGAACGGCCTGAGTCCCAAGGTTGCAGCTCCGTGGCGTTACTCTTCTGGTCTTGCTTCCACAGTCAAGGTATTTGCTCCGCGGGGAAGCTACTCCTTGGTGCGGCGGAGTTTGCAACGATGGTCTTGCAATCACGTTGCGGAGCCTGAGACACAATTACTTCAACCCAGGGAGTTCTGCGGTGCCACGGATTGCGCGAGAGTTAGAATACTTGAGTAGAGGAGGAAGGGTTTTTAGAAAGCAAGTAGAATATAGAGTAGAATCAGATCGAGTCCTGGGTTTGCATTGAATCAGTGAATGCCGAATGGCTACAAGGAGTGGCGACAATGCGCTCGTGGCTATCACTACATTCGTGCGATTCAGGAATTAGCTATTGTGTAATTCCATTCTCTACTTATAATAAAACCTAACTTCCTTGCGCTGGCTTTTGCCTTAACTATTCTGCGTCCGTGGTCTCGATCCCCGAGGCCCTGTCACTGCACCCTCGGCCTCGAGCCCCGTGGTCGTTGTTATGCCTTGGTCTCCCCGTGGCTCTCCTGGTCTTCGGTAATGATACCCGCGTTGCCGTGGCGGGTAACAAGTAGCAATACCTTCTTATCGTTTGATATTCCTCTCTTAAATCAAGAAAAACTTCATGAACTATGAGAGAAGTCTTCTAAATGTGTTCTAGGAGAGCATGCAACTGTCTAGAAGGGAATTTACAAATCCTAAGGAGGAACTTGAAGTCATTGTTGCAAACAAGCAATTCCAAGTCTAGGTTGCAATAGGTACTTCTCAATGAAAATGGCATATCTCCCTTGGTGATAGAAGGGTGGATAAAGTGTTTGTTCGACCTAGCCTTGGATGTATGCTTGGAAGTCATTTAACATCAGTGGTGGGACTACTAACCCCTCTTGGGGTGAAATATGATACCGATACAACGAGATCCAAGAACCCCTCACCATGGTTGGGTGAAAACCTGGTAGTGAGCACCACCATATCTTGGGTAATAGAATCCACAACCTCCTTGTTGGCGGGCTATGAACCCCAACCACCAAGTCAAGACTTGTGGTGCCTCCCTTGTAGATACAACTATAAAGATGCAAATTGGTAGAAGTAATCTAGCTAAATGGAGCATCTTCTTCAATTTATAAGTCATCCCAAAAATTAGAATACCTTTCATATAGTGCATGTCAAATTTTTAAATATGTTCTTGTAAAAAGTTACTTATAGGATTGTATCAAGTTTTGAGCTTTACTCATATATGTCGTTTATGTTGGAAATTGACATTTTGAATGAAGGCTGAAACTTTTAGGAGCAATAATAATTTCATTCAAAGTCTGTTTTTGAAAAATAGAGTTGGCAGGAAACAAAAGCAGGTCTAGCTTGTATGGTAGAATTTGCAAATCTGTCGATTGATGTATAAATTGATGGTATGAAATTACTGAAGGTTGCTTTTGTTTTTGGATTTAACTAGAAATTAAACATGTTATACGATGGCGAGGTGATTATGTGAAATCCAATGTATTTTTTCAAAAATATCTTCTATATAATTAAACTTTAAAAAAAAAAATCCATCAACTTTATAGTTGGAAGTTTTTTAGTTGAGATATCCTTTCTATTGGAATTGCAATGAGGATTCTATCACGACACATTTGACTAAATATGGACTATCCAAAGTCTAAAATTAACAGCAATAGATGCAAAAAGACTTTTAACGTCTAGGTTTTGTTTAGATTTTCCTCAAGTATGATGGGGAATCCCCATGTTTGAGAGTCCATAATCAAAGCAGATGTTAAGATTTAGTTAAATGTGGCATTATATAGAGAGAAACATACATGGTATTTGCAGAGTTGTATGTCCATTGCTAGTCCAAAAATTTGAGGAGACTAAACTCAAAGGTGTCCAAACTGCCCTATTTGGGCTTTACAACTCAAATTTGTGTAAAAATATTCTCTCTTTGGAATTTGACTTAGAAAATTCTCTCTTTGGAATGTGACTTAACGAGTTCACACACACACACACCTTGTAGTATAGGAATTATCCAATAACTATCTTAGGAAAAAATATTAGCTTTAACCTTTTTATCTAAGATGCCCTTAATAGCAAAAGCCCATTTCCGATTGCTTAGGCCTTAAGGGGTTAGACACCCGAGGCGTCACTCTTTTGCCAATATGAGCAAGTCACTTTGTGAATTTTAAAGTTTTTTCAAAGATAATTTCTAAAATTGTATGGCTACTAAGATTAAAAGCTCCACTAGAAATATCATATTTTTTTCACCACATGGATTGACAGATTCGTGCATTTGATAAAATCTACTACTGTAAAATTTTTGGAGCAATAGACTTTGAGCAAGCACTATAATCACATTCTATACCTAAATTGCACCCTCTCCTTGAAAGTCATCAAGAAAATAGGAATACCTACCACTCCACGAGATCTTATAGTCATTACATTCATAAACAAACATTGGTGTGGTTATTGGAGAAACTCAAAAATTGGTTTACCTTCACTTGAAATAAAAAGAAAAAAAATACAAGAAGTTGGGCAATTTCAACCAATCAGATGAATTCTTTAAGTTCTTCAATTTTTATTAGCAAATACACTTGAAAAGCCAAAAGAAAGTAGTCATAGATACCACCATAGTTGGATAGACTATCATGGTAAGCACCATGATACTAGCATGAAACTTGGAGCAAACTTCCAAAGAAAAACAGTAAAGACAATCCCACTTACTCAATCTCTCAAAAAGTTAATCAACACCAACAAGAACAATTACAGAGACACAAACATTTCGTAGTGAAAATACCGAAGAGTCTAAACAAGTTCCAAACTGATTATTACAAATTGGAGATTGTGAAGGCCCCACTTACAAAAGGCCCCCTCAATCAAAAATTTCACAAACCGTCATCATGTTTGAATCCAAAACCTCCAAACATGCAAAAACAAACCTCTCTCAAAACCTCTCCAAAATGGAACTACTTTAGAGAGATCCGAAGTCTAGTACCATGCATAAGTTGTCCTTAGTCACCTTTTTAGGGGCACTTCACACTATGGCCGAAGCTCGAGAGGCCGTCCATTTCAGCCAATGAAATTGCAGGAAACCCTTGTTTCGGCCTCTCGAGCCTTCACACTAGAAGCAAAAGTCCACCGGCCGTCACTCTCCAAATGGCCTACGTGGCAGCACTTTTTGACCAAGGCGACGGCCTCTCAATGTTTGTTTGGGTCCTGCATTTTGCAAGACCCAAACTATGGTCGAGAGTCCGTCGGATTTTATTAATAAAAAATTCAAAAACTGACAAGATCTTGACCATTAGATCAAAAAGATGCCTTCGACAAGGAATATAGTCGAATGCTTCTTCTCTTCCTCTCTCTCTCGCTTCTTTTCTTTGCTCTTGTTTTTTTTTCTGCTGATTTTGGCTCTCTCAATTTTTTCGCGAGTAGCATACATGGATCATCTCTCTCAAAATCCTTACTATTGTAGCCAGCCGATTCTAGTGGGGAATGAAAAAAATTTAGCCTCAAACTCGTATGGAGCATTTCAGCCCTACTTAGGTCAAGTTTTGGAGAGAAGAGAAGAAGAAAGGGATGGTAAAAGAGTAGAAGAGAGAGTTGTTCAAGAAGAAGAAGATTGTGAGATTGTAGAGTCTTCGAAGAAGAGAGCCGCTCCTAAGTAAAAAGCTTCAAAGACAGCAAAGACTCCAAGGGCTTCAAAAACGGTGGTGAAAATCGAAGGTGAAGGAGAGGAAGCAAATCAAAAGTGGGAGGATTCGGAGGTGCTTCAACTCATCGCGCTGAAAGGAGAGATGGAGCCAGAGTTCGTGCGAAATGGCAAAAAACAAGGTACAAATTTTTCTGCCTAATTGTCAAAATTTCAATAAAAATTGGATTGAGGATTGGGGCCAATTGGGGGCCTAAAGGCCCTTGCCTTCGCCGCGAGCCCGGCCCCCAGGCCCCCCTTTCCCCCCACAAGGACTGAAAGAGCGTAGAGCTAGGGATTTGAATCCTAGTCTCCTCCATCACAAAGAGGAGAGTTCCCTCCTCTATCTACCACCCTCCATTGGTGATCAACTCCATCACTTTCTTGTATATGTAGCAATCACAGACTTTGTATGAGAGTCCATGTATGTGCTGCAATTTTTTTTAATGGCCAATTTTCACTCATTCTTTCATTTTTTTTGCTCTTTTGGTTGCAGGAATCGACACATGGGTAAGGCTTCATGCTAGAATGGTTGTTATGCTACCTAAATTCAATCGTACGGCCGTGGCATGCCGTAAGAAATTCAAGAGCATCTTCGATGCATACAAAGAAGACAAATTGGCGAATGGGATTTCTGGTAATAACCGGCAAGAGGGAAAATTCTATGAGGCTCTAGATGAGTGGTATCACCAAGCTGGACAAGTGATGAAGCATGTCTCGGCTACTACCAATGATAATGCAGACTCCCAAGTCAATTCAGTACAAGAAGATGAGAGTGCACAAATTTCAACACCCACTACAACACCCACATCAAAAGGTAAACAACACTTTCAAAATTGTGCAATAGATATCTTCGAAAGAACGGTAGAAACTAGCACAGGTTTGATGAAAAACTTTGAGAGAACTAATGAGCTGCTAGAGAGGGTAGATTACCAATTTGATCGTTTGATCAATAAGCTATAGAATTCTGTAGCTATCTACTCCTCACTCGAGCTTGCATCATAGTCATCCTCATCATCATCGTAGGTACAACTTTCAAACTCAAAGTTTCATTTTTTTTCCAAATGAGCTTTGTAAAAGCTCATTGCTAGTAGTAAATGGATCCGAGTTGCATCTGCCAACATACTTTTCATCTTCTCTTGCCGCTCTTTTTTTGTTTCATCACTCGAATCATGCATCTTCTCAATTTCTTCTTCTTCTCCCGGTTCTATGAATGGTGTTTCTTCTGAATCCAGATTGTCGTTCTGCAGCAGCCTCATTTCTCTCAATGCTGATTCTAGAGAATGAAACATAGCTACGTGATGCAATTTTCCTAGTGATATGTTGGCTTCATCTTGTAGCTCCTTCTCAGCTTCTTTAGCCCACTCCATGGAAAATTCATCATTCTCTATAATGCATAAATTGTGAAGACATAAACATGCGGTAACTATATCCGGCAAATTCCGGAGTCGCATGTCAACCCGTTTCAATAGTATACGCCATCTTCCTTTCAAAATCCCAAATACTCTTTCTACAGCCATACGAGTGCTTGACTCAATAAAATTCCAATGAGCCTTTCTTCTAGACAATCCGGTTCTTTCTCCCTTAAAAAGTGAGTAAAACCAAGGCCTCATAGGATATGCAGCATCACCAATGAATTTGTAAGGTAAAAATGCACCTTTCATAGTCTTCTTTCCAATTTCAGATTTCTGAAATAATGCCCAATCGTGAATCTGTCCAGCCCATCCAAAATCATAGTCCCAGAATTTGCAATTTGCATCTACAACTCCTTGTAGTAAACATGAATAATACCCCTTTCGGCAATAATATGCTAGGGGATCATGAAGTGGTGCTATAATAGAGATGTGGCTACCATCTATTGCACCTAGAATAAACGGAATGCCATGAAGTGCTTCAAAACCCTTTGCTATTTGTTTCATCCAATCAAGAGTTGGTTTTTTAAAAACCAATGGTCTCAAATGAATCCTAATTGCTTCACAATACCGTAGCTTCATAGCAGATTCGGCACTTAACTGCCTAATAATTAATTAAAGTGGAAGAACGTGGTTTGGCACTTCAAAATTCAATAATTTAAAATTCGGCAATTATTAAAATATATTTACCATGATTTCGGCATTCATTCAAGAATCCGTTACACTTTCATTAATTATTAGGCAGTTTGTTATTTTATCATCTATGGTGGTGGCTCTCTTCTCTCTCAATGTTTGCCCTAATCTTCTTTGCTTTTCATTGTTTTGAACTTCCTCTCATTTGCTTTGGTTTCACCATCTGTTGGTTTGATTTGCCTTGTGTTTTGAGTACTTTTTCCTTCTACGTTGAATTTCGCTGAGGCAATAGTTTGCAAGAGCGAAAATGGCGAGACAAAAGACTTTAAGCAACATGTTCACACCTATTAACAAAGAGGAGTTGCAAGTGTTGGTGGAGCGTGATTTTGATGCATTGAGCACTAAGTTGGAGGAAGAGAAGGCGATGGAGAGTGCAATTGAGAAGCGATCAGTTGGGAGACCTAAGAAGGATGTGGAAGTTGTCTTGCTCACGCCAAAAGAAGAGGACATTGGGAAAACTTCTTCAAGGAAAGTGAAGGTTAGAGGAAGTTATACCAATTGGTTCTTACCTTCTCTATGGGGACCTATTCATGCTGCCATGAAACAACACAAGAATTACACTTCTACTTTGCATTATTTGAAGCTTAAACACAAAGAGCCGCAAGAGTTCTAGTGTTTATGATTCACTTAGTAGAGGGACACTATGGGATTGGTTTACTCCTCTTTGGAGAGTTGAGAGAAGGAGTCAAGAGAAAAATTGATAATGAGACTCCTTCCTAGAAAGTTATCAACATCGCTATGTTCTTGCAAATCATCCACTTCTTCAAGAAGAAATTATAGAGATGTTACAAGCTCATCGCGATCTTTGGTCAACCATTGTTTGCATCTACAATTCGAAATAGGATAAGATGTCTTATCCGCAAAAAGAAAGAGCCTACCTTACTAACGAGAAGAGGGTAGAACGGGTTTCAAAGTTAGTTTAACATGGGTGCGTGATTTCGTAAAATGCAATTTGAATTGGAGTTATAGAGTAGCCACAAGCGCCGCTGAAACTTCCAATTGATTGGGAGGAACAAGGTTTAAAAATGGCTCATCGTGTAGCTTACCTTGTCAAAGCCCATTCTCTCCCACCACAACTTGTTGTGAATACGACCAAACCGGCATACATCTTGTTCCTACCGTGGAGCACATACATGGGCTCGAAAGGGGTCAAAACATGTTTTGGTACATGGGATTGAAGACAAAAGACAAATTACCGTATCCGTTTCCTCCTCGGCCAATGGAGATTTACTCCCCTTCCAACTTGTCTTTACTTAGTCCGACGGAAAGGAGTTTACCCCCTCGAAATAGCGGAAGAATTTTATGTGAAAATGCCGGGTGGCATCTCACATGTTCTAGCAATCATTGGTCAAACATGTCCACATGCAAAGACTTTGTGAGTCAAATTCTAGAACCCTATAGAGAAGAGCAAATCAAATTGTTAAACCTTCCAAACGATTCTAAATTGATTTGGCTTATTGATTGTTGGAGTGTTCATAAGTCTAAAGAGTTTATTTCATGGGTTAGAATTAACCATCCTCAAATACTTCTCCTTTTCATTCCGGCGAATTGCACTAGCATTTTTCAACCTGCGGAGATGTCATAATCCAACGGCCTTTGAAGCATGCATTTAGGCAAGAGTTTGACAACTACAAATTCGCATTTACATTGATAAGCAACTTGAGGAGAAAAGCGGAAAAGACGTGAAGATAGATATGAAAATGTCTACACTCAAACCATTACTATGTGGATGGTTGTTCAAGGCATGGGAACATGTCAATAAGCCCAATATGATTAGGGTTGGTTGGTCCCAATGTGGGTTACTTAGAGCATTCGATTCAAGTTTTCAAGTGGAAGCAATGGATCGAAACATGCAAATTTCACTATTTGCTACGGAAGAAAGTGTTCAACAAGAAGAAAACATTGACAAAGATGAGGACATAGATACGGATGATAGCATTGAGAAAGTAATGGAAGATTGTTTGGTAAGAGTGGCGAAATTGCCACTTCAAACAAGATCTTCAAAGATCAACTCTAAAGAGCAACGCTCGTAAAAGGTTTGTTTCTCGCAATACACAAAGAAAACACACTTTAGAAATGTGATTATTTAATTTGCATTAGTGAAGTGGTTGAATGCAAATGACTTCTCAAGTTTTGATATAGTATTTCTTACCTCATCACAGGCACAAATCCCAAATGTGGAAGCCAATTCAACAAGGATGAAACTTCACGCACATCAAAAAGCTAGCATTTTTGCAAGTAGCGGATCTGCAAAACAATGAGGAAAAGGTGAGTACCTATATTCCCATAACACTTTCAAAAGCTATTATGCGTGGATATTTCTCACGTCTGATTTCTTTGACCTGAGTATGCAATGAAACTTGTAAGGTAAGGCTCTTCTCTTTTAAGTACCATGGAAGCAATTCACGAAGTTAGTTGCTTTGACTGTCTTGATCAATATCCTCCTCGCACATGATCCGCTTTGAAAAGGATCCTCGTCCCCGATAAGGCTCGGAATTGTCCATGAAACCAACAAGTGGACGGACTTGCTCCCACCGCCACAAACATTTAAAGAAGTGTTCCATAAGCCACTTTAGCGAGAGAGAGACAAAAAACAGAGCAATAAAGGAGGTCGTCGTCGTTACCTTCTTTTTACGACCGCTCACGCGTTTCTCATCTCGGGATCGAATGTTGGGTTCCAAGCCTTCAACAACTCTGCCGTTGATACTTGACTTCACTCTTTCCAATAAATTCCGCTGCACATTAGTTATCTCGGGCATCAAACATCCGCAGAGTCATACAACCTACTGATAAAGGCTTAGAGATGCGAGAGAGCGAACTATGTGGATATCGGACAATAAACTTTTCACCGATTATCGAATTGCACACTAGTATGCCTAGCTAGAGAGTTTGCAAAATAATGAAAGAAGGACCGGATGAGGACAACTCGACGACATACCGATAGAGCGATTCCATTCCAATGTCCACAGAACTCACTAACCTTCTTGACGCTTTGTAGATATCATCACCGAGATCCGGTGAACCAAGAGAGTCCGATTGTCCTCTTCGTCGATAACGACCAAGCCTTCGATCGTAACGCCGTAGCCGCCGCAAAAATTGTTAGAAGTCATGGCTAAACCTTGGAGCTTACAATGGTCCAAAATTGCACTCTCTGTAAGCAATAAGCCCGATGATCAACTCGAGATCCATATAGCTAGTTTTCATTAGCGTAAAAAAGTAGGAAAACTGTCCATTGCGAGTTCTTCAGAACGACTCAAACTAGCTATAAGAGAATTCAAGGTGGAGGACTAATTTTTCTCACGCCGTAATCTTGGGTGGTGTGAAAACGTGTTGGTAGGTGATGCTCATGTGAAGAGATCGGTCGCAAAGAACTTGGTTTGGTGGAAAGGCGTTTCCATATCGTCAAGCTCCTCTTTCGAAAGGTGGACTTGAATGAAGTGATGTTGGAATCGAGGTTGGCGATTTTGGTGGTGCCTGGAATTGGAACTACATCGATACCTTGATGTTGTACCCATGCGAGTGCAAGCTGGTTCATTGTACAATTCATTCTCTCGAGATTTGCTTCACCCGCTCCAAAGTAGCTTCTTGTTCCTCGCTTCAAGTTCGCGCCTACCAACCGAGGAGCATTTTTCTCAGTCCATTACACCCTCACTTGTCAAATTCTAAACAAATACACCTAAACTCTAAGTTTGCATGCGGGGGTTTGGTTGACGGCGAGATACGCTATCAATCCACACATAGTGTATCAAGATCTCCTTACGTTTAGTGGCTATGGTGGACAAGTTTCTAGAGGACGACGCTGCGGCGGAAGCGGTAATGGCTTTTCCGTTCGATGACGGGCTATTGAACGCAGGGACGAGTGTGAGCGATGGTGATCTCAAGCGCAGACGCGCGGTGTGCGTGAAGAACAATATACCTGCTGCGGGGCTCGCATCTTTGAGCTCCTCCCCGCATCGTCGAGCTCCTCCCTGCGTCGTCGAGCTCCTCTCTCCGTCGTCGTTGAGCTCCTCACACGCACGAAATGGGTACAAGTGAAGATCTCGAAAAACACTTTGGTTCTTATCGGCACTCGTGACTCAGAGAATTCTCTCCGCCAAGCTCCAAAACTTCCGGTTGCTTGACTAATTTCACGCGCTGCAAGGCTCCAAGTTGCCGCCGAGGTGGCAAACAAGGCGTGTTTGACTTCATTTTTTATTTAATTTCGACTCTAGATTTGCAAATATTTGGATAATTCGGCATTCTATAGTTTTTGTTTAATTATATTTCGGCATGCATGGCCAATAATTATCAAAAAAATTAGGCACGTTCTTTTATAAATAATTTGTGCCGAATCTGCTATAAAGCTACGGTACTCCCTTACAATTATAGAAGTTGTACTCAATCCAACCCCAAATAAATCAGCAACCATTTTTCAATGAATTGCCACTTGCTAATCGAGCAAGAGTAATTGCAATCCTACGCTCCGCACTAATACTTTTTCTTAAATGTGTATCCTTCTTCTTATAAACAGGCCCCAATAGAGTACATAAATGTTGAAATGTAGATGTACTCACCCTCATCCGTTTCCGAAAATCACTATCTGAAAATGACCTCATAAGCTTCTCGTCCAAAAAACCGTCATATCTTTTATGATGCCAAAATCTCCTTTGATAATTCATCCGCGGTCCTTGTGTAATAAAAACTACCATCATCATCATTTGGACATTTTGTTGAAAAATTGCAAGTTTTTGCAATGCCAAAATGCCGACAATGACATACTTCATGACCATGAAAGTTGAAAGTAACACAAGAATGCGTTCCCTACTAGAATCCATGATAAGTGAAGGTAAGTGGAAAATTTCAGAAATTGGATGAATTGATAAAGGGATAAGTAGAATGAAGCCAAACAAATGGTATGGGTTTGGACTTTGGGCTTGGCCTTTGGAGGCTTCACACTACGGCCGTCCAAGTTGAGAGGCCGTGAGAGTTCATGGCCAAAGCTTTGGACTTTGGGCTTGGCCTTTGGAGGCTTCACACTATGCCCGGTCAAAGGCTCCAATTACAATATTTTATTGGTTATTTTGAGTGAATTCCTTTGGACTCTCAACAAAGTTTGGACTCTCAATTCCACGGCCTCTCGACTTGGACGGCCATAGTGTGAAGCGCCCCTTAATAGTTTCACAAATTCTTACGCCTCCTGAATCATAGGACCCCAGTGGAAAAGCGGCACTTTCAGGTGCGAACCCACCTGATCGTCGCCGCCACCAGACTCACCCGAATGCTCCAAAGGCATCGATCGACGTCGATGAATCCAAAATTTAGGGTTGCAAAAAAATAACAAATTTAAAAATGGACAATTCGACAGAAAGAATGAGATTAATGTTGTTGCAAAAAGCCCACTTTCAGGTGCAGAATCACACAACACCGACATGCCTATGGTAAAATTGAAGCGACTCATTCGATCAAGACTTGATTGATCGATTAAGAGTCCTGAAGCGACTCATTCATCGACATCGATCAAGACTTAAATGATCGATTAAGAGTCCTGAAGCGACTCATTCATCGACATCGATCAAGACTCGAATGATCGATTAATAAAGAGTCGACTCATGGTGAAAATGAAGCGACTGGTTCATGATCGATTGAGAGTCTGATTTTTTGAGAGAAATGGCGGTGCGGCCGCTACCACTGCAAGCATGTCTGGGATTCGGAGGCACAGTGGGCAATGGCCTGATTCTGCATCCGGACAAGAAGACACTCATCTACCCACTCGGCACCACAATCGTGTTACGAGACAAAGTACGTAAATCGCGTAAACCAAACAAACAAAAATGCATCATCACATGAATTCATCATTAATGATTGCTGTGTGAGTGATTGCAGGGGGATGTGACGAAGCAAGAGTTTCTGCAAGGCCACAACAATCGAGTCTCATGCGTGACGGTATCGAAAAGCGGCAAATTTCTCGCCAGTGGCCAAGTCTCCCCCATGGGATTCTCCGCGCCCATTATCGTGTGGGACTTCGCCGCGCGCAAAATCCTGCACCGCCTCGTACTCCACAAGGCATGCATGCATCGATTCTTCAATTGAAAATCCAACTTCAGAGCAGTGACTGATCGAACCATGATTGCAATGTGGGATTCGACCAGCAGTGCATGCATGCATCGATCCTCCACTTCAACTCCAAGTTCAAATCAGTAGTCTGATCGAACCATGGTTGCATTGATCAGGTCAAGATTCAGGGACTGGATTTTACATTCGATGATGAGTTGCTGACATCGTATGGGGGTACAGATGATTGCAAGCTCGTCATTTGGCGGACCAAAACGGGTGAGCATGCATCTGATTCATCAATGAGATCTGTAAAATAATCGATTCGTTGATTGATTCGTGTTCGTGTGATTAATCAGGCGAAGCGATCTGTGGGAGTCCGACGCCGCTGGATTATGCCATTTCGGCCAAATGGGCCAACCATACACGCAACATTCTGATCACTACCGCCGACATGAAGATCAACGTGTGGCGTGTGGATGCTGACAATCGGAAGCTGTATCCCGGAAGCTGCGATACTGGGAAACGGAAGCGTGTCAACCAGTGCGTGGTATGCCCTTTTTTCTCTTTACAGAATCAATTGATCCGGAATACGATATTTGCATGAATTTTCTGTTCTATAATGCATGTTCAAATTGAGGTACAATCTTCTTTGAAAGAAATGCTTGGGTACCGATGATATGCTATTGCCTTTTTTTGTGAGAATGTTTTTGCTGGTCACTACCATCTTAGGCTACAGACATGGTTGTTATTTACTTTTAATTCTTCATTTAATAATTATGAGACACTTCTGTCTTGTTCTGCTTTAGTCATCAATATTTTTTTTGAAGAATCCGAGTACATGTTTTTCAACTGTTGTACGAGTGTCTTTTTCGATTCTTTTCAGATTTCAATGCATTGTACTTGGATTCTTTTTTACGATATTTTTTTTAATGCTGTAACTAAGTAAGCATATGCTAACCATACAATGTACCCTCAAATCTGATGAATCGGCAATCAATAATATGTCATTCTGACATGAAGTCACATGCAGTGAGATACCTTTTGTGAGATGGTCGCTCACTTCCACCATAAGCTACATGTCCAATTTAATGAATTGCTTATTGAGGTTACATGTGGTCGAAGAAAAGCATGCTTGCAAGACGCATTTTTATGAGTGGAAGGACTTAGCCGGGATAAATGACAGGACATAGATTATGAATGTGTTTTGCTCTCATTCTTGCCGTTAAAATCAAAACATGTCATTTTTTCTATCAATGTGGACAACCTATGGACACTAAGTCATTTAAATAAAACTCACTATGTCATTTATCAACTAATTTTTCCATGGAGAATAAGTAATAAATAGTAAAATTTTGTATCACAAAGTCTGCCTAGTACTTTTCAACTACAAAGCTTTTCCAAGTTTGAATAGAAAGAGGTTGTGAAGAATCCATGCAGGTGATAGACGACAAGGATGAGTTCATGTACGTCGGCACACGGAGCGGCGACGTGATGCAAGTGAGTCTGGGACCAATGCTGTACAGAGCAGGAGGACCCAAGCCATTCATCGAGATGGGCATTCTCTGCATCCAATTCACGCCAGCCAAGGACTTGGTAGTGGGCGGAGGCGACGGCACCGTCAACCTACTCCGCTTGCCCACCTTCAAGCTGGTGAAGAAGATCAAGCTCGTGGGCGCCGTCACCTCCCTGTCGATTGCAGGCGCGGGTGCCAAGGGTAGTTTCGAGGTCTACGCCGGCACGACACTGGCGCACATCTACCTGGTCAAGTACGACGGCGCCACGAACGCCATGACGGCCACGCTGGTGCAGCGCTGCCACTTCAACAAGATCAACGACGTCGCCTTCCCTGCGAATTACAGTGATCTGTTCGCCACGGCGTCCACGAACGATATCAGGCTGTGGAACTTGAAGGAGATGAAGGAGATACTGCGAATCCAGGTGCCTAGCGTGGAGTGTGAGCTGAAAGACTCCTTGAACCAGGAGTGTTACTGTTGCGCTTTCATGCCTGACGGCAAGACCATCGTTAGTGGGTGGAGTGATGGCCGCATCCGTGCTTATGCTCCCCAATCTGGCAAACTGCAGTACACCATCGTGAATGCGCATCAGAGAATGGGCGCTTTCATTGGCTCTGACAATACGGTAACATTTCCCATTTCCACATTCGGATTCGTACTTTTCCATAGTAAAGTGATTTCTGGACCTTGAGCACTTTCCAGAGAGATAGTAGAAACTCTCAGTGGCAATTCCGTCACAATGGCGGATCTAGGATGATTGAGTTTTTTTTTTTTTTTAAATTTGTGAGTGAAAATATATGAGTTTGGGGTATGGTTGTTTTGTTCAATTTGTACAGAAATACTTACCATTTGGGTATGGTTGTTTTGTTCAATTTGTAGCTTCCTAATTGAAAGTAATTGTCTAAATTGTCTATTTTTGAAAACAAAGGTGCAAGTAGTTCGATTCCTAAGAAATTGATAAGGGATGTGGCAACAAGCTTGGAAATTTGGATTTTTATTATTTTTTGTTGTTGTATGTTGATCTAAGTAGTTGTCATTTGGGTGCTCACATAGAAAGTTGTAAAATAATACATGTGCATTCTTTATAATCAAAGTTGTACTTGAAGTATCATATTTGCACCACATCGTTGTTGTAAATTGAAATCCTTGGTACCTCAAAAAGTGTGCAATCCAAAAAGAAGTTGTGTATACACTATTTCTTTGGATCTTTTCCCTTTCGAGATGTATATTAAAGAGATATTTAATATGTATATTCCTCATCTTACTCTATATACAAATTTGTTCATATATCTTTTGGAGATCATCTTCAAATTTAAGAAACATCAAATGAGAAAACGCACTCTATTGATGTTCAAAGGAGGAGAAGCTTCAAGAAGTTTCTCCATTTGATATATCTCTTGTAAAAAAGAAGTTATCAATTACATAGCCTCAAATACTAATATATATTGTTCAATTGAAAACATAACAACTTGTGTTTCATTTACTTGTTACGGCAGAAATGCTTTCAAGGGGTGTATGCAATTGCAACAACTTCAGACAGTTTGCGGATTGTTAGTGGTGGCGTTGAAGGGAATGTAAGTACTATCAAGAACGTGCTTTGGAAATAAGATTCAATTTACTATTTGGGATGCTAGTAAATTTATTTGAAGTCATCAACAATTATGCCGCTTTCATTATACTTGAAGTGACTTAGATTCTTTTCCTTCCTTTTCTTTCTTGTATCACAATTTCAAAATTAAAAAAAAAAAAAAAAAAAAAACGATTTCAAGTTTCTTTAGAGTTCCTTAGAGAACATTAAAAAGACTCTATTTTAGCTTCATTTAGCCTAGACAGCATTGAACTTCTTGAATTTGGTAAAGTTGTTCAAACTTGTGAGCTTTTCATGTTTTGAATTGGCTAGGTCCGGGTGTGGAGGATTGGTAGCCAAAGTCACTCTATGCTTGCTTCAATGAAGGCTCATACACAAGCTTGCACATATCTTGCGGTAATCTTCTTCACATACTATAATCTTATCATGTTTCTTTTTAACTCAGACGTGGAAAATTTGAAAACAACACAATAATTATCAAATTTCTCTAGTTGGATCTTAAACCTCAACTCTTATATGTCAAACTGAGCCTCTCATTTTGAGGTGCAAAGAATAATTCACAAAAACTTCATCAACACCCTCACCAACTTCTTGATACCATTCTCTTTCTTTGATATACTTATCAAACAAAAGTTAAGATTTTCAATCACAACTTGAAGAAATGATTAGTGATATGTGAAAGCATTCTCATAGGTTGCTACTCATTGCTATAAGCTCCTCAATAAGCTGTATACATCGTACCCATGTAGGAAAGATTAAGTAACCCAGTGGGGACCTTAATTATAATGTTACCCACAGAGATCCTTGATGCAAAACTGCCTAACTTCTCGGAATTAACCTTCAATCTACTTCACAACCAATAAAACCCAATCTAAGCATTCTTTAGAAAGTCCAAAACCGTAGGATCCTAAAACTAACTTCACCTTCTACTCACACTAACAAATTTGAACTGTTGAATCTTCTTCATTCATGAGATCATAGCAGTGAAATTCAAGAACCCTCAAACCCCATTCCCGGTTTTAAGAATCTTTAGGGTTTAAAAGTCAAACTTTTGCTTTTTACCACCCAACAAACCACTCAATCAATTAGGCTTTTTACATGCAATTATTGGTACATAATTATTAAAAACTCTTATACAACAACTTTGTGTGCAGGTGAAAAAGAATAACACGGAGTGTGTCTCATGCAGCAACGATGGGTCCTGCATGGTTTGGGATCTCACAGTGAGTGACAGCATGCCCCATCTTTTCTTGTGATGCATGCATGTATGTTGCTAGTCAATGCAAGAATTAAGACTTTCGGCGAATCTATGCAAAGGAGTGCTACTAAGGGATAGAGATTTTTTTAAGTAGTTGCATTTGAGAGGTTTACAAGTGGAGACTTTTGAAGTCTACATTCTTGTTTTTATCCTTCTTGGAATTTTGACTAGACGGTAACTTTATGATGAGGGGTATGTGGTATTTGTCGTGGTGAAGAAATATCCTTGAAGGTCTCTCATATCATCATGAAGTGTTTCAAAGTGGGTGGAAAAGACATTTGTCACTCTCTTGAATCACTAACCCACATGGACTTAACCTTTATGATGACACCTTTGCATTCAATCTTGGAACAATATGCTATAGTTGACTGCAGAGAAAATCAACTCTAAACGATAGCTTCCCAATGTTTTTTGGGAAGGATATAATGTCTGAAGTCTTAAAAAATTCCAATCTCGTTATGGGAACTCAAGGAGAAGCAAGCTATATACTTCATGATTGATTCCAGTTACATTCTCATACGTGTAAGTAGAAAAAGTGGAGATTGAACATGTGGTGATTGCACATTGCAGAGGTATACTCGGAACAATAGCATGGGAGCTAGCAACTTCTTCAAATCCATAAATTATCATCCCGATGAGAGTCAACTTCTTAGTTGTGGAACAGATCGCAAGGTATTTGAGATTTCTTATCCCTTAATGAGAGCAAAGTTGTAAAACGTTACGAAATGTCCAGATAATAAATGCTCTAACAATCCATTGTGTATGTTAACCCCTAAAGATCCACGATGTTTTGGGAGCTTGAAATCCCAACACAGACCACTATGTACTAATGGGGGTACGTCCAATATTTTTGGAAATTTTTGATAATTTCAACCGTAGGATCTTGAAGTAGACTACCATTGGTAGTAGTGTGAAAATTTTCAACCGTTGGATCATCACTAAATGTGAGATCATAACGTTTGAAGTTGACTGTAAATTTTTTTTTGCCTTGACCGTAAACGCCGAATCGGCGGCGGTGGGCTTTTAGGGGTTAAACAACTTGTTGTTTGTCCTCCTTGTGTAGATTACATTTTGGGATGCATATGATTGCCAACCAATTCGAATAATCGATGGCTCCCTTACGGCCGAGATGTTGACCCTCGACGTAAGTCCCGATGGTGAAGGCTTTGCTAGTGGAGGTGGTGATCGAGAAGTAAAGCTTTGGAATTACAATGAAGGTCATTGTTATTTTGTTGGCCTTGGCCATAGTGCAGGCATCACCAGGGTAATTTATTATCACACCTTCTCTACCATTGTTATAATAAATAGATCATATAACAATCTACAGTATGTTCACTTATTCTTCTGAGAATGTGCATGAATTTCCAATTCATACCATGTTGCGATGATGAGCCAACTCTAATTTTGACAAAACACTTCCAAGTGTAGCCATTTTAGAAATAGTACATACACATGATCAAACATATCCTAGAACGAAACAATAAACCACAATAAACTTCACATATAACATAGTATTTAAATATGCCAATGTTTAATAAGCTCTACATTCTTTTACTCTTGCTATGCCATAGTATAGCAGTTCCATAAGTTAAGTTTTAGAATGACTTTGAATTATTCCTAATGTGTAAAGGCACTACAACCTTAGTGTGGTAGCTCGAGACATTATCATTGAGGTAATTTTGGATTCAAACTCCCACACAAAAGTGGTGTTTACCACAACAATTCAGAACCACCTCAATATATATCAGGATAAGAATATATGGTTCTCAGAGAATAAAACATACTTACTTCATAGCTCAGATTAAAATGAACAATAATACTTTATAAACACTGACCTTCTTTAAATATGCATCTCTAAGATTGAATTTTGATATAAATAATGTTAGCTCTTGCCCAGTTTAATTACATTCACATTTTTTATTATGGTCCCTTCTTACTTTCATGAAACAATTCATAAATCAGTAATAAACTAGCAAAAGATTTAAAATACAATGTGATGAACTAATTAAGCAAATGAGATGACTAAAAATTTCATACGTACTTCCTCTCAATGGTTTAACTAATCACTTGAATTTGTGCAAAAATGATGCAGATAAAGATATCTCCAAACATGAAGAAGATCGTGTCAGTAGGAGAAGATGGTGCCATTTTGATTTGGGATTACAGAAAACCGATTTCCGATTCACCGCCTGACCCCAACAAGGTGACGGTGAAGAGCCCAGGCTCACCAAAGTGAGAGCCATGCATCAATTGACCCAAGACAAGACACTTGTATAGCATTCAAGAGATAATATTGACCAGCAATCAGCAATTTCTTTAATGCCTCCACCTCTGGACAACTCGAGGACATCCGGAGAACATTCAAAAAGGTTGAAATGATTGTACACTAAACTAAACATCATCTATCTACTATCAACAGAAAAAAAATTACATATGATATGATGTGAGAAGTACATGCACACAAGTACATTCTTTTGATGTGAGAGGTAGGGTAGGGGCGAGAGAAGGACAAAGTCAGTTGGTTTGTGTACGAAACTTCAAACGGTTTGGCGTGTTCTTAAAAAGGTGGTGATGCAAAAAGCTTGCACCGAGACTGTACATGAACGTGTGGAGCTACAGATGCGTCGTCACTGCGGTCACCCTGTTCGAATGAAAACGAACAGGTGAAAAAAGGATTGCAAAAAAGTAAGAGTGTTCTCGACTGTATCAACAATCTGGGGTTGTCGCAGTAACGAAGCTTCTGTGTCTTCAACAAAATGCGGGCGGCAGGCGCTCTAGCTCGAAGAAGCAGCAGAGTCGGGATGTGTCGGGAAAAACCCTTTCGGGTGCACTGACCGAACCCTGTTTCTTCCTTCGAGGTGGAAAATTAAAACCATCTCGCTTATCCATGATGCACTTTCCAACACACCTGAGGAATCACTATATGAAAAAAGTGGGAGCTCCGCGAGCTGCTGGATGTGGTCGAGATCCACTCGCAAAAGCGCATCTTCGGGCATCTAAAGATGCTGTTTCAATCCAGGGGCTTAGTGATGAAGATCACGTTTATACCGCTTGGGAAAAGGTGGCGATGTGGGAGGACCTGAGGGCATTCGAATCTCGGGGACGATGAACGCGTCGCCGTAGATGCTGTGCGGTAAGTTGTACATGTCTTGCTTCGATCGGTTGTTGCGGACGTGACGTGACCGGGAAGAAGGTGGCGCCATCTGAGGTACCGCAACGGGAAACTGGGGCACTTCGTGTAAGGCGAACATCTGCTCCTCGAACAAGCTCAAATCGGCAGTCCAGTCGAAGTCTCCTGTCACCCCATCGTTGTTCCCTTTCACCGGCGCCGTTATTTCGCTGTTGTTGAAGCTTTCGTTGCAATCCACGAAGTTAAGAAGCTCGTCCACGCGCCATCCCGGCACCGCGTCCGTCAGAAAGTCGCTGAAACTGCTCTTCTTCATCTCGGAAGCAGCAGGAGAACCGGAGATGATATTACTTTCAGGGAAAGAGGTAGTAGTCGTAGGAGGTGGGCAGCACGATGGAGTGTACCCCGAGTACGCCTTCGGAAGATCCGGAGTAACGTGAGTAGTAGAGCTCCGCCCGGGTCTCTGCAGCGTAGAAGTAGGGCTCGAGATAGTACTGCAATGCGACGATTGCGACGACGCGGCAGGACTTAGGACCTCCTCCTTGCGCTCCTCCAACGCCACTCTCGTTCCCGTCACGAGAAACCGCTTGTGGTTGCACGAGAGCGCATTCGCGGTGTGGATAGACACATCGCAGTCGCGGCACAGTAACGCCCGATCCTCCAGACAGAAGAAGAACCCCCGTTTCTCCTATCACCCCCAATTCACGCTCAGATCAGGATCACCGCAAAATCCCACACCCCAACCTGGCAAATGCTCAAAATCTCAAACCCAACTAGCTACCGCGAAGGCTAGGAATGCTCACCTGGCATATATCACACTTGGGCGGCTCCGGGGCCGTGAGCAAGTTGACGCGAACGTGCTTCTTGGTGGCGGTGGAGTGGGTTCGAGCGTCACAGTCCTCGCAGAGTGCAGCTTCATCCACACAGCACATAACCGAGGCCAGATTCTTCTCACACAAGCCGCACTGTATCCTCATCTTAGCAGACTAGTAAGCAACAATGGCGAGCAAATTCTTCTTGTGAGTCGTGAGCGAGAGTGTGCGAGCAAGGGGTAGCCTTAAAGGGCAAGGAGGGAAGGGTGGTGAGCCTGAAGTTCCACCCGGCAGTGTGCAAGAGAAAAAGCGCAATGGAGGAGGTCGAGAAGGGCACGCAGGCAGCAGCGGCAGTGAGAATAGTAGCAGAGGAAAAGGGGAAAAGCGCGTGGCTTTTAGAGCAGGATGAGGGAGCCGCAGATGAGCGAGGCGTCAAAGTCGGGGTGCCAACAGGCGCGATAGATGCGGACACCATGAAAGAGGGCATGGCATGGGATGAGGAGGGCACCCTCTGCCGCCTCGCCACTCCTCCCTTAGCTTCCTGCTCACACCCCCGCGCCCCCACCCACCGAGGTGTCGAAATTTTCCCCCACGGGCTGCCCATTAAACACTATACCCCTCCATGGCTGGACAGGATAGTCAGTGTACCTTTCACCCCGATGTTTCTTTAGGGCTGCCCGTGAAACATTCTTTCTGATGAAATGACAGTGTGCCTTTTTATTCTTCTCGGGCTGCCCGTGAAACATTCTTTCTGATGAAATGACAGTGTGCCTTTTTATTCTTCTCGGGCTGCCCGTGAAACATTCTCCCCCGGCCATGGCTGGATGAGATGACAGTGTACCGCCTATTTCACCCTGGGGTAAATAATGGTTGCAATGTTCTTATATCTGGGCAGGGCTTGTACCTTCTTCTGTTTTTTTCTTACCTTACGAGAATGATTGCGATTGTACCCACCACCTTACTCTGTTATTTCTTGATTCCTCCCTCCCTTACTTGGGGGTGTCAAACTTCTCAATAGTTAGATATGATTATTAACCCTTAAATGCCCATGGGGTTTTTAACGGGCAGCCCAAAATCGGATGAAAGCATTTTTTGGACTTGGGCATCATGAAAAGTGCACTTTTTGAATTTGGGCATCATGAGTGAATCAATGATGAGCTTGCAACCTCCTACAAGATCATGTACAACCCCAACCTACTTACCACATTCCTTCAAATCACAAAATCACACATACAAATTGTGAATTGCATCGTAATATTTCACTTTTTAAAGACATCACAACAAGGTGGCCAGTTTGACATCGAAATATATCAGGAAGTTGAGTACACTGAGAGCTCCAGTTGAGTCCATGGATGGCTACAGAGTACAACAATGTCACTAGTTTGGCATCAAAATATATCTGAAAAGTTGAGTAGAGCGAGAGCTTCGGTTAAGTTTAGTGAGCGCTACACAGTTAGTGAGAGCTACAGTTGAGTCTAGTGAGCGCTACAAAGTTCAATGAGAGCTACAATTGAGGGCAGTGGTAGCTACAGAGGAGATTTTGTTGAGTTGTGAAAGTGGTATTCTTCATACCCCCCCCCCAAATACCTTACCTATGATGTTGTAACTCTCTGAAACCTTAAAAATTCTATATACTGTCTCCCAATACTGCTCTCAATACTGCTCCCAATACTGCTCCCAATACTGCTCTCAATACTGCTCTTAATACTGCTCTCAATACTGCTCTCAATATTGCTCTCAATATTGCTCCCAATACTGCTCTCAACACTAACACAGGAATCTCAACACTTAAGTTTAACACCTTTACATACAAATCCTTTCATAATGTCATTGAAAAAAATGATAGTGGTACAAGCATTTCCTGCCCTAGCAGTGCTACCTGGTCCTTCCAGGTACCATGAACTGACCTAAGCCGTAGTTCCTGTCACTATCCAACACTCCACACACACACTACACACACACTCCTAGCTCCAGCACGAGAGAGAGAGAGAGAGAGCTCCAAAACTCCCCCAAACCCTGGCCGCCAAACCCTAATCTCCAACCCTAGCCGCCTTCATCCATCCACAGGATTTCATCCCATGACAGGATTTCATCCCATGACAGGATTTCATCCCAGAACAGGATTTCATCCCAGGACTTAATAGACTACTAGGAGATTTACTCTTTTACTGGCTAGGTAAATCCCCAGTTAACATGAGTACAAGCTCCTCGGGCTCGCTTGGGGATTTAAGGGGTAAAGTATAAGGATTGGTCACACTTCGTGCTACCCATCAAACAAGTATGGTAGTGCGTAGTGATGCAAAAACGTGAAATTCTACATTATAATTGGTGGTATGCAAAGTTCAAGGCTCAGAATATTGTTTATACTAGGTTCGGAAACACTACTACACTCCTACTCATAATAAACACCACCCTATAAGTAGTGCTACTTGTCTACTTCGAGTTGATAGTTTCATTCCACTGCGGTACAATATGAACTCATTTCAGACTATATATAATCAACACCCTCTCTTCGCAAAACTCACCAAAGTCTCCTCTACTATTTTCATCATGGATGCATCATCTCACAACATAATTAGTTACTTCAACTTGGTGAAAACTCCATTATCACATAATTACAAAAGCTTACATGCACCCTCCAACATCATGTAAAATGATGACTATTTGCATGTAATCATTATTTACTCTTCAATTTTATTGATATCTATTCTGCATTTTGCTGCAATTTGCTCAATAACACATACATTGAACTTGGCTAAGCCCCAAAAGAAAACAAAATCCAATATTTTGAATCCTATAGTGGTTGGTAGGGTGCAATAAGTTCAGCAGCGGGAATAGGGGCAACAAGAGGGAGGTATATATTCTACAGCGATTCTAGCCAGCAGGAAAAACGTTGATACAATTCGATGTGGCATTAATTGTGGGCAGCCCCTAGATCCCACAAGAGGACAAGGGGGGGAGTTTATTATATTGTTATTTTGGGCAGGCATACTGCCGACCACTGACAGGAAATAGGCAAAAAATAGTGGGGTGGTGTGTAATCAGATCATCAAACAGCAGACGACTATCGCGGACGCGCGACTGCGGCCGGCAGTCCCATGTGCAATAGAAAGCAATCATATCGAATCCCTCAGCCCCATTTTCTGTTACGAACAGCCCCACAAGCCCCACGACCACCGCCCTCGGGGTTGCCCACTGCCCGTGGGAAATTTATCCCCCTGCCCGCCCATGTTACATGTGACTGCACCGTCCGGCCTCGCTACTCCTAGGGGGGACCCTACTTTGAGATCCCTTCTAATGTGGTCCATCTATATTACAATACAGGAGGCTTTGTCTCACACCACGGTTCCGCGCTGGAATCCGTCGTGGAGACTTGCCTCCTGTATCCACACAACCAATATTGGAATAGAAAGTAAAACAACTAGAAGTAGATTGTAGCTCTTTTGGGTATTTTGATGGTAAAGAGATAAAGATGTGATAGTAAAGTTTAGAAAAATCTATGACTTAAAATTAAAGTAGGAACTGAAAGTAAAAAGAGTAGGAGTAGACTGTTGGTCTTTTGAGAAAGGAACTTCTCTCAAAGAGATAAGATTGTTTTAGACCTACGGTTAAAAGATAGGAAGATCTATGAGTTAGCTCTAAAATTGGAATATAAAATAAAAAGACTAGAAGTAGTCTTTAGTTTTTTTAGGTATTTAGATAGTAAAAAGATATAAATGTGTTAGAAAGAATTAGGTAGCTCTATGACTTAGATCTGATATTGGAATAGAGAGTAAAAAAACTAGAAGTAGATTGTAGCTCTTTTGGGTATTTTGATGATAAAGAGATAAAGATGTGATAGTGAAGTTTAGAAAAATCTATGACTTAGAATTAAAGTAGGACCTGAAAGTAAAAAGAGTAGGAGTAGACTGTTGGTCTTTTGGGAAAGGAACTAGGGAGAGAAGTTTAGATTATTTGCTGTTCTTGGTGGAAGTATTCTTAGTGAGTACATCTCGGAGAAACTTATTGCTTATGTTGGTGGAAGCCTGTTTCTTGTCTTTGCTGCTACTACATTAGTCGACGTTCTCAGATAGAGGTTGGTTCATTCCCCTTTTGTAGTTTTTATGTATATGTAATATCAATCGCATTGCACGCACCTAAGCCTGCATTGACACATTTTTTAGCATTGGAATTTGCATGCTTCTGGAAGAGTTTGTGTGATTGGAATTTTTGACACATGGAAAGCGAGGCTTGTAAGCTTTGGTTTGAGAGAGTCACTGAGAAAGTAATGGGAAGCTTTGAATTTGGAATCCCTTCAAATGATGAAGGTCGCAATGGGACATTGCTCATAGCATTCCAGGCATGGCATGTTGTGGTTTGCGTACCGCACACCTAGAAGTGTAGAGAGAGACTTGCATAGAAAGAGATGAGAGCCTTTGAAAATCACATGTCATTGGATTTGAATGTTGGAACTTTGAGAAGTATGGTCTTGAAGTGCAATGGAAAATCACGTATGGAGCCAAGAGTGGATGCTGACAATGTGAAGTTGTTTCAACGACTACGAATTCGATTGTCTTGGCACTTTTTATTTGGTATGCTATTTCTGTATAAAAATGGTAGCATACATTGTGATTTGTCTCCCGACAACATCTTATTACACAGAGAAGAAGATAATATGTACATAGGTGTTTGTGATTGGGGATTTGCATGTAAGATAGAGTTTCCTCTGCTATCCAACTATGCATATCCATCACAAAAAGAATTGGAGGCAGATAGAATAAGACGGCCTTGGGTGGATCCATCTTTAATGAGTGTTTATGGATCAGAAGTAGCTAAATTTAGTTTAGCTACTAATGTGTATGTTACATCAAGGATAGCATCTTGGATTATAGGGCCTTTTGATGAAGACAGTGAGATTTCGTCCACAGATTATGAGATATACACTCATTGCCTACGGTTGCTCAGTAGTGAACCTGCAAACGAACGTTATAATACCCTTTTACAAAGAGTAAAGGGATTCCAACAGTCAATACCCATTTTGAGGAATGATCCAATGGTATGTTATCGTAAAATAAAATAGAGACCATGTTTGAGACCATTGATGTATATTTTATTATTCTAAATATATAAATTCGATATGTATTTTTTAATATTTTCTGTATCAACTTATTTGAAGTTTATGAATGTTTTATAGCTTTAGGCAATCCAAGTTGAACGTGCTCAACGGCACGGGTCCCACTAGTCTATATTACAATACAGGAGGCTTTGTCTCACACGACGGTTCCGCGCTGGAATCCGTCATGGAGACTTGCCTCCTGTATCCACACAACCAATATTGGAATAGAAAGTAAAAAAACTAGAAGTAGATTGTAGCTAAATCTATGACTTAGAATTAAAGTAGGAACTGAAAGTAAAAAGAGTAGGAGTAGACTGTTGGTCTTTTGAGAAAGGAACTTCTCTCAAAGAGATAAGATTGTTTTAGACCTACGGTTAAAAGATAGGAAGATCTATGCGTTAGCTCTAAAATTGGAATATAAAATAAAAAGACTAGAAGTAGTCTTTAGTTTTTTTAGGTATTTAGATAGTAAAAGATATAAATGTGTTAAAAAGAAATAGGTAGCGGATGTCTTTTGAGAGGTTTGATAGTCTTATTTGCGAGGAGGTCAATAGTGGTACCACTAATTTAAAAAATTGGATGCTTCAAGTTTTAGATCCTTTTGATCCCAATTTTGACTCTTTAATGACAAAAATTTCATGGCTTGATGCCGAGTTGACAGAAATAGTAATTGAACCTCGTAGGTTAGTACATGGGATAAACAAAGATCCGTTAGATGGATCTTTGTTGCATTTCCTCCCACTCGATGCGAGGTTATTGATTTGAACGGTAATAGGGAGGTTGCTAGACGTAGCTACGGTGTGATTTTTAAGTGTCACATAATAGGAGTCGATTTCATTCCAAGAGAAGAGAGAGTACGCTTGTAAAGCCTTCATTAGTACTTGTTCATAGAAATAGTTTTCAATCAATGAACATAGAAGCCACAAGTTGTTCTTTGGTCCATCCTCTATTTATGAAATTATTTGCCATACATCCTTCTAAACCGCATGGATATATGCGATGGTGGAATCTTTGGAACTTTGAGAAGTATGGTCTTGAAGCGCAATGGAAAATCACGTATGGAGCCGGGAGTGGATGCGACAATGTGAAGTTGTTTCAACGACTACGAATCCGATTGTCTTGGCACTTTTTATTTGGTATGCTATTTCTGTATAAAAATGGTAGCATACATTGTGATTTGTCTCCCGACAACATCTTATTACACAGAGAAGAAGATAATATGTACATAGGTGTTTGTGATTGGGGATTTGCATGTAAGATAGAGTTTCCTCTGCTATCCAACTATGCATATCCATCACAAAAAGAATTGGAGGCAGATAGAATAAGACGGCCTTTGGTGGATCCATCTTTAATGAGTGTTTATGGATCAAAAGTAGCTAAATTTAGTTTAGCTACTGATGTGTATGTTACATCAAGGATAGCATCTTGGATTATAGGGCCTTTTGATGAAGACAGTGAGATTTCGTCCACAGATTATAAGATATACACTCATGGCCTATGGTTGCTCAGTAGTGAACCTGCAAACGAATGTTATAATACCCTTTTACAAAGAGTAAAGGGATTCCAACGGTCAATACCCATTTTGAGGAATGATCCAATAGAGACCATGTTTGAGACCATTGATGTATATTTTATTAATCTAAATATATAAATTCGATATGTATTTTTTAATATTTTTTGTATAAACTTATTTGAAGTTTATGAATGTTTTATAGCTTTAGGCAATCCAAGTTGAACGTGCTCAACGGCACGGGTCCCACTAGTTCTGCTATAAAAATGATCGCCACATTATCCATAGCATTAGCCCCTCCGATGTTCAAGGGGTCAAACAACGACTTTTTTTTATATGTTATTTTTTGTTGACTAAGCCCTAAATTATCTCGATATGATTATGATAATGAGATGACTTCCATAACCTCTATAGATGTTTTGAAGATAGTACAAGATTTGAGTGCAAAGAATCTAGTTATGTACTATATATTTTCTTTGTTAGATTTGGGGCAGTTTCCACCATTGCAATGCTATTAGTTGAGTCAAGTATTTAATTTTTAGATGACTTTTTGGGTACGAGGTTGTTCTTGAGATTAACGTGAACAAATTTCTAATTGGAGATTTTCTTCATTATAGTAGCTTTGTTGGTAGATGTTTTCCTTTATTGTGAAAACTATGAAACTTTGTGATCTCTTTTAAATACATACACTATACAATCTCGCACTTTATGAGGCCTCATGCCTCAACTTTTAGTTCAATTGAGATACAATAAACAATATATAGTATACTTTTGTAGAGTTGAGCTTTGAATTACTCACCCTCATTTTCATCTCTGACACGTTTTTCAATATGCGCCCTTTTGTCTAAAATAGGTTGGGATGTATAGGGGTTAAAATGCAACCTAGTTGTAGTAAAATCACTTCCAGATTACCAGGTTAGACATGTTTTTATATTAGAAAGCGGGCAAGGTGCTCATTTTAAACTTAGGCATTTTTTGATACACCACTTGAAAAATTCATACATAATTCAACTTCCAACTTTTTTTTCTTTATTTATTCTCTCTCTTCCTCTATATATATATATATGTTCCTATATTATTCAGCTTTCTACTAATTATCTCCCCTATATACAACTATGAGTACTTAAATTTTGGTTTTTGGGACTCTCACCATAAAACTCTCTTTGTTTTCTACTTGAAATTGTAATTGTAATCATTTTAAAATTAATACCTAAAACTCCTTGTGTTTTCTTGGAGCTTGAAACCTCGGAAATGTGATTTTCTGTTACAAGTCATAGGCAATATATGACTAGCATCAAGAGAATGAAAATGAGCAAATAGCTGCATTCCACCATGTATATATATTGTATGAATACAAATAGTTAACCACGGGTTAATTAAAATTTATGCTATTAAGACGAGGACCCAGAAAAGTAGATACAAGTAGGTCCTAAACAGTGAATGGATAATACTTAACAATTTCTACCCCTATGCACTCCAGGAAGTGTGAGCCGAATCTTTCGACTTCCAACCATAAGATCTCATAATTAATCCCATTTTTAGTAAAAATTTAGACTTAAAGCCCTTGATTTGATAATGGACATATTCCCAAAAATTCTATTCAATTTTTTTCAAAAAATAGATTCAATGATTTGCATAAGGTAGAGGCACTTATAAGAAAATTTTAGCATATGATATTAAGGTATATATTTTTTTTAGAATTTTTCATGTGTGCAAACATAAGGTTCTTGTTGAATGCAAAAAGTTTCGTGATTTTATTTGCATTTTTCAAATAGTTATAATTATTTAAAGTGAAAAGTTGCTTGGAACCTAAACTCGATCACATGCTCGAATATACAAATGAGGTACATCTGTTCTTTCAAAATCTAGGAATCGGGCTTGATCGGTTATGGGTTCCTGGTCGGGAATGGGTCCCTTTACCTTAAAAGTGCAGCTGTGTCTCCTGCTTTGGCACAGATGTATTATTCTGGTATGATAAATTTTTTAAAAATAAAATAAAATAAAACAAGGATTTTCCAGCCCAGAATCCCAACAAATTTATTTGTTTTTATTGCAGTCACCCTGGGGTAGGAAAAAAAAAAAAAAAAAAAAGGTGAATGGCTGGATGAGGGCTGGATTGGAGTATGATAAGCTGCCATGGATTTCTGAGCCTTTTCAAAATGCCACATGCAAGTATGACAGCTTCCCTTCAGACTCTCACATGCACCTGCCCAGAGTGTCTCCCCAAGTGGCCCATCCAAAACCAATATTAATATTAATATTGGGGCCCTATGCCACATGGACGACATGGTGCTCATTTTGCTCTACCCAAAGTCATTAAATAATAAAACAACCAATCACTCCAGGACGTGCCCTTCCCCCTTTTTTTAAATATTTTCATTCATTTGCATTGTAATGAAGAAAAGGTTATTATAGTGTAATTACTTTGACATTTTTAAACACTTTTCATCTCAGAGTGGGGGTAGGTGGCATTGCATGAAGTTTGGGGAACTGGAGGAAGGAACTTTCAACCCTTCACATTTTTTATGAACAAATATGTTGATTTTTGCTTATTGATCAGTTTTTGATGAAAGCACCTATTGGGAGAAAAATGAATTTAAGCAAGAAAGTGGAGTTAATTGGAAGATCTTGGAGTTGCCTATGTGGAATCTCATTTCTAAGCATTAAAATAATTTTATAGAAGGAGGTTGTGATGAAGAAAGTTGCCCAATATTAAATAATTATTATTCTTTAGACAACCAGTATGTTCCACAATACTTAAAAGTTGTAGAGATTTGATACTGTAATAGTTTCTTCCAAATTTGGCACGTGGTTATCTATGGTATGTATCAATATGTGTATTCATACATTTTGATAAATATGAAGGGTAAGGTAGTAATGTACAATAAGTTTGTGTTAACCTTTGAGGAACTTGTGCTTCACAATTTGTATATACTCCAATAAAATGTAGTGTACCATTTAAAAATACACAAAGGCGTCATTTTCATTACTTTATATGTTGCTAAGTTGTATATAAAAGGAATACGTGATTTACTTTCTTTGGATGCAGTTGTCAAAAAGTTGCATAGCACAAAAGTGAAAAAGATTATGACAGTTCTCTAACGGAAATGGTGTAATTGAATGAAAGCATCAATTCCCAAATTCTAATTGTTCCTCAATATACAAGAAGACTCACTACAAGAAATCCATGGTATATATGTCCCTAAAATATGTTGTATTGATCGAAATGAAGAGTTTTTGATTTCAAAAGTCATAACAACAAGTCATAATCGCCATTTTGAATTGAAAATGACTTTCTTCAGACCCATTGTTTCACTTACACGTCTAATCTTTATAATATGAAAAACAAGAATAAGTCAAGCATAATTACACAAGATAAAAATAATTATGGAGACATAGCAAGGTACCCAATGGGTAAAGCCCAATCCATAATGCACATGTGCATGCTCACATGGAACCCCTCCTTCCTCTATAATATCACACTTATGTAATATTGATGAAAGTTAACATGGATTGGCTTTTAATCATGGAATAGAAATTTCAATTTCAGGTGACAGGATCTCTCGTGTCTCATCACTCGTCCTCATGTTCCAGCCCTCGTCACCATCTCCCATCCCCATTTCCCCGGAATCCCCTAATTCCCTGTCTCTGAAATTGAAATTTGACTTTGCAGTTTGTTACAAACATACATTGTAGTATAGACAACACTTTGTAAAAACACTTTGTCAAAAACATTGATTCCAACCCAAAAACCTAGAATGGATTGACTATTAATCATGAAATATACATTTCAATTTCAGGTGACAAGATCTCTCGTGTCCCATCACTCGTCCTCATGTCCCAGCTCTTATCACCATCTCCCATCCCCATTTCCCGAGAATCCCCTGATTCCCCTGTCTCTGAAATTGAATTCTGACTTTGCAGTTTGTTACAAACACACCTTGTAGTATACACAACACTTTGTAATATCACTTTGTCAAAAACATTGATTTCAACCCTAAAACCTAGATTGGATTGACTTTTAAGTATAGAACATGAATTTCAATTTTAGGTGACAAAATCTCTCGTGTCTCATCACTCGTCCTCATGTCACAGCCCTTGTCACCATCTCCTATCTCCATTTCTCGGGAATCCCTAATCCCCTCGCTCTAAAATTGAAATTTAACTTTACAATTTTTTACAAACATACCTTGTAGTATTCACAACACTTTGTCAAAAACATTGATTTCAATCCAAAAACCTAGACTGAATTGACTTTTAATCATAGAATATAAGTTTTTATTTTAGGTGACAGGATCTCTAGTGTCCCAACACTCGTCCTCATGTCCAAGCTCCTCTCGTCCTCATGTACGTCCAAGCCCCTCTCGTCTTCCATCACTCGTCCCCACATCCAAGCCCCTCTCGTCTCCCATCACTCGTCCTCACGTCCAAGCCCCTCTCGTCTCCTATCACTCGTCCTCATGGTCCAAGCCCCTCTTGTCTCCTATCACTCGTCCTCACGTCTAAGCCCCTCTCGTCTCCCATCACTCGTCCTCACGTACAAGCCCCTCTCGTCTTCCATCAGTCGTCCTCACAACCCAGCCCCTATCGCCATCTCCCATCTCGATTTTCCAGAAATCCCCTGATTCCCTGTCTCTGAATTTGAAATCTGACTTTGCAGTTTATTACACACATTTACCTTCTAGTACAAAGAACACTCAAGTAAAAAGTTTTGTCACAAACATTGATTTTGACCCAAAAACCTGGCCTGCCCGAAGTAGCAAGAGACCAATTCAATTTACAAGAATAGTTAGTAGTCAAACCCAAAAGTCCTTTTCACATTTTCACATGAAATTACATCATGTCAACACTTAAAATTTGATATACCTACCTTATACTTGGAACGCCCCATACTACAAACTCCACCCATTGTTTTTGAACACACATGACCCCATTATAATATACACATCATTACAATGAAAATGACCATAGTCGAAAGCTCATACAAAGAGGAAAATAGAATATTCAAGGAACAAAATCTTTAAAGAAAAAACATTGTTTTATCAATTGTTGGAATATTGAAGTCTCAACAACAGGAAGTCCAAACGACCCCCTTCCTACAATGTCCAAAACATCTCTTTTTCCTTCAAAAGTCTTGAACTCATACATTCCCCCAGTGTGAACAGGACTCTAAAGATTGATTCCAATCCTCATCATGGTCATGCAGGGTGTAGGCCGCTCTTCGTCTAGTCAGCGCCTACGGAGTAATGAGGGGGGCCTATATAGAAATCTAACCTGGGTGTAGATGCTAGGAGAGTAATAATAATAATGATAGGGTCATAATACAACCTTATCCAGGGCTGGGGAATAGGTTCGGTGTGGGGATCTCTGTAAAGGTGGTGCTATTAAGGAGTAGTAGTACTACTGTAGGGATTTGGGGGAGGGGAGCATGATTTTCTTGGATGTCCCAAAAGTGGTTGTTTGGCAAAAGACAATGAATAGCCTCTATGGTAGAGTGTCCTAAAAGCACCAACTTAAGAGATCTGACCTATTTTTAGTACTAGTAAATTCAAAATAAAATTATGACCACATTCCAAATAGTTTCTTGGGAGGATTTCAAAAATTTGCAACATGTAATTCGCATTTGTGAATTTTATACAAAATTCCAAAGTGCTAAGTAAGATTTGACCCAAATGCGTTATATATACAAATGAGGTACATATGTATTTTCACAATCTACAAATGAGGTAGAGATCGCTTTTGGGTACAAAGCGCTTTTTGGACTGCCTACCTTAGTGCATAGCTTGGGTTAGCTGGGGAAATATTATCATCCTTACTGGCTAATATCCTATGATTCCCTTGTCCAACCGGTTTTTTTTAAAAGTTCAAACTATTCTGGCAATCGTCTCATTTTATATTGAGAATAGAAAATTTCTTGGAATTTTCATTGGTGTTTTCAAGAGTCAAGCGGTTGATGGGTCATTTCCATTGGCGGATATTGAACTAGATGTTGGTTTTTCCTCATCATTGCTCCAAGTGTTTTCGTGTAATCTCACATGTCTTGAATATGTGTCTAAGTATGCTTGAAGTTATAAGGGTCCGTTTACACTACGTTGGAGAAGGCCACCAGTCGATCAAGAATTTTATTCTTAACCAATCAAGAATTCTATTCTTAATCCATTCAGGAGCCTCAATTTCAACATGTCACATTTGATATTTTCTCCGTAATTTCTTGACCGTAGTGTAGACAAGCCTTAAGTGCTTGATATTTATCTATCGCCCATACAAACATTTTATCCATAAGATTTTTAAAATTACATATATATATATATATATATATATATATATATATATATATATATATATATATATATATATATATATATATAAAAAAGTTTATAGTTTTTATGAAGCTAAAGTGACTTGCTGCCACTAGGCTTTGGTAAATTGAGAATTTTTTTGGTGAGAGTATTAGACTCCACCATCTCAATACATAGAAGAAGAACAAAAACTCCAACATATTTAGAGGCAGGCGTGAATAGAGTGTTTGTTTGACCTATCCTTGGATGTATGCCCGGAGGTCATCACACCAATGGCGGGACGACTTACCCCTCTCGGGGTGAACACTATATTAGTTCCTACTTAGCCACTAGTACCTTAGAGATACCCAATATGGTATCCCCCTAAAGGACTCTAAGGTACCCAAACAACAAGGTCTAAGAACCCCCACCACATTTGGGTGGACTTTGGTGGTAAGCAAGACGCTGGCATGGGGAAGAGAACCCTCAAACTCCTCATTGGGGGCCATGAGCCTTAACCCTTAAACGTCTAAGGTGACCCGAGGGGTCCATTTCCAACAGAATCTTCTCTGTAGCTCTCAATGTACTCAACTTTTCACTTATATTTTGATGTCAAACTGGTCACCTTCTTCTGATGCATTCAAAAAGTGAAATTTTAGAATTCAAATCACAATTTGTATGAGTGATTTTGTGCCTTGAAAGGATTGTGGTAGGTAGGTTGGGGTTGTACAATACTTGTAGGAGGTTGCAAGCTCATCAATGATTGGATCATTCATGATGCCCAAGTTCAAAAAGTGCACTATTCATGATGCCCGAGTCCAAAAGATGCTGTGATCCAATACTCGGCTGCCCAAATCCGTATAGCAAGACGTTTAAGGGTTAACCACCAAGCCAAGTGGTGCCTTCCTCAATACATACTTACAAGTCCAGCTTTACAAAATCATGACAAACTTTAGAATGGCTTTTACAAATGTCCTACATTTTAATGTGTTCAACATTCTATTACTCTCTTTCGATGCACACAAATTACTCCCATGACTAACTTCACAATAAAAAGTCTCCAATGCTAATTTTTACCTTTTCACATTCGAGAATGCGTATGCATGAAATGTTTATTATAAACCATTATTGAAATAACTTAGGAGGGTACCTTTTTAAAATGGGGGACCCATAGAATCTGCCAAGAATTGATGGGAATGGGATACTCGATTACAATGTTTTTGTTTATGATTTCAAAGAATTGCATGCTGTGTCACCATTGTGGCTTTTACATGAAGCTGCCCACTTGTCCGAGCCCAAGACTCCAAGCTCCTAATTGGGATGAACCCCCTCATGCAAGGAGATGTCATGGCATATATTAAAAGGAGAGTGATATCCAGGTGGTGAGAGACACAAGCTCAAGGGATGCATGTGGCATTTGGATGACTAAAGTGATTGTGTAACAAACTCTTGCAAATACCAAAAATCTTCCCTATTTATGGAGATTGATTGGTATTCATAGTTACTATGTTTGGTAAATAGATAGAAACTCCCGTCCCGATGTGAATGAAGTGACCGTTTGTAATGCTAATAACCCGATGCCCATTAGACAAGGGGAAATTGAGACAATACTACTTCCCCCTCTCGAGGGTAGACACTATGACTACAATGATTTTTAGCTAGTTACTACTGCCTTGAAGATACTTGACATAGTATCCCCCAAAAGGACTTTGAGGTATCCATATAAGAAGGTTCAAAGACTACCCACCATAGTTGAGTGGACAAAATGAAATCAAAAACAAATTTTGATCATTACAATACACTTGCCATCCCATTAGATCATTACCCATGTGTCATGTGCTAATTCGATGGAAATTAGATTGAAATTGAATAAGAAGTATTTGGGAATTTTTATTTCTTAGACAATTGGAATTGGCACAAAAATTGAAGTGTTGCCTTGAAAATATAAAACATTGTTGATTATTTGACAACGTGTGGAATTGGCCTATCACGTATAGTATTTGTTCATCCCTAAAGATCCACAACAACCAAATCGGCTTTTTGTTGTTTGGGCAGCGTAGATGAAGTGGTTAGAAGTAAAATTTTTGCCTAAGACTTTTACTGTGTGCTCTTTACAGAATAAAGTGTATATGGTGAAATTTGCAGAGCCAATTTCTAGTTTCAAGTCCGGAAATTTTAGGTTTTCAAGTCCAAATCGAGTGCTTTAATTTTAGGTTTTTGTAGATTCTTATTCTTTTGGAATATGTTCACAACCAAATCACTACTCAAGTTCCAAAGTGACCCAAGTGGATAGTTTACCAATTTCAGAAAGGCACCGTCCAAAAACTTCAGAAATAATTTTCTCAATTTGTAATAATTTTACAAAAAAATTCTAAAAAAATTCTTCGAAATTCGGGATTAAGAAAATTTTCCCAATTTTTTTTCTCTCAAAATTCAAAAACTCATAAAGGCACCTACACACCATTCAATTTTGTCTTAGCCCAAATATGTCAAATTTGATGCATGTTTTCCTATATCGTTGTTTCTAGGCCTTCTTTTAGAAAATTTTCATGAAGGTCAAAAAAATGGAATGAATCTCTGAAACTTAGCATGAGTGTACCCAACTTGATTAACTACATGAAAAAAAATACAAAAAAAATGTTTGGGGTAACATGTTTTCCTTTGCACCATGGTGGCAATGTCTCACAAACAAGGCCCAAAAGAATCTTTGCATTAACTCTGAATGTTATGATCTCACAAATGTCGCAAATCCAACGGTTGAAATTTTACGTGGTAGTACTCACAGTGAATAACTTTGAGATCTTAGTTGAAAGTAAATAAAATAAAATAAAATAAATGACCAAACCTTAATTCCAACAAGGTGGTAGAATATTGCATTTATGGTTTTGAAAGTCCAAAAACGCTTGGATTTTTAGGAGTTAACATGAAATTTGATAAGTAAGCATCAATATGACACTTTTTAAGAGTATAAAATGCACTTCTATATAAGCATGCTTTCCTTGCCACACAACGCTCCAGTGTCATTGAACAATTTATCGTAAATTTTATGGTCATATGATGAAAGATTATGATGAATTTGTTTAACAAATACAGTTATAGATGTATTGAAATCTTTGTATACACACTCCTATGTGCAAAACTTCTTACTTTAAAGTGTATGTACTAAACTATAAGCACATGTGCGATCTATGTTCTTCTAAACATATAACTTCTCAAAAACTTCGGCAACTCAAAATCAAACTAAAATTCTCTCAAATCAATTTATTGGTATGTGTAAACTAGCATGAAATGGGCTTACCCTTTAAAAAGTTAGAATAGTAATGAAACCAAATGTTGAAAAACTCAACCCATGAACCATCTCTATTACGGCGTCCGACGATGTCCTTCATTAGTTGATACATTTCAAAAATAGAGGCAAAACACATGGAAATGATTTGAAAGTTTCCAACTTTACATGCACACATCAACCTTAACTCCTAATGTTGAAAAGAGCCCCAAGCCGGACGTTTGAGGTTTGATCAGCCTCATATTTATTATACGTAGCTAGCATGAAGTTGGAACCTCTCGCAAGTTGTAGATTTTTTACATACCTTTTCGAATAGTCATTTCATGCTTCTAAATTCCTCATACTCTAGAAGATATTCACGGTCGAAGTTTGAAATCACTATTTAAAATCTGCCCAAACTGCGGTATATGCTCATCTATTCTCAAAATCTGCACACAATCAGTTAACTAGTAGAAACTGTAAAAATTCACCAAAAATTGAGATTGCACTTTTTATCAAGTTTTGTTTTTTGTACATATATGGTTTTAAGGCATTATCTCATCGTTCGGATCTTCAATCCGTTTATTTGTCACATGCCATTTTTACCATCAAAGGCCGGCATTTGTATATGAATTTCAACATACCTTCATGTGAAAATTCAAGCATTTCTTTAGGTTTTACAGGTCGCATGAAGGTAAATATCGCATTGTCATGTTCCTAACTTACTTAGGAACAAAAATGTGAAGGGCCTCAATTCAAATTTACTCTTCAGATCGATTTTTTGGGTTCACAAAAAACATCAACCCATTTTGCAACAAGGGAAAAGAACTTTTTTTCAACTTTGAATGTTACGATCTCACAATCGGTGAGGAACTTGGAGCTAAGATTTGTTACACATGTACTTGGACTAGTTACGTACATGATCTTACAATTATATACTTGAGATAACGTCAAAAGTTGAAAAATTTTCATCTTGCAGTGAGAGAGGGTGGTTTTGAGACCTTTTTGCAGTGTGGGGGCCTTTCGACTTTAGGGGTTAACTCGTAGATCAGAGAGGCCCAAAGCCGGTTGATATGCTTAAAAAAAAATGCTTTTTTTTTACAAAAACTTAAACTTAGAGTGAATGCATCTCAAGATCCGTACGGTGAAATTTGATAATTTTCTTGGTGGGTAGACTAAATAGACAGTTTTAAACAAGATCCTAAAGTTTAGATTAATTAGACAATCTCAAAACCAAATTGTGAAAAGAATTGTTCAAAAGATTTCGTTCACAAATTTCAGATATGACCATCCGAAGCTGCACTGTAGAGCTTCTTCTGCAGCGGTTAACTTTGCAGGAAGTGGTAACTCTTGAGAGAATGCACTCACAATAACAACTGCATATGATGATGGTATTTCCCAATATAGAAAGAATGCACAATAGAGGAATCCAAAATCTTTAAATTTCCTCAGAAAGCCTGACATCCATTGCTACCTTTTCAATGTAGAACATGATGATTGTCACCACCACCGCCTGGTCATTGATTAGTATAATTATGATCGAAGCTTGATTGCATTGCAACTGCTCGATTTTGCTACTTTAGGGTTTAGGGTTTAAAGTGCGAGACATGAATCCTCCGAAGAGCCGACAAAACTTGTTTACCAGCTTCAATTGCTCCTGCTTGATCAGCCTCCGCAGAAAGACATGTTACAGTCCCAGGCTCACCATGATTTCCGAATCGTGGGCTGCGAGGGCACATTTCCAATCACTGAAAATTGCTTTGCTTGCAAGGAAACTTTGAATATGCATGAAGAAAATCCAGTGAAGAGATGGCTTGTGCTGAAAAAAAGTTCAAAAACGGTGATATATCATAAAATAAGATTGAAACCATTCCGATGCGAATGGCTCAAAGCGAAACCTGAAATTTGAGATTGTCGTCATCACAGTGCTCATAAAAATACCACAAATCAACTTGCTTCTGAGAATCAACGTGTATTCTAGTTCTACACCGACACCAAATGTCCTGAACTTAAGAATAGCTTAGCACTTCATGATTGGAATGAAATAAGGTATGTAGAAGGAAATTATTTTTAGAGAAATTCAACATTTAATTTGTGATTGGAAGGAGTTCATGTTGTTCTTTGAAATGATCTCAGAACAGTATTGGACCAGTCTACTTCACCGCCTTCTTAAAATCTCTCACAAGCCATCACTCATGTGCATGGCTCCTCATTCTTTAAGGCGGTTCCATGCTGATCATTTGAGATACCAGTGATCCAAGATCAAGAGACTGTAACAATTCCATACGAGATTCACCTGCATGTCGAGAGATGTAGCAGTTCTGATTACTGTTTCTTGCTTTATTGTACCCAACCCACTTGATTGCACAAGTTGGAAAAATTCCAACAAAACGGACGAAGGAATCATCAGAAACGGATGAAAGTCGCCGCAATTTCAGGGACACTGTTCCTTCGTCTCCACCGACGTGCAGTCTGGTGCACAGGCTGAGCGCCATGGCCAAAGCCAGGGCTCTTGTACTCCGATCTTACATGCCCGGCTTGCTGATTCTGAGAGTAGCGTCGCCTCGCTGTTGCTGGAAGGGGAGCTTGCGCGTGATCAGCGGCCATTGATCAAGTAAGTAAGTGTGGGGGGTGGATTTGAGTTTCAAGCTTTTTCTTGCTGAGTTGACATTAAGTTTGTGTCTGTACCGACAGTCCTGTAAGTTAGAGTTCCTTTAGTCTGTTGCTCGCTGCTTCAAGATCGGAAGAGGGGTGAAGAGTGGTCGAGCGCTGCTTTCACCTTCTCTGGAGCTACTCAGAGTTGGCTTGTCTGAGATTGATCTCATCGTGATGTGCAGCGTTTAATTGGGATCAACTGCTGTAATTATCTGATCACTGTCTAAGTGTGGAGGAGGCGGCTGAGGGGAGCTTGCACCACTTCCTCATGTGGGAGGAAATCCAGCGCTAGTCCCAGAAGAAGAGAATCTCAGATACTGATCGGGCATCGCTCTTTACTGGGGTCACGGATAAGAGCTAGTGTGGAATGTTAAGTGGGGTGGCCACGATGTTTACCGATCTGTGGGCATAGGCTAGGGGCTGTGTCGGCAGCGGATGTTTGACAAAGCTTTCTGTATCCTACTCTCAAATTCACATGAGGACTGTTGGTGGTAGATGCCGGAGTACAGAAAGGGTCCATGTACTCCAGATCTGTATGTGAAAACGTCCACACAACCAACCAGTTTTGGCTGTACTAGAATGTGTATGAGCCTGAACATGTCATTTACCTTTATACATAAATAACGCTAAAACAATCGGAACATTCTTGGTTGATTACACATGTGCTTTGCATGCACTCGGACAACTTATGCATTATGGCTGTTTTGGATCCCAATTCTGAATGTTGTGGGCATGTAAAGTTTCGTGACTTTATCATCTCTGTGGGTGTGGTATGGTTCTGTGTAATCCGAATTGTTGAACATGAAAACCTGCACAGATCGCTTTGTATCTTAGCATGTAAGGTAGGGCCCTGATTATGTGGAATACCTTGCGGAGTTCCACATGATTGCTGCTCACTAAATCCAATCCGGGTGCGCCAGTGAGGTGGGGCCCCAGTTTTTTGTTTTTCCGTTTTTGACCCCTCAAGGTCATTTTTTTAATTTTTTAATTTTTTCTAAAATTTGGGGTCTACACCCCCATTTTACCACGAGGGTCCTCTCCCTGGAATTTTGAGGAATTGTACACAAAAATAAATACGAGACACCCTTTTATTAGCCTCCTCTTTGTTTGAAGATTCCAAGGGAGAACATGGATTGAATTTAGTGTGCCTTTCCTTTTTTTTAATATATTCATTGAATTGCATTCTGTTCAGTGTAATGAAGAAAAGGTTTATGTACTAGGTAACGCAAAAGGAGCCACCGGTTATGGAAAATAACCAATGGGGCATCCTTCCGAGCCGCGGGAGTGGCGAGGGAGGTGCCCCACTGGATATTTTCCATAACCAGTGGCTTTTTTTGGGTTACCTAGCATAATTGCAGTTCAAAACTTTTTTTAAAAAACTAATTTATTCCTCCCTGTATATTAAAAAAACAAGTTCAAAAATCCATAAAAAATTCATTCTCTCTCCTAAAAAAATTTTAAAAAATTGCTTAAACTTGGGAATATTTAACTCAATCTTCATCCTCCCAAAAAAAAATTTGAAAAAAATTCATTTATCCCAAGGTTACTGATTGCCCGTAGGAGAAAAACAGGGTATAAAAACCCCTCCCCCCTACCTTCTTTCAAAACAACAAATGAAGACCGTTGATCTTGGAGATCGACGGAGCGAAATGTGAAAGACCATAACGCCAGCGAAGGCGACATTATGGGAAATAACCAGAGTTCCCTTGGCCAATGAGGAGGTGCCACCTCTATAGTTTTTGCCAGAACTGCGGTTATGGTGTAATTACCTTGACATTTTTGACACTTTTCATCGCATAGTGGGGGTAGGTGGCATTGCATGAAGTGGAGGAAGGAATTTGGAGTAACCTTTTAACCCTTCACACTTTTGATGAACAAATGTTGATTTGTAGTATTTATAAGTTTTTTTTGCTAGAAGCACTTATTGGGATGAATATGAATTTAAGCAAGAAATTGAAATCAACCGGAAGATCTTGAAGTTGCCTATGTGAAATCTCATTTTTAAGCATTAAATAGTCTTATTTAAGTAGGCTATGATGAAGAAAGTTGTCCGATAGAGAAAAACTATTACTCTTTAGACTATCGGTATGTTTCACAATACTTAGAAGTTTGCAGAGATTTGATATTGTCATAGTTTTTTTCAAATTTGGCCTGCAATTATCTATAGTTTGTATCAATATGTAATCATATATTTTGACAAATGTGAAGGGTAAGGTAGTAATGTACACCATGGTTGACTAATTTTGTGTTAACATTTGAGGCACTTGTACTTCACAAAATGAATATGTAGTAACATTTGAGGCACCATTTGAAAAATACACGAATGCGTCATTTTCATTACAATATATATGTTGCTTAGTTGTATATAAAAGGAATTATCATCAAATACGATTGTCAAAAAGTTGCATAACACAAAAGTGAAAAAGATTGTAACAATACTCAAATAGAAATGATGAAATTGAATGAAAGCAACAATTCCCAAATTTTGATTGTTCTTTACTATACAACAAGACTCACTACAAGAAATTCATGGTATATATGTGTCTTAGATATGTTGTTTCTGATTGAAATAAAGAGTTCTTGACTTCAAAAGTCGTAACAATAAGTCATAATTACCATGGCTTCCATAATGACTTTCTTTCGACCCATTGTTTTAATTAAACGTTTTATCTTTACAATATCAAAATCAAGAATAAGGCAGGCATAATCATTGAAATCGGAAGTAAGGTACTCCTCGTCCCGATGGGTGTAGTGCTCTATATAATCCACAAGCGCATGTTCACATGGAATCTCTCCTTCCTTGTAATATCACACCTATGTAATAATGATAAAAGTTAAGATGGAATAACTTTTAATTATAGAATATACATTTTAATTTCACGTGATATGATGATCTCGTGGCCCATCACTCGTCCTCATGTTCGAGGGGACCCCATCACTCGTCCTCAAGTTCAAGCCCCTGTCACCATCTTCCATCCCCATCTATCGGAAATCCCCTTGTTCCCTGTCTTCTGTCCCTTCTAGTGTTCCAGCCTCTGTCACCATCTCCCATCCCTAGTTCTCGGGAATCCCCTTATTCCATCACTCATCGTCATGTTCGAACCCGAGCCCTATCACCATCTCTCATCCCCATCTATCCAAAATCCACTTGTTCCCTGTCTTCAGTCCCTTCCTATGTTCCAGCCCCTCTCATCCCCATCGCCCATTTTCCATTTCCCTTTTGCCATCCCCATTTCCCCTGAAATCCCCTTATTCTCTATCTCTAAAATTGAAATCTGACTTTGCAGTCTGGTGTCCCATCACTCGTCCTCATGTCCCAAGATCTCTCGTGTCCCATCACTCAACCTCATGTCCCAACCCCTCCGCTGTCACTATCTTCCATTCCCATTTCCCTGGAATCCCCTGATTCCCTGTCTCTAAATCTGAAATCTATCTTTGCACTTTGTTACACACATAAGTTGTAGTACAAACAACACACATGTAAAAATCTTTGCCACAATCATTGATTTTAAGCCAAAAACCTAGCCTGCCCGAAGTAGCAAGAGACCAATTTAATTTACAAAGATAGTAAGAGGTTGAAGCCAAAAGTCCTTTTCACATTTTCATATAAACTACACCATGTCAATACTTGAAATTTGATATGCCTACCTTATACTTGGAACGTCCCTTATTACAAACTCCACCCATTGTTTTTATTCATAAATGGCCCGAAATTACATACTCCATTCCTATGAAAATGACCTTAGTCCAAAGCTCATACAAAGAAAATAGAATATTCAGGGACAAAATTTAAAAACACATAGTTTATCAATGGTTGGAATATTGAATTTCCAACAATAGGAAGCCCAAACGCCCCTTTACAATGTCCAAAACATCCCTTTTTCTTCAAAAGTCTCGAACTCATATGTTCCCCTAGTATGAACACCATCTCTTATCTCCATTTCCCGAGAATCCCCGGATCCCCTGTCTTTGAAATTTGACTTTGCAGTTTTTTACAAACATACTTTGTAGTATATACAACACTTTGTAAAAACACTTTCTCACAACCCAAAATATTTATATTGGATTGACTTTCAATCATGGAATATAAATTTCAATTTCAGGTGGGAGGAACTCTCGTGTCCTATCACTCGTCCTCGTGTCACAACCCCTCCCTTGTCCTATCACTCGTCGTCACGGCCCAGCCCCTCCCGTGTACCATCACTAGTCCTAACGTCCCAACCCCTATCACCATCTCCCATCTCCATTTCCCGAGAATCCCTTGATTCCTTGTCTCTAAAATTAAATTTTGACTTTACAATTTGTTGCAGAGATACCTTGTAGTACACCCTAAACTCAGTACAAATCTTTGTCAAAAACAATGACTTTAACCCAAAAACCTATATTACGCTGCTCAAAATAGCAAGAAACCAATCTAATTTGCAAGTATAATTAGAGGTCAAACCCAAAAGTCTTTTTCACATTTTCATATGAATTACATCAAGTCAATAGCCAAAATTTGATATACCTACCTTATACTTGGAAGGTCCCACATTACAAACTCCACCCATTGTTTTCATTCATACATGTCCCCGTTGTAATATATGCTGCAATCTTGTGAGTCGAAAGCTCATACAAATGAAAATGAATTGACAGAGATAAGGAAATAGAATATTCAAGGAACAAAATCTTTAAAGAAAAAACATTGTTTTATCAATTGTTGGAATATTGGAGTCTCAACAACAGGAAGTCCAAACGCCCCCCTTCCTACAATGTCCATAACATCCCTTTTTCCTTCAAAAGTCTTGAACTCATACATTCCCCCAGTGTGAACAGGACTCTAAAGATTGATTCCAATCCTCATCATGTTCATGCAGGGTGTAGGCCGCTCTTCGTCTAGTCAGCGCCTACGGAGTAATGAGGGGGGGGGGCCTATATAGAAATCTACCCTAGGTGTAGATGCTAGGAGAGTAATAATAATAATGATAGGGTCATAATACAACCTTATCCAGGGCTGGGGAATAGGTTCGGTGTGGGGATCTCTGTAAAGGTGGTGCTATTAAGGAGTAGGGTGGAGGTACCTAAAACCACCACCTCCCCCATAACTGACAGGTAGACCTCTCTTGGGGCCACCACAATTGAGACCCAAAACCACCAATTTTGTTATTCAAATTGACCAATCATTGCAAAGAAACAAGCTGGTGGATTTGGGTACCATCATGAGTTAAAATTAGTACCACATGGTGTGAACATGGGAAAACCTATAGATCATGTTTGGATCACGAAGTACTTTTGCCTTTAAAAATGTGTATCTATTTCAATATTGGGAAGAAAATTCCGAATTTTTTTGCATTGTGTTAGAAAACAACTTTCGCACATGGGAAAAATATACCCCAAAAATAACCCTGCCAAAAAAAGCTCAGAATCCTTAAGTTGGTGGTTTTAGGTACCTCAACCCTAGTAGTTGTGTTGTTTACACTACTCGCTAGCAGTTTTGGCAGGCAGCCACCAGCTGCAATACTGTTCCTACATCCTGCTGACCTGCTGTCCAATGAGATTCAATCCTTGCGAAAAAATGGTGGAAAAATGGTCTTGCCTGCTGGTTGAAGATGGTTGTTCCGGCCTGCTGGGCGCGAAATCTGCTTGCTTAACTCAAACCAAATTTGGAGCTGCCCTGCAGGCGCAGCAGGGAGTGTAAACGTAGCAAGTACTATAGGGATTTGGGGAAGGGAGCATGATTTTCTTGGATGTCCCAAAAGTGGTTGTTTGGCAAAAGAAAATGAATAGGCTCTATGGCATAGCTATGGTTAGCTGGGGAAATAATATCATCCATACCGGTTGATATCCTATAATTCCTTTGTCCGGTGAAACTATCCCGGTAATTGTCTCATTTTTTATTGAGACTAAAAACATTCTTGTAATTTTGATTGGTTATTAGCTGGTGTTTTCAAGAATCAACTAGCTAATGGGTCATTTCGATTGGCTGATAATGAACTAGCCATAACATTTGATACTTTCTCCTTAATTTCTTGACCGTAGTGTAAACGAACTCTACGTGCTTGATATTTCCGATCATTGCTCCAAGTGTTTTTCCTCGAATTTCAAATCTTGAATATGTGCCAACGGTTTGCACTATGCTTGATCGATATGTGCTTGACGTTATAAGGGTTGGTTTCCACCAGATCGTCAAGAATTCCACTCTTAATCCATCCAAGAGCCTCAAGTTCAACCAATCATATTTGATATTTTCTCCTTAAATTCTTGACCGTAGTGAAAACCAACCCTAAGTGCTTAATATTTATCTATCGCGTGTACTGATATTTTATCCATAAATTTTATAATATCATATGTGAATAATTGATTTATTTATAATTTTGTAAGTTTTTCTAGACAGATGAGTATGAATGCGAAAGATTCTTAACCCTTAAAAGTCCCTTGGGGATAGTATGTACGCTGTCGTATAATTAGGATTTGCTACCAACAAGAAACTCTAAACTGGAATTGTAATAGCTCACTAGAACAACATTAATTCAAATGTCAACTTCTTCTTTGAACTCAAACGCATTAAAGGTGTGCATTCACTCCAAATACAACCAAAATACACCGTATTCTACTGGTCGCTACGGCACGCTCAGACGTTTAGGGGTTAATTACAAGTACAAAACATTCTTGGAAACATTTCCAGTTTCCATGAAGCTAAAATGAGATTTCTATTTGGTGAGAGTATTAGTAAACACCTTGGACACTTTTTCTACTGCGTGCTCTTGTCTATGAAGTATACTCCTTGATACAATAATGGTCCTCTATGGTGAACTTTGCACGAGATATATGATAACTTTAGATGTACTCACAACGAACATTTCAGACTCCACCATCTCAATACACACTTACAAGTCCAACTTTAGAAAATCATGACAAACTTTAGATAGGGTTTTACAAACTTCCTACATTCCAACATTCAACTTAATCTATCCCCATGCACACAAATTACTGCCATGACTAACTTCAATACTAACAAATCTCCAATGCTGAATTTTGAACAATAATTCAGCAGGACACCTTTTCACATTCGAGAATGCCTATTGATGAACCATTGCCATCAACCATTATAGAAAAGGAGGTGACCTTTTTAAAATGGGGGACCCATAGAATCTGCCAAGAATTGATGGGAATGGGATACTCGATTACAATGTTTCTTTTAATGATAAATAAATAAATAATAAAAAAAAGTTTTTTTTTTTTTTTTTTTTTTTTTTTTTTTTTTTGACAAAAAACCATGACATGCTGTGTCACCATTGTGGCTTTTACATGAGGTGCCCCACTTGTCCAAGCCCAAGACTCCAAGCTCCTAATTGGGATGAACCCCCTCATGCAAGGAGATGTCATGGCATATATTAAAAGAGTAGTGATATCCAGGTGGTGAGAGAGGAAGCCCAAGGGAATGCATGTGGCATTTGGATGATCAAAGTGATTGTGTAACAAACTCTTGCAAATACCAAAAATCTTCCCTATTTATGGAAAATGATTGGTATTCATAGTTACTATGTTTGGTAAATAGATAGAAACTCCCGTCCCGATGTGAATGAAGTGACCTTTGTAATGCTAATAACCCGATGCCCATTAGACAAGGGGAAATTGGGACAATACTACTTTCCTCTTTCGAGGGTGGACACTGTAACTACGTTAGTTTCTAGCTAGTTACTAGTGCCTTGGAGATACTTGACATAGTATCCCCGAAAGGGCTTCCAGGTACTTGTACAAGAAGGTCCAAAGACCCCACTATAGTTGGGTGGACTTTGGTGTTGATACAGTCCTGTACTTGGATGTGTACTACGTGTGGTATTTGTTCTCGAATAAAGCTTAAGACTTTAAACAGAATTTGATCAAAATATCACACTTGATCCCAATAGCTCATTACCCATATGTTATATGCGAATTTGATGGAAATTAGATTGAAATTGAATAAGAAAAATTTGGGAATTTTTAATTTTAGATGACTAGGATTGGCACAAAATTGAAGTGTCACCTTGGTGACATTAAAATTGTTAATTAATTTGAGAACAATGTGTCGAACTTGCCTATTACATATAGTATTTGTTGACCCCTAAAGATCCACAACAACCAAATCGGCTTTTTGTTGTTTGGGCAGCGTAGATGAGGTGGTTAAAAGTAATATTTTTGCCTAAGACTTTTGTTGGGTGCTCTTTACAAAATAAAGTGTATGTGGTGAAGTTTGCAGAGCAAGATTCTAGTTTCAAGTTTGGAAATTCTAGGTTTCAAGTCCAAGACGGGCAATTTAATTTAGATTTTCTTTTTTCTTTTTTCTTTTTTTGAAATATATTCATATTCAAATCACTACTCAAGTTCAAAAGTGTCCCAAGTCAGAAAGTTTACCAATTTCACAAGGGCAGCCTCCAAGAATTTAAAAAAAAAGCATCACAATTTTTAATAATTTTACAATTATCGCTTCCAAAATTTGTCAAAATTCAAAAGTTTGAATTTTTAAAACATTTTTAGTTTAATTTTTTTCTTTTTTCTCAAAATTCACAAACTCATAAAGCCACCTATTCACCATTCAATTTTTTCTTAAAATGTACATATCTAATGTGATGCATGTTTTTCTATATTGTTGTTTTTAGACCTTCTTTTAGATATTTAATTTCCATGAAGGTTAAAGGAATGAGTCTCTAAACCTTTGCACCATGGAGACAATGTCTCACAAGCAATGTCCGAAAGAACTTTTGTACCAACTTTCAATGTTACGGTCTTACAAAAGTTGCAAATCTAACGGTTGAAATTTTACATGGTGGTACTCACAGTAAATGACTTTGAGATGTTACAATTGAAAGTACAAAAAGAATTAAAAAATTTGACCATACCTTAAGGTGGTAGAAATTTGCAATCTTTGGTTTGGAAGTCTAAAAGTGCTTGGATTTTTAGGGGTTAACATGCAATTTGGTAAGTAAGTATCAATATGACATTTTTAAAGAGTAGAAAACGTTTTTATATAGAGGCATACTCTTCCTTGCCACACAACTCTCCACAATGATTGAACAATTAATCATACAAATTTCATTGTCATACACTGAAGAATTATGTTCAAGTTGTTTAACAAATATAGTCATAGTTGTATTAAAATCTTTTCATATACCCTTCTATGTGCAAAACTTTCTATATTATAGTGTATGTACCAAACTATAAGCACATGTGCAATCCAAGTAAGGTAGAGTGCTATTAGAAAGAGCAAGATCAATTTGACAAGATTCTTCACCCAAATGTGATAGTTTTCCCAACCCAATTTTTCATGTACTTACATCCAAACATGCTAGGGTACGTGTCATTCTAGAACACGAGTTTGGAAACACTAACAAATCAAACTTCAAATATTATAAAAGAATATTGTAGAGATTTCAATTCAACACTTCAATATCCCTAACAAGTCCAAGATTTAAAATACCAACATTGTCTTCTAAACATATAACTTCTCAAAAACTTCGGCAACTCAAAATCAAACTATAATTCTCTCAAATCAATTTATTGGTATGTGTAAATTAGCATGAAATGGGCTTACCTTTAGAAAGTCAGAATAGTAACGAAGCCAAATTTTGAAAGATTGAACCCATGAAACATCTCTATTATGACATCCAAAGATGTCCTTCATTAGTTGATACATTTCAAAATGAGAGGCAAAACACATGGAATGATCTACAAGTTTCCAACTGTGTAAGCACACAACAACCTAAACCCCTAAAGAAGAGAGACCCGAAGCGGGTTGATTTGCTTAGGAAAAAAAAAAAAATGTTGTTTTTACAAATAGTGAAACTTAGACTCAATGCATCTCAAGGATTCGTTGAGTGAAATTTGGTAATTCTTTTTGGTGGGTATACTAATCAGACAGTCCTAACCAAGATCCTATGGTTGAATTTCTCAAAACCAAATTCTGAAAAAACTCGTTCCAAAGAATTCATTCACGGATTTCAGATATGGCCGACTGAACTGTAGGGGCAATGGTTCGATGGTTCGTGGCAGCTACCAAGGAGGCACCTTAGAATCCGTGGGGACCTCCCAAGGCCATTTTTGATAATTTTGAATTCAAATTTGAGGTTTGTGATCCCAAGTTACCCTTGGAAACCTACTCCTTGGCATTTAATGTCTGTACATCAAAAAAATTAGGGAGCTCATTACCCCTCCTCCATCCTCCTTGGTAGCTGCTACGAACGCTTACCCGAACTGTAGAGCTTCTCCAAGGGTTAACTTTGAAGGGAGTGATTACTCTTGAGTAAATGCACTTACAACTCCAAATGATGATGGTTTTCCCCAATATAGAAAGAATGCACAATACAGGAATCCAAAATCTTTAAATTTCCTCAGAAAGCCTGACATCCATTGCTACCTTTTCAACATAGAACATGATGATTGTAACCACCACCGCCTGGTCATTGATTAGTATAATTATGATCGAAGCTTGATTGCATTGCAACTGCTCGATTTTGCTACTTTAGGGTTTAGGGTTTAAAGTGCGAGACATGAATCCTCCGAAGAGCCGACAAAACTCAGGCTTCGACCATAATTATTTGTTCACCAGCTTCAATTGCTCCTGCTTGATCAACCTCCGCAGAGGACATGTCACAGGATCACCATGATTTCCGAATCGTGGTCTGCGGGGCACATTTCCAATCACTGAAAATTGCTTTGCTTGCAAGGAAACTCTGAAAATTCATGAAGAAAATCTTGTGCTGATAACGGTGATATATCATAATTTTTAGGAGCTGAAGGAACCATTCCGATACGAATGGCTCAAAGCAATACTTGAAAGTTGAGATTGTCATCATTATAGTGCTCATAAAAATACCACAAACCAACTTGCTTCTGAGAATCAACGTATATTCTAGTTCTACACCGACACCATATGTCCTGAACTTAAGAATAGCTCAGCACTTCATGATTGGAATGAAATAAGGAATGTAGAAGGAGATTTTATTTTTTTAGAGAAATTCATCATTTAATTTGTGATTGGAAGGAATTCATGTTTTTCTTGAATGATTGTAGAAGATTATTGGACCAGTCTACTTCATCGCCTTCTTATGATATTACACAAGCCATCACTCATGTGCATGTCTCCTCATTCTCTAAGGCAGTTCCGTGCTGATCATTTGAGATACCAGTGACTCAAGATCAAGAGACTGTAACAATTCCATACGAGATTCACCTGCATGTCGAGAGATGTAGCAGTTCTGATTACTGTTTCTTGATTTACTGTACCCAACCCACTTGATTGCACAAGTTGGAAGAATTCCAACAAAACGGACGAAGGAAGCATCAGAAACGGATGAAAGTCGCCGAAATTTCAGGGACACTGTTCCTTCGTCTCCGACGGTCGTGCAGTTGGGTGCGCAGGCTGAGCGCCATAGCCAAAGCCAGTGGTCTTGTACTCCGACCTTACACGCCCGGCTTGCTGTTTCTGAGAGTAGCGTCGCCTCGCTGTTGCTGGAAGGGGAGCTTGCGAATGATCAACGGCCATTGATCAAGTAAGTAAGTTTGGGGGTGGATTTGAGTTTCAAGCTTTTTCTTGCTGAGTTAGGGTTTTGATTTGTGTCTTTACCGACAGTCCTAAAAGTTTGAGTTCCTTAGACTTTCCCGCTGCTTCAAGGTCGTAAGAGGGGTGAAGAGTGGTCGAGCGCTCCTTTCACCTTCTCTGGAGCATGGGCTAGGGTGTGCGATGTAGCTACTCAGAGTCGACTTGCCTGAGATTAATCTCATCGTGATGTGCAGCGTTTGGGACCAATTGCTGACGGCGTTTATCTGATCACTGTCTAAGTGTGGAGGAGGCGGCGGAGGGGAGCTTGCACCACTTCCTCACGTGGGAGGACATCCAGCGCTAGTCTCAGAAGAAGAAAATCTCAGGTACTGATCGGGCATCGCTCTACTGGGGTCACGGATGAGAGCTCGTTTAAAATGTTATGTGGGGTGACCACGATGTGGATCCAGTCTTTGCCAATCTGTGGTCGTAGGTGCTGTGTCGGCAGCGGATGTTTGACAAAGCTTTCTGTATCCTGCTTTCACACGAGGACTGTTCGTGGTAGGTGCCGGAGTACAGAAAGGGTCCATGAACTCCAGATTTGTATGTGAAAACGTCCACATAACCAACCAGTTTTGGCTGTACTAGAGTGTGTATGAGCCTGAACATGTCATTTACCTTTACACATAAATAACACAATAGTAATCGGAACATTCTTGGTTGATTTACAAATGTGCTTCGCATGCACTTGGACAAGTTATGCATTTGATGGCTGTTTTCGATCCTAATGCTGAATGAGGACGGTTGGTGGTAAGGCGCTTTTGGTGGACTTGTTGGAATGAAGAGGTTGTTGAAGTGTCTTGTTTCTGGGCATGTAAAGTTTCATGATTTTATCATCTCTGTGGTTGTCGTATGGTTCTGTGTATTTCGACTTGTCGAACATGAAAACCTGCACAGATCACTCTGTGTTTAAGTATGTAGGGCTATGATTATGTGGAATCTGGAATAGTTCCATATGATTGAGCCATAAAGCTCTTTGTGTGTTTTTGGGAGCTTCAAACCTCAAAACTGCGATCCTTACTCTCGGGGGTTTAAATTGGTTTTTTATTTTGATTTTATTTTTTATTTTTTATTTATTTTTTATCTTTCTCCTTTTTCTCTTTTTTGAACTTCCAACCAGAAGAAGAACTTGTACCTAAGACTATTTTTTAACAGTTTTCCGAAGATTGAGTGTTGGATGTTTAGTGTTTGAGAGATCATAACATGCGAAGTTTGTCTCCGAAGTTTTTTTGGGCATTGTGAAGATTGTTTTGAAAATTTTGGAGGCTCTCTTGTAAAGTTGGTAAACTTTTTGACTTGGGGTCACTTTGGAACTTAAGTAGTGATTTGGTTTTGAACATATTTTCAAAAAAATACTAAAAAAAAAGACTAAATTGAGAGCTGCTAGAATTGCCCTACTTGGGCTTGAAAACAAAAATTCGTGTCAAAAAACTTTAAAGTTGGAGTTTGACTTCGCAACTTTCTGCACACACACCTTGTAGTAAAGGAAACTCTTGCACCAATTTATAGCCCATAATATCAAAGTTAGACCCTTCATCTAGGCTGCCCGAAACAACAAAAACCCATTTTGGCTCTCAAGGAACTTTAGGGGTTAAAGCATAGATCATGTAGCTGAACTGGTTCACACCTCGTGATTAAGATGCTCCAAGTCCCTTTTCATACGCAGTGCGTTCGTTGCTCCGCAATCTATATTTTCCTGTCAAAGAGTGCGATCTTAGGGTTTCTTGGTGAAGATTGAGCAGCTTGCTTTGTCCAACATGTCATTTGGTCCAAGCCTTAGCAAGCTGGAATTTCACATTTGCTTTGGGTTGTTGTGAAAGCGACCGGCATTGTAGAATACACGAGAAGTGTGCTCGTCGTATGTTTTGACAAGATTTTAGTTTCATTGTATGTTCGCAAGCGGCTGTGATGTTGGGTTGCAAGTTCTGAAAGTTCAAGATTCCACAGAATGGGGGATTATGCGCGTTCGCATGATTACACGGGTGACGAAGTAGTGAAGTGCGTCATCAATGAGGGCGACTGGAGCAATCACCGTGGCGATGCTGAAGTCGATTATGAGGGAGAGCACAACTACGAAGACGAAGACGAAGACAGAGCTCGTATTGAGGGAGAGGGCAACGACGAGGACTCCGGCTTGAACGTTGAATTCTCGTACACTTACGATTCGAGCCAACAAGTGGGTGGTGCCGCAGCCGTCTACTCTTATGATTCAGGTCAACCAGTAGCATCTGAGCACCCCCGCCATAGACGACGACACTCGACCTCTGCAGTTCCCAAGCTTGTCAAAGAACCCGGGAGCCTTCAGAGCAGTAGCGAGGAGGACGAAGTGAAGGTTAAATTCAAAACAAAGAAGAAGAGTCACTTCCATCATCTCGCAGAGCCTCCTCAAGATGATACATACTCCGACCCCGGCTGCGGTGAAAGCCATTGTGGTTATCGTGAAGCCGGGAGGAGCCAGAGCATCAACGCGGTAACCAGCTGGTTGCACGATGCTCACCTAGGAGAGCACTCGGAGTCAATTGCTCCAAGAAGACGAGCCCCAGGGCGTCGTCATCCTCCACCGGCCACTCATGCTTCTCAACATTATTCAGGTCTAGGCGATGATGAAACAGAGCACTATCGCCTGGCTGCTCATTCTTCTCTTTATTATGCAGGTCCACACGATAAGGAAGCACCATACTATGACACGTCGACCTATGATTCCTCTGGATATGAACGTGGTTACTTTGGGAACTCTGAACACCAAGATGGTCACAACAGGGATCAGGCGTTCGATGTCTACGGTTCATCTGTGAACGGGGGTATATACCAACCTGAAGCAAGGCCATTGGAGAAGTGTTTGAACTTCTTAAAAATTGGAGCCAGAGCGGCGGCTAGTGTGTCCATGGCGGCTGCTACGAATGTTGGAGCTGTTTCGAGGACGGCAGCGATTGCTGTGGGTAAGAAAACAATTGAAGTGAAGAATCATATGGCCCCTGTGTTTGCACCCATTATCGACGCCGTGGTCGAAGAGAGCAAGTTTCACTTGATGGGCCCTGACCCAATCACAGCCACAAGTAGAGGTCGCTCCGCACCAAGTAAGTCCCATCTCCATCCTTGCTTTTGGTGTGTCGCAATCACAAACTGGATTCGACCACTTCCAATTACTTCGAGCTATCATACGCAAATCACGGACTTGACGAAGTTACTAAATTTCTTAATTGAGAGACACTTAGCATATCGACCGATGATTACATTATCTCACCTTCGAACTTGAACTCACACTACATAGTTAAGACACTTGTTGAAACAATGTCTTTTGCATTACTGTTTTATCAAACCATGAGCGTTCGAAACGGGTGGTTTCAACATAATTATAACGTTGCTTCAACCCCACTAAGTTTAAGGCATACATGAAAAGTTATATTGAAACTAGTCTTCCAACCACGGTTCTGCAATCATGTTGAATTGAATCCATTCATCGAAGTCGTGTGATTTTGCATACAATCTCAAGGATACGCAATACTTGTTGCATTCCAATCAAACCTCATTAGTGAAAATGCTTAATTTGTGTACTTTCATGTGGTTTTAGACAGAAGGGGCCGCGGAACCGGCCGAGGTCGGGGAAGAGCTGCACCACTAGGGCCCAGCCCAATGCACCCCGGGCCTGGAAGAGCTGGCATGCGGCCGACAATGAGATCACCTGGTATGGGCCCTGGAAGGCCCGAATTGAGACCACCTGGCATGGTCCCTGGAAGGCCCGAAATGAGACCACCCAGCATGGGCCCTAGAAGGCCCGAAATGAGACCACCCGACATGGTCCCTGGAAGGCCCGGCGTGGCCATGGCTCAGAGGCCCAACATAATGGCACCGCCCATTGCACGAGGTCAAAGTCAGGGAATGGCAATCCGGCGGCCAGTGGGAGCAGCTCGAGGTCGAGCGCGGCCTGTACTTGCTGCAGCATCCACGGATTACTGATCGTTTCCTACCACCACCCTTTGATTGCACAAATTTGTTCGTATCATTGTCATTCTTTACCTCTTGGAAGCATTGACCAACATGCTGCTTTGCTTCAACGTTTCGTTGCACTTGGGGTCTTATTGTACTCAAGAGATGATTAGAAAATCATTGATCTTGCAATGATGTTTGATTATGCTCTCGAATTCAGCATTGTACTTCTTTCTTTATTTATAAAAGTTTGTGTATTCTCTTCTTGTATGATGATTGTACGATATTCCATTATTCTAATTGTATTGTAATGAGTGCAATTTTGGTGACATTGCGATATGCCAATCGTTGTCTTGCTACGTTAAAATCTTTATCACTTGTACTGTCACGAGTGCACTTTAAGTGCAACATCATGTTTCTTTGGGACAATAATTTTGGAACATTGTAGCCTCATACACTTTTGATTGAAAATGTCAACCATAAATATCCAATCATTTTTGAAAGAATTCTAACTATCATAACTATACAATGTTTTAGAAAACTTGCCTTCCAACTGAAAAAACCCATTAATGGTCTTTTAACACTCGGGTTTTTTATTCTAGGTACACATTACTCATAAAAAATATTTTAGAATGTTCATTTTGAGGCAGATTATATGTCATGGTTTTTCTTATACTTTACAACAAATGCAAGAAAGATATGAATATAATGATTTCAAATGGTCAAATCTTCCACAAAACTTTCTAAAAGTGATATTGTTGTCTACACTCCAATGAGCTTGCTAATACAAAATTTATATGGTTATAGAGTATGTCACTGTAGTACTCATATTCTAGATATTTTAGGACTATTTTGAAAACTTTTTACTTTTGGATAGATATAATAATATGAATGAAGAAAAGTATCAAAAAGTTACCTAAAAAGTTATAAAAAGTAACACTTTTTTAGTTAGGACATGATATATAGAAATTAGTGTAGAAAAGAGTTACTGTGACTATAATGAATGGATGAAAATCCAGAATGGATGGAAGGGGTGGATGTGAAGGTCACACCCCTTGCACGAGGCGCAACCCTCTTCCCCCCTCCCCACATAACTACCTCCTACATGTATTATTTTCTCGTGGCAATTATATAAAATTTGCGTTTATTGTTTTCTTCGTCTTCGTCTTCATCGTGTTTGTTTCTTAATGAGCTTGCGTGTGCAATTCTTCTGTGTGCATTCTCTGTACCTGCAATTGTCGCATTTTGTGTGTCACCGGGAGGGTGTCACTTTGCTCTGTGAATTTGTGAATTGCGAGAGCTTGTAGAACCAGCAGCAAAGGTTTGCAAACAGAGCCGCAGTTCGGAACTACCTTGCGAGAGTATCACGAAAGTGGTTGTGACAAATTCCACGAGCAGCGCTCCAGTAGTGGGGATCAGAACGTTCCTGGAGAACAAAGCATGCACTGAAGAGAGGTGGCCAGATCAGGCGTGATCGGCGCTCAAGAAGCAAAGCAGCTAGATTCGATCTGGAAAATCAGGGGAACCCAAGTTCAAGAGTGGACTGCTGAGCAGACCGATATCTTCCTATTCCTTGCAAGCACTTTAACAATTTCTGGCCAAAACTCAAACGTTTATTTCTATATCAGAGGTTCAGGACCGGAAGCTTCAGGAGAAATGCAGCAGTCCCGAATCAAGTCTGCAGTGTAAAGCGTCTCAGGATTCTGGACAATAGTAACCATGTGATTAGCTTCCGAGTGCTTCCGAGTTCTGACTACCAAAGTCAAGTGAATGGAGCAGGGACAAGCTCGGAGTTGGGTGATTGAGAGTGCAAGTTTTAGATCTAATTGCTGAATTAAGTGTATGTGGTGAGATCTGTGTTGAATTAAGAAGGATTCAGAATACTTTTTGTAAAGTGTACAAACTTGATTATAAGCTGTTGAGCAAATTTGTACTGTCATTTGGCATCCATATGTATTCATGGGAGATTTGAGTGTTGAAATGACAGAGATTGGGTCGAAATTGACAGAAATTTGGTTGTTGGATTTTGTTCCGGTGAAATAAGGGTTTCCAGAGAGTGCCAAAACTGGTTTGCTGAAAGTTGCACGGCTTTAGGGTCTGCTTCCCCATGGCTATAGGTCCGTTGTACATGGCCATAGGCGCTGACGCAGAAAATTCCATAAGTTTTGCTTGTTTTTGATTGAGTATGAAATGAAATTCGCACGGTCAAATGATTTGCAAATTTTGGGGGTAGAGTAATAAGGCTATTTTGAACAAGATCCTATGGTCGGAATTTGCAAATTCAAATTTTAAAATTTTAAAATTAATTTGCAAAACTCTTAATTGGAAAGTATTTGGAGTTGAATTGGGACTAAGTTTTTGATTACTTTAAGTTAATTTTTGACTTTAAATCTAATAGTTGGGCATTTTTGGGAGTATACGGAAGTATGTAAGACCTATTGACATAAGTTTGGACTAAGAGTAAGTCCTTGGGCTTGGGTTCGACATTCTTAATTTTCATATTATTGGGTGTTTTGTACAAGTTGTAAGAATAGAAGATTGAGCAGAGTTTGTTGTTGTACGGGGCATTTGCGTACATATTTGCATGTGTAAAGACCTATTGGCTTGAGCAACTTGAAGAGCTGCACAATGATATGTAGTTTTTAGAAGAATTCCACTGCATTTGGATCTATTGACACACTGTTCGCTAGGCATTGCGTACATAGATTCGTATATTTATACTGAGACTGGAGATATTGACCAAATACCTATTTGTACTATTTAAAAGTATTACATAGGCATTTTGATTAGGTCATAGTGTGTATTTGGGTCTATTGACTTTATCTGAACTATTGATCAGAACTATTTTGACCTCCCCTAGAATACTAGACTGAGTCTGCATTGTCTGTAGACTTAGTGCATTGGTAATGGACAGTACCCCAAATTGAGTGATCCCTGGGTTTTTAGAGAGAAAACCGCTAGACGAGCTCCATGTGAGTTTATACTATTATATACATATTTACTGCTTAACATGTGACCTTAGATAGAATACGACATACTACTTTTCTCTTCCGTAGGTAAACCACACTATACTGTAAGGAATTTAGAATAGTGCAAAATCCTTACCAAATTTTTGGCGTCGCAGCCGGGGAAAAGCCTTGGTTGTCGGTGTCTAAGATGTGAGCGGGAGTTTTTAGAAATTTTGCCTATTAAAATTCTAATTGTGTTTGGATAAAAGAATGAGTGTCATAGAAAATGTAACTCTTTTTCAAGATTTAATCATTTGGAAAGGTAGACATGTATGACAAGCTATTAAAATTCCTCTAAACAAACACAAAAATTTAATCAAAATTTCTAAGTTCTATTCCAAAACTTTAGAATGAAAATTCAAAACTGTGAGAGTTAAATCTAAACTATGTGTCTGCCAACATGGAACCAGAACCCAAAATTTCTATTGAGATCATTAGAGAAATGTTGGAAGACATCTTCACCATAGATTACGAGTGTAATTATTGCCAAAATAAAGCGAACAAAGTAAAACCTTGTACTAGCTAAACACTGAAACCAAAATCTAGAAAACCTAGGAGCGATAGACAATATGTTTGTTTCTTTTATGGACAATTAGGACATATTAAACAGAATTGTATGAGATATCAGAAATCCTATCGTAGAGTGTGATCTTAGGGTTTCTTGGTGAAGATTGAGCTGCTTGCTTTGTCCAACCTGTCATTTGGTCCAAGCCGAATTCGAATATGTAATAAAGTGAAATTCAATTTTTTTTTGCAGGTAAGGTAGAGGAACCCATAGTCGATAAGTTAAGGCCATTTGCATAGTAGAAGTTGTATTACTCATGGGGAGAAATTTTTCTCGTATAAGGAAATAAGATTTAGGTAGAATGCACATTTTTCCAATTTTTTTTTTCTCAAAATTGAAATTACTACAAATTAAAAAGGTGAAAAGTTGATCCAGACTAGTTACCAATATGTAGCTTCACCCGTAACCGATAACTATGAGACTAGTTCACAAACACAAATTCACTAATTCCCGTGATGGAAACTGATGTAATTGAGCTAACCACATAACTAATAGTTGATACCGTCGTTCAGTAGAGGCCGGTCATGCTTAAAGCCGAGCACAAGGCTAACAATAACCAAGGAGTCCGAAGTTGGAAAACCAGCACACCATGGCACCTAATTTTGCTGCTTAATTTAGTGCAGCCATTCTAAACCAGGAAGCCACCATGCACAATCACAGAAAGTTGCCATGATTTTCACTCTTTGCCAAAACCAAATGTCGACAATTGGTCAATCAGACCGTGGCAATTGGGAGGTCTACAACTTGGGCATGGGGACCATATCGACTATGGGTTCCTCTACCTTACACCCTTGCACAGGTTTTGGACCTTTTTTCTGGTGCTCGAGTTATTATTGATCTCAAGCATCTGAAGAAAGAAAGGTTGACGACAAATTCTTTTTTCAACAAGAGGTCAAATTTTTAGAGATAATAATTACCATTTCTAATTATGGATGAGAATGCTAAAATTGATACAAGTCCATGTAATGCATCAAATTCCAACTTTGTTGTATTTATGAACTATGGAAACCAAAAAAATACCATTGTATCTATTTTGGAAAGAGCTCTTCGCCAAGTTGCTTGCAATCCTTTTATGGATGTAAAAGCACTTGTAAAGGGACAAAGATGAGATTCAGCAATTACGAATGCACTTATAAGAGTTTGTGTCCATGTTCCTACCTACCTACCTTCTTTTATGTTTTCTGGATTGTGTATAATTTTTTTTATAAAAACATGGGCATATATAAAAATAATAAACATAAAAATAAAATTAAACATGATACTATTTGAGGAAATGGTATACACGGAATACTTTTTTTTAAATACCATATAAAAAGCTTCTACGTCGGGACGACGGAGACCTCACGAGTCAATAATAATAGAATTGATGATGTGAAGAGGTGGAAAGAAGCTCTTCACAATGCTGCTTTAATATCAGGATTTATCCGCAAGGAACATCTTAAGTAAGATCTTCAAAGGTAGTTTTTGAAACACCTTATGGGTCATATTAAATATGATATTGCACAAAAGCACTCTAATCTTGATATAATTGTTTAAAAGCTGGCATACTTTAGGCATCGATAAAAGTGTGATTTTGATATTGTGATTGTGCAGTGATATGACTATGTTGGTGGACAAAGTAGTTGCTTATGTGTTGAAAGTTTTGCCTACAAATCCTTTATTACCAATTGCTCAATATTTAAGTGGACCATCAAGTAGATTGCGCAACATGTCACATGCAATGAGAGAGCATGTATGAATGACTAGTATTTGTGGCATGGGTGGAATTTGGAAAGAAACTCTTGCAAACGAAATATAAAATAAAAAACATGTCCAGTTCAATAATACTTGTTTTGTAAAAAGCTTGGAAGATGTGAAGAGCTCTATAATAAATGAATTGAAATGAGGATGGTTGCTGATTTGTTTCACATGACGGTAAAGAAGTTGCCAAACAACCATGAGCAACTATTTGAAATGATTGAAGAGCATAAAGTGTTTCTAGTACTTGATGATATTTGTAGGATGGAGGAATTTAGGGACTTGATACGTGATCTTGAAAAATTGAGTTCGGGAACTCAGATCATAGTCACTTCTCAAGATAGCTCAGTCTTGTGTAATATCATGTCACATCTACCTAAGTCACAAACGAGACTCTACCCATGTTTCGGAGTTGGATAACGCAAAATCCCTTGAACTTTTATATGGTGTGCATTCTAGAAGACAAGTTTAAATGATGCGGATAGTTTTTCTAAAAACATGTGGAAGATATTACAAGGGCATCTGGTGGAGTGTCAGTTGCATTACTTAGAAGTTATGGGAGGAGATTTGAGAAACAAAAAGGATCCAAAATATTGGAGTGAAGCAATTTCTGCATTGAGAAGAAATATAGATGTAATGGAAAACCTTCAAATTAGCTACAAAGGCCTTCAAAGTGATGATGCAAGGGGAATGTTTTTAGATATAGCTTGTCTTATGCTTGGGCACCCCAAGAATATAGCTTTGGAAGTTTGGGAATCATGTGGATACAAGGCCCCTAGTTGGTCATTAATTAAATTGGTAAATAAGTGCTTGGTGAAATTTGATGGAAAGAGATTATTGTGTATGTTTGATTTGGTGTGGGACGTTGGGGAGAATGATCATTGAGGAAATATCAAGAGCAAAGTTGGAAAAACCAAGTCATATATGGACTTGCAAGGTTGTCACATTGAACATGTTACTATTCATCACATTAGACACATTGGACAAGTTCTATTTACCACCCTTAGATTCACCCAATCATAAGGCCAAGATATAAAGTCGTCCAAAGTATCCAATGTGATGAATAGTATATTGGGTGATGGTCTGGTTGGGGTACCCAAAAAGGTTGTCTCATGAACAATTGCACTCTATGCTGGTGTGACAAACATATCCATTTTTAAACTGTAATACAATAAGACTTCATTAGATGTGGTTTTAGTTGTCTATACTTATAATGTATCAAGAAAAAAAATTAAAAATTAAAAAAAAAAATTGAAGTAATTTTATTTGATTTTTTAGTTGAAAAAGTAAGTCATGTCCCAATAACCTAAAATCCATAGAATCAAGCAAATGGAATATCAACCATTTTTATTTTAATATGATTTTTGAATATGACCTACATCTTCTTGTATAGAATACAAAATAATTTATTTAATAATAAAAAAATTAATTCATTGTGCACTATAATGCCTGCAAATCCCCAAATTCAACACTTTTTCCCTCATCTATGAATGGATCCAAAAAAAATTAAAAATCTAAAAGAAAATCTATAGGCATATATACTTTGATTTCAGTGAGGTGCATGATATTTTATTTTCTATTTTAGGGTCTTTTTACTTGATTAAAATGACTAAATTAGACAAACTTTGGAGGCTTTCAATAAAAATAACCTAATTAGTGTGTCCAAAAAGTGATACCCCAAGCTTACCATTGCCCTATTTACAATGTGACAACCTTGAATTATGGAGTGCACAAGAAGAAGAAAAGATTTTTTGAATGAGACACGTTTGACTTGCACAAGAGCATATGTTTTTGATAGCTTTGCAAATAAAGTATCAACCTTTCTTCTAAGATACATGTGTATGAGATAACTTCTTGTTGTGACTTGTCTATTTGATTGTTGTACATTAGTTAGCCACCCTTTTGAACTAAGTAGTCAAATGAAAAACCCTCCAATTATACTTGATTTTATAAATTGTTAGTTAACTTCTAAAAGACTACGATCACTTATTCTTTGAAATTCACAAGAGTCCATTTGAATAAAGTTGATTTGGTCTATTGAGAAAATTTGGAAGAGTTACCAGAATCATTTGGAGACCTTATGGATGAAGAATTGTCTTAGGCTTCAAAAGCTTTCTATCTTCAATTCCTAAGCTCATCTTACTCTCTGAATTATACTTGGAGAATAAAAATTAAAGAAATTGCCAGAAGATTTTAGGCAACTTCCAAGTCTGAAACAACTTAGTCTTGAAAGCTGTGAGTATCTGAAAGAGTTACCATAATCATTTGGAAGCTTGTACTCCTTGGAGTTCTTGTAGATGAAAAGATTTCTTGGGCTTCAAATGTTTCATCTTCATTTTCCAAGCTAAAATTATTCTTTGACTTACACATAGACGACCAAGATTTGAAAAATTGCGTGAAGACTTTGGGCTACTTATAAATCTAAAACGTCTTAATCTTGAAAGTTGCAAGCATACAAGATAGTACCAAAAACATTAGAAAGTTGGAGAGATTGTGGATGAAAAGTTGTCTTGGGTTGTGGAAGCTTCCATCTTCATCTCCTAAACTCACCTTGTTGTGAGAGTTATACGTGAAGAATTCAAGATTCACAAAATTACCAGAAGATTTTAAACAACTAACAAGTTTGTAACGGCTTAATCTTGGAAGTTGTAAGTATCTGGAAGTGTTACGAGAATCAATTGGAAGCTTGAGCAATTTCGAGACCTTGTGGATGAAAAGTAATCTTGGGCTTCAAAAGCTTATTTTCATTTTTCAATCTCACCGTACTTTCTGAATTATTCTTGGACAATACAATCTTGAGGAAATTTCTTCAATAACAGTTTGAACAAATTTTAAGCCTAAATCAATCGTATCTTGATGATTGCTTAAATGTGGAATAATTACAAGAATCATTTGGGAGCTTGCACAACTTGGAGATCTTATGGATGAAAGTTGTCTTCGACTTCAAAACCTTCCAACTTCATTTTCTATGCTCAACTTGTTTGAGTTATACTTGGGCAATACAAAGTTCAAATATTTGCCTCAAGATTCTTGGCACCTTATAAATCTAAAGGTCTTAATTTTGTAAGTTGTAAGTATTTGGAAGAACTACCGAATTCATTTGGAAGCTTTTGCAACTTGGAGATCTTGCGGATGAAGAGCTGTGTTGGGCTTTAGAAGTTTCCATCTTCATTTTCTAAGCTCCACTTGTTATTTGAGTTATACTCGTAGAGTACAAGATTCAAAAAATTGCAAGATGATTTCAGAATACTTCTAAGTTTAAAACGATTGAACCTTGAAAGTTGCGAGTATGTGGAAGAGTTAGTAATTCGTAATAATGGGAATATTCAAATTATCAAATCGACAGTTCGACACGTAATTCATTAGAATGGGAATATTCAAATTATCAAATCGATGACAATTGAGCTTGAGTTGAGTAAAATGTACTCTGTGGGTACATTTAGCTCGACTCAAGCTAAATGACCATTTCTCAAAATTAGTGAATGTTACCATTATAACAAATTACGTGTTTTACCAAAATCATTTGGAAGCTGTGTAACTTAGATTCTTGTGGATGAAAGATTGTCTTAGGCTTCAGAAGGTTCCATCTTCATTTTCTAAGCTCATCTTACTCTCTAAATTATACTTGAAGAATACAAGATTCAAGAAATTACTAGAAGATTTTGAGCAACTATCAAGTTTGAAGCCACTTAATCTTGAAAGTTGCAAGTATATAGAAGAGTTACGAGAATCATTTGGAAGCTTCAGCAACTTAGAGACCTTATGGATGAAAAGTTGTCCTTGGGCTTAAAAAGCTTCCATCTTAATTTTCCAATCTCACCTTACCGTCTAAATTATATTCGGACAATACAAGATTGAGGAAATTTTTCGTAGACTTTCAAAAACTTTTAAGCCTAAAGCGATTGTATCTTGATAGTTGCATAAATCTGGAAGAGTAACCGGAATCATTTGGAAACTTGTGCAACTTGCAGAGCTTGAGAATGGAAAGTTTTCTTGGGCTTCAGTTGCTTCTATTTGAATTTTCTAAGCTTGACTTGTTGTCAGATTCATTCTTAGATCCCAACTTGAAGAGGAGACTGCCTAAAACTTTAGCTATGGAGAGTAGCTCTAGAGGCCCAAAGAGTAGAAAGCCTAAACTTTCTCCTAAATATCCAAGTCAATAGGCGTATTTTTGGGTATACTATGAGTGGATCTTGTAGTAACATATGCTAGAATGAAAAGTTTTATTGATAGAGTTTCTAAATTTTCTCACTACTTGTTCAAGCATTTGACTACAATCGAGCACTTGGATTTCTCTTAGTCAGCTCCAATTATGCAAGCACTATTACTTTGTACATGGTTAAAATAGCATTCTTTATTTAGAGTGTTTTTGTAATATAGGAATACCCACTATTCCTCAAAAACTCAGATGTTAGAGATGTACAAGAGTATTAACAAACCTCGCATTAGGCAGAGATACTCAAAGTTGTATCTCTTATTGCTGAAGTTAACTATCGAAATAGAATTCAAGTACCTCAAAAAAATTGAATGAATGATATATTGGTCCATTTTAAATTTTCATTGGAATGTGTGCATAATAAGGATTGTTGATTCTATAAACAAGTAGATGTCTTATCATCCTCCCCAAGGTTTTGCTCCCTTTTCCAAACTTCCATGGAGCTTGCTTGTCTCTGGAGCTGCTTATCTCATTGAGAGTTTGCAATTCAGAAACTTTGCAACAAAGAAGAGGCTTTGCAATAAAGGAAAGGCTTACAAGACACCTTGACTCCTTGAGCTTCTTCTTTGAAATTATTGAGTTATTGTTGTTTTGAGAGTCTCGAATTGTTACCATTCAAATTGGTTGTGTATCAAAAGCTTTTCCAGAGTATCTTTAGACTTTCTCCTTTTCACAGAAGCTCCATTATAGTCTCAGTCATCACAATCTCAATCTCATTCTTGATTCCAGGAAAATATCATCACAGTCTCAATCATCACAATTTCAGTCTCATATGTGATTTAACCCCTAAAGGTCCATGATACAAAATTGTTTAAATTATCAAAAAGAACCTTCTTCTACTTCAGGTGCAAAGAAACTCAATCTAAGCATTGATTAGAAGATCCAACCATAGGATCTTGAAGTTAACTTGACCCTTTTCTCGAATGTCAAATTTGAACCGTTAATTTTTCTCCAATTTTGAGATTATAATGGTCAAAGTTGGCTGAATTTTCTCCCTGCGGAAATTCCAAAAAGCGTTTTCCGCTTTCTTGGACCTTTAGGGGTTAAAACAAAAAAAGGGCATCATCATAGTCTCAGTCTCATTATTGATTTCAAGATAACGCCATCCTTATAGTCTCAGTTTCATTTTTGATTTTAGGAAATAAATATTAAAGCTCTCTTGGAAGGAATTGTTTAGCCCCTAAGGGCATCCTCAATGGACACAAAATACACTCCCTCCAAACTAAATTCTATCTTTTGACTGATTTAAAATTAAAAATTAAAATTACTACCGTTAAAAGCGCATGTAAATTAACGTGAGATATTTCTCAAGAAAAAAAATTGTGAAATTGGAACGTAGGTGAAATCCCTCATTGAAATTACCACATTTTCAAAATTTAGAGAGAGTGCACCAAATCTTGCTTAAAAATCATAAGGGGCCGGCGTGAATGAAGTGTCCGTTCGTAATGCTAATATTCCAATGACCACCAGACAAGGGGGAATTAGAACAATACTACTTCCCCGTCTTGAGGGTGGACACTATAACTACGCTAGTTTCTAGCCTGGTTACTTGGTAAAAGAGACCGATAAGCACGAATTATTGATTGATCAATGTTTCTGAAATAATTTTGGTAAATTGCATAGATAACAGTTTGAGTCTTAGATACTCATAGATTGCAAGATCATGACGTTTGTACTCAAATACTATTACAATGTCCAATAACTTTCCAATTGACAAGGTCAATGTATACCTACAATTTTGGTCAATCTAATATATAGATTATCTCCTAAAATTTTGTGTTTCAAATTTGCTTAATTCATTAAAATTGCCTCCTTATCACTATAGGCGTTATACACTAAATTATCTTTTGTGTTCTTGTTCTCAGCCGTTGATTGTTTTCCATTTTGAGACCAACACTCCTCAAGACTTCAACGCGTCGAATGTCAAAAAGCTCATTTGGGGTGACAAGCGGAAACTTTAAAAAGCCATAACTTTTTCGCCTAGAGTCCGTTTTGAACAAAATCACTTGAATTTTCTTTTTGGGTTTTCAAACATGAGGCATGTTTTACCATTGCAAACCAAGTATGTGAAATCAAAATTAGCTCTTCATGAATATTTTCCACGTAAGTATGATCTCTCAATGCATCTCAACTCCTAATTTTGTAAGGCCTCAAAACTCCAAAAAAGCCTCAAAACTTGCAAAAACGCCTCAGAACAACCCTCGTTGGTTGCAAGGTGCAAAGATTTGACTTTTGACGAACTTTTGAGTCATGAAACCAAAGGATCTAGTACCAAACTTGCAAATGTATTTGTGTACCAAGTCTTAGATACAAAATCCTTGCCAATCGTGAGATCATGATATTCAAAGTTGAAAAAAAATAAAAAATTCCTTGGTTATAAAATGGGTTTGAAGTGTTTTGTAAGCCAAGAAAACCAATTTTAAGAGTGAATTTGAATTGAGGCTCTTAAAATCCTTCTTCCTAATTTCTGTCTATACCCTTATTGGACCTATGTCACTTACTGAAATGCTTGATTTTTTACATAGAGGTTTGTTGAAATTCAAATACATACGTAGGTCTTTGACATTAAAAAAAGCATGTGAAAATTTCTTGGATTGTAAACCCGAATGGCAAGATTATGCTTTGGTATCTCTTCTACATATTTAAAAAACAAGACTTGTAAAAAAGTAAAGTCTCAACCTTTTTATGGGTTTTTGAAGCTATTGTGATCTAATTGATTTGATGTTGAGAATAATTGAGCATATACAAGAGTTTGGGCGGTTTAGGACAAATTTCGAATAGTGTTTTCAAACTTTGGCCGTGAATATCTCCTAAAGTATGAGGAGTTCTAAAGCTTGAAATGACTTTTTGGAAAGGTATGGAAAAACTCTACAATTTGCAAAAAGTTTCAACTACATGAAATCTATATTTAGTAACTTAGAGCCTAACCAAATTTGAATCGACCACGTAATGGTTTTTGTTGGCAATAGGGTTTAACAACTTTCTAATTGGAATTTTTTTTATTCAAGTAGCTGGTATTGGGTTTGCAATGATGTTTTTACAATGAAATAAGTAATTAATGGATCATTTTTGAGGAGCTAGATCTCCTTCATCCACTATTAGTTTTCAACTTTATCTTTTGGAATGAATTCCAATTATTATTTAGTTTTGGTCGTAGAAACTTTGAACCAATCGAAGATGTATTGGGGATAAGGCATGGTTTTAAGTGCAAGAAGCCTAATTTTTACTATTTTCCGTTACAATTTTTTTTTGGCAATTTTCACCACTACAAGGCTATTATTTGAGCCAAGGTATTCTTTTGATGAATTTTTGGTACAAGAGTATTTTTGAGATGAACATGAACAACCTTCTATTTAGTGCTTCTATAATTGCAACTTAAAGTAAAATTTGTTGGTAATATTTTCACCTTACAGTAAAAATGATGGATTTTGTGGCATGTTTTGCGCACTGATACATTATAAGCCAACAATTTATTAGGTCTCATGAGTCAATTTTTGATCAACATGACGTGCAACAAGTCTATTACAACTTTGTAAGGTTGAAATCTAAATAGCATATCCTCATTTTCCTCTTTAAATTTATTTTGAAGATTGGTTTATTGCTAAAAATAACCCAATGTATATAGGGGTTAAATGCTTTAGTGCCTTATAAATCATAGTATGTTGATGCAGAACTTTGGAGGGTAGGCACACCTGAAATTAGCATGTCTTACAAAATCAAAAACTTACCATTACATATTTTGTGAGTCAAGAGTCATATGAAATTTACAAACATTACTTAGATTTGTAAATTATTTGTTGGAAGAAATAAAACACAAACATGGCGAGAGGTGTTTTATAAGCAAAATCATAGACCAATGAGATCTAAGTATTCATATGAGGTTACTAGTAGTAAATAGCAAGAAAGTGACATCCGCAGTGACCTGTCCTAAGTGATGCAAGAGAGCTTATTTAATTGTGCTTCTAAAAACATCAAATATTGTTATAATTTTCACTTCTCTTCAGTTTTTTTTTTTTTTTTTTTTTTTTTTAATATTTTTTAATTTTATTTATAACAGGCTATACTAGACTAGCAAATATTTGAGGAAAAGTGACAAGTGTAATATTTAGTTTGATGTTTTAGAACAATTTTACTCTTTTATCACTACAGACACCACTTTTTTGCCATTTTCTACTAGTGGGTGGACAAGAAATCCAAATGCCTAACATTGCAATCTCTCCACAACATCGAAGGAGGTCATTTGATTCTTTTAGTCAATTTTGAACATTTCCATAGGAAATGATTTTTTCTTTTTTTCTTTTTGCAACAAATTGTGCTAATCAATGAAAATTGTAGCTATGAATGATCGCCTTCTAAGTTCATTGTGTGTCAAAGAAGAAGTCTTATGATAAATTCCTTATAGCAACCCTTTGTTTCAAACTTTTCCTAATTATTATCAAGTTTTCTATCATAAAAAAAAAGTGTCAAGATTTTGTGTAACTGTGGCTATTGCAAGCCCTACAAATATATTTGTAGAGCTCAATCATTTCATTTTATATATTTGTAGGGCTCAATCATTTCATTTTGAATAAGAGAATGTTAGGTGGTTTTATTTTGCAATGTATCATCAAAAGAGGCTTGGTTATTGATTCTATATAATGTTGTAATGCTTGGTTAAAGTCACCCACTCAATTTTTCCTTAAGTGCCTATATTAAAACAATGCCTACTTAAAAAAAATGCTTGGGTTTCTCAATCATAATATTATAAATTGATTTGAAAAACTTCTTATAGAAGCACAACTCCAAAATTATTTGAGCCCGCGTGAATAGAGTGTTTATTTGCCACTACAAGCTAGTTTTGTAAGATCAAGGTTATTTTTATGAATTATTAAAACGTATGTAGATATTAAGATGAATTCCAACAACATTTTACTTGAAAGCCATTAAGAATAACTTCAGTAGTGGATTTGCAATAAGGTTTTCATTATAGATAAACTAAAAACATACATAGTTTTTGAGTACTTGAACCTCCTTCATCCACCATTGGATTTCAATCACTAATTAAATATACTTCCAATTAGAGTCTAACTTTTGTAGTAGAAACCTTAACCTCTAACATTCCTTAAAACCCGAATCGGGTTTTGGAGGTTCCCGCATGAGGAAAACTCAGCCAACTTTGACCATTATAATCTCACAAATGAGGAAGAATGAACCGTTCAAATTTGGTATGTGAGAAGAATGTCAAGTTAAATTCGAGATCTTACGGTTGAATCTTTTAAATAATGCTTAGATTGAGATTTTATGAGCTTAATCTAAAGGAAGGTCAAATTTTGTGACTTAGACCATTTTGCAACAAGGAAATTAGGGGTTAACTCAATCCAAGGAGTTTTCAAATAAGGCATGAATCATATAGCAAAAGGTTTAGTCTTAGACTTTTGCTCCTCTTGAAATATTTTGGCACTTTTCACCATTGCAAGGTTTTTACTACAGCCAAGAATGTTTTTTTTTCAATGATTAACTTTTTTACAATGTAGTATATTTTTCAGATGGACATCTTTCTAATTGGTGATTTTTCATTGCAATAGGATTATTAGTAACATTTCCACTTTGGAGTAAAAAAGGATGAAATCTTTCAATCTTTTTAAAGAATCTTGTAATTTATGAGATCTCATGACCTACAATAAGTTTAATACTAGTTTGCACGGTTGAAATCTAAATAGCTCATGCTCTTCAACTTTTACGGCAGATTTGAAATACATTTTTTTTTGGAGCTAAATAGAAGCTAGGGCGTAATTATAGGTTTGAACCCCTAACGGTTCTTAAAGCCTAAAATATTTTTTTGCAGTTATGGATAGTATGGATGAAGGGATTAAAAGTAAGATGTTTAGATGGTAGTATATATATTACAAGGTGTATGTGGTAAAAACTGCAAAGCCAAATTTTAATTTTAAAACCTTCGTGTGGAAATTTTAGGTTCCGAGTCCGAAAAGAGCATTTAAAACCTCAAAAAAGATATCCAAAATATTTTTATAACCAAATCACTACTTATGTTCTTAGTGACTCAAGTCAAAAAGTCTACCAATTTTACAAGGGCAACCTCCCAAAATTACAAAATAATCTTCAAAGTTTTGGTAATTTTCAAACTATTTCTTTGAAAAAAATTCTGATTCAAGATTTCGTTTTCTGAAATTTATAAATCCATAAGGGCACTCACTGTTCAATTTTTTAACCAAATACATCTAATGTGATGCATGTTTTACTGTAGCATTGTTTATTGACCTTTTTCTACAAAATACTTTGCATGAAGATCATAAAAGTGGAATGAGTCTCTAGAATTTTCCATGAGCGTACCAAAATTGATTACCTAGGTGGAAAAAAATGAGATTAAAATAATTGGGGTAACAATCTTCAAGTCCCCCTTTGCACCATGGAGAATTTCTCCCTAGCAATGCCGAAAAAAGCTATTCCAAAAACTTTGAATCTTATGATCTCACAAATTATTGACATCCTATAGTCAAATTTTGGATTATTAAATAAATGATTAGGTACAAGATCTTATGGTTGAAAGTGTAAAAATTAGTAAAAAGACATTAGGAACGCTTTACATAGGTAGTCAAGCCTTGCATGGGGTCGATAGAGAGTAAAAATCCCTTTGTTCACACTCTTGCAAGTGCGTAGAGGTAGAAAATGATGGTCTTGGACAAGCATCCAAAAACACAAGAGTAGGTAGGAGTTGACCCGTGAACGTCCTAGCTTGTTTGTTAGATAAAATAACCATTTTAAACTAAAGTATTGTAGATGACAATGAAGGTATCTATTCAAATTTCAACCGTACAATCTTTAGGTAGAATTATTGTAGGTCATGGAAACCAAAATTTGAGTCATAAGGCTTTAGAATTTGCATGATCATAATATTCTCGTACTCATAGTCTCATATCAGACTACAATATTTCACCATTTTTACATAAAAGTGAAAGTTCTACCAACCAAGCTAATAAGAGGAGAAATTTCCGTCTAAGAAGTTATCCACCTTCCTCTCAATAACACCCTTGTACCAGAAATATTCATTTTTTAATTTTTTTAATGACTTAAATAACGGCCTTGCAATAGTAAAAACTACCACAAATATTACAAATGAAAACTAGTCCAAAACCAGACCTCTTGCGCTTAAATCTTTGCCTTATCTTGAAAACATCTTCCATGGAGTCAAGGTTCCTACCATCAAAAATAGACTAAGATTGGAATCTATTCCAAAAAACAAAGCTAAAATCCAACACTCAATAAAGGGGATATAGCTCCTAAAAAATAATCAATCTTGTCATTTTTTTCATTGTAGAAACATTGTTGCAAATCCAAAACCAAAAGTATTTAGACCAAAAAGCTAGTATATAGAAAGTTCTTAGATCTCATCTTAAGATCAAGATAATGTGAAAAGAATATATGAAAAAATATTTCTATTTCCCCATGATTGGCTTGCAATGGTCGAACATGCCATTTTCTATGTCTAAAGTGTTAAAAAACCCAAAACCAAGGGCCATGGCTTCTCAAGAATTTACTCATCAAGGATTGGGCATGACACAAGTGAAGTTTGGCCAAAGGCTTCTCCTTTCCAATGTGAAACGGACCTTAGGGCAGCTTTATACTAGAGGCAAGAAGCTAAGAGAAAAAAAAATTGAGCCAATGGGAGGCCTAGGAATCGAGAAGCCAAAGATATGATGCTATTGATATACACATTTGGGTCCAAGAGACAAGAGGAGAAAAAGACGACATGGATAATACATTTGTCCTCCGTGGCAACAAAAGTCTATTATGATGAGGGCGTGAGAAAATTATACCTTGGACTAATTGAAGAGAAGGGCCCAAATATAAACAAGGGGGGCCATTAGCCAAAAAACTCGCAACCAATCATTCAAAATATTTTAAGAGGATTTCAGAAAAAACTCAAGATGGGAGCTTTTGGATTGCTTTCAAAGATAGATAGATAGAAACTCCGGTCCTTTCTAAGTGGCCGGCGTGAATGAAGTGTCTGTTCGTAATGCTAATATCCCGATGGCCACCGGACAAGGGGAAATTAGAACAATACTACTTCCCCCTCTCGAGGGTGAACACTATAACTACGCTAGTTGGACTTCTTTCACTTTATACTACATCCAAAGACTATAGCTTTTAAGAATTGAACGATGACCCAAGTGAAGATTGGTTAGAGATTTCTTATACTCCCTCTGTCCCATAATGTGAGATCGAGAAATTTTCTTAAATCTACCGGAAGAGGTGGATCTACCAATCTAACATTATGAAACAGAGGGAGTATCCAATGTAAAGTCGACCTAGACCTTGTTGTATGAGTATATCAGACACCTTTGGGTGAGACACCTTTGGGTGAGATACCATGTTGGGTATCTAAGGTATTAGAGACTAGGTAGAAACTAGCATAATGACTATTCCAAGAACAGGTAGTATGGTGATATGACCTCTCGGGAGGACAAGTTGAATTGACACTCTATTTGCAAATGCCTCAATGAAGTTGAAGTTAGTCTTTTTAAAGTGGGCCTTAGGGAAAAGATGAAATTCCCCTGCCAGGCATACACTGCTTCGGCTTAGTAAGTATTAGTTCAACAATTATAAATACAGTAGTGGGTTTTAAAAAATTAATTAACCCCTAACTCTCCTTAAAACCCGAAACGGGTTTTGGAGGTTCCAGCAGGAGAAAAACTCAGCCAACTTTGACCATTATAATCTCACAAATGAAGAAGAATGAACGGTTCAAATTTGGTATGTGAGAAGAATGTCAAGTGAACTTTGAGATCTTACGGTTGAATCCTTCAAATAATGCTTAGATTGAGATTTTTTGAGCTTAATCTAAGGGAAGGTCAAATTTTGTGTGTTAGACCATTTTGCAACAAGGAGATTTAGGGGTTAAAATTGAGTAGGCCTTAGAGTGTTTCTACTAGATTTCAATGACTTGCCTTGCTAGTTCAATGTGATATGTAAAATGTGTTAACCCCTAATCTCGAAAAGAGCCCAAGAAGGGTCGTTTGGGGTCTAGTTAGCCCCTTATTTACTACATTTAGCTCGTATGAAATTAAAACCTTTTTGTAGGTTGTTGAGTTATTACATACCTTTCCGACAAGCCATTTCTTGCCTCAAAATTCCTCATTTTTTAGGAGATATTCACGTTCAAAGTTTGAAAACACTATATGAAATCTGCCCAAAATAAAGAAGATTGAAGGATCATAAAAAATTCACCAAAAATTGAAACTTCACTTTTTTTCAAGTTTGTTCTTTTTACTTCAAAATAAGGTTTTAAAGCATGACCTCACCATTTATAAAATTATTCTTCCCATGCCATTTTTATTATCAAAGAGGGGCCTTTGAAGTTAAATTTCAGCATACCTCCATGTGAAAATTCAAGCATTTCTTTAGGTTTTATAGGTTGCATGAGGGTAAAAGTTGCATAAACATGTTCTTAACTCACTTAGGAACAATAATTAGAAGATCCACAATTCAAATTTACTCTTAAAATTGGTTATTTTGGGCTCACAAACCCATCTTGCATCAAGTAAAAAACAAAACTACTTTTACAACTTTGAATGTTACAATCTCACAATTGGTAAGGAAATTTGAAACTGAGTTTCGGTACAGACATACATGAACAAGTTAGATATAAAATCTTACTGTTAGAGATTACGTTCGAAGTTGAAAACTTTCATCTTGCATTAAAAAAAAGGGTGGTTTTGAAGAGTTTTGGCAGGTTTTGGGGGCTTTTGACTGTAGGGGGTTAAATGTAATTTGAAATGAGGCTCTCAGAAATAATTGTAATGCACATTTTCCAATGAAAATAGACTCCAGGGCTAATAAGGGCAGTTGTGCCAATGAGAGATAATGCAATGATGGGAATTTACCAACAAAGGGGGTAAAACGACACCACTAAATAAATGACCCACGGGAGAGCGTTGCATGAGTGCCAGTACTGACATCGGCTCTCATCCATCCAACTCATCCGAGCTGTCAGCCATAAAATCATCCAAAAAGGATGAAACTCATCGAAAAAGAACCGTTATGGAGGCCAAACGGCTAGTTCGGCCGGCGCTTCCTGCTTCGTGATGGCGCAATCACTGACGCATCCGTTGCAGCGACTAATCGTGTCTTGCAGGTTTTCCTGTATTGATTGAGTGTTCTTGCAGCCAGCAAGTGATGATCACTGCCCCCTTGTGCAGCTCAGCTTACCTTATCACCCGCTTCCCGTTTCGATTTTCGTGCCGTTCCTGCTCGAAACGCGAGCCCAGTTTATTTCCTCTTTTTTTTTCCTTTTTCATTTCGCTTTTGTTGCTTCCATCTCGTAACATACAGTAAGTTTTAGTTAAGTAGGCATTGACAGAGCTTGCAGGTTTGCGCTTTCTGAGCTGGTTGTTGATCAACTCTTGAAGGGCTTTGAAATTTACCGTTGGGTGCGAGCCTTGATAGAGGCGGTACTACAGTGCTATTCTGAGTGTGCTTGTCTGGTGACGATTCGAGTCGGTAAAGGTATGGTTTTGGAGTGAAGCGCGAGTTAGCTGGGAATGTAGAGTGAGAGAGAACTGATGGAGTTCTGCAGGATGTGGGCAGTGTTCGTTCTTTCGCTGCTTCTGCTGCTTCTGCACATGCAAGTGGTGGTGAGATGTCAAGATGAGTCGCCCACACCCTCACCGGCCTCCGACGATGGAGCGGTGCCGGATGAGAATACAATGGCGGCCTCTGCGGCGGAGGTTCTGGCGCTCCTGAGGCTGAAGCAGACGTTAGTGGATCCTCGCAACGTGCTGGCGAGCTGGAATGATAGTGGGGTCGGGACGTGTGATGGCTCCTGGGTGGGTATCAAGTGCGCGCAGGGGCGCGTCATTCAAATCGCGCTTCCGGCGAAGCGCCTCGGCGGCACGCTCGCTCCCGAAATTGGGCAGCTCGTGGGACTTCGGAAGCTGAATCTGCATGATAACAACATCTCCGGCCCTATCCCCGCGTCGCTCGCTACCATCGCCACGCTCCGGGGCGTGGCGCTCTTCAACAATAGGTTCACGGGGTCGTTACCGACTGGGTTCGGAAGCTTGCCCCTCCTGCAAGCGTTCGATGTGGGCAACAACGATCTTTCGGGACCTCTGCCCTCGGATCTGGCCGACCCTCCCAATCTTATCATTTTGAACTTGAGTGGGAATAATTTGACGGGCACCATTCCTTCGCAGTATGGCGGATACCAAGGTCAGTACCTGGATTTAGGGTTCAACAGTTTGTCGGGGCCGCTTCCCGGAACGTGGACATCGAGGGAGCTCATGGAGTTGCATGTGAACAATAACAAGCTCACAGGGTCATTGCCTTCGGGGTTGGGGAATGTGACCACATTGAAGGTGCTTATCGCCGCGAGCAATGATCTGTCCGGGAGCATTCCTGCGACGTATGCGAATCTGTCTTCGCTCGACACTCTTGACCTCTCGTTGAACAACCTCACTGGTCAATTTCCTTCCGGGTTCGCGAGCTTGCCACTCACGAAGCTGAACGTCACATACAATAACCTGTCTGGCCCGGTCCCAGCCTTTCGGACGGCGTTCAACATCAGCTCCTTCGTTCCAGGCAATCCGGGCTTGTGTGGGTTCCCCGGATTGCTGGCATGTCCGCTGCCAGCTCCTTCACCGGCGCCAGAGTCACCAGCGGCGGCAGGGGGATCAACGGGGAAGAAATTGAGCACGCTGAGCATCGTGTTCATCGCGCTCGGTGGCACATTGGGCGCCATCCTTCTCGTAGCGATCCTGATCACGCTTTGCCGATGCTGTAGAGGCAGAGGGGCTGCAGCTGCCGCGGGGGAGAAGCCGGAGAGGTCACCGGAGCGAGAAGGGGATGTCGGAGGCAAGCTGGTGCACTTCGAGGGGCCACTGCAGTTCACGGCCGATGATCTGTTGTGCGCCACTGCTGAAGTTCTGGGCAAGAGTACGTATGGCACCGTGTACAAAGCCACATTAGAGAACGGGAACCACATCGCCGTGAAACGGCTCCGTGAAGGCATCGTCAAGTCTCAGAAGGACTTCACGAAGGAGGTGGATGTGCTGGGGAAGATTCGGCACCCGAATCTGCTTGCGTTGCGAGCCTACTACTGGGGTCCCAAGGACGAGAAGCTGCTGGTGTATGACTACATGCCCGGTGGAAGCCTAGCTGCTTTTCTCCATGGTAAGTCACTGAACCAACATCAACCATGCTCACAATCATTCTGTTCCGATTCTGATGCCCCTTCTGGATGATTGCAGCACGCGCTCCGGAGACATCTCTAGATTGGGCCACGAGGATGCGAATTGCCGAAGGAGCAGCTCGTGGACTCGTCCACCTGCACCAGAACGAGAGCATCGTGCACGGCAATTTGACAGCTTCCAACATCCTCTTAGACACTAGATCAGCGGCCATCACCGCCTCCATATCGGACTTCGGCTTGTCTCGTCTCATGACTCCCGCAGCGAACGCGAACGTGGTCGCCACAGCAGGGTCATTGGGCTACCGCGCTCCTGAGCTTACGAAGCTGAAGAAAGCGACTACCAAGTCCGACGTCTACAGTTTCGGGATCGTCTTGCTCGAGCTTCTCACTGGTAACTCCAGCTCCTCCCTCGGATCTCTCCCACATCAATTCCCTCCATAGCTTGATTCTAATTCGTCGTTCTCCCCGTATGCAGGGAAGGCACCTCAAGATGTGAGCACCACAGACGGGGCTCTCGATCTTCCTGATTACGTGGCGGGCATAGTGAAAGAAAATTGGACGGCCGAGGTGTTCGATTTAGAGCTCATGAAAGGAGCATCGGCACCGACAGAGGAGGAGCTGATGACGGCACTGCAATTAGCAATGCGGTGTGTGTCTCCGCAACCATCCGAGCGGCCAGACATGGTCGCCATCATCCGAGCATTAGAGGAGCTGAACCACTCCGAGGAGCGGTTCCATTCTCCTCGGTCGGGCACTTCAGCCGGCTAATGCAAGTCCTATGGCGCTGTACCGCTTCTATGCTCGTAGTTTGCGAAGCATCAACATTTTTGTTGTGAGCATGATTGAATTGTTGTCACCTCGCAACATCAGCATGCCCCAGTCCCTTCTGGACCTCCAGGCCGATCGAGGTGACGATGAAGATGATGCCGAACGGAGGTCCAAATTTTGGTCGACAGGACTGGAGCAGATTCATGCGGCTCGATCTTTTGATTCCGGACATACAAGCACCTTGCTGATGCCGACCGCAGTGTACATACCAGTTGATAGCTACTGAAGCGGAGGAAGAGAGTGATCTTCCTCCCTGATTTGAGTTCAGGAGCTCCATCATGGATTTGATAAAAGAAATTGATGACCATTCTTCAATACAATACCCATTCTATCACTTGAAACACTATTTGTGGAATGTTCACAGGGAACGTGACATCGGAGAGAGGAAGCTTTTTCCAATGTCGTAAAGCTTCCTGTACTAACATGAAAGTAGTGTTCAAAACTCATGTGGCGAAAGTTCTATATCTGTATGCAACACAAGTAGATTACTCAGTTAACTTCGTTTCATCGACGAGGATAGCACTGATTATTTCCAGTAACGAATGTCGCGCCCTAGCTGTACAATCATGCTTTTGAATATCTATGAATTTGTGCACATGATCATTCTCCATTTTTCCATCATATGATGCTTTTCTTTCAACTGTCTCACGTTTTCGCAATTAGCAACTCTTGGCACTGGTGCGTTTCGATATGCGCGACGTGCAGATGGTGATAGTGGGCACAGTACCCCGAAAAGGACCCTATGAGTACGTGATCCAAAAAAAGCATTCCTCGTCTCGATGCATTCATGTAACGAACTTCTTTTTTTTTTTTTTGAACCAATTATTGTCATGTAACGAACTTCGAATACAAGCATTCTTCCTTCTGTTGGATTCCTATTGAATCTGTCCAAGTGTCCTTACTCTAACAATGGCAAGTATGTGTGGCCGTTGAGAATGCAGCTTTTGGGTGTACTACAGTGACTACACATACTTACCAGTACAGTACAGGACTCCAGGTATTATAGATTGTTTATTTGCCCGGCGAGGGAGTTTCCAGAGATTGTTTCTTTGAAGAATGTTGCTTGAAATGGGAAGTTGCTCCGAGCGGATGTTGCATCAAAGATTCGTCACATGTGGGTGAGTATTTGGGGAGCTTGCTGTGAGTCGAAGTGGTTCTATTAATCGACCGTAGTGCTGGACATGAGGAGGCACAGCATGTTAGCATACCTGTATTGTACGCACTGTAGTGCACGGTATTGGGAAGTCACGGAACGCCGATTGGAGTCAACATCCTTTTTATCCTGTATGAGGATGTTCTTTACCAGAACCTGGAATACTGTACCGCTTTGATTGTGAATGTATTATTGCATCAGCCTTAAAGTGATTTACTAACTTACAGTTAGAATCAAATTAGAAATCGACTTGTACGTAAAGTCTCAGTGAAAAATTTAGTCACTGAAGGGTGTTATGAACGGGGGTTGCCGTTCCCTGGCTTTTGGTGCGGCCATGTCACGCGCGTTCAGAACCCCTTCCCCACGTTCCTGATGCGGCAAATCCTTCAACGATTTGAAAGCAGGTATGGGGGGATGAGTTCGATGCTCCACATGTGGCTCCGGTGAAGGTTTCGTGTTCCTCGTTCTTTATGCTGCGACGCACGAAGCGCCCTACTAAGTGTCCCTGCTTTGAGTGCTACGGCTTGTCTCGTTCGTGACGACGGAGGCAGGGAATGCATCGTGATTTTCTTCAAAGCTTCCACACATTGGAAGCCATCAAGAAGGTGTATAGCAAGGAAGCGATTTCTATCTACAGCGCGCATCCGCTGGTTGCGTGCCGGAAAATTAACCAAGTACATTCAAGGAAAACCACAGATACCTTCTGCACTGCAGAGCTACACAGACACGATATCTAAAATTGCAATATGGAGGCATGCATGTACGCTTGTTGCGGAAGCGAGGAAGCGAAGATGAGAAACATCACATCGGAGCTCTAAGCAAAGAAGCGGAGCAATGGTCTCCCTTGACACGGTTCAAAGAGTTACTACTGTATTTCCCCCTCCCCACGATTAAGACAATACCCACTTTGGAGAAAGATATGCGAAGAATGGACGAAGCCAGCATACTGATACCAACCTCGCGGTTAAGGTGATCGAGATTTATGAACGAAGCTTGTCCATTCTTTGATTTTTTTAATGTGGCGGAGTGCTTGTACAGTCAAGGAAACGGGTGCAAAGCTTGCTCAAATAGATGTTGCCGTTGTTGGAAAGGAGGCCAAGGCTGTAGAGCAAGGAGCCAAATTGTTGTTGACCTGGAGTGATAATGTGGCCTCTTTTCTATCACTCCATTACGCTCTATCTACTGCTTGTTGCCTCGATTCTTTGGTGCTGATCATCGGTTTGCACATAACGCAATGGACTCAGAGAATGGTGGATTGTATATGTACGGCGAAATTCAGGCACAAAGACTGGCAGGGAGGAAGCCCGGGCGTAGCGACCCTACAATGTCCATGAGTTGCAGTAACAAAAGAGCTCGTTGGGATGTGCTCGGGCTTCAAGGTAATCATCTAGCTTGTGGACAAGTCTTGCCGCACGGGAGTACCTTAATATATGAGATATACTCACACAAGCTTTTATGTCGAATGCTCAAAGCAAGCATCATGCCTGCTCGCATTACTTATTCTCACTACTTCCATGTGGCACGTGCTCTATTCTCACACTTTCTTGCTGAGCCACTGTATTTGTTGTCCGTTACACTGGCTACGAATATGGCCACTATCAAGAGGTGTAGCTCAAAACAAGGTATCACGACGGCAGGAATTTGGTACTAAGCCTTCACGTTTTTATTCTGTTTCATCGAAGCTATCCTCTGCGGATGCGGGGCTCTAAAAATGTCATGCAGGAACAATAACGCACCATTACTCTCGACAATGGACTGCTACCTCTAGAAGCACATGTTGTGTGCAAGCTCTTAAAGCCTCAAAAAGCTTGGAGCTAGGAAAATTAATAAAATTGTACTTGGCTTATTAGGTAGATATATCCAAAACAACAACCTACTCAGAGTGTTAGTTTTATAATAATACTCCCATATGTATTTACAAAGGTTCCGCTTTTAGCTACATTTATGTGATTAGTATTTATCGATGTTACAAACGTAGTAGGTAAATTTAAACACTAAATGCCACACATCACTTTAGTGTTATAACACAAATCTTTAATACATAGCACTAAATGTGAGGACATAGAACTTTTCTTGGAAGGGAAAAGATGTATTGGAGTTAGTGCAATTGATGACTTGAAGAATACACAAAGAATACTAATTGTAATGAAGGCCCAAATTGAACACTAATAGTAAGATTGTTGAATGAATAACAATAATAATTTAATATTTCAATATATAACAATAATCCTGATATAACAAATTTCAATAACTCTTATGTAATTCCGGTTGTTATATTTTTTTGAAATTCCAACTTCTTTATGAGCTTTTGGTAGGTTCAAACTCTTGCTTTAAGCTTTTGGTGGATATATAACAGTTTTCATACTTTTAATTAATTACTCTTACAATTGTGTTATGGATGTGCATGAATCAATTTCCAATAAACTACACTATAAGCCCACTTGAAGGGAATTTTAAAGCAGCTCTTGATTTGTCTAAAGACATTCATTCGTCATATCAAAAACAACTTTGCACCGTAATGTTCACCATGGCAAACTCGTTGATGATTTGAATGTGAAGTTTGTGATGTGCTTCATTAGAACTTCATATGTTGCCAATAATAGCAACCTTGATACGGAGCAAATTGTAATTTTAAGTTAACAATAAAATGAGTGCCATATCTTCCTTACCTCTTGGATGAACTCAAGGTTTCTACCACAAAACTAAAATCGAGATTGGAATAGGACCCAACAAACAAAGTTGAAATTCAATGCTCGAGGAAAGAGATACAACACTTTTCTACCTAGTTTTTGTATTAAATTTTACTATCACGGAATTTTGCAAGAAAGTGACATCAAAGGTTTGAGTGCAGAAGATCTAGTCTCGAACTATTTCTTTTTTGTAAGATTTTGGCATTTCTTCACTATTCTAAGGCAATTATCTTAAGCGTCTAGATGTTTTGTTTCATCGTATTTATATCCCATGCCCTTTCATCCACCAATGTGGCGGGGCCCGCCCTCTAGAGGAGTAGAAGCTAGTTTGTGTATACAAAGAGGAAAAGGAGTGTCATACTCATTGAATCTCTAGAATGGGATGAAATCAAATTTGGATCAGAATATGAGGTAGCCAATGAGTGATCATTGCTATTCTTTGAAGCGATCAAAGTAGGTTTGGTTGCATTTTTCTTTCGAAGTGAAAATGATGGAATTCCATGATTCTTGTATAAGGACTAATACAATGTGACCTTACAATCTGTGAGGCCTTATGACTCCAAGTTAGATCCACATGATTTTTGATTGGTTCATCCAAAAGATTCTAGTACTTAACCCCTAAAGGCCCAAGCAAGCCAAAATGGCTTTTTGTGATTTTGGATAGCCTAGATGAAGAGATTAAAAGTTATATTCTTGCCTAAGATTTGATAAAGTGTTCTTTATACTTCAAATCGTATGTGGTAAAATTTGCAAAGCCAAATTCCACTTTTAGAACTTTCATCTAGAAATTTTAGGTTTCAATTTTAAGAAGGGCATTTTATATTTAGACTTTTTTCAAAAATAATTATGAAAATATGTTCACAACCAAATCATTATTCAAGTTCCATAGTGATTTAAGTCAAAAAGTTTGTCAATTTCACAAGGGCAACCTCCAAATATTACAAAATCAATCTTCACAATTTCTAGCAATTTTAGAATCATCTCTTACAAAATTTGTCAAATTTTGAGATTCTCGAATTTTTTCATATTTCTTTTTCTCAAAACTCACAAACTCATAAAGGCTCCTACTCGCCTTTTGGATCTCCAATTACCATATATATCTAATAAAATGCATCATTTACTATATCGTTGATTTTAGAACTTTCCCTAGAAAATAAATGCATGAAGGGTCAAAAAGAGGAGTGAGTATTTAAGATTTTGTATGAAGGCAGCCTATTTAAATTCCTACATGATAAAGAATATGAGAAAAATGTTTGGAGTAAAAATCATCGTCTCCCTTAGCACCATTTAGACTAGGTCTATTAGGTAGAGCCCAATTTTATTTTTTGTCAACTTTGAATGTTATGATCCTAATGTTTGGTCAAGATCCAAGAGTTGAAATCATATCCTTATAGATTCCAACGTATTTTTAGCCCAAATACACATTCTCAAAATAGTGTCATGGATAAAAATGAAGGTAGTCAATTGGATCTCAATTGTACAAGTCAATTGTAGACTTACTCAGAAAGATTGATGTAACTAATCTATTTTTAGATTAGCATAAGGTGCCTTTGAAGAGGGTTAAGGCTTACTTGTATTCTATGATTGAAACATTTACATTCGGGTATACTAAAAGCCATATCTAATGTTGGCAACACTAGTTGTGAATAATAGTCAACTTTTAAGAATGAGTAAATGATAAAATTGACAATTCGTGTTGGAATTTTAAATAAATATCTAAAATTTTACTAAAAATGTGGAAAATGTACAAGAAGGATTTGTATTGTGTCAGACTTAGAAGAAGATTTTAGAATTATGGAAAAATGACAAAAGGATTGAAATTGTGGGGAAAATTGCAATTCAAAGTAAGTTTTGATGTGTGCCAAAGGTCAACATCCGTGATATTCTGACCAATTCAAGGGTGTCGATTATGGGTGAGCATGAGTGTGCTAAGTATACAGGGCTACATTGAGTGCAACTCTCCAAGCTTGTGAGCCTCTGGAGCGACTTTGATTCTAGCAACGTGGTCCTTTTCAAAAGGACTGGAGAGATTGTGGACAAAAAGACTCCATTTTCTTGCAATGTTCTCTATTGGTTGATTTAGGTTCACTGCTGGGAAGCAATCACGTTGTCAAAAGGCTTATATTTAACAGGACTCTTACAAAAGGATTGGGGTTTTCAAAAAAAGAAACACAGAACTAAAGCTTGACTGAGAAAGGTGTCGAGTGGAAGAAAGTCCCCAAACACTTATTGTACACTATGTGATTATTAGTGTTGGAGGTGAGTACACTATTTGTCATCCAACACTAAATATAATTTTTAATGTAGTGTAAAGGTTGTACTGTACAAAGATGAAAGTTCTCATATGTGCTAGAGATCATAATAGCTATGGCGCACTTCACATTCCAACTAAATAAGACTGCCGGCGTTACAATGGCAATTTGTTATGAAGGATCGCAACTGTAATCTTTTACTATTTTTAGATTGTAGGTCATGTAGACCAAAATTGGAAGCATATAGCCTCATAGATTGGAAAATCCTAACATGTTAGTACTAAAAACAAACTTTGAAAGTTTATCATTTTCACTTTCTGAGTCGAAATTCCACCAACAAAGCTACTACAATAAAAAAATCTCCAACTAGAAAACTATTCAATTTTATCTCAGAATCAACCCTATACCGAAAAACTTCTCAAAAAGTAATGCTTGGCTTATAGGATAGCCTTGCAGTGGTCCAAACTGTCCAAAAACTTTATAAAGAGAAATAGTCCAAATCAAACCCTTTACACTCAAATCTATGTTTTTTTTTCAAAAACAGCTTCAAGTCAATGAGGGGTTCTGCTACTAAAAATGAAGTCTGATTGAAATCCATTTCAGTAAATAATGTTTCAATCCAACGGTGGATGGACATACAACTCTGCAAATATCATGTATGTTTCTCTTTATATAAGCCACAGTTAACTAAATCTTAACTTCTTTTCAATTATGGACTCTCAAACATGGGGATCCCCCATTCATTAACCTAAGGTCTACATACTCAAAGAACATCTAAACAAAACCTAGATTTAAAAGTCTTCTTGCATCTATTGTTGTTGATTTTGGACTTTGGATAGTCCAAATTTAGTTCAATGTGTCGTGATAGAAATGTCATTGCAAATCCAATATAAAAGACATCTGGATTAAAAATCTTCCAACTATAAATTTGTTGGAATTCTATTAATAAGCTATAGAAGATATTTTTGAAAATATACATTGGATTTCACATAATCACCTCGCCATAGTATCACATGGTTAAATTCTGAAAATCCAAAAACAAAAGCAACCTTCAGTAATTTCATACCATCAATTTATGCATCAATCAACACGTTTGCAAATTCTACCATATAAGCTAGACGTGATTTTGTTTCCAACCAATTTTATTTTTCAAAAACAGACTTTAGATCGAATTATTATTGCTCTTAAAAGTTTCAGCCTTCGTCCAACATGTCAATTTTTGACATAAAGGACATATAGGAGTTAAGCTCAAAACTCGATCTAATCCTAGTAGTAACAATTTACAAGTACATATTTAAAATTTGGAATGCATTGTTTGTTAGAATTGTTGGAACAATGATAATATATTAATTATATAGTTCAAGGTAACTTGCCATCCAACCATAGAAGGAAATATTGAATAGAATAGTTCAATCAACTGTATCTCCTTTACCCTCCAAGTTACGTTATATAACATTAAGACATACGTCTTATGGTGTTCCCACTACACACTTGTATGGTGCTTCAGCTACCATAAACTAAAGAGTCTTCGGAAACCCAATTCCAACATTCCCACTTAGCTAGCACCATCACAAAATGTGTATGACATTCCATTACTCCCATTTGACCCAATCGGGCTTTCTTGGGGTTAGGAACTTTGTCAATCTCTGATAACTTTCTGGTAACCGATGTTACTAAATGCACTCCCATACTTTTCTTGCAAAAGTCAAATCTGGCCTTTGGGAGGCTCTTTGTGAACGTATCTACAATTAACCTCCAACGACATAGGTTTTGCATAACTTATACTTCATTATTGTAATTTCTTCTATATGTACTTGGCTTGGCTCAATGTGAAGACCTTCTTGTCTCTAGCCCCTTCAGTCATCTCATTGGTCTCATTAGTAGATAGAATAACATCAAATGGTGAGATTTCTAGAATATCCTCCTCTTGATTTATGGTCACATGTTCCATAAAATCCACATCCCTAATCATGAGCATTTGTCTTTCAATTGGATCAAATAGCTAGTTCTCCTTTGATCGATCACTATATCTAATAAAGATGCATATTTTTTTGGTTTTTACATTTAAATTCTCTCTTTCCATCCATAATTTTAGCAAATCGTTTACAAACAAAAATCCAAATATCGCTATACAAGGGCTTAGATCCATACCACATCTCATATGGTTTAGATTTTACCGCTTTTGTTGAAATGATGCTCAATAAATAACATGCTCAATAAATAACATGCCGTAGATATAGCCTCTGCCAAGAATCATCATGCTTCTAGCAGCTTTCATCAAAGTTTGATTTTTCCTCTTTGCTACTCCATTTTTTTGAGGTGTATATGGAATAGTAAACTCCCCTAAATTCCAAAACCTTCCCGAAATCTTTTGAAATCACTAGAGATGTATTCTTCTTCGTTGTCAGTCTGACAAAGTAGGGCTCTCTCACCTTTTTGTTCGAGTTGTTTTAACCTTGTTTTCCCACGACTTCTTCTTACTCTCCTTTGTAGATGATTCGTACTTACCACCTTTCTTTTCTCCCTCCTTTTTCTTTTCTTCATTTCAGAAGAATCACCTTCAGCATTCTCTTCAGCATTCTCTTCTTTGAGCTTATGGCCGACTTTCTTACATGAGAAACATTTGCCCTTAAATGCTTTTGTTTTCTTAAATTTCTCTTTTCTGACCGCCAAAGCTTTAATCGAGTCTTAAGAACTTTCACCATTTTCATCTTTGATTCTTTGCTCTTCTTGTAGGATCCTTCCAACTAGCATATGCATTGATAAATTTTGTTCGTTTCCATTGATGCTTGTAAAACTTTTCCAAGAATTTGTTAAGCTGCTCAGAAGAGAATTAGTCTTGTCTCCTTCATCAAGAACACCTACTCCTGCCAAACGATCAATTAAGGACCTAAATGCAGAAATGGATTCTGCCATCTCATCTTCCTCATTTGTTTTAAAGGACCAAAACTCCCTTTGTAAAATCCTTTTCGTATTTGATCTCCTAAAGCATGTATTAATGAAATTTAATTCATTCCATGCTTATGAAATTTAATTCATCCCTTGCTCATGAAATTTAACCCCTAAAGGCCCAAGCGTTTTTGCAACCTCCAATCTCAAAATCTGCGATTTTTGACCACATTGTGGAGTTTGGAGTATGGCATAAATTTTTATTGTATTCTGGAACATTCAACCGTAAGATCTTGAACCTAACTTCATCCATGATTACCATGTCAAATCTCAACCGTTGGATCTGCACCATTTGTGAGATCATAACGTTCAAAGTTGATGCAGAAATTTTTTTGTGGCTTGCCCGAAAGACATAGTCTACTTGGTGCAAAGGGAGACTTGGTGATTGTTACCCTAAACATTTTGCTAGTATTTTTTTCCATGTTAGAAATCAAGTTGGCCACACCCATGCAAAATTTTAGACACTCATTCCACTTTTTGGACCTTCATACAATTTTTTTCTAGAAGGAGGCAAAAAGTACTCTAAGTGAACAAATTGGGGTTCTAATACAAATCCACCATCAACTTTTTGAATTTTTCAAAAGTGAACGGTGAAAATGTTCCTTTACACAAATCAGAGTCATGGGGAAAAAAATTTGAAAAAAAGTAAAATCTCAATTATTGACAATTTTGGAGAACATAAACACACATATGCAAATTAGTAAATGGACGGGCAACAAAGAAGAATGGGAACCCATTCTCAATCTTACGGGCCCATTGCTGGCAATATGGCAGAGCTATGAATAGCCTACTGCCACCATAAATACTTTGCCTAATATTCTATGTAGATAGCTATGACATGTGTCACTTGCAATAAAGGGAGGGCTTTCTTCCCGTTGCTCCCCACCGTTACTAAGCTCCCTAAGCTCTTTATAAGTTCCCTATAAAAAGATGATCTGACAAAAGGCCCACGCTTGCAACGACAAAGTGGATTTGACTGGCACCTTGGGGAGCCACATGAGGTGGCAGGAATTTCGTGATCTGGAAAGAGCCGAGCTGGAGGAGCTGGCCCGCCTTGCTGCCGTCCCTGGCCACCACTTGTACCGTGCAGTAGGCGCACTGATTGAAGCCCCCTTTGCGAAGTCGTTCTCCAGGGCACAAAATAGAATTCTCCTAACTGGAGAAAGGACTCCAGGGATTGCCGAACACCTACAAAATCACCAAAATTTATCAATTTACAAGAATTCTAATGTAACTAATAAAAAATAAATTATCCATAAGCATAGTATTATTCATAGTATTATTACTAACTTTTGTATGTGGGGTAAGAAACAAAGCAAAGAATTATTCACAAGCAATATTCAAATTATTGTGGTGTCATTTGTTTGTGGGGTAAGAAATAAAGCAAAGTATTATTCATAACTCAACTACTATTCATATTTGTTTGTGGGATAAAAAACATAGCAAAGTATTATTCACAAGCAAAGTACTATTCATATTATTATTACTAACGTTTGTTTGTGGGGTTCGAAATAAAGCAAAGTATTATTCACAAGGAAAGTACTATTATTCACAAGCAAAGTACTATATGCGCAAAATGTGGGGTAACAAACTTGAGCTTCCTCTTTGTATGCAAAAAGAAATACTTACATTCACTCACATATGGCGTTGGCGTCGTATGGCAATATCTGTGTGCCACTTCTCAAAGCAACCTCGATTGAGACACATCCATTTGTCTCCACACTTCCGGCAATAATAATGTGGTTCAAATTTTTGGCAAACCACACACCGACGTCGTAATTTTGTATATGTGGGTACACAAATCAATGGCGTGTTCCTTGCTCGAGGAATATCCGCGGGTGTGAATCTCTCATAGGCCACCCTTGAAGAAGGGCTTCACATAAGCCCTTCTTGAATTGAAGGTGTGTCATCGGCGTGCGGTTATATCGATAGTGTTTCACACACTCCAAATAATATATATACATGTTGACAATCGAGACATCCAATAAGAAGAAAAAAATACGGTGCCACCACTTGTGGCTCCGTGCTTGGCATGAATAGGATGCTCGGAGTTGATCGGCAACATCTACACCTCGCATGTGAGTTGTATATTCTTTCAAAATCGGGGATGTTAGAATCATTTCACGACTTGCACCATTTCGCCGAGGGACCGTTACTACCTTCTCACATGGGGGTTGAATTGGCAAATAATGAGTGGAAATAAGAAGCACGGGCTTCTTATCCTTCCACATAACACATGATATCGTGCGGGTGTCATGCATTTTCCATAAAGTTGTGCCTTGAGGCACATTTTTGAAAGAATTGGTGTTTTTCAAATCTAAGGGAAGACCAACCCGGTTTGCCCTTATTGTCCCACATGCATACATTTCCCGTGATAAAAGAGTTGTGAAAAGTCCAAAACTAGTGAAGTAATTATCCATTGTCACGCAATGGCCTAAGTTCAAAAGGCCATCCACTAACCTCATAACTACATTATGGGCCAATCGAGCATCGCCAAGAACAATATTAGGTTGTTCTATGGGAAGGGGGGCTACAATATTGTCTTTTCCACAATAGATCTCGAAATTCCATACGAACTTTGAAATCGAGCATGCCAAACACCAAACCTTCAAGCCCCACTTTTGAGGCTTCTTAGGCATATATTGACGTATCGGTGAATATGTCCCCTTATAGCGAATCATCATTTCATCAATGGTCAAATATTTTCCAAGAAACCATGCCTTTTTACATTGATCTCTCATAGCATTGACTAACCATCTTGTTTGACCGATTTTGTCATAACCGGGTCCCCTCTAGTTTGTCCTTCCATGTTTGTAAGATGGAGACATCTCCTAATGTCTTGAAATCGGGCCCGTGTAAATATATTTGAAATACTTGGGCATCCAAAGAGGTCATCACGCATCCAATATGTTCTTACATTAGGTTGAACCCTCAACCCCATATATATGGCTAAGGCCATAAATGCTTTGAGGCTCGAAATTGTCATATTCTCCCAAGTAGGACCACCTTTGGTATTTCCATGCTCATCTAAAGGAGCATTTGCATACCGATTAGTTTCTTGAACAATAGTGGCCAACATGTGTGGAGTCCAAAAGAGGCCAAATAAATCCATAAAACTTGGCATACCACGATGATGACGAGAAGGACCCATGGGTTTCCCCAAAAATGATATCGGCATTGGATTATACATAATACTTGGGTTTCCCCAAGTCTCATTCCTAAATTGCCACCTAATATCCTCTTGTTGATGGGGTAACCCATCGTTACGATTATCTCCATCACTATCGAGGCACTTTCAAAATTGGGTAAGTCCTCACTATCATTCCCACCCAAATCATCCCTCACACCATTGCGTGTCATTCTCCTTCTTATTATATGTTCTTCCTCAACATCATCATCCCACTCCATATTATTATTACCGCCCTCAGTATCATTGCCATAGAATTCTCCAGGCCCAATACCAGTACTTCTCTCCCCAATAAAAATATTTGGCTGCAATGTGAATTGACCAATATTTTCTTCTGAAGTCACAACTACTGGTTGCCCTTGTAGCCCAAGCGTATGGCCTGTAAGGGGAAGGCCAGAAGGCGATGCACCCGCCACAGGAAGGCCCTGGTGCCCGGGTAAGCAGGCGTGCCGGCCGTTGCTGCTGTTCGGCTGGAGATGCCCCGCTGCGCTCGGCGCCGGACCCCAGCTGGCAGCCGACGCGCTTGACTCGCCGACGTGGCCCGACCTCGTGGCCGCGGCGCTGTGCCAGCCCGCAGTCCGCCGGCTTGAGTCCCATACTAGTCGCAACGCCGTTGCATCACCGCAATCTTGGTCGACGCCTAGCTGCAGCGCTGGTCCGTGCATCTCACCACTCCCGCTTGCTTCTTCGGGATCAGGTCCAGCATTGTAGATCTCACCACCTCTCTTCCGTCCTCTTCGGCCAAAGTTTATTGCTGCAAGCAAGACTTCAGGTGGCCAGAGGATATCCTCAAGACTTGCAGCTCTCTCCATACCACTATCATCTTCTCCTTCTTCATTACACAATTCTTCTGAGCTTGGGTAATACGCATGCACTGGAGATTGCGAATTCAAGTACTCGCCGTTGAAGCCAACATCTGTATCAGGGAAGGTCATGAGCTCAACTCCAGGTCCTAGATCTGGCAATTCTTGATGTTGAGGAGGTAATATTGCTTCAGGACTAGATGGTGGGCTTGGAGGAACCGTAGTTGGTTCCGGTTGTGTCTGTAGACGTGAACTCCTTCTCATTGGAATATTGTCCCACTCCATCTGTATTCTCCAAGTTAGACATTACTCATAACTCTCAACTATGAAATTTAGGTACATGTTACACAAGAGATACTCACCTCCTTTGACTTCTTCCATGATCGACGTGGAGGCATTGCTTGTATCGGGCCAAGTAGATTTGACAATATCAAGAAATTCTTGCTCAAAAGCGTGTTGATCAACCCACCCTAGAATATGTGCGGCTTGCCTGTAGAAATGGTGTCGGAAATTATTTGCTTGTGGATTTCTTGGCCAAGCTTTGGACTTCTTACGAACGCGTAAACTGCGCAAATGTTTTTGATCAAGCAGTGAAAGGAGGTCATGAATCTGATGTGCTCGAAGGTGTTTGCGTACAGCCCAGGAACGAAGGCGAGCTTCTGGATCGGCAGATGGAGGCGGCAATGTCGAAATAAGAAGTGGCTGCAAGTTTCCGACACTCACAACCGCAGTATTGGGTTCCTGCATATGGTCATATTAGTCAGTTGATGTGATGTCAGTTTACCATGCAAGTTCCACATGCAAACCAAGTTCATGTTCATGTATTCGAACCCGTTGATGTGATCGCTCCTCGATCTGTGCAATCATCTGATCGCTCACTGGCGCATGGGCTGCCGAAGTTGGTGATGATCTGCAGGCTGCCGAACTTGATGCAGCGGCGACCTTGAAGCTGGACGGTCGGAGGCAGCTGCAGTACGCCTCCGAAGGAACTCGTCGACCTCCCTGGCACGTACAGTTCGCCGCCGATTCCTCTCGCTGAAGCTCAACCTCGGCGGCAAGTACAGTTGGACCACGAAGGAGCTGTTCGATCTCCCTGGCCGAAGACTCTACTGCGTAATCACCATTTTCAGTGCTCTGATCATTTTCGGTCCATACTGGCACCTCGATGAATCCTTCTCCTACTGTTGCACTCGCCTCTCTCGAATCGGTAGTTGCTAGTGAAATGATGGCAGCAGTCACAGGAACCCCGTCCAAAGAATTTGCAAAACTAGCCATAATGGATTTTTGTTACTTTTGAAATATGCTTTGGATTTGATGTATGCTGTTTGTTGTTCCCAACATCTTTCCATGAGTTTCTCATTCAAATTCTGAAATTTGAATCGCCCCATGTCAGTGTGTTCTCAGCCGCCAGTTTCACGAAGTTTGTAGTTATGACATGTATTTGGAGGGGGCGTCAATCTTTGGCCAGTCCCAAAGCATTCAATTCTGCCGAATGTTGGGTCCTCCAAAACCCTGCTTGGAACCCCTGCCCCTCTGGAGTTTTCTCGAGTGACCCTCGCAACTGCCCCCATTTCCACCTTGTTCCTTAGTGGCCACAACAACAACCCGTTCTGCCCTTTCTCAACTCCAAATCAAAAATTTGCTCTACAAGGCACTAAAATTGGAATCTTACTTTGCAAATTTTACCACACACAATTACTATGTTTCCCGACACACACACCAAATTACAGCCCAAAACACCAAAATTTGACCTCTCATCTAAGGTGCCCAAAACTGCAAAACGCCGATTCGGCTTTCCTGGGCCTTTAGGGGTTAATTCATCCCATGCTTCTTTTTAAGTTTGACAATTTGCTATTGTAATGGTTGTAATGGCTCGTCTTTGAGATAAAAGCTATCGTAAAAATAGCAATAAAATTATGTTCCACCCATTTTGCTATACTGCTATTAATAGCAGATGCATTAGTAGTACCACTTATGGTACCCTCTATGACATTGTCTCCACTCACCCTACTCACCCCTTCTTGAACATTACTCTCAATTGGTGTTTGCAAAATTGGTTTTGGTTCCTCACCAACTACCAATTTCCAATATGATCCTTCTCTTTTCAAAAGAAAGGACATTCGAAGCTTCCACGCATGAAAGTTCTCACCACCAAACATATCCAAGAATTTAGCCCCCACAGGGCTAGTCATGATTGCAACAAATGCAACGAAAGGATGATTTGATTTACAACTCTATGTAATCAATCCTTTTGAGAGTTGAAGAAAATGACCAATACTTTGGATTTCACTTATAATCAACTAATTGACCATAACCATGCTCGATCTACTAACGACTCAAAATATATTTACTAATGACTCAATATATTTCCTAACAATTTAATATATATCAAATAACCTTCGCTCTGATACCATGTTATAATTGTTGAAACAATGATAATATATTAAATATATAGTTCAAGGTAACTTGCCACCCAACCATAGAAGGAGATAATGAATAGAATAGTTCAATCAACTGTATCTCCTTTACCTTCCAAGCTACGTTATATACCGTTAAGACATACGTCTTCTGGTGTTCTCACTACACACTTGTATGGTGCTTCAGCTACCATAAACTAAAGAGTCTTCGGAAACTCAATTCCAACATTGTTCAAAAGGTATTCTGATTTCTAAGATGACTTATAAGTTCAAGAAGATGCTCCATCTAGCTAGATTCCTTCTACCAATTTGCAACTCTACAGTTTTATCAACAAGGGAGGCACCACAAGTCTAGACTTGGTGGTTGGGGTTCATGGCCTGCTAATGAGAAGGTTGTGGATTCGATCACCCAAGCCGGCGTGGTGCTCACCACCATATTTCATATAACAGTTCTCACACCTTCTTGTATCCAAGATTTCCTATTTACACAAGCATTTAAATGAATCTGGTAACTCAAACTGATTCTTGCATCCGTCCAAACCCACTTCCTTAAGCCTCGAAAGTTTTCAAGGTCATATGGCTGCTCTATTAAGTCTCTAGCGTACAAGTAGTTTTCAAAGTTTTATGAGCTAAGACAAAGGTGGGATCCGTTGAAATTTTAACAACTTTGCATATCTAAGATCTTTAAGATGCACGAGCTTCCAAATGATTATGGTAGCTCTACCAAATACTTGCATTTGTAGAAACAATTTATCTTAAGGCTGCAAAGTTGGCCAATATCATTGAACACTTCCATCAATGTTGTACAACCCAAGTCTAACTCTAAAAGTATGTTGAGCACAGAAAAGGAAGGTAGAAAACTTTGAGGTTTTTCACAACTACACATATCTAAGAACTCCAAATTGCACAAGCTTCCGAATGATTCTTGTAACTCTCGCAAATTCAAGCGCCCACACAAACTCACTTCCTTCAAGCTTGAAAGTTGGCCAAAATCTTTGGCAATTTCACCAATCACTATCCCTCTAGAATAGTTCTAAACTTAAAGGAGATTGGAGAGTGAACGTGGAAGCCTCTTAAGTTCTTTGCACCAACTCATATCTAAAATCTCCAAATTGCACAGGCTTCCAAATGATTCTGGTAACTCTACCAAATTCAAGCACCCATAGAAACTTACTTCCTTCAGGCTTGAAAGTTGGCCAAAATCTTTTGGCAATTCCACCAAATCACTATTTCTCAAGAATAGTCTTGAAAGTTTGATGAGCTTGGAGAATGAAGGTGGGAGTCTCTTAAGCTTTTTACACCAACTCATATCTAAGATCTCCAAATTGCACAAGCTTCCAAATGATTCTGGTAACTCTTCCAAATTCAAGCACCGATTCAAACTCACTTCCTTCAGACTTGAAAGTTGGCCAAAATCTTTTGGCAATTCCACCAAAACACTATCCTTCAAGAATAGTTTTGAAAGTTTGATGAGCTTAGAGAATGAGCATGGGAGCGTATGAAGTCTTCGACACAAACTCATATCTAAGATCTCCAGATTGCACAAGCTTCCAAATGATTCTGGTAATTCCCGCAACTTGAAGCACCCATAGAAACTCACCTCCTTCAAGCTTAGAAGCTGACCAAAATCTTTTGGCAATTCCACCAAATCACTTTCCATCATAAATAGTTTTGAAAGTTTGATGAGTTTGGGGAATGAAGCAGGGAGCCTTTGAAGTTGATCACACCAACTCAAATCTAAGATCTCCAGATTGTACAAGCTTCCGAATGAATCTGGTAACTCTACCAAATTCAAGCACCGATTCAAACTCATTTCAATTAAGCTTGAAAGTTGGCCAAAATCTTTTGGCAATTCCACCAAATAAGTATCCCTCAAGAATAGTTTTGAAAGTTTGATGAGCTTGGAGAATGAAGGTGGGAGCCTCTCAAGTCTTTGACACAAACTTATATCTAAGATCTCCTGATTGTTCAAGCTCCCAAATGATTCAGGTAACTCTACCAAATTCAAGCACCCATTCAATCTCACTTCCTTGAGGCTTGAAAGTTGGCCAAAATCTTTTGGCAATTTCTTCAAAGAGGTTCGCTCTAAGACCAGTTTTGAAAGTTTGATAAGCTTTGAGAATGAAGGTGGGAGCCTTTGAAGCTTTTTACACCAACTCATATCCAAGAACTCCAGATTACACAAGCTTCCAAATAATTCCGGTAACTCTTCCATACTCATGCATCCTTTGATATCTACTTGCTTCAACTTCAAACATTCTTTGATGCTATTTGGTATCACTGTCAAGTTGAAGCAGTTCTGAAGTTGTAATATTTTTAACTCCTCAAATGGACACTGGATCATTGCCAAATGTGTTATCATAAGAATCGAACCATTCAATGTTAAATAGATAGAGATGTACAACTATACAAGTACGGCTATTCTAAGTTCTCTATATATTCATTAAATTCTTAACAAATGCAATTTAAAAATTTACTAGAGGATAAATGTCACCATTTCAGCATTACCACAAGTTGATATCTAGATGATCTACTAATCTTTTCTAAGAATAATAGCATTTTATAATTTGGTTGGTATATCAACATGGTACCCTTACCTCTGATACGTTGCTCCACAACTCACATAGTTGATAGCTATTTGAAAGGTCCAATACTGCCAAGCTTGGAAGCTTCAATGACGTTGGTAATTTAGCATGGCCGTAGCGTCTCCATTGTAACCATCTCAACTCCTCCGACCACATTGAAAAGTCACCCTCCACCAAACATGTGTCCAATAAAAGGTATCTCAAATTACTCAACTTCATAAATACGTGTGCATCAAAAAGTATAGATGAATCCATCCCAATAAGCGAAAGTCCTACAAGACTGTTTGCCTCCTGCAAATCCAAATCACAATCTTAATTATCATACAAAACAAGAAGCACATTCTTGTCTATAAGTAAATCAACATAGATATATTTAGAATTTCATTCCTAAACTTCATGATTGAGAACAATATATAAACTTTCACACAAATTCATAATTCATAACAAAATAAAGCAAGGAATATGATTATTACAAGGGTTCAACCTTTCTCCTCTTAAGAAGTTTTTCTCCTTCTTTTGCACTCCATACATGACTTGGTATCTCCATCTTGGCTCTTGATAATTTCTTAACAATCTCTCGTCCCATGTCCCGCACTAAATCGTGCATACACAATATTCCCTTTTCATCAACTTTTACCAAACACTTGTTGATAAGTATACTCAAAGAAGAATTTGGTGCATTGAACCCGTTTGCCTCCCAAACTATCAAACATTTTTGCTTTTCGTGCCCAAGCATGAGAGAAGCTATGTCCACAAACATCATCCTTTGATCATCATTATGAAGACCTTCGTAGCTAATTTGAAGACTTCCCATGATGACTTCATTGCTCCTCAAGATAAAAAGTGCTTCGTTCCAATATTCTAACCCCACTTGATCTCTTAAATATCCTCCCATGATTTCCAATGCAAGTGGCACTCCATCACAAGCTTCTGTGACCTTAATAACGTGCTTTTGAATAAAGCTCTCCACATCACTTAAACTAGTTTTCTTGAATGCACACCATATAAAAAGCTCAAGTGAATCCGACATATCCAACTTTTGAACTTGGTAGAGCCCACGTTGTGAAAGAGGTAAATCTGACATAATCTCAGACAATATTGCACTATCTCGAGAAGTAACTATAACTCGACTTCCTCGACTCAACTTCTTCGGATCGGGTATCACGTCCCTAAATTGGTCTAACTCACGAATATCATCAAGGACTATTAGCACTTTTTGCTCCTGAATCATTTTCAATCGTTGCTCATGGTTGTAAGGCAAGTCCTTTAGCTCCATATGAAACAAGTCAGCAACTATCCTCTCTTGCAATTCCCTCCTAGCAAAGCTATGGCACTCTTTTACATCTTTCACAAAACAATGGTACTTGAACTCCAAACGTTTTTGATTGTATACTTCCTTTGCCAAAGTTGTCTTCCCTATTCCACCCGTGCCCCAAATGCCAACAATTCCAGCATGCTCTCCCATTCTATCAAACATGTTGCATACATCACCAGATGATATACTCATGCCCACTGGATATCGTGCAACTGGCAATGGAGGAGGTAGAGGCAAAGCCTCCATTACACGAGCAACTACTTTGGACACCAACTCCATCATATCACTGCACACTCAATGCATCAAAAATCACATTGTTAACATTCCATGAAAAATGTAAACATTTGTCGAATCACGTGGACAATTACTAACTTAAGAATATTACCATCCCCAATATGGTGCATCAATGGATTTGATGAGATTGTTAGAAAACTTTACTTGACATGTTCCACGTGCTTAAATCCTGATATTGAAGCAGCACCAAGAAGAGCTTGTTTCCATTTTGTCACTTCTTCACTTCTCCCTTTCAAGACATGCTTACAAAATGCTTCAGCAAAAGGCCCGTCATCTGTTTGGCGCAAGTTCTCTGGCTCAATATTATAAAATATGGGAATTATGGGTTTTCCGCTCCGCATAATCTCACATAGCTCGTTGAGACAATACTTGGACTCCGCATATCTTGGAGAGAATATTGCAACATGTAGAGAAGCCCCCATGAGTGCATCAACAATTGATGAAAATGCTCCTTGTCCTTCTATAAGAGATCTCACATCCATGAAAGCCTTGTAAGCCACTTGACGAAGGGCTTTCTCCAACGCTGAAACAAACGTATACTTTGTCTCCGGGCCTCGATGATTCAAAAATACATCATACTTGGGGTTTGATGCATCACACAAGCTTGAATCAATTTGAGCGCGCTTGGATTGGGTACCGCCACTCTCATCCATGATTGAACAATGGAAAAATCAATGGAAGAAAAATATTTGGCTATGATAGACTTTATCTTCAAGTGCTTGGAATGAGTAACCTTGAATCCTAGCAGCTGTTCACTACCAATATAAGAGTTACAAGATCAATAACAATCTCTCCAACATCAATAGTATTTTCTACCATTGAGCTCAACCTCCATCAACTTTTACAATTCAAATGCATATTCGGCTTCTTATATGATAAAGCTCTTAGAAAATGTGAATCGCTAAAAGAAATACCAACAATATTTCTAGCAGCCTCCTAATATCAAGTGACTTTACTACAATCAAATCTATATTTTCAAGGATAACGTCACTTTGAACTAATGAGTTTCTTAATTATGTCAACAATAAATGCAACCATTCAACCTTATCCCTCTTGACAAAGTTATCCTAGAACATCAAGTCACCGATGAAATGGTATCATTGCTTTTATCAAATTATATTTTCAAGCATACAAAGCATGATCTCTATTGAATGTATAAAAACTCTGGTTCACAACTTCAGTAAGAAATCTTACATAAAGGCCTCCAAGAATGACCATCAAATTTTGGTTACAACAACACTGCATAAGACATACAACGCATAACACTTGAGTTAGATTCACCCTGCCTGAATCAAGTAACAATGCTCAATATTCGACAAATTAAAGAGTTTTGTGAGTTTGTCATGTTTTCAATCCATGAGATAATTTCGTTTCACATCATGTACTACTACAATGTACCATACATATAGATTAATTACAAATGGTGTAACTATCCTCAAAACACTTGTACCTAGTGCTATTCACTTCTAACTTCACTTCACTTAGCTATGCATAATTTCTAGTAAATTGAAATAAGTACTTGATTGATCTCCTCCCGAACTACAAACTGTGTTTCTCAAGTTGCATCAGACCTACACAACATTTCAACCATCCAAATAAAATCATACGGATTTCATCTGGTAATTTCTTCTGGATTACACCTCAACATTACACATTCCAAAGTCCATCTCAAGAAATTCAATACCATGACAAAAAACAAAAATCTTACCCATTCATGAAATCTAACCTCAACAAGTATCTTACAGTATCATTTGGAGAACATCACTAAACACCTCAATGTTAAACAACTACATCAAGTACATCCAATTATAATATAATGAGATGGACCATTGTACACACCGCATAACAATCTCAAACACTTATTAAACTTTGGTGAATTTGCATGTCCTTTGGCGCCAAGATGAATACACATAGGAACCTCTATCAACAATTGGAGGCCATGTGATAGATATGAAGAAACGGTGATATACAAACGCATAAGATTTTATTCTCACATGAGATTTTATTCTCACATGAGGATCACGTACCACAAATTTAACTTCAACACCACATTTTTTTCCAATAGAAATGAGGATTGGATAAAGAAATAAGAACCTATCATCCATTTATGAAGTTGCAGCTTCTACATTCACAATGCCATTCAAATTATCACACATCAAATTGTAGATGGTGCCAACAAGTCCTAACATGGCTTTCAACAAGAATTGATATAATATGGAAATCATGAGGAACAATAAAACTCACAACCAAGGCATTGTAAATTGCTATGTCCACTCAATAATGTAAGCTAGACTTTGGGAGTCAAAAAATCATTGTCAGTTACTTAGTTTGAGACTCCTTTCTACAACAATAAACTTTTTCAAACTTCATCCAAAATAAGCAATAAATTGCCATTCAATTCAGTATTCCACTTGTACATGTGATGGCTCAAAGTAGCGTATGTAAAATGCATGAATCTAAGGTGCCATCAAAAAGCACCACATCAAGTAATTTGAATTGCTCCTTTCGATGACTAACTATTGATTGTACAATTTAAAACATCAAGTAATTTGAATTGCTCCTTTCGATGACTAACTATTGATTGTACAATTTAAAAGTTTCTAACTTCCACACTATTGAATGATTGTTGGCCATTCATCACATTATATTAGGCATGATTTTGTCAAACTTTCGTCCAAACCAGTTATAAACAAGGTCGAGTAAACAAGACCGGAACTGAAATTTCTGAAGAATAGATGGTACAAATTGCAATCAACCTGAGTAAACTGGATATTGAATTCCATTCAATCAAATATAATAGTACTACTAACCTTCATAAATTTAAGTTACAGCTACCAAGGGAAGAAACTTGTACATAACTGGATCAATTCCTTCGCACATAATACCGACCACATCCCAATCCTTTGACATAAACCTTCATACACTATCACCAGAGCCATGAATAAACGACATACTTTAAGAGCATACCGACCTTGAGAATGAGACTGAAACAGCCATAATGCCCTCTAGTCCGAGTGAGTGCAAAGCATTTGCATGCAAAGCATTTGATGTACTCAACCAAGATTGTTCTGATTATTCATATCTAAGTTATCAATAAAGGTAAACGACATATTCAGGCTTAGACTTCTGCTTTGGACCAGATGTCTTTCTCGTTCAGTGATACGGTAAATTGACTGATTCGAGACAAACGAAAAAAAATTAAAAATAAGTAATGAGCATATTAATAATTTTAAAAAAGAAAAAAAAAAAAGAAAAAGAAAAAGAAAAGACAAAAAAGACAAAAAAGACAAAAGAAAAAAGAAAAAGCAAAAGAAAGGGAAAGAAGATGGAGCGAAAGAAGAAGAGAAATGAGAAAAGAAAGACAAAATTGTTGGTTATGTGGGGGATTTTCACATGCAAATGTAAAATGCATGAATCTAAGGTGGCATCGAAAAGCACCGCATCAAGTAATTTGAATTGCTCCTTTCATGATAGCCTATTGATTTTTTTCAAAATTTCATCCCAAACCAAGTATTAACAAGGGTTGAGTAAACCAGAACAGAAATGAAATTTATGAAATTCATGTGGAATAGGTGTCACAAATTGCAATCGGCTTGAGTAAAATGCATAATGAATTCCATTCAATCAAATATAATAGTACCACTAACCTTCATCAAATTAAGTTACAGCTACCAAGGGAAGAAATTTGTACATAATAAAACCAATTCCTTCGCACATAATACCGACCACATCCCAATCCTTTGACAGAAACCTTCATACAATATACCAGAGCCACAATAAAACGAATTTCTGTAAGATCATACCGACATTGAGAAAGTGACTGAAACAGCCATAATGCATACTAGACCGAGTGCATGCAAAGCATTTGATGTACTCGACCAAGATTGTTTCATAGAGCCAAGAGAACGAAAAAACAAAAGCTAAGGAAAACCAAAACAAAGAAGGAGCAAAAGAAGATGAGAAATGAGAAAAGAAAGACCAACATGTTGATTATGTGGGGGGTTTTCGCATGCAATCTGGAGCACCTGGACCCTTGTGTACTCCGGCATCTACGCAGTGAAGACAGAATATGCTAAAACCATGAAACATGCCCGGACCCAACTGCAAACGAACTTTCCGACAAAACCTCCATTTCAACAAGCTCATTCAAATGGCCCTACCACCAACAGTCCTCATGTGAATTTGAGAACAGGAAACAGAAAACATCCGCTGCCGACACAGCACCTACGCTCACAGATTGGAAAAGACTGGATCCGACATCGTGGTCACCCCACATGACATTCCACACGAGCTCTCTTTTATGACCCCAGTTAGGCGATGCCCGATCAATACCTGAGGTTCCTTCTTCTTGGACCAGCGCTGGACGTTCACCCACACAAGAGAGTGGTGCCTCCACACTCAGACAGCGATGAGATGACTGCAGCAACGCCGTCAACAATTGCTCCCAAACGCTGCGCATCACGATGAGGTCAATCTCAGGCAAGGTCCCGACTCCAGAGATGGTGAAGCAGCGGTCCGCCACTCTTCACCCCTCTTACGATCGTGAAGCAGCGGGAAACAGTCTAAGGTACTCTCACTTTTAGGATTGTTGGTACAGACACAAGCCAAACCCCAAGTCAGCAAGAAAAAAGCTTAAACCCCAAATTTACCCCCACACTTACGTACTTGATCGATGGCCGAAATTCACGCGTAAGCTCCCATTCCAGCAACAGCGAGGCGGAGGAACACACAGAAACAGCAAGCCGAGCGTGGGAGATTGGAGTACAAGAGCACTTGCTTTGGCTATGGAGATCGGCCGGCACGTCTATGCACCGGACTGCACGTCGGAGGAGACGACGGAACAGTGTCCCTGAAATCATGCCGCCTTTCATCCGTTTCTGATGCTTCCTTCGTCCTTTTTGTTGGAAATTGTCAAACTTGTGCAACCACGTGGGTTGGTATCAAGAAACAGTAAGGGTCGCTTTACATGGCTTGTCCCCTCATGTAAAGCGGCCCTAAGTGCCTTGTTGACCGAAGTGCCACATCTTCCAACATGCATATGAAATTCGAATAACTTGGATTCTTTCAATTTCTTGCTGTGAGAGGTAACCTTTCACTGATGTTACGACCATTCTTCAATACAATACCCATTCTATCACTTGTAACACTACTTGTGGAATGTTCACAGGGAAAGTAATGTGACATCGGAGAGAGGAAGCTTTTTCCAATGTCGTAAAGCTTCCTGTACTATCATGAAAGTAGTGTTCAAAACTCATATGGTCAAAGTTCTATATCTGTATGCAACACAATTAGATTACTCAGTTAACTTCGTTTCATCGACGAGGATTGCACTGATCATTTCCAGTAACGAATGGGACGCTCTAGCTGTAGAATCATGCTTTTGAATATCTATGAAACTGTGCACATGATCATTCTCCATTTTTCATGTGAGGAAGAAGCGCTAACAAACAAAAAATGATGGCTGCCATTCTTTCAACTGTTTCACGTTTTCGCAATTAGCAACTCTTGGCACTGGTGCGTTTCGATATGCGCGACGTGCAGATGGTGAAAGTGGGCACAGTACCCCAAAAAGAACCCTATGAGTACATGATCCAAAAAAAGCATTCCTGTCTCGATGCATTCATGTAACGAACTTCGATTACAAGCACTCTTACTTGTGTTGGATCCCTATCGAATCTGTCCAATTGTCCTTAGACTAAGTGTGGCAAGTATGCGTAGCCGTTGAGAATGCAGCTTTTGGGTGCACTACAGTGACCACACATAGTTACCAGTTCCGTACAGGACTTCAGGTATTATAGATTGTTTATTTGCCCGGCGAGGGAGATTCCAGAGATTGTTTCTTTGAAGAATGTTGCTTGAAATGGGAAGTTGCTCCGAGCGGATGTTGCATCAAAGATTCGTCACATGTGGGTGAGTATTTGGGGAGCTTGCTGTGAATCGAAGTGGTTCTAAAAATCGACCATAGTGCTGGACATGAGGAGGCACAGCATGTTAGCATACCTGTATTGTACGCACTGTAGTGCACGGTATTGGGAAGTCACGGAACGCCGATTGGAAGTCAACATCTCTTTATTCCTGTATAAGGATGTTCTTTACCAGAACCTGGAATACTGTACCGCTTTGATTGTGAATACATTATTGCATCAGCCTTGAAGTGATTACTAACTTACAATTAGAATCATATTAGTAATAGACTTGTACATAAAGTCTCAATGAAAAATTTAATCGTTGAAGGGTGTTATGAACGTACGTTTCTCTTGTTCGTGAAGAGGGAGGCAGGGCATGCATCTTGATTTTCTCAAAAGCTTCCACACATTGGAAGTCATCAAGAAGGTGTATAACAAGGAAGCGATTTCTATCCACAGCGCGCATCCGCTGGTCGCGTGCTGGAAAATTAACCAAGTACATTCAAGGAAAACCACAGATACCTTCTGCACTGCAGAGCTACACAGACACGATATTCAAAATTGCAATATGGAGGCATGCATGTACGCTTGTTGCGAAAGCGAGGAAGCGAAGATGAGAAACATCACATCGGAGCTCCAAGCAAAGAAGCGGAGCAATGGCCTCGCTCAACACGGTTCAAAGAGTTACTACTGTATTTTCCCCTCCCAACGATTACAGAACAAATATCCGTTTCGAAGTTGCAAAATTGAGATTGGGATCCGACTCAACAAACAAAGTTAAAATTCAGTGTTGGGTGACGAAGATACAACTCCTCTATAGCTGGTTTATAGCTGGTTTTGTATTAAAATTTTGATGTTGCTTGATTTTGCGGTAGAGTTTGACTATTACTGGATTTTGCAAGAAAGTGAGATCGAAGGTTCGAGTGCAGTGGATCAGAATATGAAGTAGCCAGTGAGTGATCATTGCTACTCTTTGAGGCGAGAAATATTTTAGTGATATTTTTGGCTCAAGAGTGTTATTGAGATGGAGATGAACAACTTTTTAAGTGGTAATCATTTTATCACAATACGTTGGTTGGTTCATTTCCACTTCAAAGTAAAAATGATGAAATTCCATGATTCTCGTATAAGCACTAGTAGATTGTGACCTTACAATTTATGAGTCCTAATGACTCCAAATAAGATCCACATGATTTTGATTGGTTCATCCAAAAATTCATATAACTTAACCCCTAAAGGCACAAGAAAGCCAAAATGGCTTATTGTGATTTCGGGTAGCCTAGTTGAAGGAGTTAAAAGGAATACCCCTACGATTTTTATAAAGTGCTCCGTATACTGCAAAGTGTAGATGGTAAAATTTGCAAAGCCAAGTTCCAATTTTAAACCCTTCATCTAGAAATTTTAGGTCTCATGTCCAAAAAGGCAGTTTAAATTTAAACTTTTTTCGAATTTTTTTATAGAAATATGTTCATACCCAAATGATTATTCTGTTCACAAAGTAACGTAAGTCAAAAGTTTCTCAATTTCACAAGGGCAGACTCCAAAAACACCGATAATAATCTTCACAATTTCTAGTAATTTCAAAATCATCTCTCAAAAAATTTCTTTTTCTCAAAACTGAGAAACTCATAAAGGCACCTACTCGCCTTTTGGAACCTCAATTGAACCAAATATATATAATGAATTGCATGTTTACCTACCTCATTGATTTTAGTCCTTCTTCTAGAAAATGATTTGCATGAAGGTCGAAAAATCTCTAAGATCTTGCATGAGCGTAGCCTACTAATACATGGAAAAGAATGTAAGCAAAATGTATGGAGTCATAATCATCAAGTTTCCCTTAGCACAATTTAGACTACGTTTTTCAGTCAACTTTGAACGTTATGATCTTACAACTGGTAAAAATCCAACAGTTGAAATTTTACTCATATACATCCCAACCTATTTTTAGCCTAAACACACATTCTTAAAAATGTGTCGTGGATGAAGATGAAGGTAGTCATTTGGATCTTAATTCTTAAAGTCTATTATAGACTTACTTAGAAAGATTAATGTATCTAATATGTTTTTTAGATAAACATAAGGTGCCTTCAAGAGAGTTTAGGCTTACTTGTATTTTTTGATTGATACAAATACATTTGGATACACTAAAAGTTATATGTGGTGTTGGCAACACTAGATTCAAACTACAACAGTAAGTAATGGCAACTATCAAGTGCAACACTACTTGTGAATAATAGTAAGAATAGGCAAATGATGATATTGACAATTAGTGTTGGAATTGAAAATAAAAGTCTACAATTTTACTAAAAATGTGGGAAATTTACAAAAGAAATTGTATTTTGTCAGACTTCAAAGAAGATTCAAAATTATGGAAAAATGACAAAAGGATTGAAATTGTGTGGAAAATTGCAATGCGAAGTAACCTATGATGTGTGCCAAAGGTTACATCGGTGATATTCTTAACCAATTTAAGGGTTTTAATCATGGGTGAGCACAAGCCGGCTAAGTACATAGGGCTACATGGAGTGCGACTCTCTCCAACAAATTCGGCTTCTAAGCCTCTGCAGTGACTTTGACTCTAGCCCTAACACAACGAGGAGGTTCTTTCCTGAAGCAACATACAGATTGTGGACAAAAAGACTCCAATTTTCCTGCAATGTTCCCTATTGGTTGAGTCAAGTTTATTGCTGGGAAGCAATCAAGCTCACAAAAGGCTTGTATTTGTGATGACTCTTACAAAACAATTAGGGTTTCCCAGAAAAGGAACACAAAACTAAAGCTTGACAAACAAAGGTGTCGAGTGAAAGAAAGGTCGCAAACACTAATTGTACACTAAGTGATTATTAGTGTTGGAGGTAGAACACTATTCGTCATCCAACACTAAATATAATTTTCAGTGAAGTGTAAAGGTCGTGCAAAGATCAAAGTTCTCAAAAAAATACGATTTCTACATAAAAAAGACAAGCTTTGCCACAAATTGAACATCCGGTGAACTGATTCACGCAAATTCTGAATTTGGAGACCTCTCTTCCATCACTCCGCATGAGAACGAAAGTGCCATTGATTGAAACCATGTCACAATCTCATACAAAGCTACTACTTCTGTTTTAGGGCACTGCTTTATTTGAATTAAATCTCAGTAGAGCAATGATTGGCAACTGGTTGTCTAGTTTCCATTAGTTTCCATTGGCCGTGCGATTTTCACTTCCTACCGAGAATGTCCGACTATGACTTTGTGCGCAATTTTGCATCCATACAGATGTGTTAGAGATCATTGTTGCAATGGCGTACTTCGCATTCCAAAGGCTGAATGTGACTGTCGACGTTACAATGGAGATCCGTGATAGAGGATTGCCACTGTGATCTTTTATTACTTTTAGATTGTAGGTCATGTAAACCAAAGTTGGAACCAGAAATCCCTATAGATTGGGAGATCCTTATATGTTAGTACTCAAAACAAAATTTAAAAGTTTATCATTCTCACATTTTGAGTTGAAATTCCACCAACAAAGCTGCTACAATGAAAATATCTCCAACTAAAAAACTAATCACCTTTATGTGAGAAACGACCTTGTACCAAAAAAAGTCTCAAAAAATAATGCTTGGCTCATATATTAACCTTGCTATGGTCAAAACTGCCTTCATAATTTAAAAAGGAAAAATAGTCCAAACTAGACCCTTTACCTTCAAATCCACGTTATTTTTTTCATAAACAACTTTAAGTGAGTGAAGGTTTCTGCCACTAAAATTGAGTTTTAATCTAAAGTCATTTCAATAAGTAAAAGTTCTAATTAACGATGAATGGACATACAACTCTGTAGATATCATGTATGTTTCTTTCGATACAATGCCACATTTGACTAAATCTCAACTTTTTGTTTCATTGTAGACGCTCAAATATGGGGGACCCCGTATTCATTAAACTAAAATCTACAAACATGAAACACATCTAAACAAAAGCGAGATTTTGAAATCTTCTTGCATCTATTGCTGTTAATTTTAGGCTATGAGAATTCCATATTTAGTTAAATGTGTCGTGATAGAATCGTCACTGCAAATCCAATATCAAAGATTTCTGAATTAAAAATCCTCCAACTAGAAAGCTATTGGAGTTCTTCTAATAATCCTAAGTACATAAAAAAATGAAAAAATACAACGGATTTCACATAATCACCTCCTAATAGTAAGACATGGTTAATTTCTTGAAAACCCAAATACAAAAGCAACCTTCAGTAATTTCATACCATCAATCGATAGATTTAAAAATTCTACCATACAAGCTAGACCTGCTTTTGATTCCAACCAATCTAAATTTTCAAAAACGGATTTTGTATGAAATTATTCTTGCTCTTAAAACTTTTAACCTTCATCCAAAATTTTCAACATAAAGGACGTTTAGGAGTTAGGCTCAAAACTTGATCTAATCCTAGCAATAACTTTTTACAAGAACATAATTATTTAAAATTTGGCATGCATTATTTGAAAGGTATTCTAATTTTTGAGATGAATTATAAATTGAAGAAGATGCTCCATTCAACTAGATTACTTCTGCCAATTTGCACCTTTATAGTTGTATCAACAAGGGAGGCACCACAAGTCTTGACTTGGTGGTTGGGGTTCATGGCCCGCCAATGAGGAGGTTGTGGATTCTATTACCCAAGCAGGTGTGGTGCTCATCACCATATTTCACCCAACCATGGTGAGGGATTCATGGATCTCCTTGTATTGGTATTATATTTCACCCCAAGAGGGATTAGTAGTCCCACCACTGATGTTTAATGACTTCCAGACATACATCCAAGGCTAGGTCGAACAAACACTTTATCTACCCTTCTATCAACAAGTGAGATTTGCCATTTTCATTGAGAAGTACCTATTTCAACCTAGACTTGGAATTGTTTGTCTGCAACAATGACTTCAAGTTCCTCCTTAGGATTTGTGAATTCCTTTCTTCACAGTTGCATACTCTCCTAGAACACACTTAGAACACTTCTTTTATAGTTCATGAAGTTTTTCTTGATTCATGAGAGCAATATCAAACGAGAAGAAGGTATTGCTACTTCTTTGTTACAGCATTGCTGTAGCTGACGCGCGGTGTGCAATCTGTTGCACATCACTCAATCAACATGTTTCTAAAATTTAGAGAGTAATTTGAGTAGACCTTTTGAATGAAGAACATCTAAAGAACGTAACTTATAGACGACTAGCCTTAGAACTGCCGTGAAGCTTCAAAATTACCCTCTTTCAATGCGCGATGAATATTTTCAATTTTTGATGGATTTTCAAATATTTTAATTGTAAGATTTAGTACCTTACTAGTATGTATATATGTGTATCAAATCTTCAATTCAAATTCCTCACCAATTGTGAGATCTTAATGTTCAAAGTTGGAAAATAAGTTTTTTGCCCTTCTTATAGAAAGGGAGAGCAATGTTTTGACTGCTCGAAAAAGATCGTTTTTGGAAGTAAATATGAATCAAGGGTCTTCACATTAATTCTTGTTCCTAGGTAATTTAGATATATGTCTGCGAAATTTTTATCCTTATAGGACCTGTAAAACTTAAAGAAATGTTAAATTATTCACACGTAGGTCTGCTCAGAATCAAATACAAATGCCTTTGACATGTTGTGAATATTTTTATATAATGAAAATAAGCAAAAGAGGAATACAAGAATAACGTAGGTGAAAGTTTTCTTTTGCTTATGAGGGAAAAGTGTCGCTCTCGAGGGGAAATAAATAAAAAGTGGTGTTTTGGGAAAAGATAGGAAGGGTTCTTTTCTTTCCCGAAGGAGGAAGAATTCGGAAGATAAGGGTTTTTAGAGTTAGTATTTAAAAACAGCTTGTGAAGACAAGAAGAGGTAGGTGGGATATTTTTGGAGGAGTTTCTTTTTATATGTGTTGGAGGTGTTTTGTCAGAGCGGTTTGGAGTTATATGTGCATACAGGTTTGCAATTTGTGTGTTTACATCCTCGAGTGATAAACTGGTATATAGAGTTAGGAGTGGTTGGCAGCTTACTTGTTGAGAAGCTGCAAACTCTCATTTTTAACACAATCAATGAATTGTATTCCGATACTTTGGATTGGTTTAATACTTCCTAGGTTTGATTAGGATTAGAATCCCAAAGATTTCCCAAGGCAACTTTTGCTCTCACAACACCACTCTTTGACATTGAAAAGGCATGTGGAAAATTATCAAATAGGATATCCAAATGGTGGCATTGCTTGATACCTCTTCTACGTATACAAAACTTACAAAACTTGGTACAAAGTAAAATCTTAATCAATTTTACCTTTTGGAAACTTATGGGAAAACTCTACAACTAACAGAAGGTTTCAACTTTGTGCAATTAAATAAATAAGAGGTTGATCAAACCCCAAACGCCTAGAATATGATATCAGTTGACTTTAGGGATTAAATCTTTCTCAATGACAAGCGAGCGACACAACTTATACACTAGATAGACTAGATACTTATAAAATAAAACCACCTAATGGGAGGCGCTGCAAATTCTTGCTTTTAAAATATTCAACCTGCCTAGCATGAACCTCATGCGTACATGATTAGAGTTCATGTTTTTAGGTTTCCACTTTTAGAATATTACTAATAGGAATTGTATCCTAAAACGTTGACTGCAATTCCATGTCTGATATGACACAGGAGACTTCTGTCACAGATAATATGACATATATAATATGAGAATTTAAAATAATCTTAGAATTTACTCATAATATTCTAGAATATGCATGGTATTACTAAATATTCAAGCATATTTCATCCAAATTGGCTAAAGTCCTAGACACTTAACAAACACAACAATCACGACAAGGAGAACAACTTAACAAATATTGTCAAAAATGTGTCGAAGAAGACAACTCAGGTTTTTCAAATGAGTATTGTAATGCTACCAAATTTGTGCAACAAGACATAAGATTTCACTATAACACTAAGCCAAAAACATATAACAATTTCCTCAATAACATTGAGCCTAAGTTCAATCAATCTTTGAAACTGAAGATGGAAGCCTTTTTGGCATTCAACAACTTTACAACTACAATGATACAATTGCACAAGCTTTGAATGATTCCACCATTCTACCAAATTCTTACTTTTACCAAGATTCACTTCCTAACGACTTAAACCTGACCAAAATCTTTTGGTTGTACCATCGAAGCTTCAAATTCCAAGTTTAATTTTGGAACTTTGGCAGCCTTAGAATTAAATATAGAAGCCTCTAAAGTTTTATTACAAAATCTCATATTCTACATTTCAAAAGTTGCACTAGCTTGCAAATGATTTTGATATCTCAACCAAATTCTTGCATCCAGTTAGACTCACTTCATAAATGCTTCAAAATTGGCCAAAATCGTTTGGTAATCTCAACAAATTAGTGGAATTCGAGTATAGTTTTAAAAGTTTGATGAGCTTAGGAAATATAGGTGGAAGCCTTTGGAGTTTCTCACACCTTCTTATATCCAAGATCTCCAATTTACACAAGCTTTTGAATGATTCTCGTAGATCTAACAAATTCTTGCATTTGTAGATATTGACTATATTAAGGCTACAAAGTTGGCCAATATCAATGGACACTTCCATCAAAGCTGTAAAACTCAAGTTCAATCCTAAAAGTATGCGGGGCTCAAAAGTTTTATAAGTCAACATATATCTAAGAACTCCAAATCGTACAAGCTTTCACATGATTCCAGAAACTTTGCCAAATCCTTGCATCCATTATAACTCACTTCCTCCAGGCTTGAAAGTTGGCAAAAATCTTTTGGCAATTCCATCAAAGAGGTTCCCGCCAACATCAATTCTGAAAGTTTGATGAGCTTAGAGAATGAAGGTGGAAGCTATTGAAGTTTCTCACACCTCCTCAACTTCAAGATCTCCAAATTGCACAAGCTGCCGAAACATTCTGGTAACTCTATCAAGTTATCGCACCCATCCAAATTTAGTTTCCTCAGGCTTCGAAGTTGGCCAAAATCTTTTGGCAATTCCACTAAACCACTATTTTGCAAGTTTAGTTTTGAAAGTTTGATGAGCTCAGAGAATGAAGGTGGAAGCCGTTGAAGTTTCTCACACCCCTTCAAATCCAAGATCTCCAAATTCCACAAGCTGCCAAAAGATTCTGGTAACTCTACCAAATTCTTGCACCCATCCAAACTTAGTTCCTTCAGGCTCAAAAGTTGGCCAAAATCTTTTGGCAATTCCACAAAATCACTATTTTCCAAGCTTAGTCTTGAAAGTTTGATGAGCTCGGAGAATGCAGGTGGGAGCCGTTGAAATTTCTCACAACTTGCCATATACAAGATCTCCAAATTGCACAAGCTGCCAAAAGATTCTGGTAACTCTACCAAATTCTTCCACCCATCCAAACTTAGATATTTCAAACTCAAAAGTTGGCCAAATTCTTTTGGCAATTCCACTAAATCACTATTTTCCAAGCTTAGTTTTGAAAGTTTGATGAGCTTAGAGAATGAAGGTGGGAGAAGTTGAAGTTTCTGACAGCCTGCCATATACAGGATCTCCAAATTGCACAAGCTCCCAAAAGATTCTGGTAAGTCTACCAAATTCTTGCACTCATCCAAACTTAGTTCCTTCAGGCTCAAAAGTTGGCCAAAATCTTTTGACAGATCCACTAAATCACTTTTTTTCAAGCTTAGATTTGAAAGTTTGATGAGCTCGGAGAATGCAAGTGGGAGCCGTTGAAGTTTCTCAAACCCCCTCATATACAAGATCTCCAAATTGCATAAGCTGCCAAAAGATTCTGGTAACTCTACCAAATTCTTGCACCCATTCAAACTTAGTTCCTTCACGCTCCTAAGTTGGCCAAAATCCTTTGGCAATTCCACTAAATCACTATTTTCCAACCTTAGCTTTGAAAGTTTGGTGAGCTCCGAGAATGCAAGTGGGAGCCGTTGAAGTTTCTCAAACCCCCTCAACTTCAAGATCTCCAAATTGCATAAGCTGCCAAAAGATTCTGGTAACTCAACCAAATTCTTGCACCCATTCAAACTTAGTTCCTTCAGGCTCAAAAGTTCGCCAAAATCTTTTGGCAATTCTACTAAATCACTCTTTTCCAAGCTTAGTCTTGAAAGTTTGTTGAGCTTAGAGAATGCAGGTGGGAGCCGTTGGAATTTCTCACAACTTGCCATATACAAGATCTCCAAATTGCACAAGCTGCCAAAAGATTCTGGTAACTCTACCAAATTCTTCCACCCATCCAAACTTAGATATTTCAAACTCAAAAGTTGGCCAAATTCTTTTGGCAATTCCACTAAATCACTATTTTCCACAATCAGTTTGGAAAGTTTGATGAGCTCGAAGAATGAAGGTGGGAGCCGTTGAAGTTTCTTACACCCCCTCATATACAAGATCTCCAAATTGCACAAGCTGCCAAAAGATTCTGGTAACTCTACCAAATTCTTGCACCCATCCAAACTTAGTTCCTTCAGGCTCAAAAGTTGGCCAAAATCTTTTGGCAATTCCACAAAATCACTATTTTCCAACCTTAGTTTTGAAAGTTTGATGAGCTCCGAGAATGCAAGTGGGAGCCGTTGAAGTTTTTCAAACCCCCTCATATACAAGATCTCCAAATTGCACAAGCTGCCAAAAGATTCTGGTAACTCTACCAAATTCTTCCACCCATCCAAACTTAGTTCCTTCAGGCTCAAAAGTTGGCTAAAATCTTTTGGCAATTCCACTAAATCACTATTTTGCAAGTTTAGTTTTGAAAGTTTGATGAGCTCGGAGAATGAAGGTGGGAGCCGTTGAAGTTTCTCACAACCTGTCATATACAAGATCTCCAAATTGCACAAGCTGCCAAAAGATTCTGGTAACTCTACCAAATTCTTGCACTCAACCAGACTCACTTCCTTGAGGCTTGAAATTTGGCCAAATTCTTTTGGCACGTTCACCAAATCGGTTTTCGTCAAAAGTAGTTTTGAAAGTTTGCTCAGCCTAGAGAATGAACGTGGGAGCCTCTTAAATTTACGACACCCAGTCATATCTAATATCTCCAGATTACACAAGCTTCCAAATGATTCTGGTAACTCTACCAAATTGTAGCAATTATTCAATCTCACTTCCTTAAGGCTTACAAGTTGCCCAAAATCTTTTGGCAATTCCTTCAAAGAGGTTCCCTTCAAGAGTAGTTTTGAAAGATTGATGAGCTTCGAGAATAAAGGTGGGAGCCTATTAATTTTGTTGCACCGACGCATATCTAAGAACTCCAAATTGTACAAGTTGCAGAAAGAATCTGGTAACTCTTCCAAACTCGAGTATCCGTTGATATCTACTTGCTTCAACTTCATACAGTCTCTGATGTTGTTTGGTATCGCTATCAAGTTGATGCAATTCTGAAGTTGTAATACTTTTAACTCCTCAAATGGGCACTGGATCATTGCCACATGCGTTCTCATTAGAATCAAACCATTAAAGGTTAAACAGATAGAGATGAACAAGTATAAAATTACACTTGATAAAACTTCTCTATATATCAATTAAATTCTTCATAAATGCAATGAATAATAAGCTAGAGTACATATATCACCTTCTTAGCATGACAACAAATTGATCTCAAGATGATGAACAACTCTATTCTAAAGATAAAACCATGTTATGATTTGGATGGTATATCAACATGGTACCCTTACCTCTGACCCTTTGCTCCACAACTCACAAAGTTCATAGCTATTTGAGAGGTCCAATACTGCCAAGTTTGGAAGCATCAAAGACATTGGTAATTTTGCACGGCGGTAGAACCTCCATTGTAACCATCTCAACTCCTCCGACCACATTGAAAAGTCACCCTCCACCAAACATGTGTCTAATAAAAGGTATCTCAAATTACTCAACCTCGTAAATGCTTGTGCATTGAAAACTCTGGATGATTCCATTCCAATAAGCGAAAGTGCTACGAGATTGTTTGCCTCCTGCAAATCCAAGTCACAATCATAATTATTATTCTCAATTAGAAGCACATTCTTGTATAATAATAAATCAACATACATGTATTTTAAATTTCAATCCTTAAGTTGATGTTTCAAAACAATTTACAAACTTATGAAATCAGAAGTCATTACATATTATTGTAAGAAAATGATATTTATTAAGGTCCAACCTTTCTCTTCTTAAGAAGTTTTTCTCCTTCTTGTGAGCGCCATACATGACTTGGTATTTCCGTCTTGGCACTTGCAAATTCTTTAACAACTTCTCGTCCCATGTCCCTCACTAAATCGTGCATACACAATGTTCCCTTTTCATCAACTTTTACCAAACACTTGTTGATAAGTATACTCAAAGAATAATTTGGTGCATCAAACCCATTTGCCTCCCAAACTATCAAACATTTTTGCTTTTCGTGCCCAAGCATGAGAGAAGCTATGTCCACAAACATCCTCCTTTAATCATCATTATGAAGGCCTTTGTAGCTAATTTGAAGACTTCCCATGATGACTTCATTGCTCCTCAAGATACAAAGTGCTTCGTTCCAATATTCTAACCCCACTTGATCTCTTAAATGTCCTCCCATGATTTCCAATGCAAGTGGCACTCCACAACAAGCTTCTGTGATCGTTATAACATGACATCGGATGAAGCCGTCCACATCACTTAAACTTGTTTTCTTGAATGCACACCATATAAAAAGTTCAAGGGAATCCGACATATCCAACTCCTGAACATAGTACAGCCCACGCTGCGATGTAGGTAGATCTGACATGATATCACGCAGTATTGCACTATCTCGAGAAGTGACTATAACTCGACTTCCTCGACTCAACTTCTTCGGATCAGGAATCACGTCCCTAAATTGGTCTAACTCACAAATATCATCCAGGACTATTAGCACTTTTAGCTCTTGAATCATTCTCAACCGTTGCTCATGGTTGAAAGGCAAGTCCTTTACCTCCATATGAAACAAGTCAGCAACTATCCTCTCCTGCAATTCCCTCCTAGAAAAACTATGGCAATCTTTAACCTCTTTCACAAAACAATGGTACTTGAACTCCAAACGCTTTTGATTGTATACTTCCTTTGCCAAAGTTGTCTTGCCTATTCCACCCATGCCACAAATGCCAACAATTCCTGCATGCTCTCCCATAGTGTGTAACATACTGCATACATCACTTGATGATTTACTCATACCCACTGGATGTCGTGCAACTGGCAATGGAGGAGGTGGAGGAAAAGCCTCCATTACTCGAGCAACCACTTTGGACACCAACTCCATCATATCACTGCACACTCAAAACATGAAAGGCGCATTATTAACATTCCGTGAAAGTTGTTGACCGTATGTCACATTACTTGAACAACTACTTACTACATTATACTACCATCCTCAATATGGTGCATCAATGGATTTGATGAGATTGCTAGAAAGCTTTACTTGACATGTTCCATGTGTTTGAACCCTGATATTGAAGCAGCACCAAGAAGAGCTTCTTTCCATCTTGTCACTTCTTTACTTCTCCCTTTCAAGACATGCTTACAAAATGCTTCAGCAAAAGGCCCATTATCAGTTTGGCGCAAGTTCTCCGGCTCAATGTTATAAAATATCGGAATTACGGGTTTCCCGCTAGACATAATCTCACATAGCTCGTTGAGACAATACTTGGACTCTGCATATCTTGGAGAGAATATCGCAACATGTACAGAAGCCCCCATGAGTGCATTGACAATTGATGAAAACGCTCCTTGTCCTTCTATAAGAGATCTCACATCCATGAAAGCCTTGTAAGCCACTTGACGAAAGGCTTTCTCCAAAACTGAAACAAAGGTATACTTTGTATCCGGGCCTCAATGATTCAAAAACACATCATACTTAGAGTTTGATGCATCACACACGCTTGAATCAATTCGAGCAAGCTTGGATTGGGTACCGCCATCATCCATGATTGAACAATGAAAAAATCAATGGAAGATAAATATTTGGCTATGATAGACTTTGTCTTCAAGTGCTTGGGATGAATAACCTTGAATCCTAGAAATGATCACTACCAATACAAGAGTTACAAGATTAGTAACAAGCTCTCCAATATCAATAGTATAATCTACCATAGAGCTCAACCTCCATCAACTTTTACAATTCACATTCATATTCAGGGTTTTTCAGAGAATGCTTCCCGTAATGTAAAACAATTAAAGAAATATCAACAATTTTTCTAGGAGCCTCCTTATATTAAGTGATATTACTTCAAAATTTAATCTATATTTTCAAGGATATTTGGATGACGTCACTTCGAACTAAGGAGTTCCTTAATTATGTCAACAATAAACACCATCATGCATATCTTATGCTTGTTGACAATGTTATGCTAGAACAACAAGTCACTTATGAAAGGGTATCATTGCTTTTATCATGTTATATTTTTTAACACACAAAGTATGATCTCTATTGAATGAATGAAAACTTTGGTTCACAACTTTAGTAAGAAATCTTACATAGAGGCCTCCAAAAATGTCCATAAAATTTTGTACAAGAACACTGCATGAGACATACAACGTAGAACACTTGAGTTAAATTCACTATGTTTGAATCACGTAACAATGCTCAATATTTCACAAAGTAAACAGTTGTACAGATCTGTCATGTTATGAATCCATAAGATTATTTCGTTTCATATCATTAACTAGTACAATGTACCATTTATTTTGATCAATCAAAGATGGTGTTACTATCCTCCAAAAAGTTGTACATAGCACTACAGTCGTAACATCACTCCACCCAGCTATGGATGATTTCTAGTAAAGTGGAATAAGTACTTGATTGATCTCCTTCCAAACTACAAACTGTGTTTTTCAAGTTGCATCAATCCTACACAACATTTGAACCAATAAAATGAAATCATATGGATCTCATCTAGTCATTTCTGGTGGACTACACATCAACATTAGACATTATATATTCCATCTCAAGAAATTTAATACCATGACACACAACAAAAATCCAACCTGTTAACGAAATCAAACCTCAACAAGTATCTTACAGTATCATTTGGAGATCATCACTAAACAACTCAAGGTTAAACATCCACATCAAGTACATCCAATTTCAATATATTTAGATGGACCATGGTACACACCTCGTAACAATCTCAAACAATAATTATACTTTGGTGAATTGGCGTGCCTTTTGGCATCAAGATGAATATTCACTTAGAAACCTCTATCAACAACTGGAGGCCATTCGATAGACATGAAGAAACAATATTATACAAACTCATAAAACTTAATCCTCACATGAGGATCTTGGCCACTAAATTAACTTCAACACCACATTTTTCCTGATAGAGATGAGGATTGGATAAGCAAATAAGGTACAATCATCCATATATAAAGTTGCAGCTTCAACATTCACAATGCCATTCAAAATAATACACATCAAATTGTGAATGGTGCCAACTAACATGGCCTTCAACAAGAGTGGATATGATATGAAAATCATGAAGGATACTACAGCTTACAACCAGGGCAATATAAGTTACTATGTCCACTCAATAGTAAAAGCTAGACTTTGAGGAGTAAAGAATCATTGCCGAATACTTAGCTTGAGACTCCTTTTTACAACAATAAAAAATTTCACACTTTACCCAAATTAAGCATCAAAACATCATTTAATTAAGTATTCTACTTGTACATGATTTGGCTCCAAGTAGAGTATGTAAAATGCATATTTCTAAGATATCATTCTAAGGTATCATCAATAAGCACCACATCAAAGTAGTTTGAAGTGGTCCTTTTCATGACTAGCAAATTGAATGATTGTAGTGCATTCATCACATTATACGAGGCTAGATTCATCGCAAACCAAGGTTGAGTAAACAAGAACAAAAATGAACTTTTATGTAAAATAGGTAGTACAAATTGCAATCAACCTGAATAAAATGCATAATGATTTCCATTCAATCAAACATAATAGTACCACTAACCTTCATAAATTTAAGTTACATCTACCAAGGGAAGAAATTTGCACATAATAAAACCAAATTCCTTCGCACATAATACCGACCATATCCCAATCCTTTGACATAAACCTTCATACACTATCACCAGAGCCATGAATAAACGACATACTTTAAGAGCATACCGACATTAAGAAAGAGACTGAAACAGCCATAAAGCATATTAGACCGAGTGCATGCAAAGCATATGATGTACTCAACCAAGATTGTTCCGATTGTTCATACCTAAGTTATCAATGAAGGTAAACGACATATTCAGGCTCATACACACTCCGGTACACGGAAACTGTGTTCTCCAGGCAGACTTCTGCTTTGGACCAGATGTCTTTCTCGTTCAGTGATACGGTACATTGACTGATTTAAGACGAAAGAAAAGATTTCAAAAATAAATAATGAGTATATCATGAAAAGAAACAAAGAAAAAAGGAAAAAAAAAAGAAAAAAAAAAAGAGAACAGAGAAAAAGAAAAAAGAAAGAAGAATAAAGAAAAAAGAAAGAGAAAGAGAAAGAAGATGGAGCAAAAGAAGAGAAATGAGAAAAGAAAGACAAAACTGTTGGTTATGTGGGGGATCTCCACATGCAATCTGGAGTTCATGGATCCTTGTGTACTCCGGCATCTACGCAGTAAAGACAGAATACGCTAAGACCATGAACCATGCCTAGATCAAACTACAAACAAACTTTCCCACAAAACCTTCATTGCAACAACCTCACTCAAATCGCCTTACCACCAACAGTCCTCATGTGAATTTGAAAGCAGGAAACAGAAAGCTTTATAAAACATTCGTTGCCTACACAGCACCTAAGCTCACAGATTGGCAAAGACTCGATCCGACATCGTGGTCACCCCACATGACATTCCACACGAGCTCTCGTCCATGACCCAGTAAGGCGATGCTCGATCAATACCTGAGATTCCCTCTTCTACGACCAGTCCAGGATGTTCTCCCACGTGAGAAAGTGGTGCCGCCTCCTCCACACTCACACAGCGATCATATGACTGTAGCAACGCCGTCAGCAATTGCTCCCAGACGCTGCGCATCACGATGAGATCAATCTCAAGCAACCCGACTCTGAGTAGCTACATGCACACTTCATCCCATGCTCCAGAGAAGGTGAAGCAACGCTCCGCCACTCTTCACCCCTCTTACAATCATGAAGCAGTGGGAAACAGTCTAAGACTTGGATAAAACCTCATGAAGATACTTAATTCTGAATATCATAATGTGGTCAAAATGCAAATATTTAGTAATAAAGTAAAGAGTATTATGTGGTATTCAATATGATAACTGATTATAATCATCAGGACATTATTTATAATGAATTAAATTATTTTTTAAAGTAAGGTAATACAATCAACTGCAATGAAATTCAATAATCACTTGAATGTCTTCAATTTTCTCCATTTCCTGAACCTTGTTCAAGAGCCAAACGGAATCTACCATGTATACTTATTTACTCCTAACCATGATGTTACCTTCATAATAATCGGTTTCTTATTTTTAATCTGTGATTGCTGACCTTGAATGTCGGGTACAGAGTAAAAACTATCATTTAAGAACAATAAAATAGGTGTCTAAATATTGACACAAGCAATGAGCAGGAGATCGTAAATATTGGTAAAGCACACTCTTTCAAATGCAAAGCATATGACGTACACACCCAAAGAGCTCAAAGTAAACTGTGATTCAATCATCTGCAGGGTGTTTGACATAACTAGGTCCATACATACTATACTACGAAGTAAAATTCTTGAAAACGTGGAGGTTTCAGGTGCCGAAAATTTGGAATACATGTGGCATCCATACCGTAAAGCCATAGAGATGATAAAATCATGATACCCAGATCCAACTGCAGACGGGACTCTCTAACAAAACGTTCATTCTAACAAGTCCACCAAAAGTCTTACCACCAACAGTCCTCAGTCAGCATTGAGATCGAAAACAGACATAATGCATACCTGCCCCGAGTGCATGCAAAGCACATGTTTAATCAACCAAGAATGTTCCGATTATTATAGCGTTATTTATCTAGAAAAGTAACCAACATGATCAGGCTCATACACATTCTAGTACAGCCAAAACTGTTGGTTATGTGGACGTTCTCGCATACAGTCTAGAGTGCATGGACCTTTCTGTACTCCGGCATCTACGCAGTGAAGACAGAACATGCTACGACCATGAAACATGCCCAGATCCACCTGGAAACAGAACTTTCCGACAAAATCTTCATCCAACAAGTTGACCAGAACCCTACCACCAACAGTCCTCATGTGAATTCGAAAGCAGGAAACATAAAGCTATGAAACATCCGTTGCCGACACAGAACCTATGCCCACAGATGGGTAAAGACTCGATTCAACATTCAGATAACATTCCACACAAGCTCTCATCCGTGACCCGAGTAGGCGAGATTCCCGATCGGTACCTGAGATTCTCCACTTCTGGGACTAGAGCTGGATGTCCTCCCGCATGAGGAAATGGGGTAAGTTTCCCTTCGCCGCCTCCTCCACACTTAGACAGCGATCATTTGCAACGCCGTCAGAATTTGGTCCCAAACGCTGCACATCACGATGAGATCAATCTCATGCAAGTCGACTCTGAGTAGCTACATTCACACCTAAGCCCATGCTCCAGAGAAGGCGAAAGCAGCGCTCGACCACTCTTCACCCTCTTCCGATCTTGAAGCAGCGAGCAACAGACTAAGCAGCTCTAACTTACAGGACTGTCGGTACAGACACAAACCAAACCCCAACTCAGCAAGAAAAAGCTTCAACCCTAATTCACACCCACTCTTACTTACTTGATCAATGGCCACAGATCATGCGCAAGGTCTCGTCCGAGCAACCGGGAGGCGACGAAACTCACAGAAACAGCACGCCGGGCACACGAGTCGGAATACAAGAGCACATGCTTTGGCCATGGCGCTAGATCGGCATTTCGGAGGAGCCGACGGAACAGTCTCCCTGAAATCATGTCGACTTTCATCCATTTCTGATGCTTCCTTCGTATGCCCATGGTAATTTGTAGTCTATTTTGCGCATTACCGTAATCTGGCAAAATATGAGGTATGAGTCATTTTCTCGTCCACATGACTACAGTCCACATGACCTACAACGAGTGTAGACACATGTTTGTACGATTGCGAATTGAATTGCTTGCTTTACCTTTTTCATCTATAACCCTTTTATTGAATTTGTTTTACTAAAAATACCCCAAGGACGTATAGGGGTTAAAACACAATACAAATCTTCTCACACACCTGTATTCCGTGGCCTATAGCAGGAAAGGAAAGAAACCCATGTTATTCCCTTGTAAAGAACCTCTTTACATTCACAAAGACTACCACTTTAATCTTTCTTTTCTCCCTTTAATCATGAGTCTTGTACCAAGTAGAAGTAATCTTCTACTTTGATCTTACTTTCATCCCTACTCTTATCATTATTCTCAATCTTATCCATATTCTTTTACCTTGTTATTATCACCCTTTTAAGTATTTTGATAAAATAAATTTTTGCTGATGAGGACATGTTGTAGAGTGACGAAATGCAAGCAACAAAGTCAATACTAGCGGGCAAGCGAACGAGGACTGCCGAGGATGCTTCGTGACCATGCGCCCCCCACACCCTTCGCCCGCCAACATGGCATCGCACGGTCCATGTCAGTGGACTTTCTCATCGCAAGGCGCGCAGGCCTCGCAACTCACACTCTCACACTCTCACCCGCACTCATGCTTGACATTTGACGCCCGCCATGCCTCCACGCGCATCTCCCATTCCCCTCTTCAATCACTTCTCCGTCTCTTCTCCCCAATTTCTCATTTGAGTTACCTTGCACCCAATTCCTCTCCTCACCCTCAGCTTGCACCCAATTCCTCTCTGAAACCTTAGCTTGCCTCGAGCCCTCGGCGGATTGGAGTGTGATGCACTCGCCCTGATTCGCAATTTCGGAGGGTTCGATCATGGCCACTATGCCAGGGTTGGGGGTACCCCGCCTCGAGCGCGTGCGACCATCGCTGACTCGCGTTTCGGGAATAGTTGTTTCGCGCCCTGCAACTATTCGGCCTCTCAAGAACAGAGCCCCCCGAGCAGACATGTCCAGCAACATGCCTGCTAGTCATCGAATCAAAGCTGCGAGCGTATCCGCGTTTCAGGAGTTCCAGGATGCTCGAGCCAATCGTGAGTCCATCTCTAGGGTTTAAGGGTTGGGTGTAAGCTTATAATTCGAAGAGGGTTATTTTTGACCTGCCGATGCGTGTGCAGGGTATACGAAAGTGAAAAGCAGTATCATGGTTTTGGGTTTAAGCATTCATACTACGCCTGTGGAGATGCGGGAGAAGCTTGCTGTGCCTGAAGCGGAATGGCCTCGTGCAATTGATGAGCTTTCTAGCCAGAATCATATCGAAGAAGCTGGCGTTCTGAGTACATGCAATCGCTTTGAGATTTACGTCGTCGCTGTTTCGTGGAATCGAGGCGTTAAGGAAGTCGCTGAATGGATGTCCAAGGTAGATATTTATTATCCACGAAGCATGAAGTTTCCAAATGTCTACACTTTCCACTAACGTTCGTGGCTTGTTTGCAGACGAGCGGTATTTCAGTAGAGAGTTTGATGGAGCATTTGTTTATCTTGCGGGACCAAGATGCTACACAGCATTTGTTCCGAGTCTCGTCGGGGCTTGATTCTTTAGTGCTCGGAGAAGGCCAGATTCTTGCGCAGGTAAAGAGAAACATTCTAGTTTCGATTCATGCTGTTTTGATATCGGGACAATGGCTCAATTGTGGAAGTCATGCAGGTTAAGCAAGTGCTGAAAGTTGGACAAGAGGTATCTGGATTTGGACGTCATCTGACGGGCTTGTTCAAGCAAGCCATCACGGCTGGGAAGCGTGTGAGGACCGAGACCAACATCTCGGCCGGGGCGGTGTCGGTGAGTTCCGCAGCGGTGGAGTTGGCCGTGATGAAGCTTCCAGCAGGAGGCATTTCACGAGTGAATGTGTTGATTGTGGGCGCTGGAAAGATGTCCAAATTGTTAGTGAAGCACCTGATTTCCAAAGGGTGCACGCGAATGAACATCGTGAACCGGAGCGAGCAACGAGTTCTGGATCTTCAGACTGAGTTTCCCGACGCTCGAATCACCTACGAGCCTCTTTCCGAAATGCTGCGGTGTACCGGGGAAGCCGATCTTGTCTTCACTAGCACCTCATCTGAAGTCCCTCTCTTCATGAAGGACAATGTGGAGAATCTGTCTCCCGCATCCCAGGTAAATACCATCTCAGAGCTCCACTCTTAATCCGATAGATCCGTGTCATGCATGTCAAAGGTCCCATAAGCACTTAAGATTGTTATAACTTTACGGTTATGGATGATGAATGAGCATGTTTTGAGCAGGCGAGTGGCGGTGTGAGGCACTTCATCGACATTGCAGTACCGAGGAACGTAGCAGCGTGTTTATCCGACTTGCCGAGCACGCTAGTATACAATGTGGATGATTTGAAGGAAGTGGTGGCGGCAAACAAGGAGGATAGGCGCAGGAAGGCAGCAGATGCGCAACTCATTATCGACGACGAGATTAGGAACTTCGAAGCGTGGAGAGATTCGTTAGATACTGTGCCGACAATCAAGAAACTTCGATCGTATGCCGAGCGAGTCCGGAAATCGGAGCTGGAGAAGTGTTTGAGCCGAATGCCGGAGGATTTGACGACAAAGCAGAAGAGGGCTCTCGAAGATCTTAGTAGGAGCATCATCAACAAGCTGTTGCATGGCCCCATGCAGCACTTGCGATGCGATGGCAACGACTCGAAGAGTGTGACGGAGACCATTGAAAACATGCAGGCGTTGGAACGAATGTTTGATTTGCATTCGGAAGTCCTCGTTGTGGAGACTAAAGCCAAGGGTAACAAATGAACACTTTTCATCGTCCCGCAGTTTTGTACACTAGGAGAAGGTCACCCATTCTTTACACACTTAGTCTCCAGAGCCCTACAGAGCCCTAATCGGGGACCGCACAATGCTAGCATGTTCATATGTTCGTAGAGGGGCTCTTGTCGAGGGCACAGCAAGATTTTTGTATCAATAACGTCTGAAGGATTTGCCTTCAGTGCAATGAAGTTTCACCGCCATTGGTCTCATAGTTTTATGGAATTGAAGTCTACTTTCGGTAGCTTTTTATATGTTGAATGGCATACACTCATCGTGAATAGTTTACAAGCAGATACAATGGCAATATCCAAAATTATGGTAACCACCTTAATCCATAGGCATGAAAAGATGAAGAGACGATAAGCAAAAGGGTGTGCACCGCGTTTGAAAGGTAAATGGTCTTCAATGGTTCAATGAGCACTGAAGAAAAAAATGGTCCTACTCAGCAAAACTCCTAACTAAACCACCGGTAAGTGCTAAGATACCGAGCGATACACTTGTTTACACGCCTCCGGTAAGTGCTAAGATCCCGAGCAATACACTCGTTTACAGGCCAAGTCTTGGTCGATCATCCACAGACCTGCAGCTTTCAACGTGCGCACAACATAAGGCATGTTGCGAGCCAGTAAACCATTGAGCAAGATGACTTTCGTGACTTTCGTACCAGAAGCTACAGTTTTCAGAGTTCGAATATCTGTAAAGCGTCCAGAGAGGCTGCGCGGCAAGGCTCGGTAGTGCCGCGAGTCCTTATTGACGAAGTCCGGAAACCCAAGCCAGTGGCGGTCACTGGCGGCAACGTCCGACATGTTCCCAACCCACTTACTCCATAAACTGCCTTGCGAGGCTTGTATGTACAGAAGGGCTGGATGGAATTGATCCAGTGGCTGCGAGCTCATGATCTCGTGGAGCGCTACATCGAATGGGTTGTGCACCCACACTGTATCAGCCCTGGTTAACCAGACATTGTAGCCGAGCTCGAGAATCTCGTGCACAGCTTGCACGGCAATGGTGTCCCTCCTCCGAGAAATTTCCACTTCGGTGAACATCTGCGTCGATATCGTTGCGTATCCTCGTCTGGCGAGATCGTCAATATTATCCCCGAGAAGCACGAAGCTCCGTAACCCCAACCTGTCCATGTGACACAGCCAGTTGCGAACAAGAGCGTTCTGAACGTTGATTAGATTCACAAGCAAGATGGTGCCGTTCATCGCCATGGTCGCCAGCATGGGTTCAAGCTCCGCCAAAGTTCGAGCAGGAGTCCACGTTTTCATGGCACGGAAGCAGAAATCAAATTGAGGTAAGGAGCTCGCAGGCGACATGACCCACAGCATCGTGTCGTTCCCCTCGTCCTTGGTAACAATGAGCCGCGAGTCTGGTCCAGCTGCTTTCTTGTAACTCGAGCCAGGCTCACGGTGCGAGACGCTCAATGCTCGCTCCTGGGAGAAATTCGTGTAGAGATTGAAGTAGCCGCGAGAATGTGCGAATTTCACGAACCATGGAGTCCATATCTTCTCGCCGAGTTTCTTGTACCAGGAGTTTGTCACCATCCCTTCGAGAATTGGCCTCTCTCCTTTCGTTTTGTGCGCGTCGTACCATAACCGAAACTCTCGCCACTGTCTTGGAAACAATAGTTGCCCCCAGGTGCCGATCAACGGGTACCGGAAGAGGTTCGTCGTGCTCGTGACGTTGAGAGGTAATCCTCCTTTGCCAGGTACAAGCCTAGGACGTTGCAATGAGACGCCGTAGACGGAAGGATCGTACTGCTCCGGGTTATAGTAGTACGTTGCAATTACAGTGCGCAAGAAACGGTAATAGAGATTCGAAACCTCCATGTCGTCTTCCACGATGAATGCAAACTCGTCGAGATCCGCTGGCCACCATGACTCAATCCATTGCGCTTGCAAACCTACGCTCTGACTCCTGTAATGAATCTGCTTCGTCCCGTGACTCCACCAGAAATTCTCTACGAAGTTGAGAATCTCATGTGCCTCGGCTAACTGCTCATCGACCGACTTCATTTCCATCGCCTTCCTCACCAGATCATCCTCATGTGCATCTGTGTCTGTCTCCTCATGTGTATCCGTTTCTGTCTTCTCATGTGCATCCGTTTCTGTCTGCTCATCTTCGGCAGCAGTTGGGACACTGGCTGATTCTCGTTTGAAGAAACTCCACAACAACCTTCTCGTTCGAACCTGTTCTGGAAAGCTCCGATTCTCGAAGCTGAAATGGTCAACAAAGATCTGAAGATTGACATCATCGCCTCCGTAGTCGGCTTTGGCCAAGGAGAGAAGACAACGAGATAGAGACTCCAACCTGTTGAAGGCTAAGACCTTGATCACCACGCGAAAGTCTTTCGTGACAACGTTGGTCTCAATCGAGTCGTGATAGGGGCTATCATCAGCATCGTCTGTTTGGAACAGCCGAGAGTTTTCTCGAATGCGTCCGTCGTACCATAGCCTCCCGTAAATCTCCGAGCTATTGCAATTGTTGGTGCAAAACTCCGAGTGTCGCAGTTCGGGGTCATCGGCTGAAACGCTCCGAATGGAATTGAGCGCAGGCGCGGGAGATAGAGTCACATTCTCCTCAGGGGGGCCAGCTGCAGGGAAATCCCGACTGGGGTGCTTGTAAGGCGCGACGAGGTAGCCCGTGAGGACGCAGATGAGAACGGCGAGGCTCAAGCATACCAGCTTGCGAGTGCTCAATCGCCTCCTGTGCGCGCGCGGCGTCTGCCGACCAGACATAGTACCCTAATTGTGCAAAACCCTAAACAGATCTTACATTGTTGGAATTGCATGTTGCTTGCATGGAAGAGGCCCTAATCTTGGCAAACCCCACTACCGAAATGGCAAAAATGAGCTCCCCTGCTGCATCACACAAGCCCGCTGGATCTAGCGAGAGATCACATTCTTTGAATCGTGTCTATCCACCGCTTGCTTGCCCAATGCTTGAAATCGCCTGCGAAGTCATCCGCAAGGCTCCGATGCGAAATGAAGTGGCTCTCTTTCGAAGTGGCGCCTTCCGATTCGCGTAGATCTGGTGATAGCTCTACAAGAGCTGCAAAAAGGCAGAGAATGGAAAAAAAAAAAAAACTAACTACTCGCTTCTGGAAATTTGTACAGTAGGTGAACGAGGTTGCAATGCAGCGCGCGAGACTGGAAAGCGATCGCCTGGTCAATGCCCGATGCTCACTCACGCAGTTACGCGGTTCTCAATATAGCCTTGCATGCATGGAAGCTTCAAGGTAGGCATCACAACTCATCCACGAAATAGTCGGCATGTCATTTGAATGGTTGAATACGTATTCAGTTCCCTCATTATATTACTAGTACTTCTACGCGGTGTTTGCCATGCTTATATAAATCATTTCCAATATTTACGAGGTCAAGATATTTATGGTATCTTGGGATCTATCGACCCCATTTGCGGTCGAAGTATTGCGTGCATCCCTACGTTACGTTCGCTTTCAACAACACCTCATGCGCCCCAATCCGACCAGCGGTGCTCGAGATCATAATGTCGCACACGCAGAAACAATACAAAACAAACTATCTACCTCAAATAATATATTCTCCTTCTGTTCCAAAATACAGCACATGTCTTGTTTGCACTTCAAGAGTTGTTCTCCTTTTTGTCACTTTTTGTTTTTTTGTGTTTTAATATATTGAGTGTCGCTTCTGTTTTGTTGTCCTACTTTGCGCACATTTTTCACCATCATTATTATTGCACAAATTCGTTTATGTTTTTATGGTGATTTAAACGTCTTATAGACACCATATAACCTACTTTCTCAATAGTAATTTAGTTGTACAACTATTATAATTATGAATTTGACCATTTAACTGTTAGATCTTGAAACGAGCTTGTTGATTTGTAGAATTGCATATTAATAAATATTGGAATATTGCAAGGAACACTTTTGGGCATTGAGCATGGCGAGTTGAGAGAATTTCTGCCAATGTTGTGGTACAGATAAGTGTCTTGTCATGCCTAAAGATTTTGTCGTGATCACTGTTCTATCAATTATTGACTATTAAATGTTGATGTTCAAAAGGAAATGGATGTTTTTCCATGTTGGAATTTTCAAAAAATGAATGACAAGACCTATATAAATTAGAAAATTTAACTATCCCTATTTCAACAAAAGCCTCTTTGCAAGCCTAGGAATATTAGTCACAAATTTAACTCCGAATTAGTTTATCTTTTTTTATTTTCTTAAATTTCTCTCTTTTAGGAGTATACATTGAGCAATTCCGTAAAATTATATGGGATTGATAATATGGTAAAAAAGGAGATATTGCCACATAGATGTATACAACATATGGCAAAACGACCAGCTTAGTATTTAAGGGCTACGACATGATAATGTACTATATGCTAATTGTTGATAATCTTGTGTTAGGAAAATTATCATCTACCATATGCGGAAAAGACACTCACTCAGTTTCTACCAAGTTTCTAGGGTCAATATATGAAATCACCTATATTTGCAGATTGTAAAATCTAGTATTGTACTTCCTCCGTCCCAAAGATACTCTCCAACTTGTGTTTGATCTGTCCAACTTGTGTTTGATCTGTCTAACTTGTGTTTGATCTGTCTAACTTGTGTTTGATCTGTCCAACTTGTGTTTGATTAGCGAGATTAAGCTCACATAAAAAAATTCACAGTATTTTGTGGTGTAAATATCCAGATCCTTGAAGTGTCTTTCCTTTCCTCTAATTTTGAACTTTGTTACCTTTTTGCGAGTTTGACTTTTGGTACCAAAACCATTGTCATTATTGCGAGTTTTTTTGAGAAGGCCCCAACGGACCTTAACATCTTGGTGATATTTTCCATCAACTATGATCACAATTTTATGTTCGTTGACCTGCCAAATTGAAGATCACCGAGTGACCACAGACTCATGTTTCCAATGCAACTCACCCTCATCATCAGCTTTGTCTGAAACTACTTCTGTAAAGCAACTCATCGTCATCCTTGTATGGAACAACTTCGGTGAAGCTCAAGTAAAGGGGTGAAGCAACTCACCGTCATCATCAACTTGGGCTAAGGAGCGTTACCGACTTACCGTCAATTATCAAGCGTTAAATAAATGCACTGAAGTTGTTTCTAACCAATATGAATAAGACATCTCAACTAGCCTATATTGTTGAACAAATCAACGAATCTACACTCACAGGCGATGATCTTTATTTCTATAGTCAATCGGATCATGTTCATGTCAATGAGAAATGGTTTTCTTTTACTGAAGAATGTGGGACATTCTATCTTGAATGTATTTGAGAAGAAAGCACCACGTCGTATAGGAAAGAAGAGGCACTTTATCCTAAAAGTGGTGTTTATGACTGCAGTGGCGCTATGGCATTTTAGTCAAATCCAAAACTAATGGTTTACTAGAAGGATTGGCATTTTTACAAAGAGGCAGCAAACGTTCATCTAAGAATCAATCGACTAGAACAATAAAGAAGAAACCAATAGAATCGGTGAAATTTTACAAAGCAATTTTGATTGAACATGTGTTGTTGGCTATTCAGGCATCTTAGCCTCAACAACCAACTCATAACTATGGTCCTATAAAAAAATTGTTCAACATGACAATACCAAGCCACACCCAAAATCCGATCACCTGGACGTGATCCAAGAAGGAGGTAGAGATGGTTTTCAGATCAGAGTGGTGTGTCAACCTCCAAGTTGCCATGACATGAACCTGCTTAATGTTTGATAATTCCGAGCAATCCAATTGCTTCAACATCAGCAGGCGCCAAACAATATCGATAAGCTTATAGCAACTATCGTGGATTCTTTCAAAGCAATGGGCCTACGACAAGTTGAAGGATGTGTTCATGTCTTTATATTAGTGCCTTATCAAAGTCATGAAATGCAGCCGCACAAGTGATGACAAACTTTCACGCATGGGCAAGGAGAAGCTTACTGGACAAGGCCTTCTCACATAGACTATTGCTTGTCCATTGGCGCTCTACAACAACGCATGTGAGTGTTTGAACATTGCCAAATAGCAACTAGACAAATTATAAATGGGACGCAAAAAAACCATAAATTGGACAATATCTTTGGGACGGAGGGAATGCCTCTTTGTAGCATTTTATTTACCAGATAATGATAAAATTATAAACTTTGTTCATTTGTCCATGTGTCACCTTTTTGTTCATTTGCCTAAATACAAGAGATAAATTATCCATCTAGTGTCTAGTAGAGTCGACTTTGTAAATCCTTGCCGTGCATAGCTATCGACTAAATTGAACATCAGACCTACTGACAATCACTGCATCGAAGGCAATCAACTTGATAGACTTGATTTGAAACAAGAATGGTTTGACATTCAAAACCAAAATCCATATGCGTGTAGAACGGGCTATAAAAGTCATTAATGAGTTTCTTAGCAAGGATTTGCTCTTATCATGGTTTCCTAGATTTTGAACCAGAATTTTTGTTCTTCAACAAAAAAATAAATAAATGCAATAATAGGTATTTAGGCTTGGTATACTTTGAAAATACATATAATATTCATATCGTAGGAGAATATCATGATTCCACTCTTGTTCACTTTGTTTTCTTATGTCAAACAGAAGACAAATCATTTGCACCTACACCTCATTGAAAATAAGCTCAACTCCGTAAATACTTGATAATAGGTGTTTCTACCTTCCCTTACAATTTCATTTGGAAATTTCTGCCAGGTTTCCACAAATAAATTTGTTGGACAGATGAGGGGGATGACAGATGAAAACGGGTGCTTCATCCTCCCCGCTTAAACCCTAAACCCTGAACCCCACAAGCTCCTCTGTGTCAAGGTGCTGCGAGGAGCTTGCGTTCGTCGCTTTTCGAGGTTTTCTCACAGCTCCGACCTCTAGTTTGGCTTTTACTTATTTTAAAATTCAGTCATACCAAACACCCGACACTCAAGCGCTCATATACCGATTGCAAACGGTGAATCCCTCTTTCCTTTTTCCAACAATTCAACTCGTCGCGTCTGCCAAGTCTTTGCACCAACGCCTGCCGAGTGAAGCAGTGAAGCAGAATAGTTCAACATTTGGAACACTTGATCCTGAGTTCTACGAAAACCAAAAGTGCTGCATATGAATCAATTTTAGGCCTCTCAGAGCAAGCTAGAAACCCTACACAATAATTTGCATAGGTTAGTTGTACAAGAGAGTTTCTTATTTAGGGTTTACGAAAGCACTTGTCTCAGGTACGGATTGTTGTATTTCGTGATGTTTGACAATTAGGGTTTTGGGCTCTGCAGATGCACTGACAATGGTGGGGATGGAGATGGCGCCGAACCCTGTGACTTTACTCAAAGTTGCACAAGGCCCGCTGTTGAGCAGTGCGGCATACTCCCGCGCCGTGGAATCAGTAGTGACCGCAGCCAAAGGAGGCTTCGAGGGAAGCGAGTGGCGAGATGCCACAATACGCCTCTTACAGTCTCGAAGCAACTCGCCTCTTGCTCTATTATGGGCCTTTCTTGCTTTCCAAAAGCGTGTTCTAGAATCAGAGATTTCCAGTACTCCTATCTCGGTAGCTCAATCTCTTTTGCACTCGTTGAAGTTCGTGACTGCTGGATTCTGCAATGGACCTACAGCCATCGCTGCAGCTGCCCCAATCGTTCAAATTCTTGTTTCAGCCCTTAAAGCTGCAAAGACGAAGAAATTGCCGAAATTCCTCCTCGAGCTCTCCGGATACATCGCATTGTGCCATCACAAAGCGGCACCAGTAACCCATGGTCTCTTCAAGGCTCCATCTGTGAACATAGGGCTCGACATCTGGTTATCTGGGGAGTCGGATTTCGCGCAGCTTTTCCCATTCGCATCTCAGTTGAAAGTAGACGGCTTTCTGAACTCCATAGAATCAGTTCTCTTTCTAGGAGAAACTGTTGAGACAGAAGTTGCATTGCTGAGGCTGGTGGTGGACATAAGACAGGGAGGAGCATCAGAGAAAAAGTTGAAGCACGATGTGATTCTGTACTCGAAGTTTCTCGCGAGCTCCAGCATCATATTAGACATGCTTTTGGATGCGCCTCTGGAGCTCGCTGGTACAGTAAAGGAGGATGAGGAGCTTCTGTTGCGTAGTGTGCTCAGTGAGATGGCAGTGGTTGTGGTACCGAACTCGGAGTTGTTCGATATCGAAGCATTGTCTGCTGGGGACACTTCGGGGAAGGACTGTGTTGCGTTTTTGAAGAGGGTTATCATAGCTCGTCAATTGGCTGCTGAGTTTCGGTCCAAGAACGAGTACCTTCGAGCTTCGGAGTTACTTGCAGGTTTGCACAGACGAGGGCCACCTGGCTCCCTTGGAGAATGGCTGGGCGATCGAAGCTCCTTGAGATTGTTGATCAGTACAGCCGTTCTCGAGAAGCCGCAGGCTCTTGTAGAGTGGCTTTTGAACGCCAGCAACGCGGATTTTAATGCAGTCTTGGATAAGGCTTACATCGCACGGCCAAAGTCAACACTGGAGGATAGTTCTTCGGTGGAGTTTGAAGAGAATGAATCTTCTTCTTTGTTTTTTATTGATACATCGAAGGATGCAGAAGCTGTTGCATTCGATGCAGATCAAGCTTACTTGCGGGCGGCTGGCGACATGCAAGTCGCAACGAAGGATGACATACTCTTTGATCGAGCGGAGCAGTTGGAGCGGAAGAGGACGAGAGGGAAAGCGGCGAAGAGTGCAGCGAAGCAGAGGAAAAACGCGAATGGTGCCAAAATGAACGAAGGGATCTCGGATTCTGAGATGTCTGAGGATGAATCTGAAGTGGACTCGGAAATGAGTGAGTAGCTGCAAGGCATGATGCAATTTTTTAGTATGCATCTGAAATCGTTGCCGTCCCGCTTCGAAATGACGGGAGTGCAGGTGATAGGGGGTAAAGACCATCAGGTCATCTGTTTTAAGAGAGATTTACCATGAGTTGCATTAGCATACGGCGTCATTCGTTAGAAAGTAGGCTACTTTGGGAATTGTCGAGTGATGCTTTGGGTTTGGATACAACCAAGCACATTGTAGAGCTTAAATGGATCTGCATTGCAGTGTTTTGAGAGCAGCATGTGCAGAAAAATACCTTGCTGACGATATTGCAAAGTTGAAACGCAAGAGGGTAGCACTCGGAAACGAGTTAGTAGCTGTGTTTTTAGTCAGGTCTAATATATTTCGGATTCCATTTTGAGGAGATGGAGTGTGATCCGGGGTAAATCTCATCAGTTTCAAGAGATGTTTACTCTGATTCGAATGTTATGGATAAACTTGTTTCTCTTGTAGCCAGTGAGTTTCATCAACACTGCATCGCTCACCAGAATCTTAGGCTGCATATGTGAGGCTGCTTGAGAAATGGAAGACGGATGTTTTGAGAGCGCCATGTTAAGTAATGGACCATCGTGAGGAGATTGCAGGGTTACTTTTGATTCAAAGGTGCTGGAACTAGGTTGTACACTGAATATGAGTACATTCTTCGTGGTGTAGCTTAGTGATGAACTTTCATTCAAGAATAATCCAAGAACAAGGTGCCGTAAAATCTCGCGCTTCAAGGAGTTAGGTTCTGGAGCGAAAAGGACATTATTTTATGTACACTCTGAACAGTTCACATTAACATGTATCAGGAAATATGTTATTGTCACTGGCTCTTGTTATATATTGACAAAGAGAAGTACCCCCTACTTCTGTGCACTGTGGCCTCCAACCAGTTGCTGGAAAAAAACTGTGAAGGTGAACGAGTACTGACGGCCAAACAAACGTAAATGTTATCAAGACCAAAATGTTCAAAAACAAATTTCCGTTTAACTAAGACACTCACTGAACTTGAGGAATAGTAACAACTTTCGTCAAAACTTAATGTTTGTGATTGTATTGAATGTAAGCACCACCAACAGGAAGTTTCACAATCTTAAGAAACGTATGTTACTTCATAAAGCCTTCGTTATGGTAGGACGATCAATCACGGATTCTCCACGGCGAGCAACTCGTCCGTGCTTCTTCTATCGCACTGCAGCTTTCAGAACGTGATCAAAATCATTGGAGAGTTTTTGAATTCAAATTTTCTCACCTCCCCATGCCAACAGCTCAAAAACTTCAGTATAAATTGAACGACTACGAAATACAAGAGCAGAAACTCTCACATTCCTCTAGCACATTCCTCTGGCAGATTCCAATTGGCTTACTCCGGATGGATATAGTGTTGATTGCAACGATGATGCTTGCGATTCTGCAACTCTCCGCGTTCGGCGAAGCTCACAATCTGTCGGTACAGCAGCAGGAGTTCACCGACTGGGTACACCAAGTGCAGTCCCGAGCCAGGCTTCGAGGATCAAACCTGGTGGCCGCTCCGGAGATCGAATTTGAGGGCAATGTCACCTTCGTTGTCGACCAGCAGGGGCACGGGGACTTCGTGACAGTGCAAGCGGCCATTGACGCCGTTGTTGCCTCCGTTTTTGGGCGCGTTACGATTCATATCAGAGCTGGAATCTATCGGTTAGGCAACTATATCTTCCTGTTTAATACTCCCTCTGTCCCATAATGTCAGATCGTCCCATAATGTTAGATCGATAAGTTCTCTCAACTTCAACTACATTTGAGAGAACCTATCGATCAGGGAGTATGGGACAGAGGGAGTGGTTTAGAGCTGATCATGGTTGCATGGAAAAATCACGGTTTGTAGCTTCCGTTTTCGGGCTCGTTACGATTCATATCAGAGCTGGAATCTGTCGGTAAGGCAGCCTATCTCTTACTATTTGATAGTTTGTATCTGATGTGATTGAGGTTATGGTTGTTGCAGGGAAAAGGTGGTGGTTCCGAAAGCGAAGGCGTTCATTACACTGCAAGGCGCAGGGAGCTTTGACACGATCTTGGACTGGAATGACACCGCTAGTAACTTGGATTTGAACGGAAACATGTTGACGACGTATCGGAGTGCTACTGTGATCGTTGATGGCCATCGATTTGTAGCACGAAACCTCACATTCAAGGTAAAATGGATTGATTGTGTTGACCTAATCGATATTTCTTCCAGTATCGCAAGTCTCCTTTGTGGAAGTGCAGTACCCATCAATCTTTCTGATATGTCCCTTGGAGTTCTGCTTGTATTGTAATTACCCGGGGAGACTAGCTATGGCTATTAGCCGGGGTTTTCATCAATTTGAAGTTCCAAAGTAAATTAAAATAAAAAAAATAGACTATAACAATGCAACCAAGGATAAGCATAAATAGTGGGTTTGGAAGAGCTTCAAGACATTCCATGGGTACCTTGGGGCACTATACCTTGCTATCATGGACAAACTTTATTTGAGTTTGACCTCACTTTAAGGAGTCTTACATTAGTATGTCCCGGGGCAAAACTCCTTTGTCCACAAATAATTACAATCTTCTTGGAAGGTTCTTTTGTGACTCTACGGAGAACTCAAGAGAGACTCATTTGATTGTGCTACTAGTAGCCTCGATAAACTCATTCGAAAACGTTTTGCTTGTTTCATGGAAAGTTTCCGAATTTGGTGTTGGATGGCAGAACTCGGCACCAGCACCGCCGAATGGGGCAGTAGGGAGACAAGCGGCGGCGATCCGAGTGTCGGGCGACATGGCTGCGTTTCACGGGTGCCGCTTTCTGGGCGCGCAGGATACTCTCTACGATCACAAGGGTCGCCATTACTTTCAAGACTGCTACATCGAAGGGTCCATCGATTTCATCTTCGGCGACGGCCTCTCCCAATACAGGGTACGCCCCGCCACTTTACTAACTGCATTGTGAACCGATCGACAATCTAAAAAAAATCCGTGTCAATGCTTGCAGGCGTGTGAGCTGCACGCGATCTCGCGCCTAGGAGCGTTCACGGCGCAGAAACGGAGAGCAGCGTCAGACAAGAGCGGATTCGTGTTCGTTGACTGCAAAGTGACCGGCAATGGGCAACTGTACCTCGGACGCGCGTGGGGCCTGTTCGCCCGCGTCGTGTTCGCACATTCCTTCATGGAAGACGTCGTCGATCGCCGCGCCTGGACCACCATGAGCATCGACCAAGCCCCCGAAGAGCCTCTGTAAGTCACAACAGAAATGTGGGAATTCGTAATTGTTGGTCCTCTCATAATCACTCAATGAGGATTGTTTGGGCTATTGCAGGAGCATTTTCTTCGGTCAGTACCAGTGCTACGGTCCCGGGTCGGTGCAGGCGGCGCGCGTGGCATGGGCTCATGAGCTCACCTTCGACGAAGCGGAACCATTCCTCTCCCTCGGCTTCATCGACGGGGAGCACTGGCTCACTAATCCATAGACCATCTGATTGTAGTGATGCTTTCATGTTTCGCAAAAACTTGAATACTAAATATATTTTCATCGTGTCAATGAATGCAACTGTACAATGAAGAATGTGTTCCATATCCAGAGATAGGCAATTCTCTGGATAGGCAAAAATCTGTACGTGTATGGCTAAATGTGTACACTCAACATGTGGCAAGCGAATGGTACGGTCACATGTAGCAGTACGATCAATCTCCTCCTAGTAGATTACAGTAAAAAGTCATGCGCTTCGACCTTCAAGATTGGGGTTAGTGTCCCCTTGGCACATTCGAAGTAGTGACGATTTTGCTCATTGAGCGGCACTAGGTGAACGGTTTCGAAACCAGGCTTTCGGCACTTTGTTCTTGCTCTCGGCGGCAGATTTGCTGCGCAGTTTGATCTCAGGAGCTGCTTCTTCCGTCTTTCGACTCGCTTTTCTTGGCGTCTCTTCGACGGCGATGATTGATGATGGCCTACTCATTGGCTTTGATGGCTCGTCTCCTCGAACACGAGGTGTCGACTGTTGCTCCACTGCAACCAAAATCATGCTCTGTTGTCAGCGCAAAACCTCACAATCGAACAAAATCGCACTTAAAATAAGTACCAGATCAACTGTTGCTAGAAAATCGATAGAATCACTTTTCAGAGCGTCTATCTCACCTGCCAGATTGTTGGAATCACCATAAATCTCTTTTATAAATGTGGTCACGTATGTTTCGTCCCGGATGTTCACCACTGCAGTCACAATTCAGAAAACTTGCTTAAATTCATGCTTTCATACGCAAGATGAACATTGAAAGTGTTGAGGTACGAGCGTGTATGTCCAAGTGACAGTTGAGTGCACGTACGATGTTTATAGAAGCCATTTCTTCCTAACGAGCCAGCTCCGACGAGCAAAACGGTGGTCTGCTGCTTGTCTCGCACCGACCCAGTAGCTAGATTCTGTGTGTCGACGAGAATGCCTGCAAGCTGATAGTCGCAACACAAGCGTTCAGTGACCAGTCCAAGAATCCTTAAGATCGGAATCCACAAGGAAGGGGGAGTTGGTACCAGAAGTGTCTTCATGTAGCGTGCTTGCAGGAGCTTCGGCGCTTCCGATCGAAACTTCTCCGAGACGATGGTGCAGCTTGAAACTACCTGTACAATATACAAGCTTGTAAGCAAACATTCACAATCTTCCACGAAGGCTAGGTACCATGTCGATGATCGTACCTCATCTTTCGTTTGCAGTATGTCTTGGCCGGCCACAGCTCGCTTCACACGCCCCGCGACAGCCGTGTCGGGAATCAAAGCGACCTGCACACAAGGCATCGATCTGTAAGGGATTCACGATGCGGGTTTTTTATTTACACAATGTGATTTATTGTGTGATTGTCCATGCCTTGGTATCAAGAGTTCGGATTATGCACCTCGTCAAGGAAAAGGAGGGCGCTGGATTCAATGCCGCAGACGTGAAAGAGCCAAGCCGCGTCGCGGTGTTCCCACATCTCCTTCCGGCACATGTTCATCACCGGGATGGGGTGCCACTTGACGGACGCGGACGCCATGGTATTCTCCAGCAACCACGCCGTGCAGAGCGTGGAGATCATGGAGCTCAAGCCCTGGCCCGCCTCGGACAAGATCATGTGGAAGCTCTTCGTCGACTCCGTGTCTATTGATTCGAGGAATCGCTTCTTCTGGAGCGCAAGAAACTTGTTCAAGTGCTCGATCTCCCTGCACTTGAAGAAGAACTTCATCAGCGTGTTGTCAGTCGGCGGTGACCTATTGCGGCCCGCCACAATTTGCTCGAACGAAGCTATCTCGGTCGGAAGGGGGAGCTGCGACCGCGGCGAAGTGGCAGCCGGCTCTTCATTGTTAAGCGCCGGACGTTTCACCAGCTTCGAGATACTGGGCTTCTCCGATTGCTGATTGCGAGGATAAGTCCATGGTTGCGAGGTTGGTGACAGCTGATCCTGGTGGAATTTGGGGCTCGACTGCGAGTGGACCCATTGGGGTGACGGTGCGAAGATGCCAGGACTTGTAGCCTGGGGGCTTTGCATTCCTGACAACGCTGGTGACGATGCGGGCATTCCGGGACTGGTTGGAGTGCTGGACGCGCCATCATACCGCCCCGGGCTCTTGATGTATCGCGGACTGACACTGGTCGTGGAGAGCTGCGTGCCGCCCTGAACTGGCAATGGCAGCGCGGGTAAATTGAATCCCTTGAAGCTCGTCCGCTGGGAGAGCCCGGTAGGACTGATCGGTGGCGTCGTCTCCACTGGCGGATTTGATGCCGAGATTTTCCGGGACTTTTCGAACAATTGATTGTTGGGCTCGTCCTTGCCTGGCGTGGCGAGGATCAGCGCGGCGGTTTGCAAGAACGTGCCCGCGGGTGCGCTCATTGCGAGTGGTCCGCTAACATGCCTGCGAGTGGTCGTATTGCTGTCGGGGGCTTGATGGTCCGGCGCGACGCGAGTTTTCACGTTACGGGGTTTTCTCGGCGACGGCGACTTGTCTGGCAACGACGTTGTTATATCGGTGATGAGAGAGGTGGGCCGTCTGTGGCGCTGAGAAAATTCCGTGGCTTCGCCAGGGAGGCGCCGTGGCGGTGTGAGCAGCCCCTGCTCTTCCCGCTTGGGCAACTTCTGCTTCGGCGAGAATAGGTCCTCAGTCGTGCTAAGCTTCCCCGCGTCCCAAGTGGAGTTACGACGGTGCTTGCTTTCCGACTTGTCCTTAATCTTGTGCTTCTCGGAGTTAAACCGCGCCGATCCCATCACCATATTCTTGTCCACCGTCTTGTTGTCCGCAGTGCTCATGTCGATCGGGTACCCGTGAAACGTCTGGCCGCGCACCGCCGTTGGCATTCCACTATCACTGAAGTCATCATTAAAATCCTTGCGCCCGTGCAACTTCTGATGCACTCGCAATAGCCACAGTTTCGACTTCACGATCTCCGACTTCGAGTGTTTCTTGTGCTTATGGCTGTGAGCTTTTGAGCTCATTTCCGAGTACGTGGTGCTCACGCTCGACACTGATGATCGAGGGCTGTCGTCGTCAGCGGGAGGGTCCAGTTTCTCAACCGGCACAGCCTCTTTCTCGATTTCAGGTTCAACTTTAGACTCAACTTGATCTGCAATCTGAGGTTCTGATTGCACTCCAATTCCACCAGTTTTCGCTCCGGCGCTCACCTTGGAGCTCGACTTCTTGCCCAGTTTCGATGCACCCCAGTGCATCATGCGCTTCAATAGCCCCGACCTCTTCGCATCCACCTTCGGCTCCACATCCACTTTCGGCTTCATGTCCACTTTCGGCTTCGCATCCACCTTTGGCTCCCCCACTTCTAGCGTGGGTCGTGACGGCAATCCTTGAAACGAGTGCCCAGCTCGCGTAACGCCTCCACTCGCCGGCGCCTCCTTCCTGGTTGAGGCGCTACGCAGCCTCTCCCGCATGCTGTTACCATCACCCAAGAGACCAGCTGATGCTTGTAGCTTCAGTAGAGCGGGGCTGGGATTGCCTCTGAACGTCGAGCGCGACGCCGGCGACTTGGACGGCGACTCAGCTTCAACGGGATGATGTGTTGATGGTGATGATGGTTCACAATGCTTCTCGGAAAATGGCAATGTGCTCGCAGTTCTGACCCGCAAGTGCGACGGCGTGGGTGCCGCCTCGGACAATGGCAATGTGCTCGCAGTTCTGACCCGCAGATGCGACGGCGCGGGCGCCGGCTTCCCCTCAAAACTCAACTCAAGCTTGGGCAATTCTCCCGAAAACTGTGACGACGGCGAGTCAGGTGGATCCAAAGTGGGCAGAGAATCATAAAACGTCTCATACTCGGTTTCCGATTGCTGCGACACCACACTACGTTCACTCCGTTTCACCCCATTCCACTCCAACGGTTTCGTACCATTTCGCGGCGACAGCGACAGCGACGGCGATGGCGGCTCCTTCACCACACTGCGAGGCGTAGGCGTTTCGAAAGCAGCACGGATACTACGAACACTGCGAGCACTTTTCGGACTGTCACTCACAGCAACATTCGCCGGTCTCACGCCAGTTCTAATCTTCAGCTCAGATTTGAGATTCTCCGGCTGCAGAAACGTAGATACCTCTTGGCTCGGCTTCTCCACCATACGCTTCACGACTGAATCCTCCACATCCACTCTCAATCCCACGGGCTTGCGTCTCACAGGCGCTTTCTTCACTGCGGACGACGTCGACGTCGACGACACCCACTCCTTTCGCGGCGTCGCCGTCCCATTTCGCTCCGCACTAGATTGCGGCATCGCACCCATCGTCACGCATAACCTCAACCCACAGAACTCATCACTCACCTCAACCCACAAAACTCATCACACTCCCCGCCAGGACCTCCCATTCCATCGGACTCCAAATCCAGGACTCTCATTCTCTCGATGCAAGACAGCCAAGACTCACAATCCAGCGAAGCAAGAAAACGAAGCAGGACTCTCAACCAAGCAATGCAAGACAATCAAGTGAGACTCTCTAACTAGAAATGTATGAGGTGGGAAGTCGTCCCAAAGTAGAAATGCAAGAGAAGCAGGCTGTTGAACGCCCACCGACCATATTGAGAGCAGAGCTGGGATCTGATGAGGAGCACTAGCTGGCTAGCGGGAGTGATAATAAAAGAGAATTCAAAAGCAAGAGCGGGATGATGACGATGGTTGAGAAAGAAGCGGAGCAAGCAACCAAGGCTTGTCCGAAGTAGCAACAGCAGGCCAGCTTCATCACTGCAAAAGTTACTGTGGCAAGTAAATCAGGAGTACAGGAGAGCCAGCAAACAGGGAGCGGGGCCTGGATCCAGCAAATCTAAGCATAGATCACCATCTTCGGGGTTCCTCCAGAAGTGGAAGCCACACTCCAATCGCCCGGTAGAAAAGTCTTGCAATTCTATTGCAAATTTAGTATGTTTCTGGAAATTGGCACCGTCATCTCTGTGGTGGAGCATCCCTCCTCTTTTGATGCATAACTATTTTTATTGGGCTCTATCACTTGTCTTTATGTTTGAGAGCAATGCTAGAGGACGATTAATGCTCGAGTGTGGGGTGCTCTAGTTTCCCACCTTCGTTGCCTTACGGTACCCCTGCTGCTGCTTCTGGTCAACTGAAACTACTGTTCATTGTTCATTCCGGGGGGACGGAAAAGATCGGTAAAATTCATTTTAAATTTTAACTCATGTCTTCGCTGTGTCCCACCATAGTCATCAATTTTGGTTCGTGGTAACCAACCAAAATAGCCTATAGGGAGGCACCCCGAGGCCATTTTTGATGATTTTGAATTCAGAAATGGGGTTTGATGTCTCAACTCACTCTTTGTGCTCACTCCTTGGCGATTTTATCCTTAGAGTTGAAAGCCCCCAAGATTGTCAAAACTCCTCAAAACCATCCTCTTTCAATGCAAGATGAAATTTTTCAACTATTGAAGTATTCTCAAGTATGTAACTGTAAGTTCTTGTACTTAACTTGTCCATGTATGTGTGTACCAAAAGTTAGATTCAAATTCCTTACCAAATGTGAGATCGTAATACTCAAAGTTGAAGACAAAGTTATTTCATTGTTGCAAAATGGGTTTGAAGTATTTTGTGAGCCCAAAAAAAAAAAAGACCAATTTCAATAGTAAATTTGAATTGTGACTCTTCAAATTCTTGTTCCTAAGTGAGTTAACATGTCTATGAAATTTTCACCCTCATGCGACCTATAAAACCTAAAAAAAGGCTTGACTTTTCACATGAAGATATGCTGAATTTCAACTTCAAAGGCCCCACACTCATAATAAAAATGGCATGTGAAGAAAAATAGTTTGGAAGTACCAAATGGTGAGATCATGCAATAAGACCTTATTTCCAAGTACAAAAAAAAAAAAAAAAAAAAAAAAAAAAAAAAAAAAAAAAAAAAACTTGAAGAAACGTAAAATCTCAATTTTTGGTGAATTTTTTACCTTCTTGAGATCTTATCTACTTTAGGCAGATTTTGAGTATAAACGAGTATATACCGTAGTTTGGGCAATTTTGGGCAGATTTCACATAGAAATCTTGACCGTGGATATCTCCTAGAGTATGAGAAAATTTGAAGCATTGAATGACTTTATGAAAAGGTTTGGAAAAAACCCTACAACCTGCAAAAGGTTTCAATTTTATAAGGGCTAAATACAGTAAATAAGGGGCAAACCAGACCCCAACGACCCATTTTGGGCTCTTTTTGACATTAGGGGTTAAACTAGTTATTTAAATTAGGGGGTTCCTTTACCCCTCACCCATCCTCTTTGGTAGCTGCTACGAGCGCTTATGCGTCAAATTTGGTGATTTTTTTTTTTTTTTTTTTTTTTTTTTTTTTTTTTTTGAAACAATCAATGTAGTAATCAATTGACAGAGATCTTATACCTAAGTAGCAAGCTACTTGGCGGAGTTTAAGTTTTTGTTCTTTTAGAGATAGTCCTCCACACCTGCAACTAACTATGATAACTTTTGTTGTTCAATTTAGATACATTTTGCCATTTGTTTGAGTTGTGGTTGATTCCGTAGGGAGTGGAAATGCACGGTGTATGTAAGAAGGAGAACGATAAACTTTGGACTCATTTTAAGGCTGCATGAATAGAGTTTTTTTTCCCTCTCATTCTTGAATGTATGCCCCGAGGCCATACCACCAAGAGTGTGACTAGCTAGTGAACCTTCTCGGAGTGAACACTAGTCCATTTCTACTTTGACACGAGTGCCTAAGAGACAAATGACATCTTATACCTTATAAGTAGACCTATACAATGAGGTCAAGAGCCCCTATCATAGCTCGGGTGGACTCAGGTGGTGAACAACCTGTGAAACGGGATCCACAACCTCTTCCATTCTAGGCCATGAGCTCCAATCACCAAGCTTATGCTTGTGATGCCTTGTTCCTTATTATATTTTATTTCAAAGCTTGAGATAAAGAGTGTTCCATATTTCCCTAACTTATAAGTATCGTCACAAAGAACTTGACACTCCTAATAAAACATAGGTCATATTTTTCAATAGGAAACAAATTTGCGACAACCTTTTGATGTGGAACTTCCTCGTATTCTTGTTTTTAAGTCATACTTTGGAGATCTTTGAAAGTTGAGAATGACAATAAGATTCCCATAGAGGAAACCAATGTTGGGAAGATGTATAATATATAGACATTCATTCTTCCATAAGTATTTGGGCAAAGATATTATGAATCTAACAATAAAACATCATCCCAACATTGGTTTCCTCTTTAGAAATTCAATTTGATTCGCTATAGAACTTCAATTTCATTCTCTTTTCACGAACCATAAATTGAAGTATTATCTAAGAAACAAACAAAATTCTATGGAATGGTGAGGAACACACAATTAAAGGCAATAATTAGCCACAAGAATACCTTCCAGAATCTTAATACTAGTGAGTAAAAAAGAGGATTTTTAAAAGTAAAAAACTGGGGTGCCTAGAAAATGGGGCCACATCCGCATCAATTACCATGCCATGCACATTGTCCACTAAAAAAAGGGTTATCTAGCTCTTAATTCAGATCCCAAAGGAATTAAAAGATACCCAATCCTTTCATCGCCCTACACGTATGTGATTTCCAACTGTTTTAATTCCTTAATGCTCTCTATTGTCCCTAATTATCCCACAAATGTACCCGATGCTTACATTTGGGAAGGCATGATTGCCACATGGCAGGGGTGGAGCTTCCCAACTGGCATTTGTCCCTCCCCTTATTCTGCCCATGCTTAGCGGATAATTATGTTTACTGGGTAAGTAAATGAGGAGAAAAATAGTTTGTAGAATTTTTGCACAGTATGGATGATGTTTATCTTTATAAATAAGAACACTAGACCCTTGTGGGGTTGGCGTGAATAAAATGGTTGTTCGTTCGACCTACCCTTGATGATATGCCCACGGGACATAACAACTAATTCTTCTTGACCAATTTATGTATTAATCACTTGATTAAAATACATACATGACCAGAGTAGAGAACTACCCGACAAGGAGATAGTATGGATAATGTTTAAAAGTTGCATAGAATCGACTTCTAATTACATTGTTAGAAATCGTTCATAATATTGACAGTGAAATTTGAAAGAAATTAAAGAACCATCGTTATTTTGTTGGATGTATCTCATGTATAAACTAAAGAATCCCTCATCTTTCTAAAGGTACATATAAAACCATGGATGGCGTATATAGATATTCGAATTAGACCCGAGATTATGATTCCAATTGATTGAGTCTTTCAAAAGCTTTGCACATCTCTCTTCAACCAATCACTTGGATTGGTGTAAACTACCCCTACTAGCTTTTTTTAGGAGAGGGGTGAGGGAGTCTACCAAATTGAAATTGACAAGATTCTCATGAAAACATCCCATTGGTTGGTGGAGCTCCGAGAAAGGCTCATAGTACAATGATCCCGATCACTATGCCATTTCACAATGAATTTTGCTACCTTAGAACTCAAAATTCTCATCCCTCTACCTTAATACGAAGTCCGTCAACCTAATCGCCAAAGTTGAAATAAGGCAGGAGGCTTGAAAACCACACAACATCAAAAATTGCTCGTGAACCTAAGCACGAAGCTCATTAAAAAACTCCCGACTTTGACTTTCAAGGTGTACATATCAGACAAATTGGTTTAAGGTACACCTATGGTAAGGTGTCCTATAATGGCGCAATATTCAGCACAGAAAATCTACAGGAATGTTGCCAGTGCAAGCAATTTTTGTGCATGGGGAAAATTAGTAGAAAACTAGAGCAAGTGGAATTATCATTTTTCGACTCTTTTACACTAAGTAATGAATTTTTAAAGATGGAAATATAGGTGTTCTTAAAATGGTGCCCTAAAGTGACGCCCTATAATCTTTGCAGTGTGTACATGGTATTGTTGTATGGAGAAACTATTATGTACGTGACAGTGAAGATTACTAGGGCTCCATTTTCGGCACTGCGCCATTTTTGGCTGCTCTACCATATAAATTCTACTTCTGAAATGTATTACCCATGTCAAAAAAAATCTTATTTTTTTCCAATTGATCATATACAATGTAGACTTTTCACAAAACCCATTCACTCCCCCCAATGAGCTTGCCAATCTAAAATTCATGTGGTTATTGAGCTTCCTACCTTATTGGTGGACAATGTACCAATTAAAAGGACCGAGACTCCCCCCATGTGAAGCGGTAATAGGTGTCGCTACCTCAAAGGAAGGGAATTAATGTGCGCCACTTGCAAATATGAATTTCTTAATGCATGGATAGTGTATGAATATTGTAAGGATTATATCAACTGGCTGAACTAAAGAAGCGGGGGTGGGTCTGTCAAATTTTTGTTTTATAGCATTTCATGCAACCACCAAATATAAACAATACCCATTTTTTGCATTAAACTTTGTCTTGTTTGTGAACGGGGGTCCTTGAATGCCATTAAGGATAAAGCACCCCTACACTTTGGAGAAGAATAGGTCACCACATTTTTGCAGTATTCACCCATTACTGTGAATGTGGAGATCATTTGTCTCCCATCTTTTTACCATAAGTTTATTCAATTTTTAACCCCTAAGTTTCCTTGTTGCAAAACGGTCTAAGTTGACCTTCCTTTAGATTAAGCTCAAAAAATCTCAATCTAAGCATTATTTAAGAGATCCAACCGTAAGATTCCAAAGTTCATTTGACATTGTTTTCACATACCAAATTTGGACCGTTCATTCTTCCTCGTTTGTGAGATTGTAGTGGTCAAAGTTGGCTGAGTTTTTCTCCTGGAGGAACCTCCAAAACCTGTTTCGGGTTCTAAGGAAAGTTAGGGGTTAACTACACAGATGCAAACATTTTATGGGCATTTTGCCATGGTTTATGAAATCAAAGTTACTTATACTTTGCATGGTTCTGCATCAAAATAACCTGAACTTCCTCCAAACGCAAGATTTGAGAATGACTTGTTTTGAAATTAGCACATTTTTATGAAGCTTGATACAAAGTACACCACGATGTGCGTTCATTTCCACCTTTCTGCACTCAATATTCAGTTACAAACTTTAACCCTTAAACGTCAAGCCCCTCTGAAAATACACTGGAAACCAAGCCCGAGGGGCATGCTCTGACGTTGAAGGGTTAAGCTATGAGCAATCAGCTCTATGAAAACATAATAATCTTTATAGACAGAAGCATGACAAAACACACAATGGAAGTTACAAATCTCCATACACTTTAGGTGGGAGCAAAAATTCATGGTTACTAGAGTACATAGAATATGTCGTATTTGTTCCAAGAATCTTTCAGATACATATGAATTGTTCATACTTCAAAGGTATATAGAATCTTATTATGATGGGTATCTACAAGTACAAAAAATAGTCCATGCCAAAGTTTGAAAATAGAGGAGTATACCTGCACTCTGATAACCTTGGCAAAAATTAATTTACACATGTACTACTGATGGTTTTTACGTCAAGACGAAGAAGCATAATGATATCCAATGTTCAACCAATCACCCATTTGTTAACCCTTAACCCCTAAACGACCACGGCCACCGATTCGGCTTTTACCGTCAAGGCAAAAAAATAAATTACAGTGAACTTCAAATGTTACGATCTCACATCTAATGATGATCCAACGGTTGAAAATTTTCACACTATTACCAATGGTAGTCTACTTCAAGATCCTAGGTTGAAATTATAAGAAAATTCCAAAAATATTGTACGTACCCCCATTAGTACATAGTGGTTAGTGTTGGGATTTCAAGCACCCAAAATATCGTGGATCTTTAGGGGTTAAACATACTCCGGTAACCTTGGCAAAAATCTATCTACATGAACTACTGGTGATTTTTACGTCAAGACTAAGAAGCATAATGATATATAGTGTTCAACCAATCACCCATTTGTTAACCCCTAAAGGTCTGAGCGTGCCGTGGCGACCAGTAGAATACAGTGTATTTTGGTTGTATTTGGAGTGAATGCACACCTTTAATGGGTTTGAGTTCAAAGAAGAAGTTGACATTTGAATTAATGCGGTTCTAGTGAGCTATTACGATTCCAATTTAGAGTTTCTTGTTGGTAGCAAATCCTAATTATACGACAGCGTACATACTATCCCCTAGGGACTTTTAAGGGTTAATCCTTAAACGCCCATGGGGTCTGAAACGAGCAACCCAAAATCGGATCACAACATCTTTTGTACTTGGGCATCATGAATGAACCAATCAATGATGAGCTTGCAACCTCCTACAAGGCTATGTACAACCCCAACCTACCTACCACAATCCTTTCAAACCACAAAATCACTCATACAAATTGTGATATGAACTGTAAAATTTCACTTTCTGAATGTATCACAAGAAGGTGACCAATTTGACATCAAAATATAAGTGAAAAGTGAGAACTACAAAGCAGATTCTGTTGCAGATTCTGTTGGGAAAAAGCCCCTCGCGCTTCCTTGGGCACTTTGACACATTTCGAATGATATAAGGACAGAATTTTAAGAAGTACCAAAAGGTACTGTTGCTGACAGTAAATATACATTCACAAGATGATCCTTTGCTTCCTATACTTGCTAATGGTGCTATTCCCTATTGTATCGAACTATTAGATCAGCTTCATTTCCCTTGCTATTCTTATTTTTTCAAGGTTTGATGTATTGATACACCTCTAGGTTCAGGAACCTGTTCATCTGAAGGCAAAGTGAAACACTACGAAGAGCAAAAATGTTCGTCAGCGGGCACGATCAAGATATGATCTGCTTTTATGTAAGTCTAGAATCTACAAAAATAATACTCACTTGTTGTAATCTATCCATCCTGCAAGCCTTGTTATTCGAAGTGGTAGTATATGAATCTTCCTCTTTTCAGCTACTATCATTACCCTGCAGAAAGAGCAGAACGTTGATATACCACTTTCCAGTAAATCTGAACAAATTTAAGAGAAAGTGAATGAATCCCTATAAACGAATCTTCCGTTTTGAACTCTCAAGTTGACTGTGCCATTCATGCATATTCTTGCTCTTACTATTCAGAGACTATTGGAATTCAGTTTCAGAATGCGAACCTTGTCAAGCATATCTTCCTCATTCTGCATGATACGAGCTGTTGCTTTCTGAACCTGCATTCCGACAACCATTGTGAAAAACGCATCTCACTATGCTATTATACTGAAAGTATGCAAAATAAGGTTAAGGGTTTCATACCTGTTGCTCCCAATCCGTTCGCAGAGTTACGTACATAAGTACGAGGGTTTGAGTGGCCAATCCACATATCAAACCCATGAAGAGTCCCTGCAATTACGACAGCATCAGCGCTTTTGTTGGTGCATTTCTCTCCTCCTATTAGAGTTTTCAAATTGTTAAACAGTCTTGTAAGATGATTCCAATGTTGAATGATCTTGTGAGAGGATTTCGATGCACCAAAGAAATATGTGATTTAGATAGTGTATGCGAGGAGTCATTGGAAGACATTCTCACTATGGCGACAGTTCATGTTGAAAAGAATCTAGAGCTGGAAACCGAATAAGGTATGCCAGAGTATTGATATGCAATCAGTGAGAGGATTTTTAACATACCCTTCCACCGAAGTTGAAGAAGAAGGCGAGAAAGACAGAAATGGGAACTCCCACTCCGTAGAATGCACCCAAGTTGACTATCGCGCCCAGTTCTTGCCACCCGCATCCTCTAGCCACACCTGCATCATCAGAACAAGAAGGTTCTGATTAGTATCCACAATAGAGATTTCAAACCAGGAAAAGCAGGGCGAACGACCCACTGATCAAGTTGCTTCCAACTCTCAGTTTGAATGATTGCATAAGTGGTTTTTTGTAAGAGTTGATTGAGAATGAGAACGATGCTTACCGGAGAGCACGCCCTGGACGCCGTCCAGTAAAGCAACGCAGGCGATGAAAGGCATGATACCGGCCACAGTGTCCACTACTTCGGCGTCACCGCTGAACAGCCAGCCCCAGTGGTGGCGAAGCGCCATCAAAATGCTGGAAACCACCAAAGCTTGGGACGCCGACAGGCACACCACTGACATCACCGCTTGCTTGGCCGCTTTAGCGTCACCTGCACCCAGTTCGTTCGCCACTCTTGTACTGCAAACATCCAATAAACCCCACAATTCTCAACACCACCTACGTAATCAGCCGGAAACACTTCTACTGGTCATGTGTGAATGAACCACAGATTGGGAAAGGGAATGGACCTGGCAGCGGCGCTCAAACCGAACGGGATCATGTAATTCAACGACGTTGTGCTCAAGCTGCAATACCATCCCACTCGTCATGTCATTACAAATAACATATAGTCATTACAATCACCAAGAAAAACCGATAATAGCTGAAATAGAGGATTGGGAGGTGTGAGTACCAGACAGAGAGCGTTGCGAGTTCGAGTTTCGGGTTCGGAAGAAGACCAGCTAAGATGACGAGAATCTCGAAGCACCAGTATTCAAGGCTGCAAAGATAATCCTGCGTTAGTGCAAAGGATAGCTGACACCGTTGCGTGCTATGCTTACTGAAAGGGCATTTTCATTGCCCACTTTATTCTTGAGTCAAACAATCTCTATCGAAGCCTATAAATGGAGAGAATCTGATGATTTGCAATTATTCCAATTCACAAATACATATTCTCAGTGAGAGAATGTCCCCTAAATGAAGACGATCGAAGGAAAAACTCGCTAAAACAAGTTATTCTTATACCGAAAAAGCCTACAATCTGATTACATGCAGTTAGTCCCATTCACAATCACACATTCTCGGTGCCAGAATTTTCCTTATGAGTGACGACAAATGAAGAACTCGTTACTCTTACACAATCTTTATCGAAGCCTACAATGATAAGAATAAGATAAGCAACATGGAAAGAACATTCCAATTCAAGATTACACATTCTCGATGAGAGAATGTCCCTCAATGAGTAACTAACGAAGACGACAAATAAAATACTCGTCGAACCAAGTTATCCTCACACAGACAAGCCTACAATGAGGAGAGCTTGATAGAGAGACCATGTAGTTATTCCAATTCTTGGTGCGAGAATACAAAGCTCACCATATCTTGAGAATTATACAAAGTGGGGGGCGTACCAGATCATGATGCAAGAAGGGACAGCCAGGCTAAGAAACTCCTTCAAGTCGACGAACGCGTCAGTGGAGAATCCTTTCCAGGTGTGTGTACACACGCCGGAGAATCTCACGTAAGCAGTCAAGAGAATGGCGTTGAGCCAGAACGATACGCTCGTGGCCATGGCGGCACCCCGGAATCCGAACTCAAAAGTATAGACAAACGTGTAGGAGAGGCCGACATGAAGCGCCAGGGTGACCGCGGAGCAGATCATCATGGGGAACACCACGCTTTGGGTCTGCAAAAACTTCACCACCGGCTGCAGAAGCGCGTACGCGTACAGGCTCGGAAGGAGATATAGTGCGTACTCCCCTGCTTTCTCCGAGATTCGAGGATCTTGCCCCAGCAAGAGGAGAACTTGCTCCATGTAGAGGAAAAGGATGGAGATCGGGATGCATGCTCCGTAGAGCACTACGAGTGCTCGTTGCAGGAATACTCCGAGCATGTGATGGTGCATTGATCCTGCTCCGTATGCTTGCCCGCATAATGTCTCCAGTGCACTCCCCATGCCCAGCTGCAACCCACCACGCTTGCTTTCTTAGAACTAACCTATTGCATGATTGGACCGTGCATGTGTTCGTCGAGAGAGAATCAAAATTGAACAGAGGAAAAGTCTTATGAGACAATCTCACAATTGTTCATGAGCACTCACAAGGCAAACCCCTGCATCGATCCAGATCGGCTTGGAGCTATTCATATTGCATGTGTTGGTAAGATCAATGGATCAAAATGAAGACCCTCTCAAAAGTGCTAGTTGACAGTTGGAGTCATTGGTTGAAACCCAGTGACTAATACTGCTAGCGAGCTGGAACACATTGCATGTGTTCATCGAGAAAGCTAAGGTTGAACAAAGCAAAGTCCTCTCGAAATTGCTGACGAGAGAAAAGTGAGCACTTCCATGCATCAATTTAACCCTTAGAAAGACCGAGGCCTTCGACGGTGAAACTCGAATGGAGTTGAGCATTGCATGTGTTGAAGCGAAATAAAGACCCTCTCGAAATCGCTGATTGACAAGTTGTACTCGTTGATTAAACTCCAGTGACCTGATACTGAAATTCTATCAATTCTAGCGAGCGCGCCTAAATCATCCTTCTTCTCGAATCATCACCGCTCAAATTTGAGGAGATCAAAGCTCAAGCACCAGAACTCGAAACATGCTCATACGAATTTTTGAGAAGCTGGCTCATGTCGAAAAATCCATGAACCCTAAACTACTAGAAAAACCCTAAGTAGACCGGAACTCATGCAAATTCCAGTCACTTTCTTCTCAAATTAGCCTCATTCACCGTCCACAGTAGACTCTCAAGCACAATTCTGGCTCCGCTTCATGTGACGATGCAAATTCTGGGGTGAGTGAACGTACCAAGACATAGTAGCCAAGGACGCCAGCAAGGGAGCTCGCAATCGAAGCACTTGCAAGTTCAAGCTCACCCAAATGTCCCACAAACGCCACAGACACGACAGTAATGGAGTACTGCAACAGGTTCACGCACACCATGGGTCCAGCGAGCCAGCATTGCCGACGAACCTCCTGCCATTTCGTAAGCTTCTGGGGCACAGGAAGCTCCGTTGGCACCGTTTCCACATCGCCAACGCCACGGTACCCCCATCCATCATTCTCTTTCTCTTTCTCGCGAGGAACAGTACCACCATCCTGCTGCTCCAGGAGAGGCTCGTGGACACCACCACCACCAGCACTTCGACTGGAGTACGAGCGCTGATACTGCAACTGCTGCTCCTCGGGTTGACTGTGGGTCCGAAAAAAACCCCCTCGGGAAGGGAACGAGGACGCCGGGGATACTAGCGGCCTGCTCGTCTTGGAGGAACTCCGAGACAGCGTCGGTATGTTCATCGGTGACGACATCGCGCTGGCTAACCAGGAAACACAATCGATCCAAGCTTAAGAGTTTGGGTGGTTTCTAGCGCTTGACATGCAGAGATTCGGACATTCTAGAAAATTGTGTTGGATAGGTGCCAGCCCAGAAGCGGCGGGGCGGGTGCGTGATTGCGTTGGTGATGATTGATTGTAAGTTTCGAGGCTAGCTTTGCTTCCGATCCGCTGGGATGGGAGCTAGTAAGCAAGCTGGATGTGGCATCACGATTGTGCCAACGGCACGGATCGGTGACATGTACTTTTAGTTTATCTTGACTTTGGTGAGGGTGAGGATTCGCAGTGCGAGAAGCGACACAAGTGGCGCGCGGACATTCCCCCGTCGCTTCGTCGTGACCTGACCCGCCATCTCCATACCTCAAAAGGGCATGCACGGACACTTTTCTAACCTGCGCTAGTCTGCTAGAAAGCTATGTTTGTTTGTGTACTGTATGGGAAAACTAAGATTTTCTTCCTGTCAACATAAGTGTCTTCTTTGTTTGTCTTTTAGATGTTGTCTTGGGAGAAGTGTCATGAGGCCTTATAGATTGTGAGATAGTAGCATGTTAGTACGCAAAACATGCTACAAAGGTTTCATTATTCTCACTTTAGAGTAGAGATTTTATCAACAAAGCTACTCCAATGAAAAATCTCAAACTAGAGAGTTGTTTACCTTCATCTCAATATTACCCTCGTATCGAAAGAAAAAAAACATAAAAAAAATTTCTTGACTCAAATAAGAGCCTCGCAATGGTGAAAATTGCCATATGATTTGCAAAAGAGAAATTGTCCGAAACTAGACCCTTTGCACTCAAATTTACGCCTAATCTAGAAAACATCTTTGATTTTCGGTCAAGATTTTTACAACTAAGACTAGACTCTAATTGGAACCCATTCTATAAAACAAAATTGAAAATAGTAATAATAGTGAACAAAGGAGATAAAGCTCCTCAAAACTAATTTATTTTTTCTCGTTTTTCATTGTAGAAACATCATTGCAAATCCAAAATCTTCCAACCTAATCTCCTAATCATGTTAAAAATTTCCCTAAATTATCGTTTTCGATTTTTAAATTTGCCCAATGTTTAAGAACTCAAAAATTAAAGTTGCTTTCACTAAAAAGCATGCCATTAATTCATTAACACATACTTTTATTGTTATAAATATTTGCAATTTTTTTGGCACAAACTAGACTTGGTTTGGGACAAAATCCAAGTGATTTCGTCAAGTAACTAAGAGTTTTGATAAAGAAGTTATGGCTCTTCAAAGTTTTTGCTCTCGATATAAAATGTTATTTTTTGACACCTTGGGCATCTAAGAGTTAAGTAAGATAATAGGTATATGTTTTTGTTGCCAAACATCTACACAAAATGTAAGCTTTACTTGAACTTTCTTAACAAGAAAAGTCAAACAAGCAGAATAAATTCATCATTTGTTGTATTAAGAATTATCATAGTAAATATGTAGAAGTGACCAAAATCTATCTAACCTAGTTCTCTACTTGCTCCGCATTAACACACCAACAAAATTAAATTCCTTGCCAAGCCTTGATTTGTATTTCTGAGTCTAGATACATTAAATGTGGTAGATCGATCCGTATTTTCATGCATTTTCTTAGTGTGGGCTTAAGGTTTTGGGTCCAAGCGCTTTTAGCTTTGTTTAGTCTCCTAGGCTAATTTCCCCTTGTCCGATGGCCATGGGGATAATAGCATCACAAACGGACACTTCATTCACGCCGGCCCCTTAGAAAGGGACCGGAGTTTCTATCTATCTATCTAGTCTCCTGGGTTTTAAAGACCATAGGAATGAAGCTGTGATTGTAACTTGTTTTTAAAATTTTGATTCCTTCATCAATTCTCTCCAACAACATTTGCACAATTTCCCATAAACATTCCTTTGAAGACTCCACGAGGAACTTGTTTGGATTGGAACTTGCTCCACGAGGAACTCGTTCAACGGAAAGTTGCTCCAATTCAGAGCATGTTCCCTTACGTGTACTCACCATCGGCATTGCACCAGTTCCTCGTTGACTAATAACCTTATTATTCTGAGATTTCAGTGATCAAACGGCAGTGTGCACATTAAAAGCTCATTACTACTACACTGGGCTCATTCTTGCAGAGAAGACACCACATTGTGAAACCATCGAATTTTCGACAGCAAGAGATACCGGAGTATTTAGTCGATGTTTGGAGATTGACTCCATGAAAAATTTCTTTTTCATCACCGAAACCATCGAAGGCCATCATTTCTTACTTCAGCACTTCGAATCATCCCGTTCTCTAATCGTTTCGCTCCTAAAAGGATCGGGATTCCTAACCCTAAACCAATTCCTATCCCTATACTTAATCCTACCAACACTGCATGCGTATATTGAGAATTTTTGTCAGCCATCGGTAACGAAGTCGGCTGTCAATCGAAGTTGAAACACAAGTTGAAGTGTAGAGCTTCGTTATTTCTTTACAACAGATGAGATACCGTGCAGCTTCAGATCCAAGAACTGATTAAAACCCCTGGCAACATCGGCATTGCTACCTGAAGAGGAAAAGAAAAAAAAAATCATAATACAAAGAGAAGGAAACTTCATAGCATGATACTACAAACAGAAGCTTTTTGAACAGTGTTTGACAAAAAGTGAGAGTTGTCACAACACAAGAGCTACATACCTGAGGTAATCAGAAAAGCTTCAGCAGCTTTTTGCCAGTCGGCGGCGACCTCTGAACCCTCAATTCAAGCTCAGGCAATCGGCGATGGCGAGTCCGCTGCTTAAAAGCGGGCAAAAGGTCTCCGATCGCTCTTACACCATGTTACGTGAACTTTGAGCTTCTTGCTACTGTACGTTTGAGTAAAATCGAATGAAAGAAACTGCCAGAAATCTTGAAAAAGTACATATATACATTCACTCCATTTGAAACATACAAGTTTCTGCGTGACATGATGAGTCATTTTGTTTTCTGCATGTACTTTTTCGATCGATTTTAGACCGTGAGTAATTTCACACGGTAAGTGCCAAGAACCAATTTCCTACAGCATGTGTGGTCAAGAGGCCAATTGGTTGATGCGGTTTGCAATCGGTTGATGCGGTTAGCAATTGCTCGGATACAAACGTTGAATTACTGCGACTTTAGGTGCCTCATATGATCATGATAGGAGTGGATGACACCATTTTCTATTCTTGACGCACACAATTACGAAATGGTGATCCGAATGGAAACAAACAGGCAAATTGATGGGCCCTTTCAAAATGTACAAGATCGATTTTGATTCTTATACCACTTACAATTTTCAACATGCAAGATCAACAAAAGTAACAATGATATTGATTTTTTATGATAATTTGAGCAAGTCTGCAACAACATACAATCCACATACACGTAAAGTGCACAAAACCTCCAGGTAACTACCGCATTGACTAATCAAAACCTATTCAAGATGACTAAAACCTGAACAAGATCGCATTCTTCGTATCATGGGGTGAAAGATCCAGATATTACACGTGAGTGGTCACAGAGAGGCCTCAATGGAAACCTAATGGAGTCAACATTCTTTATGAACTCTTCTTCTCCAGAGAAAATGCAGATACAACGTGGCCGAATTTAAGGGCTTGAAATATTGTCACTCGGACGGAGTCAGGCTGGAATCCATTGAACTTGACACGCAAAGACAACGCCATGATCTCCCTCAGCTTCTCGTCCGTACTCCATCTTCATCCTGCACCCAACAAAACCTTGGTGCAGCAGGTACACGAATCTCAGTGTCACTGCACAAAAAGAACAGCAATCCACCACGGCATTGAATCAGTTTCTCGTTTGCTTTACTGAAAATCAAATTACTGTAATGTTGCAGATTACTCACCAGTGTGACAGAATCTGGAGCAATTGCTTCTTCTTGCACTTGGGTAACTCTCCGCGCACAAAATTGATTAGACATACGTTTACGGCATCCGGCAACCTCTCACTCGACGTATTACTTCCTGTTTTTGGAAATGTACAAAACCCTACACGATCCTTGACACTATACACTATCAGAACCATCTACACTGTACTATTATAAATTCCGCTTGCCCAGTAAAGACCTTCGTTTCTTATTGCAGCACTTTCACACATCCCATCGCTTATATCCCTCGCTCCTGAAATCATCTCATCCCTTATTTCCCTCGCTCCTGAAATCATCCCCTTCTTTAATTCCTCCACTCCTTTGATCATCCCGTCCGATATTCTTCCACATCCTAGATAGATTGGAAGTCCTAATCCTAAAGCGACTGCTATACCTATACATACTCCCCATAACAATGCCTCTTTATATTCACTTTTTTTGGTAGCCATCTGTGTAATCCTCAGTGACGTCGTTCGGCTGTCAACCAGAATCAAAAAAGTTGAAACAGTAGTAAACTCGTGGAGAATTTCGTTGGATTCTTGCAAAGATTTCTGTCAACGGTACATGCAGCTGAAGATCTAAGCACAAAGATATAACAACCAATTCAGCATGTGAGTCAAACCCCTGGCAACATCTGCATTGCTACCGTAAGAGGAAAAAGAAACTTCATGATGTAGACAGAGCTTGCTACAATAAACAGCTCACAAAACAGCGTTCCAAAATATAAATCTGTCAAAATCTCACAAAAAGTGGAAGTGGTCACAAATAGAAAGAAACAGTAGAGATACAAACCCGAATGAATCAAAGAAATTGGCTTGTTGTCAGTCACCGGCGAACATCTCGTCACGATAGAGAGTGAGGACGTTGTGTAAATCCTCAAAACATCACGCATACTTTATGTGTTAAAATAGAGAAGACACAGATGATCTTCTTTTGCAGTCACAGTGAGGGCAGAATTTTAATTTTAGATACAAGAAGTTAACATGAAGTTCGTGTGGAGTTGATTTTAAGTACATCTAAAGCTAAACTGAAGCTTGTATCCCCGACAATAATTTAACATACTGAAAGAGGAAATGGAAAACTGTAAGGATCGAGAGCAGTCTACAAGCCATCAATAATCATACTCAATACAAAAGTTATAATACAGATTGCCTATCTTTACGAAAGAAAACGACATAATGGACACACTTGAACGATGATCGGTAAGAACTCTAAGTCAGGGAAGCCGTACATTAAGTCTGCAACTCGTTGAGCAATCAACGATTTCCGATGTCTCAAACAGCTCGCTGCAAGAATCGAATTGCGAGAGCTCGGAGAAGCTCAAAGAACGTTACGAGAGGGCTTGGCTAGCCCGCGGAGTCCCCTTCAGTGCCGTTGGCGAAAGAAAGCGGCCCCCAGACCAATCAGAATGGACACTCGCAGAATAACATTGAATGCTTTAGGTCTAATGTGAAGAACTTTGCAGATTCAACTGACAGGCGTAGAAAACTCAAGCACGTACTACAACCTGAGCACAACAAGAACAGAGGACACATGCAAGCTCCATGACTCAGGAATGTGGTAGACCAGTGTCAACTCACGCCGGTATGGAGATCTTTAATGAAAGAGTGGGGTTAGATAATCTATTCAATTGCTACTTTCAAAAGTAGATGCATAATCATGTTACATGATTCGTATCTCTAAGGTTGCCGATTCTTATACCAGCTCCAAGCACTCTCAGATTTAGTGCAAAATCGTCACGGGGCTGAAGGATTGCCGTTTCTAAGATAAACCCTAACTATGGCTGTAAATGCTGAAAACTCAAATTAGACGCCGTTGCTCTTAAGCTTTTTGGTGGGAGAGCCCTCAGCCTCACCCATGGTAACATCACCTGCTGCACCGCTTTCGCTTTGGTCTTGCTTCGCCACAGCCTTGGCAGCGGCCGCTTCTCTTCGTTCGCGCTTCAACCCCTTCATCTTGGTCAAAGCCATCTCGCTAACCTCCTGTGACGGGACATACATGCGGCCAACCTTTCCGGCCAATGAGTCCGTGCTCACATTCTTAATCTTCTTCTTCGCCGACTTCGGTGCAAGTCGCATGGCTTCCTTGCGCAAATCAGCAGTGGGCTCACGGTTCCTTCGCAGGACCAAATCCATACACGGACCCGCTTCGACAAGCTCCACTCGTGGCACCTTCGTCCCCGACTTCTTAAACCGAATAGCACAATGCTTGAAGACTACTTTCTCTCCCACCGCAATACAGATGAAAACCTTGTCCAAGCCTTGCAGATTGATTGTCTCCACTACCTCTCCACGCATACAATCCACGATCAGCTCCTTGAAATGACGAAACTTAGGCTCCAACTCGAACTTCTCGCCGATGAAAGCAAAGCAGGGTTTCGACCCAGCTTGCGGCGCGGCTTTCTTGCCCCCTCCAAGCGACTCGATTGACTTAAAATTCTCGATTCCGACTTCCATCATGTCAAAAACTTTGTAGTCGAACATGCGCCCTAAAACCAGGTTGTTCGGCCGCTTCTTGGAATGCGACCCGAACGCAAACAAGCTGCAGTCGGTTTTCTGTGAGAGAAACTCCAGCGACGTCTCACCTCCACCCTCGAACGGCCGAATTGCTTCGTTCTTCTTCGTGTACTTAATCGCCTTGCCCCCGTCCTTACGCAAGTGATAAATATCCGACAAGACTTGCTTGATTGTTGCCGTCGTCTTCGTCCCGTGCAAGAGCAGAATCTTCTTCGAATTCTCGTCGACCTTCGGAGCCCGCTTCTCTAGCTCCCGCTTCGCCCGTTTCGTCTTCGGCTTCACGATGCGAAGCATGGCTGCAAAAGCCCGCAGGCACTAGCCAAAAGTCCGATACTGCAAACGATTCCAACAAAACCCTGTTCAAATTCTCACAGGAGAAAACCTTGGCCCTTCCCTCGACACAAACGGGAACGGTGGAGGTGATCCCTGCCACAACGCGAAAAGGATCAAGGGTTTAGGGTTTTAGGAGTTCCCAACCCTACCTCTCTCTATTCAGGAGCCCTAAACGGACGCACTCGTCCTCCTTAATTGCACCGCAGTAACGGCATCCAAGAGGTTGACGTCTGTGTGATAATATGGAGGTAGAGTAATATTGTTTGACACGGACACGTAGATTCACATAAAGCATCATACATCAACCTCGGATTAGTACATATTTAACCAAATTTGGGCACGCCCAAAAAAAATTTAAAGTATTTAAAATTATTAGGTCTAGAATTCACCAATTTCTTAAAAATCAACAACTTTTACTTATGAGTTTAGATTCGGTTGAAAGCACATCTTACCTCAAGATTCAAAGAACACATTGAGGACGAGATGATGTAGCTTCACCAAGGCCTGGGAACGCCTACTTTCATTCAGAACACCCTTCCATGATCAATTGGCACTAAAGTGTTGAATTTGAGGTTCAATCACAATAACTTGCCTTATTGGGCTGCCATGCAACATGCCCTTTTTGACAAACGGCAAATACTAACAACACCCCTTTGTACTACCATCAACCCTCTTCTTACCAATATCTCTTTGTTGAAATTTAGAGCATGTTCCCACTATGTTGCCATACCCATGTTGCCCCCTATTCCTCTCCTCTTGAACTGTAGTTGTAGATACCTTCATTTACTACAAATGCAGTTAATATTTATTATGGACTATTTAACTCTCAACACTATAATAGAACACGTTTTTGTGAATTTCCATTCTCTATGAGCCAATTACAGAGCATGGAGCCCCTCTCAAAGCCGACATCATCAAAAAGTATGAAAAAAGGTGGCGAAAAAGCTAACGGGCCATGGCTATGTACACCGCATAAAGAGTTTTTAAGATTTTGAAGAGTTTTGGTAAGTCGTATATTATTGTTATTCACAGTTTATTAGATCCTAATAGTATAATAAAGAGCCAAAGGAACAAGGAATATGGAACATTAAAATCGGAGCAAAGAAGGAGTGAACGGGAGATCAAGGGATTATGTGAGGGAATTCGGAACCAGAAACAAAACATAGGAACTCGAAACGAATGATGGGAACTATAAACAAATGACGGAAACTAAGAAGGGCAGTCAGAGGATGAAGTACTGGTAACAAATGATGGGAACTAGGAACTAATGATAGAAACCAAGACGGAGAGTTTTGGGACAAGGAACAGGAACGGGGAACAAATGATGTAAACAAGAAACATAATTTTTGAGAATAAGAACCCGTAGTAGAAAAATGGAACATAGAGATTTAGCACTAGGAAGGAGGGACCGGAGGACATGTTATGAATCTTACAAAGCACAGGGAATCAAGAAAAAGGGAACGGAGGATATGCTTTAAATCCTAAAAAGCCAAAGGACCATCAACGAGGGAACCGAGATAGGGGGTAGTTTTTGAAGAACACCTATAAAGAGCTCACCACCAGGTCGAGGAGGACCATACTCACAAATTAATGATTTTTATTTTATATTAATATTGTAATTTATTTATTGTGTTCGGAGGATACATGTATATACAAGTGAATATATATATATATATATATATATATATATATATATATATATATATATATCCAAGTCTAATTTGTAATTTGATCTTGCTTGCAATCCTTAGAAAAGTTGGATTTGACAATGCTCTCAAGCCTCCATTCCGATTGGTCATGAGATCCCAAAAAACATGTATTAAGACTTACATCAACTTCAATCATATGAACAAAGTGTTTTTTGGTAAATAATAGAGGTTACTTTGGCCAAGAAAATGCATGTTTCATTTTTTTTATTTGTTCAATTTTTGAACGTTTTGCATTTTTGAGCTATTATCCTCTCTACATTTCAACAAACTGAATTTTGATCACCCTTTGCTTCCTCCTCCTAGCTATTAGTTCTCCATACCTTCCCAAAAAAATTACTTGATCTTGAAGTTTGTCACAATATTTTTTCACAAAAGACTCTTATAAAAGCCCAATAGGCCATTTTCAATTAGTGCTTGTTTTCGAAACATTACCACAACGACAATCACCTTGATATGTAAATAAAGACCAAGACCAACTTGTTGCTCCAAATAGAATAAACAAAACTTGATAAAAAAAAATGGCCAATGTGGTCATTCATTTGAGAACAAAGGGAGAAACAATTTCTTGCACAATGATTTGGCAGAAACTCATTTTGCCATTAAATACTAGCATGGGCATGTTGTGCCATGTGGCAGCCACCTCATCCTGCCACCTCAGTCCGTCTGTGATTGAATTATGGCGGGTTCCATCGAGCAACATTCGACATGCAGCCAGGAGAGTGTGGAGCTTCGTCCTCTGCCGCCTTGTTGCCATTTTGCTCAACAATCCTCACCGCAAAACAATCAGGTTCGCTCAATTCAAACGATTGCTGCATTCGATCCATTCGCGTAACTTGGAAAAAAGAAATCCAGCTGATTCTTGGAAGTAGCTCTTGTTGCTGTAAATACTTCTGAAGGTTATGCGATCGGTGTTGAATTGATCGATCATTTTGCTGCTAAATTGAAACAATTACTCGTTTGGAACGACGCATAGTGTTTAGTCGTTTTCCCCAGGTGAAATTTCTCAACTAAGAACTGAAGTATATATGATTATTGATCACTGAAACAGAATTGCTGGCGTCTCTGAGCATCCAGCTTGATATTTCCGTTCCTTAAGCGAGATGGAGACTCCGACGGTTAATTTGGCAGAGAGATTGAAGACTCAGACGGTTTACTTGGCATAGAAATGAAAGACTCTGAAGGATTTCTTGGCAGCTAAGAGCTTGAGCGATTTGTCGAAGTGTTAATGATGTTGAATGATTGACAAAATTGATTCGTAGGAGCTGAGAGTGTTGATAGGTTCAAATCGCTGCATGCGGAGATGTTCTTAGATGGTTGAATCTGCCTGCCTGCAAAGAGAACGATGGAATTAGGTCTAGGGTTACCACATAGGAGCTACATTTATTGTCAACCAAGAGAGAGTTCGAGGATATGCTCTCAGTTCTCGAGGGGAAGACTTTCCACCACACCTGGCGCTCCAAGAACACGCGGTGGACAATTACGTTTTCATCCCTCCAGGTCATGGAAAACCCTAAAAGCTCAGAAGAGGAGAATTGCTTGTGCTAGGAGTATTGACACATCTACAGGTGCAGAAATGGAGGTAGGAGATGTGACTGAACCACAAGAAGAGGTGATAGAGTTTCAGCTAAGTGGCGATGAAACAGAGTTGAGCGAAGTGAACTACTCGCTTCTCTCAACCCGAACAGCAAAGAAGGTGGTGATCAAGGTGCGAGATGTAGGCAAGCAGTTCGTGATGAACAATGTTGCAGGCATAGTAGGTCTTTTTACAATGTTTCAGCAGCAGCCAGAGCCTAAGGTGCTGCAGGTCCAGACTACATTTATTGAGAAGAGCGATGGAGCAACAGCAGTGCAACAATGGTCAGCAACTGAGCTCACAATGCAGCACAATCAACTTGCTCGCATTGCCACTGACATGAACTACCTGGTGTTTGCCTTTGCTTTTCTGGGCACCGTTCGCATACTTGAAGCCATCGTGGCTGTGTTCTCCTCCAATCCACCTGCGTTCAGGAGAATGGCGCAGTCCTTCTATGCTGTTGACTACCTCACCATTGCTTGGTTGGCATATAACCTCCGAAAGCCCGTTGTCAACCTGTTGCAAGTCGACCCTGCAGATCTGCATCAAGTAGCTGTTCTGAAGATCAAACTCTGGGACGAGCTCCATGCTTTTTTTGAGCGACAGTGGAGACTGGTAAGTTGAAAACCAAGCCCTGTTCTCAGCTTTTAAAACTGGTCTGTCTTCATAAAGTTCGACATTGTATCATATGTAAGAATCTCATTGCACTAATACATGCAGTAGCTTTGATTACATTCTCATGTTCACTAGATTCTAGTCGTGTAAATACGTGGCTCTCCCGCTTGATGAGAGGACAGGCCAGTCGCCACCCTTGTAAGTTACTAGTTTTTTAAGCATCCCAGAAAGGGTGTTAACAGTTGTGTAAATACTTGTGACTTTCAATCTCCTTCTATGTGTTGTACCTCAATGATCAAATCATTATCTAACTTGTCGTTTGGTTTATGTAAGGAATTTTTTTTTACGTTCTTTTGCGAGGATGATGTTTTTAAGGAGGACGATATTTTTGAATGTTACCGTTCCTTTGTTTTGTGTGTTCATGTGTCCTGATATGAGATCTACGTTATGGCTTTGCAGATGGCAATTGTGGCGGTGGCAAGATTTTTGGTTGTAACTGCAAATTACATTCCACCATCGTTTTGGGTAAGCACTCGTGTCAAAGTGCTGTGGGATATGATGAGGGCCCTTCCTGTGTTTTAGGTCACTTGTTGCGTAATATCGTGTTGCTGGGCATCAAATCTACGAACTTAGATTACATGATACAGTGTACAGTTCAAAGTATCACAAGGTTGTTAAACACAAGTAGCCTTGTACAAATATCATGAGGGATACGTTTATTCTTTAAAGTACTTTCGATGCGCTTGAAGTTTCTACTGTTGTCTCTATACATTTTTTTGATCTCATTTTTGTTTTGGCATGGAGACCTTTGTGATTTGGAATTTCTAGAAATTATTATTCTTGAGATTTCAATTGTATGAGTCTAGCTAACATCTTTCAATTATGCTTCACTTTGTGGCATTTTTTCCCCAGTACTCTCGTATATTGTATTTTACTGGATTTGGTATTTGATTTAATATTGCAAGAATTTGGCGGCAAATAGTAGTAGAGTATATGATTTTTGTGCAATAATATATCATTGTGCGTGGATATGATAGAAATATTGAGAATGAGAATGGAAAAGTGAATGAAATGGTTGTGTTTTGGAGGACTTTTGAATATTGAGAAATATTCAAGTCACATATAAATAATTTTTCATGTCATGAAATTGCAATCTCTCATTATTACGGTACTCAATATAGCAATATTGGTTGGTTGTCAAACTTGTTACATGGTACTACTTTTAAGTTATTTGAAACTATAATTATTTGATGAGAAACAAGAAAAAGTGTTAAGTTTTTGCATACACTTTTCAAATCTTGTGATTAAAATATTAAAAGTCAATCCTAAAAAAAGTGCACATTTCGAAAGCCACTTTTATTGAAACCTCTACACTAAATAGGTAGATTAGTGTTAGATTTTTATAAGATTTGAAAATGCTAGAAGTTTTTACTTTTGATAAAATAAATTATCAAGAGTATTGATTCCAATACCATGGAAGGATCCCCATCTTCAGGAATGTAGAGGGTGAATTTTTTGACCAATAGTAAAAACTTATAACATATTTATATGAATTAGTGTATCTAACACTAATCTACCTATTTAGTGTAATTGAATTCACCATACCTCCAAGCTTATTATGAGCTTCTAGAGGGTCCATGGAGGATTTCAATTGCATGGACATACTCTTGACTCACTATGGAAGGAGAATTTGAGGAGCCACAATTCACATTCACTTTTAAAATTGGTCCTTTCCGTCACAAAAAAACTTGGAACCCATTTTACAATAAGAAAACAATTTTATTTAGGGTTTATGTATGTTTTTCATACCTTCGATGTTAGAATATTACAATACGAAATTTATTTGGTACGCTTTGGTACACACATACATGGACGAGTTATATGTAAGGTCATACGGTTTGATACGTGTGACTCACCATACCACCATAGCAAGTTTGTTCATACATATTTCTATTTTAAAAAAGACCTAAAAATTTTGAAATTAGAGGCCAAGAGATACGAAAAGTTGGCAAAGTATATTATGAAAAGTGTATCGAAAAGTTTAAGATTTTTTTTCTTCCAAAAACCGCCTTATTGTGACGAAAGGGTGCCCAAAAGTTGGAAAATTATGTTAAAAGAATAATCAAAAGGAGGAATTTCGAAAAATATTTTTTCTCTCAAACGAACGTATAGTCTTCAAAAAAATAAATATTCTTGTATTGAGGACCCAACCTGCCATGGTAGTATGGTTGTAAACAGTTTATTATCTTGCCCTTAAAGAAATTTTGGTCTTTTAGGGGTTTTTAGTTTTTCAAGAGTTTTTGGTCCTTCCGAGGTTTTCCTTGACAGGTTAAAAAGAGTTCTGGTAAATTGCATGGGATTGATTGTGACCCCTTACCACCTGCTACGTGCTGTTATGATGTACATTGTGGTGACCTCGACGTCATGAGATCTACTCGTGTGATTGGAATCCTTGATGTCAAAGTTTGGAGTAGGTTTCACCCCTCTCATCGATCACTCTCCTTCTCAGATAGAGGTGATGCATCTGTGCTAGATCAAATTCACTTTTTTTGCTGATACTCGTGTTTTATTGCCAGATTGCCTTGTTCGTGTTCCAGATTTGTGTCTCAGAATTGTGGTTGTAGCTTCTGAGCGCACACTCCGAGCTTTTTATTTCTGCTTAATAGCTCAGGGGGTGCACTCCTTGAAAAAAATAAAGATATAGGTGCGATCATGGAGTATTTAAATGGGGGCTATTATTTTCCTTTTCTCTAATTTTTGGCACCCTATGATTACATAATTTGATACTTTGGGTCATTAAAGTAAGCGCATAGATTAATTGTAATTTTTGATTTCTATCTATATATCATATGCTATATTACTTTGAAATTTTATTTTCAGATGGGGAAGCAAGTGATTATGGTAGTGTTTAATAATGGCGTAGTGCCAAAAATGGAGCTCTAGTATTCTTCAGTTAGAGGCACATAATAGCTTCCCCATGCAATAGTATCATGTACTCACTACAGAGATTATAGGGTATCACTTTAGGGCACCATTGTAGGAACACCTATATTTCTAACTTCAAAAATTCATATCTCATTGTAGAAGAATCCAAAAATGATGATTCCATCTGCTCTATCTTTCTTCTAATATTCCCCATGCACGAAAATTGCTTGTACTGGTGACATCCCTGTAGATTTCTTGTGCTAAAAATTAAGCTATTATGTACCTCTGACTGAAGATTACTAGAGCTCCATTTTTGGCACTGCGCCATTATTCGACGTTCTAGCATAAATTCTGAATAATCCACACACTATACTATTTCCACTTTTTCCTACTTTGGTAGAATTATATATCACTCTATATATCACTTTATATCACTCTATATTAGTTATAAGGGCATCCAATGCATATTTTAATATGCTATTGTAGATCTAAACTAATTGTAATTTTTAGCTCCAAGATTTATTTGACACCCTACATTATTTTGCACGTACTTTTCTACTTCTACCACCTAGTACACCCCCCGAGTTGTTTCGGCAGTAGGGTTTGTGAGTATCGACCCTTTGATTGTAGCATTTTCACTTCACTTCACTGTGCACTCAACCAACTTGTCAACTCTATGTATTGTTTCAAGGTGTTGTCTTTGCAGTTTGTTTTAGCTGAATATGACTTTGTTGAAATGGACATTTAAGTTTCTTGTTTCTTAATCTTCTTTCTTTCTATTTGGAGCGGACCTTTTGTTATAAAGCTAATCGAAGAGAAAATCTGTAAGTCTTGATTTTTATCATCGTATTGGATGAAGCGTTGAATTGCTCTTTCTTGTTGTAAATGTTCAAAGAATAACTTATTTTTAACATGTATTCTATGTTCTATTTTTTCCTTGTTATTTGTGATATTGTTGGAGGTAATCATTACTAACGCCTAGTCTGTCGGATGACTGGATTACATTTTGGAATTCAGTCTCATGAGGTCTCATTTTGTATCTCTGATTTCTACCCTCTCTATTCATTTGTTGATCGAAAGCAGGTGGCTGCAGTAAGCAGCAGAGCGCATGCTTTAAATGAAGAACAATTTGTGTCCGACTTCCTCCAGCTATAGTCTCAGTTTACGCTTAGTGACAACTGTTGATTAACATGGTGGCAAATAATTAGTTTCTTTTTTAATTGTCTAAACCAGAAAGAAATCGCGAAGTTGTTTGCCGCAGCAGCAATTGCACACTCTAGAAGACAAGTCATCTGAATAGTGTAAACCGAGGCTTCGGACATAGAATCCTGCAGATCTATAGGAGTTTGCTTTCTGTGCACTTTGAATTGGCTGTAACGTTCAATACCAGCCACCCTCGCACTTCCTGTTGATATAGTGGGAACAAACGATAAGAGAGACTATGTTCTTTTGCTTGAAGGCTTGGCTCATGAAGTTCCATTGTTTGTTTGATAGAGAATCTTGCATTAAGCATTGCCTATCAATGCCATCGATCTATCCATGTGAATAATTTCATGGCATTACCGGTACTCTAGCTCGCCTTCAAAAGCTTGTTATATCGGTCATAGAAAATATGTTTGTTATTTTTTGTGAATAAATCACATTCTGACACTTCTATCGTGAATAGATCACCCAATAGTTTAACTGAGAGGTTGGCTTGCAATATCCTTGTGTTTCATTTTTTCAATTTGAAGCTCGCTCCTCCTTGATTGCTTCACCTCTCTGACTCTCTTACTTCCTGCAATGTCTTTGTTACTTCGTACTCTTAGAGAAGGTAAGGCAGTTTTTCTTGTCTTGAATACATAAAAGTGAGTTATGGTTAAGGATAAATGGCTTCACTGAATGGGCTCAGTATTTAGTCTTAGACATTGTTTTTGGAATTAAAGCATTGTAGATTTAGTGACAAGTCAAAAATATGTCTACTTGTACTCTTGTTCTGATCAAGTGTTTCATTGGTGCGTTCAATTTTAGTTCGGCTCTTCAATAACCACATGTTTGCAGTGCAATTTCCAAGTGCATGTTGACATGTATATAACATGCTCTGATTAGGTGCCTACATTAGGATGGAAAGCAAGAACATTTGGTGTAGGGTGTGCAACGTGGAGTGCAATGGTCTGACAAGTTTGGAGTAGCACAATGCAGCTGAGAAACACGTGAAAGTATTGGGGCAGTATGGATGCGATCCGAATCATGTTATAGATGAGTTGACGGTAAAATATTATCATCAAAGGATGTCTAGTGGATCAACAAGCTCTTCCCCCGCAGGTAGGAATTTCTATTGAGTTTGAAATGATCACATTTTATATCTCCATTTTCGGAAACTAAACACAGTTGTGGTTATTTTTAATGATTGTTTTTTGGATTGATTTTACATGAACATTTGTGTTTACTGTTGTTAATTTGACCTTCTGATAGCATTCGCTATGTCTTGTTGTTCTCTTTTGTATGAACGCAGACGCTTCACTAAAAATAAAAAAAGTGTGCAACTTATGGAATTCGACCTTCAACGACGAAAGAGGATTGAAGCAACATAGGGTGTCAAGAAGTTACGTGAGCAACTTTTAAGCTACTGGAGAAGAAGAAAAAGAAGAAGACAAGAGTTTCGGGTCCTACGAGATGATTCCACAGAATTATGCGCATGATATTTTATTCGCAAAACATTATATTCTCTAAAGGTTTTTATGATGTTTCTCAATTGAAAGAACTTGGAAGTGAATCGTATTTGTTGTTGCAATTTATGTATTGCACGTACTTGTGGTTACGAGCTTCAATTGGATGGACTGCGCATAATTTGAGAGTTTTTGCGAACGCGGAGTTTCGATCCCCTCTATAGTGAGGAAGGTTTTTATTGTGCGTGAATTGAAAGTGAAAGAATGACTTGGATTGTGCGCGTACACCAAGCAGTTTGCAACCTCGGAAAAACTCGTATTTTTTACGGTGGTTGTTCACGAAGATGCGATTGAAGCGATCATCATTTATAATGCGATTCTAAATGCGGATCTTCCATATTTATGGAAGCTCGGTTATACAGTGTACGCGCTCGGTGGAGAAGTAAAAAGGAGAGGGTCTAAATATGCTGAAGATGTAGGAATAACATAGGAGGAATAAAAAATTGTGATAATAGGATGGATTAACCTATATCGTAAAAGGGTTGCATTGACTGAATAAGTTTACAAACTAGATATAGTGTGAACGTTATTTGTTTTGCAATTTAATCGATAAAGTTTATTTTGATTGACATGTATTGTATTATGATGTGTTAAATTTTGGTTTGTATTGCAGATATGCTCATAGAGTGTTAGATCGAGCGGAAGAATTGAGAACTTGAGGCGTCAAATTAGCTACACGTTTCGATTGGTAAGCTCAATATCGCCGTCTATGTGACAGAGTTTAGAAATTTCAAAGATTGACTTGAATGGTAATGTGGCAGGTACGTTTCCGTGATATTCATTCAACAACGCGTTGCGGATGAGAATGCTGCTACATACGACCTCGTCAGCAATATGAGTCTTATTGGAAATTCAATCTTTACAACGATGAGGATTACTCACAATTTTGTGTGTTCCTCACGTCGATACGAATGACTTTGAATAAAACTTCATGTTTTGGCTGAAATAATGTAAGGTTTTAAAAGCTTACGAAATGTTGTTGGGAACTCTGTAAATTAATATCTGATTCTTGTATTAAAGTAATGATATGTTGTTTATCATGCATGCGTTGAGGCTCAACGAGGTGTGGTTGCGTGGTACACTTTCCGGTTTCGGGCCTGTTCATTTGGCGGGAGCTCCTGTCCCACAATGCCTGCTCTAGAAAGGGGATTGCGGCATAATGCTGTCTATAAGTCTCACATTACAGGAAAAAAATCTGGACAACAGAAGAAATTTTCATAGAAATTGTTCAATGAACATTATAATACATAAGCAAGGCCGGATAGTCGAAACTGAAAAGTTGGGCTACCGCCGTCCACGTCGAGTATCTCCCCCATTAGGATACCCTTATATCGAGGGCTCTTGCTATACATAATCCAAACTATATATAGAATCTATATTGAATGAACATAATATATTGGGTATTAGAATATACATTGAATATACGTGGTACACAAAATAAAGGAGATATACAACCCATTCAAAGCAACATAATTCAATTCTTGAAATATAGAATTTATTCAAATGAATAATCTCATAATATCTCCGAGTTGTATTACAAGCATTGCTAGCATAATTTCTTGGATCACTACGCTGTTTCTACCTTCCAAAAAAGTCTAGAATCAAATGAATAATCTCATAATATCTCCGAGTTGTATTACAAGCATTGCTAGCATAACTTCTTGGATCACTACGCTGTTTCTACCTCCCAAACAAGTCTAGAAAAACTTTTTTCCGACATGGTTTAGAAAATAGACTATATTGCGGGCAATGGTTGGTGGCAGTTACCAAGGATGCACCCTAGAATCGGTGGGGACCTCCCATGGCCGTTTTTGATAATTTTGAATTCAAATTTGAGGTCTGCAACCCCAAGTTACCTTTGGAAATCTACTCCTTGGTATTTAATGTCTATACATCAAAAAATTAGGGGCTCATTACCCCTCCTCCATCCTCCTACGTAGCTGCTACGAACGCTTACCCCTATACTACAAGGTTTTGGGAAGGTTTTGGGATTTATCCAAAGGAAATTTCACTTCAAATTATGAAAGAGCGAGCGGTAACCGGGGCTGCAACTTGTAATGGAACGGAAGATAGTTCGCGATCGCGACGGGAGGGAATCTGGAAAGGGACACGGGGGCGGGAGTGCAATTGCTCTCAGCCAATGAGAGAGCTTAGCTGCAGATAGGAGGGGCAGGGCCAATGAGAACGGGCAGCTGCCCGCTTATCTCCATCTTGGGTTCCAGAACCTGAAAGCCGGCCTGGACCACAACTGCGATTTATCCCACTCCCCGTTCATTCTTCCACTCGTTGATCGAAGTCCAAGCAGCACCAGCAGCAGCAGTCTCCGCATCGATCGATCGGCTATGGCGTCCGCTGTGTGCGCTTCCTCCAGCGTTGCCTCCATTGCAGCCCCCTCCACCAGGTACCACTCCTTGCATTGCCCCTGAGCTTTTTTCCCGGCCATTATTGCCCCTGCACAGCAATTTCTATGGCGATTGTGTAATCGAAGTGTTTCTGGGTTTGCAGCAAGGTGGTGAGCAATGTGTCGTCCGTGAAGAATGCGTTCCTGTCTGGACGGGCACTGCGTGTGACCAAGGTTGCCGCCTCCGTCAAGGGCAACACCACCGTCTCTGCCATCCAGGCCCCCGACCCGGTTGGAACGAACGAGAGGCCGTTGTGGTTCCCCGGAAGCACCGCCCCTGAATGGCTCGATGGCAGGTATGCATGCTCGCAATTTTCTTCCGTGAAATTGTACTACTGCATGTTGGAAATTACTGGACGAGTGCAGGCTGACAATATCCTTTCTTGTTTTGCAGCCTTCCAGCTGATTTCGGATTCGACCCTCTCGGCTTGGGTACGGACATTGTCACTCCTAATTAAGATCGATTTCTCTCTCAAGATCTTAGATGAATTGACGAGGTTGTTGTTTGAGATTATGCTGAGAATGAATGTATGGTACGAAATGAAGTCACGAGCTTGTTGTTTTTTTGGGATATTGCTGAAATTGCATATATTTGCCATGCAGGTTCGGATCCCGAGTTGTTGAAGTGGTTCGTGCAAGCGGAGTTGGTGCACTGCCGATGGGCGATGCTCGGCGCTGCGGGAATTTTCATCCCGGAGTTTCTGACCAAGCAGGGTGTTCTCAACACACCCTCGTGGACTGTGGCTGGTGATGCCGAGTACTTCACCGACAAGACGACGTTGTTCGCCATTGAGTTGATCCTCTTCGCCTGGGTGGAGGGCAGGAGATGGGCTGACATCATCAAGCCCGGAAGCGTGAATGTTGACCCCGTATTCCCCAACAACAAGCTCACCGGAACCGATGTTGGCTACCCCGGTGGTCTGTGGTTTGACCCCTTGGGCTGGGGCAACGCCAGCCCTGAGAAGCTGAAGGACTTGAGAACCAGGGAGATCAAGAACGGCAGACTTGCCATGCTTGCCTTCGTCGGCGCCGTCGTCCAGGCTAACTACACCCACACCGGCCCCATCGATAACTTGTATGCCCATCTTGCAGATCCCGGCCACAACACCATTTTTGCCCTCAGCAACGTAAGCAATTCTTCCTCTATCTGACGCATTGCTTGTGAATCTCACTCATCTTCGTTGCCATGGACTGTGCGCAAGTGACTAATCTACACCTTTGTGTGTTGGTGTGTTGCAGTTGGTCGGAAAGTAGAGCGTGAATGGAAGGAGAAAAACGGTGTTTGTAGGACTGGAATTTGCGGTGTTCAATTTGATCAATAGTAAAATGTGCATATCTCGATTTCTCATTGTGCGTACTGATGTCTTTGAGCTCATGTGAATGCCTCTGCGAATGAAGTATGAATCTGTTGAGACTTGCATGGATCGTACAACACCGTGTTGTTTGTCTACAAATTTTTACGAAGTCGCTCTTTTTGATTGCACGGACGTGTTACTCTTGGTAGTTTGAGGCACCCGCAGCCTTTGCAAAGTCAATTTTCCTGGAGAAAGTTTAGTGTTGTGATAATGAGAATTGCAGCGAATAGAAAGGGGTGATATTGTTTACCGCCGTATAAGGAAGCTACAAAATCTAGAGAACAAGTACGGTTCGTCCATCACCCGTGAACATGCAAATTGACATGTCCGTGCACATGTAACCCAACTAGCGATGTAAAACATGATCGAAAATATTTACCTCTCTCCGCCGAGAGCCTTTGACGGTTCTATGACTGTGCATGCACTGCACATTCGCTCGAATGATACCCTTCCCCAAGATTTAACAAATGTCAGTGGAATTTTCTATGTTCTGTACTGGATATTGGTGAATCAAGTCTGCAAGATCAATGGTTTGTGCTCCTTAGCTGACGTCTCTCAACTTGATATTTTATACCAACAAGTCTTGTGCTGTGATACAGAATGACTACAGCACTTGTGAATCTGTTGCATGCATTGGCTATGTGAAGAATCGCATGGGGATGGTTATGATCGGAACTTGTATTTTGCATGTTCATCTTATAGATTTTATGAAAAAAAAATCCTTGCAGATGAAAACGATATTCAACTTACTTCACTTTCCACTGGTCTATTATTGAAGGCCTGTAGTTTGTTTTGTTACGGACGTGATGTTGTGATCTTAAGTAGTGTGCGTTGGATAGGAGCGCACGAGGTGTGTTCGGAAGTGGGTATTTTTGTAGAATCATTAAAAACAATCAAATTGAGAAACAAATTGACGAATCTCGAGATATTGGATTTTGAAGTATTTATGATCCAAACCATGTTACGCGAGTAAAATTATGTGTATGAGTGTGGCAACGGCACGTGTACATACTAGTAATGTGACATGGAGTAAAAAATACAAGTGAAGAATGTAGATGGTTCGATTCGGGTTACTAAGAGTAAGAAGAATATGAATAGTCGTCTATAAAGAGTAATACCCTTCAAGAATGTCATCTATAAAGTGTGATTTCTTCCTCTCTCTCTATGATGTTATTGTGAACCCTGACACTACCGGCCTCAATGGCCACTATATCCCACACAATTGTGGAAATTGTATTCTATCTTCCATGTTCCTCATACCCTGTTTTTGGTTCTTTATTCTCTTTTTCTTTGTTCCCCATTCCCTCTCTCCCGTTTCATTGTTTCTTATTATTGCATTCTTCTTTTCCCTCATTTGTTTGTCCGCTTATTTCCTTCCCCCTGCGTCTCTTTGGCATTTTAATTAGGAACAATCAAATATCATTCACTGAAACTTTTTGAACTTTTAACAAATATAAAAATACTAATTACCAAAATCCTTTGAACTCTTCATGCCATGTATGCATTACCATTGCGACCTTTCACACGGGATAGTTGTAGTGCCAAACATTATTCTTGTATTAGTGTTTTGATAAAAGATACATACAAAATTTGATTCGTATATGTTACTCAACTCTCATTTACACAATTTGAAGCACATTTATACCTTGCAAAACCATCACATTATTCTCAACTGAACACAAAATGGAAAATGTCATTAAATTAAATTAAATCTTGAACAGTAAGAACATTATTAACAAATTTTGGTCATTAGATCCGATAGGTCTTTCCAAAGAGGGGCTCAGCTTACATTCTTGTTTATAAGAATGTTTTGTTTTTAGTTTTTCTCTTTTTTCTTTTCTTTTCTCATTTTTTTCTCCTTTTATTTTCTTTTTTCTTTTTTTTTTTAAAAAAAAAACTTAATTAATTAGTATCTATGCATCAATCAGATATGTTACACCATCTTTTGGACTTGGGCATCATGAATGAACCAATCAATGGTTAGCTTGCAACCTCCTACAAGGTTATATACAACCCCAACCTACTTACCACACTTCTTCCGAACCACAAAACCACTCATATAAATTGTACTCTAAATTCCACTTTTTGAACGCATCACAAGAAGGTGACAACTTTGACATCAAAATTCAAGTGAAATACACTGAGAGGTACACAACAAATTTTGTTGGAAAAAAAAAAAAAAAAAAAAAAAAAACTTTGTGCTTCCTTGGGCGTCCAAGGGCCAAAATCCTTCCAATGGGGCAATGGTTCGTGGCAGCTACCAAGGAGGCACCCTAGAATCCGTGGAGACCCCCCAAGGCCATTTTTGATGATTTTGAATTCAAAAATGGGATTTGCGGTCCCAAAATACCCTATGAGCATACTCCTTAGCAATTTGAACCAATACATTAAAAAATAGGGGCTCCTTTATCCCTCCCACATCCTCCTTGGTAGCTGCCACGAACGCTTAGCCCTTCTAATGAGTAATAAGTAACATCATAACTCTCATCGAGGTTGTGATGGAAAATTTGAAAAAGAGCATCATAAAAAGTATACAATAAAAGCCGTACTGGGTGATTTAAGATGAGTATCATCAGTGAGTATCACCTTACATTCAATTCACCAAACATCTGGCTCTCACAACTACCTTCACTCCTGTTGTGCCAGAAATATTATTGAAGGCACACACTTTCACCCAAATCTGTCTCAAATACCCAGGCTGGATCCTTTTGGCAGAATAAATTGAAATCCGAAAGTACCCATCTGTGATGCAACCAACTTGAAGTAAACAATCAACCCCTAAATCTCCTTGTTGCAAAACGGTCTAAGTCACAAAATTTGACCTTCGTTTAGATTAAGCTCGAAAAATCTCAATCTAAGCATTATTTGAAAGATTCAACCGTAAGATCTCAAAGTTCACTTGACATTCTTCTCACATACCAAATTTGAACCGTTTATTCTTCCTCATTTGTGAGATTATAATGGTCAAAGTTGGCTGAGTTTTTTTCGTGCTGGAACCTCCAAAACCCGTTTCGGGTTTTGAGGAGAGTTAGGGGTTAAGCTTCATGAAAAGAGCTTTCATTTTGAGATTGGAGGAATTTTAACATGTAGTTTTGGTTGATTCAAGAAAAAGAATTCCAAACTTATACAAGGCCAACGTGAATAAAGTGTTTGTTCGACCTATTCTTGTATGTATGATATGATGTTTGGTTGGAAGTGATTGTCTCTTTTTGGGTCTACAAATCTAGTAAACGACCTATCATAAGTGGATAAAACATCGATGTTCTTTATATCCCCCCTCCCTTCTTTTGATACACATGAGTTGCTCATGGCGTCGATTGCATGATGTGCTAGGAAGTTTCACTCTCGTTGTGACCATGGGGCATGTTTTTTTAATGGCATGAGTGAACCCAACAAGAGATGAAAACATTTGGGGTTATGGTTGAGCCCACTCAATCTTTTGCCTTGCCAAGGCCAAGAGTGGGGAACAAAGATTGTGAAAGCCATGAGCATCCTTGATTGAAACAATGGGAGTGCTTTAACGATGAAAAACCCTAATAATACAATTCTTCTTAAGTATATTCCTTATACATCTTATTTTGATATTGGAGTTGAATTAGAACATTTTTGCTCTACCCACATTAGAAGGAAGATTTTTTTTTATTTTTTTGAGAAAATTGTGCACTAGAAACATATGCTTGTCCTCATGCGAACAAAAGGCTCCTATGCCCGTACGCTCATTATTCAAATTGAGATAGTTCAATGAAACGCTATAACTCGCCCAGAGTAAACAAGATCAGAAAGTTAGTTGGCATTTCCATCAATGCAAGCGTAAGCGCGAATCAGGTGCCACCACCTCAGCAAGCACGGCACCTCAGCACCTCCCAATATCTACCACCTTTATACTAAATCTACGAAACTCATCCCAGAGTCTGCCAAAATGGTCAAGTTACGGGTGCCAGTGAGTCCGGCTCCGCAAGCTCGGAGAATCAAAAGAAAAAGCAGGATGCCGAGTAGTTTGCTAATCCTGCACTAGCAGCACTAGTGTAGTGTGATGATGGAGCATGGCGAGACGAACGCGCTGCTCTCAACGAGCTTCAGAAACGCCATTTTTGTCCATTTTCCCACTTTCTACTCCTCTCTTCAGAGTTCGTCTCTCTCCTTTTCCTACTGTTTCCCTCGTTCCTGTTTTTTGTTTTGAAAATTTCATCACAGAGCGACACTCATTGATCATATGAGACTGTGCTCGCTTCTCTCTTTGGTGGTGGACATTTTGCTCTGATGCCACTTTGCATCAGCGAAATGCAGACATGAAGGGGTCTGTGCAAAGTGGTGGGTTAGTAGTTTTTTGTTCATAGATCGTGTTGGGTTTGTGATCGGAGCAAAAGGAATGTGAAACGTTCGAGGTTCGGGGAGATCTGCGAGGTTAGGGTTGTGAGATTTTCGGATTGGGGTTTACGAGGTTTTGAGTAATTTGGAACCGGAGTGCAGAGATCTGAAATTGGTGGATCTTAGGGTTAAGTGGTGGAGAGTCAAGGTTTGACCGGATTTTTGTGAAGATCCACGAGGTATCATTCTGCGCGCCGAGGTGTATGACAGTCGTCAAGATCCGAGATCCGTGCGAGTGTTATTGTCGGTAATTTTTTCTTGTGCAAGATGGCGTGGCGATGGCGAGTATTCATAGAGTGATGGAGGGTTTAGGCTGCTGCTGCTGCGTTGGTTGCATAAGTGACCAACATTGGCAGATTCGCAGGAGGAGTCCCGATTAGGGAAACAGGGCGCTACTCACTTCTCTTCTCGTTTGGAGAGATGAGTGGAAGGGGTTGTAGGTCCATGTAAGGAAGCATGGACGGCATCGCCAGATCGGAGGATGAATTGTTTCACGAGACTTTGGACGATATTACATCTGCATCGAGCTCCGACGCTGAAGAAAGTGGGAGACGAGGAGCCATGAGGGCCCGTGTTGCTCCCGTCACTAGCAGTAGCCATGACAGGCCGCCTGTTTGGACGCCGTCCTCCTTCAACTCCAAATTCTCCGTGTGGAAGGAGGATCCCAGCAGTGTTAACGACAGAAGGCAACGATTCTTCAAGAACTGGGGTTTGAAGAACTTGCGTGAGGAGCCTAGTGTTGGCCCTGCCTCTTCCTTGGCCACCAAAACCTTGCCCGTTGCCAAACCGATTGCAGAAGCTTCGGACAATGTGAGTTGAAGCTCCATCAAACCTCTCATCCCCATCTGGAGTTGCTCTTACCCTCGCAACTACTCTTTCTTATCAATTGAAAGAGCTTATATCAATCTAACATCAAATACTTTAACCTCCACAGCGACGTCCACAACGTCTTTTAACGACTCTCTCGTGTCTTTGATAGTTCACATTTAGAATCCTAAAGATAGTGAATTGTGGCTACTATTCCTGAGAGATGGTTCTGTTTAATCGATGTATCCCTTTTGAATGGCTAGTCTAAATTGGAGATGTTGATCGAATGCTCTTATTAGGTATTTGTCCGATGGTTCATCATTTTGAACATGGTAGGAGTTACCTTACCTTACGGGTCATTGCCATCGAGAGTTTTATTACGAGGCGGGTGCATTTAGGACGAAGCTTTATGCAGCTAGTTCATTAGGGATGCACGCAAGCTGTTTCAATTGATGAACTTATATGTTTCGTTACACTTGCAGGAGACATCACCTTGTCGATCATGTGGAGAACGCAAGTCGAAAGGAGAATCGATACATTCATGCAACGGGAAGACAGCGGATTTGGATAGCAAGGGCAATAGCATGAATGTTACAGACAACAGGCTGGACGAGACAAGTGGTGCAGTTCTTAGGGAAGGAAAGCCCAAGACAGGTCCTGTGCTTTCTAGATTAGGGCCAGTAACGCACGTAATCAACAGAGGGAGCTCCGGGATGACCAGTCCTGACGTGAGTCCGTATCAAGAGTCCGGAACAAGCAAAGTATTAGCAAGTCCAGAAGGGAGCCTCTCACCTCTCTGGACTCCCGAAGCTGGCTACCTTCACCAAGCATCAAGCTCCCAGGAGAAGCTCTCACAATCATTCGACACTGATAACGGGTACGATACTCGAAGTCAAGATGGGTATAGCGCAGCTGAGGATTATGGCATGGACGAATTGCTGAAGATTCGAGACTTGGACAGTGGAAAGGAGTTTCTTATCAACAGGTTCAACAGAGATGGCTCATTGAACATGCTTCGGGAGGTCGATACTGGGAGAGAGCTCACACTCGCAGAATTTGAGAAAGTGGTAGGATTCTCGCCGATCACGCAGGAGATGAAGAGACGGCAACGAGAAGCAGAGAGTGGCACCAGCAATGAAAAATCTCAGCGGAAAACAAGCTCAGCGAAGAAGAAGAACGGTTGGCTCAAGTACTTCGTTGTGAAGAAGCCGAAAGAGAAGCCTGGTAGTGAAGGTAGTGGACGAAGTGAAAAGCCCTCGCAAAGTGGTGACGATACAGACGAAGGCTCTACCAAGGGAGGCAGACTCTCGAGAGATGGATCCACGAAAGGAGGTAACTCAAGAGAAGGTTCATTCGCTGAGGACTCTGCGAAGCCTGTGGGACTTCCGGTTGATGATGCTGCTGCTGTTACTACCAGCACAAGCTCGTGGAGGCAGTCCAAGAAGGTGAAAGTCAAACTGCGTCGTAAAACTAGCAAGGACCTCTCGGATCTACACATTGGCCAAGAGTTTCTCGCTCATAATGGCGCCATTTGGACAATGAAATTTAGTCCTGATGGACGCTACCTCGCTAGCGCTGGCCAGGACCGCGTCGTTCGCATCTGGGAAGTCCTGGATCACCCATCGTTCTCCGAAATCGGTATGCTCATCCATACACTTGTTCTTTGAATAAAATGTTTGTACATTCAGCCCTCTCTACCATGACACAGTAATGTGACGAGATTTTTTTTCTTCATTCAGTATGTGACTACTTAAAGGAGATGGAGTCAGTTGTGTCATATTAAGGTCAAGGTTTGGTAAAGAGGTCTGAGTTTATGGGAGTTTTCTGCAGATTTTTCGGGTGGAATCGAGAATGGAAACTCAGCAAATGGATTACACGTCGATGGCGGATCAGTAAAAGATGGCAGCGTAAGAGGTAGTCAACATGGTAGTACCATTAAGGAGGCAGAGAAAGATGGCAGCACAAGGGGTGCTAAAGAAGGGAGTACAAAGGGAGGTGAGAAAGAAGGCAGTACAAGGGGTGCTAAGGAAGGAAGTACAAGGGGAGCTGAAAAAGACGGCAGCACGAGGGGTTCTAAAGATGGGAGTGTAAGGGGATCCAAGAGTGGAAAATCATGGAAGTCGAGCCACTCTGATAGAAAAGCTCCATTACCGAAACTCTTCTGGCTCTCGGAGAAACCAGTCCGCTCGTATTGTGGTCATACTGGAGATATTCTGGATATATCATGGTCGCAAACGAAGGTGCATTCTAAAAGCACTACTCATCATTTATGAAAAGTGTTGAAGGTATGCTTAGTATCTCATTAACATTCGATGTTGCTCTGCACAGACAGACGGTTCGGACAAGCTACTTCTTTCTTCATCAATGGACAAGACTGTCCGATTGTGGCATATCTCCGAGGAGGAATGCCTGCGGGTCTTTACTCATAACGATTACGGTGAGTACTGACACAAAGCAGCTTGTTGTCTTTCTGGGTTAGATTCATGTGGCCAGTTCAAGTATTGACTTTGAGGACTTCGCCTTCAGTAAGCTCAATCGATGCACATTCCAAGGTTCACGAAGTGATTTCCTAGTAGCAGATTATTTCTCAGTATGATTACAACTCAGTCATATCTAATATTTATCAATCTCCTGCAGTCACTTGTGTACAGTTCAACCCGGTGGATGATAGTTTCTTTTTGAGTGGCGCGTTGGACCACAAGATTCGGATATGGAATATCGCTGAGCACCAAGTTGTTGATTGGGTTGATTTGCGGGAAATGGTTACGGCCGCGTCTTATACTCCAGATGGAGAGGTAATACTTACTCGTTGATTATCGTCCTTGTTGTCCGTGAGCTTTCTGTGGATCGGACACTGATCTTTGTTGTGTGGGTTCCAGAAAGCAATCGTTGGTTCGTATAAGGGAACTTGTCGCTTCTACAACACTACAGGTGTGTTTCAAAAACATCCGGCCCCTTTTGAGCTAGTCGAAAGCTTTGTGAGATGAGATTTCTGCAGTCCAGAGTTCATTGCTGTTGGAGGACTCACACGCAGGTTCTTGTTTCAGGAAACAAATTGCAGCTTGATGCATCTATAGACGTTCGCACTGAGAACAAGAAAGGAAGAGGGAAAAAAATCACTGGACTTCATGTAAGATAGCTTCTCATTTTTGATATGTGCATGGGGTGCAGATAGGTCGCTTCGAATTTAGTTTCTGAGCATCTTCATGACTTTGACAATCCTAACATCTCGCTGCAATTTTGCAGTGTATGCCAGGGGACTCGTCGAAGGTCCTCGTAACTTCCAACGATTCTCGAATTCGGGTGTACGACGGCATGGAACTCCTTGCCAAATACAAAGGTCCATTGAATTCCACAACCCTGATTTCATATCTGCCAACACTTCTTGTATGTTATCAACCGCATCACCCATTTACTAACATCGCGTCTATTCTTGTAGGTTTAAAGAATCTTAACAGCCAAATTTCTGCGTCATACACGCGGAACGGAGACTACATCATCAGTGCGAGCGAGGATTCGAGGGTGCTGATCTGGAGTTCCGACAATAAAGACCCGTCCTCAACGAAGTCACTTTACCGAAGAGACAAGCAACTTTCATGTGAGGAGTTTCACTCGCGTTTTGTGTCAGTGGCGGTCCCATGGCCGGAGCCATCAAATGATTCCAGTGCTTTACAGCAAGATAGTGGAGTAACCACTGAGTCCGACAGAATGGACAGTGCCCGTGTAGCAATAAGCGAACCGGACGACGACGAGGATAATTCCGACCGACAATCCGATGACGACGACGACAAATTCGAGCCCTCCCAGGACTATTTAAGCAGCGGGAGGAGAGACTCAGTTTCGAAGGCAGTGGATGATGGCGGCGGGGACTCTTCACCGCAATTGCAATCATGCACGAGCTTCTTCACCGACAGTGGACCGAAAGGATCATCGACATGGCCGGAAGAGCAGCTTCCAGCCTTCGGCAGTCCTTTGTCCGCTGAGCCAGGCTTGATGCGCTCAGGTTCCCTGGGAAGCGATGATGGCAGGCAAGGCGTGGTAGCACAGCAGGAGGAGCTGGCCAGCAGCAGCCCTCCTCTGAAATTAGACAGCTCCCCTTCTTCTGCTCGTTCCCCCCTCTGGGGCTTAGTGATCGTCACTGCAGGCTTGGATGGCGTATTGAGAACGTTCCAGAATTATGGGCATCCTGTCCGGCTCTAAGTCATATGTGTTGAATCATTTTTTTGACTGATCACGAATTGTGATCGTCAATTCTTTTACCGCCTTGAAATCGTGTTTTTTTTACTTCTCTCCTGTAGCTTAGAACAGTACAGCATAGGAGTTAATAGCGAGAGCTTTGGGCACGTTTTAGACTGCCAAATGTACGTAGAAGATACTCGTACATACGCGTGATCCGGATCTTTTATTGCAATAAATACCTGACGTTAGGGCGGTCTCTCATTACTTGCATCAAGGTCTACAAGATACTAAAGCCCAGTAACGTGTTTAGAGCCCACAGTATCATTTGGCTGTTGGCTGTCTTCCATCTAGCAGGACTTCACTTGGAGCTTTAAGAATGCTGAGAAGGTTTTCTATGCCACCCATGCGTCTCTTCGTCTCCTTCGCAACATTCTGGTGTTGCTCAAGCGCCACACCGCTCTTCGAATCTCTGTGTACTCTTTGCATGTCAGTTTCTTTTCGATGCCAGGAAATTGACGCTTGATATTGGTATGTTGTTTTTAGGTTTGCGAAGGGTGATCAGTGAGTTTGTAGCCGTGTTTACGAATGCAGCATCATTTAGTTGTGTTCCAGCCTATTGCGAATGCCGCTGGATCAGAGAATTGTGGCTTGTTGTGGCCTCCAAGTAGTGGTCAACAGGGAATGTGGGTGTTGAACAAGAGAAACTGAGACTGCTTGGATATCAGTGTGGGACTATGTCGCAGGAGCTCCTTCCACATGGTGTCCCGGACGATAAGGGGATCCATATCACGCTCATGTACAGCAAGAGTAGCCAGCAGATTCTGTTCGTGGAAGCTGGTAAAGACTTCGTAGATCTTGTTGTGGGATTTCTCACTCTCCCTATCGGCTGCGTCATCAAGCTTCTTTCTGACAGTACGTGCTTCACCTCTTCTTAGATTACACCTTTTATTCAATTTTGAGCTCAAACATTCTTGAATTACAAAATGGTAAGAACTTGAATGTACTGGTTCATATGATTTATTATCCAGTAGTCCAAAGTAGGAGGTGGTAAACAAGGCAACCTTAAGTTTTATTCGGAATCAGGCATTGAGTTAAGGGTAGACCTGCTTATTGCTGTCAGTGAAAGCTTACGGCAAATGGTTTTAGTATCCTCCCGGATCAGTTTCAAGGATTTCATTTTGGAATTCGAGCGCATGACAAGCAGATGGTGGTTGCAGATGGAATGGTGACTCCGAAGACAGTGGGCGGGATTGCGAATGTGTTCCACAGCATTCAGAGACTGGAAGAGGAGGAGACGTTGCAGAAGAAAATGGCGACGGATCTCAAGCCCGCGTGTGGCCCGCTGGGGTATCTCGCCACGGATAGTGAGCTCGGCATTTCTCGAGAGCCAGCAGACTCGGAGCCTCAAGGCTTCTTCACCTGCGATGCCAGTGCTCACTGCTCCTTCGTCTCCCCACGGTACCGACAACTTTGCTTGATTCTTCCATTTTCTCACCTTGGATTTTATAGTTAATATGTCATTCCATTACTTAGTTGCAGCTGTAGCTCAGAAATGGGTTCCATATGACACTGAAGACAATCTCACTTCTTGTCAATGTAGCTGGTAACTTATTGCGGATTTCATTTAAGTTGTGGCTTCTTTGTATCATGATTGAGCGAATGTCAGCTAAGATGCAGTTGTGGTTTGATGGGCAGAGTAGATATGGAGTCAAGTGCCCACGGCACAACAAGAAGATGACAACGCAGTGCAAGATGATGGAGGATGACAGGGAGACGCCGCCCATCAATATGAACACGAGTGACTCGAGTAACCAGGGGCACGCGAAGTGCAGTAGGAAGTATTTTGTGACAGACAACCTTGAGGTTTTCCCCAGCTCCGACTCCTTGGCTTTGCTGAAGAAGCTCAAGGTGGAGAATATGAGCTCTCTCGACAGCATTGAGCTCCGTGTCGGTACCGATGAAGTGAACACTCTCATCCTTGTACCCCCACATTCATGCCTCCCCAACTTACACGGTCGTCAAAAATCGATTGCTTAGATCTTTAATATGCGAATCCCGCTGTTACTACTTGCACTGGGCATTGATCATCTTCCCATTTCCCTCTCCTCTCAAAAATAAAATTGAGAAGCTTCATCCATTGTAAACATTTGAGTGATGATCATTGGCTTCAGTAAGTTTCAATGTGGTCATGCTTGGATTTTTGGCAGGTATTGAAGTTGTTGAGGGCGTCTCTGACATCAACCAACGTGCTGAGTGATGTATTTAGCAAGCCACTTCGAGAAACATTCGAGAGTGGACCGCACCGGCAAGACAACAGCAAGGAAAATGACCATATTCTGGTCGAGGATAGGGGAGACGGTGATGAGCCAGTGGTGGCGCCATTGAAGGAGTCCATTCAGATAGCACGAGACTGGGGGCGAGGCTTGTACATAGCCTTGCGAGAGGTGCAGGACGCAGCGTTCCACAGCAGCCTGCTCAATTACGTGCGCCAGAGGGAGCACCGAATCACCTCTGCGCTTCGAGACTTGAATACTGCTACCACTGCTGTGGAGACCACGACCAGCAGTAGATCGAGCTCGTGTGGTAATGGAGGAGGTGGAAGGAAGAGCGTGAGGAAGAGGGGCGATGGCGAGTACGTCATCCCTGCTTCTTGTAAGGAGATGCTGATGCTGGAGAAGCAGGTGGACAAGGTTATGGCTCGCCTTTGTCACTTGACCTCGGAGCATGGTGAAAGCCTTGATCCTTCTTCTGTTGCCAGGCCCAAGTCTGCTGCTGCTGCTGTCAAGCCCCCTTGGACTCTCTTGTCGAGCTCCCCTCGTGTTCGACTTCCGTCCCGAGTTTGGCATCCCTGATCTGGTACGCATGTGCTTCGATACGAAGATTCTAACGCTTGCCTTTGCTCATTTTGAGACTACGATTTGAGTCATGTACTGTTACTGTAATTACTTGCCAGGGAGAGGTACCCTTGAGTTGAATTCGGTTTTTTCCTGAAGAACAATTATCAATCACTTTTGAAATGTCCTTAAGGAGTTTTGTAAACTTGGAAGTTCTCGACACTGATTTGTAGGGTGCTTCTATTGAGAATGGTTAATCGCAAAGGCGTTCAAACCCATCCTCATGTAAACCCAGAGTGAATGCGAGGTCTAATGGATAGATATATTGACTTTTACATCATATGGGTATACCTCAGGTGTGCGAAATTCTCAATTGATAGTCAGAAGAGGGCGTCTTGTGGGCAGGCTATTATTAAAATTACCTTGAGCATATAATTTTGCCTCGAGCATAACTGTGGATCTATCCATTGCATAGAGAGCCTACTATATTTATAGACCTTATATCATTGCATTAGATAACCGGTCGAGCAGCGAGTCGAGCGATGGGATGAAGCCACGTAAGCATTGACAACGACAGCAACCGGTTATGCTGTATATATCTAGGTGCATCAAATAGTCTTGAGTCTGCTATTAAGTGTACCCCCAATTCTTAGGTGGCTGAGTACCAACTCAAGATATGTTCGAAGAGATAACAGGTCGGAGAAGCAGAGCATCTTGGATAACTCATCAAAGAGTTTGCAGTTGCTGAGAACGAGTTCGGTTGCCAGAACGTGAATTACATGTGACAACCATACTCAGACTCATGACGCCAAAGTAGTGAACTCTGAATGAGAAATTTAGTGGGTTGATATAACCAAGGAGAGAGGAGGACAACTTTCAATGGCAATCGTTCGGGAGTTCCTGGGATGTAACACATGTGGAGACCAGGAGCTTTGTCAACGCATCGTCACAACCTCAGGAGCTTACGGGAAGAATGATTCATATTTCCTCAGGAGTAAAGTGACCCTTTGTAATTCCGTATTGTGATATATGCACACGAGGGTCTTTTGATTCAAAACGGCACTTCGTAATTGTAATTGTGCCACTGCAATACAAAGCATTGACCACTTTTGGGATCAATCCGGGGATCAAACGTTTCCCTGACCACTGGGAGAAGCTGTCACGTTTTTTTACACAAGCTTGCTGTACACGGTGGTCTTTTATCAGCCACTTTACCTTCCTCAGACGTGACTTCCCGGTGAGCCTGCCCGATTTGAGTCCTTAACCCTTAAACGTCATATGCTGTCCTGATACCACACCCAAAATCTCTTTTAAAACTCTACTTTTAGCATTATTCTATTTTTAATTTGCGTGAGCTCTATTCTAAGAAAGTATAGATCTCTTTAAGGTGCTCAGTTTGGAATTTTAAAAATTCCATTTGGTATAATGGAGTGTAAGTTATGAGCAAGATTCTCTCAAAAAAAAACCCAACCCCTCGGGCTGGGTCTGACGTTTAAGGGTTAACTTCAGGCTTTCACAGGAGTTCCCATATCTGAGCATTGGCAGCAAGGTTCTTCTGCACACTGAGGAAAGAACGCCTCTTTTTTCTCCTCAAAAACTGCACATTTGAGCACATTCCATTTAGCACCACGCAGCCATCCAATGAACTAAAAGAACAATGATTTGATCAGCAAAAGTGATGAAATCTATGGCTTGGGCAGCGTCGTACCGACGGCTTTAACCTCCGCACAGTACTTGCCGAATACGTCATTCAGCACATTTGTAGAAGTGAAGGACGATTTCAACAGCTGTAGAATCTGAGGAACACCCCATTCCAAAAACAAAGATCACTAACGTGCAACACGAAACGTAAAACAAAGGCTAGAGTAATTAAGTAGCTACCTCAGCTCTTATAACAGACACTGGCATGGTGTCCAAGTCGCCAACTCGTTCAGATCGAATGATTTGCAGCGTAATGAGAGCTTTGATCGCCTCCGAACTTGCATAAACGTCAAGTGTGTTGGTGATCATATACTTCGTGCCTTCCTTCACATATCCTCCTCCGAGGAGTGTCTGCTAAACCCAACTTCACACGTCCAAGCTTCAGATTCGGCATGAAACAGAAGTCGACTCTTTACTTGAGTCGAGGGAATGTACATACCATAGAAGGAGCTGGGCTTGTAGGAAGCTCTAATTTGAGACCCCTGGTCGAAGGACGAGGAGTCGTCTCGGGTTCTTTCGCAGAAGTCGGTCTGATAGACCGCCTACTTTGAGCCCTGGAAGGAATCGGTTGCTTTACAGCGCAAGAATCCGCACCACATGCTCGTCCACGTTGAGGTCGTGCACTCGTGATACCGGATCCGGCACTATCCGGCTGCTCCTGCCCAATTGGAGTCCTGTAAACTCATCAGCTTATACCGTTTACATTGCAATATCAAGCAAACCTATAACAGAAGCTGTCTACACAGTTGCTTGTTAGAAAACTCATCAAAAGCTGTGCACATATAACAGTTAACTGCGAGTCATTACCTGAGAATTTGCATCACTCTGCTCGTTGGCATCAGAAGCATGTCCAGGCTCAACGAACTTGAACGGAACATTCATTTTCTTTTTGTGTTTCGGACACTTGGTGCCTGCACTGGAGGTATAGAAATTGCAGGGACCTCCACAACCGTAATAACTTGGAGATTCCGTCAATGAGGACCGGTCACTGGAGCCTGGCGTCGCCGGTAGAGCTAGAAGTTTGCCAGCTCCAAAAGGGATGGTTGGCCTGGGGTCAACCAAGCATCTCTTGTCGGTGCTCATCTCCTTGGTATCCAACCTCACGACGCTTTCAAATATGTTGGAAATGGAGCTCATCGAGAAATGCTCACCGGAGTCATTCTTCCCCTGCTTCGGCCGGGGAGTGTAGGGCTTACCAGCTGCTGGAGGTGGAGGAGCTACTTTGCTTTCTGGCCGGTGAATCATAGATGCCTCCTCCAAGAGTTTGATTATGCAACCCATGGGCAGCGTAAGGAACCCTAAAAGACTGTCCACGAAGTCTTTCCCGGCCTCCAGACACAATACTTGCCTGGTTGCTTTAGAAAATAGTAGGGTAATGGGAATTGTCGGATCCACCTTCCGTGGTGGCAAGCCGCAGTTGACACAAAGCTCCACTTCTGCTTCTCCATCCGCCATTGCTACCACTGATCTTCTTTAGGGATCCGACATGCAGAATCTCACTTTAATGATATCAGATTAAGAACGTTTTCCAGCACAATTGCTAAAGCCATTCTTGCTTAGGGCACCACGATGAAGGTGCACAATCCGCACATTGGATACGTGATAACCAATATCATGCGATATTGACACGGTATTATTCTACAAAAACGAGACATTCTCTGCACACTTGGCCAATTTGCACTTATACCCATCTCCTCACTAGAGCTTTGGGTCTTTTTAACCAATAAAGCTGTTGCATTGAATCGAATCCATGTCTCATGGGGTCAATCATTTTGCCGACTGCCAGATTGTAGGTAAGAAATACACAAGCAATGGTAGAGCTTACACAGCGGAAGTGATTAGGGTATTGTCGGCAAGGAAAGGCAACTCACGCAAACCCGAGTGAAACGTCTCAACTGAATTCCATGAGTCGATTCGAACCAGATTTCGACATCATCCATCCTCGATGTGGAACAGTCCGGCAGTCATTCTTCATCCACGAAAGTTCGTGCGAACCTGTCGAAAGATGTTAATGTACAACATAAACAACGACATTCAAATCATCTTTAACTCGAGCATTGTGGATGAGCTTGGTTACCGAATTGGAAAATCCTAGCACGCTGCCGAAGTGACCGGCTGCAGCACATTCCGCGATCATCAAACCCTTTTCTTTGTAAGTTGTCTCCAACGTCGAACGAGCATCCATGTCAGTGTGAAGACCACCTTCTTCAAGGTCAGCACGTGGAGAGCGACTGCTCTAAGGAACGCACTACCAGTGCAGGCTTCCCCTTTTATCCAACACCTTCATCTGATAACGCTTGGGCCTTTAATTTGCGCAAGCCTGTGTGAAATGCAACTGGAGGAGCTTGTATCCAAGTCTCTTGAGAGCGTTTGGAATTCTTAAAGCGTCTCCAGAGCCTCCCGCGGGAGTCTCCCCAACGCGGCTGTCTGCATGAGAAATAGCTTGTCGGCACCATTCGGCATTCTTTGTCAGATACCACAATAATGATTGAGAGGCACAATTCGTATGGGCAGCTACCCCTCGTTGATCGTCTATTTCGGACATGCACGTGTCTAGATGAAGCTTTGTAAAAGCTACAACGTTAATCATAGAAGTGATGAGAAGGACGAAACATACAAACAATGAGGGTGTGATGCTTGCAATGAGAATGCACACGATGAAATCCTTGCCCATGGTGTCAACGAGGATAAGAACACATAGGTTTTCTTCAAGTTATGATATCTCTGTACTCATGGACATGATTTCGGGCCACACCAATGGGACTGCCAATGATGATCATGATAATGCTCTTCTTATGTATTTATTGATAAGTTCAAATTGAGTTCCCAATGTTCCCGATTGAGAATATAAACTGGGGAAATTGATGGTTTCGGTTGAGGCTGTCGACTTGCACCGAACTCCACATTTCATTGAAAAAACATTCTCAAGACTAATTACTGCTAAACCCTTGAAATCCAATTCCAAGTGAACACTGTTGAAAACTTGACATCAAACATCATAACAGCACTCACACTCGGACCCAGGAAGCCGTGCTCCTTAAAATTGCGTTCCACTCCACAGTCTGCCATCAAAATGTAGCTGTCGGAGAATCTCACCTATACTTCTGTTCAGAAAAAAGATTCTCAGCGGTCATGTAAGTCCATATATATGCTGCCCTGTACTGGAAACTAGAAGCAGTGCTACATCCATTCGCCGAGAATCAAACCAGGTGTTAAATTACAAACCGAAGTCTTCGGACTTTGCTGAAGAATTGAGCATGTCCAAAAACCGAGAACAAGTATCGTGTAACATAGTCCTTTGACAAAAAGGTATGAAGTGTGCGGCAGAGGAAAAAGTGATTTGGAATGAGAAATTTGAATAGTGATCTAGGGCACCAAGCTACATAACCTTTCAAATGGAAAAAGAGAAAGGTACAGTCGAATTGGATGCTAGTTCATACACCCGACAACAGGTGCAAACCTGCGCAACCCTAATCCTCTACTTGATCTTCTTCTTCGGGCGGAGCTGGTTGCTGTGTCCACACTTCTTCTTGCGGCAGTTCACAGCACGAGGGTGGAGACGAGCGTAGCACCTGCAAAATTCATAGAACTTTAAACCTCGCCACCAAAACCCGAACAAGAACAATTAAACGAACCCTAATAAAACAAATCCAGACAAAAACGGCAGCAGATACACTAACCCTAGCAGGGGCTCCGAAATCAATATCGTAAAAAAAAAACCCCGAACAAAAAAGAGGAAAACCCTAAACTTACTTTCTGCAGATCATCTTCTCCTGGTTGTACTTCCTGGCCAAAGCCATGAGCGAGGGCTCAATAATACCACCACGCAGGCGGAGCACCAAGTGCAAGGTGGACTCCTTCTGGATGTTGTAATCGGCCAAGGTGCGGCCATCCTCGAGCTGCTTGCCGGCGAAGATGAGACGCTGCTGGTCGGGGGGAATTCCCTCCTTGTCTTGGATTTTCGTCTTCACATTGTCGATGGTATCCGAGGACTCGACCTCGAGGGTGATGGTCTTGCCCGTCAGGGTCTTCACAAAGATCTGCATGATGACAATCAACGTCCGCTCCTCACCTCGACGACTACACGAAGGAAAGGCCGTCTTCAGCGCTTTGCCTTGGATTTGTAACACCCCCTCCAACTCTGGGGTTAGGGTTTCGTCTTGGGAACAGGCAGGCGAACTCATCTGGGAACATCCCTTGGGAACAACTTGCTCGGTATGCTCGCTTCGAATGAGAAATTAAAATTCCTATCACACGGATATCACCTAAGTATCACCTACGTATGACCTAGGCATTTATATGATAGATAGAAACTCTGGTCCCTTTCTAAGTGGCCGGCGTGAATGAAGTATCCGTTCGTAATATGACATCTATTATTTAAGGCACGTACTTTGTTTTGTGCGTGAGGAAGTGACATTATGATCTTGAAGATTAGTAGTCGGATTGGACCATATAAATATATAATGTGTTGTTGAAAGCGGAGTTTTACGTAGGGGTGTGGGCACTAGAAAATGGCAAATAAGTCGATAATTTTTTTACTAATCTATTATTGGAGTGTCGTATGCTTATTACATCCAAGAAAAATCTAAGAAAAAGTGACAAATATTATAATTTATTTTGACGTTATTAGAAGCACAATTAAAATTGACACTTTGTGTCATTCCGGTCAAGTCATTACGGCCGTCACTTTTTTGTCATTTTCTACTAGTGGGTGAACAATAGGATTACGAATCAGGTTTACAAATCTTAAGATATTGAATCCTAAAGTATTGGCCCCATAAGTATTGGAAAAAAATTGTGTGAGCGTGGCAAGGCCGCGGTGGCAAATTAGTCTATCATTTGACCTTTTAACGCAACGGATGTTGAATTTGATCATTTTGAATGACAATCCAAGACTTTGAAACGTCATATCTTCTTCTTCTAAACTCCGTTTTGGATGAAATGTGTTGGGTTGGATTCCAAATGAAGTCTATTTTCTTGTGGAAAAGTCTCATTCCACTTCAACATGCTATAAGTTTATGGCATGAATTATTGTGATTGTTTCATTAGTTGATGCTTTTTAAAACATGTGGCACACGTGCTTTACTATTCCAATCCCTTAATAAAAATTAAGATTTAAAAAAAATAATAATAATAATAAATTATGAATTTCTTTTGGGCAAGTTTTTATCTTAGGATGAGTTGGAAGTTTGACCTAAACACTTTTAGTATTAGATTTGCAATGATGTATTTAGGATGCAAAAAGTGATAATATGGATGATCTTTGAGGAGCTATATCTCCTTCATCCATCGTTGGATTCAACTTTATAGTTTGGAATGGATTTCAATCAAATTTCTTGTTTTAGTGGTAAATATCTTGCTCCAATCGAAGGTGTTTTGAAGATAAGGCATAGATTTGAGTGCAAGAGGTTTATTTTTGGATTATTTTTTCTTTGTAAACTTTTTGGCATTTTTCACCACTGCAAGGTTATTCTTTGAGTCAAAAAAATTTCTGTTAAATTTCCTTTGCGAACATTTGTGAAATATGTTCATATCCTAATCAATACTCGAGTTTCAAAGTGACCCAAGTCAAAACAGTTACCAATTTTACAAGGGAAGCGTCCAAAAATTTCAAAAACAATGTTCACAATTATGACCAAAATACCTTGAGTTCTAGGGAGACAAACTAATTAAATCCGTTCTACGTGAACAGATTTAACGTGGTTTAATTAAAACAGATTTGGCCATTGACATAAAATAGTAAACGTAGACTACCGTTGTAAGATTGCTTCTGATAATGAGTAAGCAAATAAGAAGGGTAGGTTTCTCAGGCTATGCGGCAATGAGAGTTGATAGCATAACCCCAAGTTTAAACCTAGACATGTTTTCAACCTTTCATGTAATAATCTCCAACACGATATAAATAAGTGCAAGTGTGAATAAGTCCCATATCTACGTTGGATTTACTCTTTCAAGACATATTTATTTGTTGACTAGACTCAACCAATTAGTCAAATGCCAGTGTGAATTGGCCAACCAAGACATTTATGCTATTTAATGGCTAATTGAACTAGCTTATTTAGCAGTGAAGACGTAAAATGGCCAACCAAGACAAATGTGCTAAATGGTGAATCAAGACAAATGCATTTAATGGCCAATCATTCACGACTAAATACTGTTTTTTCCTTTTAAATGATGCTAGCTTAAAGAAATCCGATACAAATCATGCAGGTATGGACATGATTGAAAATAAATATGTCATTTGGGTAAACGCATAACAATGAACACATCAAGTACATTTGCTAGTCCTAGAAGTTCTTTGATCACTTGCACAAATATACCAAGATTTTTGGAATAAAAATTAAAGAAATATCACATGTTTATAACATCATAAAACACCCATAACTTTTTTGGAAGGGTCATCTAAAGAGTAGGTTGGGTAGGATTGGGACCTTCTTAACATCGATGGAATACAAGGTCCTAGTCAAGTGACCCCAATCAACTAAAATAATATAAAATGTTTGACTCGGACAATCTAGTCAAAATCTTAGAACCTTCAGGTCTACTCATTTTAACAAAGTATGCCATATTCAACTAAACCTAGAATTATTAAAGAATTTTGGACTAAAATGAATTTTAGACTTTTCAATTTGGTGAAATGATTACTTTGAAAAATCTACTTAAGTGAATTCGAGAGTCTTCATATTCTTGGCATACCCCCAATTTACATTTTCCTATTCATATTGTAGTCTGTTCACCATGGGGGCTCCTACATATGGTACTTGTCGACTGCTTCCAGTCCAAAAGTAGTTAAATGTATCATAAGTTTGTATTTCCAATAAGAAACTAAGTCATAAATCTCCAGAATGCAGAGAAGGAAAACTGCTTTCCTTCCCTAAACCTAGACTGAAAAGTTCAAAGGTCTAGGGTGCATATACAAGAGAGCCTTGGTCCCGACTGCGTGACAGAGCCAACAAAGTCAGACAGGCAAGAGCTTGACCATATCCACTCCCTCGATCCCTGCTCCCTGCACACAATTCGGCCGCGAACTCTTGCTGCTGTCAATGAAAAGCATACTAACAGGGCCATTCCGAGCATTGCTCACACTGTTCACGTAAAAATCATACTTGACCACTAAGTCTTGAGCATGTGCAACCCATTGTCAATACTTGACCCTGGGCGGACTCCTGCTGAATCGGTAGACCTGGCTGAGTCCTGAGCCGCTATAAAGTGAGGCGCTCTGCACTCGTATCAGTACATCTCCTGTCTGTGCTTCCGTGCATTTCGATCAGCAAGCTTTAGACTGTGCTAGTGAAGCGGATCGACCTTTTTGCAGTTATGGCGATGAGGGGTGTGAGTGTGGTGCTGGCCATGGTGCTAGTGCTTGCCTGCATGTTTGTGCACTCCACTGAAGCCCAGCTGGCCAAGATCGAGACGTACAACCCAGCCAGCTGTGACGGCGCGCCCACCAACACGTTCTACGTGAGCGGCAATACGTGCCAGATTTTCATCGACCAGGGTGCCGTGAAAATCAGCGATGTGAGCGCCAGCACCCGCGTTTCCATCCACAACCAGCGCGACTGCGAGCAGTACAGCAGCGTGGCGCAGATCTACGGGCCGGGGTGCGTTGTGCAAGGCGCCACCAAGCTGCGCGCGGTGTGGATCCAGGGCTGATTGATCGAAGTCAACTACCCTGTCAGCGCATGAATGCGGCATACAAGCTAAACAATCCACGACGAACTGACGTGACTATCAGCTGTTGCACTTCCAAGTGCATACTAAGTAGATGTGACTAATCAGAGACTCTAAGCCTTCGATGATACATAATTGTGTGAATAAGCAGTGTCTTCTGTTCTGACATTGCAAGTGAACAATTCTGGTGTTCAATGTTCTGAGATTTCAAGACTTATATTGACAATTTATTACGCTGAGAAGTATTTGTATGAACATCACACTTTTGACATGTATCTCATGGTCGTTCATGTACATGCCATTGGTTGGTACATTTTAGACTTACTCTGAAACAGGTGTTTGTTCATGTCCATCTGTTTGAGGTTTGTAGTAGCCTACTAAGAACGCAGCTCACGAACGCATCTCACAATACTTCATCACTCTGAACCAAAGCATTGGTTTGATTTGCATATGGCCACCTCGAGTTGTAAATGCACTAGAACGTCAAATATCGTCATGCAACAAATAAGCATGCATGCCATTGTCTTGTTGGCTCAAGACCGAGCAGGTGACCAGGATACTTTGCATTAACAGATGAATTTAAGCTGCTGGTTAATATAAGATCAATCTAAGCACTCTCGCTAGTAATCTCGTAGAGCTCTTTCATTCGCATGTGACAAGTGTGTAACTAGCTTTCGTTGGTCAGTCACACCAAGACCACCAAAATTGCTTCCGACAGTGAGGATGACGGGCAGTCCAAGAGTGCCACGCTCGGGTGACATTCGCTTACTCGATCTTGCGTAACAATATCTAGATTTCAAGGACCGACCAAAGAAGTCAATACTGTACACCTCGATACAATACTGAACATATTCAAGTGAACGTTTACGTCGCGTGTTACTAATGTTGAAATACAATACTTGCCTCGAGAGAGATTTCCGCCAGGATACACTCACCCGATCGTTTACTTTGTAGCAATCAGTCTGTTACGGTGCAATTGATTGTAATTGACGATGTCAGTGATAATCAGATGAGAGGTCCTTCTCGTTATCATGCTTGAATGCCGTGTTCAAGTCCGATCCACCGTCATACCAAACCCTTATTACTCCAGTCCCACACACAATGATAACTTGTTGTGGGGCCAGTCAGACTAGTCTTGGAGTTGGGATGAGCCTCTGTTTCCAGGTACTTTTCTCTCCGCAGATTAAGGTGTTAATTGGCAGAATAGTAACTGCATGTTCAGACAATCAGGTATGATTTATAATGTAATCCGCTCCGTCCCAAATATGTGTCACATCTCAAACGTTGTACGAATAGAAGTATCTTATAATTTAGAATTGTGCCTTACCAGTATATCTGCAAAGAAGCACTTCTTGTTTACTTTTGAGTGACAAACAATGAAGCTATAATAGAAGTACTTCAGAGTTGTGATGCAACTATAGGCATCCTTTTGGACTTTACAAGTGGTTTGTTTGAATTACTAACAACTTGACAAAAAGTACAGAATTAAGCAAATTCACTATAGATGTTTACGGACTAAAGGAATTCTTAAACCTCATTGCTAATTGAGTGTTGAGTTAGGTAGACTGTTTATTCATTGTAATGAGAAGGAATCAATTCAAGTACACTAAAGAAGAAAATGAATAGGTCATTGAACATTAGACATGATAATAGAAGCTGTCAACTCAAAAATCCACTTTAGAGGCTCTTAATGAATGCAAGGCTTTGGAAGTCCAACAACAATAAATTACTCCCTTTCAATCCATGAAAGGTCACCCAAGTGTCACTGTAAGTAGAGAGGAGACTTTACTCTTCGATTCAATAAGAAATCAATGCAAAATTTGGCGAGGTATGATCATAGTGAGATTGTAACGTGAGAATACTGCGACGTTACATCTTCACACCAGACAGAGATCATGCCTGCGGTACGCAATTGTCAATATTGTCACCAAGTGAACTCTTGCTGAATCAATGCGGTGGTCGAATTGCTGAACGTCTTGAGGTTCCATAAATTGAGTGCGTGCTATTCACTCTGCACTCATATCGTCACATTCAAGCAGCAGTCCTCTATCAATGCATAAGTGCATTCCAGCAAGCTCACTGAAGGAATTCTTATCCCGATCGATTTCCTGCAGTTCTTTTAGCGATCATGGCGATGAGGGGTGTGAGTATGGTGCTGGCCTTGGTGCTGCTAGCTGCTGCCTGCACCGCCGAAGCGGCGAAGATCGATACGTACAACCCAGACACCTGCGACGGTAACCCCGCTTACACGTTCTACGTGAACGGCGGTTCGTGCCAGACATTCATCGACCAGGGCGCCGTGCAAATCAGCGAGGTGAGCGGCAACACACGAGTGACGGTCCACAACCAGCACGACTGCGAGCAATACAGCGAGGTGGCGCAGATGTATGGCCCCGGGTGCGTTGTTCAAGGCCCCATGAAGCTTCGGGCGGTGTGGATCCACGGCTGATTGCATCTTCTTCGTCGTTCGATGCATGAATACGTTCCACAAGCGATGCGTCAGTCTCTAACGAGATGAAGTACCATGTACAGCTATTGCAGTCCCCATAGCGATACTCATGTGACTCAAATACTGTCATCCTTCGTTTTATCTAGATGAAACATAGATAAGTTTGAATAAGCAACGTTCTGACATTGCAATTTTTTTTTGTTATTCGCGTTTGTTACATGAAGTGAGAAGATTTTGAGAATCTGAAAGTGGCAATGAGGTCCTTTCCTATGGGTATCACGATTTTGGTGATTTCACAGTCATACATGCTCATACTACGCACTACTTGCTCTGAAACAAAAGCATCTTCGGCATCATCGACATGTGACAACCTTGAGCTCTAAATCCAAGAGGACGTCAGACTGATGTTGTCATGGAGCAAAGCACGCCATTGTCTTCTATGGTTCTTCCCAGGACTTGTGTTGAGTCTGAACCACTGAATTGGTACTAAGGTTTCTACTTACTCAGAGATCGATTGGAACTACTTTTATGACACCGGTTGATTTCGTATCATAGTCATTGGATGTGACTGTGAGGATGTAATGCATGTTTCTACTATTCCAATTGACCAGTTCTATCACAGGTATGAAATGTTATACCGACTCACGGACTGGGTGAAAGTTTGTAGCCATGGATATGTGAAAATGGCTGCGAGATAGCTTGCCATGGGGTTTGATGTTCATGCGAAAACCGTCAGACTTTGGAAGCTGTGTACTCCAGAATGAACAGCGAGGAAACTTGAGTGAACTGTAATTGGACCTAGCAATATAAAGTTCAAAGGCCTAATTTTAAGGCAGAAATTGAATTCTACATCAAATTGGGTTCCAGGTGGGCCTACGGACAATATATTAGGCCGCAATGAGGGCAATTGGGTCAATTATAGGCCTTGCAAATTACAATATCAAGTCCCTAATTACATTCTTAAAACAAGAAATTAATTGAATGAGCCTAAAATCGAAGTGGGTCTTTGGCATCTTATGACTAGACAACTCAACTGGCGTCAAAATGACACTTTGTATGAGAATAGCAATTCTTTCATTGCATAATGACACTTGAAATATTTTCATTTCTACAACATTGAAAAGTCATTAGTTAATATCAATCAATTTGACCAATGATGTCTTATCATAAAAGATTCCTGTTCATTTGACAGACACAATTTAGATTAGATGTACATTTTGATACATTGAAGGCGTCTTACATGTACATCTCATTTAAATTGTGTCCGACAAATGAATTGGAAGGTTGTCTTGATAAGAGAAACCCTTATTTTAACTTACTAGTCATAGCAGTAATTTGAAAAGCAGAAACTCACTAAGAGATGTATAATATAAAAAATAGATGTATAATATCAAAATTAGCCTCTGAAGTAGAATGAGACTCAATCCTCAATTAAAATACACAGATAAGTTCTTGACAATTAGAAAAAATGTAAAATATTATCGAATTGAAAATCCACAGCAGGTGGAAATATGCCTTTGTGTATCTTTTACAATTACTATATACAAACAATAAAGAGTAGTAGAATAGTAAATTTTGATGAAGCTCTGAAAATTATGCGAGTGGAGACCGCAGAAATTGCAATCAGCCACTGCTCGCAGCTTCCTCGCCCCCGGGGCCGTAGATCTAAGCCACCGTGAACCCAATTCACAGACGCTCAGGAATTCAACCACCGCTTTGAAGCAGCAGGCCAGGAGTCCGCTTCCAATCAAATCAAACTTGACAATCAGCCACTCCGCAAACACTCAGGTCTCAACTCTCAAAGTGTATATTTCCGACTGTCTCCACGATTGATCGAACTGTAAACATCTATGAGAACGTGTCTAGTGATAAGCACAGGGGAGACAGGAGGCTTTTTCACTTCCCGCAAGTGGAAATCCTTATTTAAGGACCTTTCCTCCTGACACTCTGCCACATGGTAAATTGCATTTTCTTATTTTGTTTTCCTATTTCTCAAAGTGGGAATAATACAATTTTTGCTTGGATGAAGTGGGAAAAAGAGGGGTACTATTTTTACTTGTTTCCAGGAGGAAAAGGTTCCTATGTTCCTTGTGAAGATCCTGAGCAATGCCCAGCCAGTTGGAATTTAATGTGGGTATCAAACCCGTTGTAGCCATCGTGGGTGTTCGATATGATTGGACTGGTCATGCAGTTGGACATGAACTTACAGAGGATACTTGTAAACGCCAAATTTTCTGAAATCCTTATGACCTTTGAGACTTGAAACCCCATTTACATTCAGAGAATCAATGAATAGCAGAATTGGCCATGAGATCGGCAAAGATGTGAACCTCACTGTCCTCACCGCTTCAACATGCCAGTATAACAAGTTTTTGTCATTATGTATTGTGTAAACACGGTGAACACTGCAGTTGCAACATCACAACGAACGACATTGCTTATTCATACTTAGGCGTTGTATATCTGAAGCGAACGCTAACGTACTTACTAGCTACGAGTCACATATATAATGCACTTGAAAGTGCAAAAGCTGCATGTTCTATCACCTAGTCACATACTGATGATAGCCTGGAAGGCTAGTGGACATTAAGACATTTCGATCAGCCCTGGATCCAGACCGCGCGAATCTTGGTAGCGCCTTGATTGGCGCAACCAGGGCCGTAAAACTGCGACACGCTGCTGTACTGCTCGCAGTCCTGCTGGTTGTGGACAGAAACGCGAGTGTTTGCGCTTATGTCACTCACTCTGACGGAGCCCTGGTCTATGAACTTCTGGCAAGTATTGACGCCCACAATGAACGTGTTGGTGGCCGGGCCGCTGCAGCCGAGTCCATTCCACGTCTCGATCTTGGCTGCTTCAGTGGTGTGCACCAGCATGCAGCCAGCCAGCAGCACCATGACCAGCACCACACTCACACCCCTCATCGCCATGATCGCGAAGTGGGCAATGGTAAGCTTGGGGTATCACTTTTTGGACACACTAATTAGGTTATTTTTATTGAAAGCCTCCAAAGTTTGTCTAATTTAGTCATTTTAATCAAGTAAAAAGACCCTAAAATAGAAAATAAAATATCATGCACCTCACTGAAATCAAAGTATATATGCCTATAGATTTTCTTTTAGATTTTTTATTTTTTTTGGATCCATTCATAGATGAGGGAAAAAGTGTTGAATTTGGGGATTTGCAGGCATTATAGTGCACAATGAATTAATTTTTTTATTATTAAATAAATTTTTTTGTATTCTATACAAGAAGATGTAGGTCATATTCAAAAATCATATTAAAATAAAAATGGTTGATATTCCATTTGCTTGATTCTATGGATTTTAGGTTATTGGGACATGACTTACTTTTTCAACTAAAAAATCAAATAAAATTACTTCAAAATATTTTTTTAATTTTTAATTTTTTTTCTTGATACATTATAAGTATAGACAACTAAAACCACATCTAATGAAGTCTTATTGTATTACAGTTTAAAAATGGATATGCTTGTCACACCAGCATAGAGTGCAATTGTTCATGGGACAACCTTTTTGGGTACCCCAACCAGACTATCACCCAAGTAACTGGAGGAATTCGATCGCTAGAACTTGCTGAAAGGCTGGGAAGCAGAGGCAGATGGCTGATGAACGTAGGTGATGATACGAGTTCAGAGTGACAGGCATGGGTTCAATTTATGGAGGTTGAGGACTTTCAGCGATTCAGCCAGGTCGACAACCGCTCCGCTTTAGCAGGAGCACGCGCGCCCAGCGTCAAACTGACGATTAGGCAGCACTAGCCAGTAATTCATGGATGATTCACAAGTGTAGGGTATGTCCCTCAGAACGTTTCTTAACAATTATAAAGGAATTATCGTTCAGAAACGTTGACGATTCGGAACAAATTCAAGCCGAGATCGACCGTGTGCATGCATGTGGTAAAAGGCACAACCAGTCTGACTTGGCTCCGTAGATCATGCATACAGAAGGAGCCTTGTAAACTGGTGGTGTGAACGTTATGCCCTTCGACGTATAAAGACGGCCAGATTTTCTTGTTTTTGCAATTCGAATGTTTTAGATTTCTTTCTTGGTTTCTTCCTTACTAAACACATGAGTGACCATCCAATAGCTCTTTTTTAACTAAGTTCAAGATATCGATGAATCGTATACAACATTTTCCATCAAATCACGTAGATATGTAAAAAGGAAAAGGACATAATCTAAGACACAAGGGACTAAGTCGACTCGAAGACTGAATGGACCAATGTACCATATTTTTGTCTGCATGGGTTTGGGCGGCGTCTGGTATGTTCATTGACATTGTCTTTACCGATTAATTTCCATTGCCATAGTTTATTTGGATTTGTCTGTACTGATTATTTTGGTTCTATGCTGAATACCATAACGATCCAGTAGTATCACTCGATGAGAGCATTTCATGCATCCAGATAAGCGATCGTCACTCGAGCTGCCTCTATTCGCGGTCCTGTGGAAAACAATATTGTAGTTCTCTAGATGAGTGCCTTCAGCTATGATAACCTCACTTGCGCACGTATCAGATGCAATTAATTAATTATATGGTGGAATACTAGCCACAGCCTTGGACTGATTGGTTTGCGTATCCACGAACTTTAACACAGTAAGATACGTTCTCACAATCTATACAATGTAGACTTGACTTGGTCATGCAGAACGAATACACTTACACATCCTCCCATTAATTATCCACTGTGACACGCAAAAGCTGCTTCGATCGACCTGTCAATGCCAAAACTCCTTGCAATACGAAGCCAAGACAACATAATTCACAAGAAGATTCATCTTTGTGCCTTCCTGATGACGATGGTTGCAGGGAATAGATTTGACGTTCAAGTGCATTTACTGTAGAAGTCGAAGTGGCTATACATCGTTACTTCGTGGCAGAGGAATTCAGTTCGCTTTTACTACGAAGATGGACGTGGACGAACAGAGGTTTCTGAATCAGTCATTAGAACGAATGAATTCATGGCAAATTGGGCATGAGATAGATTGCCAAGGGTGTGATATTCATGCGAAATCCGTCAGCCTTTGGAAGCTGCGTTCTCTAGAATGAATATCGAGGATGCTCCAGTGAAAACTAGTCTAGAGCATATCAATCACCTTCAGGCTGTGGACATAAAAGAATTTCCGCCGTCCATTCTCTTACCTCCTCAGATGCCTGGAAGCGCTTGTTGTTGTAATGTATGTACCCATGCAGGAATACAATAGGCTAACTGTTCCCGTCCAACAAGTGTGTAGCTCTGTACGTAGTTCCCGTATAGGTGTCTAGTCCTGTACGTAGTTCAGGTGGACAGCTCCACACCGGTAGTTCAAACGGCACGACGAGCGACGAGCAATGATAGGTTAGATTCCACGCCAAAACATCTCATCGACCACTCAAGGATAAATACTGGTACCAAGGCTGTTGAAGCTCTCTCCGTCTGCGTTATGTTATGTGCTGTACTCCCAAGATTAGCTGTGTGTTAGTGGGAGCAAGTTAGGTTCTTGTAAGCTCCATGCATGAGCTTTCCGTTCAAGTAAAACTTCAATCCAAGCTTTCTTTTGACCTTTCATCTCATTGAGTCATTGTGTTTGAACCGATTTGTGTTTGCAAGAAAACTTATCTTTAAGTCTTCGTTCCTGAGTTTAAGTGAATCTTTCTTGCAAAAAACCTTCCAAGCACTTTCTACACTTGTGCTCCACCGATTTTGTCATGGTCACAGCCCTCTCAAATCTCAATGTGAACAAAAGCATCTACTTAAATTATCCAATGGAGACAAACACTAGTTTGAGAAAGATTTTTCCATTGAAGCAAGCAGGTGACAAGAAAAATGTCAGTCCTATGCCCAAGTTCAAAAAGTGCACTGTTCATGATGGCCAAGTCCAAAAGTTTCAGTCCCCATGGGCGTTTAAGGGTTAAATATGTCATAATGAAACGCAATCAGCCATAGATCCACAGTCACTGCTCGCAGATTGGTGGCCCCCGAGGGCCGTAGATCTAAGCCTGTAAGCCAGAATGGATTCAAGATTTCAAGTCATGGAGGTTCAGAACCTCTAGCTATTCGACCATTGCTCTGATTCAGCAGGAGTTCGCTTCCAGTCAAATAAAAGTTAACAATCAGGTACACTCCATCCACTCAGGTTAATTTTCAAACATGTAACTTCCCATTGTTTCCACGATTGATCGAACTGTAAACATCTGTCCATGTCTAGTGATAAGACCCTGAGCAATATCCAGCTCGTTGGAATTCAAAGTGAATATCAAACTATTGCAGCTTTCGTTTTCGGGTGAAACTCCTGAGCGTTCAATATGATTAGGCTAGTCATTGAACTCAAGCAGTTAGACATGTATGCATGGACTACATGAGGATTCAGAATACGTCAAAATTACTGTAATTACTGTAATCCTCATGAGTCTCCAATCCATTACGTACGTGAATCTATGAATGGCAGAGATCGACAGTGAACCTCATACATATAAACCTCCTCACAATAAGATGCCAGTATAACATATTCTTGTGGATTAGATTGTGAACGAGGTGAACAATACAGTTGCAATGTCACACCAAACAAATACGACATTGCTTATTCATACTTATGCGTCGTCGTTATGAAGCGAACGCTGAGTTACTATGAGTCACATGTGTACGTAATAACATGTGTACATGTGTATGAACTGGAAGTGCAACAGCTGCATGTCTTATCACCTAGTCACATACGTATTTATGATAGCTTTGAAGGGTAGTGGACACAGACATTGATGCAATCAGCCCTGGATCCACACCGCACGCAGCTTGGTGGCGCCTTGCACGACGCACCCCCCGCCATAGATCTGAGCAACGCTTAGAGTCAAATTGACCGTTACGTGTATAGCGTATGCATGCTCACAGATCTCAGATGGTGATATGTTCATGGATGATCCACTTGTGTTTGTACCTCAATTCAAAAGCCTGGCGTAGCGCAGGATATCGTTGCTTAGCGTAGGATATCGTTGCCCTGAATGTTTCAGATTGGTTGTGTGGACGAACATAAATGTAGCAAATTCAAGGTCGACGAAGTGGAGATGGTGAGGGCATTGCCTGTGGAACTTCGTTGGCTATGTCATGCAGGCAGATGGAGCTCTCTACACTGGTGATGTGAATATTCACTTTGTAGGCATCTAAAGAGCCAGGTTTGTTATTTCTTGCGCTTTTGAGGTCTTCTGAATTTGTATAAACTGAACTTCTACCCTTTCAAACAGCTCGAGTGACCATCCAGAGGCCGGTTGTTAGAAACTTAAGGATTGTAAATGAAAAAGAACTTCTGGATGAAAGACGCTCAAACCCTTTCATCAACTAAACCGACTAAATCTGCATAATTTGTGAAACATATTGTCTGTAATAGTTGTGCGGCAGTACCCGCCAAGCAATGAGAGCGACAAGGGAGGTACAGTGAAGTACAATGTGCAACCAAAGGCTTCATGCCACTTACTGAAACATAATTGTGATCCTATTTGCATAATCATGACTCCTAACACAAAATTCGTCCCTTCTGAACACGTGACTGTACAGTAATGGACCATGGCCAATTACAAGACAAAAGAAAGTCGTGGACTCCAAGATTGAATGGCTTTACAGTATACCATATTTTTGCATGGCACTTGCTGCAGGTGTCACAAATCGCAAAGAAAGATGCAAGCCGAGCGAGCATGGTGACGAGAAGGACATCAGCCACGCTGCATGAACCGATTGTCAATACCGATCATATATGCACTGACATCGACTGATTGGCACAAGTTAACGATCAGGTGATAATATTAAGGACGAATTCCACCGGAAATCTCGCTTTGGTATATCCAAAACCTTCACCTACTCATCGTAACACAAGTTGCAATTACTGTTTATCTAGCTAGCAGACAAAAGAAGAAAATGGATTTTGCATGGCCTTTGACCTCCAAAACGATCCAGTATGATCGCGTATCCAGTATTGACAAACGTATCACGTGCAATTGATGTAGCTATGCTGGATATGTAATGCCTGATATGAGCTAGATGATTTGGTATATCCAAAACCTTCACCACACATTGAAATGTTGTGATGTCCAATCAATGCAGTACTCCACATATTTGATCACTATGACGAACAGAAATGAAGTGTGTAGGCAGAGGCTGCTTCGATCAATCTGCCGACATGCCAAGTCACCTGTCCGGTGCAGATTCAATTGTGAATTAAGAGGATCCATCAAGGGCAGAGACGGCCATGAGATAGCCAAAAGTGTAAGACTAATGAACAAGATGTCGATGTATATAATCTCTTAGGGGTAGAAGCACAGTAGGGTGGATCAAAAAGTAGGTTACGCCCTCTAAATCCTATACTTGTCCAAGTACTTGTCCAAAAGTGATCCACCCTAGTATACTTCTACCCTTAGCATTTATTCAGTACAATTAACACCAAGAAGAATACACATCGCTCATTCATACTTAAATGTATGGGTCACCTACACATTACAAATGCTGACGATCTGAGTCGCGCACTTGGAAGCGCAACAGCTCAACTATGTTTCGTCATTTCGACGGATGATGAGCCATAGCTTGAGTGATGCATCCATGCATACACTGGTGGAGACTAGAGACTGAGAATATTATCCCCGATTCCGTTAAAATGGCGTTATGCCGCTTAAATGGCATACCTCAACTTTCTGCACTGCAGTTCAAAAAGCATGTGATATAACAGAATTTGAAGGTGATATTATGGAAAATGAGTGACAATATATATAAAGGAGTGATATTATTAAAAGAATTGTGATATTATAGAATACACCATTCCATGTGAGCACATAGGTAAGATTTGGTGTGACAAAATGGCACATGACATAGTGCCATTTTAACGGAATTGAGGCTAGTATGCAATCGGCCCTGGATCCACACCGATAGCAGCTTGGTGGCGCTTGCACAAACGCACCCGGGGTCGTAGATCTGCGCCACGGTGTTGTATTGCTCGCAATCGCGCTGGTTGTGGATTGACACGCGTGTGCCGGCTCTGATTCTCGTAGCGCCCTGGTCGATGAACCTCTAGCACATGTTGCGGTTCACGTGTTCGTGGGAGAGGCGTCGCAACTGGCTGGGTTGAACGTCTCGATCTTCTGTTTTTATTTTTTCAAAAAACCTATTTTGTAGATTTAGCTATGTTGTTATTGATCAAATATAATTTATATTCTACTAAAATAATTAGTTCTACTTTAAATTTAAAAAATTAAAAAATTCTAAGCTAAATATTTTTTATTAATCACCAAAATTATAGATCTTTTAAAAAATCTAAAAAAATTCAAATTTTCTAAAAAATTATCTAGAAATTAAATTGAAAATCTACAACATCTTTTCAAAATTTTATACTGAAATTATAAATAATTACAAATAAATTATTAATTATTTTTACAAAAATTTAATAAATTGTTAAGAAAACTTTTATTACCTCTCAAGATATTCTACTTTAAATGATCAACTCAAAATATAGGTTGAACAAACATTATGCTAACGCCGATTGCAAAATAGGTTTATAGTTCTTTTTCTACTCAAAAGCCCATGCGTTTTCCTTTAGGACTTCTGCTTCTTCCTCTTCAGTAAAATCATTCACAATGCCGAATGTTTCCCGAATCTCCTCAATTGTCATGCCTTGCATCATGTTGGCCAGCTTCTGACAGCAAACATCCAACAATCCTTTGATATTCAAAAAGTTCGCTGCCATCATGAGGTGAAACAAGGTGTGTTAATCAGTTGATCAACCTGCACAAACTCAACATTCCATGCCTCGATGTATCCTTTGGAAGCGGTAGGTTTATCTTCACTTAAATTCCGACTCTCGACATAATACTTGCAAAACTCATAGAACAAAACAACTTTGTCATTATATACTAAGTTTTAAGTTTTGAAGTAAAAACTATAAAGTAAAAGTAAATTAATGAGAGCAAAAATTAGCAAAATTAAAGTTATAAGGTAAAAGTATATAATACCCTAAATTCCGAAATGCCCGCACGTCATCACATGATTAGCAAAGTACCCATCTCTTACTATACACGTACGAATCCAAATTTGGCATTTATGCATGAAGGAATGTTCTAGAGTACAATTATGTAACGAATTTGTTATGATACTTAAAGTACATACCATGCATGATGCAAAGAAGTCAAAATTAATGCACTCACGTGCTATTTGTCCATAATAAAACGGGGCCTTCGTCCTATCAACGCATACTAAACTTGGAGTGCAATTGTGCATGCATCTTAGATAAGTCCATATTGCAAGCAGCCACCAGCAACATATTGCAGACAACCACCAGCAACATGGCCAGTACCACACTCACAGTTTCACACCCTTTATCGCCATGACTGCAATTAACCCCTAAAAATCCAGGGGTTTCCTCGACCTCCAGAACCAAAAACTGCCATTTTTCACCTTCGTTGGGAAATGGGGAAATGGAGAAACTTTTTTTCCCGGTTTTAGACTTTGAACCGTAAGATCTTGTACTTAACTTGTATACAAAGAAGTGGTCAAAAATTTCAACCGTTGGATGTTTGTCATTTGTGAGATCATAACAATCAAAGTTTGACCAACATTTTTTTTTGCCGCTGCGTGAGAGGCATTGTCTAAATGGTGCCAAGGGCAACTCGATGCTTGTTATTCCAAATATTTTTCCCTCATTTTTTTTCATGTAGGTAATCAAGTTGGGTATGCTCATGCAAATTTTTAGAGACCGATTCCACTTTTTGACCTTAATGTAAAATATTTTATGAAAGAAGGTCTAAAAACAACCATATAGTAAAACAAGCACCACGTATGATATATTTAGTTTGAGAAAAATCTCGACGGTGAGAAGGTGCATTTATGATAATGTGAATTTCAAAAACAAAAATCTTGGAAAAAATCCAAAATCTCGAATTTTGGCAATTTTTGAAAGAAAAAATTGTAAAATTACTAGAAATTGTGAAGATTGTTTTTGAAAGTTTTGGAGGCTGCCCTTGTAAAATTGGTAAACTTTTTGACTTCGGACACTTTACAATTTGAATAGTAATTTGGTAATGAACATATTTCTAAAAAGAATAAAATAAAACAAAATTATTTTAAACTGCCCGTTTTGGACTTGAAACCTAAAATTTCTAGATGGAGGTTATAAAATTAAAATTTGACTTTGAAAATTTTACCACATACACATTACTGTATGGGGAGCACCCAATAAAAATCTTAGGCAAAAATATCAATTTATATGTTTAAAATGAGCTGCCCAAAATCTCAGAAAACCGAATCGGTTTTCCTGGATTTTTAGGGGTTAAAGAAGATGCAGAATTTAAGCTTACTCTAGTGCTTACAGGAATGCAGGGAAGGTCGAGCAGAAGATTGAATGTGATGATATCAGTGCAGAGTGAGTAAGGTAGAATGAACCCCAATTCCGTTAAAATGGCACTATGCCATGTGCCATTTTGTCACACTAGATCTTACATTTGTGCTCATATAAAATGGTATATTCTGTAATATCACAATTTTTTTGTAACATCACTTCTTTATATACATTGTCACTCATTTTCCCTAATATCACCTTAAAATTCTGTTATATCACATGGTTTTTGAACTACACTTCAGAAAGTTGAGGTGTGCCATTTTACCGGAATAATGCCATTTTAACGGAATTGGGGTTAATGACCTTAAACTGCGCGGCCCCCAGAAGCGCAGGGTAGACCGACCTTGTGGCCGCCCATGGCGTGAACCTTATTGCACGCATAGTACTTGTGAAATCTGAGGGTGCATAATGATATCCGAGGGTGCATAGCCGCCCATGGCATGGACCTCTTTGCACGGTTTTAGCTACATGCATGAGCGCCACAAAGTACTGGTCTGCCGGATAAAAAGGAGAGTCTAGATACTTATCACTTTAAGGTCATGTACACTTTTGACTTCAAAAATTTGTAGTAAATTCAATTTTTGCTATTTTATTTTTGAAATTTTTGCATTCACTCTCCCTCCTGTTTTCCCATCCAAGAAAAATTACAAACAATACACACGAGGTCACAACCATGCCGAATCTCTTATTTGCGCGGTCATTCTACCTTACCACGTTTGGAGGTTCAGGACGTCCAGCAATTCAATCAATCAGCAGTCCTGAGCTTGTGGGCAGGCGTGAAGATTGACATTTGGGGACACTGTATGCATGATCACGGATCTGAAGACATGATCACGGATCTGAAGACATGATCACGGATCTGAAGACGGATCACGGATACACTGTATGCATGATCACGGATCTGAAGACATGATCACGGATCTGAAGACGGATCCCGGATACATTTGGGGACACTGTATGCATGATCACGGATCTGATTGACAATTGTGAACATTTGTCCGGAACCGAACGATTGAAAAGCCAGTTCATCGCTTAGGATTGAAGAATTCTTGGGTTATCGTAGAAGATTCAATCTGTGTCTGAAAATGTTGTGAGGCCGTTCAGAACCGTAGGCGTTCGCGATCATGGTCAAGCCGACAGCCCGACTTTGAATAAGTGGATAAGGTCAAGTCATTGACTGACTGACTTTGTTGGCACTGACATGCCGATGTCGCTACGTTTCCGGAAGTAGGGGTTCGAGAATCGAGATAGTGCTTTTGTACTTGGGATGTTTGTAAAGGGCGCTTTGCGTGGGCAGATGGACCATCAATTGAAATCAAATCTTGAGACATTGATAGCTAAATTCATGACGACAAATGTATAAGTTTATGTACAACCCAACCTACCTACCACAATCCTTTCAAAGCACAAAATCACTCATACAAATTGTGATTTGAATTGTAAAATTTCACTTTTTGAATACATCACAGGAAGGTGACCAGTTTGACATCAAAATATAAGTGAAAAAGTTGAGCACAATGAGAGCTACAAGGCATATTCTGTTTGGGAAAAAGCCCCTCATGCTTGCTTGAGCCTTTAAAGGTCAAAGTGGAAAAAAGAAAACATTGGTTTTTGACGACTTTTGACATCAAAAGGCAAATATACATCATATGCCTTTCAAAAACAACCACATTGTTGTAAAGCCCTTCAAAAGCATTTGCCTTCTGCCGGAATATTTTTAGAAAGAGCGTTTTAAAATAGTAAATATGATTTTGAACGGACTTTCATGATTATTGCCCTTTCACCCTGTTCAAAGGTCAAAAAACATAAAAGTCTGATATGATGAAATTTTTATTGATAACTATAGAAAAAAATTGATAATATAGAGGATGTGTGTGATATTAGAAAACGTGTCATTTTATAGGCATAATCATTTCAAAACCGCAATTCAAAAATATAGTTATCAAATGGCAAGTTTTAGAATAAAGCCAGAATGGCACATCACAGCTTAAGTTTGTCAAAATTCAAAAAGCGACAAAGAATAGCACCAATTAAATAGAACTAAGGTGCGGTCATTAAGAAATTGGTATAGTAACTGTCAATTCCACCACGGAAGAAGAAGCCCTTGAGGTCAGAAGCAGTCTGGCTCAAGAGGTTGTTTCAAGAAATCGAGGTTCTTCCTTCTCTTCCCAGTTCTGTTAGTCTTTTCTACTCTTCCCTAAATTCTTCATATGCACAATCACACATTCTTATGTTTTGTGATAATCAAAGTGCACTAAAATTTGCACAAAATCTTCTCTTTCATGTTAGATAGAGAGATATGGAGATTCAGTATCACTCTGTCCAAGCATGGAGTACGAACGTATTCCTCCCACTCACAGGAGATCACTATGACAAACAAAATTCAATCGGTGTAAGCATGATCAATAGCTTCTTCGGTCAATCAATCAGCTCGAAGATTGCTGACCACCTCCTTGATCATTCAGAGTCAGTACAATGACTGGAGAAGCTGTTCAGTACAATGCACGGAGAAGCAATTGACTGATTCATCGAAGAGAAAAGGTGTATTAATAGGCGAGTCATAATTAATCTCAGGGCGACTGGACATGAACACAGTCACGGAGGGTTCAAAACAGGCCAACTTCACTGACAATTGCACAAACTCTGGGATTTGAACATGTAAAGAATCATGATTCAGTAGCCATGAGATCGATAATCATATGGTAAAAGTTCAATCTTGAGAATGCAATTATCTCACTGCAATGATCACTGTACATACTTGCAAACAAGACAATGCTTAGTAACTTACGTTTATGTAATATGTATGTGGACATCACCTTGATAAAGAGTGACGTCCGGTCTGTATATGAGTCACATGTATGATGCACATGGAAGTGCAACAGCTACATATATTCATCACTGCACATGTATAGTATACATGCATTGGTACGGTAGTGATCGAAGCCACCGTCTAGCCCTGGATAAACACCGCGCGCAGCTTGGTGGCGCCTTGCACAACGCACCCCGGACCATATATTTGCGCCACGCTGCTGTACTGCTCGCAGTCGCGCTGGTTGTGGATTGACACTCGTGTGCCGCCGCTCACGTCGCTGATCCTCACGGCGCCCTGGTCGTTAAAAATCTGGCACGTATTGCCGTTCACGAAGAACGTGTTCGTGGGCGTGCCATCGCAGCTGGCTGGGTTGAACGTTTCGATCTTGGCCGCTTCAGTGGAGTGCACAAACATGCAGGCAACCACCAGCACCATGGCCAGCACCAAACTCACACCCCTCATCGCCATGACTGCAATTAAAGAAGATCGATAGCAGTTAGAATGTTCACTCTGGAGCTTGCTGGAATGCAGTAAGAAGATTGAATGTGATGATGTGAGTAGCATGGACTCAATTTATGGAGGGTGAGAACGTCCAGCGATTGGGCCACCTTTCTGATTCAGCAAGTCCACTTCGAGTCGAAGTTGACAATTGGGTACACTGCAGACACTCATGGCTCAAAAAGTGCAGTGTCCCAACATTTCCACGATTGACCAACTATACGAACATCTGACCATGGATACTCTGTAAAAAGACTCACCATTGCTCAAAACCTCTTCGTAAGTTCTGGAACAAGGGTTGGTAGATCGATCCCTTTCCGGAGTGTTGAGTTCTGGAGCAAGTGTGAAAGGAGTTTGAGTTCAAATTCGTCGTATTCGGCCGTTTGGGAAACTTATAATGAAGTCAAGCCGAGAAAGAAGCTCTAGGATCAAGCCAGTGACACACCGGCACGCCATTATCTAGTATGATTTGGCTTTCCGTAGCTTTGTGTGAGGAAGTCGTTCACTTCGACGCTCGTTCTATAGTGATGCCGGGGTGAGCTTAAAGCAGGCCAGCGAGCTGGTCACGGAGCCCCCTCGACCCTACCTGCCCGCCCGATCCCCTGCCCGGCCAGAAAATCCGTTATTTTGTTTTTTGACTTTTGAGAGACCCTCCTACATTTTTTAAATTTTTTTTTGAGTTTACGACCACGTTCTACTCTTGGGAGTGTCTCATGGAGCTATGGGTGACATCAAGCACTAAAAATTAGGGGGCAAATTTACCCCAATATTTATTTGGGGGCAAGGATTATTTGCCCCACACGAGGCTAGTGAGTCAGTGACCAACTCGCTGGCCTCCTTAACCCCTAAACTACGAAGGCCTCCAATTAGGAGATTTGCAATTTCAGGCAGCCTAAGTGAAGATGTTAAAACTTAAAAGTAATATTTTTGCCTAAGATTTTTACTGGATGTTCCCTATACGACAACTCTACAAGGTGTATGTGGGAAAATTTGCAAAGTCAAACTCCACCTATGGAGTTCTTCAACGCAAATTTTAGTTCTCAGCCTTGGGGCGGGCAGAAAAAAAATATATATATTTTTACCTTTTTTTAAATTTTTTTCTTTGGAAATATTTTCTTAATTGATTTTGTACTTAGGTTTCCAAGTGACCCAAGTTGAAAATAGTACCAATCCTACAAGGGCACCCTTCAAAAATTACAAGAGCTAGATTCAAAGTTTTCTTTGATATTTCAATTTTCTCTTTCAAAATTTGCCAAAATTTGAGATTTTGGAATTTTCTGAATTTCTTTTTTCTTGAAATTCAAAAACTCAAGAAGGTATATAATCGCCGTTCATTTCCCTTAAACCATATACAATAAACGTGGTGCATGGTTTACCAAATCCTTGATTTCTACCTTCTTCTAGTAAATATATTGCATGACTTCACGTTCAAAAAGCAAAATGAGTGTCAAAACTTTTGCATGGGCATGCCCAACTTAGTTATATACATGAAAAAAAATATGAGCTAGATGTTTAAGGTAATAAGCATCACTTTTTCCTTTGCAAGAAAGTCGACTATGTTTGCTGAAAAAAACATTTGCATCAACTTTGAATGTTATGATCTTACAAATGGCTACGATCCAACGATTGAAATTTCAGCCACTACTTCTAATAATAGTTCTCTTCAAGATCATACGGTTGAAAAATTCAAAAAAGTAAAAAAAATATTCTCACACTCCAAACTTTACAAGGTGGTATCAATGGTATGGAATTGCAATTTTGGATTTTGGAGCTCACAAAACACCATGGTAGTTTAGGGGTTAAGCAGATCCTTGATGCAATCATTCATCAACGACCATTGATCAGGGAACACCGCCATTTCTTCATCGTTTGAGGATGGATGATATCACAGGACTTGAATGGATCTACTCAGATGAAAAATAAATTTCTCGTGCCGCAAGCGGGAACATTTAAATAGTAGCCTTGCAATGATAAAAATTGCCAAATATTTTACAAAGTAATTAATATAGTCCAAACCTAGATCCCTAGCACTCAAATTATACCTTATCTTCAATATATCTTCGAATATATCGAGGTTTCTATCACCAATACAACACTCTAATTGGAATCCATTCTAAAAAATAAATTCAAAATCTAAAGATGGTTGAAGGAGATCTATCTCTTCAAAAATCATCCACTTTTTCACTTTTTTCATCGTAGAAATATCAAAGATATTCCAACTACAAAGATTTTTGGATGCATCTAGAGATCACACTTGTGTAAAAAAAATCATGCAAAAACATTTTTGATGTCACATAATAGGGTTGCAATGGTAAAACATGCCAAATGTTTAAAAACCCAAAAAACAAATACTCCCTTCACTAAAATGCATGTCATTTTTTAATACTTAATTGTATGGGTCTGCAATTTTTACCACATAAACTAGACTTAATTTGGAACCCAACCCAAGTGATTTCGTCAAAAACAGAGTCCAAATGAAAAAGTTATGGCTCTTCAAAGTTCATGTCCTTCGTTCCAAGAGGGTAGACCGCCGGTCGCCCTCTGAGCTACGTTCGCCCATCAGCTGGATCGGCGGTCGCCCCACTGAGCGACGTTCGCCCATCGCCTGTATCGGCGGTCGCCCAGGGGCGAACGTCGGTAGCTCATGGGCGAACGTCGGTAGCTCAAGGGCGAACGTCAGTAGCTCAGACGACTGCCGATCCAGACGAGGCGACCGCCAATCTAGTCCTATGTGGCGCAGTCGTGCACCGTATTGCTGAGTTGTACAGGCCACGTGGCAGCCACGTAGGATTCAACGTGGATAGGGTAAATCAAGGGTAACTTTTCTGTAAAATAAGATTCTGTAGATTCTATTAAACATTCTGAGGCTCAATGTCTGTCTGACATGTCGTGTTTGTCTGACGTTCGACAGTGTCTAATAAGACAACCCTGGTTGTTTGTAGAATTTTGGTGCATGAGACAAGCACCTATAGGTGACCACTCATTAGCATTACGAACGGACACTTCATTCACTCCGGCCACTTAAAAAGGGACCGCAGTTTCTATCTATCTTCTATCTATCTGACCTCTCCGGAATCAAACGGTTTAAATTCTTAACATATTTTAGATTTGCACGAACCTCATTCATACATGCAGTAGATTTTTTTGCTCTAAGTTAAGTTATACTAATCATTATTTATGAATTTTTTTTAGATATTATAAAAAAATAAATTATTTGTCTATTTCTATTGCTAACCACTATAAGCTAGTAACACATTTTATCATTCCAAGTAATTTTGAACACTTTAAGGCATGCTTTTCCATCTAGAGTGAAGATCTTGAAGTGGCCAATTTGTCATAACCTAGACCTTTGTATGTATGTACTAAAAAATGCAAAAAGAATTTACAAGTATGATCAAATGTTAATAAAAAGCAATTAGCCATTATATCCTAACATTCACTTAGCAACTTGATCTTGAAAGAATCTTAATAATAATTTTGTGGAAAACCAATCCGTCTCACATTTTTTCTCACATGAAAATTTAACTCAGTCATAAGTTTTCTCTCTTTGCATTTACTAGGGGAAGAGTGGATGCATGGGTTTAAGATTAGAATTTGAAAGAAACTTTGTACAAGATTCTTCAAACCTCTTAGCTTTTTGAGCTTCTTCTTGCCCTATGGTGATTTGACCAAGGTTGTCATACCGAGCGGGCACACCGCCCGCCCGTCTGTCCGCCTTGTCCGTCCGATTGAGTTGTAGCTCGCCTGATAGGGTCAGACGGCTGTTGACTTTTAGTTTAGGTGAAAAAACAACGACGTGGCAAGGATATAGGTGAAAACTAAGCCACTTGGCCGCCCCCTACGGGCAGCGCAAAACGCCACACGCTTTTTACTGCAAAGTTTGTTACCTACAAAAAATTACACACCCCCTACAATCAAGGTGGGCGGGCACGCCCGTCCGTCCGGGACAACTCCTACGCCCGTTTTGCCCGCCCGATTACCTCAACACGCCCGGTATGACAACCAAATCATTTGACACCCATAATTACTTGGAAGTCCAATATCTCCAGATACGCACCTCTTTTGGAGATCCAATTGTTTTACACAACTTTACGAAAAAATACCCGCTTTTATCCACACCTTATGCACCCCCATGTGACTACCAGTGCCCATGATCAAATTGTCACGTCCAACACAAAACACACAAACTACCTGCATTAAACAATAAAAATATTATTAGTTAGCGTTTTAGTGAAAGTAACAATACACCTATACCAAATAATCTTGAGTTGGTAATTGTATAAGTATGCAAAAACAAGAGAATGACTTAAGGTTAGTTTAACGCCTAATGTCAAAAAGAGCCCCAAACAAGTCGTTTGGGATGTGGTAAGCCCCTTATTTGCTATCTATAACTAGGATAGATCAAGCAACTCTCACAAGGCCATCTATTGGTCTTCCAGGCGTACAACTCTTCTAATTTTTGAAGGATGGCCCTCTTAATCTCAAAACACAGCAAGTTACCGAATTTTCTATCAAGCAGCGAGTGAGTTGAATAATACGAGGTATACCTTTGCTCACTCGGGGACATGCCGAGAGACTAAACAATCGCATTTTCTGTAAGACGTGTGCCCATGGTATTAAAACAAATAAAAAATATAATAAAAAATGTCTTTTTAGAGGCATAACTAGCATGCAGTACGAACCTATTCCTCCCACTCACAGTAGATCACTAAGACCCCGCAAAACTCAATCGATGTAGGCATCAATAGCTTCTTCGGTCAATCAATCAGCTAAAAGAATGCTGACCACCTCCTTGATTCAGAGTCAGTACAATGCACGGAGAAGCAATTGATTGAATCATCGAAGAAAAAAGGTGTATTAATAGGCGAGTCATAATTAATCTCAGGGCGACTGGACATGAACACAGTCACGGAGGGTTCAAAACAGGCCAACTTCACTGACAATTGCACAAACTCTGGGATTTGAACGTGTAAAGAATCATGATTCAGTAGCCATGAGATCGATAATCATATGGTAAAAGTTCAATCTTGAGAATGCAATTATCTCACTGCAATGATCACTGTACTTGCAAACAAGTAAGACAATGCTTAGTAACTTACGTTTATGTAATATGTATGTGGACATCACCTTGATAAAGAGTGACGTCCGGTCTGTATATGAGTCACATGTATGATGCACATGGAAGTGCAACAGCTACATATATTCATCACTGCACATGTATAGTATACATGCATTGGTACGGTAGTGACCGAAGCCACCGTCTAGCCCTGGATAAACACCGCGCGCAGCTTGGTGGCGCCTTGCACAACGCACCCCGGACCATATATTTGCGCCACGCTGCTGTACTGCTCGCAGTCGCGCTGGTTGTGGATTGACACTCGTGTGCCGCCGCTCACGTCGCTGATCCTCACGGCGCCCTGGTCGTTAAAAATCTGGCACGTATTGCCGTTCACGAAGAACGTGTTCGTGGGCGTGCCATCGCAGCTGGCTGGGTTGAACGTTTCGATCTTGGCCGCTTCAGTGGAGTGCACAAACATGCAGGCAACCACCAGCACCATGGCCAGCACCACACTCACACTCCTCATCGCCATGACTGCAATTAAAGAAGATCGATAGCAGTTAGAATGTTCACTCTGGAGCTTGCTGGAATGCAGTAAGAAGATTGAATGTGATGATATGAGTAGCATGGACTCAATTTATGGAGGCTGAGAACGTCCAGCGATTGGACCATCGCTCTGATTCAGCGTCCACTTCCAGTCAAAGTTGAAAATGGGGTACACTGGATACACTCATGGCTCAAAAGTGCAGTGTCCCACTATTTCCACGATTGACCAACTACGCGAACATCTGACCATGGATACTCTGTAAAAGACACATCATTGCTCAGAATCTCTACGTATGTTCTGGAACAAGGGTTGGTAGATCGATCCCTTTCCGGAGTGTTGAGTTCTGGAACAAGTGTGAAAGGAGTTTGCGTTCAGAATCGTCGTATTCGGATGTTTGGGAAACTTAGAATGAAGTCAAGCCGAGAGAGAAGCTCTAGAATCAAGCCAGTGACACATTGACACGCCATGAGCTAGTATGATTTGGCTTTTCGTTGCTTTGTGTGAGAAAAGTCGTTCACTTCGACGCTCGTTCGATAGTGATGCCGTCATTCGTCAACGACCGCATGATCAGGGAAGTGACACCGCCATTTCTTCATCGTTTGAGGATGGATGTAATTACAGAACTTGAACGGATGTACTCGGATGAAAAATGAATTTCTCTTGCCGAATGTTCCCGCTTGCGGATGAATGAATCATAGAACTTGAATGGCGTTGTTCAGATGAAGAATGCATTGCTTGTGAAGACTGAAGAAAGGTTGGTTGTTCGCAGAATTTTGGGGCACGAGAGAAACACTCACAGGTATTAGCAATTTAGCATTAGGTACTGACACTTCATTTACGCCCGGCCACTTAGAACTTAGGGATTGCAGTTTCTATCTATCTTAGATCTATCTGACCTCTCCGGAATCAAACGGTTTAAATTCTTAACATATTTTAGATATATGCGTTAACCTCATTTATACATGCAATAGATTTTTTTGCTCTAAGTTAAGTTATATTGATCATTATTTATGAACTTTTAAATAATATCATAAAAATACAAATAAATTGTCTCTTCAAATTGCTAACCACTATAAACTACTAACACATTTTATCATTCCAAGTAATTTTGAACACTTTAAGGCATGCTTTCCATCTAGAGTGAAGATCTTGAAGTGGCCAATTTGTCATAACCTAGACCTTTGTATGTAAGTACGAAGAAATGAAAAGGTATTTACAAGTATAATCAAATTTTAAGAGAATCAAAACAATTAGCCATTATATCCTTATATTCACTTGGCAACTTAATCTTGAAAGAATCTTAATAATAATTTTGTGGAAAACCAATCTGTCTCACATTTTTCTCACATGAAAATTTAACTTATAAGTTTTCTCTCTTTGCATTTACTAGGTGAAGTGTGCATGCATGGGTTTAACATTAGAATGTGAAAGAAATTTTGTACAAGATATTTCAAAGCTCTTAGCTTATTAAGCTTCTTCTTGCCCTCTAGTGATTTGACACCCATAATTACTTGGAAGTTCAATATCTCGAGATCCGCCAGCTCTTTTGGAGATCGAATTGTTTTACACAACTTTACAAAAAAAGCCTCCTTTTAACCACACCTTATGCACCCCGATCCCAGTGCTAGTGCCCATGATCAAATTGTCACGTTCAACACAAAACACACAAACTACTTACCTTAAATAAGAGAAGATTATTAGTTAGCGTTTTATTGAAATTAACAATAATTACACCTATACCAAACATTCTTGAATTGGTAATTGTACAAGTATGCAAAAACAAGAGAACGACTTAAGGTTAGTTTAACGCCTAATGTCGAAAAGAGCCCCAAACAAGTCGTTTGGACTCCGGTAAGCCCCTTATTTGCTATCTATAGCTCGAATAGATCAAGCAACTCTCACAAGGCCATCTATTGGTCTTCCAGTCTTACAACTCCAGTAATTTTTGAAGGATGACCCTCTTAATCTCAAAACACAGCAAGTTACCGAATTTTCTATCAAGCAGGGAGTGAGTTGAATAATACTAGGTATACCTTCGCTCACTCGGGGACATGCCGAGAGACTGAACAATCACATTTTCTGTAAGACGTGCATGGTATCAAAAAAATAAAAATGTCTTTTTAGAGGCATAACTAGCATGGAGTACAAACCTATTAATTCCTCCCACTCACAGTAGATCACTTTGATTCCGCAAAACTCAATCGGTGTAGGCATCAATAGCTTCTTCGGTCAGTCAATCAGCTAAAAGATTGCTGACCACCTCCTTGATTCAGAGTCAGTACAATGCACGGAGAAGCTAGTGATTGAATCATCGAAGAGAATAGGCTACTTAGTCATAAATCTCAGGGCGATTGAACATGGACACAGAGGGGTTCAATACACGTCAACTTCACTGACAATTGCACAAACTCTGGGAGTTGAACGTGTAAAGAATCATGATTCAGTTAGCCATGAAATTGATAATCATATGGTAAAAGTTGAGAATGCAATTATCTCACTGCAATGATCACTGTACTTGCAAACAAGTAAGACAATGCTTACTTACGTTTATGTATGTGGACATCGTCTCGATAAAGAGTGACGTCCGGTCTGTATATGAGTCACATGTATGATGCACATGGAAGTGCAACAGCTACATATATTCATCACTGCACATGTATAGTATACATGCATTGGTACGGTAGTGACCGAAGCCACCGTCTAGCCCTGGATAAACACCGCGCGCAGCTTGGTGGCGCCTTGCACAACGCACCCCGGACCATATATTTGCGCCACGCTGCTGTACTGCTCGCAGTCGCGCTGGTTGTGGATTGACACTCGTGTGCCGCCGCTCACGTCGCTGATCCTCACGGCGCCCTGGTCGTTAAAAATCTGGCACGTATTGCCGTTCACGAAGAACGTGTTCGTGGGCGTGCCATCGCAGCTGGCTGGGTTGAACGTTTCGATCTTGGCCGCTTCAGTGGAGTGCACAAACATGCAGGCAACCACCAGCACCATGGCCAGCACCAAACTCACACCCCTCATCGCCATGACTGCAATTAAAGAAGATCGATCGCAGTTAGAATGTTCACTCTGGAGCTTGCTGGAATGCAGTAAGACGATTGAATGTGATGATATGAGTGGCATGGACTCAATTTAAGGAGGCTGAGAACGTCCAGCGATTGGACCATCGCTCTCATTCAGCGTCTACTTCCAGTCAAAGTTGACAATCGTGTACACTGCATATACACTCATGGCTTAAAAGTGCAGTGTCGCAATATTTCCACGATTGACCAACTCTGCGAATATGTGACCATGGATATTTATCCTGTGAAAAGACTCACCATTGCTCAGAATCTCTTCGTAAGTTCTTGAACGAGGGTTGGTTGATCCCTTTCCGGGGTGTTGAGTTCTGGAACAAGTGTGAAAGGAGTTTGCTTTCAAATTCGTCGTATTTCGGCCGTTTGGGAAACTTAGAATGAAGTCAAGCCGAGAAGAAGCTTTAGGATCAAGCCAGTGACACACCGACACGCCATTATCTAGTATGATTTGGCTTTCCATAGCTCTGTGTGAGGAAAGTCGTTCACGTCGACGCTCGTTCGATAGTGATGCCGGGGTGAGCTTAACCCCTAAACGTCCTTGCAAGCCCGAGGGGCTGTTAACGCTGTTTCCCAACAGAATATGCCTTGTAGCTCTCATTGTACTCAAGCTCTCACTTATATTTTGATCACTTATATTTTGATGTCAAATCGGTCACTTATTTTTAATTCATTCAAGAAGTGAAATTTTTCAATTCAAACCACAATTGTGAGTGATTTTGTGCTTTGAAAGGATCGTGGTAGGTAGGTTGGGTTGTACATAAACTTGTAGAGGGTTGCAAGCTCATCATTGATTGGTCCGTTCACGATGCCCAAGTTTGAAAAGTGCACTATTCATGATGCCCAAGTTTGAAAAGTGCACTATTCATGATGCCCAAGTTTGAAAAGTGCACTATTCATGATGCCCAAGTCCAAAAGATGTTGTGATCCAATTTTGGGCTGCCCGTTTCAGACCCCAAGGACCTCTGGTGAGCTTAAAGCAGGCCAGCGAGCCGGTCACAGAGCCCCTCGACCCTACCTGCCCGCCCGATCCCTTGCCCGGCCAAAAAATCCATTTTTTTTGTTTTTTGCCTTTTGGGATGCCCACTTATGTTTTTCTAAATTTTTGAGTTTCAAAATGGGGTCTACGTCTCTACGACCCTATTTAATCCTGAGGTGCCTCATGGAGCTATGTGTGACATCAACATGGTATGTTATATCAGACAAATTACTGTTAATTTCATGTCCTCCAGGACGAGTTACTATTCATCACATGTACTTGAAAGGTACATTTGATAAATGATAACTTGTCCTATAGGACATGAAATGAATAGTAATTTGTCCAATATGACAACCATGGACATCAACCATTAAATATTAGGGGGCAAATCTACCCCAATTCTTATTTGCGGGGCAAGGATTATTTACCTCCCACGAGTCTCAGTGACCAGCTCGCTCGCCTCTTTTAAGAAGATCCGTGATGCCGTCATTCGTCAACGACCACTCATCAGGAAACACCGCCATTTCTTCAACGTTTGAGGATAGATGATATCACAGAACTTGAATGGATCTACTCGGATGAAAAATGAATTTCTCTTGCCGAATGTTCGCGCTTGCGGATGAATGAAGCACAGAACTTGATAGGCGCTGTTCGGATGAAGAATGCATTGTTTGTGAAGAAAGGTTGGTTGTTTGCAGAATTTTGGCGCACGAGAGAAGCACTTATAGGTGACCACTCATTAGCATTACGAACGGACACTTCATTCACTCCGGCCACTTAGAAAGGGACCGCAGTTCCTATCTATCTTCTATCTATTTGACCACTCCGCAATCCAACGGTTTAAATTCTTAACATATTTTAGATTTGCATGAACCTCATTTATACATGCAGTAGATGTTTTTGCTCTAAGTTAAGTTATACTAATCATTATTTATGAATTTTTTTTAGATATTATAAAAAATAAATTATTTCTCTTTTAATTGCTAACCACTATAAACTAGTAACACATTTTATCATTCCAAGTAATTTTGAACACTTTAAGGCATGCTTTTCCATCTACAATGAAGATCTTGAAGTGGCCCAATTTGTCATAACCTAGACCTTTGTATGCACATGTACTAAGAAATGAAAAGGTATTTACAAGTATGATCAAATGTTAAGAGAAAACAATTAGCTATTATATCCTTAAATTCACTTGGCAACTTGATCTTGAAAGAATCTTAATAATAATTTCCTAAAAAACCAATCCGTCTCACATTTTTTCTGACATGAAAATTTAACTCATAAGTTTTCTCTCTTTGCATTTACTAGGCAAAGAGTGCATGCATGGGTTTAACATTTGAATTTGAAAGAAATTTTGTACAACATTTATTAAGCTCTTAGCTTGTTTTGCTTCTTCTTGCCCTGTGGTGATTTGACACCCATAAATACTTGAAAGTTCAGTATCTTGAGATCCGCCAGCTCTATTGGAGATCCAATTGTTTTACACAACTTTACACAAAAAACCCGCTTTTAATCACACCTTATGCACCCCGATCCGATCCATTTGCTAGTGCCCATGATCAAATTGTCACGTCCAACACAAAACACACAAACTACTTGCCTTAAATAATAAAGGCTTATTAGTTAGCATTTTATTGAAATTAACAATACACCTATACCAAACATTCTTGAGTTGGTAATTGTATAAGTATGCAAAAACAAGGGAATGACTTAAGGTTAGTTTAACGCCTAATGTCGAAAAGAGCCCCAAACAAGTCGTTTGGGCTCTAGTAAGCCCCTTATTTACTATCTATAACTCGGATAGATCAAGCAACTCTCACAAGGCCATTTATTGGTCTTCCGGACTTACAACTCCACTAATTTTTGAAGGATGGCCCTCTTAATCTCAAAACACAGCAAGTTACCAAATTTTCTATCAAGCAGCGAGTGAGTTGAATATTACTAGGTATACCTTTGCTCACTCGGGGACATGCCGAGAGACTGAACAATCACATTATCTGTAAGACGTGCATGGTATTAAAAAGAATTGAAAATAATAAATAAAAAATGTCTTTTTAGAGGCATAACTAGCATGGAGTACGAACGTATTCCTCCCCCACTCACAGTAGATCACTATGACAAACAAAATTCAATCGGTGTAAGCATGATCAATAGCTTCTTCGGTCAATCAATCAGCTCGAAGATTGCTGACCACCTCCTTGATCATTCAGAGTCAGTACAATGACTGGAGAAGCTGTTCAGTACAATGCACGGAGAAGCAATTGACTGATTCATCGAAGAGAAAAGGTGTAATAATAGGCGAGTCATAATTAATCTCAGGGCGACTGGACATGAACACAGTCACGGAGGGTTCAAAACAGGCCAACTTCACTGACAATTGCACAAACTCTGGGATTTGAACGTGTAAAGAATCATGATTCAGTAGCCATGAGATCGATAATCATATGGTAAAAGTTCAATCTTGAGAATGCAATTATCTCACTGCAATGATCACTGTACTTGCAAACAAGTAAGACAATGCTTAGTAACTTACGTTTATGTAATATGTATGTGGACATCACCTTGATAAAGAGTGACGTCCGGTCTGTATATGAGTCACATGTATGATGCACATGGAAGTGCAACAGCTACATATATTCATCACTGCACATGTATAGTATACATGCATTGGTACGGTAGTGACCGAAGCCACCGTCTAGCCCTGGATAAACACCGCGCGCAGCTTGGTGGCGCCTTGCACAACGCACCCCGGACCATATATTTGCGCCACGCTGCTGTACTGCTCGCAGTCGCGCTGGTTGTGGATTGACACTCGTGTGCCGCCGCTCACGTCGCTGATCCTCACGGCGCCCTGGTCGTTAAAAATCTGGCACGTATTGCCGTTCACGAAGAACGTGTTCGTGGGCGTGCCATCGCAGCTGGCTGGGTTGAACGTTTCGATCTTGGCCGCTTCAGTGGAGTGCACAAACATGCAGGCAACCACCAGCACCATGGCCAGCACCACACTCACACTCCTCATCGCCATGACTGCAATTAAAGAAGATCGATAGCAGTTAGAATGTTCACTCTGGAGCTTGCTGGAATGCAGTAAGAAGATTGAATGTGATGATATGAGTAGCATGGACTCAATTTATGGAGGCTGAGAACGTCCAGCGATTGGACCATCGCTCTGATTCAGCGTCCACTTCCAGTCAAAGTTGAAAATGGGGTACACTGGATACACTCATGGCTCAAAAGTGCAGTGTCCCACTATTTCCACGATTGACCAACTACGCGAACATCTGACCATGGATACTCTGTAAAAAGACACATCATTGCTCAGAATCTCTACGTATGTTCTGGAACAAGGGTTGGTAGATCGATCCCTTTCCGGAGTGTTGAGTTCTGGAACAAGTGTGAAAGGAGTTTGCGTTCAGAATCGTCGTATTCGGATGTTTGGGAAACTTAGAATGAAGTCAAGCCGAGAGAGAAGCTCTAGAATCAAGCCAGTGACACATTGACACGCCATGAGCTAGTATGATTTGGCTTTTCGTTGCTTTGTGTGAGAAAAGTCGTTCACTTCGACGCTCGTTCGATAGTGATGCCGTCATTCGTCAACGACCGCATGATCAGGGAAGTGACACCGCCATTTCTTCATCGTTTGAGGATGGATGTAATTACAGAACTTGAACGGATGTACTCGGATGAAAAATGAATTTCTCTTGCCGAATGTTCCCGCTTGCGGATGAATGAATCATAGAACTTGAATGGCGTTGTTCAGATGAAGAATGCATTGCTTGTGAAGACTGAAGAAAGGTTGGTTGTTCGCAGAATTTTGGGGCACGAGAGAAACACTCACAGGTATTAGCAATTTAGCATTAGGTACTGACACTTCATTTACGCCCGGCCACTTAGAACTTAGGGATTGCAGTTTCTATCTATCTTAGATCTATCTGACCTCTCCGGAATCAAACGGTTTAAATTCTTAACATATTTTAGATATATGCGTTAACCTCATTTATACATGCAATAGATTTTTTTGCTCTAAGTTAAGTTATATTGATCATTATTTATGAACTTTTTAAATAATATCATAAAAATACAAATAAATTGTCTCTTCAAATTGCTAACCACTATAAACTACTAACACATTTTATCATTCCAAGTAATTTTGAACACTTTAAGGCATGCTTTCCATCTAGAGTGAAGATCTTGAAGTGGCCAATTTGTCATAACCTAGACCTTTGTATGTAAGTACGAAGAAATGAAAAGGTATTTACAAGTATAATCAAATTTTAAGAGAATCAAAACAATTAGCCATTATATCCTTATATTCACTTGGCAACTTAATCTTGAAAGAATCTTAATAATAATTTTGTGGAAAACCAATCTGTCTCACATTTTTCTCACATGAAAATTTAACTTATAAGTTTTCTCTCTTTGCATTTACTAGGTGAAGTGTGCATGCATGGGTTTAACATTAGAATGTGAAAGAAATTTTGTACAAGATATTTCAAAGCTCTTAGCTTATTAAGCTTCTTCTTGCCCTCTAGTGATTTGACACCCATAATTACTTGGAAGTTCAATATCTCGAGATCCGCCAGCTCTTTTGGAGATCGAATTGTTTTACACAACTTTACAAAAAAAGCCTCCTTTTAACCACACCTTATGCACCCCGATCCCAGTGCTAGTGCCCATGATCAAATTGTCACGTTCAACACAAAACACACAAACTACTTACCTTAAATAAGAGAAGATTATTAGTTAGCGTTTTATTGAAATTAACAATAATTACACCTATACCAAACATTCTTGAATTGGTAATTGTACAAGTATGCAAAAACAAGAGAACGACTTAAGGTTAGTTTAACGCCTAATGTCGAAAAGAGCCCCAAACAAGTCGTTTGGACTCCGGTAAGCCCCTTATTTGCTATCTATAGCTCGAATAGATCAAGCAACTCTCACAAGGCCATCTATTGGTCTTCCAGTCTTACAACTCCAGTAATTTTTGAAGGATGACCCTCTTAATCTCAAAACACAGCAAGTTACCGAATTTTCTATCAAGCAGGGAGTGAGTTGAATAATACTAGGTATACCTTCGCTCACTCGGGGACATGCCGAGAGACTGAACAATCACATTTTCTGTAAGACGTGCATGGTATCAAAAAAAATAAAAAATGTCTTTTTAGAGGCATAACTAGCATGGAGTACAAACCTATTAATTCCTCCCACTCACAGTAGATCACTTTGATTCCGCAAAACTCAATCGGTGTAGGCATCAATAGCTTCTTCGGTCAGTCAATCAGCTAAAAGATTGCTGACCACCTCCTTGATTCAGAGTCAGTACAATGCACGGAGAAGCTAGTGATTGAATCATCGAAGAGAATAGGCTACTTAGTCATAAATCTCAGGGCGATTGAACATGGACACAGAGGGGTTCAATACACGTCAACTTCACTGACAATTGCACAAACTCTGGGAGTTGAACGTGTAAAGAATCATGATTCAGTTAGCCATGAAATTGATAATCATATGGTAAAAGTTGAGAATGCAATTATCTCACTGCAATGATCACTGTACTTGCAAACAAGTAAGACAATGCTTACTTACGTTTATGTATGTGGACATCGTCTCGATAAAGAGTGACGTCCGCTCTGTATATGAGTCACATGTATGATGCACATGGAAGTGCAACAGCTACATATATTCATCACTGCACATGTATAGTATACATGCATTGGTACGGTAGTGACCGAAGCCACCGTCTAGCCCTGGATAAACACCGCGCGCAGCTTGGTGGCGCCTTGCACAACGCACCCCGGACCATATATTTGCGCCACGCTGCTGTACTGCTCGCAGTCGCGCTGGTTGTGGATTGACACTCGTGTGCCGCCGCTCACGTCGCTGATCCTCACGGCGCCCTGGTCGTTAAAAATCTGGCACGTATTGCCGTTCACGAAGAACGTGTTCGTGGGCGTGCCATCGCAGCTGGCTGGGTTGAACGTTTCGATCTTGGCCGCTTCAGTGGAGTGCACAAACATGCAGGCAACCACCAGCACCATGGCCAGCACCAAACTCACACCCCTCATCGCCATGACTGCAATTAAAGAAGATCGATCGCAGTTAGAATGTTCACTCTGGAGCTTGCTGGAATGCAGTAAGACGATTGAATGTGATGATATGAGTGGCATGGACTCAATTTATGGAGGCTGAGAACGTCCAGCGATTGGACCATCGCTCTCATTCAGCGTCTACTTCCAGTCAAAGTTGACAATCGTGTACACTGCATATACACTCATGGCTTAAAAGTGCAGTGTCGCAATATTTCCACGATTGACCAACTCTGCGAATATGTGACCATGGATATTTATCCTGTGAAAAGACTCACCATTGCTCAGAATCTCTTCGTAAGTTCTTGAACGAGGGTTGGTTGATCCCTTTCCGGGGTGTTGAGTTCTGGAACAAGTGTGAAAGGAGTTTGCTTTCAAATTCGTCGTATTTCGGCCGTTTGGGAAACTTAGAATGAAGTCAAGCCGAGAAGAAGCTTTAGGATCAAGCCAGTGACACACCGACACGCCATTATCTAGTATGATTTGGCTTTCCATAGCTCTGTGTGAGGAAAGTCGTTCACGTCGACGCTCGTTCGATAGTGATGCCGGGGTGAGCTTAACCCCTAAACGTCCTTGCAAGCCCGAGGGGCTGTTAACGCTGTTTCCCAACAGAATATGCCTTGTAGCTCTCATTGTACTCAAGCTCTCACTTATATTTTGATCACTTATATTTTGATGTCAAATCGGTCACTTATTTTTAATTCATTCAAGAAGTGAAATTTTTCAATTCAAACCACAATTGTGAGTGATTTTGTGCTTTGAAAGGATCGTGGTAGGTAGGTTGGGTTGTACATAAACTTGTAGAGGGTTGCAAGCTCATCATTGATTGGTCCGTTCACGATGCCCAAGTTTGAAAAGTGCACTATTCATGATGCCCAAGTTTGAAAAGTGCACTATTCATGATGCCCAAGTTTGAAAAGTGCACTATTCATGATGCCCAAGTCCAAAAGATGTTGTGATCCAATTTTGGGCTGCCCGTTTCAGACCCCAAGGACCTCTGGTGAGCTTAAAGCAGGCCAGCGAGCCGGTCACAGAGCCCCTCGACCCTACCTGCCCGCCCGATCCCTTGCCCGGCCAAAAAATCCATTTTTTTGGTTTTTTGCCTTTTGGGATGCCCACTTATGTTTTTCTAAATTTTTGAGTTTCAAAATGGGGTCTACGTCTCTACGACCCTATTTAATCCTGAGGTGCCTCATGGAGCTATGTGTGACATCAACATGGTATGTTATATCAGACAAATTACTGTTAATTTCATGTCCTCCAGGACGAGTTACTATTCATCACATGTACTTGAAAGGTACATTTGATAAATGATAACTTGTCCTATAGGACATGAAATGAATAGTAATTTGTCCAATATGACAACCATGGACATCAACCATTAAATATTAGGGGCAAATCTACCCCAATTCTTATTTGCGGGGCAAGGATTATTTACCTCCCACGAGTCTCAATGACCACTCGCTCGCCTCTTTTTTAAGAAGATCCGTGATGCCGTCATTCGTCAACGACCACTCATCGAAACACCGCCATTTCTTCAACGTTTGAGGATAGATGATATCACGAAACTTGAATGGATCTACTCGGATGAAAAATGAATTTCTCTTGCCGAATGTTCGCTTGCGGATGAATGAAGCGAGAACTTGATAGGCGCCTGCTCGGATGAAGAATGCATTGTTTGTGAAGAAAGGTTGGTTGTTTGCGAACTTTTGGCGCACGAGAGAAGCACTTATAGGTGACCACTCATTAGCATTACGAACGGACACTTCATTCACTCCGGCCACTTAGAAAGGGACCGCAGTTCCTATCTATCTTCTATCTATTTGACCACTCCGCAATCCAACGGTTTAAATTCTTAACATATTTTAGATTTGCATGAACCTCATTTATACATGCAGTAGATGTTTTTGCTCTAAGTTAAGTTATACTAATCATTATTTATGAATTTTTTTTAGATATTATAAAAAATAAATTATTTCTCTTTTAATTGCTAACCACTATAAACTAGTAACACATTTTATCATTCCAAGTAATTTTGAACACTTTAAGGCATGCTTTTCCATCTACAGTGAAGATCTTGAAGTGGCCCAATTTGTCATAACCTAGACCTTTGTATGCACATGTACTAAGAAATGAAAAGGTATTTACAAGTATGATCAAATGTTAAGAGAAAACAATTAGCTATTATATCCTTAAATTCACTTGGCAACTTGATCTTGAAAGAATCTTAATAATAATTTCCTAAAAAACCAATCCGTCTCACATTTTTTCTGACATGAAAATTTAACTCATAAGTTTTCTCTCTTTGCATTTACTAGGCAAAGAGTGCATGCATGGGTTTAACATTTGAATTTGAAAGAAATTTTGTACAACATTTATTAAGCTCTTAGCTTGTTTTGCTTCTTCTTGCCCTGTGGTGATTTGACACCCATAAATACTTGAAAGTTCAGTATCTTGAGATCCGCCAGCTCTATTGGAGATCCAATTGTTTTACACAACTTTACACAAAAAAACCCGCTTTTAATCACACCTTATGCACCCCGATCCGACTGCTAGTGCCCATGATCAAATTGTCACGTCCAACACAAAACACACAAACTACTTGCCTTAAATAATAAAGGCTTATTAGTTAGCATTTTATTGAAATTAACAATACACCTATACCAAACATTCTTGAGTTGGTAATTGTATAAGTATGCAAAAACAAGGGAATGACTTAAGGTTAGTTTAACGCCTAATGTCGAAAAGAGCCCCAAACAAGTCGTTTGGGCTCTAGTAAGCCCCTTATTTACTATCTATAACTCGGATAGATCAAGCAACTCTCACAAGGCCATTTATTGGTCTTCCAGACTTACAACTCCACTAATTTTTGAAGGATGGCCCTCTTAATCTCAAAACACAGCAAGTTACCAAATTTTCTATCAAGCAGCGAGTGAGTTGAATATTACTAGGTATACCTTTGCTCACTCGGGGACATGCCGAGAGACTGAACAATCACATTATCTGTAAGACGTGCATGGTATTAAAAAGAATTGAAAATAATAAATAAAAAATGTCTTTTTAGAGGCATAACTAGCATGGAGTACGAACGTATTCCTCCCACTCACAGTAGATCACTATGACAAACAAAATTCAATCGGTGTAAGCATGATCAATAGCTTCTTCGGTCAATCAATCAGCTCGAAGATTGCTGACCACCTCCTTGATCATTCAGAGTCAGTACAATGACTGGAGAAGCTGTTCAGTACAATGCACGGAGAAGCAATTGACTGATTCATCGAAGAGAAAAGGTGTAATAATAGGCGAGTCATAATTAATCTCAGGGCGACTGGACATGAACACAGTCACGGAGGGTTCAAAACAGGCCAACTTCACTGACAATTGCACAAACTCTGGGATTTGAACGTGTAAAGAATCATGATTCAGTAGCCATGAGATCGATAATCATATGGTAAAAGTTCAATCTTGAGAATGCAATTATCTCACTGCAATGATCACTGTACTTGCAAACAAGTAAGACAATGCTTAGTAACTTACGTTTATGTAATATGTATGTGGACATCACCTTGATAAAGAGTGACGTCCGGTCTGTATATGAGTCACATGTATGATGCACATGGAAGTGCAACAGCTACATATATTCATCACTGCACATGTATAGTATACATGCATTGGTACGGTAGTGACCGAAGCCACCGTCTAGCCCTGGATAAACACCGCGCGCAGCTTGGTGGCGCCTTGCACAACGCACCCCGGACCATATATTTGCGCCACGCTGCTGTACTGCTCGCAGTCGCGCTGGTTGTGGATTGACACTCGTGTGCCGCCGCTCACGTCGCTGATCCTCACGGCGCCCTGGTCGTTAAAAATCTGGCACGTATTGCCGTTCACGAAGAACGTGTTCGTGGGCGTGCCATCGCAGCTGGCTGGGTTGAACGTTTCGATCTTGGCCGCTTCAGTGGAGTGCACAAACATGCAGGCAACCACCAGCACCATGGCCAGCACCACACTCACACTCCTCATCGCCATGACTGCAATTAAAGAAGATCGATAGCAGTTAGAATGTTCACTCTGGAGCTTGCTGGAATGCAGTAAGAAGATTGAATGTGATGATATGAGTAGCATGGACTCAATTTATGGAGGCTGAGAACGTCCAGCGATTGGACCATCGCTCTGATTCAGCGTCCACTTCCAGTCAAAGTTGAAAATGGGGTACACTGGATACACTCATGGCTCAAAAGTGCAGTGTCCCACTATTTCCACGATTGACCAACTACGCGAACATCTGACCATGGATACTCTGTAAAAAGACACATCATTGCTCAGAATCTCTACGTATGTTCTGGAACAAGGGTTGGTAGATCGATCCCTTTCCGGAGTGTTGAGTTCTGGAACAAGTGTGAAAGGAGTTTGCGTTCAGAATCGTCGTATTCGGATGTTTGGGAAACTTAGAATGAAGTCAAGCCGAGAGAGAAGCTCTAGAATCAAGCCAGTGACACATTGACACGCCATGAGCTAGTATGATTTGGCTTTTCGTTGCTTTGTGTGAGAAAAGTCGTTCACTTCGACGCTCGTTCGATAGTGATGCCGTCATTCGTCAACGACCGCATGATCAGGGAAGTGACACCGCCATTTCTTCATCGTTTGAGGATGGATGTAATTACAGAACTTGAACGGATGTACTCGGATGAAAAATGAATTTCTCTTGCCGAATGTTCCCGCTTGCGGATGAATGAATCATAGAACTTGAATGGCGTTGTTCAGATGAAGAATGCATTGCTTGTGAAGACTGAAGAAAGGTTGGTTGTTCGCAGAATTTTGGGGCACGAGAGAAACACTCACAGGTATTAGCAATTTAGCATTAGGTACTGACACTTCATTTACGCCCGGCCACTTAGAACTTAGGGATTGCAGTTTCTATCTATCTTAGATCTATCTGACCTCTCCGGAATCAAACGGTTTAAATTCTTAACATATTTTAGATATATGCGTTAACCTCATTTATACATGCAATAGATTTTTTTGCTCTAAGTTAAGTTATATTGATCATTATTTATGAACTTTTTAAATAATATCATAAAAATACAAATAAATTGTCTCTTCAAATTGCTAACCACTATAAACTACTAACACATTTTATCATTCCAAGTAATTTTGAACACTTTAAGGCATGCTTTCCATCTAGAGTGAAGATCTTGAAGTGGCCAATTTGTCATAACCTAGACCTTTGTATGTAAGTACGAAGAAATGAAAAGGTATTTACAAGTATAATCAAATTTTAAGAGAATCAAAACAATTAGCCATTATATCCTTATATTCACTTGGCAACTTAATCTTGAAAGAATCTTAATAATAATTTTGTGGAAAACCAATCTGCTCACATTTTTCTCACATGAAAATTTAACTTATAAGTTTTCTCTCTTTGCATTTACTAGGTGAAGTGTGCATGCATGGGTTTAACATTAGAATGTGAAAGAAATTTTGTACAAGATATTTCAAAGCTCTTAGCTTATTAAGCTTCTTCTTGCCCTCTAGTGATTTGACACCCATAATTACTTGGAAGTTCAATATCTCGAGATCCGCCAGCTCTTTTGGAGATCGAATTGTTTTACACAACTTTACAAAAAAGCCTCCTTTTAACCACACCTTATGCACCCGATCCCAGTGCTAGTGCCCATGATCAAATTGTCACGTTCAACACAAAACACACAAACTACTTACCTTAAATAAGAGAAGATTATTAGTTAGCGTTTTATTGAAATTAACAATAATTACACCTATACCAAACATTCTTGAATTGGTAATTGTACAAGTATGCAAAAACAAGAGAACGACTTAAGGTTAGTTTAACGCCTAATGTCGAAAAGAGCCCCAAACAAGTCGTTTGGACTCCGGTAAGCCCCTTATTTGCTATCTATAGCTCGAATAGATCAAGCAACTCTCACAAGGCCATCTATTGGTCTTCCAGGTCTTACAACTCCAGTAATTTTTGAAGGATGACCCTCTTAATCTCAAAACACAGCAAGTTACCGAATTTTCTATCAAGCAGGGAGTGAGTTGAATAATACTAGGTATACCTTCGCTCACTCGGGGACATGCCGAGAGACTGAACAATCACATTTTCTGTAAGACGTGCATGGTATCAAAAAAAAAAAAATGTCTTTTTAGAGCATAACTAGCATGGAGTACAAACCTATTAATTCCTCCCACTCACAGTAGATCACTTTGATTCCGCAAAACTCAATCGGTGTAGGCATCAATAGCTTCTTCGGTCAGTCAATCAGCTAAAAGATTGCTGACCACCTCCTTGATTCAGAGTCAGTACAATGCACGGAGAAGCTAGTGATTGAATCATCGAAGAGAATAGGCTACTTAGTCATAAATCTCAGGGCGATTGAACATGGACACAGAGGGGTTCAATACACGTCAACTTCACTGACAATTGCACAAACTCTGGGAGTTGAACGTGTAAAGAATCATGATTCAGTTAGCCATGAAATTGATAATCATATGGTAAAGTTGAGAATGCAATTATCTCACTGCAATGATCACTGTACTTGCAAACAAGTAAGACAATGCTTACTTACGTTTATGTATGTGGACATCGTCTCGATAAAGAGTGACGTCCGGTCTGTATATGAGTCACATGTATGATGCACATGGAAGTGCAACAGCTACATATATTCATCACTGCACATGTATAGTATACATGCATTGGTACGGTAGTGACCGAAGCCACCGTCTAGCCCTGGATAAACACCGCGCGCAGCTTGGTGGCGCCTTGCACAACGCACCCCGGACCATATATTTGCGCCACGCTGCTGTACTGCTCGCAGTCGCGCTGGTTGTGGATTGACACTCGTGTGCCGCCGCTCACGTCGCTGATCCTCACGGCGCCCTGGTCGTTAAAAATCTGGCACGTATTGCCGTTCACGAAGAACGTGTTCGTGGGCGTGCCATCGCAGCTGGCTGGGTTGAACGTTTCGATCTTGGCCGCTTCAGTGGAGTGCACAAACATGCAGGCAACCACCAGCACCATGGCCAGCACCAAACTCACACCCCTCATCGCCATGACTGCAATTAAAGAAGATCGATCGCAGTTAGAATGTTCACTCTGGAGCTTGCTGGAATGCAGTAAGACGATTGAATGTGATGATATGAGTGGCATGGACTCAATTTATGGAGGCTGAGAACGTCCAGCGATTGGACCATCGCTCTCATTCAGCGTCTACTTCCAGTCAAAGTTGACAATCGTGTACACTGCATATACACTCATGGCTTAAAAGTGCAGTGTCGCAATATTTCCACGATTGACCAACTCTGCGAATATGTGACCATGGATATTTATCCTGTGAAAAGACTCACCATTGCTCAGAATCTCTTCGTAAGTTCTTGAACGAGGGTTGGTTGATCCCTTTCCGGGGTGTTGAGTTCTGGAACAAGTGTGAAAGGAGTTTGCTTTCAAATTCGTCGTATTTCGGCCGTTTGGGAAACTTAGAATGAAGTCAAGCCGAGAAGAAGCTTTAGGATCAAGCCAGTGACACACCGACACGCCATTATCTAGTATGATTTGGCTTTCCATAGCTCTGTGTGAGGAAAGTCGTTCACGTCGACGCTCGTTCGATAGTGATGCCGGGGTGAGCTTAACCCCTAAACGTCCTTGCAAGCCCGAGGGGCTGTTAACGCTGTTTCCCAACAGAATATGCCTTGTAGCTCTCATTGTACTCAAGCTCTCACTTATATTTTGATCACTTATATTTTGATGTCAAATCGGTCACTTATTTTTAATTCATTCAAGAAGTGAAATTTTTCAATTCAAACCACAATTGTGAGTGATTTTGTGCTTTGAAAGGATCGTGGTAGGTAGGTTGGGTTGTACATAAACTTGTAGAGGGTTGCAAGCTCATCATTGATTGGTCCGTTCACGATGCCCAAGTTTGAAAAGTGCACTATTCATGATGCCCAAGTTTGAAAAGTGCACTATTCATGATGCCCAAGTTTGAAAAGTGCACTATTCATGATGCCCAAGTCCAAAAGATGTTGTGATCCAATTTTGGGCTGCCTGTTTGCACCCCAAGGACCTCTCGGTGAGCTTAAAGCAGCCCAAATGAGCCGGTCACAGAGCCCCTCGACCCTACTCCGCCCGCCCCGATCCCTTGCCCGGCCAAAAATCCATTTTTTTTGTTTTTTGCCTTTTGGGATGCCCACTTATGTTTTTCTAAATTTTTGAGTTTCAAAATGGGGTCTACGTCTCTACGACCCTATTTAATCCTGAGGTGCCTCATGGAGCTATGTGTGACATCAACATGGTATGTTATATCGGACAAATTATCAGCAATTTCATGTCCTCCAGGACGAGTTACTATTCATCACATGTACTTGAAAGGTACATTTGATAAATGATAACTTGTCCTATAGGACATGAAATGAATAGTAATTTGTCCAATATGACAACCATGGACATCAACCATTAAATATTAGGGGCAAATCTACCCCAATTCTTATTTGCGGGCAAGGATTATTTACCTCCCACGAGTCTCAAAATGACCACCGCTCGCCTCTTTTAAGAAGATCCGCGATGCCGTCATTCGTCAACGACCACTCATCAGGAAACACCGCCATTTCTTCAACGTTTGAGGATAGATGATATCACAGAACTTGAATGGATCTACTCGGATGAAAAATGAATTTCTCTTGCCGAATGTTCGCGCTTGCGGATGAATGAAGCACAGAACTTGATAGGCGCTGTTCGGATGAAGAATGCATTGTTTGTGAAGAAAGGTTGGTTGTTTGCAGAATTTTGGCGCACGAGAGAAGCACTTATAGGTGACCACTCATTAGCATTACGAACGGACACTTCATTCACTCCGGCCACTTAGAAAGGGACCGCAGTTCCTATCTATCTTCTATCTATTTGACCACTCCGCAATCCAACGGTTTAAATTCTTAACATATTTTAGATTTGCATGAACCTCATTTATACATGCAGTAGATGTTTTTGCTCTAAGTTAAGTTATACTAATCATTATTTATGAATTTTTTTTAGATATTATAAAAAATAAATTATTTCTCTTTTAATTGCTAACCACTATAAACTAGTAACACATTTTATCATTCCAAGTAATTTTGAACACTTTAAGGCATGCTTTTCCATCTACAGTGAAGATCTTGAAGTGGCCCAATTTGTCATAACCTAGACCTTTGTATGCACATGTACTAAGAAATGAAAAGGTATTTACAAGTATGATCAAATGTTAAGAGAAAACAATTAGCTATTATATCCTTAAATTCACTTGGCAACTTGATCTTGAAAGAATCTTAATAATAATTTCCTAAAAAACCAATCCGTCTCACATTTTTTTCGACATGAAAATTTAACTCATAAGTTTTCTCTTTTGCATTTACTAGGCAAAGAGTGCATGCATGGGTTTAACATTTGAATTTGAAAGAAATTTTGTACAACATTTATTAAGCTCTTAGCTTGTTTTGCTTCTTCTTGCCCCGTGGTGATTTGACACCCATAAATACTTGAAAGTTCGAAGATCTTGAGATCCGCCACTCTATTGGAGATCCAATTGTTTTACACAACTTTACACAAAAAACCCGCTTTTAATCACACCTTATGCACCCGATCCGATTGCTAGTGCCCATGATCAAATTGTCACGTCCAACACAAAACACACAAACTACTTGCCTTAAATAATAAAGGCTTATTAGTTAGCATTTTATTGAAATTAACAATACACCTATACCAAACATTCTTGAGTTGGTAATTGTATAAGTATGCAAAAACAAGGGAATGACTTAAGGTTAGTTTAACGCCTAATGTCGAAAAGAGCCCCAAACAAGTCGTTTGGGCTCTAGTAAGCCCCTTATTTACTATCTATAACTCGGATAGATCAAGCAACTCTCACAAGGCCATTTATTGGTCTTCCGGACTTACAACTCCACTAATTTTTGAAGGATGGCCCTCTTAATCTCAAAACACAGCAAGTTACCAAATTTTCTATCAAGCAGCGAGTGAGTTGAATATTACTAGGTATACCTTTGCTCACTCGGGGACATGCCGAGAGACTGAACAATCACATTATCTGTAAGACGTGCATGGTATTAAAAAGAATTGAAAATAATAAATAAAAAATGTCTTTTTAGAGGCATAACTAGCATGGAGTACGAACGTATTCCTCCCACTCACAGTAGATCACTATGACAAACAAAATTCAATCGGTGTAAGCATGATCAATAGCTTCTTCGGTCAATCAATCAGCTCGAAGATTGCTGACCACCTCCTTGATCATTCAGAGTCAGTACAATGACTGGAGAAGCTGTTCAGTACAATGCACGGAGAAGCAATTGACTGATTCATCGAAGAGAAAAGGTGTAATAATAGGCGAGTCATAATTAATCTCAGGGCGACTGGACATGAACACAGTCACGGAGGGTTCAAAACAGGCCAACTTCACTGACAATTGCACAAACTCTGGGATTTGAACGTGTAAAGAATCATGATTCAGTAGCCATGAGATCGATAATCATATGGTAAAAGTTCAATCTTGAGAATGCAATTATCTCACTGCAATGATCACTGTACATACTTGCAAACAAGACAATGCTTAGTAACTTACGTTTATGTAATATGTATGTGGACATCACCTTGATAAAGAGTGACGTCCGGTCTGTATATGAGTCACATGTATGATGCACATGGAAGTGCAACAGCTACATATATTCATCACTGCACATGTATAGTATACATGCATTGGTACGGTAGTGACCGAAGCCACCGTCTAGCCCTGGATAAACACCGCGCGCAGCTTGGTGGCGCCTTGCACAACGCACCCCGGACCATATATTTGCGCCACGCTGCTGTACTGCTCGCAGTCGCGCTGGTTGTGGATTGACACTCGTGTGCCGCCGCTCACGTCGCTGATCCTCACGGCGCCCTGGTCGTTAAAAATCTGGCACGTATTGCCGTTCACGAAGAACGTGTTCGTGGGCGTGCCATCGCAGCTGGCTGGGTTGAACGTTTCGATCTTGGCCGCTTCAGTGGAGTGCACAAACATGCAGGCAACCACCAGCACCATGGCCAGCACCACACTCACACTCCTCATCGCCATGACTGCAATTAAAGAAGATCGATAGCAGTTAGAATGTTCACTCTGGAGCTTGCTGGAATGCAGTAAGAAGATTGAATGTGATGATATGAGTAGCATGGACTCAATTTATGGAGGCTGAGAACGTCCAGCGATTGGACCATCGCTCTGATTCAGCGTCCACTTCCAGTCAAAGTTGAAAATGGGGTACACTGGATACACTCATGGCTCAAAAGTGCAGTGTCCCACTATTTCCACGATTGACCAACTACGCGAACATCTGACCATGGATACTCTGTAAAAAGACACATCATTGCTCAGAATCTCTACGTATGTTCTGGAACAAGGGTTGGTAGATCGATCCCTTTCCGGAGTGTTGAGTTCTGGAACAAGTGTGAAAGGAGTTTGCGTTCAGAATCGTCGTATTCGGATGTTTGGGAAACTTAGAATGAAGTCAAGCCGAGAGAGAAGCTCTAGAATCAAGCCAGTGACACATTGACACGCCATGAGCTAGTATGATTTGGCTTTTCGTTGCTTTGTGTGAGAAAAGTCGTTCACTTCGACGCTCGTTCGATAGTGATGCCGTCATTCGTCAACGACCGCATGATCAGGAAGTGACACCGCCATTTCTTCATCGTTTGAGGATGGATGTAATTACAGAACTTGAACGGATGTACTCGGATGAAAAATGAATTTCTCTTGCCGAATGTTCCCGCTTGCGGATGAATGAATCATAGAACTTGAATGGCGTTGTTCAGATGAAGAATGCATTGCTTGTGAAGACTGAAGAAAGGTTGGTTGTTCGCAGAATTTTGGGGCACGAGAGAAACACTCACAGGTATTAGCAATTTAGCATTAGGTACTGACACTTCATTTACGCCCGGCCACTTAGAACTTAGGGATTGCAGTTTCTATCTATCTTAGATCTATCTGACCTCTCCGGAATCAAACGGTTTAAATTCTTAACATATTTTAGATATATGCGTTAACCTCATTTATACATGCAATAGATTTTTTGCTCTAAGTTAAGTTATATTGATCATTATTTATGAACTTTTTAAATAATATCATAAAAATACAAATAAATTGTCTCTTCAAATTGCTAACCACTATAAACTACTAACACATTTTATCATTCCAAGTAATTTTGAACACTTTAAGGCATGCTTTCCATCTAGAGTGAAGATCTTGAAGTGGCCAATTTGTCATAACCTAGACCTTTGTATGTAAGTACGAAGAAATGAAAAGGTATTTACAAGTATAATCAAATTTTAAGAGAATCAAAACAATTAGCCATTATATCCTTATATTCACTTGGCAACTTAATCTTGAAAGAATCTTAATAATAATTTTGTGGAAAACCAATCTGTCTCACATTTTTCTCACATGAAAATTTAACTTATAAGTTTTCTCTCTTTGCATTTACTAGGTGAAGTGTGCATGCATGGGTTTAACATTAGAATGTGAAAGAAATTTTGTACAAGATATTTCAAAGCTCTTAGCTTATTAAGCTTCTTCTTGCCCTCTAGTGATTTGACACCCATAATTACTTGGAAGTTCAATATCTCGAGATCCGCCAGCTCTTTTGGAGATCGAATTGTTTTACACAACTTTACAAAAAAAGCCTCCTTTTAACCACACCTTATGCACCCGATCCCAGTGCTAGTGCCCATGATCAAATTGTCACGTTCAACACAAAACACACAAACTACTTACCTTAAATAAGAGAAGATTATTAGTTAGCGTTTTATTGAAATTAACAATAATTACACCTATACCAAACATTCTTGAATTGGTAATTGTACAAGTATGCAAAAACAAGAGAACGACTTAAGGTTAGTTTAACGCCTAATGTCGAAAAGAGCCCCAAACAAGTCGTTTGGACTCCGGTAAGCCCCTTATTTGCTATCTATAGCTCGAATAGATCAAGCAACTCTCACAAGGCCATCTATTGGTCTTCCAGTCTTACAACTCCAGTAATTTTTGAAGGATGACCCTCTTAATCTCAAAACACAGCAAGTTACCGAATTTTCTATCAAGCAGGGAGTGAGTTGAATAATACTAGGTATACCTTCGCTCACTCGGGGACATGCCGAGAGACTGAACAATCACATTTTCTGTAAGACGTGCATGGTATCAAAAAAATAAAAATGTCTTTTTAGAGGCATAACTAGCATGGAGTACAAACCTATTAATTCCTCCCACTCACAGTAGATCACTTTGATTCCGCAAAACTCAATCGGTGTAGGCATCAATAGCTTCTTCGGTCAGTCAATCAGCTAAAAGATTGCTGACCACCTCCTTGATTCAGAGTCAGTACAATGCACGGAGAAGCTAGTGATTGAATCATCGAAGAGAATAGGCTACTTAGTCATAAATCTCAGGGCGATTGAACATGGACACAGAGGGGTTCAATACACGTCAACTTCACTGACAATTGCACAAACTCTGGGAGTTGAACGTGTAAAGAATCATGATTCAGTTAGCCATGAAATTGATAATCATATGGTAAAAGTTGAGAATGCAATTATCTCACTGCAATGATCACTGTACTTGCAAACAAGTAAGACAATGCTTACTTACGTTTATGTATGTGGACATCGTCTCGATAAAGAGTGACGTCCGCTCTGTATATGAGTCACATGTATGATGCACATGGAAGTGCAACAGCTACATATATTCATCACTGCACATGTATAGTATACATGCATTGGTACGGTAGTGACCGAAGCCACCGTCTAGCCCTGGATAAACACCGCGCGCAGCTTGGTGGCGCCTTGCACAACGCACCCCGGACCATATATTTGCGCCACGCTGCTGTACTGCTCGCAGTCGCGCTGGTTGTGGATTGACACTCGTGTGCCGCCGCTCACGTCGCTGATCCTCACGGCGCCCTGGTCGTTAAAAATCTGGCACGTATTGCCGTTCACGAAGAACGTGTTCGTGGGCGTGCCATCGCAGCTGGCTGGGTTGAACGTTTCGATCTTGGCCGCTTCAGTGGAGTGCACAAACATGCAGGCAACCACCAGCACCATGGCCAGCACCAAACTCACACCCCTCATCGCCATGACTGCAACTAAAGAAGATCGATCGCAGTTAGAATGTTCACTCTGGAGCTTGCTGGAATGCAGTAAGAAGATTGAATGTGATGATATGAGTAGCATGGACTCAATTTAAGGAGGCTGAGAACGTCCAGCGATTGGACCATCGCTCCCATTCAGCGTCCACTTCCAGTCGAAGTTGACAATTGGGTACACTGCAGACACTCATGGCTCAAAAGTGCAGTGTCCCAACATTTCCACGATTGACCAACTATGCGAACATCTGGCCATGGATATGTATTCTGTAAAAAGACACATCATTGCTCAGAACCTCTTCGTAAGTTCTGGAACAAGGGTTGGTAGATCCCTTTCCGGGGTGTTGAGTTCTGGAGCAAGTGTGAAAGGAGTTTGCTTTCAAATTCGTCGTATTCGGCCGTTTGGGAAACTTAGAATGAAGTCAAGCCGAGAAAGAAGCTCTAGTATCAAGCCAGTGACACACCGACACGCCATTGTCTAGTATGATTTGGCTTTCCGTTGCATTGTGTGAGGAAAGTCGTTCACGTCGACGCTTGTTCGATAGTGATGCCGTCATTCGTCAACGACCGCTGATCAGGGAAAACCGCCATTTCTTCATCGTTTGAGGATGGATGTAATTACAGAACTTGAATGGATGTATTCGGATGAAAACTGAGTTTTTCCTGGCGAATGTTCCCGCTTGCGGATGTATGAAACCGCAGAACTTTTGTTCGGATGAAGAATGCATTGTTCATGAGGAGAGGGTGGTTGTCCGCAGAATTTTGGTGCACGAGAGAAGCACTTATTAGTTTTACAAACGGACACGTCATTGAGGCCGGCCCCTTCGAAAGGGACGGGAGTTTCTAATTATCTTCTATCTATATGACAACTGCGGAATGAACGGTTTAAATTCTCAACATATTTTAGATTTGCATGAACCTCATGCATAGCTGCATTTTTTTTTATGGTTCTAGGTTAAGTTATACTTATTATTGTTTATGAAAGTGTTTGAAAATATTACAAAAACATCAAAAATTTGTCTTTTCTAAATGTTACCCATTATTAACTAGTAATATAATTTATCATTCTAAGTATTTTCTAACACTTGAAGGCATTGAAGTGTTCAAAAATAGATGCTTTCACCGTATAGAGTGAAGATCTTGAAGTGGCCACTTTGTCAAAACCTAGAACTTTGTGTATGTATGAACTAAAAAGTGAGAATGTATTTACAAGTATGATCAAATGTTAAAAGAAACCAATTGACCATTATCCTTACATTCACTTGGCAACTTGATCTTGAAAGAATCTTAATAATAATTTCCTTGAAAAACCAATCCGTCTCACATTTTTTCTCACATGAAAATTTAACTCATAAGTTTTCTCTCTTTGCATTTACTAGGTGAAGAGTGCCTGCATGGGTTTAACATTAGAATTTGAAAGAAATTTTGTATAAGAATTTTCAAACCTCTTAGTTTTTTAAGCTTCCTCTTGCCCTCTGGTGATTTGACACCCATAATTACTTGGAAGTTCAATATCTCGGGATCCGCCAGATCTTTTGAAGATCCGATTGTTTTACACAACTTTACCAAAAAAACCCGCTTTTAAATTTTAATCACACCTTATGCACCCCGATCCGACTCCTAGTGCCCATGATCAAATTGTCACGTTCAACACAAAACACACAAACTACTTGCCTTAAATAAGAGAAGATTATTAGTTAGCGTTTTATTGAAATTAACAATACACCTATACCAAACATTCTTGAGTTGGTAATTGTATAAGTATGCAAAAACAAGAGAACGACTTAAGGTTAGTTTAACGCCTAATGTCGAAAAGAGCCCAAAACAAGTCGTTCGTTTGGGCTCTCGTCAGCCCCTTGATTACTGTCTATAGCTCGGATGAAATTCAATCCTTTCGGAAGTTGTAGATTTTTTCCAAACCTTTCCGAAAAGTAATTCCTTGATTTCCTTCCTTCAAAATACCTCATACTTTAGGAAATATTCATAGTCAAAGATTGGAAACAGTATTTGAAATCAAACAAAACTCTCCAATCCGAAGTTTGTGCTCGTTTATTCTCAAAATCTGCCCAAAATAAATAAGTTCATAGGCTCATAGGAGCTTCAAAAATTCACCTAAAAATTGACATTTCACTTTTTTCAAGTTTTATTTTTTGTACTTGGAAATAAGGTTTTAAAGCATGATCTCACTATTTGAATCTTTCATCCAAATATTTTTCACATGCCATTTTTTTTATCAAAGAGGGGCCTTTGAAGTTGAATTTCAGCATACCTTCACGTGAGAATTCAAGCATTTCTTTAGATTTTTAAGGTTGCATGAGGGTAAAATTTGCATATTCATGTTCCTAACTCACTATTGGAGAGCCACAGTTCAAATCTACTCTTAAAATTGGTTTTTTGGGCTCAAAAAAGCTTTGAACTCATTTTTCAACAAGGGAAAAAACTATTGTTTTCACTTTCAAAAATGTTAGGATCTCACAATTGGTAAGAAATTTGAAACTAAGTTTTGATACACACATACATGGACAAAATAGGTATAAGATCGTAGGGTAACATACTTAATATTACGTCAAAATTTGTATTCAAAGAGGGTGGTTTGAGGAGTTTTGGCAGTTTTGGGGGCTTACGATTTTAGGGGTTAGCCAAATGATTCCGTAACATGAAGTCGAATCTATGATTCATCGAAGTTCCCATGTAATGTACGCATTCTAAAATATTCAGAATCTAATTCATCAAATTCTTGTGATCATTTACATACTTTGGCCAATATACTTTCAAGCCTACAAACGTTCACCAACTAAACAATGAAAAAAAAAAAAAAAAAAAAAAAAAAAAAAAAAAAAAAAAAAAAAACAAACCAACCAACCAACCTACCTACCTGATCAAGCGTACAAACATATGTAACAACAATATTTTCAACTTGAGTCATGCTTTGAAAATGAAAATTGGAATGCATATTGGTATGATGAGAGCAAAAAAGAAATTATGTCATGACAATGAGCACCCTTGAGTACTTTCCGTAACATTCTCCAACATCAACGTGACCCATACTAAACAAAACTTTTAATATTTATTGCGCCTTTTGCAAGTAAGGACTATTTGGAGTCAATAGCTACTCTATTGGGAAATCAAACAAACCCTCTCTCTCCAAGAGATAAAATCTATATCGAGTCAAGCTAATTGTAGGAAAGAAGGAGTGCAAACATAACAAAAGAAATTTACTACCATATAAAGCATTCCTATACAAAGCTAGTTCGAGAGATTTAGATTGTATTGTTAGAAATATAAAAAGTCACCATGTAGCATATTGTTCACGAAAAGTCAGATTGAACAAAAAATCAATTCTTTTTGTCCTTTTCCAAAAAAGAAAAGAAAAGAAAAAAGAAAAAGAAAAAGAAAAAGAAAAAATACATAAAAAACAAAAATACAGTAGCAATACATTGGAAGGTCAAAAAGACTCAGTCACTTGACCCACATGAGTCATGCTTTGTATGTAAAATTGGAGTGCATATTGGCTTGATGGGAGCCAAAAAGAGATTGTATCATAAGAGAGTGAGCACTCTTGGTGGCACTTCTCTTAACGCTCTCAAACATCAACATAACCCGTACTAGACCAAGCTCCTAACATTTTTTTGTGCTTTTTGCAAGAAAAGACTCTCTTTTAGCCGTCAATAGCTACTACGTTGGGAAATAAAACTAACCCTTCTTTCCTAAGGGATGCATTTTATATCGAGTCAAGTTATTTGTGGGGCCGAAGGAGGGCAAAAATCACCTAACAAATTCACTTAGATCCATTCACATAAAAAGCGTTCCTACACATAGCTAATTCCACATATCTAGCTTGTTTTTTTGGAGATGATCCAAATATGAAAAGTCACTATGTAGGATATTCTTCATGAAAAGTCAAATTGAACAAAAAAAATTGGTTCTTTTTGTTTTTTTCAAAAAAAAAAAAAAAAAAAAAAAAAAAAAAAAAAAAAAAAAAAAAAAAAAAAAAAAAAAAAAAAAAAACACGCAATAGCGATACATTGGAAGGTCGAAAAGACTGTCTTGAGAGGGTCATTAGTTTGTCCCCGGAGTATTACGGACGCTTCACATGGGCAGTAATATTGTTAATGGAACCTCTCATGTGATTGTTGACTTCTTATAAAATCTTGAAAGGACCAATTACACGAGAGGACGCTTGGCCTCTTTTGGCCCTTTCACAAACTGCTTCACCCTACACCCCACGTTTAACTCGTAGTTTCTTATCCAGCTAGCTATATAAACCCAATGCTGAGCCTCATTCTACAAACACATCTTCTGCTTTTCTTGGTGTCAACCTTGAGTGTTGTTCGAGCTTCCTTCTTATGAACGGTGAGTTCTTCTTGTCTTTTGAGTGTTTGAGTTTATTGAGTCTTAGTACCTATTAGGTTAGAATACGTGTGCAGATTCATTTGAAGGTTTTCTTGTTATTACGTTGTTTTGTTTGTGCAATCTTGTGAAGTAGTAGCATATCAGTTTATGTAGTATTGAACCCTTACCCACACACAAGCTTTGGTTATGATACTCTTGCACATTTGCTCCAAGTTTGTTGAGTGCTCAAGAACCAAAGCAAACTTTTCCAAAAAGCACTTTGATAGTACTCAAGTGATCAACGTATTAGTTTTTTATGATGGCAATGCTATCGTAGTTTGCAAGATTAACATTGCCTCATGTACTTGCGTGTAGGATCAAAGACACAAACATGGCAATGAGAACTGTGTCGGTTGTGTGGAGCTTGTGGCTCTTACTTTTTGTGGTAGGAACACTTGCTCGTGAGTTAGCCGATAATGCGGTTCAAGAGAAGGCACCGTGGGGCGAGAACAACGACGATCAACCACCGAAGAAGCCTAAGCTCATCCTTGATGAGCGCACAGCATCATGGAGCCAGCTCAACGACGACCGACCGCCGAAGAAGCCGAAGTTGATATCTGATGGGCCCGCACCACCTTGGCTCAAGAAGGAGGAGCGTCGAGCGCCGTGGGGCGAGCTCAACGATGACCGACCGTCGAAGAAGCCTAAATTGATCCTTGATGAGCGAGCAGCGCCGCTCAACGACGACCGACCACCAAAGAAGCCCAAGTTGATTCTTGATGAGTCAGTAGTGCCGCTCAACGAAAACCGACCGCCGAAGAAGCCCAAGCTGATCCTTGACGAGCACGCAGCGCCGCTCAACGACGACCGACCGCCGAAGAAGCCGAAGTTGATCTTTAATGAGCCCGCACGACTTAGGGGTTAAGAAAGTAGTGTTGGAGCTTGAAGGTTAGGTTGAACCTGCTTTAGCTTCTATGCGATGATGGTAGTCGTTAGCATGAGTGTAAAAATAATGATCTTGAAGAATGTGAAGTCATTGATGGTCGTATTTTTGTTATAAAACACATGTTTTGAACGGTTGCAAAGTGATGGTCTATGTTTTGTAATTAAACATGTGCGCATTAATTCAAAGTCATGGAGTGTTTGGAAGTAAAAAAGTAGTGCTTCTTCTAATGCCGAGTGTGTGTATTAATTGAGCTTAGACTATAAAAAGTCTCAAGTTGGCAATGTGGTGGTTTGCTTGTGTTTTTAGTGGTAGATGTGTGAAACGTAGATTAGACCTTCCTACTTATTTTGAGTAAACAAGAGATCCTTGCTATACGAATGTCCAATGCTATACAATCAAAGTTTTTATTCTCTTTCTAATCACACTGTGTTTATTTTTAGTAGACAAGAGATTCTGCTTCTCTTCATGAAATTTCAATTCTATACAACCAAAAGTTTCATTTTCTCCCCACTCACAAAGTAGGATATGTAATATTCCTCATGTAAAGTGCAATGCATGACTAACGGGTTTTTTTGCCTTTTTCTCGTAAAAGACATGCATTAACCCCTAAAGGCCCAGGAAAGCCGAATCGGCGTTTTGCAGTTTTGGGCACCTTAGATGAGAGGTCAAATTTTGGTGTTTTGGGCTGTAATTTGGTGTGTGTGTCGGGAAACATAGTAATTGTGTGTGGTAAAATTTGCAAAGTAAGATTCCAATTTTAGTGCCTTGTAGAGCAAATTTTTGATTTGGAGTTGAGAAAGGGCAGAACGGGTTGTTGTTGTGGCCACTAAGGAACAAGGTGGAAATGGGGGCAGTTGCGAGGGTCACTCGAGAAAACTCCAGAGGGGCAGGGGTTCCAAGCAGGGTTTTGGAGGACCCAACATTCGGCAGAATTGAATGCTTTGGGACTGGCCAAAGATTGACGCCCCCTCCAAATACATGTCATAACTACAAACTTCGTGAAACTGGCGGCTGAGAACACACTGACATGGGGCGATTCAAATTTCAGAATTTGAATGAGAAACTCATGGAAAGATGTTGGGAACAACAAACAGCATACATCAAATCCAAAGCATATTTCAAAAGTAACAAAAATCCATTATGGCTAGTTTTGCAAATTCTTTGGACGGGGTTCCTGTGACTGCTGCCATCATTTCACTAGCAACTACCGATTCGAGAGAGGCGAGTGCAACAGTAGGAGAAGGATTCATCGAGGTGCCAGTATGGACCGAAAATGATCAGAGCACTGAAAATGGTGATTACGCAGTAGAGTCTTCGGCCAGGGAGATCGAACAGCTCCTTCGTGGTCCAACTGTACTTGCCGCCGAGGTTGAGCTTCAGCGAGAGGAATCGGCGGCGAACTGTACGTGCCAGGGAGGTCGACGAGTTCCTTCGGAGGCGTACTGCAGCTGCCTCCGACCGTCCAGCTTCAAGGTCGCCGCTGCATCAAGTTCGGCAGCCTGCAGATCATCACCAACTTCGGCAGCCCATGCGCCAGTGAGCGATCAGATGATTGCACAGATCGAGGAGCGATCACATCAACGGGTTCGAATACATGAACATGAACTTGGTTTGCATGTGGAACTTGCATGGTAAACTGACATCACATCAACTGACTAATATGACCATATGCAGGAACCCAATACTGCGGTTGTGAGTGTCGGAAACTTGCAGCCACTTCTTATTTCGACATTGCCGCCTCCATCTGCCGATCCAGAAGCTCGCCTTCGTTCCTGGGCTGTACGCAAACACCTTCGAGCACATCAGATTCATGACCTCCTTTCACTGCTTGATCAAAAACATTTGCGCAGTTTACGCGTTCGTAAGAAGTCCAAAGCTTGGCCAAGAAATCCACAAGCAAATAATTTCCGACACCATTTCTACAGGCAAGCCGCACATATTCTAGGGTGGGTTGATCAACACGCTTTTGAGCAAGAATTTCTTGATATTGTCAAATCTACTTGGCCCGATACAAGCAATGCCTCCACGTCGATCATGGAAGAAGTCAAAGGAGGTGAGTATCTCTTGTGTAACATGTACCTAAATTTCATAGTTGAGAGTTATGAGTAATGTCTAACTTGGAGAATACAGATGGAGTGGGACAATATTCCAATGAGAAGGAGTTCACGTCTACAGACACAACCGGAACCAACTACGGTTCCTCCAAGCCCACCATCTAGTCCTGAAGCAATATTACCTCCTCAACATCAAGAATTGCCAGATCTAGGACCTGGAGTTGAGCTCATGACCTTCCCTGATACAGATGTTGGCTTCAACGGCGAGTACTTGAATTCGCAATCTCCAGTGCATGCGTATTACCCAAGCTCAGAAGAATTGTGTAATGAAGAAGGAGAAGATGATAGTGGTATGGAGAGAGCTGCAAGTCTTGAGGATATCCTCTGGCCACCTGAAGTCTTGCTTGCAGCAATAAACTTTGGCCGAAGAGGACGGAAGAGAGGTGGTGAGATCTACAATGCTGGACCTGATCCCGAAGAAGCAAGCGGGAGTGGTGAGATGCACGGACCAGCGCTGCAGCTAGGCGTCGACCAAGATTGCGGTGATGCAACGGCGTTGCGACTAGTATGGGACTCAAGCCGGCGGACTGCGGGCTGGCACAGCGCCGCGGCCACGAGGTCGGGCCACGTCGGCGAGTCAAGCGCGTCGGCTGCCAGCTGGGGTCCGGCGCCGAGCGCAGCGGGGCATCTCCAGCCGAACAGCAGCAACGGCCGGCACGCCTGCTTACCCGGGCACCAGGGCCTTCCTGTGGCGGGTGCATCGCCTTCTGGCCTTCCCCTTACAGGCCATACGCTTGGGCTACAAGGGCAACCAGTAGTTGTGACTTCAGAAGAAAATATTGGTCAATTCACATTGCAGCCAAATATTTTTATTGGGGAGAGAAGTACTGGTATTGGGCCTGGAGAATTCTATGGCAATGATACTGAGGGCGGTAATAATAATATGGAGTGGGATGATGATGTTGAGGAAGAACATATAATAAGAAGGAGAATGACACGCAATGGTGTGAGGGATGATTTGGGTGGGAATGATATAGTGAGGACTTACCCAATTTTGAAAGTGCCTCTGATAGTGATGGAGATAATCGTAACGATGGGTTACCCCATCAACAAGAGGATATTAGGTGGCAATTTAGGAATGAGACTTGGGGAAACCCAAGTATTATGTATAATCCAATGCCGATATCATTTTTGGGGAAACCCATGGGTCCTTCTCGTCATCATCGTGGTATGCCAAGTTTTATGGATTTATTTGGCCTCTTTTGGACTCCACACATGTTGGCCACTATTGTTCAAGAAACTAATCGGTATGCAAATGCTCCTTTAGATGAGCATGGAAATACCAAAGGTGGTCCTACTTGGGAGAATATGACAATTTCGAGCCTCAAAGCATTTATGGCCTTAGCCATATATATGGGGTTGAGGGTTCAACCTAATGTAAGAACATATTGGATGCGTGATGACCTCTTTGGATGCCCAAGTATTTCAAATATATTTACACGGGCCCGATTTCAAGACATTAGGAGATGTCTCCATCTTACAAACATGGAAGGACAAACTAGAGGGGACCCGGGTTATGACAAAATCGGTCAAACAAGATGGTTAGTCAATGCTATGAGAGATCAATGTAAAAAGGCATGGTTTCTTGGAAAATATTTGACCATTGATGAAATGATGATTCGCTATAAGGGGACATATTCACCGATACGTCAATATATGCCTAAGAAGCCTCAAAAGTGGGGCTTGAAGGTTTGGTGTTTGGCATGCTCGATTTCAAAGTTCGTATGGAATTTCGAGATCTATTGTGGAAAAGACAATATTGTAGCCCCCCTTCCCATAGAACAACCTAATATTGTTCTTGGCGATGCTCGATTGGCCCATAATGTAGTTATGAGGTTAGTGGATGGCCTTTGGAACTTAGGCCATTGCGTGACAATGGATAATTACTTCACTAGTTTTGGACTTTTCACAACTCTTTTATCACGGGAAATGTATGCATGTGGGACAATAAGGGCAAACCGGGTTGGTCTTCCCTTAGATTTGAAAAACACCAATTCTTTCAAAAATGTGCCTCAAGGCACAACTTTATGGAAAATGCATGACACCCGCACGATATCATGTGTTATGTGGAAGGATAAGAAGCCCGTGCTTCTTATTTCCACTCATTATTTGCCAATTCAACCCCCATGTGAGAAGGTAGTAACGGTCCCTCGGCGAAATGGTGCAAGTCGTGAAATGATTCTAACATCCCCGATTTTGAAAGAATATACAACTCACATGCGAGGTGTAGATGTTGCCGATCAACTCCGAGCATCCTATTCATGCCAAGTACGGAGCCACAAGTGGTGGCACCGTATTTTTTCTTCTTATTGGATGTCTCGATTGTCAACATGTATATATATTATTTGGAGTGTGTGAAACACTATCGATATAACCGCACGCCGATGACACACCTTCAATTCAAGAAGGGCTTATGTGAAGCCCTTCTTCAAGGGTGGCCTATGAGAGATTCACACCCCGCGGATATTCCTCGAGCAAGGAACACGCCATTGATTTGTGTACCCACATATACAAAATTACGACGTCGGTGTGTGGTTTGCCAAAAATTTGAACCACATTATTACTGCCGGAAGTGTGGAGACAAATGGATGTGTCTCAATCGAGGTTGCTTTGAGAAGTGGCACACAGATATTGCCATACGACGCCAACGCCATATGTGAGTGAATGTAAGTATTTCTTTTTGCATACAAAGAGGAAGCTCAAGTTTGTTACCCCACATTTTGCGCATATAGTACTTTGCTTGTGAATAATAGTACTTTCCTTGTGAATAATACTTTGCTTTATTTCGAACCCCACAAACAAACGTTAGTAATAATAATATGAATAGTACTTTGCTTGTGAATAATACTTTGCTATGTTTTTTATCCCACAAACAAATATGAATAGTAGTTGAGTTATGAATAATACTTTGCTTTATTTCTTACCCCACAAACAAATGACACCACAATAATTTGAATATTGCTTGTGAATAATTCTTTTGCTTTGTTTCTTACCCCACATACAAAAGTTAGTAATAATACTATGAATAATACTATGCTTATGGATAATTTATTTTTTATTAGTTACATTAGAATTCTTGTAAATTGATAAATTTTGGTGATTTTGTAGGTGTTCGGCAATCCCTGGAGTCCTTTCTCCAGTTAGGAGAATTCTATTTTGTGCCCTGGAGAACGACTTCGCAAAGGGGGCTTCAATCAGTGCGCCTACTGCACGGTACAAGTGGTGGCCAGGGACGGCAGCAAGGCGGGCCAGCTCCTCCAGCTCGGCTCTTTCCAGATCACGAAATTCCTGCCACCTCATGTGGCTCCCCAAGGTGCCAGTCAAATCCACTTTGTCGTTGCAAGCGTGGGCCTTTTTGTCAGATCATCTTTTTATAGGGAACTTATAAAGAGCTTAGGGAGCTTAGTAACGGTGGGGAGCAACGGGAAGAAAGCCCTCCCTTTATTGCAAGTGACACATGTCATAGCTATCTACATAGAATATTAGGCAAAGTATTTATGGTGGCAGTAGGCTATTCATAGCTCTGCCATATTGCCAGCAATGGGCCCGTAAGATTGAGAATGGGTTCCCATTCTTCTTTGTTGCCCGTCCATTTACTAATTTGCATATGTGTGTTTATGTTCTCCAAAATTGTCAATAATTGAGATTTTACTTTTTTCAAATTTTTTTTCCCCCATGACTCTGATTTGTGTAAAGGAACATTTTCACCGTTCACTTTTGAAAAATTCAAAAAGTTGATGGTGGATTTGTATTAGAACCCCAATTTGTTCACTTAGAGTACTTTTTTGCCTCCTTCTAGAAAAAAAATTGTATGAAGGTCCAAAAAGTGGAATGAGTGTCTAAAATTTTGCATGGGTGTGGCCAACTTGATTTCTAACATGGAAAAAAATACTAGCAAAATGTTTAGGGTAACAATCACCAAGTCTCCCTTTGCACCAAGTAGACTATGTCTTTCGGGCAAGCCACAAAAAAAATTCTGCATCAACTTTGAACGTTATGATCTCACAAATGGTGCAGATCCAACGGTTGAGATTTGACATGGTAATCATGGATGAAGTTAGGTTCAAGATCTTACGGTTGAATGTTCCAGAATACAATAAAAATTTATGCCATACTCCAAACTCCACAATGTGGTCAAAAATCGCAGATTTTGAGATTGGAGGTTGCAAAAACGCTTGGGCCTTTAGGGGTTAAAAACAACAACGCTTAGAATGATATTTCTTGTAGGTCCATTGTGCATGAGCAATGTCATCAACCCAAAACTCGTGAAGGCTTTTGCCCATGGAACGGATTCGTATTAATAGGTGAATCTCAAGGCCATGGGACAGATTTTTATTGAGCTACGTTTTTAGCTTTTGACTAGTTTGGAGGAATATTGTAGGAGACATGAAAAAATATTGTATACTTTAAGAAATTCCACACTCTTGAACATATTCTCAAACGTCAAACATCCTCAAACATCGACGTGGCTTGTACTAACTGAAGTCTTTATTACATTTTGATGCAAGTCTAATTCCAAAGTTTTGTTTTTGGTTGCCCAACAATCCAATATGCAGTGTAGTTTCAAGACACTATTGGTTTATAATTTCATCAACAATTGATTGGTGACAATCAAAGCATTTTGAATTACAATCAATGTAGGAGAAGAAGAAGAACACCATACCCGTAAGGGTTGGCGTGAATAAAGTGTCCGTCCGACCTACCCTTGATGATATGCCCACAAGACATAACAACTACAATCAATGTGCCTTTACATAAACCTCTATCATTTTTTGGTTGACACCATATTCTTTTTTATGACTTTAAGGCACTCCTTTGTGCCTTGGCTTTCCAAAATCTAATTTGTGTGGCAAAGCTTTGCAAGTTAAAAACAAATCTTCAAACTTGACAGGTCAACTACATAATTATCCCCTACATACTTGTAAAGTTCGAAACATACATACTTGTAAAGTTCGAAACATACATACTTGCCATTTTCCACCTCTATGTACTATCACGGGCGTGAACCATGTCTTTCTTATCTTTTTGATCTTTCAACCGTAAGATCTTAGACTTAAGCCTCTTTTCATTACTATTCATTGACCGTTGGATGTTTTTCATTTGCAAGGTCATAACACCCAAAGTTTGTGGAAAAGCCTTTTTGGATATTGTTCACGAGACATTGTCTCCATGGTGAAGAGAATTGTAACCCAAGAATTTTGGCCATATATTTTACCTAGTAGGTTACCAATTTGGGTACACTCATGCAAAATTTCAGAGACGCATTCCGCTCTTTTGACCTTCATGAAAATTCTTTTCTAGACAAAGGTCCAAAGACAACAATATAGAAAAACATGCATTAGAAACACAGAATTAGGAATTTTTGCACTTGGGGGTAGAATCATGCACTTGCAAATGGATGGTTCAAAAAATTGCATTTAGAGAAATTAGGTGGACCATTTCATCCTTGAATGTGGTATCCTGTTTTAATATCAAAATTTTAAAGAAATATATTTCTAGTAATTATTGAACCTCATAATTGGATGCAATGTATCTTGGCAATTTTTATGTGTACCATTTATTTCCCAAATTTTAGACCAATTCAAGTGGTTTAGATGACCAAGATATCCGAATTTTTAGCTTTTTTGTAACAAGAAAAACATGTAATGTAGAAGAAATCCAATACTTCTACAAACTTCTTTAATTAGCAACCATAATTTATGATTACTACTAAAATAAACTTACTCTGCTAAAAGTAGACCTTCTCTTCCCTAAATATTTAGTTCTACCTAATTTCTATACTAATAATGGTCTATATCATTTTGAAAGCGTTCCTTATCTATGTATTCAACCTGCATTGAATGTATGCTAGAAGGTGTGGTTTTGCAAAAGTTGGAGTTTTGATGTTTCGCTCCGTTGAAACACCATGTATTGGAACACAAAGTTGTTGCGGTTCTTTGGTTCTTTGATTCTTGCATGTTGTGTTTCCCCACCAATACGTCGTTCTCTATAAGAAGCTCTACAACTCCATCGGGCCTACTCAGTCCCGTTGCTCTTCAAAGGTTTGTCTGTCAAAGTTTGTAGCAAGACTACGTAGAAGTCTTCTGCCCACCCTATTTGTTCTTGCTCTGGGAGGTGCTACATTTTCATATCCAACAACCGGACTTCCAAAACCCAAATTCTCCATCTTTATCAACATACAAGAAACCCACGAACACTCTATCATTCATATGTGAAGCTTAGAAATCTCAAGGTAAGCATTATTTTAAAACTCTACCACCAAATCATCAAGTTCACTTGATTTTGAACTAGAAATTGATGTAATACCTATGAGATCCTATTATCCAAGTTGGACACTTTGGATGACAAGCTCAAATCCATTCAGAGACCTGAAAATTTACCATAGCATACAATGTTGATAGATTCAGTTAGGGTGTATACCAAACCAAGTATAGGTTTTTCGCTACAAGTTACAAAGTTGAAGATCATATGAATGTATAGCATGTAATAATATGAAGGTAGCTCTAATTTGAGAGACTTGAAATGTAAGGTATGTTTTACAACTCGAAGCCAATCAAATTCCAAATATCCGATTAAGGTGTTACATATGCCACAATCTTTGAAAATAAAACTACTAATTTTTTCATAGTGTAGGACATGCACTCTATATGTCTCGCATATGGAAAAAATAATTATGTCATAATTATATGTTTGTCAAGATCTTTGATTCTAAGCATAAATTATTATCAAGTAAAAATATGTGCATGCCCCTTGTACCTCAAACCTTGTAATTATGTCTGGAAAATTATATACAACACTACTGGAAAAGAGTGGGATTTGCAAGGTTTTTTTGGAAATGTTGTTCAAGTGAAGCAACATCTTGGTACTTGCTCTTGCAATGTTTTCAATTTTAAATACTTGAAATTGTAAACAAAGTTTTTTATCAATACAATAACTTTACTTATTTTTGTAAGAACATCACTAAAGCAAGACCTAGGACATTCCTATATTTGCGTAGTGTTCAACAAAAAAACGTTGGGGATCTCCCTTTTAATTTTTAGTAATGTAAAAATGTGAATTTTGGTTTGATGATACAAATGAGAGTAGATTATAATATGAGGTTGTCTCTATGATTACTATTCACTATAAAATGTCATATTTATGGAAATTCTATTTCATTTCTAAAAATCAAAAATTGAGAGTGCTATTATTATCGTGCCACTAGCGCTCCCAAAAAAAATTAAGTAAATATTATCAAATTTGAGTAAATTAGGGCCATACAAACTTGGGAATCTCACAACACATGAGTAAACTAAAAATTGAAATGAAAGTTTGCTTTGAGTATTTTATAAATACCACATGCATGTTATTTATCCATACTATATTACATGGAGATGCAACTTCCCAACTCAAAAACTAGAGCAAACCATTAAAAAAAAAAAAAAAAAAAAAAAAAAAAAAAAAAGGAAGAAAGTAAGAATGAAAAAACTTTCAAACAGTAATAAGCAACAAAAGTTTCAAATAAATTCTTAAAAAGTTTTGTCAATCTACTTTTATAATAAAATACTATTTGGCAATCCTTCCTACCTACCAATGTACCAACCTACCAACCTACAAACTTATTAACCTACCTACCTTCTTTTATGTTTATTGGATTATGTAGATAAAATAATTTTTAAAGTTTTTTAAAAAATAAAAAAATAATAATAATAAAAAAGGACATATATAAAAATAATGAACATAATATGAGGAAATGGTAGGCACACGATAATTTTATAAAAATACCATTTAAAGAGCTTTCTTGTCCGGACGACGGGTATATTGCTAGTTCCAACATAATTCGAGACTGCTTGATTATGATGGGCTCCCCCACTCTAGGTTGTCCTACCTTATGGAAGCAAGACCAAGGAATTCTTAATAGCAACTTCAAGAACATATTACACTTCTTCATAAACTCTTCACAAAAATATAACTATGTTTTCGAATGCATCCCAACAAGGAGATTTCGGGAAGCAATTTTATTTATTTCATTTATTTATTCCAAAACTCTTCAGATAGAAATGTCCAGCCAACAGGTTCATATGTCTTCTCTGAGTTGTTTTTTCTCCACCCCTTTTCAGTATAAATGCTTTCGTCTTTAAATTTGTTACAACGCTCCTTTACAATCGGCATCTTGGTCTTCCTTCAAGAATAGCCAACTGTTTATTCCTTCAACACTTTTCAGAAAAGTAGAGGCTTTGCCAATGAAAGCCTCCCGCTTGGCGAAGATCTCACTCAATTGGTTGCAAGCAAGCATTCATTTTTTATTTTTTTTCAACTCTCATGCTTGCTTGAAAGAATTGCACCTAAATCTTTTTATAGCCAAACGCACTCGTACAAGAGCTTGAGATCCATGCTCTATACAAGCAATAATGAATCCAGAATTGAAATAAATGGTGTACGTCCGACTGAACATACAAGTTTCAGAAAAGAATAAAAGTGAGAGAATACAATCTAACTTCGTCCCTCGATCATGTCGATGACCTCCTTGATCTCCTCCGGACTCAACATTAGGACAACAATACTTTGGCAGTAGCGCGGTCAGGAATGCAGCGTACACTCACCATTTTCTCTTCATCACCGAAGATGGACACACACTTCTTGTCAGCTTCAGCATACACTCACCATTTTCTCTTCATCACCGAAGATGGACACACACTTTCTGGCAGCTTCCGTTTCGAGTAGGCAAGTCCACGACATGGGATTCGGCGTCCAGCCTTTGGCCTCCGCTTGCCGCCGAACAGCCCATTCGCCGCCCGGCGGCAGCGCAGAACTCCGCACGCGCGGAGGAGAGGTTGGCAGTGCCCCAGCCGGGGCTGGTTGCCTGGCCGGGTCTGGCTGGCCGCTCGCCGCCGGGGCAGCCTGGCCGCCACCTGATGCCCGTGGCTGGGCTGGCTAGGGGTGGGGCTGGGTTGCCGCCCGCCCTCGATAGTCACCAGTCTTGTCGCAGCTGCGAGGAGACAAGGGGAGGGTATAAGTACCCCTCCCCACATTCTAGTTTTATTATTTGCAAATTTTCACACCTTAAATTTTTGGAACAACAAGAAATGATGACCACTTAAACCTTTTATACCAAATAAACTAGGGTTTTATTGTTCAAAATCTCAATTTTACATGATTTTACAGGTTCTTGTAAATTTTCTTTTGGAATTCTAGGGTTTCATTGCAAATTAATGTTTTTGTACCTTTGGGATTTTGTATGCTTTATTTTTATTTTATTTTTTTCTTTCATGATTTCTTGTGTTTATATGATTTTTCATACGATACTAGGATTTCATTGCAAATTTATTTTTGTAGCTTTAAGGATTTATATAGTTTCAATACTGGGTGATGGTCTGGTTGGGGTACCCAAAAAGGTTGTCCCATGAACAATTGCACTCTATGCTGGTGTGACAAACATATCCATTTTTAAACTGTAATACAATAAGACTTCATTACATGTGGTTTTAGTTGTCTATACTTATAATGTATCAAGAAAAAAAATTAGAAATTAAAAAAAATATTTTGAAGTAATTTTATTTGATTTTTTAGTTGAAAAAGTAAGTCATGTCCCAATAACCTAAAATCCATAGAATCAAGCAAATGGAATATCAACCATTTTTATTTTAATATGATTTTTGAATATGACCTACATCTTCTTGTATAGAATACAAAATAATTTATTTAATAATAAAAAAATTAATTCATTGTGCACTATAATGCCTGCAAATCCCCAAATTCAACACTTTTTCCCTCATCTATGAATGGATCCAAAAAATATAAAAAATCTAAAAGAAAATCTATAGGCATACATACTTTGATTTCAATGAGGTGCATGATATTTTATTTTCTATTCTAGGGTCTTTTTACTTGATTAAAATGACTAAATTAGACAAACTTTGGAGGCTTTCAATAAAAATAACCTAATTAGTGTGTCCAAAAAGTGATACCCCAAGCTTACCATTGCCCTACTTTGTTATTTTGTTATGTGGTTTTATATGTCTCTGTAGTTTATTTTGGAATTTTAGGATTTCAATGCAATGCTTTTGTGTAGTTATAGGGTTTTATGTCGTTTGTAGTTTTTGGACCTTTTATAATTTTTATAGTTTTTCTTTTGCGATTTTGAAATTTGGTTGCAACTATATTTTCAAGTTTTAGGATTTTTGTTTGTTTGTGGAGTTTGTCGTTTTAGTATTAATTGTTGCATTTTGAGCTTCAAAGTCTGTTTCAAATTTTGGTTTTATTAAATTAAAGCGTTATGTAATCCATGAGTTTCATTGCGAAACCATTTTTTGAACTTATTTATGATGGTTTGTACCCTTAAGGTTTTTTGTAATTTAACCTTTTTTGTGGGTTTAGATTTCTTTTGGGTTTTTTGTAGTTTTGATATTTCATTTCCCAAAAACTTACAATCTTTTTTTGGCTAATCCGAAAGTCATATTTGTTTGTAAAATCATCATCGGTTACAACATTGTTGAATTCTTTCTTGCCAAATTTTATAAAAAAAATTACTTTCAGAAAAAACTAATGTAAAAATACAAACTTTTATTTTATCATTTTATTTAGTTTTAAAATAATAAATATTTTGAATAGCACCTTTTGAACAGGCAAACACCGAGCATGCAATGATCTCAATGATCTCAGGAGATGAGGATTTCTACTTCAATAAAGAGGGGTGACGTTTTGCCGCGTTGGGGAAGAGTGCAACCATACGTTGGTCGAGGCATCATGTGTTTCGGACGAAAATTCAGTGTTGGATCGAGTGCCATCTGGAGTGATGGATGCTATGGTGCCAAAAGGGGCAATGGATTATGCGGACCCCTTGATTGGATGGAAGATCACGCCAAGCAAAGGGCGAAAAGTTACACCAGTCATCAAGGAGCAACCGCAATCCGATAGTGTCAAGTTAATAACGGAAACTCCTCGAGACTTGCAGTAATAGGTTTTCATACAATAAGTATTGTAAAGAGAGCAATGCACGTTCATAAGGTATTAAATGTATATCTGTTTTGTGACAAGAAAGCATGTAATGTTTTATTTGGAGTAAAGTAAACAAAATTTTCTTTCATTATGAATGTATTGGAGTTTTAAGTTGCAATAAATGCATGTTTTTATATGGACTGTTCATTACTAAATTGTTAATAAAATTGTCAATGTTTTGATAATTCTTGTATAGAAGTTTTGCATGTTGCAATGACGTTTATTAAGGTGTACATTGTCATGAAAAAATAGGGTATTTACATTGATAGTAATTTGGTATACCGATTTGAAAAAATTAGGGATTTTAGTCTCAACGGATTGCAAATGTACATTGCACTTCTTGGGTGCAAAATTAACGAATTCGGTGTTTAGATTGGATATGTTTTGATTTTGAAAAATCTCAAATGGTAAGGAGAAGCCTCTAACTTGTGAGTTTTGAGAAAATAAATTATGGAAAAGTTCTTAAACCTCAAATTTTTACATATTTTGAGAAAAGAAAAAAATGTAAAATTACCAAAAATTGTCAAGATTGATCTCCTAATATTTAGAGGTTGCCCTTGTAACCGTATGGTGAACTTCTTGACTTGGGTCACTTTTGAATTTGAGAAGTGCTTATGTCATGAAAAATGTATCTGGAAATAAAAACCTCAAAAATACACTAAACTTAAACTGCCCGTTTTGAACTTGAAACCTAATACTAATATCACTAGCAACATATCCTGCAAAAATGCCGGGAGGATGTATGGCATATATAGGATCTTGTAAAAAAACATTTAATATTGCAAGTGGTTTAGTACAAATGTGAGAATTTTGAACAAAAAGTTTGGAACTTGCTAACAAAAAAAAATTGTAAAATATAAAGCAATGCCCATATAAATTCGCCATTCATCAATGAAGGAAACTTTATTATTTGCATCAAGAATTGAAGGCCTCAAGACTCATGAAAGATTTGGTTCATTCAAGCAAACTTCATGACAACTCTGCATGAATGAGAGAATATGTATGACTATTCATATGTCATAGGTTATCCCCTAAACGTCCCTAGTGTCGAAAAACGACATTTTGGATGAAGGGCAGAAACTTTGAAGAGCCATAACTTCTTCATCCAAACTCCGTTTTTGACGAAATCACTTGGGTTAGGTCACAAATCAAGTCTAGTTTATGTGGTGAAAATTGCAAACTCATGAAATAAAGTATGAATAAATGGCATGGATTTTAGTGAAGGCAGCTTTTGTTTTTGGGTTTTCAACCATTTGGCATGTTTTACCATTGCAAGCCGATTATGTCAAATCTAAAATAGTTTTTCATGATTTTTTTTTCATAGGTTTGATATTTAGATGCATCCCAACAACTTTGTAGTTGGAAGTTTTTTGGTCTAGATAACTTTGGTATTGGCTTTGCAATGATGTTTCTACAATGAAAAAAGTGAAAAATGGATGATTTTTGAAGAGCTAGATCTCCTTCATCCACCGTTAGATTTTGACATTATTTTGTGGGATGGATTCCAATTATAGTCTATTTTTAGTGGTAGAAACCTTGACCCAATCGAGGATAAGTTGAAGAAAAGGCATGGATTTGAGTGCGAGGGGTCTAGTTTTGGACTATTTTTCCTTTGTAAAATTTTTGGCAGTTTTCACGACTACAAGGCTACTATTTGAGCCAAGATTTTTTTTTGATGAATTTTTTTGGTACAAGAGTGTCTTTGAGATGAAGATGAACAACTTTCTAGTTGCTGATTTTTTGATTGCAAATTTCATGTTGGTAGTATTTTCACTTCAAAGTGGAAATGATGGTATTTTGTAGCCTGTTTTGCGCACTAATATGTTATGATCTCGCAATCTATGAGGTCCCATGAGTCAAGTTTCGGTCCACATGATCTACTAGAAGTATATTACAAGTTTGTACGGTTAAGATCTGAATAGCTTATCTTTATTTTCATCTATATCACTTTTTTTGATAATGAGTTTTTGGCTAAAAATACCCCAAGGACGTTTAGGGGTTAAGGTCCCTTGTTAAACACAAGTTAAATTTTAGATTATTTTAGAATAATATCACCTTAGAACTCAAGCAAGAGTTGATGGAGCATAAGTCACTTTTGAAGAATTTGTGCTTATCGGTGATGTTCGAGTGTTAAAATTACTTTTATCGAATATCACCTAAGTGATCGAGTCGATGGAGCAAACATCACAGAAGTTCATCTAAGGGAGAGTATTCAAAACTAGAACAATACCAATTATGAAGCACTAGGCTTCTTCACCAAGAGGTACATAATAGCTTCTTCACTTATTAGTAGCATGTATTCACGGCATATATTACAGGGTGTAAAATTAGGGGATCATTTTAGAAACACCTATGAGACCGCCTTCAAAAATTCATAACAGATTGTAAAAAAATTCCAAAATTCATGAATCCACTTTGACTATCCTTCTATTCACTTTACTCAAGCTCAAAATTGAGTACCCTAATTACTTCACTCCAGATTAGGAAATCTGAAATTTGAACCATTATTGTAGAGCAGCCAAAAATGGCGCACTGCCGAAAATGGAGCCCTAGTAATCTTCACTGTCACGTACATAATAGCTTCTCCATACAACAGTACCATGTACACATTGCAAAGATGATAGGGCGTCACTTTAGGGCACCATTTTAAGAACACCTATATTTCCATCTTTAAAAATTCATTACTTACTGTAAAAGAGTTGAAAAATGATGATTCCACTTGCTCTAGTTTTCTACTAATTTTCCCCATGCACAAAAATTGCTTGCACTGGCAACATTCCTTTAGATTTTCTGTGCTGAAAATTGCGCCATTATAGGACACCTTACCATATTGAGCACTCTCTTACATGCATTGATCACTGAGCCCGTGGATCTAGGGTTACACGGAAGCCCCTACATTTTATTGCACTTTGGAAACATACAGGAAGACGATTGAGCATGAACATCGGATTGACAGCTGATTGTAGAAGGAATCAATAGAGCTGCTGAGGTTGATGTTACGCAGCAAGAACAGTTTTGCGGCGAAGTTTAGAGATTAAACAACGTGCTTAAAACAGAGTGTGTGCCACTGTCAACGAGGTAGCCAGAGATTGTAGCCATGGCGCTGCCGCTCGGGCAATCCTCAATTACAATATACGAGCCGTCTTCGATGTCAACTGTCGTGGATTCGCGCGTCACGGTGTTTAAGGTGAAAACAGCAAAGTTGTTGTGGCATCCTCGCACATTGGCATACTCTTCGTTGTATGCTACCGGCTCCTTCTTGTACACCACCTTGTATTGTAAGCACGGACATAGGATCGTCATTGTGAAATGGTTTGTTGCTTGATTGAGAATTACGACCGCTCCCTCCGTTCCCGTTGTGCTCCACATAATCAGGAGTAGCGTTGTGAGTGCTGGAAATGGCCATATCTTCATGTTCTTGAAAAATTATGAGCAATGATCTGCAAGAACTTTTTTGTTACATGTGCAGCATCTGAAAGTTTGTTTCATGTGCAGTTCTTGAAAAATTCAGCTTACCTACGAAAGACTGAAACTCTTGCTTGATGACAAACAAGAACAGCGGTAAGAGTACTGTCACGCTTAACGTTTTGTCTGGTCCTTGGCTTATTCTTTCTCATTTGAGCTCTTGTAGTAAGGTTTCTGCAGACTTAGTGCATTCCGACCTTGTCTAAAGAGGTTGCTCAGAAGAAGCAGTTTTACAGTCTAGATAATATTGAGCTTTGTTCAGTTCCTGCAGGATCGCGAAGTTTACATCTGAACTACTAGTATTAAATCCTAGATAAAGTACTAGTATTAAATCCTGTTAGTGAGATTATCTCGAACGAATAAATGTAAGAAAGATAGCAATCTCACTAGACCTATCTATGAGACAAATTCCACTCCCTGTGTGAGAGAAAAGCAAAAAATGAGGCCAAGAATGCAAGTTTTTCCTAGCTTCCTGTTTCAGTGAGGTTTTATATAGAAGCACTACTTGCAGGAGTAGGTGAGTAGGTTGTAGTGAATCAAATCTTTGCCCTGGATTGCGCGGGATCGTTTCTTATTGATTCTTTCTCTACTACAAGTCCTTTTCTGAGTAACTTGATCCACCTGAGATCCAGCGATTCACAATTAAGTCCGAATCTCTTACCTGGACCTGTTGTAGGTATGACTGTATGAGTCGAAGCATGAAATTGAAAGGACGTTGACTTTGTAAGTCAACGGCCACTGGAACTTGCACCAAACTCGACACTGGAACGGATTACGTGCAGACACAGGTACTAACTTGACGAACAGTGTATCACACTCTTTACCTTCAGATAGCTTGAATAACTCTGTAATAAGGTTTGCACCTTTGAGGTTTAGGTACCATGCTATCTCAGTATATCACTTGAATTTTTATACCACAGAATGGAAGATAGATAAAATGGCCTTTACTTGAGAACTCCACCGTTCCTGTTTTATCAAGCAGGGGCAGCTCTCATGTTCAGTTGTTAAGAAGTGAATATCTTGGAACGGATCATTTAATTTATTGACAGAGGCATAGAAAAGTCCGATTTAATCCACAGAAACAGAAGAAATCGACCTGCGACTTGCAACTAAGTTGATTAGAACATGTTTGTATAAGTGATTACGGTGGGCACCAAAGGCTCCGGAATGGCGGAGTAGAAGCGGCGCCAAACTACCGTCCTCACAACTCCTATGCTATCTAACTAACTAACTAATTTCATTGTACAACTCATGGGTTTACTGTTACAAATGACCTTGCTAATTCTAATGCTGAAGTGGCCAAGGATAAACTGGGTCGTAATCTTGGTCTCTTATCCAAGCTCAAATTACGTCCTGCGCAAAGAAGACGTACCTTAGGTCAGTCGCTTTGACAAAAACACTCTAGAAATATTTTACGTTTCATGACAGCCAGACATGTTCGTATTGAATTTAAGTCAGAATCATGAGATATTTTAGATTTGAGCAGTACTCTACCAATATTCTATCTTGGCTCGAACCCTGTATAGAACAGAGTAGCTTCAGTTAATGGCACAGTGAGTGGATGACCCAAAATCGGCATCCACTTGTTGCAAAAAATGTGTTCAGTGAACAGTTGTACAAGTTTTTTGAGGAAACCGAAGTATTCCACCTTGTCAAGCCAGGCTGCTCTTATATAAAAATAGAAACAACAGCTTGTCAACGGCTGGATCGTCAAAATTCATATCCAGGTTTTCGGACATTCATGAAGGATATCCGGCCTGGCATTTCCAAAAAAATGTGAAAACAGGAATAACTGTAGTATGGAATGGTAAAATTCCACTACGTTAAGTTGTTTAGTTGATTCTGTTTAGAAACGTGGTCGTGCAGAAGAAATGACTTTGAGCACAAAAACAGGGAGGAAAAATTACGTACCTTATCAGAAGGTCCTGAGGGCCGCACTTATGGCACCTGGAAATGGGCGGCAAGGGTGGAATCCTCGGCAACGGGACCCAACCGGGCGGTGAAGCTGTTCACGGGATGCAATCTTCGGCTGGATGCGCCTACTACCGTTGCTTGTTGAAATCTAGGCACATTCTTGTTCTGCGATCTGTGCAGAAATGGCTAACATAACAACAATCATCCGATGAGTTAGGAATTTGGAATGCAGCAGTCGTGTGCACTGTGCAGAGCTCAATAAGCTGAAGTTTCCAAAGCACAATGGGTTGTGTGGCGAAATGATTAAAATCTACAGAAACAGATTCGTAACCTACCAAGCAAGGAGACAAGATGGAGCGTTTCGACTTGTCGGACTTGAATCCTCTCAACCTCACAACAGGTGTGCGTGGATGCTCTGCCTTGTCTAACTTCTGCCCACGTTGCAAGTCCACACTAAACCTTCCTGATCTTCCCAAGTCCAAGCACCCGCTGAGAGCTCTCCCTGAAAATTCACTCATGAGACTGCCGGAGAAGCCTTGGATGCCATCAACCCTATCTCTATACTCTTTGAAGCTTCGACTCGAGACCCACTCCGAACCTTCTCTCAACTCAAACAACATGTGGGAGCCATCACTATCTGTAATTGACCCATCCTCAGGGTCGAGATAGGCGTCACTAAATAGAAGGTCATCGTTTTCCGAATCAATAAAAGAGATGGTTGGATTGTGCAGGGAAGCCCTGCTCTCAGATTCTTCTCGTGCAGTGGCCAGGCTCGGGGTCTTGGGGCCTTCTCGAAATAGAAAAGAGGAGGCGATAGGAGTTTCAAACGGGAAGTCTTCCTCATCAGCTTTCGCTTGAGCATCCTTCACAAATGTGCAACAAAATATAGATTTAGTCTCACGAATTTTGCAAAAAATTTAGCGAGATACGAACAATATTCCAAATAGGAATAGGAAATCAAATGCCGAATGAACCTGGAATGTAATACCTGTGGGTGTCTGGATTTCACACCATTCGCCTGTTCCATGTCTGGTTCATGCAGGTCTGGCTCGGCTGCTACGTCCATTTGCAACCTACCCGAGCAGCCCCAAACAGAGCTCCTTCTTCCCGAGCCGATATCAGGCCACCAACTTCGGCCCGAATTCAACTCTGAGCGAGTTGTCTTTTTTACATTTCTCGAGCGAAGTGTACCCCCATCATAACTCGCTGTTAATGAAATTGGGTGCATTACTAAATCCACTTTGCTTCGACGAACTGTAGAACGACCTGGGACAGTTGCATTCAAGAGAGCTCTCCTGTGCACCATTGTTGACACTGATCTGAGTGGTTTGGGTACAAGCGAGAGGTTCCAAGAGCTGCTGTTCGACGACCACCGCTCGTGAGAAGCCTTTTTCTTTCCACGGGCGGGAGTGCAGGCTTCGGCAGAATCGGGATCGTGAGGGCTGTCATCTGGTTCCAACCATGCAACTTCGCTCGGGCCTTCAAGATCATCATCATCCATGGCGGCCTCCGTCAGAGCATTAATGGTCATCAGATACTGTGCTAATTCACTTCTGGGACGAGGGGTACTAGGATCGACAGGACCTACTCTCGCAGCAGCCAGCAGATTTGCATCCTCGCTTCTACGTCGCAACGACTTCCGCTTCGATTTGCCACGGAATGAGCGCTCTGACGCTGTCGGTGATTGTGGACAATCGAGCGTGCTCACAGGTGAGTCACTCAAAATGTCCCCGCCTGTGATAAAATCACTTCGAGCATCTATACTGTCACTTGACTTCGCGATCTTGGACCTACCTTGCTGCAACCTAGACTGCCCCACCAGCCTCTTAAAAATCTTCTCTACATTTTCAACCCCGCTGTTGCCTGCCAGGTCCTCGGTGAGTAAGTGGTCATCCAAGGTGAAATGGGCTGCATTCAGCTGACAGCTACTCCCCGAATTCGGATATGGATACAACATACCGCTGGGGTTCCTAACACTCCTCGCAGACGGTACGGAACTCTCATTGTTGAATGTACTTAATGGCTGCGAGTTTAAGGACCCGTTATGACCTCTACTTTCAGAAGGGATCGTCGAAGGTGACCAAGGTATGTCAATCTTTGCCTTGGGTCGCTCTAAGGCTCTGCAGGGTTCCAATTCCCACTTAAAAGGCACACTTCCAGTAGAGATCATCGATGACATCGAAGATTGTCTACTGAAGAAAAGCTCCTCGTCGTCGTCCCTGACACGCACACCCATGAGAGTCGACTTCAAGTTCAGTTGAACCAACTGCGGCTCGTGCGTTTCGGTCTCATCAACGGGGTCCTCATACCGTAACGAGGGCGCTGCTGACACTGACGGCGACTCCCATCTGTTGTATGAGCCTATTCCTCTAGATCTGATGCTACTTGCTATGCTTCCAATTCTATTTGCTATGTCCGGTCGCAACCCAGATTCATCCAGATTCATTTCCTCTAATCGGTCCATGTTGCTCCCAGTGCTACAGCTACAAAATGAATTCAATCAATGGCGTCCGTCATGCTACTTGGTTCACATTCGCTCTTGGGCCTGCCAGAACGGAAGTGCTTGCACCAGCAAGACCCCTATGGTACCAGACTTCTAACTCTCAAAAGATGCCGCCTCCGTGCAATCACTGCCAAACCTGGAAGAAGATCCAAATCCCTGAGTACCGAATGGAAACAGATCAAGTCATTCTCCATGAACTATCCTAATCACCCGATCTTACTACTACGAAGTCGTCTACTTTCGCAGTAACGGAGACCATGGTGCCAGCCCTGAAACAAGAACACTCGACGAGTTCTTGAGGTAAATCTGTCTCCTGCACATCGAAGCTTCATCTTCTATTCTATCCTCAACCGTGCCCGTATTTTCGACAACTGTGGATATGAAAAAAGATCGAGTTTGTCAACACATCTGTACTTGGATTCTCCTTCGTAGGGCTCCATACATTGACTACACAAATAAAGCTGTGAACGAACAATCAGTGAACACAACCTTGGGATCTTGTTTTGCAGGATTCAAGGCCTTCATAAGGCGAATCTTCTTCCGAGTTTACAATCCAAACAAAGATGAATCAGACTTGATCCTGCCTTCTCTTGCAAAAACTACCAACGGGGCCTGTTCTTCATTTACATTATACTAATGTACAGCATCGCCAAACCGACTGCGCAAGTGTGGAAGACTTTTCATCTTCACCGACCGTTGCGAGCGACGCCCAGCCCAGAGAAAGAAAAGTCGAGCAACACATGAGGACTCGGCGAGGGTGACACATAATGCCTGCCCGGCAACATCCTAAGGCGGCGGCGAAGACAAAGGGAAGGCCACGTTCTTTTGCACGACTGTGAAAGATGGATGCATCCGACAGATGCTTCTCGCCCTCTTCGTAAAATCCATGCACCTCGTGTGTAATGCTCATCCCAACGCCAACGATACTACTGTACCCGCCTCAGTAGAGAACAAATACTTAATGAAGGTAAATTATGAAGCTGAAGCCATAACTTTCTTTAGAATCGTTTGCACTTTCCTTTGTTTCTTGTGGTCTCATAAGGTTGCGTTGCTTTGGCCTGTGGTTAGAAAAGATAAGAAAGCCCCAGCTATGGAGGGAAAGTAAACATCCAATAGGCTCGGAATAATCGGAGCTCGAATCTGCCGTTCATTCGTCTATTGCTAGCTAGGTAACCCGTGCTTTTTTTGTGCAGGGATTTCGAAAGGTGACCCCTCCTGATTTTATTTTAAGCCGCATTGTGGATGCATCTCTCCGTGCCAGCTAATAAAACGTCACTGGCAGCTGATGCAAACTTGCTTGGGCCCAACACGAGATTCACCAATTCCTGGACTCTCCATCTGAACCAATGATCTGATACCTTATAGCATCTTTGCACACATCACACGGTCGAGCATTATTGGAAACCATGATTCTCTACTGAATTATAGCTTGAAACTATCCCTCCGATCAACCCTTCCACGAAGAATGCATCTTTCTGTAATCCCATTCTACCTACCGGGCGTCATGCATTCCATCTCTCGAGGTAACGTACATCTCTCCTTGACATTCAAACTCATCTTTGATTCTAATCTGATGGACATCGAAAATCGAATAATGGACATCGAAAATCGAACCCAACATATGGTTCAACATTATTGCAGATCATAGACGCTTTCGTATGATATGAATATTAGTAACATCGCTTTAGCCTCAGTTTCTTTTTCAAAATTAGCGTGCATACATGGCCGTACGAATGCTGTTAACCCTGTTGGGCCTTCTCGGAGTATGATTAGGCATGTCTTCAAGTGGGAGACAAAGCTTTGTCCGGAGTTTTGCCAATACATCCGATTAAAGTAACGATGTTGTTTTTCCGTTTTGCTTTTACCTTTTTGTTGTCTGCGTTAGGTACAGTGATTGGGAAGGGAGGGCTTTCACCGAGCCCGGATGCTAGCAACTTGGCAGGCTGTGAGCCCCAAGGCGGAGGACGGGGGTGCTTTCCCCAGTGCTCTCGTGCCTTTGATCTATTGTAAGCATCTTTGCCTCTCTTAAGATAGCCTGTCCAGAAGGGTCTCGGTCCTTCTTTCTTGGGGGAAGCCCTCGTTTAGCCTTAAATATCATAACCCCTCCTCGTGATGTACGAGCACCTGTTTTCCGTGACATCGCCCTGGATGATGACAATTTAGGCCTATCGATTACTCTACTCACCACTAAGATAGAAACTATCCTAAACAAGTGCCAAAAACATAAATTTCCTCTACAGTTCATAATACGGGCCACATTATTACTATTAAAAAGCACCTTTGCTAGAGCTTTGGCAATTGTTTATCCTTCAATTCATTGCTACAGTTTAGGGATTTAATGATTGCTAGAGTTCACATGTTTGATAATGACTAGATTATGACCTTCTTTCTAGAATTCCCTTCAAACATAAACGTCTTAGTAATCTTGAACTCTACAATGTAATTTGAGGGCTTCCACCAACTGAATCTTTAGAGCATTGTTTCTTCAGAAGTGATTTTTGATAGGCCAATGGAACCATCATTTTTGAGGCTAGAAATATGGTGTATCAAAAATAAAACATGTGTTCTATTGCACTCTAGTATTGAACTATTTTTCCTTCATAGTTGGTGATTGTTTCATTACATCTTTTTTTTTTAGTAGCATTTTGACTTTGAAGGGATGATTTTTTTTTTTTTTTCTTTTTTTGATACTAATATGTTATGATCTCGCAATCTATAAGGCCTCATGACTCAAAATTTGATTAATGTGATTGACAATGAGTTTATCACTAGTTTGTATTGATGAGATCTAGATACCTTATCTTCCATTTTATTTCTGAAACTTTGAAGGAACTTGTGATTATTGGCTAGGATGTTCAATATTTGAAGAAAGAAATGAAGAAATTGAAGGAAAGCCTAGATCCCTTAAATGTTTGAAACTTTCCCTTGCCAAGTAGCTTGCTACCTAGGTTCATGAAGTGTATTTCTCTCAGTTGATTAATAATTACATTGATTGTTAAAAAAAAAAAAACTTTAAGAAAAAATGATGAAAATTTTGAATTTTAGAGGTTCATTGTAAATGATCTTTATGTTGTTAAGTTCACTAAGATATCCATGTTACTTTCCTTATCATATGATTGTAAGTGAATATTTATGGCAAGCATTTTGGTACAAGTAACTTGTGATTTGAGGCATAAACATTTGGCATGCTTTGCCATTGCAAGCCAATCATTTGCAATACATTATAATTTTTATAAATTTCTTTTGTGGCGTAATTTATATTCTTTTTGAATGAAGCTTAATAACTATTTAGTTGGAAGTTTTTGATTGGAATTATTTTTATGTTAATTTTTGGATGATTTTTTGAACCTAAAAATGAGAAAATCTTGTGGTCGTTAAGGAGTGTATGCCTTTATCAACCCCTAAAGGTCCAGAAGACCCGAGATGGGTATTTTCGATTTCATGCAACATACTGTAGATGAAGGAGTTAAAAGTAATTTTTTTGACTAAGGTATTGAAAAGGTACTCCTTGTACTACAAAGTGTATGCGGTGAAATTTGCAAAGTCAAATTCCAATTTTAGAACCTTCATTCAGAAATTGTAGGTTCCAAGTCCAAAAAAGGTACTTTAAATTTAGCCCTTTTTTCTGTTAGAAATTTGTTGATAATCAAATCTTTATCCAAGCTCTAAAGTGGCCTAATTCGAAAAGTTTGTCAAATTCACAAGGGTAGCCTCCAGAATTACAAAAACAATCTTCACAATTTCTACTAATTTCCAAATTATTTCTCACAAAATTTGTCATAATTCGAGATTTTGGAATTTTTCAAAATTTATATTTATCAAAATCCACAAACTCATAAAGGCACCTACTCGCTATTCACTTCTTTCTTTGACCAAATATAGCTAATGTAATGCATGATTTACTATATTGTTGTTTTATATTTCCGGTGGTCACTTAGATTTTTTTACCAATATGCGGGAAAATGTAAAGAGGTATCAAGTCATGGTGTCCAAACATTAGAAAAAACTTTGAGATAATATAAGGAGTACAAATTAATGGACACTTAATTATAAGTAAAACATGTAGGTAAATGAAGTCTCATATTTAAACTTCTACATCCCGACATACCCTAAATTATAAAAATATAACCAAAAAATATTTTTACGGTCAATTATTGCATTGTAGACTTTCTTGGATGAATGAAAATTTTGCATGGAACTCTTGACCATTATGACCTTTGTTACCCCCCCCCCCCCAAAATTATTAGATTAGATCAAAGTATGGGTCTAAAAAATTGTCCTCGCTTTAGAATTGTAAGTAATTGTATGGGGCAAATGGATTCCATATATTGGAAAATTAGGTGAAGATAGAGACGTTTCATCTTGGTCATCAAAATACTCCATACAATAATACTCCTTCGCCGAACGTGATAAACCAAAAATCCTATGGAGTCACTCCCCTCCTCCCTTGAGTTTTATCCCTTCTTCTAGAAAATAATTGCATGAAAGTGTCTATGAACATGGGCTTCAAATAAATTTTCAAAAGAAAATTTTAAAATTTTAAAGAACAAAAACAACAAAAACAAGCACCAAAAACTTGCCACTAAGGCCACACATAGGATGAGTTGTGCTTCCGGGCCACCCCAAATGTAAAGCCCTAGGGCTGGATTTGAGAGAATTAATCGATCCTATTGATTACAATTAAAAAAGTTCAAGCTGGCTCTCCATTCGGCCCCAAATGTAAACCGGCCCTGCGTAAGATCTTTTACCATCCGGCCCCAAATGTAAACCGGCCCGGAGTAAGATCTTTTATTACAATTCCACAGTTTGAGCAACTCATGTTTTTTATAAGGTTTCCAAAAAGAATCATGTAACACTAAATTGCACTTCTGTAGATATTCAAAGTTGTAAATAAATACAAAGTGTTAGGGTTGACATTTAGTGTTTCAACAAATAATTGACATACAACGTTTTTGTCTCTAATCTACATATTTAGTGTAGAGATTTGCCATGCTGATGGCACATCAGCAGGCAGTGGCTTTGCGATTCAGATGTTAGAATGTTTTGTTGGGCGTTGCTTTCTGAGAACTTGACTCTTAAATGCCCAAGCATGCCCTCGGGCTTGCTTTTCAGTGTATTTTTGGAGGGGCTGGGCGTTTAAGGGTTAGACTGCCATTTTCCTTGGTGTCTAGGAAACTACCATTTTCCTTGGTGTCTAGCGTGTAGCGCCCCTGAGGACTAATTCTGAAAATCTTGTAGAGCTAGTAAAATATTCGTCTGTAAATGCAAGATGCAGAAACTTATCGGAGCTCTTCCGCACATTGTTGCTGTCAGTTTCCCACGGTCGCAATCGGATTGCGATGCTGTAGCAGAATAAGTATCGGCTCAAGCACAGGCTACCTTATGTATTGTACACTACTTGACCAAATTTCACGAACGTAGGAAAGGGTAACATCCTAATCGACTTTTGACGACTTTGTTTGGCAATAGTACAGTCGGATACAGAAGTAATTCGAACTGCATTTGAAGGCAATTTTTGAAAAAAGTTCGAAATGTGCCTGTGTACTCAAAAATGATCGGAATTACAATCCGTAAAAGGCATTGGAACCACATCGGAGTGTTTTATACAATCATTGCAAAAAATTGCTTCTTTTTTGTAAAATTGTTCAAAGAAATACAACTCTACATGTTCCATCCACAATTGACCACTGTCACTTTGTGCTTCAATTACGATGTTCATTTTCACTTACAAAATTGATATGAGTGCCATAAGTTGTTCTTTAGATACTTGAGCCCATGCTTATTGAATCATTGATATGTTCCTTGTTTGTTACTTGGGTAGGAAGAATGTCTTAGAATGTGCTTTTGACTATTCAATTTTTCTCAAAACTTTGTGAAGCCAATCACACCACTAGAAATATCCTGCAAGGACTTAAAGAATGGTTTGATAAAGTTAGGGTGATTACTTTCATAAGTTCATTGCCAAACTCGAATTCTTTTAGCATTATCGCGGAGTTTAAATCAAAGTTCAATTTCCCACCTTCAGTGTTGATTGGAAACTTATCACGAAACTACTCCTACTCAAAAGTTTAGGGGGAGCAAGTATTTTTGAACATTCAACAATGAGCTCAAGTATCTAAAGAACAACTTATGACACTCATATCAATTTTGCAAGTGAAAATGAACATCGTAATTGAAGCACAAAGTGACAGTGGTCAATTGTTGATGGAACATGTAGAGTTGTAGTTCTTTGAACAATTTTACAAAAAAGAAGCAATTTTTTGCAATGATAATATAAAACACTCTCATGTGGTTCCAATGCCTTTTACGGATTGCAATTCCGATCATTTTTGAGTATACAAGCACATTTCAAACTTTTTTCAAAAACTGCCTTCAAATGCAGTTCGAATTATTTCTGTACCCGACTGTACAACCACCCACCATAATCCTCTCCACATACTTGTACTTATAACCGAAGAAAGTGCTCTATCAAAAGAAAGCTCGCTCGTTAACACAGAACTGTGACCGTCAAGAATTAGTCAATGAATTTACCAATGTAAAGGGAGCTCATAGAGCCCATGTTCAAACCTCTTGAGCCATTGAGCTTGCAAAACGAAGCTCAAGTGCTGAAGTTTTCATTCTCAGGGCCAAAACTTAACTCCAACTCTAAGTGGAGTACCTAGTTACAGTGGGCGATCGGAAACTATGTTGCTGACATTCCTACATACCTCCCTAAAGCTCATCTGGCTTGTTTTCATCGTCTCCCATGAGCTCATCTAGAGAAAACTCATCCTCTTCAATGAGACTTCCATCCTTCCCGTCCCAAGGCTCGGCTGACACAATTGCCGGCACTGATTGCAGGGGAACATTCCCCCTTCCTCCTCTGCCTGCTTCAGAAACAAATTTCCTGCACACATCGCCAGTGAGACCAGGCTTTACGAGTATATAACTACGATGGAAGTGGTAAGAGCCTCAAAGCTGAAACTTACATGACAGAATCCTCCTCAAAAGCGCCACGAAGAGGGGCATAGATAGCCCTCTTCACATTTAGTGCTACCATAGCTGGATACCCGAATCCACCGACACCGACTGCTTTCTCAAGCTCTGGTTGCTTCCCTGCTGCAGTCCAGATATACCTGCACGAATGCTCGTACATGTTAGCAACTTGAAACAAACGATTCATACTAAGAGTGTGCAATCGGAGTAGCTATAATAGTAAGTTGCGCTTGCCTGTAGGCACTTCTTTTGTATTTCTCGGCAACATTCCGTAGAGTTGCGAGGTACTTGTTGCGGCCTTCAGCTTTAGAGTCCAGAATGTCGGGTAAAAATGAGATGAAACAGATCGCAGCAGACCCACACTCCTTGTCCAACACCTCCTGCAATTGGAAGATGATATGATCGACATGATTAAGTTACTGTTAAGTAGTATGATAATATGCTGTTAAGGAAATGAGTGAATAGAAACTTTCGTAAATACCTGTCCCACCAACTCCACAACCTCGGGAGCTTCTACATTCGCTTCCAGTTCAGCGAGAGCATAGGACTCAATAGCACCAGCTGTTCTTGCGCCTTCGTAATGCTTTGGACTCGTTTTGTCAGATCCAAAAAGCATGATGGTGGGGAAGCCTTGGATGTCATACTTCTCTCCTAAATCCTGCGAGAATCCCCCAAAAGCAGATATTTTATTATCAAGGCGAAAACATGGCTGCAAGTTCTACATACAATCGATACTGATAAGGGGATCCAAGAGACGATGGAACAAGAATTTCTTGAACTATAGACTTCTTCGAACGGTTCTTTAAAGAATTCTGCATTTGGCAGCCTAATATTTCATCAACCTCATTAAGAAAATACCTGACCTAGATCTTTAATTACAACTTCGACAGTTCTCAATTACACAACAATGAAAGCACAAGGGTCAATTCGTACCTTGTGTGCTTCGCAATCCACCTGACCTAATTTCACCTTGCCCTGCAAATTCTTGGCTGCAGTCTTCCACTCTGGGGCCAGCTTCTTACAATGTCCGCACCTGCTCAAAACAAAGACAGAACATATAAATAATTGCATACTTCAGAAAGCATGGCCGTAGTCATGAAGCTCTTCCGAGATTTACCAAGGCGCGTAGAACTCAATGAGCCATGTGTCTTGGCTTTCAAGGACCGTCTTTTGGAAGTTGCTGGATGTGAGTACCACAGATGCACTGGGACCGCTAGAGTCCTTATCTTTCTTTGAGCTTGACTTCTTCGAGCCGGATTTACCATTCAACCGCTCCAAGGCTAAAGACTTCGCCTGTCCATTCCAAACCAGCAGGATGAGTTACGGCAATGTTTCTCAACAAAAAAAACCTACAGATTACTATTAAACTCAGATATTGAAGAGAATGACAAATTGATACCTGCTGAAGAGCATAATCCACAATAGGTTTCGCCTCTCGTGCGCCCTGGTAATCTACTGGAGACTTGCCGATACCAAAGACCTTAATAGTTGGAAAACCTTGAATTCCGTATTGCTGCGCAAACGAGAAGATGAGCACGAGATCAGTACTGCTTCAGATTCCTACACCACTGTCTTCAAAGTCTACTCTCAATAAAAATCTTCTAACAAAACACAAGTTTGACAACCACGAAGAAAAACAGCGGATGCACATCACAATTCTCAAACAATGCTTGAATGTTCAGGTACTTTCGCATCAACTTTTGCATCAAAAGCATCGAGTATAAAAATAAACGAAAGTTCGTTTACTGGGCTCTCCTGAAATGTAAAGATCCACCTATGTGTTAAATTGCGTTCATTACCTGTGCCAAATCCTTGTGAGTATCCGCGTCCACTGCTGCGACGGTGACAATGCCCTTCAAAGAGGTGGCTGCTTTTTCCCATGCGGGCGCCAGGCTCTTACAATGTCCACACCAAGGGGCGTAAAACTCCACGAGAACAATTCCGTCCGCACCAAGCACCTGTTCAATCGATTCAAATCGATCAGTTACAAATCAACAACAGATCACAAATCAGGGGAGTGAACACTACCAATTCCTTAGCAACTCAACTCCACGTAAAACATCTAATATGTAGTCCTAAAGTCTCAGCTGAGGTGTCTTTACAATAGCCTCGATGTCACGCTTGCGGCATTACGCCCGATCAGGAGAAAAGAAGAAAAAAATCTGACATCTGACCTTGTTTTTGAAATTCGATGAGGTCAATTGCACCACGTCCGAAGTAGGTGCATACAATGCAGAAGCACGTCCAAAAGCGCATAAGAGCACCGCAAGCACCATCGCGACCGCCATCGCTGCTGGCTTTTTCATTGCTTCTGTGTAACCCTAACTATACTGAAGCGGAGACCATACACTACCAATGTAGGCTTGAATTAGCTTCCCCGGATCGCCTCGCAATGCTGCAATCGACAGATTGAATGTCCACAATCGGCCCCCCTGCTCCTTTGCACGATCGGATGTTCTCTTTCTGGATCTCTCCAGCAATTGACCTTCCCTTCCAGAACTTGCAAAAGCAAGAGGAAGCTGCAAGCGCATGTACCTGAGGCCTAGATACAAGTTTCTTATTTGCCACTAGAACTGGCATTTATCTTGCTTATATGTAGACTATCAGGCTTATATCTAGGAATTTCTTAGATGTTCTAGAATCTTCGAATTTAGCGGCGCTGGTTTCGACGCTTCTGATTGGCTGGCATCTCTCATTGTCTCGAAGTTTGTCCAATGGATTGAAAGTGGTGACGTGGATTCTCTGGGCGGGAGCGGCCATGTCAGCAGCTCCAGCTAAACAAAACAGCAACTATTTTTAAATAATCTTTTACTTTAATTTTATTTTAAGATGTTACTTCTATATGAAAATATTCGAGATGGGCTCTTTGATATCATTGTTATATATTTTTTTTATGTCATACATCCTTGGTTCTTTAGACATGGACGATTATATCTTTGGTTCACTTCATTGTGATGAAGATGGTTCTTTGAATGTCGACCAATTATCTCTTATTAATCATGATTCATCACTTGAAATATCCAAAGATGGTGAGGAAGAAAACCTTTCGGACGATGGTGAGGAAGAAGATTGTTTGGAAAACAATCGTGATGATATAGACTCCAATATTAAGAATCTGAAAAAGAATGAAAGTAGTGAAGATACTAGTGAGAAATATTTTCAGAATCAATCCACTCAAATTGAGAACTTTGAAGAAGAAGATACGATGAAAAGTATCCAAGTTTTGTCCACCATCGATGTTGAGAGTGATGACGATGGAGAGTACTATGATTGTGGTATTTCATTTCGAGATGATGATGAGAATGATATTCTTGATGAAAATGTTGCATCGTCAAGTGAAGAATGTACAACATGTGATGTTCAACCTCCAGAAATAAACACAGCCAATGTTTATTCCTCATTGAATGAAGAATGCACAAGAAGCGATGTTCAACCTCTCGAGTTCAACACAAAAGAGGACTCTTGCACAACAATGCAACTAGATGTTCAACCTCCAAATATAAACACAACCAATGTTTCATCATTACCTGAAGAATGCATAAGAAGCAATGTTCAGCCTCCCGAGTTAAACACAAAAGAGGACTCTTCCACAACAATGCAAGTAAATTTCAATGATGCATACACTCCTGTAAAAAGGAAATCTAGAAAGGAAAAATTGCAAACAAATGCACCAAAAGAAATACAGATTACTGAAATTGTGGCTCCGAATCCCTTTGCCCTCCTTGAAGAACCTGACAAACTTGAAGAACCTGACAAACTTGAAGAACCTGACAAACCAAAGTCTAGAAGATCAAGAAAGAAGAAAAAATAAGCACCCAGAAGATGATACTTGTATTATTGTATTGTGTACGCATATACATATAATACTTAGATCAATATGTCATAGTTCAAAATTCTGGTCTAATTGATCAATTTATTAAACTATTGTAGCATTATCATAATAGATAACACTCCAAGTGATTGTATTCATGCTTTACATCCATAATAAAATTCACCAATGCTGTTCTTGCCTTCCTTTTAACCATGGAATTGAACGCGGACGACCGCAGACTACCGCCGCCGTCTAGCTGCGGCGCGATGGCGTCAGCGACAAGCTCCACACCAGCTCCGTTTCGAATTGCCTTCTCGCTCGTTTCTGTTTTCAATTCACGGACTCATAGATTTGTTATTTCAAGCAATCGATTCGTAGTATAGGCCATATTTCATTCTTGAGAAGCTTACTGTAGTGATCGCGATCGCTTTGCAATGGATGCCTCTGCGGATGCGTGGGACTTGCGCTGCTTGGTTGACAATGTGCAAGGCATGGTGGACGCCTTAACCTGCCTGCGCTGGAAGAAGCAGCAGGTCTTGCTCGTGCACTATCTGTTCATAGGTTTTCAATTCACTTGCCTACGTTTGTGAGCAAGTAGATGTTTCTTGTTTAAATTAAGGGAGACGAGAGTTTTTACTAAAACAGAGATTAAAGAGGAGCAGTTTTTTTCTTGTAATAAACTGCTCAGGACGAATGAACGGCTAATTTAAGTGGTTCTAGGCTCTTTGCAAATTTTGTGCAAGCTTGATTGTATTTTCAGTTTGAGCGGGAAAAGAATGAAGTGTAATCTTATTGGAGAAGTGCGTCTCTTGTTACTCAATAGAAGTTCCAGATGAGCAGATAATTTGAAGTTGCGAAGGTTCTTCCTGTCCAGGACAGTGATGCGACTACATTGCGTTGTTCTAGGCTTTCAGGTGGATTGGAAGTTTGAGTCAGATTTCTTCTGTAATTTTATCCAGAATTTGAAGTGGATCCATAGAGAAGTATACTTTTGAGCAGAGGTTTAAAGTTGTGTTCCATTTCTATCAAATGATAGATTTGGAGGTCGCTGTTCCCTTTAATGTGTATAAATTGTTATTTCTTGTGCGTGTGTAGGCGTTTCTTGTTTCCTTAGTCATATACTGAGTTTATTGGACGATTGGAATGTTGAATTGGATTGCCGATTGAAATTGTGATTGAGTTAGGGTGGGAGAATGGGATGTATGTGTGTAATGAGCAGTGTGCAGATACTTAGTAGGAGTCTTAGATTTGAGACGATTATAATGCGCGACGCAATGACAGGTTGCTTTTGTGCATTTAAGTTCAGTGAGCAGCTCTATATGGGATAGACTATGGACTTGATAATTCTTCCAGGCACGCCGTGAATCCTGGCAGAATGAACTTCACGATTCATTCTTATTCGCTCCCAGTTTTTGTCCGAGGGACAAAAAGACACTGCTTTCTTTTGACATGTTCGGTTTTGTGTGTGAGTTGCTGCTTTTCTTTCATGTCATGGTGTTATTAGGAACTTTCTTTGCGTACAGATATCTGTTACAAGTGTATTAGTTCTGTGAACAGTTTGTCGCTGACTGAGTGGTGGAATAGTTGCTTTACAGTACTAAAGTCTCAAGGCTCCACGTAACGAGAAGTCTTAGTATTTTATTGTAGGATGCTATATGCGAGGTGTCGGACCACGGCTTGGTGATTACGGTGGAAGAGCGTGGGTGCCTTCAGGCGCGGGTATACTTCCGAAAAGAGGTGAGGAAACTATATTTGCATCCTTCTCTGTTTCAAATGCTAGCTCTTGAGAGGATATGTGTTCCTGATACTTGTTTGTGCTTACATTCAGATGTGACCAGAAACCTTTGTATTTTCGATCCTCCACTTTGTTACCATGCTCGTCAAATCGCAATTTTAGTCATCGATGGAATCTAATTGCAGCGGTCACATCGCAGCTGTTCCGAGAATACGTATATCAGGCAGAAATAAGGCCAAAATTTGGAGTCAGTTTGGGCCTCTTGATCGATTCTCTGAATACTTTCACTTCCTCCACTGGCACCACTGCCCTTGAGATCTGCTATCCGGGCCCCGACATGCAAATGATATTCAAGTAAGCTTTAATCTTTTCACTTTTTCTTGTTTTGTCGTGTTTTATCGTCTAGTGAATAAATGAATCACGCTGCTCTTTCGTCTTTTGAAGCCTCAGCTATGGTTCTACCTCCTCAATCGTTATGATACATAATTTCGATGAATCTTTTGGTCTTGTAAAGTAACAGGCCAAACGATGCATAGACCACATTGTTTACTGCGATGATTGGATAATACAGGCTGGTGGATGCAAATGATTCTTGCATGTATGCCGAAATTCGCACACGCATCCCAGACATCATCCATCAGGACTACGTCATCGAAGACAATGCTGGCGTTCCGATTTCTTTCGCAGTGAAGGTATATTGTTATCCAGCTCAATTTGCTGAAAGAGTTCCTTGCAATTTAACAATGAGATGAGTCTGAATCCTTGAGAGGATCTTATGCTTGAAGTAGAAGAATTTTCTCTAAAAATTTGTGTACTCTCCTGAACCTTGTGCTTTGTGGTTACTATAATCTTCTGCGGTTAGTGTGAATAGCTGAAGGTGCATGTCTAACTCGAGCTCCAGACATTGCACATTATTGCTTGCAGTCAGCGGCACTCAAGGAAGCTCTAGATGACTTGGAGTGGCCGGGTTCTAGTATTGACATTACAGTCACTCCAGTACCTCCGGTGGTCACCTTCAAGGGTGAAGGACATGGTGACTTGCAGGTATCGGTATACTCATTCAGTTTTTCATTCAATATTTCAAGAGGGAAACTAGCTATGCCTCTTTCTTGCAGAGTGTAGTTAGTATCGAGTTCGTCATTTATTCCGCTGATGTTTGAGTGCTCCATTTTGTGATCGTGTACAAAGTGACGTGCTTTGTGAAACCGGAGCTTACTTGTTGCAAACTTGCTTAGTTTGATGATTTGAGATTGAGAGCTCATCGTTTCTGAGAAAGTTCCATGATGCTAGGTTGGGCGTTCGCTGCTATACAACTGCTTGTGAAAAATTTCTTATCTTAAGCTGGGTCGTGATTCGCAGATTGAGTTGCCTTACGACAGACAACGAGATCTTTTCATAGCCTTCAATTGCGATCGCGAGATTTCACACAGGTCTTTCTTCTGCCCTAAGATTGCTGATCAATTTTTCCAAGTTGACTAATCGCTCCACTCGCACACGACTATGAGGTGCTCATTTCTTTCCTGCTTGTGATATTTCTGCTGAGGCAGGTACAAGTACAAGTTCCTGAGAGCAACAACCTCTCAAATTCCAGGCAGCATATTGAAAGATAATCGTGGCAGTAAGATAACCTTCGGATCGAGTGGCCTCCTCAAAGTGCAACATCTCATCTCCGTGAAACCGACGCTTAATCCGCACCAACATTACTATGATCCCTCACAAGCCCAGGCTCGAGTTTCCTACATTGAGTTCTATGTCCTTCCTGAGGCAGAATCTGACGACCCTTGAGAACCATAGCTTTAGGTTGTGTAGGACTGTAGGTTGCTTACGTTGTACATAAGATTTCTTTGTTCAGTAATATACTTGGGATGATGAACTCCAAAACTCGTTCTACTCCCCCTCGTGGATCCATCAGCAAAACAAGGCAAGGTCATGTTTTCCGACTGTTAGTATGTAATTTCTTAAGAAATATCATAGCATTTTTTGATACATTTCCACATCTTGATGGTGATGGTAATCTACGATAGCTGGGAATGTCGAACATTTGATGGTGACACAGATTTGGTACGAAAATGAACACGCGGGATTTATTTAAGCATTTCTCTCCCCCCACTGAGGAGCCTTGAACAATGGTGGTTTCGATCAGAAGGCCGTGGTACCAGAGTGCGACAGCACCCACCAAGATCGTAAACAACGTCGTTCACGTGTTTAAATGGTTCATCTCGTCTTGCAGATAGACATTCACATAAATTCAGACTTCGGAAAGGCTAATAAAGCGGGACAAGTGACTACCTGCGCGGCTGGGCCATCGAGAATCTGGCTAAAAGATTGAGATTCAAGGTTAGGTCAACCATCTACATTCACTCGTTAAAAGGAGGGTTCAGAAATATGGTGCACTTCCACAATGAAGATCCAAAACCTTGTCTTACGAACACGTCCTTTCCAAACCAATAGAGTATAGACCAATCACATGATAGGTGATGAACAGGCAGTATCAGAATTACTGATGATAGGTGGAATTCGAGATAAAGCCAGGGCAAAGTCCCCACCATTGAAGAATTGCGCGGAGGGAGCGAATCGAAATCTAAAATTTCTGGAAAAAAAAAGAGTCGGGAACCGCAAATAAAATTCATGACACGCCCTAATAACTGCACGCCGGCCAAAACCTAAAAGCTGAGTATCCTACCCTAAAACTCGTGATGAGGAATGATGATTGCACGTGGCTTGTGATAACACCATGAGAAACTCACGAACAATAGAACAACGCATTGACCTAAAAAGGATTTTCGACAAACTTAAATTCAGACGAGAATAACATGAGCGAATGATATTTAGTTAATTTCCACTCATACAAGCAGGTCTGCTATGATAAATGTGCAGGCCCTTCTACATTCAAAACTGCCGCTCCTCCAACTCCAGGCCCGAAGCTCACTCTATTAAACCCTAACATCATTTCATGCAGGGACCGAAATCCCATAGAATCCACGCCCTCTACAAGTCGTGGACAGTAAGACCAGGGGGCAAGGATTGCTTCAACTTATCAGCCTTGTCGGTGTCGAAGACGCTCAGAGTGTACAGGTACTTGGAGCACCTGACTTTGAACTTGACGACATCCTTGGAGCGCTTGATCTTGACGCTCCGGGCGTCCTTGCGCCGGGCCGTCAGGAGAAAGTCCTTGATTTCGTTAATTTGCTTCGGCATGGTGACTGAGCTCTCAAGGGTCTCCGAGAGGATGGAGAAGGCGGCACCACGATGACAACCCTGCAACAGCAAAAAAGAGAGTTAGGGTTATCCCGTCCCTTCCCCTTAACCTCTGCTCCGTTCGCCAACCCCCTGTTCCCCACGTTCCCAATTCGTCGTTCGTTTCTCGTCCGTTAGGGTTACGTCCATCCTTTGTCCATAACCAATTCAGTTATTCATAACTGTCTGAGTTCCATTGAAGCCAGCGACCGTGGACCGAAAAATGGTATACCACAGTCTGATTCCGGCATTCAATCATCTGTACTGAAACATACGTAGCGACAGAATCCAATATGCGAAGTACATTTGTTGAGGACTACGATTGATCACTGATTCTAAGCGTGGTAGCAATTCGTTCTCGAAGGTTAAACAGCTGAGCAAGAAGCGATCGGCCAGCTGATGCGACGATAATTTTGGAGGGAATTTCCAGCAATTACGAGATGAAGCCGATTCATCATTTTTACTGTGCGATTGCGGCAGTACTAGCTATCGTGTTTAGTAACATCGGGACAGCGCGGGGTACATCTCATGATCAGGCAATGGAGCTTCGTTCTGATGACGTGATCGGACCACCTGTGGTACTGCCCGAGCCGCTGCCTAAACCGCTGATTCCCATCGAACCTATTGTAGGACCATCGCCCATGAGAATGCCGGAGCCTCTTCCGCTGATCCCAGGTCCTGGAGGAACGTGGAGCCCCGCCTCGTTACCGGAAAAAGACTTAGCGACTTCTGGTAGACCCCGAATCCTTCTTTACAATGACCCGCTCTTCCTGTTTCCAGAAATCTGTAGTGATATATACTGTCGATGCAATTGTGCAGGTGTGTTCGATTACAGCGAAGGACCCAATGGACCAAGCCACTGGGGTGAGCTGAAAACCGACTGGGCTATTTGCAAATCAGGTCTCCAGCAGTCTCCCCTCTCCATCACTCCTAATCTCATCGTCACTGACAGTACTCTGGGAAACCTCAAGGCTAATTACACCTCTGGCCTTGTCAATGCCACCATCTCGCACAGCGGCGACGACTTCAAGGTAAGAAAAACCACCAGAAAAATTTTCACGTCAGTTTCACATACCTCATTCTTGTATCACGAAGATATTAAATAATGTACTATTATATATATTTGAAGCAATGTGAATATTAAAAAATATATCTTCAGATAATAGCAAGTATCAAAATAATCATGAAACCTTCTCTGTTGCAACCCCATGTAGCAGTGAAAATTTTGAACGCGATCATACATCTCATGACTGTGTTCAATCACCAGCATTGTTTTGAAGTCAATTGCTTTGAATTATTTTGTGTAGAGATGCAATTTGAAGTCGTATTGACTAGCTAGTCCTTTCCAATTAGCTAGTCATTCTCGTGATGGTGTTTTACCTCTTATTCGATGGAATTAGAGAAGTCCTTGCCGTTAGTACTAGAAATTTGGGTGAGGTTTGCAACGTTTTGTGCGAGACATTGCTCAAGTGAAACAACATTTTGGAACTTGTTGGAACTTGCCCTAGTAATGTTTTCAGTAAATTAAGCAACGCTATCATTCTATAAGCAAATTTAATAAGAATTTTCTTAGATTTGGGGTTAAATCGTTGTTGGAGCAACGTCTTGTACCAAGACGTTGCTTCACTTGAGAGACCTTTTAATTGCACTTTGCAAGAAAAAACGTTGCCGACCCCCTCCCTTATAGTAATACCTAAAGTGCACATCTTAAGAATCGTTTCATGGAAGTCTCATTTTCTTCTCATACTTTCAAACATTGACATTGATGGTAATCGATCATCGGTGCAGGTGGAGTTGCCATCCAGTGCTGGGAGCTTGACAATTTATAACGTCACTTACTACCCTGCCCAATTCCACTTCCACAGACCTAGTGAACACCGCATTTTAAACTACAGGTACAAACCACCTTTCTTTCTTGTGTCGATGATTTTTATGTCAGAAGTTTACATTGCATTTGACAATGTTACATGTTTCTTGGACCATAAAAGTGATGTCTTGCTGCATGATATTCTTGTTTACGTTCTATTATCGAACAAGCTGTTCATGTACGAAGTTAAAACTGCTAGCCACGGGCAATTCATCTATTGTCAAGTCTAAAGAGCTGAATAGGTTGCCAGTTTTCCTTTGGAGCTTCATTTGGTGCACAAGTCGGATGATGGAAGGATTGCGGTTGTTGCCTGGCTCTTTGTCCCTGACAACAATAACAACAACACCTTCCTAGCCCAGGTGCGTTTTCCTCATCACTTAGCAAGAGCAGTGGATCTCAAGCTTTCAAAAATGATTCTTTTATGCTCATGAATCAACAGTGTCTACATCAGAAGATGACTTCAAAAATAGACATCTTTCGGAAAACTCGTTTCTTGTGTGATTTACAAGATGAAATCCGGTAAAAATTGAGCTGCTCGTTCTCTTGCAAGATTTTTACATCAATGACGTCCTGTATCAATTATGAACTTTAACATACATAGTTTAGTTTTCATGCAAAATTATTAACATGCTGTAATTTACCAACATGACCGAATAGTTGAATGCTTTCAGTAAAGAAGGATCGTTAGTTGATAAAAAGAATTCCTACTTATTCTATGATGTTGGAGTTGATTTGCAGTTCCTTGATGAACTTCCAACGCAAAAGAATCCGTACAAAAAGATGAAAATTTCACCCATCAAGTTGCCAAAGTTGGAGCCTAACTATGGACGATACCGCGGCTCGCTCACTACCCCTCCGTGCTCTGAAACAGTCATTTGGACCCTCATGTTGTGGAATGTAAGTTGAATTTATTATTTGAACCAAAGAAGTAGAGGCAATGCATTGAGTACCAACTCATAGTAGTATGTCTTATTAATGTCTCAATGATTGTGAGGAATTTGGATCAGACCTTATTTTGAAAACCAAGGTGTCTTTGTAGCCATTTTGCTATTATAGCGATGCATTTGTTGTTGGAACGGAGCCTCTTATGCTGTAATTGCTTCATAGGATGTAGCTTCATATATATAATCTATATATTCATAAATTGTGAAATATGACCTCTTTATGTGATGAAATTGCGGATGAATATTAATCATATGTTGGGGTGGAATGGCAGTTCCCAAAAGTTTCAAACTACCAACTCAATCAACTTCATAAAGCAATCCCGGTACGTCCACTTTCTTACATTCTATACATATTTTTTAAGTCTCATATTTGCATTGGTGTGCACCTATGAGAAGGTGATTTACTAATTAATTTTAATAATAACTCAGAAAACACTTGAAAGGAGTGCCCAGGGTCCTATATATTCCCAAGAGCAACTTCAAATCATATTGCACCTTTTCAAAAATTCTATGAGAAAAAATCCCTATGTTTTTTAATGCATCTTAAGAGAAGCATTTACCAAATGATAATACTCCTATAGGAACTCAGAATCCTGCCAACAAATTCACTTATATTATATTTTTGTCTCATAAATTTGGAGAGTTTTGGTATTATTCAAGTTTAATATATACTTTGTAGCCATTGAATTGCATAATGTGTATGGTGCAGAGAAAGAATGCTCGGCCTTCATTTCCAAGCAATGGTCGAAAGCTTCGTCTCAACCATACACCTGATTTTACAATGTTGGACCAGCTTTTCAAAAGTGAAATGAAAACAACCTAAATGAACCATTCTTTTTTAGCTATTTGACACAAGTTTTCTTTAATGAGTTTTTTTTTTTTAATATGTTTAGTGCAACAAGATATTTGGTAAATAAACCCAACAATTCATTAACACATTTATTGGATGGTACAAAGTAGGAGTATCTTTTAACTAAACAACAATTTTGTAACAATCAAAAAAACCATTGATAGTGAGTAATAGGGAATAGTTAATTAGAAGGTACTGACATAGACTTTTGTAGAGATAAAATACTTTTAGAATTAGTACCAACTTCCAATGATTGTTTCTATGTGAAAGTTGAGCTTCAAGCAATTAATAATGAGACAATTAAATGTACATGATGACTTATATATTGTATCATATTGTCATGGTGAAGTATTATACTCTCCATATGTTTAGTTTTTAGAGAATTATCTTAGTTGTTGAATGTGAAGACATCTAAGATTTAAACTTTGATTGTAATTATGAAAAAATAAAATTGCTCAAAAATAATAACTTAGTTTTGTTCAACATTTGTTAGCAAAATGCTCAAAAGTAAGAATTCTTAGTCACATTGTCAAGGGCTTTACACATGGGGGAATGGGCCCTCACTGCATTGATATTGTGATGTGTTTTTTCAAATGACTCATTCAGCCAATGGGGCTCAAATTGTAAGTGAATTGGCTTGGAGATTTGTTAACCTTGACTTCCTACACAAAGCGTCCTCACATGAAATATCAAATTCATACACTATATGAGTAAGTATTGCTCTTTATATAGTCATCTTACTAATCCTACATGTTCAAGTGCAAATATCTTCTATTCTAACAGTGGCATGTAAGGGTCGCTTTACACTATGGACCATGAAGACTTACCACGGCCTTCTAAAATTTGTGATTGGAGAGTAAAGCGCTCTTGGTCCCATTTGGCTTTTCACTAACTTGAAAAAGAAGAATGCCCACCAACTTTGAGGTCCCCAAAGCATCCTAAATTTTCCACAATAGATAATGTTTTCATGGTCTCCTTGATTATAGTTGGTCGAAGCAAAATACCTCGACTCAACGATAATCAAGGAAACCACGAGGCTCAAAAATCATCGATTGGTTAGAGTTCAACTATTTAAAAAGAAAAAAGAAAAAAGGGGAGGGTAAGAGAGAGAATAATGAAGATTCATATTCGAAAATTGAACTTAAACTTCTCCCGATCCAAATCCACTTTACACCACAAGTTAGAGTGACCAAATCACTCAAAATTCCAGAATTGATTTATCATGGTCACAACTCTTGGCGAAGAACCATGACCATAAAAAATGATTTTAATTTTCTTGGTCCATAGTGTAAAGGGACCCTAAGAAAGTTGTTTGAGATAAGAAGGCGCCGACATTTATTTAAAATACCTGCTATCCAGGGTGCTCATTACTGTATCTTTCAACACCTCATTCAAGCCTGAAAAAGCCACTGCATCATGACAGTACAATTAATTATAATACTTTTATGATCTCATTACTAACAAAACAAAATTGTCCCCTCGGTGCGTAAAATATCACTTCTAAATATAACATCATTCGAATCCACTCATTTTTGGGTTTCTAACACAATTGCTTGATTACAAAATAAGGTAGGAACACGTAGATTTGTACATGTAGAAAATTCAGTGTACTCAGAGTTGTGGAATGAGTGCCTTACTAATTTTTTGGTGATTAACAAGAAGAAATGACCAAGTTTCTCTACTAAGTTTTGGTATTTTTATGCACTTACAATAATAATTGTAAAATGTTTTTGTTGTTACAATAATAAAATGTTTGGTAGTTTTCACCATTGCAAGGTTACTCTTTGAGCCAAGATATTTTTTTATGAATTCATTTGGTACCGTAGACTCTGAGATAAAGATGAACAACTTTCTAGTTGGTGAATTTTGATTGCAAATTTTATACTGGTAGTGTTCACACTTCAAAGTGAAAATAACAGTTTTTTGTAACCCGTTATGCGCATTAAAACGATATGATCTCACGGTTAAGATATGACTAGCTTATCTTGATTTTCTAGTATGTCACCTTTTTCAAAAATGATTTTTTGGCTAAAAATACCCCAAGGACGGTTACGGGTTAACTTGATCATTCATTCCAATCGATATTTGAAGAAAAGTGGACAAAGAAGAAAATGCAAGTGTGAACATAGAAGTCATGAGGTTATTGAAGCAAAGACTTTGTCTAATTTACAAAAGCAACGAAAAAACTTGGAAGAGTGAGAAGTGTGCTACAAACAACGAGGCATTCCAACATAAAGAGTAACGTAGTCGTCAAATTCAACGAAAAAACTTGGAAGAGTGAGAAGTGTGCTACAAACAACGAGGCATTCCAACATAAAGAGTAACGTAGTCGTCAAATTCATATATTGATCTTATGCAAAAAAGTTGGACCTGTCATCAATTGATGAGCATCACTTGACTCGTCACATTGTCTACAATATAATTGTATAAAAAAAATTACATTCGCATTGGGTGGGAGTGCAGCTAATATCTGAATCTTTTCATTGCTTGTGCGGCCCCTGCTTTCCATCTCTGCTTCTTGTGTCAGAATTTGAAACCCAAAGTTCCTCGATCGACTGAGTCGAAAATGAACGGAAGATGCTTCTCTTGCTTGCTGATTATCGGTGAGCCCAGAATCGGACATACCAATCTGTCAACAACAACAAAATCCTCCGTCAGGCGTTGAGTGCATACCATGAGCTGAGATTCATAAACAAAAAAACATTCAGTCGGGTCATTCAAGGTTGCAATGAGAGGCAATTGAAACTCACTTATAGAAATCTGCTGCTTTGCTCAGTATGTATGCGCTTGTGAGATTGATCAAGTTGGAACAACTTGATCAATGTCGAATCTGCATACAAGCTACGCAAAGCAGCAGATTTCTGTAAGAGAGTTTCAATTGCCTCTCATTGCAACCTTGAATGACCCGACTGAATGTTTTTTTGTTTATGAATCTCCGCATCTCGGAATGGTGGTGAAAGATCAATGCATACCTGTGATAGTAACGGTGCGGGGGTGGTAAAATTGTATTTCGGAGATGGATCGATCGAGAATGCGGGTCTAAGACTCCCAAGGCTCGCCGATGATGTTGCCAGAAGTGGTAGGGAGGAGAGGAGGAACTGGCGCGACGGAGCGGCGAAGTAGCAACATGCACTTCCAGTGACGAAGGCGTTCACAAATCTCAGAGAATTCCGGCCGCTCATTCGGATTCCCAGCCCAGCACTTGGTGAGATACTTAGCTATGTAAGGAGGGCAGTGTGCTGGGAGCTCCGGGCGCTCACCGGCACGCACTTTCTGGTACACAATTGCAAGTGGTAATCCCTGAAACGGAACCTCCCCAGTGAGGACCTCGTAGCACGTCATGGCAAAGCTGTACACATCCGCAGGCCAGTTGTACTTGCTAATCATCTCCTCGTCACGAAAAACCTCCGGCGCGCGCCACCGGCACGCATCGGTCTGAAACGAGCTCGCCTGGAGCATCTCGAGCTTGAACTTCGCCAGCCCCACGTCCGCGAGCTTCACGTGGAAATACTCCCAGCACGGAGCGGAGGCTTCCCCGGCCTCGCAGAGCGTGATGAGCACCTTTCGGGCGCGGACATCGCGGTGCATCACTTTGCAATCCTTTAAGTATTGTAGCGCCTCCGCGATCTGGAGCATTATGTCTACGGATTGCACGAGCGAGAATGGCGGCGCGCTATCTTGGAAGTTCATGCTCCGGAGCTCGATCAGAGTGCGAAGATCGCGCCCCACAACCTCCATTACGAACATCGCGGCGCGCTGCTCTTGATTGTACGCGCATCCGATGAGTTTCACGATGTTGGGGTGTTGCACGCCGGCCACTTTCGCTGCCTCTTGCTCGAGAATCTCAGGGTCGATACCACCGGTGAGGATCTTCACCGCGACCGGCTCGCCGAACCACTTGCATTTTAGCACCACCCCGAAGCTTCCCTGCCCGATCGTATCATAAAGCTCGAGTTGGTATTGATCGATCCAGAAAGACTCCGGGGCGGCACCCGGGAGCGGCTCCGGGCCTTCGAGCTTGAGGATGAGTACCTCGAAGACGTATCGATCCGGTTCCTCTTCGATGGGGTTGTACCAGGTCGCGTTCACGATGTAGCGGAGCGTCAAGCACATGATCTTCTTGTCGCTCGCCTCGCGCTCCTCGTCGGCCTTGAGCGAGTAGAGATGTGTGTAGCGGATGTGTCGCTCCTCGATCGCCCAGTGGCTGAAGGCGGCGCTCAGAAGGTCCGTGGTGTGCATGGGCGCCCCGTTGCGCCAGATGTGAAACGCGAACTCGACGACGTTGAGACTCCACACGAATTCCCGGATGTTGAACGCGAACGGCGACATCGAGCGGAGGCGGGGGAAGTCGGGTCCGATGCAGGGGAGTGTCAGCGCCATGCGCCACCAGTCCTGACGGCAGCATTGGGACACTAGCATCTCCCCGTCGTGCATCACGTGACGGAGCTGGATTAGAGAGTCGATGCAGAACGACATCGCCTCCGAGCCGATCCGGAAGCTTTGCTGCATCGCCCACCTCGGATCCTCCACAACCCGCATCAGCTTCGCCTGGTAGCGCTGGAAATTCTCCTCCGCCATGAAGTAGCAGTTCGTGAGGTGGGCCACTTGCGAGTGGTAGATCGTCACCTGGCCAATTTTTCCCATTTAGTCGCGAATCGCTCATCACAATGACTAAAGCATCACATTGATTGTAGCATGAGGACGAGGAGCACGCATACCTGATTCTGGGCGTTTTTGAGCCGGCTGCACAAGAAGAGGCAATCGTTCATGGCGGAGTACAGCTTGTGAACCCACTCACGGTCCGTGTTCTGAAGAGTTTCTAAGGGAGGAGGGGGCACGAGTAATTGCAAGTCGCGCTCCGGATTGAGTGGCGGAGGCCATGTTTCCGACTCGAGATCCTCCTCCTCAGGCTCCGCGGGCTCCGTCTCCGTGTAGACATCCTCGTCGTCGTTGTCGAATCCGAACGGGTCTTCGTCCAGGTTGACATTATCCGCTTGCTCATCAGCTCCACTTGCTCGATTCTCCACGCAGTGGCTCACGGAGTACTGCCGGTTGTAGATCTCGCTCTTCAGAATCCCTCGCAACATCTTCGCATCGTCTATCAGATGCCGCCCGTAATCCAGCAGCCCACACGCTGCGGTCATCGTGCTCGCACTCTCACCACTCATCGCGCCCAATGGCACCGATCCTGATCACGCACGCCCCCACAAACTGCTCATGATTCCTTTCCATAACCTAAAATCGCAGCCATGCTTGGGGTAAGCGGATGCTCACCCCGTCGAATTGTTCAACAACTGCAATTCAGTCATGAGAACGAAAGAATCAGATCGAAAGCCATTTAGGGTGTGCCATTGCACCATTGTGGGCTCACTCAAAATCTAGAACAGTGAACCCACACACTGTAGAAAGATAGGACAATACCTAATAATCTGGAGCTTTGAAGGCGAGAATCGTTGCGATCCAGATCCATTCTTGTCAAGAAGACCTAATTGTTGCGTAAAGTGGACCATCAATCAATCACATGAGACTCATCGCTACAAGAATGAACCGGTCAAACCAAAAGGCTCATCATCGACTCATTCAAACGATCCCGAACAATGCGAACCCAGATCTAGTCCTTGATCCTGTCCTTATCCAAGAAACGCAATCAACCACCCCATTCCGATTCTCGAGCTCTAGCTACAGTCGTGCGCGATCTCTCAATCAATTCATGCTCTCCACCGGCGTGCACGATCCGTGAAGGGTGAGGAGCTAGCTAGCCGCGATCGAAGACAACCCAATTCTCGCGCCCAGCAAGCCCGCTCTTAATCATGCTGAGTGAGGAGGTCCATGCGAGCTGGGTCGTCGTCAGCTATGGCGGACCGTGTCAGAGCCAGGGGCGCTGCTGCAACAACACCGAGGACAGGAAGGATTGCCCAAAAACTTGTCTGAACGAGTCGGGAGGGTAATGAAGGGCTGGCTGGCAAGCGTGGAATCGGTCAAAAGCATCGAAAGCTTGACAAGTCTTCGGCGCTCCGGCTGGAGTTTTCACGCAGTCTAATGGTAATGGTTGATGTTTAGCTTGAGTTTAAGTTAGTGCATGCACTCGCAGCATTGTTGCTTGATGGATTACAGTTGAGAAAGAGAGAGAGAGAGTACAGAATGTATCATTGTTGTGGGCAGTGCACTATGATATCATTGTGAATGAGTGACATGCTGGCTAAGCAAAGCTAAAGCTAAGCTAAGCAGGGAGGTATGTCCCACCTCGGTCTCATCCGCTGCGGCTGCTGCTGCTGCCTTTCTTTCCTTGTCTCGTGCCTTTGCTTTCACCTTTTCTCACCGTCTATGTCACTGCTTTCCTGGCGCTGTACCCGACGTACCTCCCATTGCGTAGCAACGCCCAAAAAACAGTTCCAGAGGGCGCTTAACGAACTGAAACTGTAGGAAAGAAATTGCATTGGAAACAACAGGAAAGGGAATGTAACTACTGCAGATTTGCCTCTACAAACTAAGGCTATTGTTCGAGCATCAGGAAGAAGCGCCATCGCTTAATCCAAGGTGGCCACTGTGGCCAATTACACCTGTTTTTCATGTATTTCGAGTGGAACAATGGTAAAATGGTTAATACAATGCTAAAGAGACTTGGTATATGGAGCACCTTGGTTCCAATGGTGTGTCATTGGCTGTATTTAGAGGTGCAAAGTGGATTCTAGGGGCGAAAATACTTGGAATCATATACGGTACAATGTGGGTTCTTTATAGAGAGGTACCCGACACTTCATAGGGTGATATCTACCAACGTGTCTGGTTCAGGTAGGCAGTGGACTGGCGGGAGGGATCCAAAGCTTGTGTTCAGCATTTTTTACAGATTATCCAGAATTTTGTGCACGTAATGGAGTGATAAAGATCCGCATGTACGTAAGTCACTCATGTTTTGTTATGCAGTAGATAGAAGTGGAAGTGGGCGATGGTGATCTGACAGGCACTCCAAGTAAAGAGGACACAAAAGTGGGAGGAATGATGATGTCTATGTGTGGAGTTTGGAAGTGGTTGCATATTCTCGTCATTGTATGATGTTGGTTGTTCACCGCACGATGCCACCTTTTTCTCGACAACCGTATTGTACTTGTCCCACTAAGCCATTTGAAACGCGAAGGTCAAATTCTATATAAGTGGGCTATATCAAGAGGTGGAAGCACTCGACAAGCAAGACACATTGCGAGATTGGTTAGCTTCGAGTAGATGTGCAGTTTAAGTCTCCATTTTTGCACAAGGAGACGACTTAAAGTGAATGATCATTCCTCGCATGGATATATATTTACACAACTTTGTCAAGACATACTCGGTTGGAAGGAGCGATTGGAAGACGACGACCCGCACGGTTTCGGCCTTGAGGTGAATAGTTTAATACGCATGTGTCTTGTTTCCACATCCTTTACCGAATTGCAATGATGAGGATGAAGGAGGATGCAAGAGAGAATAGCATGCCAACAATTACTTTCTATATTGGGAAGGATGCAACAACGTCAACACGAACGAGTAATGGATCATACCATGGAAACCATACCAGCTATAGCCACAACATTGTTAGAATGACCACACTCACATCAAGAGATAGTGGAGAATCTCCAGCTCGGAAAGGAAGCAGTGTCACATGAGGTGGAAGCTTCAATTCCGAGTTGGGAGAGAGAGAACTTGGAGATGGCAAAGTGGGATTAACTCCCAGGTGTGGAGGTCATAAATTGATATGCAAAATAAAGGCAATAATATGGAGAATAGGCGTGATATTAGAGAAACTTGCTATTTTAGAAGCATAACTAGACATGCTTCTAAAATGGCACAATGCCAAAAATGGCATGTTGTGTCCACCGACATTTTATATGGCATAATTCCATTTTATTAGAACTCAAAACCAGATTTGAAACCAACTTGGACATCAAAAGCTCTAAATGTGTGGTTTAGTCTATATACCTAGCATTAATTGTTTGCAACTTGAAGTTAAAATGATGATTTGCAACCTTGATAGTTTTTTATCTAAGCTCATTTTCTATTACCTAGTTTTTTTTTTAATTCAAATTCAAAGCCAAATATAGAAATACATATACAGTGATGAACAAAACCGAGTACATTTCTGACTCACTTCCATTCAAAAAATCATACCATGAGTGTAAGTGGGCAAAACTCAAAAGTGTCCAAATCAAAGTTGTAGTACATAATGTATTACACAATGATAAAAAGTTTGAAGTGGAGTTGAATTGTGGTTTGGAAGATATTGAATGTCAAAGTAGAGTATGTCTTATACTCAGTTTTGTTCAAGATTGGTAAAAGATCTTTCAAAATTTACACAATTTGGAATGAAGCCAAACTTTTTTGGTGTTGCCTTTATGGTAATGTTAACCATCATCTTGAACATGTATATGCCTTTCATCAATGGAAATCAACCTTTGTGCACTTGAGATAAATCTCAAACTGTAGAAAAATACATGTTTTTTGTGAGAATGACATTTGATAATCCTTTGTAGAATTGATAGCATGGGATATTAGTAGACATCACGAGTGACTCACATGAAAAGTATTGGCCATTATTGCATATATTTCATTTTGTATTTGAAATTTTTAGTATTTAATAAAAATCCTTTCTAAGCTTGATTATCAATATTGGAATGATGTGATGTTTTTTTATTTGACCTTATTAATGTTACAATACTAATCAATGGGAGCTTTCCATCCACCACTTTGATTTCACTTACTTGCATTTTGATGAAGTCGTATCATAAAATACTCAATGCTCCATTTTGCCTCTTCTTTTATTTTAATACCAAAAATAGTTTTTAAATGCATTTTCAGCATATATATGTTCAATATGAAGAAAAACATTAGTTAGTGCTGAAAATGCATTTTAAAACTATTTTCAAAGCAGGTGTCAAAAAATATTAAAGTGAGAGAAGATTTCTAGTGATGCTAGTCATTATGTAGAAGAAAGGGTTTAAGTATGGAAGACTTCCTACAGAAAGAAGACTTATTACTAGCGTTTGTGAACAATAGCACAAAATCAATAAGGGAACCCTTGAAAGACTAAGTAACATCTCACAAGAATGAGCAAGATGAATGACAATCTCATGTAAAATAACACAACCAATCTCACAAGTGATGTGAAAATGGCAAATGCAATATTGTCATCAAAAATGACACTGTAGTTATTGGTGAAAGTTCAGTTTAAGTGTAGTTATTTTGACATACATCTTAGAAAAGTATTGTTGATGATACCGACATTTAGCAAGTGCATCTATTTTCAACTATTTTCAATAAAAGGTGTGCAATTTGATGGGTTTGATACCATGAAAAACATTATTACATTTCACATAGAAAAACCAATTGGTTCATTTTTTACATTGAGCTCATAGTCATTGAAAAGCCAAATTATAAATATTTATGTATACTTGCAGCCTTACTAAGGAAGTTTTTGTACGTTGTATTTGAATTCCAATTAAATATATATTAGTTATGGCTAAAGCAATGTGAATCATAACACTACCTTGAATACAAATGTTTTTTTCAAGCTCATGGTACATAGACATATAACCTTTTGAATTTACATGATAATGTTTTACACTTTCCAAGTAGAGAATAATATAACACACACATTTTCACTAATTTTTACTCCTCTATTTACTCAAGTAATTAAATAAATGTTATTGCACTATATGATTAGAGTTTGTATTACATTCTACACTTCCATCACTTCCGTCTATACAGCTAGAAAAGGTGATTCTTCAAAACATACTTGCAATACATTAATTCAAGAGTCACAAATTGTAGGAGCTATAAGCAAATTAGTGCACTCAACTCCTAGACATCCTTGATGCCAAAAACAACATTCTTGACGAAGAGCAAAAACTTGAAACAACCATAAATTCTTCATTTGGAATATGTTTCCAAATTGATGACATGCATTTTAGTGACCGAATTGATGACATGCATTTTAGTGAAGACGGTTATTACATTCAAATTTTCAAATCTGAAGCATTTTTTCATCATTGCAAGCAAATCATATGTAAACATAATTACTTTATTATGAATTTTCTCTATTTTTCATTTTCGACGTAGTTGCAAAAAGAGAACTACTTCATTCCCAATTGGGGCCATTGTACCTACACCTTCTTCTTAGATTAGTTGTATTCCCACCCACAAAGGGGACCATCCAACTTTAGCAGTACTTGCAATTATTTGTTAGCCCAATTCTCAAGAAAAAGAAAAAAATTGACATAAACCAATGACCCTTTTTCTACACAATTGGTCGTTGTTCTTCTTGACTAGGACCTGGTTAGCAGAATATGCACATTATTTTCATTTCATTCCTCAAGACAAGCTTACTTGTCAACTTTGAATAACTTAACTCGAAAAGAAAAAAAGTTTAAAATTGAATCTAAGAAATGATTGATTTAAACTTCTCTATTGCCTAAAAAACATCAAAGTGATATGGCATTCTTTTGTCCCTTTTAGTCTTTTATGTTGTAGGCAAAAAGACTTTTGTAGATAATTTGTTCGTTTGTGACACTTTAAAGTAACACTAAAAGCAAAAGTATTCATAAAAGTTTCTCGACATTATAGTGTCTGTATGGCGATCGTTTGTTGCGAGTTTTATTTAATTTTAAGTTACAATCGGATTGATATAGAACACTGATATTATGGAATGTTGGATCTAATTTTTAAGATACACTAACTTAGAATCATTCGTGGATTTTGTGTACAATACCTAATAAGTGTAGAAGGGTTGAAATCATTTCAGAATCTCAACTTTATCCATGCCAGAACCAACTACCAGTCATTATTGAAGAAGTCATTATGCGAAATGTACATGATCCATACATAAGTGATGCATAGATTATGTTTCTTTGCGAAAATGATGTAAGTGTTACAAATTTATAAGTTTGAATTTTGATAGTCGCATATTGCGTACTATTTGTCGGATGCCATGTATTCACGTTGTCTTCCCTTACACGTTTATTAGTGTAATACCCGTGTTTAGGTGACTCGTGTATTGTTTCAAGGATTCTGTGAAGTGACCAAGACAAAGTAGTGCTAAAACAACCAACCACCAAACTTTCTAGTCCCAACTTATGTTTTAGCCTTGCATGGCAAGGGTATCCCTTTGCAAGAGGGGATGCACAAAGACTCTTTCCCTTATGTTTATCGTGGCGGAAACATCCACACTTCGACTCTATTACACAAACACCCCACTTAGGCAAGCATTACGTCCTCACAACTAATCCGTCATGTCTGTCAAGATTAGCAGGTCACGCAGGCCGTCCTAGTTGCTATATCACCCTTACTACAATGACAAACTCCAAGAGATCCGAATCCGGCTAGAGGACGTCTACACGTATTCCGGTCACGTACTGTGCTTGATCCGTCCTCTGAGACTACAGAGGAACCCAAGTCTGTAGCAGTTGGAGGTCGGATTGGAATCCGGCCTCGCACACTCCACTCCCAGACCCTCCCAGACCGTAAAGTGTTTACCACAGTAGTTTCCCTTTCTCAGACACCTAGACCAGCTCAAGACACAAGGCACTCAAGTATACGCCCAACCCGACCTCAACTTCACAGAAACAATCTATCAAGGAATCCGGATCCCTAACTCCCAACTCACGACCCAAACACAGTAAATACGACTTCTAAGCACTCAACCTCAAAGGGAGAAAGAGTAAGGATCACACTGAATATGCGCATAAGATGGTTTTGATTAACAAGTAAGGAAGGAATGTTTTAGGTGATCAAACGTTCACCTATAAGTACTTCTAAGTCAACGACTTCGAACCCTAACTAGATTGCGGCGCCGACCTACACGGCCTACTCCGTAAAAAGCGACTTGCCTTCGAAGAAAGATTCTACTAATTGTCCTAGGTTGGAATCTAATCCGACTTCCTAACCTTGGCCGACTTCTAACTTACGGCCTCTGAGTCCGTCCTACCTCTTCTTCCTTGAGCTTACCCCATGCTTTGGCCGTTTCAGTGGCGAGGCTGCAATCCGACCTGTCTTGACTTTCTTGCCCGCGTCCGTGATCATATACTCGTCGTCGCTTGCGCCCTCGTTTGTGTCGTCTCCGCTCTTCAATTCCTCCTCCTCTGAGTGTTCGAGGCCGATATCATCAAGCTTTTGGGCGCCTGGGGACATTGTCGTACTCCTCGGTTGTAAGCTTTCTTTTTGCTGTGCGGGTGTTCTTGGCCGGAGAATCTGCCGGGCCGGCTGCGCCCTCCTCCGTCTTCACCTTGCTCTTTCCCTTGGTATCGGCCAGGCTCGAGGGTCCAGCATCCGTCCTCTCAAAGTCGACCGGGTTTTGCCTCGGGGTCGGGGTCTGTACTGGGGTAGCCGCAAAAGCCGGAGTCAATGCCATCTCTGCAATCCGTTCACGGACGGAGTCCAGCACCACCTTCACTTCGGCGTTGCTTTTTTCAAACTTCGTCGAGTACGTCTTCGCCGCAAGTAGGAATTTGCGGAAGGTCTCCACCTTGAAAACTTCCGATTGCAGGATTCCGGCCTCGTACAGGTTGGCCTTTTGAAGTACCTCGGCCGGAATCTCACAGATTTCTACTAACTTCACCACCTGCTCGTGAGCGGTCTGAACGGCTTGTCGGCCGATCACGAGTTCAACCTCCCTTCGCCTGACCGTCTCCCTTAAGCATCGATTGTCCATCGTGAGCTTCGTAATTTGTCTCTCCAGCTGATGGTACTTCTCCTCGGTCGGCTTGGAATCCCACTTCTGCTTCACCTCGAGCAAGGTCCGCACTCCAAACTCCTTACACAATCTATCAATCAGTCCTTCGTAATGGAAATATGTGGTACGAGCCTCTGTGAAATGATACCATGCCCTCCTCATTGGATCCGAATAGTTTGCGGACAGACTACTGGGTGGAGGAAGTCGGGGATCGTTGGGCCGCATCAGATTCTCCCAATCGGCCGTAACTTTGTCATCGTCCGCGGCCGTAGAAGCTTGGTCGCGCTCGGTCTGAACTCCGACCGAAGCCGGCTTCTCAGGAGGGGACGGGGACGGAAGTATGATTACCTTAGGTGCGGTTCGCGGCGGGATTTCCTCGCGAGCCGGCTCTTGAGGCGCACCCGGCTGCGTTTCCTCCTCGTCGGATCCGGCCTCATCCTCTTCCTCATCCGAGTAGACGGCCTTGCTGTCCACGTCCTCCTCTGATTCAAAAACGCCGTTGTTTTGGGACGACAACGCGATCTCGTAATTGGATTCCTCCTCTTCCCTCAGGACCTCCTCCTTTTTATACAGATGATAGAGAAAAGGAGTGATCGGGCTCGGTCGGGTCTTACCGACATTCTCCGCGAGCCGAGCGACTAAGTCGCGGATGATGATCCTCCAGTCGACTTCTCTCTCTCCTCGCACAGACCCCAAGACGGTGTTGGCAAGCCGGACGGTGATTCGATGCGGCTTCTCCGCGTGGATGATCGACGCTAGAAACATGATCACCGCGTGCTCCCTCGGGTCCTTGAAGTCCTCCACTGCGTAGCCGTTGTTATTGTGCGGATTTGCATGGAAGGCCGTCTTCGCCCATTTATGTTTCCGGCCGCACAACCCTGCCCCTGTGTTTCCGATCAGGACGTAAACTGTCCTCCAATTATCGGCCGTCCAAGACGCCGGCTTTCCTATGACTGTCCCTTCAAACTGGTTTGGCGCGCCGGTCTTTATTTTGCGCACCATTCCCGCATCATGTAGTCCCCACGAGGTCTCGAGCATGCTGAACAGGCCCATCCAATCGAGGTCCTCCATCAACATCTTCTTCTCTTCTTCATCGGTCGGAATGATAGGAAGCACCAACTTGATCGAGATCTTGTGCTCTTCCTGCGCCGGAGCGGAAGCAGACGCCGTTCTTGCCATCGGAAAGAAGAAGGACAAGCAGTAACGAGTGGCCGGGCTGAGATCGGCTAGGGGGCCGGAAGGACGAAAAGCAAGAAGGCGGAAAGCAAGAGCGCGAGAGGGCGAGAAAGCAGGAAAGCGAGAAGGCAGGTAACGACAAGAGCGAAGGGGTCGCGTTTTATAGGGAGGGTCGGATTGGTATCCGGCCATCATAACTTGTCCGTCCGCCATCATGACCTTGTATGGAGCCGTCTTTGGCACTCCATGTTATAATTGTCCTTCCACCCACTCCGGCCTTCAGCCGCCGTCTTAAACCCATTTCCGGCTTCGAACAGTACGTCCTCGCCATTCGAGTGCGGAGTACGGGTTAACGAACTCGTCATTTTTATTAAAAACTACATCTTAAAGATAACACGTATTTGTTTAAACTTATTTGCCTTATAGTATATGGCCTATCACATACTTAGGTCGGATTCTAGACACTATACGTATTCTTAATGCGCATTTAAACATATTGGCACACAATCGAAAAAAACAGGGTCCGACACTATTAGTGCAATTTATGCTAGTGAAAAGTTATGCATGCAATTCATAGAAGCCAAAATCCAAGTTGTAATGGAATACAAAGGTAAAGAAACATGATCAAGCAATATGGACGATGGTGAAAAAAAAAATCATTTCATTCATAATGGGGTGATTAGAAACAAACGAGTGTATTTAGTGTTGTCATGTAAATCCATGTAATCAACTGACGTCCAACCTCAATTCTTAGCAGATTCAGCACGGTTTAGGATGTGGAAATATTCTAAAGATGTCAAGTTATGATTACATAGTTGGAAAGCAAACAATATGTGAAAGGACCCGTGTAGTTAAGACTGACTAGGTTGGAATTCATTTGTACTTGAATATGTCTGTTCGATTTAGTCTTGTATGTGAAAAACATGAAGTTGTGCATACATGTCAGGACAACTTAAGAATTAAATAAATTCTTTGAAATGCAACATAGAGCACATACTTTGGCTAAGGATATGTTAATAATTTATGAATATATGGAAATGCATAGTACTTCATAAACACTAAGAGATTCACTTGAGATTGTTGAACTTTACTATTGTAATTGATGACTACCTGATGAGCACAAAATACTTCTACTCACTCACACATGGTTCCCAATATTACCGAACCCAAAACGCCTTGCATTGCCTCCACTACAGTATCATAGTGTTCTTGTCTAGTCCTCTCTAATGATAAAGGAAGAGATCCACATAGTACTTCATAAACACTAAGAGATTCACATTTTTCAACTCTAGTATTCCATTTCTCGAGAAAAATTTAGTCCCAAATATGTCGAATAGTCCCAATTAAACGAATATGGGGTTATAATCTCTCCTGTGTCTCCTTCCCATTTGGATCCCTAGTTGATTTCTAGGTGCTTCCTCCATTTAGTGATGAGTTTTTGCTTTAGGATCAACATCCATCGTGATCCCAAAGTAACTCTAGTTTGTGAGTTTCACCGGCACCTCTTCTTACATCAATGACATCAAAGTGCTAACCTAATACAACAATCTCTCTTAGTGTAAATCTATATTGATTTCATGCATTCGTGCAGCAAGCTGTTTCAATGATGAAACAACCCAAAGTATTGATTTCATAACGATTAATTAATTATTCATTCCATGCATTTAATATTCTTTTCAACTTGAAGAATAGGTTTTACTTTCTGCGTGATTCTTGCTCACAAAGGTGACCTTAATTGTTAAAGTCTTTCCAAAAGAGTTGTATGTAAGAATGTAGCACCTTTATTTATGGTTTTCCATGGGTTGGGGTGGGTTTTTTTGCTAGGAATTCAATATGCGTAATGCTATCCACTTTATTAATGGTATGTGTTCTGAAGATGAGACAAGGCAACGGAGCTATCGGAGATAGCGCTCAACTTGTTTACAATAAGATTTTAGGTGTTGGCTAAATATGAATAGATTGTGAACACATGGCATGCTGTGAACTACGGAACCCTAAAGATTGTACCAAGCTCGAGGTGGTAACACAATGTTAGATTGCAAGGACAATACCATTGAACATTGATAACAATTCTCAAAAATGTAAAGAACATGAAGAACTTCTGCAAGTTTTACATGTAAGAAATTGTTGTGAAACAAGGCACATCAATTCTACTTTTCTTGAGGAGCAAGCATGATGTAACATGGACATGCACATGGCACAATTGAATAACTAAAAATGTGTGGGTTTGCGAGCTTATCTTCACCAAAAAGCCCCAAAAACAGCCCTTGCTTGAAAGTCAAGTTCGTACTTGGATAGAGTGGGTGCTCGAGAGTGTTTCATGACACTTGTAATTCCATGATTGAGAGCTTATGAATCAAGTGCGACTAGTTTACACCGACCAGATTGAGGGGGACCAGTTTGAAGTTGATAGTACTCCACTTTGTTGGATGTCATTGACCATGGAAGGCAAAACAAAATGGACAAGAAAGGTGCATATCTGCATTTGCATGCTCTTGGTACGAAGGGCCAACAGTGAAAGCCCAGATCGGGGTATTGAATAAAAGAGTATACAATTACCGGTTCATCCTTGGTTTGGCAGAGGGAGTTCTGGAACAGACTAGTTGAAAACTACTGATTGTCTCCCCAAAAGGCAGCTTGGTTGTCCAAATCGGTAGGAGTTTGGAGGTCGCGTAAGTAACCGATGATGTCGTATGCTTGAGCAATGTCTTCTAGAATTTGTTGGTTTGTGCCAAAGTTGTTTACTTCATTCTGCGCGATGTTGGAGCCTTGATGGTGGGAGTAATGGGCCGTCTCGAGCTTCCATAGTGTCACATCTACACCCCAAGTCCTCGGTGGTCGGCGGGGTCATATATCATAGGCAACTTGAAGGAACTCGGAGTGTACAGGGGTTGTGATAGTTGCGGTGACTCCACGGTTCTTTCCGTCGATCTGGGAAGACGAGAAACGCCTACTCATCTCTTATGGCAATTAATCAATCATGGTCGGGAGCTCGTGGCCACGCCGGAATGTTGCCTTTGTCAGTACAAAACAAATTACCATGGGTCCAAATATTGAAGAACAATACTTCCATCATTTGTTGTTTACTCATCTCTTATGGCAGGTAATCAATCATGGTCAAGAGCTCTTTGCTACGCCGGAATGCTACCTTTGTCAATACAGAACAGATTACCTTGGGTCCAAATATTAAAGAACAATACTTCCATAACTTTTTGTTTATCTACTTTGTGCTTGTCCTTGAAGTTCGAGAGCTCCTGCTAAGCAACCATGCCGACCTGAATTGTAGTTTTCCATTATTTGTATAAAGCAATCTCGATATGGAAAATCCCAAAATTTGAGGTCGTGCTCGCATATTTGTCCCCAAATGGCCCACAGGAGTGCAGACCGGATTACGTGCCATGGAATCTCCTCGTTGATAGTTCCAGAGGAGCCGCTATTCCACGTCTCCTCTTCATCTTTTGCTAAACGATTAGGAGGACCAAGATCACCGTAGAAAACAAATTTCCATGTTGACAAGCTATGCAGGGCCTGAGCAATATGTCGGAGGTGTATGAGTCGCATGCTGGAGAGACGATTGGGCAAGAGTACAAAGCGTGTTCAATACTCTTGCAAAGCTCGAGTGCCACAAAGTGAACACTCTCCGAGGAGGCCCATCCGTTTCAAGAGTTATTCCAAAAGAAACGGCTTGTTTAATAGGACTATTATTGGGAGATGCCCTTTGTACCATGAGTTGGAGTGTAAACATAAGGACAAGAAATTTTGAGCCCTTGAAATGTGCAAAGTAAACTAAGCATGACAACCACACTAGTGGATTTTCTATTTTGGGAGTTTCAAATGTAGGTAGGGTAAAATACATGAAATAAAAGAAAAGAACATAACAAAGTTACTAATATTATTCCTTTAAGTATTAGTGCATTTTAAAGAAACCAATGATATGTAATTAATAACATCTTATACTATCAACTCTAATTAAGATTAGAATATATAAAGAAAAATAGAATGTAAAACATTTTATGAAATCCAATGAACGCAAACATATAATCATTTTTCATTTGAGGGTTATATAAGACTGGTTTATATAAGCGCATTGAAACAATTAGTTTCAAAGCTGCTTTATAATCCTACTGAAATAACCCCACTAGGCACATCTAAAATTTTTAACCCTTATACTTACCTCTACCTACTATAGTCTTTATTTTACTTTATTTGGGGTTTCCCCACCTTTTCTCCTTGATTCTCCTAACACACATCTCAAATCCTCAAAATTCAAATTTGGCTATAAATAAGTGTAGACCCACCTTTCTTGTTTTTTGTTCTTAGGACAAGATAAAATTAGAAATGTTTAGCTAGGCAACCCCTTGTTATTGAAAACCGTTGGGATAAGAACAACGACCTAGGAACTTCTCGGTCCATTCCTTGTGACTAGAGTTCATTCATAGTTAAACCTAGAGATTGATAATAACTATGTAAGTCTCAACCAACGAAGTTAGTAGGTTGAGTTAACCCTTTCATGACCACTTCTGTTTTGGAAGTCGAGGTTTTTTTTAGGTGTCTGGATGTATTTTGGAGTGCATCAAACAAATGAAGGGTCAAAATTAAGATCCGACCGTATAAATGTGTAGTGAACTTCATATACATGCTAGTGGCCAAACATGGGTAAGATCTACCGTATGAACTAGAGTATTATGATGTTCCGAGTCAAGTGTAGTACATAGCGTATACATGACCTCGAAGCTTTTTACTAGAATTAGAGACCAGAATATCCAGATTTGGGCAAAACATATGCGGTCAATATTGTAGAGAGTTTGGAGATCTATCCAACAACACCATGAGCGTTGCATTTCGAGCATTTATGAAACTAAAATTGTGAAAAGAGACCAAGAATCCAGTTCCTTGTATACGGTAGCGTACGAGAAATACATGGGATATTGTAGCAAATATGGCCAGATTGAAAAATCAAACATGGTCGCATTCATCAGACGCCGAGCCTTGACGTAGAATCAGTGTGCAAACAACATGTGGTTGATTCTTTTTGGGGAGGATTTCAGGTTGTACAAATGTATACGCTTTGATAGACGGTGTTGGGTTTTCAAAAGAAATCAAATCTTCTTTTGTTGACGGAGCCAATTGAGTAGTACCCCCCATGTTCCTATGTTCCAAGGGACCCTTAGAATTGGAGTCATGTGTCCTCTACAACCGTATTTCGTGAATCTTTCTCACTTCTTTCCAGACCAGCTACCGTATCTCATACTCATCACCATGTATAGACAGCTCTACCAGGCGGAGTACGAGTCCAAATGTATCGTTGTTTTGTGTAGTAGATCCAGCACACACTCCTCTTCCGGCGTTGTTCTCTAACATTTTGCTATTTCTACACAGATTCTACTCAATCATGGAATAACCACACTTCAGCGACCATATTTGGTTGATTGGTCATGAAAGAATTAAGTAGGAGGTAGACAAAGAGTAAGTCACTAAGGTTGACTTAAACATGAGTTACACAAGTAGTATCAACTCTTGTTGGTTGGACCTCCTTCATGTATATAAGATGGACCATGGGTACTAAAGCTCACTTCTTTCTTGCAATTTTGTTTACATTTCTCTATAGATTATCAACAGAAACAAAGGGTAGAAACTGCAGTTTGAGGGTTCTTCGTTTCAGGATTCTTTACGGATACCTCAAGTCTAGTTGACAAGATATACTCATAATTAGCTCGCGTGAAGGTTTAGGGTTTCAGAATAGTCTATCAAGGTTGAAAAGTCAGCAAATTGGATTGAGGATTTTGTCATTTTCAACGTTATAAACCAAATTCGGTTGAGTCGAATAGGTGTTTGCTTTTGTATTGATTCAATATGGAGTTTAGGGTTTAAGCATGAATAAGGATTTTGCGATTGAGCTAGACGGCGATAAGGACACAAAGAAAAAGACGAAGATGGCGGTGAAGAAGCAGGAAGCGGCTTTTCACCCACATTCACGTGAAGAAAGGTTCATCGGTTGTCAAGCGATGAGGAAACAGAGGACAACGGTTCGCTATTTGAGGAAGTAGCGAAAAAGAAGACAAATGCATTCCACTCTTCAGCAGAAGAAAATGGAAGCGACATTGATGAAAAGCGTTCCGATTCTGAAAAGGGGAGTGACGTTGATGAGGAGGATATAGAAGAGGAAGACTATAGTGATGAGGAAGACGATAGCGATGAGGAAGATGATGTCCCTTGCGAAGAGATATTTAATTATTTTTGAAGTTGTTTATTTCCAATTTCATAAGAAAGAGATTAAGGCTCTTACTTAAATTTTAGTTGGATTGAAGTTGGTCCAACATACGTTAAAAGTCCAACATACTTCAAACATACAAAACAAGTGTCAATTTAAGTTTCTATAACTGTATACGGAACACATGAATATTTATCTCAAACATGTTAACTTTCGAATTGTTACAATACAACTCGTTTCACAACTTCATGTTCTCTTCACAACAATTTAATCATATGATGGGGCCCCTAGGTTGTAAAGATCCCCAAGAGCAATTTTCAAAATTATATTGCACCTCTTCATAAATTCTATGAGAAAAACTATTTGTTGTCTGTTTGTTTGTTTGTTTGTTTTTCTTTTCTTTCTTTTTCTCTTTTTTTTTTAAAATTTTTTTTCTCCTTCTTCTTGAACTTTTTAAATAGTCCTGAAATCTTTATGACATTTACCAGATGAGAATATTCCTACACGAACCTCTTACCTACACGTTTGATTCTTGTGGTTATTTCATAACTACAAATCCAAATCCCTTTAACCCCTAAACGTCCTTGGGGTATTTTTAGCCAAAAACTCATTTTTAAAAAAAGTGATATAGATGAAAATAAAGATAAGCTATTCCGATCTTAACCGTACAAACTTGTAATAGACTTGTAGTAGATCATGTGGGCCAAAACTTGACTCATGGGACCTCATAGATTGGGAGATCGTAACGTATTAGTGCGCAAAACAGGCTACAAAATACCATCATTTCCACTTTGAAGTGAAAATACTACCAACATGAAATTTGCAATCAAAAAATCAGCAACTAGAAAGTTGTTCATCTTCATCTCAAAAACACTTTTGTACCAAAAAAATTCATCAAAAAAATATCTTGGCTCAAATAGTAGCCTTCCAATGGTGAAAACTGCCTCAAAATTTACAAAGGAAAAATAGTCCAAAACTAGACCCTTTGCACTCAAATCCATGCCCTATCTTCAATACATCTTCAATTAGGTTGAGGTTTCTACCACTTAAAATAGACTATGATTGGAATCTATCCCAAAGAATAAAGTCGAAATCTAACGGTGGATGAAGGAGATCTAGCTCCTCAAAAATCATCCATTTTTTCGCTTTTTTCATTGTAGAAACATCATTGCAAATCCACTAGCAAAGTTATTTGGATCAAAAAACTTGCAACTAGAAAGTTGTTAGAATACATTTAAAGATCATACTTATGTAAAAAAAATTCATGAAAAACTATTTTTGGTTTTGCATAATTGGCTTGCAATGGTGAAACATGCCCAATGTTTGAAATCTCAAAACCAAAAGTTGTTGTCACTAAAACGCATTCCATTAATTCATACTTCATTGTATGGGTCTGCAATTTGTACCACACAAACTAGACTTAATTTGGGACCCAACCCAAGTGATTCGTCAAAAACGGAGTCCGGATGAAGAAGTTATGGCTCTTCAAAGTTTCTGCCCTTCATCCAAAATGTCGTTTTTCGACACTAGGGACGTTTAGGGGTTAATGCCCAATGATTTAATGATGCACTCATGAGTTCACATTTTAAATCAATCTGGTCACTTTTGCTCTCCATCACTTTCACTTTCGTGAATTGGTGAATATTGCTCGTTACTTTTATGACTTGTCAATCGTAAGTTTCTCGAGGATGTGTAAAGGGGATTTTTGTAAAAATACTTCCAAATTTACATTTAAGAGTCACAATTGTAGCATTTGGAAAAATATTGGTGTACTTAACCCCTAGACTTTCTTGATGGCAATAAACGGCATTTTAGTTGAAGAGCTCAAACTTGGAAGAGCCGTATATTCTTCATTTAAAGTCTGTTTATGACTTGATGACATGCATTTTATAAATTAAAAAAAAAAAAAAATCAATTTTGAGTTTTGCCCATGTTTTATCATTGCAATTCAGTTATGTGCTCACAATAATTCAACCTCAATTCTATCAAAATGACACTATTCCAAGTGTCATTGTGTCACACTACAACTTGCATTTGTATTCCTACACAATACTATTCTTTAAAATATCACAATTTTTTTGTATTGTCACTCTTCTGTATACAAGATCACTCATTTTCCATGATACCACCTTCAAATTTTATAACATCACAAAATTTTTGAGGAGTTGAGGTGTGCCAATTTCCGAGAATAATGCCATTTTAATGGGATTGGGTTTTTTCATGAATTTTTTCTATTTTTCATTGTAGATGTAGTTGCAAAAGAAGAAGAACTTCATTCCCAATTAGGGCCATTGTACCTACAACTTCTTCTTAGATTAAATGTATTCCCACCCACAAAGGGGACCATTCAACTCTAGCGGGTACTAACTTGCAATGATTTTTTCAACCCAATTTTGAAGAGAAAGAATAAACTTGACACAAATCAATATTCCTTTTTCTACACAATTGGTCATTCAATTATTCTTCTTGGGACCTGGTTGGCAAAATATGTACATTGTTTATATTTCATCTCCCAAGAGAAGCTTACTTGTCAACTTTGAATAACTAATATTGAATTTAAGCAATAATTGATATATACTTCTCTACCACCAACAATGCATTATAGTAAGGTGCTTAATAATAGCTTTATTTTCAGCATAGCTAATTTATAGCAATGTAAGTATTGTAAGTAGTTTTGTGCATGGAAAAGTAAGTCAAAAGATAGAGCAAGTGAAATCATAATTTTTGAACTTTTTTACAATTAGTTATGAATTTTGAAGCTTGATTTATAGGTGTTTCTAAAATGGTGCCCTAAAATAGCACCCTTTAATGTTTGATCGTAGTACATGATACTATGGGATTAGGAATCCATTGTGTATAGGGTAATCACTCATGATGAGGCCTGACGAGATGGAAGATTTATTTTCACATCACCCGAGGAGGTGGTGATTGCCTGACGTAAACGTTTGCCTCATCGACGAGAAATCATTCCAAAACTTAATACAAAGAGGTGTTGTGGATGTATTTTCTATAATTCTCTATTTCCGGGGAAAACTTGCATAACAAGGCATTATGCGGTGAAACTTGCCGACCACATCAAGAATACAATTTGCCGGAGGGATTTACCTACCTTTGAGTGAAGATTACTAAATCTCCATCATTGGACTAGCTCCATTTGAAGCACTCTACCTTAGGATGATAGGGTGTTTTTTTATGATACACCCTTCCCTCCTTATAGTCATTATCTTTTGGATCACATTCAGGGTGCACTCTATATGTTGTAGCTAAATTTAAATGGATAGCAAGCACATCACATGCTTTGAACTATGTCATACCAAGGATTTCTACTAAGCTCAAGGTAGTAACACAATGTTAGATTGCAAGAACCATACCCGTAACTCACTTTCCGGTTTCGGGCCCGTTCATTAGACGAGAGCTCCCGTTCCGTAATGCTCGCTTCAGAGAGGAGATTACAGCATAACGCCCTCTACAATTATCACCTCCGAGAAAGAAACCCGGGCAACACAAGAAATAAATGTTGCCGAATGTATAAAAGTGAATCCTACGAATTCCGTCAAAGCTAGTAGCCGAAACCAGAAAGTGTCTTACGCCGTAGGAGCCCCCGACGAGAGGGTATTCCGTCAGTGGAGATACCCTCCGCGTAGGGCTACCGCCTTCCGCCTCGGGTATCTCCCCAGCGGAATACCCTCACATCAAAGGCTCTTGCTAAACCTAAACACCAACATCAAATTCTAGAAAAGTTTAAAACATCTCAAAGTTCCTCAATTATGGTAGAAGTACCTAAAACCACCAGCACCCCCACTATCAACATGTAGGTCTCCCAATAACCGCACCTAGCCTGAACTAGCATTGTCAGAACACTCAATTCAAACTGACCAATCAAAACAATAAAAAAGCTGGTGGTTTTGGGTCAAATCATGAATGGAAATTTGTACCAGCTAAGGTGGTTTTTGCATACCCTATAGGTTGATTACAGGTCCTGCAGTACTTTACTGTTTGAAGATTTGTATTGATTCGTGTGTTTTACAAAAAAATATAAAAAATTGCAAACCTTCCTAAAAAGTATCTTGCCACCCAAAAAAAATTTACCCATTATAAATAGACCAGCTACAAATGGGCGAATTTTCTTATGTTGGTGGTTATGGGTACTTCGACCATAATAGATGTAAGAAATTTTTGTGAAACAAGGTACATCAACTCTACTTTCCTTGAGGAGCAAGCATGATGTAACATGGACATGCACATGGCACAATTGAATAACTAAAAATGTGTGGGTTTGCGAGCTTATCCTCACCAAAAAGCCCCAAAAACAGCCCTTGCTTAAAAGTCAAGTTCGTACTTGGATAGAGTGGGTGCTTGAGAGTGTTCCATGACACTTGTAATACCATAATTGAGAGCTTGTGAATCAAGTGCGGGTAGTTTACACCGACCAGATTGAGGGGGACCAGTTTGAATTGGATCATGGTACTCCACTTTGTTGGATGTCATTGACCATGGAAAGCAAATCTAAAGGACGAGAAAGATGCATGTGTGGATTTCCATGCTCTTGGTATGAAGCACCAACAAGAAACTCAAGATGGAATCTACGTGGAAAATGAGAGTTATTTACGTGTGTTCTTAGATGTACTTTGAATGTTTGCTTTGTGTGCAAATGAAAAAAACACTTATATTCACATTTAAATGAGTTGAAAATTGTCACGCAATTGTTTACAAGCTCTTTCTCCACATGACAAGTAAATTTTTTTGGAATGTAGTATGACATATGGTATTCCATACTAGCTTGTAACCTATGGTAATCCATACTAGCTTATGGCATATGGACAGTAAATTTGAATTGACGCTCTTCAAATCCTTGTTCCTAAATGAGTTTTGATTACAGTCTATATGATATTTACCCTAATTGGACCTAAGCCACCTGTAAAAATGCTTTATAATTCACATGGAGGTACATTTAGATGCACGTGCAAAGGTCGGTCTTTGACAATAAAAAAGGCATGTGAAAAATTCTTGGATTAGGAATCAAAGTGGTGAGATCATGCCTTGGTACATGTCTCTTCTACATGCATAAGAACAACAGTTGAAAAGAAGTAAAATCTCAATTTTCGGTGGATTTGGAGAAAAAATGAGTGTAGACTGCAGTTTGGGCAGTTTTGGGCAGATTTTGAGGAAAAATGAGCATGTACCACATTTCAAGATTTTGATGTATATGTATCAAAACAAAAGTTTTCTTCTTTAAGTGTTGACTTTGAAGTGGTAATGCTATCAACAAATTGATTGGGATCAAAAAGTCTCTTACTATAAAGATATTCAACTTCATCAAAATAATACATCTGAACAAGAAAAAATCCTCAAGAAAATTCTTTGGCTATAATGATAGCCTTGCAGTGGTGAAAATTTGCCAAAAATTACAAAATAAAAATATTTCAAATCTAGACTCCTTGCACTAGAATGAGTGCCATATCTCAAAAACAATTGAATTGGATTGAGATATTTACTACAAAAACTAGCCTTTAATACAAATCCAATTCAACAAATAGAGTTGAAATCCGAACATTAATGAAGGAGATAGAGCTTCTTAAAGACCATGCAATTTTCAAGTTCACTTTTTGAACCCAAGGAAGCTTATGAGTTGAACATGAAGTATAGCTCATCCAAGAAGAAGCATTCAGGGGCATTTAACACTATAGATAAAGAGCCATGACTATGAAATACTTGTGCCTTTAGGGGTTAAATAATGGTTAGGGCTTACATGGAATTATATACTTGTTAGTTTTTTTATAATCATGCTAATTTAACTTTGCATCACATCTACTAAAAATTACTTATAGTGCTTGCATTGATTCATGTCTTAAAAATTGTGACAACCTAATTATAAAAGAATTATGTAGATAAAACTTATTCACAATATTGTTTGTAATATTTTTAGAAATGTCATTAGAAGAAACTGAAAAAATTTAATTTAAAATATATTATTAGAGGAAAATGAAATTTGCAAATTAAAACTTATGTTCTATGTAAAAAGAATGCTAATCTTCTATGTTCTAATTAAATTTAGTGTTCAAGAATTAAAATTCTTAGGAACGCTTTACATTGGAAGTCAAGTTGAGCATGGGGCCAAAAGAGGACAAGAGTTCTCTCAATGTGATTGGTTCATTACTTGTAATTCAAAAAATGAACCAATCAAGAAGATTAAGAGGATTTCAGCTCTCCATGGGCCCATGGCTTGACTCCCCATGTTAAGCGTCCCTTATTCTTCTTATAACAACAATAGACTGCAAGGTAATAATCAAAGACGAACAATTTTTTGAAGGAATTATCTTATCTAACAAACTTTAAAGTAAAGGGAATTCATCTCTCTCCTTTTCGGTGTGTTCCCAATATCCGTTGCCTTTCCCTTTTCCCTTTGTCGTCCAGGCGAAGGACGAGGCTAGGGTTTAGGACTGAGGGGGTTCACCTTAGGTTTGGAGGCGAAAGCATGGATTGAGCAACTGATCACAGGAATCTCCCCTTCTCCACTGGAGCTGCGGTGTGATTACAATCGGAATTGAGGCGTCTTGCGGAATCTCCAAATATCTTCAGACGGAAGGCTTTTGGACGCACTGGAATCTGTCCAGGTAGTAAAGCAAAAATTGCAATAGACAAATTTGATAAATCACCCCGACCGGGACGGCTGAGGAGCCCGAGTACGAGCGGCGCCATTTGCGGTTGTCAAACAAGCCTGAACGCCTGTAGATCATTCTTCTCACGAACCGCGTCTTCGTAGGGTTTAGGGTTTTGGACAAGTATCTCAGTCTATCGAGGTTGAGAACTTGGCGAATTGCGTCGAGGATTTATTATTCGAACGTTTCAAGCCAGATTCGGTTGAGTGGAGTAGGTGTTTGCTTTTGTGCTGAATATTCATAGGGTTCAGGGTTTAAGCATGAATAAGGATTTTGTGTTTGAGCTCGACGGGGATGAGGACGCGGGGAAAAAGACGAAGATGGCGGTGAAGAAGCCGAAGCCGGCTGTTCACCCGCCGTCAGACGATGAGGAAATGGAGGAAGACAGCGGCTCGGTTTTTGAGGAAGTCGTGAAGAAGAAGACGAGTGCGCTTCAGTCTTCATCAGAGGAAGAGGAGAGCGACATTGATGAGGAGCGTGCTGATTCCGAGGAGGGAAGTGACGTTGATGATGAGGATGAGGAAGACGAGGAAGAGGAGGACATGGAAGAGGAAGACGATGTCGACGAGGACGACGAAGTAGATGAGGAAGAGGAAATTGATGCGGAAGACGATATCGACGACGAAGAAGACGTTGATGAGGACGACGATGTTGAAATGGAAGAACAATCGAAGGAAACGAAAAAATCCCGCACCAAACCTGTGAAAGTTCGTGTGCAGGAAGTGCATGGCAATGAGGAGGAAAAGACAGCAAGTAGTTTTTTCTCGTCATCGGCCGGAGCGTCGTTTAGTGCAAACTCTTTTGGAGAGCTCAATCTGTCGAGACCCTTGATTCGTGCTTGCGAGGCTCTTGGCTATAAGCAGCCCACTCCTATTCAGGTAATCGAATTGGTGGCGATCACGAGTTCGTACTCTTTCTTATCATCTACAGAGCTACACAATTATCTGAATATCCAATTAGGGGTAACTGCTGTAAGAATGTAATACAGCAACCACTTGTTACTAATGGTCTCAATATTGTTACTGCAGGCTGCTTGCATACCGCTAGCATTGACAGGGCGAGATATCTGTGGAAGTGCAGTTACGGGATCTGGCAAAGTAAGTTCTTCTCCTTACGTCGAAGTCGCTCACTTCACGTTAGATCGAACTTTAAATTGATATCACGAACTTCAACTCAATTGTTCTGCAGACTGGAGCATTTGCATTGCCTATGTTGGAGCGGCTATTGTATCGTCCTCGCCGTATACCGGCTATTCGCTGCTTGATTTTAACACCTACCAGAGAACTCGCAGTACAGTAAGTTTCTCAATCCTATTTCACCGATCACGCGTCCTGGAACTGTGTCGATACATTGTCGAAGTAACGTTTGATCTAGATTTCTCTCTTCGACTGATTTGTAACTGATGGCATTTCTATCGGCTGACTACATTCTCTTGTGTATACAGGGTGCATGAATCGGTGCAAAAGCTGGCTCAGTTCACTGATATTACTTCCGTCCTCGTCGTGGGTGGTCTTTCGAGTAAGGTGTGTTAAAGTTTTTTGAATTGAAATTCGACAGCTTTTACTCTCGAATGTTATCGATAGAAGTTGAAGCTGCAATCCCCCACTTCCGTCATGAAGTTATATTTCAGTATCGTCTAGTAATGGTTACTGTCGAAAACACGCTGTTTATCTTTGGACGTAGTGAGGGTAGAGTAACTAGGGCGATTGATCGTCGGGAGTCTTTTTGGGGTTCTAAAGAGACTTTGTCCAGTTACAATGCAATCAGATCATCATGTTCACGTTGATTTTCATTTCAGGACAAGTTTCGAGTGGTAATTTAACGGGATTCTCTGCGCAGGTGCAAGAAGTTGCTCTAAGAGCTCGACCTGATATTGTGGTGGCCACTCCTGGACGTATTTTAGACCACTTGCAAAACTCGCTTTCAGTAGGATTAGAGGATCTCTCTATCCTTGTGCTTGATGAGGCTGATCGGCTACTTGAGCTTGGGTTCACTCAGGAAGTTCACGAACTGGTACGTAGACCCGATTGTGACTTTTTTTTAGGAGTGTTTGCTCTGGCCCTGTATTTCGGGAGTTTGTACTGCGTTGCCTTTTCTCCATCTGATTTCATTGTACTTTTACGCTTCAGGTACGTCAGTGCCCTAAGAGAAGGCAGACTATGCTGTTTTCTGCTACAATGACAGAGCAAGTGTCGAATCTTATCAACCTGTCATTGAATAGCCCTGTTCGCCTCTCAGCAGATCCATCCACGAAGAGACCCGTTTCTTTGTCTGAAGAGTACGTTATAGCACTCATTTCGCTATGAACTCCGCTTATCATCCCCCGTATGTTGAAGTACTAGCTCCCTTCAAGTACTAAGCAAGCGTGTCAGTTATCATATTTTTCGACTTTCGAACTCATGTAATCGTTTGTAACCGCATCCTTTTCGCAATCCTTTACACTGTACTTATGCCCTGCTGGTTTTTGTACTGTAGGGTTGTCAAGATTAGACCAGCTTTTGAGGAGGACAAAGAGGCCGTTTTGCTGGCTCTTTGCACTCGTACTTTCAAACAGAAGGTCATCATATTCAGGTTTGTCTCGTTCCACTGTCTTAAGAACTAATATTACAACTGACAGCGGACGCCGTATATTCTCGACACTTTTTTTTCCAGTGCAGTTCGCAAAGTTTCATGTCGTTAAGTTTTTGTATTTTTTCTTCAACAGTCGTAGAGCTTGTCTTAGGGGAACAAAGGTCTCGCGAATTGCTCGTGTTCTCAGCTCTATGAGATGAGAGGTTGTTGAAGTTCTGACAATGATGTGGGTAATCTCTGATTAGTGGAAGGAAGGTCGAAGCACATCGGTTGAAGATTTTGTTTACTCTTTCTGGTTTGAACGCAGCTGAACTGCATGGGAACCTCACTCAAAATATGCGACTTGAGGCAAGATACTGATCTGATTCATAGCTGTGCTTATTAGCATGTACTTTAAAAGCATCAGACAGGGTGTCGGTTTTCATTAATTTGATTGCCGTAGAGTGCATGAATTGGTAGCCAATGGTTCAACTTCGTTTTGAAGGTTGGTGTGTACTTCCATCTGACTATCGTGCTTCTGACTTGGCAGGCTTTGGAGAGTTTCAGGAACCAAGAAGTAGATTTCTTGATTGCAACAGATGTTGCTGCTCGAGTAAGTGTTTCAAATGCTCTTCTCCCCAAATTCTTCTGTCAGGGTTATAGTCGAATTTTTGTCGAAATGTTACTCGTTTACTCCAACGGTCTTTTGCGGCAAGACACTCTTTCGTATGTAGCGAAAGATACAGATCGTACCGTCAGTTATATGCAGCAATTTACTCATCTGGTGCATCGATTGATCTCGACTGTTGATATGATAGGTTGGGTGCAGCATAAAAATAAATTTTTACTCTAGCCCCACTTTTTGCGCAGTCGCTGACTTGTTACACATGTGTATTCAGGGTCTGGATATTGTAGGAGTGGAGACTGTTATTAATTTTCATTGTCCAGCAGACATCACAATGTAAGATTCAATTCTTATTAGCTTCGCATGACTTATTTGGAATCCGGAGTCTACTGTAGACTCGATATTCATTTGCTTTTGGTTTCTTCCAGATATGTGCACAGAGTTGGTCGAACTGCCAGAGCTGGGCGTAAAGGATGTGCTGTAACCTTTGTTACAGAGCGAGAGCGATCACTCTTGAAAGCGATTGTAAGGGATCAGTTTTTGACTTCAAGTCTTCTATTCCCCCTCCCTTAGTTGTTGCTTTCTAAATGAGGTTGAAGACGTCTTCTGAACCTTGTGTCATGATTTTATCGTTCAGGCTAAGAAAGCAGGCTCGCAGTTGGTGAGTCGTCAAGTTGCTCCTGCTTCTATTTACAAGTGGAGGGCTAAGATAGAGGAGATGGAAGATGGAGTGAGGGATGTAATGCAGGCTGAAAGGTACGTTAGATTCTGTTGTCGATACAGTCTCTATATTCTGTTTGTTTTTGTTCTACCCTTGCACAATTTCCTGATTCCGGCATATCTTTGAATAAACTCAGAACGGCTTCAATGGCACGAAAGAGTTGTTTGAGACTTCTTAGCATTCAGCCACTTTCGCTTTGATGAGATGCTATGAGAATAACGATTGGGTCAAATCTTATGCTGCAGGGAGGAGAAGGCTCTTAGGAAAGCGGAAATGGAAGTTAATAAGGTTCGTATTCTTCTGTCGGCCGTTTACCTTCATTAGCTTCGTTTACTTGAAATTTCAGTTGTTGGGAAACTCGTCTTTTGACGAATTCACATGGTCAGGCACAAAACATGATGGACCACGAGAAAGAGATATATTCTCGACCAAAGAAGGAGTGGTTTCTATCAACTAAGGAAAAGAGAGCAACTGCTAAGGTACGATGCTGTCACATATGTGGTATGATCTGCTTTTGAATATTTTCCTATTTCTCAGAACGTGCATGCCAGATAACTACATTTAACGGATTAATGGTCTCTTCTTAATCGACATGCAAGTACTCACATTGGGCTCACTCTTTTAGTACTTGCTCTAAATAATGCGCGCATCTACTCTGGCAGGCAGGAAAAGACAGCGGAGAAAGAGCTCCTGCAGCATTGTCTGTAGAGGAAGCAGATGAGATCAAGCGAAAAGAAAAGCGAAAGAGGGAGAGGGAGGTAGGAAATTGAATTCAATCAATCAAGAAAACTCTTGAAATTCAAGTCATAAGTTTCTGTGCTGTACAACCCGCTAGGCTGGTCTTACTTGAGTTAGCTGTCCAGAATGTGCACCTAAGATAGTATATGCTTGTGTTCATCGTCTAATCTGTGTTTTTATCATCAGAAAAACATGACCCGGAAGCAACGGAGGAAATTAGAGGCCGAGCGAGAGGATGCAGAAGATGCAGAAGATGCATACGAAGGGCCAGACTCTGAAGCTGAAGAAGAGGTCATCATCTTTTACCAACCTCATCAAAGTTCTTTTCTTATGCTTTTGTGGCTGTCCTAAACGTTACTTGTTACTTTCAGGGTGGGAAGAAGAAGAGAAGCAAGAAAGGAAAGCCATCAGAAGAACCAAAAACATCCGTCGTAGATCTTGCGTATCGTCGTGCAAAGGCTGCTAAATCAGTTGACAGATTAGTGAAAGCTGGGAAGATTGGACCTCAAAAGAAGCTCAAGGGGTCAAAAACAAGTGATCAGAAAGACAAGAACCGAAAGGCGAAGGCTGAGGAACTATTTGAAGGTGATTTTAGTGAGGAAAAGCGGAAGAAATCGAAGGAATTTCAACCGAAGAAACCAACCAGGAAACCTGGAGTTTCGAAACGATCATTCAAGAGTAAATCAAGGTCTGTCATCCTATCTGTTGCCTTTCCACTATCTTTCAGTTATTTTCTAGTGCACTATGAACTTCTTATTGTTCAGTTTCAAACATTTTCTGAAGTTGGATCCGTGGAATGCCAGGTACAAACGCAGGAAGTAGGACAAGTAGCGGAACATCAGAACACCAAATTCTCTTTTATTTATCATGGGGAACGGGAATAGAGCCCACTTGTCTGGGACAATGCAAAATCTGTAAGGTTCCTACAATCTTAGTGAAGTGAGCTCAGTGTGGTACGTAGAGTCTAGTTCCGACTGTCAAAACCTTTGATAGGATTCGGGTCTTGATAGTGGGATTCGTATTAGAGCCAATTTTGATACTTAATGGAGTTGCTTCACAAGTAATCTTTGCTGGGAGTAACAACGATGATCCTTTGCAATTAGCTTTGACGGAGACTGATGTGCCTTATTTACAGTATGTGGATTTGATTTGTCATTGTACTTTACAGTGAGAATTCGGTAGAGATGGATATTGAGAGGTCTATTTGCCATACTTACCTGAGGGATCGGTGTGAAAGTAAATCCTGTGTGGGCCTTGAAAGTTCGTAATCGGTTTTAGAGTTCAGTGGCAAATATGAAAGACTTCATGATATGTTATGAATTGGGATGCATGGTGGTTTTAAAAATTGAAATATGAAGTGATTCTCGTATGTTGACCATTCATTTTAGAGTTTCAACTTTTGAACATGTTTACAAAATATATATTTCTAACTTCAATTTGGGTATGAAAAAAATAAAGGTAAGTGACTGAAAGCATTATTAGATCTTGTGTACGAGGTAATGAAAAGGTTGAATGACTAATTTAGTATGAATGTACGACATGCGATATTGTAAAGTGTTTTAAGGGAGAGTGCTCGAAAATGACTCAGATTTTGGAATCTGATAATGAAGATAATTATGGAAGTAGTTTTCATGTATTGGGCAAGTAAGTAGAATGGCAGTCATAGTGGACTCATGATTTTGGACTCTTCTACAATTTATTATGAAATTTTGAAGGTGGTCTCAAAGGTGTTTCTAAAGTGGTGCCCTAATTTTGCACCCTATAATGCTTGCCGAGAGTACATGCTGCCGTTGAGTGAAGGAGCTATTATGTACCTCTCGGTCAAGAAGCCTAGTGCTACATTGTTGGGTGAAGAGGCTATTATGTACCTTGGGGTCAAGAAGCCTTGTGCTCCACTATTGGTACCGCTCTAGTTTTGAGCACTCTCCTTTACTTTAGTATTTTGGGTTGGAGCATCTTCTACGACTATGCCACCTTCTCATGGTAGTGGGTGGTGGTGTAGATGCTAGAAATAACGTTCTCTATTATTACAAAGATTAGACCCCTTGCTAGGGTAGGGCTCTATGTAAAGCCTTTCTAGTCTTGCTAAGAGAGGTGTTTTGCTGGAAGCAATGATCCTCCCACATTGAGGTGTGGTTGCTGAAAACAACAAGCTTCATCGCCTGGTACAACCAAACTCCTTACAAGTCCAGGGCTCTCTAGAAAGTCCGTGTGATCAAGGTTGTGTCGAAGAGGAGTCTTTTACTGTCAATCATGGCCTCACGGTCTTGCCAAGGGGAGTTTTTTGGAGGGAACAATTGTCCTCTTTGATTTAACAAGGGGATAGGGTGGGCATGGGGCTCCTCCCCCGCCCTCACGATTCAGGGTGACTGAATTGATGATTACAGTTATGCTTTTCAGTTCAGGTCGCCTCCATGGGTGGGCATGCCCTAAACGGAGAAGTTGATGCTGTATGAACCCTGGAACGTCGGAGCGGCCATTTTATGTCCGATGAACAGAACATTTTCACTGTAACCTATTATTGCGGGATGAATTTCATTCATGATTTTTGTAATTGGATTTATAAATGATAATAGCATATCATGGAATTCATTTGAGGTCATTTAAGGTATTTCCTAAGATCACATGTGGTATGAAAGTTGAAAGAATGGTTAAAAACAAATCACCACAAAGTGCATTTCTGCAACTTTTTCCTACTTTTATTAAGTCTCAAATTTAGGCAACTGAATGATCTCTTTTGAGTTCAAGCTCAATTCATAAAATGAATCTTACCAAGTCTTGTTTCTACTCCAAGTTAGAATTTCAAGAAATTCCTAATATCTAGTGATTTACTGGCACCTTAAGTTTACATGCCTATAGGGTCTCTTTCTCAATTTTCAAATATAGCATGACACGAAACCATGGATTACACCATGCTATTCTTCACTACAATGTCCCCTAATTCTAAAAATTTCAGATTTTTTGAAAGTGATTTGTATATGATATGAATTATTTTTGGTTTTTCTTTGAAAATTCACTTGAATTTCAAATCTTCCCAAAAAAATCTGAAATTTTTACAGCATATGAAAAGCATGTGATCACATCTACGAAAAATAAAATAAAATATTTTACTTTCAGGTAAAGTGGCGAAATGGAGGATTCAGAGTAAGACATATCAAAGTTCAGGCCACGGTTATGGGCTCCGACGTTCTAGGGTTAAGCGTTGACTATGATAGCTTGCTCTTTGGATGTTCGTATCTAATAAAAGACATCGACTTATTAGAAGGATATGCAGATGTTCTAACGCTACAAAGTATATACGATCATTTCCACATAAATCGTCCTCAAAGTATAGATCTATGTATTTTGATGGGTACAGATTATAATAAGAAGGTTGCTCGAGTAGGTCCCATGACTGCTCTTGCTCAGATACGAAGTCACGGTAAACTAGAGAACACTAAGTACTACAATGAAAAAGGACTTAATGTAGGTAGATCAAGACAAATAGATAATTGTAAGTATTCAAAATCAAAAGTAAGGTGGTTCTCACTTGAAGCCCATGAACCACTTGACATGTTAGAAGACTCAATCAAGATATTATAACTCATATATTTTTTTTTTAAAAAGGATATTCTTTTTTTTTTAGAAAAAGATAATTCTTGCCATAGTTAGTCCTTTAACCCCTAAATTTTCTTGTTGTTTTGGGGAGCTTGAAACCTCAAAACTGCGATTTTCTACCACTATGTACTCCCGATAGTGTGAGTAAAAAAAAGTACTATTCTTATACTTCTAACCGTAAGATCTTGTATCTAACCCTATTTTAAAGAACTGATCCAAATTTCAACCGTTGGATGTTTGGCATTTGTGAGATCATAACGTTCAAAGTTTAGACGAAAGTTTTTTTGGGCATTGCCCGAGCGATATAGTCTCAATGGTTCAAAGGGGTTGTTACCCCAAATATTTTGGTCATATTTTTTTTCATGTAGGTAACTAAGTTCTTTATGGTTGTGGAAAAAATTGGAGATGTATTCAACCTCTAAAACCTTCATCAAAATTGTTTTCCACATGCAGGTCTAGAATCTCCTTGTGTGGTTGAAATAGGAGAAATCCTTGTAGGATCTAGAGAACTTTTATTTTTTCAAAAATGAACGGTAAGAATGTGCCCTCATTGGGGTCTGAATTTTGGGCACAATTTTCATTCAAAAATTTCAAAATCTCAAGTTTTTATGAATTTCTAAGGTGGCAAGGCTAAGAAATTACAAAAATTAGAGGGGGCAGTCTTGCAATGCTGGACCCCCTTTCGTCAACCCGGCATCCTCTTCGCAATTTATGAAAAAACAGAATCAAATTATGATTTGTAGTAATAACTACATTAGCCTCATTGGCAGAATAAGCCACACATTTATGGAAGTCTATGAGCTTGCCCATTCCGTGCGTCAGAAAAAAGACACGTGGTCAGTGATGAGTGATGGGCAATCCGATTTGGAAATCATGGGTTAGCCTAAACCCCCCTCTAAACCCTCTGCCCATGTCCAATCTTCTGTCCCAAACCGCACCACTGCCCTGTTTCTGACAGCATCCCTCATTGGCTTAGAGCCATACCCGTCCTGCCCCATCTCGACTCCAATGCCATAGAAGTTGCCTAAATTAGAATTTGACTTCAAGATATTTACCACATGTTTATCATAGAAATACCCATCTCCAATAAAAATATTAGCAAAAAATATCAATTTTTACTACTTCACTTACGCTGCCCAAAACAGCTAAAACCCGTTTCGGGTTTTAAGGAAAGTTAGGGGTTAACAGCACTAGCAAACTCCTTTACTAAGGACCTTTGTCCTAATAGCTGTAAGATCTGATCAATGGGGTTAGATATATGAGTTTGAATATAATACAAATAATCTATCTGAAGATTAAGATTATGAGGTAATATCAAGTGTCGTAGACACATTTTGTATCCTTGTAGCTTAAATCGCTCTTTAGTCTTAGCAAACTCAAAATCAAGCTTATCACGAGGTCTAGTTTCTATTCCTAGGTTTTTTAATTTGTTACTATACACTAGCAAGGGTGTACTAGAATTAGAATATCCCTTTCCTAACATTTTTGTAATTATTAGACTCTCTAAAGGAACATTACCCTTTACCAGTGATACAAGTTTGTTCCTAACAAACTCTACTATACTATCATGTGGCATCGAACTCATAATCATCTCTATTATTGACGAGTACATTATTGCTTCAAGAATATACAACCATCTCTCCTAAATACGACTACTCCCTTATATATCATCTTACGTTCACGAGCTATAAGTCCTATTATAGGAGCAATTAAGAAATTATGCACCCGGCTATTTAAAAGTGCACTTGGGTACTACGATGGCCATTTCTTGCAAAAATGGAATTTTTTATTTTTAAACTTGATTTTTTCTGGAAAAAAAGGTGTTTTGCAAAGAATGTTGCGTATTGTCAGAAGTGGTAATATAAAAAGACTTCTAATGGCATTGTGAACATATTTTTGGTATAAATCCATGTGAATAATACAAATATTTTTGTCCAGGGATATTTGAAATGCTTAGTATATGCTACAAATTGTGTAGATTATAGTTAATATATTTTTGGTGAGCAAAATGACGCGAGCACCAAACTGTTAATAAAAGTAGGCACCAAATTGTTCCAATGGACATTTAATAAAAATATACTTCATATTGTACTTTGTATATATGTGGTAGAAAAGTATCTAAATACACAGATTCTAAATGTATACCAAGTTATGTATATAACTGATAATACAACTAAATTCAACCCATATGTTCATTGCAACAACACGTCTGAAAATAATCCTTGCGATCTTGTACTATCTAGTACGTATATACACTTAGAAACACCATGTGTACACAAAACACATGGACTACATACTAATATCTAATGCGGCTTGCAAGCGGTCATCATCGATAGCTTGGGTTTGCATTGCGATATATTCTAATATGTGGGCCTTCGCAGATTGGATAATGCAAATGTTGCTTGGAACCTGCACTCCAAAGACATTGCGGTTTCTCCCCCGACTATGACCAGGACATGATTCTTTCTGGTTTGTCCGCCCGTGAAAAAAAACACATGCCTCTTTCTCTATCCAATCGTGATTCTCCCGGATGGCTCCCACAATGAATCCAAACAGTTTTGCATACCGTTGTAAAGAGGAACTCGGTCCGTCACCAACTCCCCTCGAATGATTGGCCAATACCAACAAACTTTCATCTTGATTTTATTCCGGCCTTTTCCGTCTTCAATCACCTTCCCTAAATAAAATGGAACACCCTCGTGTACTTCCTCGCACGATCAACACCGAGGGCTACAAATTGTCCGAACGGATATCGGATTGAGGATCAAATTGGGGAAAAGGATCGTCGATACTTTTCGATACCGCTCTTTCTTCGGTTCCATCAAAGATGTGATCACGAGCCGTTCTTTGTGCCCTCTACGACCGCTTGGTTAGGTGGCCTCTCTCTTCGATGACCAAAGTATCCTCTAGCCTCAGAATTTGGAAGCATCGCCACTATTTGGTCCACAATAGTAATCTCGTGGTTTGATTCATTTCGATCGTCAATAACATCTATTGATGCATCTACAATAGGTGATGTCTCTAATACCTCTGAAGGCCAAAGCTGTGAAGAACTATGCTCGTTGCTACGATCTTTGCTTGGGAATTCGGCTAGGTATAGTTTCAAATGTTCTGCCTCTCTTTTAGCTTCACCATTTTTTTCCGGATGTTGGAATCTTTGAATGCACCTTTCTTTGTATGCAATAAAGTCATCCAATGCCTTCAACTCCCTTTCATCAGCTGCAAACACCTTTGCAAACGATGGTCGTTCTTCTTTATTTGGTAGTGATTGCAACGTCTTTGTCCCTAACTCAGGTCCCCATTTATCCTTGCTATAATGTTTGTGTTGTCTTTCGAACCTTTACCGACCCCCTCTCGATTGTCCATATAGAATCGCATGTGTGCGGAAAGGTTATGCCAACCAAAGAGTCCCCACCACGTCGATAAGTGAGGGTTATGAAGGACTTCCAGTCCCACACATTTTCTAAGAGTCTGGCGCTAACAAACGCCTCTGTTATGGATGTACCTTGTTCTATTAGACTAAGCATTTCTTTCAATGAGTCGATGTCCGACCTCTTCAACACATTAGATATACAACTAAAGCGTTGGTCGATATCTTCGTGTGTATGGCCCACTATAAGGAAAGAGAGCTCCACCTCTTGAAAAAAACCCAATCCCACCAATGAAACACATAGAGCAAACATGTAAATGTTTTTATTCTCTCGTGTGCAGTTATCCGCTTGGATACGTAATGTTGGAGGCAAAAAGCGTTTTCTCCTCTTCACATCTCCTATTACGCGCAACAATGCGCTTCACCACCCCTGTTGCTATCATGTTTTGTGGTGCGCGCCGAACCACACATCGCAAATAAACCAATCCCATGTACGAGGGCTCCACACAAATGGGTCTTCACAAACCGATACTTTCGATGTTCTTCACGGTTTGACGATTCTCGGTACCACCACAGTAGTGTTTTGATCCATGCCATCAACAATGATGCACATGTACAACTCCGGGCTGATATAGCACGACCTCTTAAATATCCAATAATCTCTCCGCTCCTCCATCCGAATACGCAGATGCATCATAAACAACTCTTTTATTTTGATCCGAGATCATACGCATTCGTGGTTCCCTCCACGGCACATTTATATTCCCAAAGAAATGATAACACTTTGAAAACCTCGAGAATGGAGGTACCGGACATGAGGATACCGATGCGCCACATCCTCCTCCGAACGAGCTAATTGAAATGGTTTCTCCGTTACAAACTCTCTTCACCTCCTCGTTCACGTAATTGAATATATCGACTTCCGAGTATTCACGGGCGGAGAATAAGAGGCACCACTTCGTTGTCATCCTTACGAAGAATTGAACGATGAGGTTGAGGACAACCACCTTCGTCCACAAATGATTTAAATGAGGCCTCCGCCACGACATTCTAGTCTTCTCCCGGCGGGTTTGAAAGGTCATACGTGAATCGCCGCCACTCTTCCATATATTAAACACTCCTTCTTCATTGTTTAAACCGTCTTTGTGAATATCCAATGCCTGCAGCATAACAAGCATTACAAACTTGTTTGCCATCTAACTTTGTGACAAATTTATCTCGTTGGAAACGTTCCGTCCGTGTATAAAAAGAAGCGCGTTTGTCTCATCCAAGTATTTCAATTGCATAAGTAGAAGCCCACGCATTATAACGCATGTCCAATAGATACCGTTCTTGAATGTCTCTCAAACAATTTTGTTTGCATCCTCCTCGCCCTATTGCCCTTTGCACGCTTAGAAGAGATACTTTCGTAGATATACCTTCTCTAGAAGATGTCTCCCTGGAATCTCTCGCTTCTTCTATTTTGCATAGAATATGGACGTCGGGCCGCTCGACATTTAATAAGCCCATCTACATGGGGCAAATCTCGGATGTTGGAAAAAGACTTTGAGAAAATGGAGAGTTCTCATCTACGGGGTTTGAAGCTATAGATCTGCGCGAGACCTATCGGTGGATCCAGGTGTGTTGAAGTTGTCATGGAAATCAAATTCTTGTGTCAACCTCCGTACAGGTGGCGTTTGAGACCCATTCAATACGTCCTCGCCATTTTGAATGGTGGGTTCCATAGGCTATCGCACGTAGATAAGACTTGTGCCAACGGATGATCAATCCAACACACATTCCAAGACGCTCTCCCACAATCTCTCCAAATCAAACGAATGCATCGTCTACCCTAGTGATGCGTCTTCGCCACCCACCGGAAGGAATAACTTCGATCCATGCAATTGCGCGCCGCTTTTAAATGTATACTCCTAGTTGCTGCCGACAACTTCTCTTCTTTCTGATAACAATTCAAATGTCCTTTCCAATTGAGATGAAATGACCTGAGTAATACCATCTCCAGTCCGCCTTGCACGAGCTGCTCGTATTAATCGCGCTCCCACTGAACCGTTCGGATTAATGACATCGCTTCTGTATTGGGTGTTTTGATGTACTAAAGGGATTTGGAAATTGGAGTTGTCCATTGTCGTTGTTGAACTAATAGGAACCTATACATTGCAAACATGTGAAAATATGTGTGTAAGCAATAGAAAATATCATTCATTCAAACGAACATATGTTCAAGGACATAAATTTTTGCTTCCAAACATGATTGTTAATGTTGGTTACTAAGTTCGTAATGATATTATATATAATTGTTAAGATTGTTTAAAGTTGTTAAATTACTTAGGATTATCTTGTGTACTTTATTTATATATAAATTAACGGTTTATCTACCTCTACAGACATGTGTTGGATAAAATAATACGATGCTAAGTTTTGATTACATGGAAATAACAATAATCATGTTTGATACCTTGTCCAAGACTATGTTACACCTTAGGAATTGGATTGTTTTGCGTTTCATAATACATTGCTAAAAATCGTTGATTGAAATAAAAAAGACAATGACAACATGAAATGGCGTCAAATTACTTTGTACCTATGGCAATTTCCATTATAAATCCTACATCATGCTTTGAGCGTGCATAAAATCACAAAGATGGTGGTATTGTTTAGGATAGAGGAATAATTATTGCAATGACAATGATTATAGACAGATTAAACTTACTTAGTTACTTATAGGTTCAATTAAATTTGCAAGAAAAAATAATATTTGCAATATTCATTGTATGATCTATTTTCATAGCGATGGATAGAATTATCATGTGTTCTTGTATGAATGCAATATATTATTGTTTGGAAAATATGGTAATTTTAAACTTTAACTTTAACTTCTACTACATTATAAAAATGAAAGTTGAATAAAACTTGCAACCAATGATTCAATTGCACTCAAGTAGGAACAAAGTTTTATAGAAGAACAAAAAATATTAAATCAAATTGTAACTAAATTATTCCCACCTCAATGAGTTAGCTTTATAGGGCTTAGAACCAAGTGGTGTTCACACCACATGTCCATTCTTAGACATGCTCTTCAATAGATGTAAAAAATATAGTCCTAGAAACATACAACAAATAAACCGGAATTTAGCAATGCAAACACTCGTGCGTTAGAGATTATTCAACTAGTAACTTACATTTTGAGTCATCTTGGAATTTGAAAGAAAAAATAAATAAATAAATTTCATTTTCAGTGAATTTTAAGAATTAAAAAAATGATTCACAACGCACAACAAAATTTCAAGAATTTAGTGAAACAATAACTTGTAGATTACATTAGCCTTCTACTAAAATCATTCAATTGTTTTCATAATTATAGAAAGTTTTTTAAAAAACTTAACATACAACAAAATTGCTATAATACAGCAATAAAAATACCTTCGATTAGACATCCATCAACTAAAAAATGACATAAATTTATTTAAAAAAAAAAAAAAAAAAAAAAAAAAAAAAAAAAAAAAAGAGGAGGTGGTAGAGGTGTTCGCCGGACACCTCGCCCCGCCTTCTTTGTCGGGGCGACCTGCGCGCCTCGGCGACAAGCGCCGCTCCAAGGCGTGCCGCGTTTGCACAGACGCGGTGTCTGTGCCGATGCCGCGTCCAACCACCTCCACCACCTCCTCTTTTGATTTTCATCTGACCTCCCCGCTTCTGATCTTCTGGCACACTTGCCGTTTCTTCCTCCTCCGCTCTTGCTCGTGTTTCTGCAGGTTGCTATTGCCGTTTCTTCCTCCTCCGCTCTTGCTCGTGTTTCTCAAGAACGCTGCTAGGACGATCTGTAGAGCACTAGGAGAGTTTCGTGACTTGTTGCAACCAAAAATCTTTTTGCCGATTCTCCTTATCGCTTCTTCATTGCTTCATCATCGAATCAATGCCGCTTGCTAGTACCGAATCGGCTTTATTGTACCGATCGCGCTTCTTTGTTGCTATCGAATCGATGCTTGCTACTTGCGATCTTGTTGCTATTCCTCATTGCTATCATTGGTATTGTTGCTCTCATTGCGGCGTGCATTTTGGGTTCTTGTTCGCTCTTGTCATGCACGCTACTATTCAAGTCATCCCACTTTGTACTCGATATGTTAAAATCTTCGTCTTCCTCCCTTCATCCTCTTTGTGGTCTTTGTTGCACCATGCGGCCCCACCAAAGCCACCAAAATCCTAATCTTAAAACCTTAAACCCTAAAAAAATTTAAGAATCTTTAAAAAATAGAAATAATAAAAAAATTATGAGAGATTGCAAGGGGTGTGCGCGCGCACACCCCTTGAAACAATCAACCAAGTGAACTCCAACAAACATCCCATTTACTATATTAAAGCCATTTCAAACGTCTAATACCCGCCCATGAGGGATACCCGCCCATATTGATACCCGTCATACATTATAATTACTTGCTTAAGAACAAGAAAAATGAAAACATTTAGCAACACATGATAGTAAAAATATTAATGTAGATATTGTAGAACTAACATCTTTCACATACAGTCGTTTGAGACTAAAGAATATTACCTTCTTTTACGATTCCAAATTTCTAAAATTGTCTTCACTGTAAAAAGAGCATTTAACCCTACCAAACATGTTCGCACATTTTGGTCAAGGGAGAGAAAAAAAACACTATTTCCTACATAAAACCTATAGATCTTCATTTTTTTTAATTTTTTTTTTTCTAGCGAAAAATTTATGTGATAAATAAATTCTTATCAATCATTTTGGATTTTCATTCTAAAGCATGTTGAGTTCACAAAAGAATAAAATGTGGCATAAAAGTTTGTCAAATAATTTCAATCTCGATCCTTTGCATATTTGTTTTGAATATGCTACACACCTTTTCCATGTCTAGAAATTGGTTTTAAGGTAACCAACATGATCATGCCAATCATGATTTTAAAGAACTTAGACCTTGTATAGTGAATTTTTTTTAAGCCAAGTGAAATTAAAGTGTGCTAGACCACTCAATACAATTAAGCAAATGATTTATTCTTATGATTTCAAATGCTATAATATTTTAATCCTTTCGATGCATAGTAGCCTAAAAAATTTGGTGGCTTTATATCAATGTTTATTTTAAGATTCTAGGATTAGAAGTCTTAAATTTCACTCTAAAACTAGATTTTAAAGCCACTTTTTGATAGTGACAAATTTGAAGTGTTTCTTGAAGAATAATGGCCTAGGCTTTTCGGGGCTAAAGAGTCGTCAACCATAAAACATCTTCCACATGAAGTCATATTAGAATCAAAACAAACAAAATGGCCTATGTTAGTCTATATTCACATGAACCATGTGGTCAGATGGTGAATTTTGGTATAAGTTATCAATATTTTATTGAATAGAAATCAAAACAATTGTCAAATAGACTCTAAATTACACCATATTAACCATTATGATATTGTGTTCCAACGATGATCGAGGTTGCCATGCCTCGCAACGTCGGAACCAACCGCAAAATCGACAAGACATGGGAGAAGCGGGATGGTGGATTGTAGAAGAGACCCCTCATAGCCTTATTTGTGGATGACGACGCACAACCTTTTAAAATAAGGGACCGTGACGTCGTCGGCGTTAAGCAAGCGTTTTGGCGAGATTCAAACAATTACTACCCGCCCATCGTCCGACATGATATATGTGATGTGTGTCCCAGATCTTTGATGAAGCAATGCGTAAGACTTCTCAGCCGAGGCGAACTTCTTCTTGCATCCATTCCGAATCCTTGCTTGCAAGTTAAGGTCCGTGAAATTTCTCAATACCTTGCGAAAAATTTTGGCCGAATATCGCTCTGCGAGCATATATAGTCGAACCGGAAGAGACGGATCCAATTCATCGTAGTTATGTTATTGGAGGTGAGTTGGATTTCACCACTTCAACAGTTTGCACAATGCATGTCGTCCAACGTCACTCGCGACCATTGCAAATGCGTCAGAAGTGTTCTCTATCCTGGAAGAGGACGTCCTTCAAAGCGGCCACGACGTGAGAGAGGCGACATAGCATCCCAGTTACAGTGGACGATCGTCGAATGTGGCTACAAGTGGTGCGAGCTCAACCGACGAGAGATCGAGGGCGCGTGGTAGGGGTAGTGGGTCTACAACCACGAGGTTTCCAATTCAGCGGGAGCATCTCGCATGTACCGAGTTCTTCACCGAATGTATCGGCGGTGGAGGACGAGTTTCGAAAGATCGGACCGGGACGAAGAGGATTGATCGGAACCGAGGATGGCGTTGGAGGCCTCGACGTCAAGTAAGTTCCTAGCACCGATACCTACTGAAGTAGAAATCGCGAAAGGATCACTATGGGGGGACATTGTATTCGAGGTGAAGATCGACAAGATTATCCAAGTGGAGAGTCCTTTGACAAACCATCGGGTACTCTCTGCAAAGAGAGTTAGAGAGGTTTATGACTTTATGAGACATCCGCAGAACAAGACTTGTGTGAGCGAGTTGGTTCTTCGTCCGATCAAGATACATTGTGGATGTCACTCTGACGATGGTGTGGTTCGGCGAGAAAGAGGTGGCATTCCCCTCGAAAGAGCTCAACGAGAGTTCCAAGGCATATTTGATACACACGGATTAGCGTCTATTCACGGTACAACACATTCTCAGTTGTGTTGGCTTCAGGAGAGGATCATTTGGGAGCCAGTGGATGGACAACACATTGTTGCAACCTGCAATTTTGCGAAGGAAGAGGTTGCCCAACACAAACTCTCATATCCTCGAGTTTATTAACATCTTTGAAATGCGGGAGGCAACATTTGTCGTATACGATGATCCCGCATTGTACCTAAATCATCCGCGCGGTCAACAAGGAATGGAATAGGACAAAATATTCCACCATGGATGAGGACTTGAGAAAGCTACGAGATTTTTGGGAGTTGTATGGGAAGTCGATAGCTTGGTTCGTCACAGACGATGAACGCAGGCTAAAGCTCTCCAGTGTGTGCGGCTAATGCGGTCAGGAAGAACCTTGTTGAGGGCAACAAAGGTATAACAATCAAGAGAGGTTGGCAAAGCGGATGCATGACTTGACCATTCATGCGTGGAATTCTCGGGCGCGAGTGTTCTGAAGCTATCCTTCAAGTGTGCAAGGACTACGAAGATGGCCATCTCTTTTATAGCGAGGAAGAGGAGAAGAAGTGGAAGGCGTTTGCAGACAAGAACAACCTAGATCCTCTCTGTGGATGTACGGGGAGCGTCGGAAGCGAATGACCATGCATTGGTTGAGGCACGAATGTGGTTCCACGATGCAACTTATCTACGGCTAGTCAAGTCTTGTGCGGCTAAGCCAGGTGGGGAGGGCGACCCGCAGACCTCGACAATCATATTACTTTCACGCCATCAAGGATGCGTCTAGGGATACCCGTCTTATTGCGGTGCGATTGACCGGATCACGAGACAAGAAGCGATCGCTAATATGACTCGTTGGTTAATGGTGTCCAACAAAGAGCGCTTCACCTAATTCCATGGAAGAGTTCTTCCACATATCTGTCACGAAGTATTTTCCAAGGGGCAAGGAGCAAATTGATGCATTTGGCGAGGACTTGGCCAAAGACACAAAAAAGCCGCATGGGCTAAACCTACACGAGAGAAGGTGCCCAAGTTGGCGGGGCATAAGTGAACTTATTCCCACCTCCATCAAGGTTCACTATCGGGACATTGCAACAAGAACACATGGAGAAGTGGAAGCATCGGCAGATGAGGGTGGTGCCACTACCGTCGCATGGAAGTGGGTGTTCTGAAGTTCGAAGGCCAACTCGCATCAAGACACCGATCATCTTATGGTTCGAGCTGGAAGGATTATTTTTCATCCGATGTCCGTGATTGACACAATCATACTTATGGGTTGTTGATTGTCGGCGTGGTGGGGAAAGCGTGGAGACGGTCGCTTGGGAAGAAGAAGCGATTCACCAAGTTATTGCACAATTGTCGGCGTGGATGACGGGCGTTGAACGATGGAACAAAGATTCTCTCGTTACCACCACGTGTGTTCTTAATGCCGAGTTGTTGCAAAGCTCAAACTTCCCGAGGGGCTGCACTCAACGACATGGATGTTGGGCATTTGGCGCAAACTCGGTTGATCAGTATGCCCTCAACTTTACACAGGGTGGTCAGTTACAGCAAGCGGTGGAACCATTTGGAGGTGTTGTTGTTTATATGCAACACCCTGTTGATACTTCCCCAAACCGTAATTATGTTTAAGGGGACCGTCCCACTACCACTTGTATTTCACGATCAATGGGTGAGACACATCAACCGTCGGAGGGTGATAGACTCGAACGATCGCCATCCGAGCTCTCTCTAGATCGGTGGATGCGTATTTGCCAATTGGTTGGGGTTTGGCTGCGTATAACATTACAACGGCCATTCCGACAATCCTTCATGGAGGTTTCCATGGATCGGAGATCATTGTCATTGACGATAGCCTAGAAAGGCTAAACTTCTTGTATACAAAGTTGTTTGTCAACTTCCAAGACAATTCGAGATCCCCGAGATGACAGTGCAACAAGGAAAGCACTAGCGTTGGCATTTCCGAGGGCGAAGATCCGATGAACATAGGTTCAGAGGAAGGCGGTAGTGACGAGGACGAGTTTGGAGATGAAGCGGATACTTCTATTCCAGCACCATACACATTGGCAAATGTACGACAGCCGCGTGAGTATGACACAGATGTACCCTCGCCTGATCATAACTCATGTGACGACGGACTTCATTTGTCTGTGGAACCTAATGGCTTTGAGGGAGGATCAGAGATACCGGAGGTGGTTCTAGATACTCCAATTCAAACGAGACCAATGGTGCCATCCATTCCACAATCTACAGAATCAGCGGAGACCATAGCTTTCAACGAGGCCTTCGCACCAATGATGACATTTAGAGACGGCTTTTACTATAACACCGATGGCATAAGGTACACTCGCCACGGTGAGCCGGCGATTCACGCATTTGAGGAGTCAAGCGTCCATCGATCTTCAAGATTCTATTGATCCCCAGTGTCAGTCGGCGGCGGTGGATCTTATGGTACATGAGGCCTATGAAGCGATCTGGGTAGGGACAATGGAGGAGGATGATTAGAGCATCAGAGATTTATAAGTAGCAAGTCAATATGATGTTTAGGTGACATGTTAGGTTTGATTGATATGTTTGAGTAAAGTATGAGATGTTTGGTTATAGTATTATGCATGTTATATTATAGTATTTACTATCGCTTTTAAAAATACGTTTATGAATTTTATGTATGGATTTTCATATAATATAGAGCGAGATGCTACATATTTTCTCGTTGAATAGCACATGTTGGCCTTTTATCTCTTATAAAGTATGTTTGTTGTATAAATGCCAAAAATAGTATATAAATGTCATATAGCAATGTACAACGTAGAAGTTCGTAATCTAAATTGCATTGAATCTAAAAAGAAACACTATAGGAAGTTCAAGGACAAAATTGAATCTTTGAAATTCTTTAAATTTCAATTTTTGCACTCCAAGACGTGACGTTGTCCTTCATATTGATCCATTGGGATTTGTATTCCAAAAAATTATATGGTACACAAAATAATAAAATAGATGTTGGCAATATTTGAATATAATAATTTGGTAGTATTTACAAAGCAATAAAACATGATTTAGCAACAAATTTGTTATTAAAAAAATACTATTTCTCATTAGTTTAAGTTTAGTGCCTCCACATTTAAATTATTTTTTTTGTGTGGAATTTTTGTTGTTTTTTTTCATTTTGGAGGAAAATGTTGTTGTTTTGACATGCCATTGAGTGCACTTGGCAAAGTGCATAATTGCTTAATTGCGTGTTTATATATCTCTTCTTTGTTATCAAAAGAATTGTTTCAAACACACTTTCAAACTCAAGCTTTACTGAAGCAAGAAATTCTTTTGATACCTCGTTAGATATGCATATAGCCAATGCCGTACATGACTCATAATCTTAAGTAGTAATGGATGTAAACATGCATGAGGTAGTATCACCATATATTAAGTCTACTGGATACCTAGATGATAGAATCTCTGATGCACGCGTAAGCATAGATCTACCTATTGATGTCGTAGACTCTGCACCTTGTATGAATTGTAAGTATGAAGAGTTACGAGTCCCATATGATCCATACACAAAATTAGCAGATATCTTTAGAGCAGTCGTCTTCTTTCAAGAACTACCTTCTCTATTCCTGTAGCAGTACTAGACTGTATCTTAACCTCCTTTCTCTTTGATATTAATGTTCTTTATAAGGATGGTACCAACCCTAAAGGCTCCCTAGCAAAGATATATGACTTCTTATCAGATGCTTGCACAGTAAAGCAAGGCTTGCTTAGAGTTTTCCTTTATAAATGTTGGATAATATATGTTATAACTTATTATAACAGAAGGATATAGACTTGAGAAGTCAAGTAATGAGCACCATCTATAAAGTCCGGGAACATGATTTGATACTATAGCCCCTTCGTATTCGAACTCTTCAAGAAATGACTCTGCCTTATCAAATATAACATTATTATTGTAGCACTCTTTGTATAGTTGAGATACCACTCTTATTTGTTGACCTCTGGTGTAGAGATCTCATATTCTTCTTCTTGCAACAATTGACATCTCTACTACGCTTACCCATATATTCATATCATCAATACATTGCCAAAACATTGTATGCGAGGACGAGGGGAAGGCAGCAAACGGAGTCCTGCAAGCCGATGAATATCATAGTTAATACTAGTTGTTAATATTAATTGTCTATGATGCTGATGAATGGAATTTAACTCGACTTGAATATGTTTACTTTTTAGAATTATCTCCTTCGTGTTTTATTATATCTTGTGTGGCTTGAATGGATCACTGAAATGCAGTTGGTTGCTCATTTTAAGTCGAGTCTACCTATATATTTACTTATGCGTTCATTTCATTTTTAGGTCGAATTGGCCTAATCATGTATACTACTGATCACTAATATATGTAGTGTACTATACCAAATTATCATTCTACATTTGTTTATAATCAATCTCCTGGAACATAATTTGAATGTTGCTAAATATTATTAAATATTTAGCAACATTAATATGATAAATCGTTAATCATTTATTAATTAATATTAATTATAAGTTCACTTTCAAGCGTGCCATATTAGCATTTCACCTTATCACACGCCCACTTCTTATAAATTAAGATTTTAAATTCCAGTGTAAATTTATTATACGATTCATTCCAATATATAGCTACAAAATTTATCGATATGTGTGTTTTTATCATTAGTTCTATATCATATAATTTTAAAGCATATAGACGAGCAATATCACGTTTTATAACACTATTAATCCAATTGGCACATACGAAAATACAATCAAATTTATGAAGGAAGGGCATATAACACAACTTGCGCCCTTAAAAGATGCATGTGTACCACTCTTTATTGATACAAGTTCTCATGGCTGCACACACGCCATCTGCGATTAACATTTAATCCGGGGTGGGGTGGTAGCAATTGGTCCGCCAGTGGTGTTCTGTACATCAATTGCCGACTTCATTATAGTCTTCAACCATGTTGTCTTGATAGGGAGCGTCTTTCCTAGTTGAGTGTCAGTCTTGGACATCGTGCAGTTGCCGTTTGTGCTCATGTCGGTGTTGCCCGTCTTCCGCAACAACTCCTCCTACAACCGCTTCAACAAAGCTTGCAAAGCATGGGGGCATGGGGTTTGAACATCAACCGCAACTGCACTTGTAACCTCACACGACAATCACGCACGTAGATTTGTAGTCATGCCAATCAACGCAAGCTCGACACCATCCTTCGACATGTAAAAGCCTTCTCCTACTACCTCATGTTATAATCACCTCATATTAAAGGTTGTTGAAATCACCTTCGAGGTTGTCGCCCAATAGGTGGTGTTATCTAGATTCAATACTATGAAATGAATGCATTGTGTGACTCTTCAACACTCTAAATTAATCTTGGTTTTAAAACATACTATTTAATTCATTGATATGATTTTATTTATTCTTATTGTTATGACTTATAAATTGGATAGAACTTGACTTCATAATAAATTTTGGATCATATCAAAAGCTCGCTTTCCACTGTTAAACGTCACACACGTACCTTTTACATGTAGCACGCGTAATTTTTACACGTACCTTTTACACGTAACACATGTAATTTTTACACGTAGTGCGAGTACTTTTTACAAGTAGCACTTAGCACGTGTACTGTTTAGACGTAGTAGCACGTGTACTATTTAGACGTAGTAGCACGTGTACTGTTTAGACGTAGTAGCACGTGTACTGTTTAGACATAGCTAAAAAGTACGTGCTACGTGTACTAAAAAGTACACGTAGCACGTGTACTGTTTAGACATAGCTAAAAAGTACGTGCTACGTGTACTAAAAAGTACACGTAGCACGTGTACTTTTTAGATTTAGCACGTGTACTTTTTAGATTTAGCACGTGTACTTTTTAGACATAGCACGCGTACTTTTTAGACGTAGGACATGTACGTTTTACATGTAGTACTTAGCACGTGTACTTTGCACAAGTTGTTCATGTACTTTGTGCTTGTAGCACGTGTACTTTTTGGTTGTCGCACGTGTACTTTTTGGTTTTCGCATGTGTACTTTTGCACATTACACGTGTACTTTTCACACGTCACACACGTGTGCTTCTCTCTAAAATTATTTTAGATTTTAATGTTATCTCTATTTACTATTCATTTACATATACAACTAATAAATTTATTAATATATAAAAATAAATATTATAAAGTTCAATCTTATATACTTTTTAAGCATACGCATGTATTAAGTTTTAGACAATCGTAATTAATCAGGATAACTCTTACAAAAATGCATCCAAATATACTAAAAACATTGTGATTTGATAAGAAGGATCACTTAGAAACTTAAAATACATAACACCTTATCTCAACCCTTACACATCCTTAATGTCGAAAAAGTCATTTTGGATGAATGGCTAAAACATTGAGGATCTGCAACTTCTATGTAGAGTCTATTTTCCTTAGGAGCTTCTAGAAAGTATTAGAGTTTCCGAACCAAGGCCCAAGATGCCTTAACCCCTAATCGCCCGAGCCTATTTTAGCAGAAAAGCACATTTCCATAGAAATCGTCAGAGATGAAAATCAAGAGAAGCTATTAAGATCTCAACCGTACAAACTTGTAATAGACTTATCGAAGAACATGTGGACCAAAATTTGAGTCATGAGGCCTTGTAGATCGGGAGATCATAACATATTAATATCAAAAACAAACTGCAAAATTTCATCATTTTCACTTTGAGGTGGAAATGCTACCAATATACCTATTGCAATGAAAAAATCACCAACTCGAAAGATGTTCACCTTCATCTTAATAAGTCTTTTACCCAACAAAAATTCATCAAAAAAATTTCTTGGCTCAAATAAAAGCCATGCAATGGTAAAAACTACCGAACATCTTACAAAGGAAAAATAGTCCAAAACTAGACCCTTTGCATTCAATTTCGTGCCTTATCTTCAAAACATCTTCGATCTTGTTAAGGTTTCTACCACTTAGACTAGACTTTAATTGAAGGCCATCCCAAAAAATTAAGTTGAAATCCAACAGTGGATGAGGAAGATATAGCTCCTCAAATATCATCCATTATCTCACTTTTTCTATTGACAAAACATCATTGCAAATCCAATAGCAAAATCATTTGTATCAAAAAACTTCTCACTACAAAGTTGTTAAGAATCATCTTAAGATCATGACCATGAAAAAAAATTCATGAAAAACTATTTTTAATTTCACATGATTGGCTTGCAATGATAATACATGCCTCATGCTTGAAAACCCAAAAACAAGAGTTGTCTTCACTAAAGTGCATTCCATTAATTCATACTTTATTGTATGGGTTTGAAATTTTTACAACACAAACTAGACTTGATTTGGAACCTAATCCAAGTAATTTCATCCAAAACAGATCTGAGATGAAGAAGATATGGCTCTTCAAAGTTTCTGATGTACATCCAAAATGTTGTTTTTCGACATCGTGGGAGTTTAAGGGTTAAAGAAAAAGAATAAAAAATAACACTCCGAATGTTACACTAAATTTTTAATTTCAAGTTAGAGATTAACAAGTTCGCTACATTGACCATCTAATTTTTCTCACTAATTTTAAATGTTCAATTCTTGTGAACTTAATATAATGTAGACATGTTATATTCTCAAAGAGGGACTTTGCACATGTGGTATATTCATGTCAAAGCTCATTTACATCGATCTATTCATCAATAAAATCCATCAATCAATTCACCAACAGAATTCTAGAATAATAGATTTATGACAATTGGACAATAATAAGCTAAAATTTTCTCGAGCTTTCCACACAAATCAATCAACATAACTCACTAACTGATTCCTTAGTGATAGTTTTACGACAAATTGACACAGTAATGATTAATTACAATTGCAAGGGAATCAACACACTAATCAATTAGCTAACAACATTTTCCGATTGATAGAGTAACAAGATTCATTGACCATTTTCAGACCGATAGACTTATATTCTACAAGACAAAACTCAACTACAACTACTTACATGTTATCACATCGATTGATTCACCATTGAATTCATCAAAAAAAATCATCAACAATTTCTATATTCTTAGCTTGAGAGCAACATAATAAAAATTAGGGATCATCCCACTGATAAATTCACAAACAAGCTGCCTTGTTATATATTTCAAGGCAGTCAACATGGATAAAATGTAGTTTTCACTTCTTCCAGATTGTCAAAGCTCATAAAATTTCTCTACTAATAGTTATAGGACAATATGACTAACATTAGCCTAAGTATAATTACAGTGATTGGTTCAATGACAAAATTCACCAACAATTCCTTCATTATAGATTTATGGCATTATCACAATAATCAATTAAAATTGCCTAGGTTTATGACATTGATCAATAGCCTATGAGTTTCACCTACTAGTTTATTAACAAAATCACAATATAATTTCCCTTATGATAAAGTTTACAACAACGTGACACAAGTCATGCAAAATTGCGTAGAAATTATCACATGACAAAATCTAATTACTAAACAATTCCCCTCGGTAACAAGTTCATGACAACTTCAGAGAAATCAAACACAGTTGCATACGGATTGTCACACAACAAAATCCTTCAATGAATTGAATGTAATAGGTTTGTAACATTTTGATAGAAGTTAAGTATAATTGCAGATGGATCAGCCCAGGACAAAATTCCCCGACCGATTCTTTAACAAAATATTCAAAACCCTTTCCCTTGTCATAAATTTACGTCAATTTATCAAACTTCACCAACCACTTTAGCAACAAATTTCACCAACCAATTTTTTCACATAATTTACCAAATCTTTTCCCATATGATAAATCTATGACAAAAGTAGAAAACAACTACGTAGGAATCTTTGCATTGATTTGCCGACAAACTTCACCATTACAGACTAATTCATAATCAGAATTCACCAACCGAGTCTCTCAAAGAATTCCCCAGACATGCTTCTTTCAGAAAAAATTACGTCAATCTTACAAAAGCTAAAGTGTATTAGAGAAGGTTATTGATTTGCTACAGACAAAGTTAACCCTTAAACGCCCATGGGTCTGAAACGGACAGCCCAAAATTGGATCACAACATCTTTTGGACTTGGGCATCATGAATAGTGCACTTCAAGAATTTGGGCATCATGAATGAACCAATCAATGATGAGCTTGCAACCTCCTACAAGGTTATGTACAACCCCAACCTACCTACCACAATCCTTTCAAAGCACAAAATCACTCATACAAATTGTGATTTGAATTGTAAAATTTCATGTTTTGAATGCATCATAAGAAGGTGACCGGTTTGACATCAAAATATAAGTGAAAAGTTGAGTACAGTGAGAGCTGTAGAGGAGATTCCGTTGGAATCAAGCTTGCTTGGGCGTTTAAGGGTTAACAAACTCATGAACAAAACTCATAACAAATCCTGCAGCGATAGATTGCAACAACCTCCATTTATACTTATGGAACAAAAGTAGTAGTACATTTAATAAAAGTATGCAAAAGAATAAAAACAAATACCATTTTAGCATATGCTCCCTTTCTCTCGTACCTTTTTGTGTGTTTTTTGTTGGTCTTTTGTTTCTCGAGGGCGCCATATCCGTTGCGGCCCCTCTCCTCCGTCCTTTTTCCTTTCCTCGCCTTCGCTTGTGGCGCGGCTGGCGTGCGCCTCACCTTGCACGCGGGCAAGGGGTCGGCTGCCGCTCCGGGGACCCATCAAGCAAACAATCCCGTGGAGCATCGCAAATTTGCAGGGCAAGGGGGCGAGCCTAGGGTTTGGAGGGCGACAAGCCATGGATTGAGCAATTGTGTGAGATTTGGACGAGCTGGAGGTCGTCTGATAATGTGCCTCGAGGCCTGGGCCGGGGCAGCTCCATCACCATGGGAAGTACAGAGGAGCCCGAGCGCAAGCGGCGCCACCACCACCACCACAGTCACCATCACACTGCCTCCTCGCCTCCTCTTAAAAAACAGGCTATCACCTCCGCCTCCTCGGACGAAAAGAAGGTACATTCCGATTCATTCTATGTCGAGAAATGCCGGGATATGGCATTTGTAAGAGAGTGTCTTCGTGATGTGATGGAAGTAATCGGTCGTGGGATTAGGTTAAGCAAATAGTAAGGAATTGTCGGTAGTATTTTATGGAATAATCTGCTGTAGTACGACGTTCACGAGGTCATGGTTGAAACCTGGGTTTTGAGGAAGGGAACACTGACCAGATTCCGTAATAATGTGTTCGTAGTCTTCGAGAGAGAGAGGAGAGAAATATTCAGAGTTTATTGCGGTTGACGATTCTAGTGGTAAAGATTTTTTGTAATCGGCACGCTTTTAGCCCCGAAGATCGTCTTGATACGGCAGTGTGAGCATTGTACGAGGTTTATCATTTGGTTCGAGGTAGAGAATTGTGGTATAGAGTTATGAGAGTGAATGCTCAAATTAAGAGTTAGTTCCGGTGGGGAGGTGCTCTCGAGGAATTGCTGATACATTGATAAATAGGTTGTGTGTTTGGCTAAGTTAATACAGGCCTAGTCTTTTTGCTCATTTTCCTAAAACTCAGGTACAACGATTTTGCTACAGTAAACACTTTAATTAGGGTTAGGTTGTGCAACAGTAGACATTTTGCTTTCTCTTTTAAGCAAATGAGTAGATTACATTGTAAGGGAAAATATAGAAGCCCTCATCGGACAAGTTCAGGGCAGTGGTGATTTAGAGATCAGAATAATAATTTCGCGATGAGCTGAGAAAAGAGTTAGCCAATCATTGATCCATGATAATGTAGTGAAGTAAAAGATTGAACTTATTTCCTCTGGAGAAACTAAGTTCCACCTAATCTTAAAGCCATCGCTATACGCAATCAGATTCGTTTGTGTTGTAGAGGGTTTTCATTTAGAAGATTGGATTCTTTGCAGGTGGACCCAGCGATGCTTCAGTATCAGAACCATCAGTTGGTCCAACAGCTGGATCGCCAGCGATCAGAGATCAGCACTTTACAAAGTAGGTTGGGCCAATTGAAGACCAAGCAAGCCTCTTATGACAACACCCTCATTGCTGTCAACCGCGCATGGACTATGGTAATCACCGTCACTGTCAGTTCTTACATGCTAGGAAACCTATGTATGGGCTTGTTCATGCTAAGGAGAACAGAGTAGCGCTTCTTCTAAAAAGGTGACACAGGGCATTCAAGCTTTCAGTCAGTTACCAGTAGTTTCAATGAATGTATGGATATTCGCTGTACATTGAGTATCCTTCTGGTGGCTTCCAGGCTGAGGACGACCTAGAGTTGCTTGGTGTGCGCGCAAATGGCCCTACAAATAACTTACGAGTGCTGGAGCCCTCGCCCGCAATCAAGGGTAATTCCCAGTGTTCCACAGAGATGTGTTGTATCGTTCTCCTCCTATTGACAGCAACGAAATGGAACTATAACCTGGTGATGTTTAGAATTTGTTAGGTTTATCCGGACCTCAGGAGGGTTTAAGCCGATTTGGAACGCTATTACTTGCAATTCGCTCTTTCGTCCTTCTCTGGCTGTTAGGCTTAGATTAACATTATCAGATTGATGAAGCTTATGTCGTAGCGCATGTTTGGAGCCTAAACAATCTTCGTGTTCGTTTCGCTTACAGAGAGAACTTGTTCTGCTGTTCCGCCTGAAGAATCATTTCTGCAGAGGCTGATGGAGAGAGGGGCTACCGAGAGTAGCAACAGCGAAGAAATGAGCAATGTGGAGTCTGGTTTAGCTTCGAGAAAGGCTATGACCATAAGGACGATGAAGAATTTGCTGCAAGCCATTGACGCTCAACGAGGAAAGAATGACGAAATTTCAGCGGCTATACGAAACATTGTGAGTCCTCACGGTAAGTATAAGTTTTGGCTTCATGGACGGCATTTATGCCCCTTGTTGCCCCCTACATATTACGTATTATTCAATACACAGGTAATTTTTTGGGTGGCGCAGGTGCTGAGCATATCAAAGAACTACAGAGATTGCTCTTGGAGGCTGTGAGTGCGTTGGAATCTGTGAATTCTACTATTTCTAGATCGTAAGATACTAGATGAGCTTGAACTGAGACTATTAGAAATTACTGTTAGGATGTTTTTTTCTAATTTGACGCTTTGAATGTGCTTCAGACGCCGGACGAGCTTTGGAGAAAATGATGGAGAACACTCGTGCAGAAATCACCAAGTTAAGAGATGTAACGGATGCATTCAATTCGAAACACAAAGAGATGTCTGCTGAAATCGGGACCGCTCGGGATCTTCAACCGAAGCATCAATCTGAGATCAAGCGACTTGCTGGTAAGGAATCTTGGAGCGTGTCCGCGTTAGATAGATGTGGGAATCCTAGCCAGCTTGTAATTGTATCCGGCCTGTCTATTTGCATTTTTGAAATATCTGTACGCTGAGACGGTCAACTATGCTTCTTTGTTAGGAATGTTCACCTTTGAACCTGCTTTATTAGTCAGGTATCTTCTGATCGGTTCATAATGATTCTTATGGGTTTTAGTAGGGTTTTTGTATGACACCTCGTGACATCAGATGCATTATCTTCATGTTGTTGAGGCGGAGCTCGGGGCCTCACCTCATTGTTAGTGACTTCTTGATTTTTTATCTTGTGACATTTCGGATTGTATCTTACACGAATATTATGTCCAGGTGAGCTGGAGGAGGCAGCAGCTGAGCTGGAAATGTCTAGACGGAAGTTATCAACACTCCGCAGTCAGAAGGAAGCTGGATTTGTTGCACCGCCTACAGGAGGTGGAGCTCAGCATGGTGGTAAGAATGAAGTTAGAGAGCGAAAGTCAGAGACTGATAAGATTTCAAGAGAAGCTCGTGAATTGGAAGCTGCATTGGAAGAAGCAAAGGTGCAGCTCATACTCGATCTTGCTGTTTTTGCACTTCATGTCTGTGACATTCTATGCAAAGCAGATCCTTAGAAAATTGTAGCCTGTCCCTAAGACAGTCCCTGGTGTAGCTTGTCGTAGTTTCATGTATATTTGCCTTCTGTTGTTGACCAACTTTTAGCGAAAGTCAAGCGAAAGGTGTCATCATACGCATTGATTTGCATGTTGTGAGGTTTAGAGTTTGACGTTCAGTGTTCTTACATTTGTGTATGGGGATTTACCTCCTCTTTTTAGACCTTGGCGCAAAGAAGGTTGAATGAGCTACAAGAAGCACTCCAAAAGCATATGAAGCTCTCCCAGCGACTGCAACACATGCAGGTAAGATGTAGTTCTATTTTATGCTGGAATTAGTACTCATTTTTCATTTTGCCCTGGAACTTGCTACTGGTGCACCATTCTGAACTCTTTCAGATTTCTGGTATTTAATTTCTTTCCATGGACACGACAGGGTGCGCTACTTGATGAGCACAGGATCTTGTCATCTCGTCCTTATTCATCACTGAATGACCAAGTTCAGTTTTTAAAGAGCGAGGTTAGCCGATATCAAAGCCAAGTGGACAAGCTTCAGGTGTGTTTTCATCTTTGATGATGTCTTACATTACTTCACTCGAAGTTTTTCAATTGAACAAGGCAGCTCGAGTCTTGATTCTTGATGCATTCTTGCAGGGTGAACGCGATGCAATTTCTAAGCGAGAGAAAGAGGTTCAGTTGAAAGCAGAGGCTGGTGAAGCAGCCCGCAGGGCTAGTGATATTACAAATGCAAGAGCTGCAGAATTAGAGACGAAACTGGAAGAGTGCACGGCTGAGAGGGATGCATTACAAATCAGACTGGAGGATGCCGCTCAATGTTCTGGTACAATACCGAAAACCTCTTTACTATGTCCTTACTTATCAAGGTTTTGCACCTCAAGTTTTTGGTATTGACATGTGAGCTAATTTGTGCTGAAGATGTAAGTTATCATGTTTAATTTTGGTTCTTAAATGTTTTCCAGGAAGGAGAGATGCAGTACCTGAAATGCAAGTGATGATCGCAACACTTCACAAGGAAATGGGCATGATGCAATTACAGCTATTCAAGTTTAAGGAAGCAGCTTGTGAAGTAGAGTCGCTTAGAGAGGAGATCCACTCGCTAGCTGGTCTTCTTGAAAGAAAGGTATTTTCGCCTATTACCAAGGTTTTAGAATCAGATTTTATCGTTTATGCAAGTAAGATTCTGGATTTTTGCTGTCTGCTACTAATAGGAGGTTTAATTTTTGTCCCCTTGAGCATTTCCGGACCATTGCTTACGGAGTTGATTATATGTTTGTTTATTTTGCAGAGGTTGGAATGCATACATCTTTCTAGCCAATATGCCGCCCAAGTTGCGGAATTGACTTCCTTGAAATCCGAGGTATTCGGATTGTACCCCGTCGATATTTTCTATCTATAGTTTGTGCACTGGTATTCCTTTCTTAATTTGCATACTTTTTTCCTTTTCTGCATTTATGCACAGACTTCATAGTAAGGTAACGTGTTCAACAACCACACGAATTTAAGATTGGCAAGGTCATTGGGGAGTGGCCAAAGGAATTAATGTTTGAGTATGGAAAAGTACGGAGGTGATTGGTCCAATTAGAATCGTAAATTTTTGATATATCTTGAATTAGTTATTAGATTCAGAAGGAAGAGCTGTAGATTCGCCTCCAACCGAACACCCTAAAGTGCGACTCCTTGATATATTGGAATTCGAAGATGAAAGCAGAAATTTTCCTAGACTGTTGGGTTTCTGGTGGCGTTCGGATTTCGACACAGGTACCTTTTGTGGAGGTTCTAAAGCAAGGTTCTTTCTGTCTTATATACATGCACTCTTATGCATGTAGGTGGAAGGTTTGCGACAGAGTGATCAAGAACTGCATCTTATGATGGAGATGTACCAGAAAGAATCAGTTGATCCAAGGTTTGTTGGATGGCTACCTCATCATCAATCCCAAAGTTATTTGTTTATATAGTAGCGATATTTGGGTTCGTGCCTCATTTGAACCTTGGATGTGCTGTGGTTCTCTTATTGCGATTGATTAGGGAAGTTGTAAATGCAGGAGCATGGAGGAGTTACAGCAAGACCATCGTAGAACATTGGTCCAAGTTGAGCGCTTGAAGAAAGAGCTTGATGAGAACAGCCTAGAGCTTCGAGTGAGGGCTGCCAATGAAGCGGAGGCTGCATGTCAGCTAAGACTTTCATTTGCTGAAGCTGAAGTAGCTGAACATCGTCAGAGGCTAGATGATTCAGAAAGGTAAATTCCAGCTCTGATTATCGTATTTTCCAATAGTCTCTCTCTCTCTTCTTGACTTGTTTACGCCTGATATGCTTGACTTCTTGACCATTTTTTGTTCCTCCTTGGTGCTGGTCATTGCCGCAATGCAGAGTGTCATTCTAATTCTCCCAGGGGCTCTTTTTGCAGAGTGGTCATGGAACTTAGGGAAACTCTGAAATCAAAGATTGAAGAAGGGGATGCGTACATAACTGAAATTGAGGTTTGTTGCTTCCCTTCTCTCACCACATACCAATAGTATGCTGAAATAGCCGGTCTTGACTTCGCTTAAATTACAGTGGCTCAATTTCATGGAGTGTTCGATTTTGCAGACAATTGGGCAAGCTTACGACGAGATGTCAACACAGAATTCAAGGTTAAAAGAACAGATCACCGTACGTGATGAGTACAGCACCCAGGTAATTTTGTCAGCCTTACTGGTTTTTAGTACATGAAGGCCACAGAGTGAGCGTATGTTCCTCTTCACCCAATTCTAAATATGGAATATGTGATTCGTGTCTGCTGATGGGTCTACATAAATATGAATGAGGAAGCAAAGTGGGTCCATATAAGTTATCTCGGGTTCATGAAAAGCTCAGCACCATGGAGATTGAATTTGAAAAAGAGGACGCGGTGAAAGACTCTTGCACAATGTGAATAAGTGAGATATCGTTCCTTGTGAACAATGGCTTTGCTGATCTGGTTTTCTCTTTGCTCCTTCAGCTGGTGGCAGAGAGTCAGAAGAATAAACATCTGCAAGCCTCTCTTCTGGCAGAGAAAGAAGCTCTAGCTAGCCGTGTGCAACAAGCTAATGCTGCTGCTGAGACTCACAAGCAGCGTGTCAGCCGACTCGACGACCAGGTACACCACTTTTCATGACTGACTAGCACTCATAGACCCATTTTTGCAACCCTCAATATAGTACACGTCAGTATATACCTAAATGCGTGGATATGGTCGTGCAGGCTAGATCATACATAGAGCAAACTGGTAAGATTATGGACGATGTCAGGCACCATACATTGTCCTTGGAGTCTTTGAAACGGAAGACAGTCTTATGTGAGAAGGAGCTTCATTCCACGAAATCAGCGCTAGAATCTGCAACTAGAAAGATTGAAGATCGTGGCCACAAGCTTGCTGACGCTCAACAGCAGCTTGACAAAGAAAAGTGAGTAACAATTCGTACCATGAATAACCTGTTACTAGTTTAGTCTAGTAATATCGCAATTTGCGACGTTAGGCTCTTCATCATTCATTTTACTTATCAACCTGTTACGTTGCCTAGACACGAGAAACGGAAGGTTCAAGAGGAGCTAGAAGCAGAACGGAAGATGCTGACGAAGCTGCAATCGCATCGTGAAGGAGGGTCCTCAGTTGAACGGTTACAGGAGGAGGTTAAGGAGTTGAAGGCGATAGTGAACTGTAATGTCTGCCATAATCGTCCTAAGGAAGTAAGCATCCCTCGATCGTACTCTCTACACTTGTGGTGGTTTTTTGTTTTTTGAATATGAGGTTCCGAATCTGACGTATTGTTATTGTGATTGGCAGATCGTTATCTTGAAGTGCATGCACTTGTTTTGCCATCCCTGCATCCAGAAAAACTTGGAGATCAGACATCGAAAGTGTCCAGGTTGTGGGATTTCATTCGGTCAGGGTGATGTTCAAAATGTTTACATTTAGCAAAGGCGTCAAAGCCATCACATGGATGCCTTAGGCCAACTACATTCTTTTTCTCTTCTGCTGCTTTTGAGGTGGGCGCGTCACCTTTTCACTGCAGATCTGTATAAGCTCACAGATTAGATTGAATTCTGAAGAAGCCTGTTTTGATTGCAAGGTTTGTACTTGCTTACCAGAGGCATGTAAAGTGGTTGTTTTAGAGTTGGGTCGTATTTCTTAGGTTCAGTTTGTTACTTCTCCTTGGAATCACAGGACCAGTTACAGTCCGTACTTCTCTGGCCTCTCTACCGGCTTCTGTGTTGTTTCAATCGGCATCCCAAATCTGCTGTACATGTACATGATAGTGGAAGATGGGGTATCAGTTATGGCTCTGGTTCGACTAACCAAGAAACTAGACTTGAATGTAAAAGAAAGACTGGTGATTCTTGTAACGAACTAGATGACCATACTAGATACTTGTGCATGGTTCGGATTACTTCCTCTTTTCCTTATCGAACATGTCTTTTCTGTTCTAGTCATATGTAATTATACAGGTTCGAACAGGCTTTTGGGTGGTCTCAGAAGTAATGTGTTTGGTTGCTTTTCCCATAAAAGAATGTGGTACAAAATTTCTATGTTTGGAAGTAGACTAATTGGATTGGGGAGTGCAGGAAGCATCGCCTATTGAGTTGTTGGAATGTTTGTTATGTGACATTTTGTTTCTTCGAAATTTCTCTCTTTTATCATCATATGATAAGTTCTATAATTCCACATTTGGAGTAAATTTCATGATTTAGGGCTAAAGTGGGCATTTTTAGGGGGTGATTGTCTACATTCACACTAATAAAGTAACATTAACATCACTAAGGGCATGCCACTTGAGGTTAACAAGAAAGGGGTTAGAGTGTACATTGTTCAATCACTACCTGCATAAATTTGCATGACCATGGATTGTGGTGGGAATCAATATTTTGTATTACGTATTAATATTTAATCTTTTAAGGACAAGAGGCCTAAAAGTGGTTTATTTTTTGGGAATTAATATTCTATCTTACGTATCAATATTTGATCTTTTAAGGACAAGAGGCCTAAAAGTGGTTTATTTTTTTGTCAATTTGCGATTTTGGTGTATCTGCACATCAAATTCTGTTGCTCTAAAACATGATTTAAAAACCTTCTCTTTTATGAAAATGTGCCACGTGCATATATAGTGTAGTGATCAACATGATGAAATATACCCAATTGGGACATATGAGAGGAATGTACCCAGTTGTAACATATAAGAAGCTCCGTTACAACCTTCCTACTTAAAGAGTTAAACTTTGGTACCTAAGCTCGCACAAATTGAACAAATAAGGAAACAAAGTAGGCGAGCTGCAACCCTACCTACAATAACTATGGACAACAAGAATGATAACAAGAATGATATGATACATACAACTCCTCCAAAAATCTTGATCATCTCTAGAAAGTTGTCCCCGCATGAACCACATTCAATGATTCCAATTAGTCAAGTATGGTTGGACACTTCCACATATAATTTTATTATTATTCTGAAAACCGAATGAATGCACAAGACACTAGAAAGGTGTATCATGTTCTGTTTTCAAAAATTGGTCCCACAGAGAAATTGCAGATCCCCAAGTCTCCAATACACCGGCGCAGAGAAATTTCAGATCCCCAAGTCTCCAATACACCGGCGCAGAGTCTCCAAGTCTCACAACAGAATTGCCTCTATTCTCGGAACCAAAAAAGCTCACTCTAGCTAGGACTCTCTCGAGTTTGCTTGCTTTTAATTTTATGAAAATTTGGGTTCAGCAGTTCAGCGCACTACATTTGAGGGTGAGCTTTATGAAAATCAGTCAGATGGATTTATTGACCAACACTTCCGTAATTGAATCAAAGGATGTAGAACCTCACCTTCTCCTTCACTCTCGGAGTTCATCACCTATTAGAAAATGATATCCTGAACTGATACGTCTCGAACAAACACCCCAGAAAAAATGGAAATTCAGAACCCAGATAAGAGGCCATGTACTAGTCAAATATTGGGATGCAATATCTGGGGGCACAAGAGGTGGAAAGGTTGCCTTTCAGGACGGAAAAGGTTACCTTGTTGGAAGCACAAGCTAGAAGATGCCTCTCCGCAAGTTTCTGGTTCAAGGTGGTCCTGCATTGCAAAACTCCGTGCTCGTCGGTTGCTTGTCTCCCTAGGAGTCAGTGTTATCCACAAAGTAAGAGTAGGTGCTACAGACCCGGTATCTCAATCCACTTCGGAGCGACCTGGTCTCAAGGGAGATTCAGATCACAAGACTCGTTCTTTTAAGACCTTCGAGCCGCCAGACTCGAAGGGGGACTTGACCACCCAAGACTTGGCAATTGAGCCTGGATTGGGCAGGTCTCCGGCCGACCCACTGGTTTCAAACTTAGTGCACACTCTTCCCATCACATTCGAAATCAGGCTACTGCTAGTTTTGTAGATTCCTTCATTCCCTAAGGTAACTTGCTCAATAATGGCTCAACTTTCAGCATGATAAACTTGTAGTAAAATCAAGCATATAAGCAGTTTGTGTGCATGAACAAAGTAGAAAACTGGACATACTCATCTTTGAATTTTTGTTTCGAAATTTGAAGCTATATTTACACATGTTCCTAAAATAGTGTAGTCTAAAGTGTACATGATGAGTACACTGTAGAATCAGCCTTCGAAGCTTTATATGAAGTTCAACCCGGTGTACCATAATTGGGACTGCTCCAGTTTTGAGCACTCTATTGTACTTCCCGAAAAGAGCAATGAATGCAAACAAGATTAGGGAGGCAATTTGATTACCTGATTGATGGGGCCCAATCCCACTGCTGGAATGATTTTACATGACCAGCAAGCAGCATGTGGCACTCTCGCCCGGCCCTGGCGGTGGGTATACACTTTTCGCCCTACAATAATCTTTTCGGCCAGATTAGGCAACAATATTTACTCCCTTCAATATTTACTGCGAAACGAAACGCTCGAGGAGACGAAATCATATACGTAACAATCACCTTCTCGTAAAAGAAAAGGAGAAACCACATGACATACCGAAGTGGCAAGTTGTGGCTCCCACAATGGCGGGTTCGCACATGGGCACCGAAGCCTTTCGAAGCCTCATTGGCCTCATTGGAATCCACGAGAATTGGTGTCGATCGGTTAATAACTGCAGTCCTCTACAACTCTATGGCTATGTCCTTTTGCGTGCTTTTCTGTCGGCTACACTCGGGCAGCAGCGGAACGAAAAACGAATAAGTCTGGGGGAGCGGGCAAGCTGCAAATTTCTCTTCCATGATCTCCGTATCTTTTTGTGTGAAAGTGCCAAAAGCTTGAAAGCAGCTAAAGAACCACGGCTTGTGGGGTACTCGAACTCCATGTTGTCACCATCGTGAAGCTCTTGGAGCTCTTCATCACCAACCGCAGAGTTCCACATCACTGTCATGCTTTAACTTTGAATGGAACTCGGTACCCTCCAGCCTCATGTATGCATCAATATCTGTGTTTGAGTGCAACTTTTTATTCTCCAGCCTCAAATATGTATCTCTTCCTGTTCCGTGATTGAAGCTACAAAGACTTGGCTGAATTCTACCTTCGCGACAACGACATGGTATGGCTCTGTTCCGTGATTGGAGCTTGACTGAATTCTACTTTTCTCAACAACGACATGTCTGCAATCATCTCAGAGTGACAGGCAAAAAGATTTACTCAAGGTGCGCATCATGGGCTTTAATTGAGAACCAGAAGACTTGGTAACAAGTTGATGAAATGACTACACCATTCTAAGCATTTCGGGGTTGTTGAAAAGCCGCTCTCGGACTACTATGCCAACCTGCAGGAAAAGCTCCAATCCATCAGTTCCACCTGTTTGTCGAAGCTCTACAATCTGGATGGGTACATCCTAGATGATCAAGAACTTAGGGCCACTTTATACTTGGGGCCGGATTGAGGGCCGGCCCGAATTCTTCAAATTCCAACCAATAGGATGGCTCGATTCTTTCAAATCGGGCCCAAGGGCTTTATACTAGGACCCGACTAGGGCCCAACCAAAACTTCACTTTATCCTATGTGGCATCCCACGTGGCACTGTTTTGGCGCCAAAATGTTCGGGCCCAAGTGATGCAATTGGGACAAGGTTTACCAAGTCCCGAACTCCCCAACTTGGACCCAAGCCCTAGCTGTCGAATCCGGCCCAGCCTCCAGCCGGCCCTCGCCTCTGTCTAAGTGGCCCTTAATAAGGAATGATGTGAGTAAGCAGTACCTGCTCGTGCTTGCATTTCAGATACTGGTCTCTTATGTCGATGCAAGTCGGTGACGCTGCCAAATTCTTATCTAAAGCACAATTCTTATACGATCGCTTCTCTTCCTGAACTCAGAAGAACGCCAATCTCATTCAGTATAAGCATGTGCTCAACACTAAAACCTCACGATCCGTCATGTAACAACTAAACCTAGAATGAGTACTGTGATTGAATGAGATAATAGATTTCTCAATTATAGGGCTGATTTGGTTCATCCCGTTCTAGAAACTAAAGACTTACGTCATTACTAGTAAAGAAAACTCTCTGTAACGTTTCTGAAACATAGCAATATGCATACGTTAGGGTTTCGTACATGTGGTCGGCAAAGAGCATCACTTCACGCAACTAGAAGCTTCGAATGAGCTGAATCTACTTAAAGCGTTGACCGCAGACAAAATTAGATACAGTGACTGGTTCACATTTCAATCGGTATGGAAGAAAAAAGATGATAGTAATGGTGAGAGGGAAGAACCTGCATGCAAGCAGACTCGCCAAGGCACTTGACCAGACTCAAAGCCAAGCCTCGGCAAGATTTGTGCACTTGAGGTTTCCCATCCTCCGCCATTGCGAGTGAAACGCTATCAATGAGAGCGAAGAAGCTCCTGAATTACAACGGCGAGACACAAGAACTCAAAGATCGCCTCTGCATCGCTTCTGATGAATCTTCTTCATCCACGCATCAGCCATAGTGATTCTCACCCCCTGAAAATCTACTTCCGCATTCGATTCCAATTCTCCGACCGGTGACATTAAAAAGCCCCCTCCGAATTCTACAGGGCTCCCGCACTTCTTGTAAGATTAGTTCAATACACTATTCGCGACTTGTTGAGCGATGATCAATCCAATTCCAGCGCGGGTTTCTGCTTTACTCCGCCATCAACAGACTAGTTCAATGATTTGGCAGACCTTAAAGAAGAGCTCCGGGTCTACAATGGCCATTCCTATAGAGAAAAATGACACTTAGGAAACTACATCACCGATTTCTCCTCCGGAAAATTTATCAGAATACCGCGATCATGCAATCGGAATCGCACAATAGCACTTGAATTCGAAATTGATGCAAGCTCATTCTCCTCTGTCTTCGCAAGAACCAATCTCATCGACTTAGGGTTTCTAGGGTTTATGGTTGACCTCGGTTGTTGCTTTCTCTTTTTCCTCTATCTAGCCAAAAGGAAATTCAACTATACATTCTTGTAGTAAAATTTACTATGAAATTTAGGGTCAATTTGCACTGAAATGGAGAAGGTCACCAGTCCGTCAAGAATGCTTGCCCTAAACATGATTATATGAGGCAAATGGTGAATGTAACGCAGAAGAATTGAAGGCAATAAAAAATCATATGAAGAAATCTTGATTGGTTGTAGGATAACCACCTAGAGGGGACCTGTATTGGAAAAGTACACCAGATGGTGAAGGTTGACAGTGACTAGAACCTTATATTTATATGGTCATCGTTTTATTGTGAGGTTGTGTTTTGTTGTGATTTAAAATTTAAACTTTAAAATGTGAGAAAGTGTTCACAAAATATCTATGAGAAAATATGGTAATAAAATGTTGATTAAATAGCTCAATCCTTAAATAAATTTCCATATGCAATTGTTTAGGTAAGTTTGTGTGATGCACATTATAAATTATTTCACAGGTTGACTTGGTCAAAGGCAAATGAAACTATGTCCAATGAGCTCCAAAGTCCCCTTTTTCATTTGCTCTAGTGTTCTTGATGAAATTTAGATTCTAATACCTACGGATTACAACTTCACCAACCACCAAATGGTATCATTTAATTAAAGGAAAAGAAAATCATTGCGTATCATACACTAGCCTCTATGCTTTTTGAGATGGAGTAGATTTATGATGGTTTTTATGCAATCAGTTATTTCGATGATGTATTTGATTAACACATCTTCCATAACATGTCGATAGCAAATTCCATATGTAGTAAATAATGTTGATTTGAAATGTGCTAATGCATAATCTGAAAGTAATACACATTTGACATGTTGATCTTACTTAACAATCTTCTAAGTTTGTGTTAAATTTTCGATAATTAAGCATCAACGTCTTACTATTCGCAACATTTTCCACATTCCAACTTATAAAAGGAGTCCAACAAGGTATGTCTCACCCTCTCTGCGGCACGGTCATGCAAAAACCTAACCATGTCAGCATTAGCAATACAACAATTAAATCGTGTAGGTAACCATAGACTAATTCCCATTTACAACAATCATATACGTACAATTTGGACTCACTTGAGTTGTTGCTCTCATGCTCTCCCATGCTCTTGATTGTGGAAGCCTCTGCTCTCGGCTTGATCCCTTGTCCACTCTCCCTTGATGTCCAGTTTCTAGGTTGCCCACATGAGTTGACCTTGTCGTAACTGACCAATGCATGCTTAGTAGTATGACCACTACTCTTTCTAGACATACACGTGTCACCTCCATTTGTATTGTTCGCCTCATTTTTCTCGAACTGGAAGTGTCTGCACTCCTTCTTGTCACCATTGTTTTTTGAAGGCCAAATTCCTCTAACTAAACTATAAAGCAATGAATTAATACCATTCTCGTTTTGTTTAGATACCCTCTCAACCCAAGGATCCCACTAAGGTGATAGTAGAACAACAATCCTAATCCACTAGGGGAGTCTCTCTTTTGAACCTTCTTAGCACAAGGCGACGCAAGGAGATAGCTCTTGTTCAATAAGGCCTTCAAAAGCTCAATTTGTACACTACCTAACCCCTTCTCTTGAACTCCACACCTCTCAATCTCTTGTTTAACGGCCTCAAGAAAACCTTGCCTTGTTTGTGTTTGAAAGCTTATTGTGGAAAATTTATGAATCCAAACGAGGTTCTGTAAATTGAATATCCTTCCCAACTCACCAAACTAATGCAAAGTAAAACAAAAATCCAAAAGGAATCTTTTTTTAGTCGGGATCGACCATAAAATGGTTGATTGGGTTAATTGAGCAAATAGCCAATCGTAGTAAAACTCAATCCCCTATTTCATGCTTTTTCCCACCTACCCCAAAGTCTCCAAAATCCCCAAATTAGGTACCACTAGTATGATCATTAGGATATTTCCTCTCTTTTTTTTTACCATAGTCTAAATTCCATTCCAGGTTCTTAGGCTAAGCTAAAGGGAATGTAAGGATTGGATACACATGCCTAATAAGTGGGTGCACTCCCATGAGGATTTCAATGGCCCCCCTGATAACTTGATATGTGACTATGAGGGAGCATGCAAGGACATGTACTAACACTGATTTAAAAATCAGATCACATAAGTTGATACCACCTCCACTCCATTTAATAATGGGGCCTACCTCATTCAACCTACTCCTACTACCCAATTGCACCATTTTAAGGGGTGGGGATACTTGTCCTTATTTAGTGTGGAGTGAGATTTAGTATGATTTTGGCTTATCTCGGGAGAATTGCAAAAGTTGGATATCTTACTCAACTTTTTAATTATATTTTTGTTTACCAATGTGCACCATGTGAATCAATATCTAATGCAAAAGAAGAATGTGGTAAATAGCCTTATTATTTGTGAATATAAGAGTGGTTACTTCTATATTCAATCTTGTACTTTTACCTACAACTAGTACGCTTGCGTGGCGTTGCCATCCCACGTAAATACTTTGACCATGCATGTTCTGGCTATTATAAAAGGGAAAAAATACCATGATTCTACTTTTGTAGTTCCACATTTCTATTTTTTGGTAGCTTTCATAGGGCTACAAATGATGTGATTCTTGCGTGGTTGGGTTCCTCTTCAATTTCCTCCTCGACCTAACATGAGGTCATTTTTCGTAATGTCCGGTAACTTTTTGAATCCATAAATGACTTTGAAATTCAAAATCTTAAAATTCGCAGACCCAATATGCAATCCGATCATTGCCTGCTTCCAACGACACCTCATGCGGCCCGATCTTGCCCCTGGTCACCGAGATCATATTAACAAACTAACCCCCTTGAATATCTAGAAATTATTCTAAAACCAAAATTGATTCACATCTTTTTACGGTAAGTATATTACAATGTTATACATTCAAGATTTAAATACCCCACCTTCAACTACTAGTAACACTTCCGAATCAATTCAATTTTCATTTCCAAAAAAACTTCGGACATTCAAAGGTTGATGATCTTTTAGAAATTGATATTCGGTGTCAACAAACTATTCATGTACTACATAGAATTTTTTATTATTTTTATAAATCCCTAATACTTATCTATGGCAAGTAGTCATACGACATAGACTTCCATAGTAATTAATGACCTTCACTATGCAACAACATTAATTAATTAGTCTCAAGCCTTTTTTTTGCCACATGGACCCCCTTGAGGGGATGCCACATGGACGCCATGAGTGATATTACATATTATTCACATTTTATTCCATGAGTGAGCCTCCAGCCCCATCCCTCTTGTACTTTCCATATGAGGAAGCAATTACAAACAATAGGGAATAAATCTCCTCCCCCAAGACTCCCGCCCTAAGACCCCTACTCCCAAGACCCTGCCCAAGACCCCACACCAAGACCCCCCTGCCCAAGACCCCACACCAAGACCCCCCTGTCCAAGACCCCGCACCGAGACCCCCCTGCCCAAGACCCCCCTGCCCAAGACCCCCCTGCCCAAGACCCCCCGCCTAAGACCCCAGTTGGACCCTCTTCTCCGAATTTTCGAGCGTGAAATGCGGACCGCATTTCTAGAGCATAAGTGAGATTTTGGAAGATAGTAAAAAACATAGAAGCTCCTCCATTCACGCCGCTCCCCCAAGAAAATATCTTTGCCTTTCATCCCACATTTTAAACCATCTCATTGGGCCTCAAACCATTTTCCGCCAAAGTGAAGGGATCCCCATCGTTGGATTTCAACCACATTCAATTCAAGTGTGAGTTTCCTTACGCGGAAAATTCAAATGCAATGGTATACATCAATAAGGACATTGCAGGTGGATATCATTGTTTCCGCGGAAGAAACCGGGCTGGCTCATCATGAGCGTGGCTTCTATCTCCAAAGGACGAGACAAAACTAGTGATATAATTGCCCCCCTTAGTCCTACATATTTATTATTATGACAAGTGGTACTACCACAACACACACATTATCAGGACATGGATTATCAACATGCTTATATTCCACAATTTCCATATGTATATATGAGCTTATGAAAATCCTTAGAAAAACAATGTTTAGTTTCTTGAATCCCAAAAAAGAGAATTTTGCATAAGGACCTGAAAGCTATGAACATTAAGATGATATAATTGAAACAAGATGAAGATCTTTTTTTCGTAATCAAAACTAGGAAGGGAAGAAAAAGACAAAAGAGATTTTCATAGGACAAAGTATATACCACACCAACTTTAATTCAAATTACTATGACCTTTTTTTCCTCAAATTCCCTTTGGAAAAAGATGTGGGATTTGTAAGGATGTTAGGAATAATGAAACAATGAAGTACTCTATAGGATATTTTCATATCTGTCAGTGGGTTTGATCTCATGTCGGCTCAAAGGGGGAAGGATTAGATGAGAATTATACTATTTTCATCCAAGGACTGCATTAAAAAGGATGAATTAAGTGGGATGAGGACGTGAATTGGATGACACGCCAGCTTCATTGCCGCGGGTACACAGCCCCCGGCCGACGGGCAGTGGTAAGTAACGGCCGGACCGTTACTGGGGACTCTGTACATCCATATAGTTATCATTCATCCAAGGAAGATGTTCCCACAGGAGCGACTCACGTGCCAAGGAATGGGCTCATTCCCAATTCAGTGTTGTCAGAGAAGTCAATTCCCAAATTGGCTTCATTCAATACCCCCCCTCCCCCTTTCTTTCTTTACTTTTAAATTTGTACCTAGTTCCATATTCTACCATTATTTAATGCTCTATTTGAATCATTTTTCTTTGACTGACTGAAATAATGACAACTCCTTGTGGCGTTCCCATCATTTCATGTCGTTTGCCTAGAAGGTGGAAGGTTTTTTTATTTTAAAAAAACATTAATGTGTTAATGAATGAGAGATTGGCACTAGGAGCCTTGGCTTGGTGGTAGGGCTCATGGTCCCCAATGAGGAGGTTGTAGATTCGCTGGCGTGGTGCTCTTTACCGTAGTGGACTCAACTACGGTGCGGGGTTCATAGACCTTGTTGTATGGGTACCTCAAAGCGCTTTGGGGGGGATATTGTGTTGGGTGTGTATAAGGCACTAGTGGTTATGTAGGAACTAGTATAGTGTTCCCCCCGAGAGGGGTTAGTAGTCCAACCATTGGTGTGATGACCTCCGGGTATACGTCCAAGGATAGGTCGAACGAACAATGGCAGCCTCTAGATAGGTTGGAGTTCCTCTTCTTGAATTGAGAGAATTACATACATGAACCGGAGTAATGTCCTACTCGGCGAGAACAATTTTTTGGGTTACTAGAGAATCCTCACTCGATACTAAGCTTTAGAGATAAGAGTGTCCTTCCACATAGTAGTAGTATCCACTACACTTGGAAATTGTGACCTTGAAGTCAAACAAGGGATTCCAGCTCAGCCAAAAAATTTACTCTAATAAGTGACTAAACATGTCATGTAATCATCCATTCCCAATGTTTCCCACTATTGTGTTTTTGATTGTAGTCCAAATAACCCGTTAGTCAAGAGTTGCATTTTGTACCAATTACAAATTGAGAGACTATGTACATTTCATGGTTGGTAGATTTCTACGTTGTAGTGTAAATTGGCCCTCGTTCCCTAATGACTTACTGTAAGTGACCACTTTTGGTGAACATTTGAGATGTTGGTACCGTCGCTTCTACCATCTTTTGTCAATAGATAATTTATCATTTAAAATTTCCAATGGGTAAGAACCAAACTCTTTCAAAATGACATATGATTAAATCTTGATATTTTTTTAAAGCTTCATGTTTCTTGACTTTAGATTCCTGAAATTCTTTGATTAGAAACCGAAGAACAATAAACTCTCAAAAAACCGTGATGAAATCTATATGTAAAAAATAATAATCTTGTTTTCTTTTCACAAAAGCAAAATTTGGTAGAGGCCAAAGTAGAATATCAATCCACTTCTAAGACTTTACAAGTAAGTATAGTACACAAACCCTCAACTATTTTAAACTATTTTTAAATCTCCACATAAGATTTAGAATCTACACTTTTCTCTAGAATCTACACACGTGAGACTTTTTAGCTCAAATATATAAACAACTAGTCCATTCTAAAAGGTATGGAAATTACTCCAAAAAGCCTAGAATCACTTATATATGTTAGCTTCGTCACAGGCAAAGTAGAAAGGAGCTAATTTCAACAATTTTTTGTAGATTTGGCAACAAGAAAATCTATGAATTATGCAATAAAAACCTACCGTTAAAGGACCGTATGTCCCATTCGGCCACTTTATGAACACTTTTTTTTAGGCACAATCGGTAGTTGAGGTGGAGTGCCGATTCTGCCCGTTCATAATCTGCCAGCCTTGCCAATTTTGGTCCTTTAACGCTAGAGAAGCGGCAGTGTATTGCCGATTCGGCAGTATGGTTCGGCCAGCTGGCTCGCCCTACAGGCTCGCCAGTGACTTCACCATACTGCCGAATCGGCAATACACTGCCGCTTCTCTAGTACGTAACAAACCCATTCGTCTCTTACTCCATCTTCATAGACATGTCTTTCTCTACTTGCTTTTCAAGTGATGCAATTTCTACGCAAACACATATATCAATCACCTCGGAAATGGATTCAAATGCAACGCATTTGAAAAATTTACTCAGTGGCCACAATTCTGCCGGAAAAGAAGTTACCGCGGCTCGTTCCAGGACATGCATGTCCACCTGACATGAGTCCGCGCGCGAGGGTGTGCCGCGACAGAAGCGCCCATAATTTTGGCAGTAATAAAATAACTGGAAAACGGAAGGGAAGGGAAGGGAAGGAGGTGGGGGGGGGGTAATGATGAGCAGCAGATGCAGCCCATAATTTTGGCAGTAATAAAATAACTGGAAAACGGAAGGGAAGGGAAGGGAAGGAGGTGGGGGGGGGGTAATGATGAGCAGCAGATGCAGCCAATTGGAGGTCTTGTATGATGTCGCATGACTAGAGACGAGCCATGTGAGCGGCTTGCCATTGAGAGTGTTCTTTTTGGCTCATCCATCATTTGATCCCCCTGAGCATTTAATGGTACCACTACAAGAAAATTAAAATTTAAAAAAATTAAAAATAAAAATAAATACTATCCTCATGACCTCCATTATATGACACCTGCGATGTTCTTCTCGGAGCCCCCTCTTTGTGTTGTAACCCGTACGCACCCCCCCCCTACACTCTACATATTTGACCATATGGCAGGTGTAGCCAGGACTTTGGCTCCTATTACAACCGCGGGAAACTCACATGTCCGTGCCTCATGATAGTTTCCAAAAAAGTTGTAAAAGCTCCCCTAGCATTGTCTCCTAAAAAGCTGCTCAAATACAAAGATTATTTCTTGTGTAACAACTTCCATAGGTAGAAACAAAAGTTGGGTTTGTTGTTTTCAACATTAAATGTTTGTTTTTGTTATACAAAAGTTTGATGTTCTAAGAGCACCGTGTTTCCGATTTTGACATGTACCAAATCTTGTTGTTGTTGTAAGATATTTCCATTTAGATAATGTGAGAACTCATTCTAAAACATAACCAATTCTCAAATGTCCGAAAACTCACATAGGAAGATTAAAAGGTTGACTAGGTCCACAAGTGTGTTTGCATTTCCTTGTATGAACTATTTCCAAAGCAATGAGTTTGAGAGCGGTCTAAGAGTGGCGGTGGAGTTGCTCAACCGGCTTTGCGACGTCTCAATGCGCCCCGGCAAGAAAGCTTGCAATCGTCGGCGACGCTCCTGCATCCACGCCGAGCAAGTCGTCACTCTCCCCATCTTCCCTCCAAAAGCAGAAAATTGGACGTCGTTTGCACATTACCGTACCATCGGTGGCGTCCCCAATCGCAGTTCCACGACTTGTAGCACGAGCTCATTTTTTGTCGCCAAATCATTTCGCAATGGCGAAACCGAGAGCAAGCTCCACTACTAGAATATGACCCCATTTCCTACGTTTGTGTTTTCGTTAGCCCCTAACTTTCCTTAAAACCCGAAACGGGTTTTGGAGGTTCCCGCAGGAGAAAAACTCAGCCAACATTGACCATTACAATCTCACAATCGAGGAAGAATGAACGGTTCAAATTTGGTATGTGAGAAGAATGTCAAGTGAACTTTGAGATCTTACGGTTGAATCTTATAAATAATGCTTAGATTGAGAGTTTTTGAGCATAATCTAAAGGAAGGTCAAATTCTGTGACTTAGACCGTTTCGCATCAAGAAAATTCAGGGGTTAAAGCCACATTTGAGGAGTAGCTTGAACTAAGTTGTCCCATGTTTTTGCTACAATGCAATACCAGAAGCTATATTTCAACAAAATTGTACTAAAACATAGTTTAAGGTACTCCCCAAACATAGCTTTTATGAAAACAAAAAACGTAGCAAACGGGGTCATACGAGGATGGCAGCCTCCCTCCCATACACCATCGGTGGCAAGTCACACTAATTAGAGAACAAAGCCACCATATTTGTTTTTTTTTTTTTTTTTTTTTTTTTTTTTTTTTTTTTTTTTTTTTTTTTAAAGACAAATTGAAGGGTATCAATTGCAAAAAAAAGACGGTACAACGGGTGACCCGCAGCCGGGCAAAGAACCAAAACTGTTGTTATAATTTTTTTTCGGTCACCTACAAGCCGTCCTTCCCGGGGCATTGTCACCACGCGAAAGAAAGAAAAGACTGTCGCAGTTACGTGAGGAAAGAAGGCCCCGGGGGAGGGGGGGGGGGTGTCAGTATGTTGAAGGAAGGGAAGCAGACAGACAGACAGACCGAAGTGGCAATAATCTAAAATGATAAAATAATAAGCTGAAGCTGCTGCCAATGGGTATGGAACAATGGATGTCCCATCCCTGGAGGCAGAGCAGAGCAGAGCGGAGCAGGCACCTGGATCTCAGATTCTCCGCTTAGCTTCAAGCACATGCCCTTGATTGATGATGCCCACTTAACCCTTAATTGACATCCTTGTTTTTCACAAATTGGAGAGAAATGCAACCTCATTGTCTTCTGGCCTTATTTCTGCACTAAAGGTAAAACAATTTTGAGAATCGGAAACGGTGGTTATCAAGGTAACTTGGTGATGTGACCAATGCAAAAAAGATCAATCACATCGGGTAAAAACTAAAAAAATGGCACCGTTGAGAAGAAAATGTTTTGGTTGTTGATCATGAGTGAGAAATATCATATTGCTTTTTTAGTTTTTCCCCCTTTGGATCATTTTTTTCTGAAAATTGGCATCATAGAGCATGGTATAGGGATAAAGATCAAGACTTTTTATTATTTTGGAAAAAAATCGTCAAAAAAATAAAAAGAAAGGCCAAGTCAAAGAGCATTGACCATGGGATCACGTGGCCCCTACAATTTCGCGCGGATCACACAAACCTCAATAAGGCGATCGGCAAGGAGCATTGGATTTCGGAAAAACAAAAGAATGGGGGTGCCTTTGGACAATATTTGCACCCTACCACTGTGTCGGACCCCAAAAGCAAAAACAATGACCTTGGTGACCAGTTTGGTCACCCGTGACGATTAAGGGTTAAGGTGAGTGAGTGAGTGCGGCTCCGCAATTTAAGTGCTCGCTACCTAATCTAACTTAACAACACAAACAACGTATATAACGCATTCCCATAGTGCGTCCGTCCGTCAGTCAGTCAAGTACCCTCCTCTTTCCATTTCCAATATGTAACCTGTACGTACATGATGGAGTTGGAATGTATAGAGGGGGTACATTTGTTCTGTAATATGGTACACTGATGCTTGTGTACAAGCTCAGTAATTGAAGGTTTGTGCACAATCTGGGGTTGTCGGTTTTTCTGAAGAAAAAAAAAGAGAGTAGGGACTTGTCTATAGTGAGCCCCGTATTGTTCTTGAAACAATATTGTAAGTGAATGGCATGTTAGTGTTAAACCCGTAAAGATTCTTGATACAAAATTGTCGCGAAGAACGTTCTTCTACTTTAGGTTAAAAGAAACTCAATCTAAGCATTAACTAGAAGATCCAACCGTACGATCTTGAAGTTAACGTGACCCTTTAGTCATATGTCAAATTTCAAGCGTTGCTTTTTCTATGATTTTGAGATTGTAATGGTCAAAGTTGGCTGAAATTTATCCCTGTGGAACTTCCAAAATTCAAAGTTGGCTGAAATTTATCCCTGTGGAACTCCCAGAAATCCATTTCGGCTTTCTTGGATCTACAAGGGTTAATGTCAAAGAAGGGGTGATTATGTTGAGGGTAGTCATGTAAGAAATCAACCCCTATATGTGCCAAACGTAGACATTTGATACTATGATGATAAAGGAGAACTTCGAAGTGCCTTAATTTTCTTCATCCAACGTGAGTTAGTGAGAAAAAGTGTTGGTGTGGATACCAAGTCAAGTCTAGTTTTCGTCAATAAAATTGTAGAGACATGAAAAGATGATATGAATAAATGGCATGCATTTCTTTGCTTGGATACAAAAATTTAATTTTTGTAATAAATTCTTAACTCAATTCAAGATGTAATAAAGATATGATATCGATTTTCATGCAATTGGACTCTTTTTCCCTTGTAAATTTTAGGCAATTCTCACCATTAACCCTTAAACGTCAGAGCCAGCCCGAGGGGTTGGGTTTTTTTTGAGAGAATCTTGCTCATAACTTACATTCCATTATACCAAATGAAATTTTTAAAATTCCAAACTGAGCACCTTAAAGAGATCTATACTTTCTTAGAATAGAGCTCACACAAATTAAAAATAGAATAATGTTGAAAGTGGAGTTTAAAAGAGATTTTGGGTGTGGTATCAGGACAGCATATGACGTTTAAGGATTAAAAGGCAATCATTTACGCTGATTTTGTTTTTTGATGAGTTTTTTTTTTTTTTTTTTTTTTTTTTTTTGTGTAAGAGTGTTCTCAAGTGTAGGTGAAAAACGTTTTCAACATTTAGTCATTTGTGATTGGAGTATGTTTTTTAGCAACAAAACCACATTGAAGGAAAATTAACAATGTTGATTATTTTTATTGAGTAGTGATACATCATGATCTTGCAATCTATAAGATGTTACTCCTTAAAAATTGATCCACACAACCTACAACAGTCTATTGGAAGACTTTGGAGTTGAAATGTACCTATGTTTACACTTAAGATAGTTGTTATGGAATTGTGTTCCTAAATTAAAAATAGAGTGGAACTTTTATGTGTGCAAATCAATACTATTTTAGTTGTAATTTTCTAATAGGCAATTATTTTTCGATTCATTTTCTGAGTAAACAAAGGTACCATTTGATGCTCAAATGGTGGTAGAAAATCTACTTTTCAAGACCTAAAAACACGCTTGAATTCTTTGAGATAAATCTTGCTACTCCAATATCTTATAATACACTCTACATATAGAAAATAAACTTTTAAAAATCACAAAGTGAGTAAATTCTACATTGTCCATCTATGAGGATCAAATTATTGCTTGTCATAAAATTTTGAATCCTCCACAAGTTCCCAAAAGCATAAAAAGTAGTTGATATTCAACCACAAAGAATGGAAATACATGTCTAGACACCCACGTTCACATTTGCAAGCACAAATATACACATTCAAAACCCAATTTGAATAATATTTGAAGCAGAAATCAATCAATCGAAGTAGTTACATCATTAACCCCTAAATTATCTTGTTGCAAAACGGTTTAAGCCACATAATTTGACCTTCTTTTAGATTAAGCTCAAAAAATTAAAATCTAATCATTATTTAAAAGATTCAACCGTAAGATCTCAAAGTTCACTTGACATTGTTCTCACATACCAAATTTGAACCGTTCATTTGTCCTCTTTTGTGAGATTATAATGGTCAAAGTTGGCTGAGTTTTTCTCCTGCGAGAACCTCCAAAACCCGTTAGGGATTAAAAATGTATTTCATGGATGAATTTTATCCACTCCATTATATTCCGAGAAACTCTGATCCCACCCACCAAGTCAAGTTCTATACCCCCTACATAATAAACCATTTTTGTAGACGCCACTTGATGATATATAAGCTCCACCAGTCAACCCTGGAGGAGATAGACGAGAGCCTCGAGAACAATACAAACGGATTAGGAGCCAATGACAAACCACGAACATGGCATGCAACGTCGCGAAACAAATTCTCGAGTCAATCAACCACTCATCATGAATGTGTGTTGAGGCAAACAATAGCTACATTACATTAGGGTGGGTGGGTTTCTGAAACCTTCAAACCAATGGAGTGCGAGAGGCGCCCGTGATGGTACCCTAGCTCGGTTTCTTTCTTGGAGGATGGAAATGGTCATTAGACATCCATTCCCCTGGGACGGACCCCCCATTCTCTTGGAATTCAGATAATGGTGATTTATGCTTTGGATGGGCGGCTGCTACGCGGTCCATGTTGTGTCATCTAAGCTCACAAATTGTTGGGATGTTGGTCCATCGTGATGGTGATTGTGTTACCGACTTTTTCCTCTCTTAGTCCCTCGTCGCGGGGAATGGCCGGTGGGGCGACGTACATGGATTTGCAAACCCACTCCCCCGCCCCCCACATGGCTAGAATTAGTTAGTTGACTTAATTAAAACTTTGCTCCTATCACAAACGACAATCATTTGACACTAGAATTGGAATCTTCATCCAAAGTAAGATGAATACTTGTAGTTGGTTTTTTGACAATGTCATGAGACCATAATCCTTCATCATCAATGGAATTTATCTACCCCTTGCTAGACGGGTTTTTTGGTTTGCCATTTTGAGTGATCAAATATTTTGATTATGAAAATGGGTAGAAACATTAAGTATACAAGTATGGTAAAGAGGTGTTTTGGACGAAACTCTCGGGGTCCAGAAAATGAAATCAAAATTAGTGCACGGACTCCATCAGCGTACAAAGTAGTAACAATATAAGAGGCTTCATGAGTGCACAAAGTAGTAACAAAATAGACCTATGTTCAAACACGTATTTTGTTATAATGGGAATATTCAATGATTTTGGGAATATGTAATGTAGCTCAAACTCAACTGTCATTGAATTGATAATTTGAATATTCCCATTATAACGAAATACGTGCATTCACGTCATACATTCTAGAGCCATATGATACAAATATGCACTGACCGACTTTAATTTCATGTCTAAAATGCCATACATCATGTCTCAAAAAGGTGCACCACAAAATTGTATTATTTTAAGATGTTGTCCAATACTTATCCACAATTTTATCCTTTGAGCTCTACACCGTAAACAGGAAACGGGAAGAAAAAGGACAACAAGGCCATGAGTATGTGGTCCATGCACTAAGGTAGTAGACGTCGAACTTTTTGCGAAAGTCGCTCGAATTACAAATCCATTATATAAAGGAGGCTCCTCAATAGGAATGTGTAAATATACGGAAAACTGATAAAAACTCGTCAAAAACCACCGCGGGCAGGATCTCGGCAAACTTGTTAGATTGATAATTTCCCGTAATTCGTAGCTAGTGAGGAAACCAATGTGTCCCTCATCCATCGGAGACATTCATTGATGTGCGGTTGTTGTTTATGTTGAGCAATTCACTTCTTGTCCGGGATCGCAAGAACAAAAACACCTCCACTCTCCCTTTTTGTTGCGTAATTTACTATATTTGTTGGGTTTCTTTGTTTATTTTAATAAGACAAGAGAAGTGATTACATGCAGTTTGTTTTAGGATAACTCTAAACGTGTATTTTGTTATAATGGGAATATTCAATGATTTTGGGAAGATACAATCTAGCTTGGGTTGAGCTAAATGTACCCACGAAGTAGCTCAATGTACCCACAAAGTAGAGCTGGAATAGAATTATTTGTGGCCATAAGTACTTCAAGCACTAAACTTAATTATGTATATATTACAACATAACTTGTGAGTTTTTCCAATATCTTGAAAAACTCAAGTTTGTAAGAATTGATTGTTACCCCGAATTTGAAATAGTTCTCCCAAACTTGAAATAGAGCGTAATGGAGTTTTGTAGTTTGGTGAGAGGTAAAGGGGTTTACTAGAGTATCAAAGGGCTCAAACAATGTACTGATCCTATTCATTTAGTCTTGCTAATGTAGTTGACACGTTAGAACACGTATTTCGCTATGATGGGAATATTCAAATTCTCAATTCAATGACAATTGAGCTTGGACCAAGCCTCAATTCTAACAAGGTGGAAGAAAATTGGAGTTTTCAGGTTTTGGAGCTTCGCTAAACACAATATTTCCTAGAGGTTAAGGTTAACACATCTAGTGACTAAAATACAATAGGGGTGCACCTAATTTGGTGATATATCGAGTTCAAATTCAAAATCTTGTAGGTGAGAGTCTCAGTTGTTGGCTAAAACCCACTCAACACCCATCCAAACTCCCCCATTTAGCATGTAAATCTCATAGTTTGAGCAATTCCCGAGCCACTTACCATACATTCCAAAACACATATTTGTTTTCAACCATCGAAACTCTAGTGCACTTCAAAAACATGTGAAAGTTTTGATAGTGGGACCTAAGGTAAATAATGCTAAATCCGTGCATCTCCTTAACCCTTAAACGTCAGACCCAGCCCGAGGGGTTGGGTTTTCTTTTGAGAGAATCTTGCTCATAACTTACACTCCATTATACCAAGTGGAATTTTTAGAATTCCAAACTGTGCACCTGAAAGAGATCTATACTTTCTTAGAATAGAGCTCAAGCAAATTAAAAATAGAATAATGCTAAAAATGGAGTTTAAAAGAGATTTTGGGTGTGGTATCAGGAAAGCATATGACGTTTAAGGGTTAAACCGCCCACTCTAGATTCTTGCCTACTTTCAGAAAGTAATGTAGAAGGACGTACCTCATGTGCACATGGAGCATGTGAATGGTTCTGGGTAATGTGGTACACATCACTCCCAAAAAACTTATCTATTTTTATAAGTGCTTCAAAATATCACAAATATATGGAAACTTCTTTATTTCTTCATATCTAAAATTGAAAAGTATCAATTCACATATTCCAAGTTTCCAACTATAGTGCAGTCCTCAACCCCTAACTTTCCTTAAAACCCAAAACACATTTTGGATGTTCCCACACGAGAAAAACTCAGCCAACTTTGACAATTATAATCTCACAAATGAGGAAGAATGAACGGTTCAAATTTGTCCCCAGAGAAGAATGTCAAGTGAACTTTGAGATCTTACGGTTGGATCTTTTGAATAATGCTTAGATTGAGATTTTTGGAGCTGAACCTAAAGGAAGGTCAAAATTTTGTGACTTAGACCGTTTTGCAACAAGGAAATTTAGGGGTTAAGCAAATTTTACAAACAAACGAACTAAAGTGGCTGACAATTCTTGTTTTTCTGCTTGTGCCAAGTTGGCTTGCAACTGGTATAACAAAATGAGGAATAAAGAAAGAAAGAGAGAGTTTGATCTGACCTTACAGTAGGCACGTGAATGGCAGCCAATGGGGATGATGGGGGCCACTTGCCACTCCCTCAGCCACGAAGGCCAAATTTACTCCACTGGCACCCACCACCAGTACCTACAGTAACCCACACTCAGAGATCAGCCTGGGAGAAGGGGATCATGCCAATCATAACAACCCTACATACAGTAAAATAATCGGAATTTCTTATTTGGATTTTGATGCCATGCATTTACAGCAGTTGCTATTTTTGAGGGCCCACTTCGGGTCAAGCCTTGATTTTTGGCTTCTTTCATTTTGTGAGAATATGGTCAGTTTCAAACGCTGGAAATAATTTCTGGCAAAATTCGTGGGATTGTCTCTTTACCCATGAAATTTCGAGGCATGCAAATTTCTGGAATCAAATATTTTCTTAAGTATACGGAATTTTGAAGCGTAAATGGTCCACTGAGAGATATAAGGAATTTTGAAGCGTAAATGGTCCACTGAGAGAGGTACATGAAAACTCCACGTTCAACAGCAAACTTTCAACCTCATAGAAATAGAGTCTGAAGGGCGTCGCCAGACTACCGGCGGTGAGCAGGCACCGGCCGCAGGGATTGGCGGAGAGGAGAGGGGCAATACCACACCATAGGCAGTTTCGGCAGAGGCAACGTGACCTCTTCTGCCAGCTCGCAGGAGAAAACTACCAGGCGGAAGAGCCTGGAAATCATGCATTTGTGGTCCATGTCAGCACCGGGCCCACAATTTACGATTAATGCTCGAAGCTCGAATCTGGCTCAAAGCTCGAAGCTGGATTGAAGCTCGAAGCTCTAAGAGCATTCCCACCCGTCATGCCCTGAACTGAAAAAAGGATGAATAGTAGTTCAGAACAGGGTGGAAATGCCCCACCAACCCCCAAATCCCCCGAACTGAACTACTATTCATCCTTTTTATCCAGTTCAACCTGCAAATGTGAGCCCTTTTGCAGGGAAGTAGGCGAACCTGAAAACCGGATACGACAAATCTGAAATTTCTTCGGAGCAAACGACGGGGCCCGGTTTTTACCGGCCGATGTTCGTGGAGCGAGTAGTTGAGTAGCGAGAAGCTGCAAAAATCACCACCCAGGTTGCCATCGATATCACTTCGATCAAAACGATGGGATCGAGAAGCGGTGCAGGGAGAGAAGCTTTACCTGGTTGCCATGATGCACAATTTCCCGAGTTCTTCAAGCTCTGCAAAGTGGAGAAATTATTGTATCCTGAAAACGAAAAGAGCAATTAACCAAGTTACGAAGTCGTTGACGATCCACCTCCTCGATTCAAAACTTTGATAGATACTTCCTTTGACAGTTACGTATTGAACTAGCTTCAGGGATAGAAAAGGGTACGATTACAATTCACCGCTTGCTGGGACAGTGGCATCACCTCTCGGAACCAAAGTTTGTCGTGAGTGGGAGAGAAGCTTTACCATGATTTTTCACCCACCCTAACCTCAATCATGAGGTCATGGGTGGGGCTCCTCCCCCGCCCTCAAGATTCAGGGTGATTGAATTCATGCTTTCAGTTATGGGTTTCAGGTCAGGGCGCCCCCATGGGTGGGCATGCCCTAAAGCCCACAAACTGCCGCTCCGTGGGAGTGTGGTACCTCGCTTCGGCAGTTGCTGACCTGGCCGAGCTTTTGTAGCTATAAACCTAACCACCACAGGTCAGCGAGCTGCCGGTAGTCTGGCAAGGCTCTCAATGGAAGCTCGCCAAAAGTCTAATCAACCCGTTTTGGCCACATTTCAACCAATGGCTGGCCATTGAAGCGCTTTCTATTGATATTTCTGTATACATGAACCTATCACTTAGGGACATGCCACACCATTGGCAGGCCACCCCTGCCTGCTGCCGCTGCTCCTGAATTTTCTCCACTTTTCTCCAATTGCCGGTCAACTTCGAGGCACTCCGGTCGACTTCCAGGCACTAGTGCCTGGTAGTTTTCAAGTGCCTCCCATGTGCCATGTTATTGCCATGTAGATCCCAAAGCAACAACCAAAGCAAACCCAAAGCTACAAAGTTGCTCCATGTCACTCTTGCCACTCTCCCTACTTCCTCTCATGTGGCAACCACTTGCTAATTAGAACCAATACGAATCTTCCATCTCACTGCCTTTCCTCCCATGTGGTATGGCCCGAAGTATGAAACGGAGATTTTGGAGAGAAGATTTGACAAAATATGCCCTTGTGCTTATACCCTTGGTTACAGCAAACTAACAAATACAACAAAGTAAACAATCCCACTTTTCGGATACACATGACACGTCCCAATTCCAACCTGGATTTTAAAACCCAAATTAAACATGATATATATTATTCATATATTTTTGCACTGCTGGCACTACAACAAGGCTACTGAAAATCCATGAATTGTTCTAGAAAATTGTGCATGTCATCTGCACATGTGGATCTAGTGTGGAAGGTCGTTAAATTTCATCAAAAAAAATAAAAATAAGAAACACTTCATAACATTTTCCAAATCCAAAAAAGTTCAAGTGACTAGAAGAAGCAATTCATAAACAAATGTTTGTTTTCGCTTTTGGTAAAAGACCTTTTTGTTGTTGTTGACAAGAGTGGCACATGAAAGTGCAAATTCCAATGCGCTTCATTTATGTAAATCACGATGTAATTTGGCGGTGTCAGAAATTAATTTAAATTAATGAAGTGACGGGGATTAAAATCATTGCTGCAGCTGTAAATGCTTCGGAATTTTTACTCATGGAAAACGAGTATGTTATCTCAACCGACAGAATTGAAGAATGTGGGTGAATTCTGAAACCGTCACCTCTTTTTCATTTATTACTCTTTGTAGTGTAGTGTAGAAAAACACCATAGAACCCATTGACCCCTCATGTTGACTATGTAGGCCTCAAACTGCTCGAAAGTCTTAAGAACCGCCAAAAACTATGGTAAGGTGTCCTATAATGGCGCAATTTTCAGCACAGAAAATCTACTGGAATGTTGCGAGTGCACGCAATTTTGGTGCATGGGGAAAATTAGTAGAAAACTAGAGCAAGTGGAATCATCATTTTTCGACTCTTCTACAGTGAGTAATGAATTTTTAAAGATGGAAATATAGGTGGTCCTAAAATGGTGCCCTAAAGTGACGCCCTACAATCTTTGCAGAGTGTACATGGTACTATTGTAAGGAGAAGCTATTATGTACGTGACAGTGAAGATTACTAGGGCTCCATTTTCGGCACTGCGCCATTTTTGGCTGCTCTACCATACCCACTTGTGAATCACTTGAAAATAAGTAGAATCTCAGGCTTTGGTTAATTTTTGAAGTTTTTGTGTTTTAGCCCTTAAACGCCCATGGGGTCTAAAACGGGCAACCCAAAATTGGATCACAACATCTTTTGGACTTGGGCATCATGAATAGTGCACTTTTTGAACTTGGGCACCATGAATGAACCAAGCAATGATGAGCTTGCAACCTCCTACAAGGTTATGTACACCAACCTACCTACCACAATCCTTTCAAACCATAAAATCATACATACAAATTGTGATTTGAATTGTAAAATTTCACTTTTTGAATGCATCACAAGACGGTGACCAGTTTGACATCAAAATATAAGTGAAAAGTCGATTACAGTGAGAGCTACAGGGAAGATTCTGTTGGAATCAAGCCCCTCGGGCTTGCTTGGGCGTTTATGGATTAATTGATTTTGGGCACATTTTTGAGTACAAATGAGCTGCACTTTGGGCAATTTCAGTCATATTTCAAATTGTGTTCTCAAACTTTGACCATAGATATCTTCTAAAGTATGATAAATTTTGAAGCAAGAAATGACCTTTGGGAAAGGTATGGAAAAATGTTCCGTTTTGCAAAAGGTTTCAACTTCATGCAAGCTAAAAATAGTAAGTCAAAGGTTGACAAAACCCTTACAAAGAGAATATGGCCTCGGTTGACTTTAGGGGGTTAAGCCTAGAACGTTCAAGCGGACACAAAGTATTTCATGAATGAATTTGAGATTTGATACCGAACAATATACAAGATTTTTTCCCTCCAAAATCATCTTCCTCATTATCTACGATGATGGCTATAAGGTTCTAAGGTTAACTTATGGTTGTGTGCATATGAGCATCTCCACCATTTGGTAAACGTCATATCTTTGTAGTGTGGGATAGAAACCCAAGTTGATCGGCACCGTGAACACCGGGGTTGGCTTTCTGTGAAAATATGGCGCAAGAAATTTCTCATATTTGTTGGCATTCATGTTCTAGCAAAGATCTTGGAAGCCTTGCCAAAGCAAGAAGAATTGTTGGTGGTCTCAAGTTGAGTCGCAACAAGCACAAGTTAACACCATGGCTAGAAAACACCATATACTATACCAATGAGTACACTACATGTGGCGATTATATGTGGGTGTAAAACGCCACATTTGCATTTGATTGGGGCGGATTCATGTGGTATACTAAAGCTAATTTTCTATTAGTGAATATACAACCAAGCCACCATTGAAGAATATTCCTATAGTAGAATGATTCATGTCATTGAGCGGTTCTATCTCATTTACCACCTCCATATTCTTATCGCGATATGGGTTGCTGGAATTAGAGTGCTAAAGCATCCCTTGTCTTATCGCGATATGAGTTGCCGGAATTAGAGTGCTAAAGCATCCCTTGTCGATGGACGACAAATTGTCACTCAAACTGTCAATGGCGTGAGCACTTTGGCTAGTGGGAGGATTTTTTACAAGCCTTCGCCTCAATGCTTTGACTTGCAAGATAGCGGAGTGTTTTGCTTCTCTTTGCTTTCAATGAATTGTGCAACTCGCTCGTGCCTCTCTCTTGTCATTTTCAACACCTTCGTGGCCTTCGATGATTTGCGTTGTAATATAGTGTCAGTGAAGGAAGTCATGGAATGTGGAAGAAGCTTGCCTAGATCGGGGAATTGTTTGACGAGACCATATACGATAGTGTAAGCATTGGGACCAAGATTTGAGCGGAGCCCGTCAAATACCATTCGCGTGAGCAGTGGTGAGTGGCACAAGGGATGCCTTTAGAAACTTTGCTTGTCTTGAGGTTGGAGGGTGATAGTCTGGTTGGGGTACCCAAAAAGGTTGTCCCATGAACAATTGCACTCTATGCTGGTGTGACAAACATATCCATTTTTAAACCGTAATACAATAAGACTTCATTAGATGTGGTTTTAGTTGTCTATACTTATAATGTATCAAGAAAAAAAATTAAGAAATAAAAAAAATATTTTGAAGTAATTTTATTTGATTTTTTAGTTGAAAAAGTAAGTCATGTCCCAATAATCTAAAATCCATTGAATCAAGCAAATGGAATATCAACCATTTTTACTTTAATATAATTTTTGAATATGACCTACATCTTCTTGTATAGAATACAAAATAATTTATTTAATAATAAAAAAATTAATTCATTGTGCACTATAATGCCTGCAAATCCCCAAATTCAGCACTTTTTCCCTCATCTATGAATGGATCCAAAAAAAAAAAAAATCTAAAAGAAAATCTATAGGCATATATACTTTGATTTCAGTGAGGTGCATGATATTTTATTTTCTATTTTAGGGTCTTTTTACTTGATTAAAATGACTAAATTAGACAAACTTTGGAGGCTTTCAATAAAAATAACCTAATTAGTGTGTCCAAAAAGTGATACCCCAAGCTTACCATTGCCCTGGAGCTAACAATTCTTCCAACATTCTCAACAAGTGCCAAACTTGTGGTTGCAATATTCAAGATGCTCAAAGGAAGATGAGTTATTTCTTGCTTTAGAATGAATATTATATGTGGCATACAAGGATTTATGGTGTGTGAAGTGTTTCTTTGTTTTTTCTTCTTGTATAATAATTCCTATATATAAAATTTCAAGAGCTGAGTAACATGAGAGGAATTCAAACCCTTCATCGACCTATGTAAGGCTCAACTCCCATGTAAAGCGTCCTTAATCTAATTGGGTTAATAATGTTGAAACTCACTTGCAAGATACAACAATGTTATGTGAACATAACAACATGATAGGGCGACTAAACATCTTCTCCTTCTCACGATGTCACTTCTTACTGTAACATTTCGTTTTGAGATTTTCAAGGCACCACATGCCTTGGCTTGGTGGTTGGGGCTTATGGCCCCCAATGAGGAGGTTGTGGGATCTATCCCCCATGCCCGCATAACCCTCACTACCATAGTCCACCCAACTATGGTGGGGGCTCCTTGGACCTTGTTGTATGGGTACCTCAAAGGCACCACAAACCTTGGCTTGGTGGTTGGGGCTCATGGTCTCCAATGGGGAGGTCGTGGGTTCTATTCCCCACGTTGGCGTGGTGCACACCACTATAGTCCACCCAACTATGGTGGGGGCTCCTTGGACCTTGTTGTATGGGTACCTCAAAGCCCTTTGGGTGAATACTATGTCAAGTATCTTCAAGGCACTAGTAACTAGCTAGAAACTAGCATAGTTCTAGTGTCCACCCTCGAAAGGAAGATGTAGTATTGTCCCAATTTCCCGTTGTCCTGTGGGCGTTGGGTTATTAGCATTATGAACGGACACGCCATTCACGTCGGCCCCTTAGAAAAAGACCAAAGTTTCTATCTATCTAAGATTTTCATTTTATCGTTTTATATTGCTCTTCAAAGCTTGTGACAAAGGAGTCCAACTTATACTTTTGTTTCCCACAAAACAAACAATACGATCTTCAATTGTGAATATTTGCCCACCTCACAATGGCTCAAGATTTAAAGTAGCATACTTGTATGCAAGTATAATATCCACACAAACGTATAGGTTTTGACGTTTTGACCGCTATTTATATCATTCGTATGCTACGAAATTATTGGAACATTATCACACAAGCATGTGTACACAAACTTCAATGCCATAGGTGATGGTCTCCAAAGTCTATGTAGATTTCCACTTTTGTAAAAGCCTACGCGCACTTAAAAATTCATGCTATCCTTATACTCTTTTCCCCATACAATGCCACCTAGCGAGCTCATTACACATAAAAGACAAGTGAGTGGATGAGTAAATGGAAGCCGTTGGAGGTTAAAAGCTATTCACCTCCATATCCGCGCGGCTGGGCGAGTGCTAGTACGCCGCAAGTCAAGTGTTTCCCTCCCGGGTCTTCAAACCCGACTCGTTGCCAGTGGCCACCATGCTAGCAGACATCAACTTCTGCCTGCCAGGGCTCCCCATCCATCCTCACTTAAAAAACAACAATTCTGTACAGCATTTGTCATGATGCATTTCAATCCGCACTAGATGGGTAACTCATCTCACCCCATGATCTATCTTTCGGTACACCCTTCCTTAATGTGTATCATGAAATTCGGACATGGCTAACATGGAAATTTTACCTTAAACCAACTACTTAACCCGTAAACGAGGAGCTCGAATGGTCATATCTAAAATCCGTGAACATCTTAAAAAAAAAAATTAAAAAAAAATTAAAAAATAAAATTGATTTTGAGAAATGCAAATGTAGGGTCTTGTTTGTAAATGTATGATTACTCTATTCACCAATTTATTTCAGATTTCACCATGTCGATCATGAGATATATTGAGTCAAAGTTTCGATTTTTGGAGGAATATCAAATCTTTGTGGAGGAGGTTGACCACATTGTGATTGATTTCGACTTTAGGGGTTAAGATGTCTTAGTGTAAGAGATTGCATCTGCTGTGTGGATATGTTTCATATAGAGAAAGGAATGAGGTTCACTTTGTTATGTATTGTTGGTGTGAGAATCATTTTTTTGAGTGGAATCTTGAGACGTTGCTCAACCTTTAAAAGTCCGAGGTTGTCAAAATATGATGAAATAATATAAAGATTTCTTTAGCATGTGAGGCTTTAGCTTGGTGCTTGCTATTGTAGTTCACCTAAGTACGGTGGGGTTTTGGACTTCATTACATGAGTATCTTACAACCCTTTGGAGGGATGGGGGAGTGGGGTACCATGTATGGTATCTCGAAGGCAATACTGACAAGGTTGAAACTAGCATTCAATCCACCTTGAAAGGAAATAATAGTCACACCATTGGTGTGATGACCTTGGGCATACATTTAAAGATAGGTCAAATGACCATTCTACTCGAGCCGGCCTCAAGTAGGTTTGGAATTCTTAGTCCTTTAAAATTGGGCTCGAGAAAAAAATTCTAAGCACCAACTTACACTATGATGGAGAAGTCCACTGGTCAAGAAACTAAAAGAAAATTCTTGACTGTAATTTGTTGAAAGTGAGACTCTTGAAATATGATTATTTGAAAATTTAATTCTTGACCGACCGGAGGTCTACTTCACAGTAGTGTAAACCGGCCCTAATTACACAAAAATCATAATACCTCCAAGTTGCAACAAAAATCATTGCAAGTTCCAGGAACCAGGATTAAGTTAAGTGCTGTTTATGATTGTCAGATTGATCAAGGCAAGTTGCTACCTACAGTTATTAATACATATAAATGATCTACAGGAATTTTGGGGTGAGAATTATTCGTTCATGCATCTGCACCTTCGCAATGTTACTCTTCGACCCAACAATGGCCAATGGAGAAGCATTGTATTTGAAACAAATGCAAGACTCTTTCAAACCCAAGATCAAATCCAATCAGATACACCAGGGCTGGAAAATATTGGCCTCAACATCATATTTCCTTCAAGTAGAATTTGGTACAATTAAACTCTGCACAATTTGTGCTGCGTAGAAAACCTTTGCACACCCATTGTTGTATCTCATTTTGTTTTTCTGATTGTCTAGATTGCTATTTGATTCTTGTCATTGAATGTTCTCACACCACGAATATGATTGAGCCTTGCAACAAGTATTATACATTCGTATTAGCAGTCTTTGGGTGAATAAATCTCTTAGTTTACTTTGTTGGTTGCGTGACATTTCAGAAGTTGGAGGGGTGACATTACAAAGATCGAATATCCGTAGATGACATGGTGTCGCGAACACGTAATAGGTGTTTGTATCTTAGTGAGGGGAGTCTACCATTATGGGCTAAGATATCTTTGTATTATAGAAAGAAATGAAAACATAAAGTGTTGGTTCGGAATGATTTAAAACTACCGGATGAAAGAGTGAAGTGCCGTTAACCATTCGGTTGGGGGTTTGAAACATGTTGACAACATGTGGTTTATCTTGCATAAAATCATCAGTCTCTCATCGAATGGGTTCTTGCACTGTGTTTCATCAAGAACTAAAAAAAAATACAATAGGCTCGTTTGGGAGGGTAAACTGTGTAGTTCAGAAATTTAACTTCAAAAATGGGACTATCGATTTCAAATCAATCTACAATCCTACTGGAAAAATCTTACTGGAGAACTAAATTCATACACCGCTTCTTTTACTATACCCCAGTTTTACCTGCAGGGACGTACCTGGACGCGATGAGAGCCTGGTCGTCACGGCGGGGCAAGTGAAGAAGAAGAAGGAGCGGTATGGCAACAAGGAACTTACCACTCCGCCAAACCAGGGAGCAACGACAGAGGCAACAGCACCAGAGCTCCAGTAGTACAGCACAACTGCACAAGCACACTTGAGAGAGAGCCGGAGAGAGGGCACAGGGCAGGGGGGGGGGGCGTCGTCCGCGCGAGCCTTGTCGCCGGACTGGGATCAGCGCCGCATTATGATGCGCGGGACCCAGCCGACGTCACGCACTGCTGCCCGGCCTCCAAATGAAAAAATCACTCCTTCCCATTATAGCCGCTCTCACACCTCTCACTTTTCCCATTCACTGGCCCCACTCCCCAGCTCAAGAGTCCCACCACAACGCCTCCAAGCCACAACACTCTCCACTCCCATTTCCTCTCATACATGCTCTCTACTCCACTCCCCTGCTCTCTCATTCTCTCGCGTACATACTCCCGCTCCCGATTCTAGTTTGCTCGCTTTTGTCCGAGTCTGTGCACTGTTGTGATGAATGTGTTGTGTCGGCGCTGGAACTGATCAGGTCTTGTATATCCCATCGTGGGAATCCGAGTGTTGCAGGATTTGTTCCTTACCAGTTCGTAGTGTGCAGGATTTTCCCGCAAGGGTCGTAGTTTAGCAGGATCAGGGACTGTGGTCGGGGATCTGTAGTTGTGAAGGTCTTAATTTGGGTGTGTGTGTGTGTAATTTGGGTGCTGTTTTTAGTGGGTTTCCCGCCTCCGCAATTTGCTGAAAAATTCGATCACTCAGCAAAAGCATCTTACCGTCTTTCTCCCGACTGCTGATTGATTCCATATTCGTAGTACGTGGTGATTGTCCACTTCTAATTTTGTGTCATAGCGTAACCCCTGCCTCCGGTTTCTTCCCCCTTTTTTATTTCGCGTTTTCATGTATGATATTCAGCACCTCCACGACTGTAATTTAGCCTTGTGATGGCAATACGTGCGGACACGACTGTAATTAGAGTGCGGAACTGAAGAATTGTGTTTTAGCGTTCAATGGATCGTTGCCGGGTTCAGTTGTAGCAATTCGACCGGGGCGGTGTGGCATGTCCGAGCCTTCTTAACGATCTTCACACGAATTTCTAGCGTACTCGTTTCTAGCGCCATGGCTGAGAATCAGCAGCAGCAGCAGGGGTCATCTTCTTCGGAGCCATTTCTACCACCGGGCTTTCGTTTCCACCCGACTGACGAGGAGCTCGTGAGCTACTACTTGACGAAGAAGGTGCTGGACAGTCGGTTCGCCGTGCGGGCCATTGCAGAAGTGGACCTCAACAAATGCGAGCCGTGGGACCTTCCTGGTAAGGGCTCTCATCTCAACTCTCTTTCGTCCTCGGAGTGTGTTAAGCAAGCAAGCAAGCAAGCTCTGCAGTGGCTGACGAATGATCGATTTTTGCAGAGAAAGCGAAAATGGGGGAGAAGGAATGGTATTTCTTCAGCCTTCGCGACAGGAAGTACCCAACCGGCATGCGCACGAACCGCGCCACCGACGCAGGCTACTGGAAAGCAACGGGAAAGGACCGCGACGTACTGGCCCAGCGACCACAGACCCATCTCGTCGGCATGAAGAAAACGCTCGTTTTCTACCGCGGCCGCGCACCGAAAGGAGAGAAGACCAACTGGATCATGCACGAGTATCGCCTCGAAGGCGATCTCGGACTCCCATCTCGCATCAACAAGGTACACACCATCTCTCCACCCATCGTCTCACCGACCCACCCTCACTTCCCAATTATTCTCGTTCTAACCCGCTCGTTCGATCACTGGCCAGGACGAGTGGGTGGTCTGTCGCATTTTCCAAAAAAGCTCCGGCGGCAAACGAAGCTTTCTCTTCACCGATACGCGACTGCGTCAAGCCATCGGCACGACATACGAGCTTCAAGACGCCATTAGGTCGTTACCATCCCCGAATCTGACGACGGTGACAGACGACGGCACATGCACAGACTGCGAAGGCGGCGGCACCTGCCACAACAACAATTGCAGCGTCCCGGACATGACATGGGAGAGTCTGCTGCAACAACAACAAGCTTCCATGCTAGCAGCGAAAGTCGGCTACCCTGGCGTGCTCAGCTTCCGACCCAAGATGGAGCCGACATTGTTGTGCGAGGACGAAGCTCAGAGCATCCGCTCGGATTACGGGGAGCTTTCCTCGCTCTTCACCAACAACAACAATCACTGCAGCAGCAACAACAACAACGAAGACTTCTCATGCAGCGATCACACCACTCCTTTCAACTTCAAGTACCGACACAATGACACCCTCAGCGGCATCGTCGACGGCCACGAAGTTCTCTGGGCATACTAATGCATCAAAACACAAAAATCCACAAACATGTACACACCACTTGTATATACAAACAACCCTGTAAAGCCTGTAAATATGTAATTCTTTTCCCAACACAAGTGATTAGCAGCGATCGAACTAGCACTGATGATCATATTTTGGCATTGATTCACAGCACATTATTAAAAAGCGGATGGATTACCTGTACTACTCTTCTTCTCCATGTCGATGAGGCTTTTACTGGATGGATTTTGATGAGTGGGTTTGTTGTGGTGAAAGATCCTTTTTGGCCTGCTGGCAAATCTGTTCGGCATCTTGTGCAGATTTTGTAGCATTTTGGAGTTGCTACTCTAACAATAGGTTTGGAATATTGGTACAGCTGGGGAAGCTAAACTGTGATATGTATCGGAATCTAGTGAGTGGGTATATTATGGAATCTGCGATGGGGGCGAGCACCTTCACTGTTTCAGTGAATAAGCTATTTTGTTTGGTGCTTGTTTGAAATGCTGCTGTAAAGCTCCATGTCCTTGGGAGTTTCTGTAAACATGAATACTGAGAACATTCTTGTCCTTCAAAATTATGCAGCATTGGAAGAAGGAGTTTCGATATTCATGGGCCCTTTTGAGGTTTTGTGTGTTTCGTTTGGCTTCATTTGAGTTCTGTCGACTCTTGGAATATTCTGAAACTCAAAAGTTGGGTACTGGAGGTACCTTGAATTTGAATTGGGTCACTTTTGTACCCAGTTTTTGTTCCGTAGTTGCTGATAGTTCGTATGAAGCATACTTGGTTATTCCCTGATTTAGATTGAGGAACATTATTTGTAGTTCTAGATTTTAATGAAGATAGTGTTTTGAGATAGATATGCAGAAGATAGATAGATAGAAACTCCGGTCCTTTTCTAAGTGGACGACGTGAATGAAGTGTCCCTTTGTAGTGCTAATAACTTGATGCCCACTGGATAAGTGGAAATTGGGACTGAATACTACTTCCCCCTTTCGAGGGTGGACACTATAACTTCCCTAGTTTCCAGCGCCTTGAAGATACTTCACATGATATCCCCACAAAGGGCTTTGAGGTACCCATATAACAAGGTCTAAGGACCCCCAACCATAGTTGGGTGGACTATGGTGTTGAGCACCACAACGGCATGGTGAAGGAAACCCACGACCTCCTCACCACCAAGCCAAGACCTGTGGGGCATGATAGTGTTTTGATATTAGTATACTCTATGTTTTTTGAAGTAATTTTGCAAATGGAGTGAATGTAAATGTATGATTGATAGTAAATTGACTTAATTATTGTTTTTTTATATAGAGTGTTGCATAGTTGAAACTTATAGTTACACTTGCATTTTGATCCTCATGATCCAAGTAAACCATTCTTTTTGAGACTTAACTCTTCAACCTTTCCTTACTTTGTTATACTTCATATGTTTGAAATCCGCCCCCCCCCCCCTCCAAATAAATAAATTCTCATAGCATTTATTATTACGAGAATGTAGCCATATCAAATACCGTCATGAAATTGAATAATTTCATGATATATAAATGTGAAAATTATAATAAATAGAAATATTTATTTCCATTTCTTCAAGAAATAAATTTGAGTTTCTATAATCGAAGGAAGTATACAAGTATGTTCATCTAAAACATGTTAACTTTTGAATCAATACAATACAAGTGGTTCGACAACTTCATGTTCTCTTTTCAATAATTCTTCTTGTTGTTTGATAACTACAAGGCACCATAAGCCTTGGCTTGGTGGTTAGGGCTCGTGGCCTTTAATAAGGAGGTTGTGGGTTCTATTCTCCATGTTGTCGTGATGCACACCATCATAGTCCATTCAACTATGATGGGGTTCTTGGACCTTGTTGTATGGGTACCTCAAAGCCTTTCAAAAGGATACCACGTCGGTTATCTTTAAGATAAGAGTGGCTAGCTAAGAACTAGCATAATGTACACTTCGAGACAAGATAGTAATACCAGCACTGGTGTTATAATCTAATCCCAACATTGCCACCGTACGTCGCGGTCAGTTTCAACACACGAGAGACGAAATGAATTATTTTTAATTGGGCAAAGCTTTTGGCAATAGAAATAGAAATATTCTGGATTATGAACTTCACCAACATGTTTATTGAGCCCTTTCGGCATTTTGTGGGGTCACTATTAATGGTGGGGCCAGTGTTGAAAGAGTGACAAAGAATACACTTCACATAATAGTTTAGGTATGCATTTTTCGATTTGAAGATTTGATTTGCAAAATTAAAACCATTTCCATGACCAATGAGTTTTAATTATGTGTTTCATGTTTTAAATTACAGTGCAAAATGAAGACAAAACAACATATTGTGGTTGTAGAGTAGGACCATTGTGATGCTTTATCAATATGAAGCAACTTTAATATAGTATTTACCATTATCATAGTATTTGTAATGATATAAGATTGAGACTTTTTATTTTGGTTTGAGAATAAGTTATATTTTTAATTTGAAGCAATTTTTTCCCTATATCTCCAATTTTATATTTTTCCACTTTAGTCTTTGAGTTTTTGCAATTTTAAACAACTATAATTTTTGCAAAAATAAGCAATACGGCTCTATAATTTCTGCACTTTCAACAAATCCCAACATATAATTTTCCAAAACATTCAACATTCTTGATTTGAATTAATTTATGTCGAAACTGACCACGAGGTAGGGTATTATAACCCCCAAGAGTGCATACAAGGATAGTCAAACGGACACCCCATTCACGGTGGCCTCAAATAGTGCTAAAGCTCTTCATCTTCATAACTATGAATTTAAGTCCCCTTCAATGCGCAATTTACAATGCACTCGTGAGTACACACATTTCAATTTGGTCACTTCCGCTCTCCATCACTTTCACTTTCGTGAATGATGCCTTTTCACTTTCTCGTGACATGTCGATCGCAAGCTTCTCGAGGCCTTGTGTGCAGCTATTCTTCATGAAATTGCCATATTCTCAACCCTAATTTCTCTGTCATCGACATTTCTCGATAGACCATATGATTGAGAAAAGAGCCATGTGCACTTGCCGCTCAAATACGAGCTTTCCGGGTGCAAGAACAGACAACTCTTGAATTGGCTCCAACGCGACTCAGTTTCAGCTCGAATTTCCCACATTTCGGTGAGTGATTATCCAACAATGAAAACTAATCGCAAAAATTCTCCAATGTGCGATTACTGAAAGTTCACTGTTATTAGATTTATCATCAAGTGAGGAACTATTGATTCATTGCCGTAAGCGACCTAAAATTATTGTATATCTGAATACTCTCGCAGGAAAGCTGAGGGAATCAGCTGAAAGTTGCAAGTATGGCGTCTTCATTAATGTCAGTCACGAAGTGGATTCCATCCGGATTCCGTTCGAGTGACAACATTGCAAGCTCGTCAGAATCTGGCCACGTTGCATTTGCATCTTTCCCGCAGAAGAAGAGTTCATGGAGTATTGACTCCATTAGGGTTCCAAGGAAGAAAGTAAGACCACGGTTAGTTGAAGCAGCACAGGCTTCGGGAATTGAGAGTGGTGGTGTTGCAGCGACTTCAACACGAGACCACGACTTTCTTCAGGTAATCCCTATCGTAGTATTCTAACTGAGAAATGTTCTCAGAGTTGGAAACAATCGTGTGAGTCTTAGTGTCAGGGCCGAGATTTCTATGCAGGTTATCTTCTATTGAAGTTTGACCCTAACACATCGAAGGCACCAAAGACATTGCTTTAGCTTCACGTCGATTTTTCTTGCTACAGTTCTCGTGTTGTATCCTAGAAATGTTGTTGCAGCCTGCTCAAAGTTATAGGGGCCAGATAATGTTACTACTGCAGTTGGAGACATTTTGATAAGCTAAACTTTCATCGGGAAGAACGTAGGAACCTGTCAACTCCGGTCAACTCCTCGTGAAAAATTGTACAGTCTTTTACTGATTATGATACTGATTCAAATTTTAGAGCTATTTCTTGTTCACTGAAGAGGAGTTGACACATTGTGTAGGTGCGAGGTGTTCAATACAGGCCACCCGGTACCGCAATCAATCTGCTCAACGATGTTAGTCTCTCTCTTTCAGAAAAAAGGTACATTCTTACCTTGTTTCGAGTATACGTACTGAAAATTGAGTTAGTTATGGGTTTGCTATTTCCTTTTGCATTTATGGTAACCTATTGTGGATTCTTGGGCTCTACTGATGCTATTTTGCCGATTGTTTTGATCAGTCTAGGATTGGTATACGGTCGCAGTGGCAGCGGGAAAACAACTCTTTTGCAGGCAAGTATCAATTAGTCCATCTTTGAAACGGTGTGTTTGTCAAAACATTGAATATGATAATAATCTCCGCACAGGTTTTAGCAGGATTGGCGGCACCTACGGGAGGCTCAATAACCCTCGGTAGGGACAACATACATAAATCGCTTGCTTCAAAAGTAGGGATTGTTTTTCAGTTTCCTGAGCGGTGAGTGCCATCCCGCTTTAAGTGTTTGGACGATCTTTTCATCATGCCTGATGCTTTTCGATCGAAACAACAGTATCAATCATTTGAGAAGTAATCCTTGTATATTGGCAGCTACTTTGTAGCCGACACAGTCCTGGAAGAGCTCACTTTCGGGTGGCCTAGAAGAATGGAAGATATGCTCTTGAGACAACAACTTGCATCGAGGCTACAAGCGGCTGTATTTGCGGTACTCCTCTTTGTCTATCGTGTTCCTTTGCTTTTCCAACTGAGCATATTAGAAGAGGTTTGAGTATTCTTCAGAATTTTAGTACTTAATTTATAGTTCTATCTCTAGTAGAACTTCTGTTTGGCTATGTTACTGCTTGTTTTGAATATCCAGGGACGAGTTATCACAACTTCTGGTCTTGTAGGTTGGAATGGCTGATATTGCTTTTGACACCAATCCGCGAGCATTGAGCGGCGGATATAAACGGCGCCTTGCGTTAGCCGTGCAACTGGTATGTCCCCTAAGCAATTTCTGGAGCCTCATGCTGATTCCAAGCTTGTTTGGTTGAGTTGATATAAACTAATCCCCTCTGTGAATGCTCGTCTTGTGGCAGGTTCGAATGCCTGATCTACTTTTATTGGATGAACCACTCGCTGGCTTAGGTTTGCATCCCTCTCGCACTGCCTTGCATCATATCGAAGGTCTTGACCACATATTTTATTTAGAGGAATCAGGATTGAAGAACCCTCTAAATCCTCATGGTTTCTGATGACCACACTCTTGTGATCAGATTGGAAAGCTCGTGCAGATGTGGTGAAGTTATTGTGGGGACTCAAGAGAGAGTGCACTCTTATTGTCGTCAGCCATGACCTCAAGTACATCCTCTTGCAACAGAATCCTCTTTGTCTTTTAACCATTGATGTTTCATGCTCCTTAAATCTTGTGTGATGCACGTCTATATTATCAATTGCATACTCACCTTCTAATAAAGCACCGTCTGTGAGTAGGGAGTTGACACCATTGGTAGACCGTGCTTGGCAAATGGAAATGGGCGGTGTTTTAAAGGAGCAGCCGTGGCCTCCTGCCCTGTCGACTCATTGAAGAAGCCTCATTCTTGAAGCTACATCAAATATCAAGAGCATCATTCTTCACCGAAGAAGTGGTGTCCGGCATGCCCCTGCTTCACAGTAGGATGCTGAGGTTCATAAACTGGAACAGCATTTGCGCTCCGAGCTGACGATCAATCGTGCGCTCTTTAATGGTATGTAAATCAAGGAGGCCAATCTCAATGATCTAAGGATTGTAATCGTTCTGGTTCTGTTATTCACCTCGTAATGGATACATGCAAACTCAGTAGTCGTGAGTTTAATTCTTGAGTATACCATGGTGCAGTTTAGTGACTGTTACATTATACTTATGATGTTGCTTTGCCCGGGAATGGTATGATCCCAATTGATTCACTCTGATATGATGCATATAGTGGTTACGCTTTATAAATTCAGGAATCACGAACCTTTTCTTTCGGCATTTCAGTGCATTTACACTGCTCTTGACAGATTCATCACCATGAAGGTGCATTCTCTACCAATTACTGACCGGGCACGAAGGACTGCAGTAGTGCATAGCCTCATCGATCCATTTCGTTACGCCTGATCATCACTAGATCCTACTGCTAAACTCCCTCCGATCATTCAATAGAATCTCTCCTTCCGTTCAACGAGGAACAGCAGTCATTCTTGAACTCATTGATCATTCTCACGAAATGATCACTCTTCGGAAGTCACCTCCAAGCTTTTAGTGTACTTCTCTTTCAGGAATCTTTAACATACATGCAAAATATTTCGAACTTCTCAAGTATTTAGAATCTCCAGCAAACTTGCTTTTAACACCAGAAATATACAGTAAATTCGCTTACTAAATTCCATCATTCAAATTCCATAATGGCACATACTCCGAGCAGTACCAAAATCAAGTAGTGGGCTTATTCAAGAATTAAACTCACGACTACCAAAGATCGGGCAGTAGCCTTCAAGTTCATTCTCAAATGTACAATACACCATCATGGGACAACTATGGCATCATCTCGCAATATTCATAACTAAAATATGAAAAGCTAATTTTTTTTATTCCTTCATCATTGCCCTTCGACAAAACATCTATATACCCAAAAAGCCCACAAAACTACTCTCTTGATCAAATTAGAGCATCATCCTTCATACAAAAATTGTTCTAAAAACAAGAGTACTATAATCAGCACCCAAAATCATTAAAAAAAGACAACCAACCCCGCTTCCCACTCTAATTTAAACCCATCCTAATTTATTCATTCAACAATAAGCTGACTGTGCTTGGGATGTTTCCTCCTGCTCCTCTTTCCCAACCAATGAAACCAAGTGATGAGCTCGAGCACCACGGCAACAATAGCCAGCGCCACCAGAATTATAATGTAGATCCGTTTCCATTTGTCTTCACTGAGGAGATCAATGCCTTCGAAAATGTTGATAATGGCCAAGATGACCACCGCATAACCGATGCTATGGTGCATGACGTCCCAATATCTTCGTACCTTGTGGTTCTTCTTTGGCCTCAAAAGTATGGCTCCCAAAATCTGCATAACATGCCGAAATTTTCAGAAATGACGTCTTCTATTCGAGGAACAATAAAATCTAATCTGAAAACATTACTTTAGAAAATCCAACCGTAGGATCTTAAAGTCAACTTGACCTCCTACTCACTACACAAATTTAAACTGCTGATTCTTCTTCATTTGTGAGATTATAATGGTTGAATACTCACTACACAAATTTAAACTGCTGATTCTTCTTCATTTGTGAGATTATAATGGTTGAATACTCACTACACAAATTTAAACTGCTGATTCTTCTTCAGTGTGAGATTATAATGGTTGAATTTTTTTTTCTTGTGGAAACCTCCAAAACCCGTTTTCGGTTTTAAGGATATTTAGGGGTTAGTCAAAAGTTCAGGAGAAATAGTATGATAAACACTTTCATGTAGCTTAGATTATTGAGATTAGAGTGGACATGCCATAAGGTAGACGATATTTATTGATATAGCATCCGAGATGAATGACAATGTTATGTGACATGAATGGGCAGGGCAGGATTTTACCTGGAAAGTGGCCAGGGCCCAAATGGCGATACCCAAGTTGCGATGCTTGTACTTGATGGGGCTGGCGACTTTCTGGAGCTTTAGGCCGATAATCCATCCGGCAGTGCCCCCGGCATAACCGAGGAGTTGGCACCCCACATGCAAATAGAACCATGCTGGGTCGAATATATCAAACGGTCGCATGTAGCGTGCGATCATGAGTCCAAGTGGAAGTAGAATTCCCCACGAGACCGCATTCAAAAGCCCATGAATCTATTGAACCAAGAAAACAAACATTGATTATTAGCTTCAAAACCATCAGAGTGATTTGATCAAATTTGCAAAACTAATGTCCAATCATGTGAATCTTGCCACTGCTACAATGGATAGGATGGATACAGGGAGAGGGAGAGGGTGAGAGAGGCTGACATCTTTGAGGTCTTTGTTGCGGACTTCACCACCAGCAGTTTGCTGACCAGTGCTCATCTCCACATTCGCATAGCTGGCGAGGTTGTTGCTATTCAACGAATGGCTGGCAAGAGCAGAAGTGGCGGCCACCACCACAGGGCCGCGGTTCCACACCAGATTCAGAGCCGTCGACTGGCCCGCCATCAGTTTCACCGTGCCACTGATCGTGCAAGTGCCGGCCGCCGTCGCGGAAGCGGAGTAGTTGCTGTAATCGACTGTTACCGGGCCTGGGACCAACGCCCGTTGCAGTAGCTTCACGGCTTCTGTCACGTCGTACGTTCGGACTACTAGCTCTCCTCCTGTTGTGTTTCGGAAGGCTACTAGTGCTTGCGTGCCTGACATTTGGAGACCTGCGGGGTTGATCCCCCATGCTACCCACCCGTTTGCAGTTTGAAAGTCCTCTGCATCACCACACACACCATGCTTGAAACGCTACTGATTGTTTCTACAGAGTGTTGCTACCATACCTCATCTCAATGATGTTTTAACATTGTTCAACTGCTTCAACAACCCCATTTCAAACAGTAATGAGGGAACATAGTGTTTCAACAAGTGTTTGAACCATGATTTTGTACTAGTGGTTCCAGTCCGGAAGGGGATTGCATCAACACTCGTGTAGAAAGATGATTCAAACATTGTCTTCTTAGTGTTAAAGCGAATGTTTTGACCATAAGTTTGCACTAGTGATTCCGGTCCGGGTTGTGAACGGCTTTCACCCATTTCAGCTTTCCCCAGAAACGATTGCAGCCTATTCTGATCGGTTACAACGTAGAATCTTGATCCGTTATGAAAGTATTCGACACAAGAAGGCTCTCCCACTTGTAAATTGATCGCACTAAGCACAGAAAGCGCTCTTTCTCGTACAGAAATCATGTATGAATGTTCGATTGTTTCCATGTGGAAAAGCCCCGAAAACATTGTTTTTTTTATCTCGCGTTCCTAACTTTTGCTACGAGTAACATTTTCAGAACAATCCGGGAAGCTCTGGCTCAGTGCATCTAGGGTACCACATCATCGAATGAAGATTGGGGTAGGAAGCTGGAACGGTGCAGAGACATCCGGCCAGTTTCCCCGCACAATCTCGCATCTCACACTTTTTACTACGATTGTGTAGAAGTTCGAAACATTCGACTGGAGTGCATTTACATCTAGAGAAGGGGAAGCTAGAACGGTACCAGTGAAAGCGAAGTCGATGGAGTTCGTAGACTCATCGAGGGTCCAAGCAAGCGAGGCGTCCAACGAAGGCAGCAGTTTGCACTGCGAGTAAATCTTCGTGGTCACTCCTTTCCCGCACACGTACGTACCCAACGCTCCATGGCGCGTGAACCAAACAGCCACCACAAGCATCCATATCCACACCCACGACGCCATACTTAGCACCCACCCCGTCAACCTCCACAACGCTCAATCTCTCATACTCATCTTGCAGTCCCACATTCCAGATCTGCGTAACGATCACTGGTCCGTCCTGCTTCGGTGAGTCGAGAGCTAGCTGCGAACAGTACAGTAAGTGGGGATTCAAAAACGGAAAGCTACGCCACCAGAAATGCGGCACCAGTCTCTACCGCACCATCAGTCTGGGAACGAACTGGGGACGGATGCGCATCAGTGTGGGGGAGAGGGGTGGATTCGCTCGCATCAGCGGATTTGTGAGCATTGGCTTGTAGTGGCTTACGGGCACACGGTCGCGGTGCTTTCGGAGGTTGGGGATTTGAAGGCGCTTGCTCCGTGCGATGCGCGCGGAACGATGGATGGATTGCGGCGATCTGCTACTAGTAGCTCGACAACATCGTGCAGACAAACTTACTGCGCTCGTCGAACCGCTTCTGCTTTGCCTAACGACCCCACTCTCTTGTAACTACCTGCTGTGTACATTTTAGGACGTTTGAGTGATTTATGAGGGAGGTTAGATGTGAATTTCGTTCAGCTAGCCTTTGATAATGGATTTGTACTCAAATAACTTATAGTTTTGATTTTAAATTTGAAATTTAAACCAACCTAATGATTTTTTATTTCTTCTTGTGAACGATTGGGTACTAGTAGAAATATCACAACTATAGTGACAATATATGTACTTGGTTTTGATGTCTTTAGTGACATATTCAAACATCTCAAACACAAGGCAGATGTGAAACTTAGGGCCTTGCCACACCATCGGCAAGCCGCCCCTGCCTGCTGCCGCTGCTTTTTGTCCTTGTCTACTTTTCTCCTGAAATTTCTCCACTTTTCTCCAATTGCCGGTCCACTTCAGTCAAGTGCCTCCCATGTGCCATGTCATCGCCATGTAGATCCCAAAGCAACATCCAAAGCAAACCCCAAAGCTACAAAGTTGCTCCATGTGACTCTTGCCACTCTCCCTACTTCCTCTCATATGGCAACCACTTGCTAATTAGAACCAATACGAATCTTCCATCTCATTGCCTTTCCTCCCATGTGGTATGGCCCTTAATTGCAATGTTCCAACTACCATTACAAGAATTATTGTAAAACTTTATAGCATACTGCATTAGTAGAAACATGAGGAAAAGTGATAGCCTACTTCGATATTTGAGAAAAAGTGACAAACTTTAAAATTGATCTAAATATCTATAGTAATAATAAACACTTTATCATTGTCATAAAACAAAATTTTCTACTACACTTCTCATAAAAATATAAGGTAGAAACGCCTCTTATCAAACACTTGAGCCATTCACTATACTTACAAAATAATAATGACACAATCAAAAAATAATAATGACTTCGTTGGATTTTTCAATATTTGGTTATTGATCAAGACAAAGGCTATTTATTTATAACTTTGTAGTTAATAGTTTATTTAGTACTTAATGTATTGTTAAATGCATTTTAGAAGTGTGTGGAATCTATCACTTTACTATGAGGTACATGCAAAGATAGGGGAATTTATGAAACATGATATTTGGTTAAAGGGGATAATACAAGGTTGTTAATTGAGGGTTTAGAGAATCTTTCATAATATTCATTGAGTAAACATTGATGTTAATGGAGCCATGGAATTTAGAGAGAGATAAGAGCCGACCCGAGGACAACATCGAGGACAACATCCTTGACACCCTTGATGTAAGCCTCATGGGCAATGGTGAGCTTGGGGTATCACTTTTTGGATACACTGATTAGGTTATTTTTATTGAAAGCCTCCAAAGTTTGTCTAATCTGTCCATTTTAATCAAGTAAAAAGACCCTAAAATGAAAATAAACTATGATACACCTCAATGAAATCAAAGTATATATGCCTGTAGAGTTTCTCTTAGATTTTTTAATCTTTTTGGATCCATTCATAGATGAGGGAAAAAATGCTGAATTTGGGGATTTGTAGGCATTATAGTGCACAATGAATAGATTTTCTTATAATTAAATAAATTATTTTGTATTCTATACAAGAAGATGTAGGTCATATTCAAAAATTATATTATAATAAAAATGGTTGATATTCCATTTGCTTGATTCTATGGATTTTAGGTTATTGGAACATGACTTACTTTTTCAACTAAAAAATCAAATAAAATTACTTCAAAATTTTAATTTTTTTTTTTTTTTTTCTTGATACATTATAAGTATAGACAACTAGAACCACATCTAATAACGCGCAATTAAGCAATTATGCACCCGGCTATTTAAGAGTGCACTTGGGTACTACGATGGCCATTTCTTGCAAAAATGGAATTTTTTATTTTTAAACTTGATTTTTTCTGGAAAAAAAGGTGTTTTGCAAAGAATGTTGCGTATTGTCAGAAGTGGTAATATAAAAAGACTTCTAATGGCATTGTGAACATATTTTTGGTATAAATCCATGTGAATAATACAAATATTTTTGTCCAGGGATATTTGAAATGCTTAGTATATGCTACAAATTGTGTAGATTATAGTTAATATATTTTTGGTGAGCAAAATGACGCGAGCACCAAACTGTTAATAAAAGTAGGCACCAAATTGTTCCAATGGACATTTAATAAAAATATACTTCATATTGTACTTTGTATATATGTGGTAGAAAAGTATCTAAATACACAAATTCTAAATGTATACCAAGTTATGTATATAACTGATAATACAACTAAATTCAACCCATATGTTCATTGCAACAACACGTCTGAAAATAATCCTTGCGATCTTGTACTATCTAGTACATATATACACTTAGAAACACCATGTGTACACAAAACACATGGACTACATACTAATATCTAATGCGGCTTGCAAGCGGTCATCGTCGATAGCTTGGGTTTGCATTGCGATATATTCTAATATGTGGGCCTTCGCAGATTGGATAATGCAAATGTTGCTTGGAACCTGCACTCCAAAGACATTGCGGTTTCTCCCCGACTATGACTGCATACATGATTCTTTCTCGGTTTGTCCGCCCAAAAAAATACATGCCTCTTTCTCTATCCAATCGTGATTCTCCCCAGATGGCTCCCACAATGAATCCAAATAGTTTGCATACCGTTGTAAAGAGGAACTCGGTCCGTCAACAACTCCCCCTCGAATGATTGGCCAATACCAACAAACTTTCATCTTGATTTTATTCCGGCCTTTTCCGTCTTCAATCACCTTCCCTAAATAAAATGGAACACCCTCGTTTCCTCGCACGATCAACACCGAGGGCTACAAATTGTCCAGAACGGATATCGGATTGAGGATCAAATTGGGGAAAAGGATCGTCGATCTTCCGATACCGCTTCTTTTCTTCGGTTCCATCAAAGATGTGATCATGCGAGCCGTTCTTTGTGCCCTCTACGACCGCTTGGTTAGGTGGCCTCTCTCTTCGATGACCAAAGTATCCTCTAGCCTCGTAATTTGGAAGCATCGCCACTATTTGGTCCACAATAGTAATCTCGTGGTTTGATTCATTTCGATCGTCAATAACATCTATTGATGCATCTACAATAGGTGATGTCTCTAATACCTCCGAAGGCCAAAGTCACAAGAACTATGCTCGTTGCTACGATCTTTGCTTGGGAATTCGGCTAGGTATAGTTTCAAATGTTCTGCCTCTCTTTTAGCTTCACCATTTTTTTCCGGATGTTGGAATCTTTAAATGCACCTTTCTTTGTATGCAATAAAGTCATCCAATGCCTTCAACTCCCTTTCATCAGCTGCAAACACCTTTGCAAACGATGGTCGTTCTTCTTTATTTGGTAGTGATTGCAACGTCTTTGTCCCTAACTCAGGTCCCCATTTATCCTTGCTATAATGTTTGTGTTGTACTCGAACCTTACCGACCCCCTCTCGATTGTCCATATAGAATCGCATGTGGTGCGGAAAGGTTATGCCAACCAAAGAGAGTCCCCACCCGTCAAGAAGTGAGGGTTATGAAGGACTTCCAGTCCCACACATTTTCTAAGAGTCCTGCGCTAACAAACGCCTCATTATGGATGTACCTTGTTCTATTAGACTAAGCATTTCTTTCAATGAGTCGATGTCCGACCTCTTCAACACATTAGATATACAACTAAAGCGTTGGTCGATATCTTCGTGTGTATGGCCCACTATAAGGAAAGAGAGCTCCACCTCTTGAAAAAAAACCCAATCCCACCAATGAAACACATAGAGCAAACATGTAAATGTTTTTATTCTCTCGTGTGCAGTTATCCGCTTGGATACGTAATGTTGGAGGCAAAAAGCGTTTTCTCTTCTTCACATCTCCTATCACGCGCAACAATGCGCTCACCACCCTGGTTGCTATCACGTTTGTGGTGCGCGCCAACCACACATCGCAATATAAACCAATCCCATGTACGAGGGCTCCACACAAATGGGTCTTCACAAACCGATACTCGATGTTCTTCACGGTTTGACGCATTCTCGGTACCATGGTAGTGTTTTGATCCATGCCATCAACAATGATGCACATGTACAAATCTCGGGCCGATATAGCACGACCTCTTAAATATCCAATAATCTCTCCGCTCCTCCATCCGAATACGCAGATGCATCATAAACAACTCTTTTATTTTGATCCGAGATCCGCATTCGCGATTCCCTCCACGGCACATTTATATTCCCAAAGAGTGATGATAACACTTTGAAAACCTCGAGAATGGAGGTACATGGACATGAGGATACCCGATGCGCCATCATCCTCCGAACGCGAGCTAATTGAAATGGTTTCTCCGTTACAAACTCTCTTCACCTCCTCGTTCACGTAATTGAATATATAAGACTTCCGAGTATTCAGTGGGCGGGAGAATAAGAGGCACCACTTCGTTGTCATCCTTACGAAGAATCAAACGATGAGGTTGAGGACAACCACCTTCGCCCACAAATGATTTAAATGAGGCCTCCGCCGCCGACATTGTAGTCTTCTCCCGGCGGGTTTGAAAGGTCATTCGCGTGAATCGCTGCCACTCTTCCATATATTAAACACTCCTTCTTCAGTTGTTTAAACCGTCTTTGTGAATATCCAATGCCCAGAGCATAACAAGCATTACAAACTTGTTTGCCATCTAACTTTGTGACAAATTTATCTCGTTGGAAACGTTCCGTCCGTGTATAAAAAGAAAGCAGCATTTGTTTCATCCAAGTACTTCGAATTGCATAAGTAGAAGCCCACGCATTATAACGCATGTCCAATAGATACCGTTCTTGAATGTCTCTCAAACAATTTTGTTTGCATCCTCCTCGCCCTATTGCCCTTTGCACGCTTAGAAGAGATACTTTCGTAGATATATCTTCTCTAGAAGATGTCTCCCTGGAATCTCTGCTTCTTCTATTTTGCATAGAATATGGACGTCGGGCCGCTCTGACATGAATAAGCCCATCTACATGGGGCAAATCTCGGATGTTGGAAAGAGTACTTTGAGAAAATGGAGAGTTCTCATCTACGGGGTTTGAAGCTATAGTACTGCGCCGAGACCTATCAGTGGATCCAGGTGTGTTGAAGTTGTCATGGAAATCAAATTCTTGTGTCAACCTCCGTACAGGTGGCGTTTGAGACCCATTCAATACGTCCTCGCCATTTTGAATGGTGGGTTCCATGGCTATCGCACGTAGATAAGACTTGTGCCAACGGATGATCAATCCAACACACATTCCAAGACGCTCTCCCACAATCTCTCCAGTCCAATGCAATGCATCGTCTACCCTAGTGATGCGTACTGCCACCTCGGAAGGGAATAACTTCGATCCATGCAATTGCGCGCCCGCCGCAAATGTATACTCCTAGTTGCCAAGCCGACAACTTCTCTTCTTCTTTCGATAACAATTCAAATGTCCTTTCCAATTGAGATGAAATGACCGAGTAATACCATCTCCATCCCGCCTTGCACGAGTCAAATCAGATTAATCGCGCTCCCCCACGAACTGCTCGGATTAATGACATCGCTTCAGATTGGGTGTTTTGATGTACTAAAGGGATTTGGAAATTGGAGTTGTCCATTGTCGTTGTTGAACTAATAGGAACCTATACATTGCAAACATGTGAAAATATGTGTGTAAGAAATAGAAAATATCATTCATTCAAACGAACATATGTTCAAGGACATAAATTTTTGCTTCCAAACATGATTGTTAATGTTGGTTACTAAGTTCGTAATGATATTATATATAATTGTTAAGATTGTTTAAAGTTGTTAAATTACTTAGGATTATCTTGTGTACTTTATTTATATATAAATTAACGGTTTATCTACCTCTACAGACATGTGTTGGATAAAATAATACGATGCTAAGTTTTGATTATATGGAAATAACAATAATCATGTTTGATACCTTGTCCAAGACTATGTTACACCTTAGGAATTGGATTGTTTGCGTTTCATAATACATTGCTAAAAATCGTTGATTGAAATAAAAAAAGACAATGACAACATGAAATGGCGTCAAATTACTTTGTACCTATGGCAATTTCCATTATAAATCCTACATCATGCTTTGAGCGTGCATAAAATCACAAAGATGGTGGTATTGTTTAGGATAGAGGAATAATTATTGCAATGACAATGATTATAGAAAGTTACAACTTACTTAGTTACTTATAGGTTCAATTAAATTTGCAAGAAAAAATAATATTTGCAATATTCATTGTATGATCTATTTTCATAGCGATGGATAGAATTATCATGTGTTCTTGTATGAATGCAATATATTATTGTTTGGAAAATATGGTAATTTTAAACTTTAACTTTAACTTCTACTACATTATAAAAATGAAAGTTGAATAAAACTTGCAACCAATGATTCAATTGCACTCAAGTAGGAACAAAGTTTTATAGAAGAACAAAAAATATTAAATCAAATTGTAACTAAATTATTCCCACCTCAATGAGTTAGCTTTATAGGGCTTAGAATTAAGTGGTGTTCACACCACATGTCCATTCTTAGACATGCTCTTCAATAGATGTAAAATATATAGACCTGGAAACATACAACAAATAAACCGGAATTTAGCAATGCAAACACTCGTGCGTTAGAGATTATTCAACTAGTAACTTACATTTTGAGTCATCTTGGAATTTAAAAGAAAAAATAAATAAATAAATTTCATTTTCAGTGAATTTTAAGAATTAAAAAAAATGATTCACAACGCACAACAAAATTTCAAGAATTTAGTGAAACAATAACTTGTAGATTACATTAGCCTTCTACTAAAATCATTCAATTGTTTTCATAATTATAGAAAGTTTTTTAAAAAACTTAACATACAACAAAATTGCTATAATACAGCAATAAAAATACCTTCGATTAGACATCCATCAACTAAAAAATGACATAAATTTATTTAAAAAAAAAAAAAAAAAAAAAAAAAAAAACAAAAGAGGAGGTGGTAGAGGTGTTCGCCCGGACACCCCCTCGCCCTGCGCTCTTTGGCGGGGTGACCTGCACTGAGGTGCAGTCTTTGCGCTGGGTCAGCGCGTTCTGTGACGCGTGTATGTGTCGCGCCGATGCGCGTCCGGGCGAACACCTCTACCACCTCCTCTTTTGATTTTCATCTGACCTCCCCGCTTCTGATCTTCTTGTACACTTGCCGTTTCTTCCTCCTCCGCTCTTGCTCGTGTTTTTGAAGGTCGTTGTTGTCGTTTCTTCCTCCTCCGCTCTTGCTCGTGTTTTTGAAGGTCTTTGTTGCCGTTTCTTCCTCCTCCGCTCTTGCTCGTGTTTCTGCAGGTTGCTATTGCATTTTCTTCCTCCTCTGCTCTTGCTCGTGTTTCTCAAGAACGCTGCTAGGACGATCTGTAGAGCACTAGGAGAGTTTCGTGACTTGTTGCAACCAAAAATCTTTTTGCCGATTCTCCTTATCGCTTGCTGCTGCTGTACCAAATCGCTGCTTGCTCTAGTAAAAATCGCTGCTGCTATTGTACCAGATCGCCGCCTGCTGTTGCTATCGAATCGATGCTTGCTACTTGCTGATCTTGTTGCTATTCCTCATTGCTATCATTGGTATTGTTGCTCTTGTTGCGGGCGTGTGCATTTTGGGTTCTTGTTCGCTCTTGTCTGCAGTGACGCTACTATTCAAGTTCGTCCACTTTGTACTCGATATGTTAAAATCTTCGTCTTCCCCCTTCATCCTCTTTGTGGTCTTTGTTGCAGCCATGCACCGCCACCAAAGCCACCAAAATCCTAATCTTAAAACCTTAAACCCTAAAAAAATTTAAGAATCTTTAAAAAATAGAAATAATAAAAAAATAATCAGAGATTGCAAGGGGTGTGCGCGCGCACCCTCAAACAATCAACCAAGTGAACTCCAACAAACATCCCATTTACTATATTAAAGCCATTTCAAACGCCTCGATACCCGCCCATGAGGATACCCGCCCATATTGATACCCGTCATACATTATAATTACTTGCTTAAGAACAAGAAAAATGAAAACATTTAGCAACACATGATAGTAAAAATATTAATGTAGATATTGTAGAACTAACATCTTTCACATACAGTCGTTTGAGACTAAAGAATATTACCTTCTTTTACGATTCCAAATTTCTAAAATTGTCTTCACTGTAAAAAGAGCATTTAACCCCAGTCAAACATGTTCGCACATTTTGGTCAAGGGAGAGAAAAAAAACACTATTTCCTACATAAAACCTATAGATCTTCATTTTTTTAATTTTTTTTTTTCTAGCGAAAAATTTATGTGATAAATAAATTCTTATCAATCATTTTGGATTTTCATTCTAAAGCATGTTGAGTTCACAAAAGAATAAAATGTGGCATAAAAGTTTGTCAAATAATTTCAATCTCGATCCTTTGCATATTTGTTTTGAATATGCTACACACCTTTTCCATGTCTAGAAATTGGTTTTAAGGTAACCAACATGATCATGCCAATCATGATTTTAAAGAACTTAGACCTTGTATAGTGAAATTTTTTTAAGCCAAGTGAAATTAAAGTGTGCTAGACCACTCAATACAATTAAGCAAATGAATTATTCTTATGATTTCAAATGCTATAATATTTTAATCCTTCCGATGCATAGTAGCCTAAAAAATTTGGTGGCTTTATATCAATGTTTATTTTAAGATTCTAGGATTAGAAGTCTTAAATTTCACTCTAAAACTAGATTTTAAAGCCACTTTTTGATAGTGACAAATTTGAAGTGTTTCTTGAAGAATAATGGCCTAGGCTTTTCGGGGCTAAAGAGTCGTCAACCATAAAACATCTTCCACATGAAGTCATATTAGAATCAAAACAAACAAAATGGCCTATGTTAGTCTATATTCACATGAACCATGTGGTCGATGGTGGTGAATTTTGGTATAAGTTATCAATATTTTATTGAATAGAAATCAAAACAATTGTCAAATAGACTCTAAATTACACCATATTAACCATTATAATATTGTGTTCCAATGATGATCGAGGTTGCCATGCCTCGCAACGCCGGAACCAACCGCAAAATCGACAAGACATGGGAGAAGCGGATGGTGGATTGTAGAAGAGGACCCCTCAAAGCCTTATTTGTGGATGACGCACCAACCTTTTAAAATAAGGGACCGTCGTCGTCGTTAGGCAAGCGTTTTGGCGAGATTCAAGCAATTACTACCCGCCCATCGTCCGACATGATATATGTGATGTGTGTCCCCAGATCTTTGATGAAGCAATGCGAAAGACTTCTCTGTCGAGACATGCCTTCTCTTCTTGCATCCATTCCGAAATCCTTGCTTGCAAGTTCTGGGTCCGTGAAATTTCTCAATACCTTGCAGAAATTTTGGCTGAATATCGCTCCTGCAGTACATATAGCTGAACCAGAAGAGACGAATCCAATTCATCGTAGTTATGTTATTGGAGGTGAGTTGGATTACCAGCCACTTCAAGATTGCACAATCTGTGCCCGTCCAGTAATCTTCGCGACTCTTGAGTTTCAGAGGAAGTGTTCCTCTATCTGGAAGAGGACGTCCTTCAAAGCGGCCAAGACGTGAGAGAGGCGACATAGCATCTGGTTCTGGTGGACGATCGTCGAATGTGGCTACAAGTGGTGCGAGCTCAACTGGACGAGGATCGAGGGCACGTGGTAGGGGTAGTGGGTCTACAACCATGAGGTTTCCATTTCGGATGGAGCATCTCGCTTATGTACCGAGTTCTTCACTGAATGTATCGGCAGTGGAGGACGAGTTTCAGGAAGTATCGGACCAGGACGAAGAGGATTCAGAGTCGGAACCGAGGATAGCGTTGGAGGCCTCGACGTCAAGTAAGTTCCTAGCACCGATACCTACTGAAGTAGAAATCGCGAAAGGATGACTATGGGGGGACATTGTATTCGAGGTGAAGATCGACAAGATTATCCAAGTGGAGAGTCCTTTGACAAACTATCGGGTACTCTCTGCAAAGAGAGTTAGAGAGGTTTATGACTTTATGAGACATCCAGAGAACAAGACTTGTGTGAGCAAGTTGGTTCTTCGTCCGATCAAGTACATTGTGGATGTCACTACTGACGATGGTGTGGTTCGGCAAGAAGAGGTGGCATTCCCCCTCGAAAGAGCTCAACGAGAGTTCCAAGGCATATTTGATACACACGGATTAGCGTCTATTCACGGTACAACACATTCTCAGTTGTGTTGGCTTGAGGAGAGGATCATTTGGGAGCTAGTGGATGGACAACACATTGTTGCAGCCTGCAATTTTGCGAAGGAAGAGGTTGCCCAACACAAACTCTCACATGCTGAGTTTATTAACATCTTTGAAATGCGGGAGACAACATTTGTCGTATACGATGATCCTGCATTGTACCTAGCGAAGTCCGCGCGGGTCAACAAGAAGGAATGGAATAGGACAAAATATTCCACCATGGATGAGGACTTGAGAAAGCTACGCGAGATTTGGGAGTTGTATGGGAAGCCTGATAGCTTGGTTCGTGCAGACGATGAACGCAGGGCTAAAGCTCTGGTGTGTGCGGCTAATGCAGTGCAGAAGAACCTTGTTGAGGGCAACAAAGGTGTCGTGAGTTACCAGACCGAGAAGACCAAAAACAGCACAATTTTACTTATGCAACCAAGCAAAATGGTTCGCCTTCCGGGTAACGTTCCACGGAGATTCTCTGAAGTGTGAAGACCAAATGAAATCCGGACCAACAACCTATGGACGCTACAACGACGAAAACGTTCTAATCTACCGGATTAGGGAACTCGGGAATTAAGACCCAACTAATACTTAAACCCAAAACCCCAGGGTGACGGTAGATTCCGATCCGGTTGCCTTCCTTTCAACTCGATTAATATTCGGCGGTTAGGGCTGTTTGTGCGGGGTGATTTAATTTAACCTCCGTGAATCCTCGGAGGGGTTCTTCCTGTGAGTTTTGTTGAGAGTACGGAAGGGGCACTCTCCTCCGGTTGATTAGGGTGACTGAATTTCACCTATACTTGTATCTCTCTCTTTTCTCTCTCTCTGGGGTTCCTCCTTACAACCGCCGCTACCACTTGATAAATTCCCTCAAACGGTAGGTCACACCGGCGGTGTCCGGTTCTCTCCTTCTTCCCGAGCGACACAACTTGTGATCCGGCTGCAGTGAGTAGCATCCCACTACTCGCCCACAAGATTTCCTACTACGCACCCCGCGGTTAGTTAGTGTGTCCGGGATTGGGGGCTACTCCTTCGTGGACTTTCCTCACCCGAATATCCCATCCGGGGTGGGTCTGCGGGGTGGCTTTACTCACCAATCCCGGCTCTCCCGTCCCGGTCCGGTTAGAGTCACGACCTCCCCTCCCTTGGGCACTTGCTACAACTCCTCCCGGGACGTTCGGACTCCTCTCACTAGGACCTCTTCTTGTGAGGTGTCACCCCTCCGGTTATTCCCCTCTCGGATATCTCGACTCTCGTGACTACTGCACCAACAAGGGACTTCCTGTATCCACTACCGGTTTCCAAACCTCACCTTGCACAAAAGACCAAGCAAATCACTCGCATGCACACACACAAAGAAGGACGCAAAGTTTAGATGCAAAATTGAGCCTTTACTCACAGGGGTGGATCGCGAAAAAGACCCGAAGGACTCCGCAGAGCCTTCGGTAAGTATGAAGGTTCGGATTTCCGGAAACCCTATCGATCCGAATTCCCGGGTCTCCGAGATTTCCGGGTGAGTGGCCAAAAGGGCATCTACTATTTCTAGCTACTTCTAACCTAACTAATGACTAACTAATCTTCTTTCGGCGGCGTGGGGCGGCTCGAGGGGGCTGACGGCGGGGTATTCCTCCTGAAAGTGCTCGCAACTCGCGGGGAGGAATCTGCCTCCCTGATCACCCCGGGTGTAGAAGTAAAACCTCGGGTTTTACTGTGTCCTCCGGTTCTTCCACCTGTCCCGGAGTGCCTTCAACTTTGAGGGAGGGGGCGCGGGATGGACTTCCTCTTCTTCATGCGGAACCACGGGCTCCTCCTGCTGTTCCTGCGGGGCCACGGGTTCATCCTGATGACCCTGTTCACCCGGATCTCCGACCTCGTTGTCTTGGGCCTCCGGGTGAGCTGCTACTTCCTCGAGCTGCTCGGGAGTCCTGACCCTTCTCCTGTGGCACCGTCAACCGGGATCTCATCCGGTTGTTGAGAGGGGTTCACCTCTCCTTCCACCACCTGCTCCACCTCGGAGGGACCGGGTAGTCCTGTCTCACCCGGGGTATCATCTCCCCGAGGGGGAGTTGCAGCTTGTTCTCCCTCCCTGTCCTCCGGAACGCCACCATCGACTGGGATCCTCTGCTCCTCTGAAACGGGCAGGGATACTCCTTCCACCTCCATGGGCACCGCCCTCCCGTGGGCACCTGCGGGGGTGCGATTACCTCCCCTTCCGGGAGGGCTTCCCGAATCTCCACGTGGGGAGGGCCCCAACAACCTACCCGTAAGAGTCCGGAACTCTTTTAGGCACTGGTTGATGCCGGTTGCGTGCCTCCTGAGCAGCTCCAGGGATTGGGGTGATTCACTGATCCCAATCCGAGCATCATAGAAGGCCGCCTTCGTTTGAGCCTCTGCATCCGGTTGCAGCACCTTCAAGATGGAGTGCAGCACCGTCCGATCAATGTTACGCAACCTCCGGAGTGCGGCCTCCCCGCTCCTCCACAACCCTCCCGAGGGCTTCCACCTCCGGATGTGCCTCCGTGTCCGAGGGGTCCGGTCCACACCGGACTCCCACGGATGCCTTCTCCTTTGGCCGGGCCTTGAAGACTGACTCTACCTTCTCCCTCCTCGCCTTGGCCGTTTCCCATTGCATCTCCTCGGCCAACTCCGGGTACCTCTCCACGTTGGGGGTCCTGAAAACCCGCTCGAGTCGCGCCCGGGAGGTGAACAATTGTTCATTCTCCCTATCTACCTCTTCCATGGCCACCGGATGGGGTGGAGGATACCCTCGGCCGGGTATCCGGTAGTAGGGGCGGGGAGCACCGGGGTGGTGTTGTTGCCGTCCCCGGTCACATGTCCTCGTGGGATGACTCGGAGCCGCCACCGATCTTTGGAGTGGCCGGGGTGGGGTCACTCCTGCTCTCCGTAGCTCCGGTCGGGAGGTATGGCCCTCTCCGGGTGTTCTCTTCCTCTCGCAATGAGCGACCTCCTCTTCACCTTGGGTGGCTCTCCGGGATCGGCTCTCTGCTATCGGGCGAGAGCCGGATCTCGCATCGGTGAGGGGTCGGACTTGGGGCACGCTCCTCCTCGGCGGCCCTCGGTGCGCCACCGGACTCGCCGACCTCTTCCTCTTCTTGGCCTTGCGCTTCGGTTGGGTACTCTCCCTCCTCGGGGCCTCTGTCCGGGTGGAGGCACCTGCGCAATAGCCTCCGCGCGCACCCCACCTCCTCATTCGGGACCTCCCGTATCACCGGGGTGGGATTCGGACGGGAGAACGTCTTCTCCCAAAGCCGGTCGTATCCTTCCTCCTCACCCCTCGGGATGGTCTTGCCTGTCGAGGTGGGGCTTCCTCTTCCTCCTCTTCCTCGCTCCGGCCCTCCTCCTCCGCGGATTTGGTCTCCACCCGCCTCGGCTATCTTCTCACCCTTCGCTGCTGGGCTCTTGTCCTCCGGATGAGGGGACGATCTCTTCTTCTTCCTCTTCCTCCTCTCGCATTCGGCATGAACAGGAGGGCATTGTCGAGAATTCCGGGTGGGTTCACACCGGCTACTTTTTTCTCCCTGGGTGGCCACCCGGGTCTTTGTCTTTGGGTCCGGCTTGGCTGGGCCCCACCGCTCTGGCTTTGTCGAGTGGCGCAGTTCGGTGACCCTCCAAGTCGGTAGCCCGGACTTGCTCCATCTCCTCCCGGATTCGGAAGAGGTTGGCCCTGCGGATCTCCGGATGGGAGGTCGTGCTTCTCGTGCCGAGAATATCTCCCGGTCGGTGAGGATGCCGTGCCGTTGGTAGAGGTGGAAGATGTAGGGGCCAGTGGGCACCCCTTCCGATTCCCAATCTTCATCACCTCCCGCCGTACCACCCTCGCCGATGATGTGGTGCCACCCGACCGCATCCGTCCATCGTAATTCCCAAAATAGCCTTCATCGCCTTCACGTGCAGCGGTGGTCGGCTTGTCCGGGCCGAGTATGGGGAGGAGAAACCGGGAGGAGGCGCGTCACCCGGGGTCCTTGCGCCCCTCCGGTTTGAACCCGTCTTTCTCCGTTGGCCCCTTGCGGAACCGGTTCCTCAATCCGTCGCCGCCCTTCTTCTTGATGTGTAGCGATCGGGGAGTCCGGGAATTTGTAATTCGCCCTCCAATGGCGAGGTCCCCGATTATCCGTCTTCCCCTCGGTGCGTCCATATACATCTCGGGAAGCGGTGGGTGACGGTCTCTCGATGATGGCCTGTCCGCCAGTCCCACGGGCATCGGGATCTGACCCGGCGCACCCCATCCGGAGGAGGTCATCCTCGCCTCCGCCTTGGTGCGATGGCGGCACGGGCACTGCGCTTCACCGACTTGAGGGGAATCGGCATCCCTGGGCCGCCACGGGGCCACCTCCTCCTCTCTTCGGCATTGCTCCCGGTCTCCCGTAGTCGCCGGAACTATTCTCTCCCCGCTTCCCGACCGATTCCGGTAGAAACCCTACTTCCGTAAACCCTAATCTCTCCAAACTCGCTTTTCCAACACCCTCGGATCGCCGAGCTCTCAAACTCGCTCTATCTCTCAAAACGCGCGACCGGAATGGCCGAGAATGGAGGCGGCGCTCCTAATAACAACAAACCGAACTCTCCTCCGAGACATCATCACCCAGCCGAGACGTACACCGGAAGTACCCGGTCATCATTGAGCCGCCGGTGATTATGTCGGCGCCCGCGAAGTTTTCGGCCCTTTTCTCCGGGTCGACCGGCGGCCCGGGCCATCAACCCTAGGAGAACCGCCCATCCGGGCATCTCGGGTATCGGCCGGGTATCAACCCGGGTATCCGGTAAGCTTTAGAATCCCCTAAGGTTAGCCGGAAGAATCCTATCACAAAAGTACTATCTACGAACCGGGTTAAGCAGGCCGGTTTTTATTCCTACTTGCTAAATCAGCTATTTTACTCCTAATTAATTGCTAAAAACAAAAATATTGGAGAACAGGGTTCGACAAAACGTATAACAATCAAGAGGTTGGCAAAGCAGATGCATGACTTGACCATTCATGCGTGGAATCCTCGGCGCGAGTGTTACGAAGCTATCCTTCAAGTGTGCAAGGACTACGAAGATGGCCATCTCTTTTATAGCAAGGAAGAGGAGAAGAAGTGGAAGGCGTTTGCAGACAAGAACAACCTAGATCCTACTGTGGATGTACGGGAGCATCGGAAGCGAATGACCATGCATTGGTTGAGGCCGCTGAATGTGGTTCCACAGTCTGCTTATCTACGACTAGTTAAGTCTTGTGCAGTTAAGCCAGTGGGGGAGGACAGCCGCAGACCTCGACAATCATATTACATTCACGCCATCAAGGATGCGTCTAGGGATACCCGTACTATTGCAGGTGCAGTTGACCGGATCATGAGACAAGAAGCGGTCGCTAATATCACTCGTTGGTTAATGGTGTCCAACAAAGAGTGCTCACCTAATTCCATGGAAGAGTTCTTCCACATATCTGTACGGAAGTATTTTCCCGGGGGCAAGGAGCAAATTGATGCATTTGGCAAGGACTTGGCCAAAGACACAAAAGCCGCATGGGCTAAACCTACACGAGAGAAGGTGCCCAAGTTGGCAGACATAAGTGAACTTATTCCCACCTCCATCAAGGTTCACTATCATGACATTGCAACAAGAACACATGGAGAAGTGGAAGCATCAGCAGATGAGGGTGGTGCCACTACCGTCACATGGAAGTGGGTGTTACAAGTTCGAAGGCCAACTCAGACCAGTACACCAGATCATCTTATGGTTCGAGCTTGGGAAGGATTATTTCATCCTGATGTCCAGCAGTTGACACAATCATACTTATGGGTTGTTGATTGTCGACGTGGTGGGGGAAGGCATGGAGACGGTCCTTGGGAAGAAGAGCAGTTCACCAAAGTTATTGCACAATTGTCAGCGTGGATGACAGGCGTTGAACGATGGAACAGTATTCTACTGTTACCACCAGCCGTGTTTGCTAATGCCGAGTTGTTCGCGAAGCTCAAACTTCCCGAGGGTGGCACTCAACGACATGGATGTTGGGCATTTGGCGCAAACTCGGTTGATCAGTATGCCCTCAACTTTACACAGGGTGGTCAGTTACAGCAAGCGGTGGAACCATTTGGAGGTGTTGTTGTTTATATGCAACACCCTGTTGATACTTCCCCCAACCAGAATTATGTTTCTGGGGACCGTCCACTACCACTTGTATTTCACGATCAATGAAGTGAGACACATCAACCGTCGGCGGGTGATAGACTCGAGCGATCGCCATCCGAGCTCTCTAGACTGGTGGATGCGTATTTGCCAATTGGTTGGGGTTTGGCTGCGTATATGTCGCGCACCTCTCCTTGAGGAGTGCCCGCAACACCAAGGGCCCAAGGGGGACACCGGAGTGACGCCCGGGCCTTGGGGTGCCAAGGTGAAGGGAACCTAAGTGGGCCTAGTGTGGGAGAGGACCCCGGGCGTTGGAGACGCCTCTCACCCACGGAGACTAGGAGCCACGAGGGAATGGACATGAGATTATGGAAGCTCATGTTGCCACGATTCCGGGATGCTAAGGAGCACCTCATTTGGAGGTGTGAGCTAAAAGTTATGGGAGTTGGAAGATTGTGGGACTAAAGGGAGTGCTGTCCAGGGACAGTGCTGGACTGGGAAGCTGGCCCGGGACTCCCGAATCTTCAGAGGGGCATAACTCCCTCAATACTTGTCGGAATGAGGCAAGTAAGGTGTCTATCGGCATCTACTTGACGAGTAGATGTCGATAGAGTGGTCGCTCGTCGCGTTTGGATGCGGGACGAGGTAGATACGAGCCCTGGAAGGTTCGGGAAGTCTCCCGGGGCCTTCCAGCGGCTAAGGCATTGGGAGATTGGGTGGTCTTCCAAAACTAAGAGGTGTGAGGGTCCAGCCCTTCACCTAGGACCAGGGGCTGCCGAATCCCACAGAGTATACTATGGGGAGGGCTGGTCTCCCTCCCCACTCCCATGGTGCCTTGGTGGTGACCAAGGTGGGAGTCCCGAGTGGTGTGGCTAGTGTTGGGGCCTCACCATGGGGACTCCCAAGCCAAGGTGAGTTCCAATGGGTGGAGCTAGTGTTGGGGCTCCACCATGGGGACTCAAAGTGCAAAATGAGGCACGGTGGGTGGAGCTAGTGTTGGGGCTTCACCACGGTGGCTCATAAGGACAAGGTGAGTCCCGGTGGGGGAGCTAGTGTTGGGGCTTCACCACGGGGACTCATATAGGCAAAATGAGGACCATGAGTGCTACCGATGTAGGGTGGTGTCTCACCGCCGGCGTTGTGATTACTTGGTGGCCTTGGGGTCACCATGGTGGTCATGGGCGGTGGTGAGGAGACACCACCAAGTGCGGTTAGGCCGCGTGGTATGGGAGTGCCACCAAGTTGGGCCTTGGACATAAGTGGAAGTCCGCACCTAACCATTTGGCTACCTACGAAGGGGTTGAGTCCCGGTTGCATGAGTAGGAGGGATTGATAACCAAGCGGTGAGCTTGGTGGTTGGTATGGGGAGCTAACTTTGTGCATGTGGGGGATGTGCAGAGTTAGCGCTTGTGACACTTGCTAGAGTTGGGAAACAGTTGGTGTAAGCTAAGGTGAGCTAGCAAGGGTTGCGACAGTATAACATTACAACGGCCATTCCGACAATCCTTCATGGAGGTTTCTATGGATCGGAGATCATTGTCATTGACGATAGCCTAGAAAGGCTAAACTTCTTGTATACAAAGTTGTTTGTCAACTTCCAAGGACAATTTCAGATCCCTGAGATGACGGGTGCAACAAGGAGCACTAGCGTTGGCATTACCGAGGGCGAAGATCCGATGAACATAGGTTCAGAGGAAGGCGGTAGTGACAAGGACGAGCTTGGAGATGAAGCGGATACTTCTATTCCAGCACCATACACATTGGCAAATGTACGACAGCCGCGTGAGTATGACACAGATGTACCCTCGCCTGATCATAACTCATGTGACGACGGACTTCATTCGTTTGTGGAACCTAATGGCTTTGAGGAAGGATCAGAGATACCGGAGGTGGTTCTAGATACTCCAATTCAAACGAGACCAATGGTGCCATCCATTCCACAATCTACAGAATCAGCGGAGACCATAGCTTTCAATGAGGCTTTCGCACCAATGATGGCATTTAGAGACGGCTTCTACTATAACACCGATGGCATAAAGTACACTCGCCACGGTGAGCCGGGCAGTTACACGTACGAGGAGTCTGCGTCCATCAGTCTTCAAGATTCTATTGATCCCCCAGTGTCGCTGGCGGCAGTGGATCTTATGGTACATGAGGCCTATGAAGCGTCTGACTGGTAGGACAATGGAGGAGGATGATTAGAGCATCAGAGATTTATAAGTAGCAAGTCAATATGATGTTTAGGTGACATGTTAGGTTTGATTGATATGTTTGAGTAAAGTATGAGATGTTTGGTTATAGTATTATGCATGTTATATTATAGTATTTACTATCAGTTTCTAAAGTACGTTTATGAATTTTATGTATGGATTTTCATATAATATAGAGCGAGATGCTACATATTTTCTCGTTGAATAGCACATGTTGGCCTTTTATCTCTTATAAAGTATGTTTGTTGTATAAATGCCAAAAATAGTATATAAATGTTATATAGCAATGTACAACGTAGAAGTTCGTAATCAAAATTGTATTGAATCTAAAAAGAAACACTATAGGAAGTTCAAAGACAAAATTGAATCTTTGAAATTCTTTAAATTTCAATTTTTGCACTCCAAGACGTGACGTTGTCCTTCGTATTGATCCATTGGGATTTGTATTCCAAAAAATTATATGGTACACAAAATAATAAAATAGATGTTGGCAATATTTGAATATAATAATTTGGTAGTATTTACAAAGCAATAAAACATGATTTAGCAACAAATTTGTTATTAAAAAAATACTATTTCTCATTAGTTTAAGTTTAGTGCCTCCACATTTAAATTATTTTTTTTGTGTGGAATTTTTGTTGTTTTTTTTCATTTTGGAGGAAAATGTTGTTGTTTTGACATGCCATTGAGTGCACTTGGCAAAGTGCATAATTGCTTAATTGCGTGTTTAATGAAGTCTTATTGTATTATAGTTTTAAAATGGATATGTTTGACACACCAGCATAGAGTGCATATGTTCATGGTACAACCTTTTTGGGTACCCCAACCAGACCATCACCCTCATCCTAATTATCACTTGAGGTTGTAAAACAAGAGTTAGTTGATGCTTGTGGCTGGTGTATATGACTTTGACACCCTTGACGTAAGCTTCATCGTAATTATCACTTGAGGTTGTTAAACAAGGGTTAGTTGATGCTTGTGGCCGGTGTATATGGCTTTGACACCCTTGACGTAAGCTTCATCGTAATTATCACTTGAGGTTGTTGAACAAGGGTTAGTTGATGCTTGTGGCCGGTGTATATGACTTGACCGTGCTAGACGCGACGTACGGCTAGTGTGTGCAAAGTGCGTATGGCTTGAGCGTGCAAGACGGGACAATGCAACGTACGGCTAGTGTGTGCAAAGTGCGTATGGCTTGAGTGTGCAAGACAGGACAACGCGACGTACGGCTTGTGTGTGCAAAGTGCGTATGGCTTGAGCGTGCAGGAGGGGACGACGTACGACTAGTGCGTGCAAAGTGTAGCTAGTGCATGCAAAGTACGTAGGGCTTGAGTGTGCGGGACAAGACGACGTACGGCTAGTGCCTGCAAAGTGCGTATGGCTTGAGAGTGCAAGAGGGGACGTACAACTAGTGCGTTGTGAGCCAAAAAACCACTTTGGGGTGGCAATTGGTCACAAGGATCAAGATCACAAGAGAAATGAAGAAGGGAAGAAGGGAAACAAGGAGAGGATGAAGAACAAGGGAAAGAACAAGAAGAAACCACCGGCCGGATGCATTTTTAAGTACCCTTCAGATTCTAGGCCGCCATTTCTCCATCCTAGCTCGGAATTGGGCGTGCATTAGCTTTTTAGAAAGCCAACTTAATTGTGCATCTACCCTGAAAATCTCAAAAGCATAGGACAAAAAACCTAGGACTGATTGCCATTTGACTGGGCCTTGTTTTTATACCATCCGGCCGAGAACACCTTCAACACTACTGACTTTGGGAGGTGATTTCTCCCTCCCTACAGATCGGAATTGGACGAGCCATATACCAAAAGAAAGCTACTGAGGAGATCTACCAGCATCCTAAATCTCAATCGATTTGGACTAAAACCGAGGGACTGATGGCTATTTGATCGAGAGGCACTTCCAAGGAGATGAGCAAATGACAACAATCTACAAGGAAGAGCAAAAACAAGGAAATAGGGGAGCAAGAAGAGAGAGAAGGAGGCCCATGGCCTTCCTTCTCTTCACTAACTAAGCATTAGAAGAGGGAGAGGAGAACACCAACATGAATCAATGAACAAGAGGGAATGGATTGATTGATTATAGCTTGAAAACAAGCTCTTAAGTACAAATGGAGGAGCCGCCAAAGAGGCGGCTCACCCTAACCCTAAGGCCCTAATCTAAGGCCTCCATGGATGAATGACGCTCCATCCTCCATGGCGCTCCATCCTCCATGGCCCTCCACCTTGAAGAACCCCTACAAACGAATGTAACTCACAATTGCCACCACAAAGTCAATTGGACAAGACCAAAACAATCAAGTCTCAAACACAAATATGAACACCCGAGGTTAATTGTGCAAGGCCAATGGTAAAACATCTAACTCTTAATCAAGCAACTAACCCTATTTCTAATTAAGGATCCACTAGGGGGATTCATTCCTCCTCTAGTCCTTCCCCATCAAACTATGGATCCACTAGGGGGATTCATTCCTCCTCTAGCCCTTCCACACTAAATCTAATCTAAAGCTTAAATAAATGCCAAACATCCTATCCAAGGCCTTACAACAACCATCCTCAAACATGCATATTGTATTCAAAACTTAATTATCTTAATTTCACCAATCTACTTCAAAATGACATTTGCTAATTAACAATTCATTCATAAAAGTAACAAATAAACAATAACATCAAAAGAGAGCAATAACATGCTCTCACATGCGTGCAAAGTGCAAATGTTTTTGGCTAGTGCGTGCGAAGTGCGCATGCGTATGGTTGGAGAGTGCAAGTGCAAGACTTGTGGGTAGTGCGTATGGTTGGGTGTGATGAGGTGTATGAGTGGAGACTACAGGTCCGAGACGAGATGTACGGCTAGTGCGTATAGTCCAAGCGTGCAAAAGGAGACGTGAATGGTTGTATGGCTAGAGCGCGCAAGTGCTAGATGGGACGGGACACGTATGGCTAGTATGTGCAATGTGCGTATCGCTAGTATGTGCAAGGTGCGTATGACTAGTATGTTCAAGGTGCGTATGGCTAGTATGTTCAAGGTGCGTATGGCTAGTATGTGCAAGGTGCGTATGGCTAGTATATGCAAGGTGCATATGGCTAGTATGTGAAAGGTGCGTTTGGCTAGTATGTGCAAGGTCCGTATGGCTAGTATGTGCAAGGTGCGTATGGCTAGTATGTGCAAGGTGCGTATGGCTAGTATGTGCAAGGTGCGTATGGCTAGTATGTGCAAGGTGCGTTTGGCTAGTATGTGCAAGGTCCGTATGGCTAGTATGTGCAAGGTGCGTTTGGCTAGTATGTGCAAGGTGTGTATGGTTTCGTACTAGCCATACGGACCTATTGAAGTGCTATATGATTGAAGTAAAAATATTGGCATATTGAAAGATAGTATGTACATTGCACATTGCTTCAAAATTGAGCAAAAGTATGCGATGCATTGGATTGAAAATCTATATGAAAGTATTTATTTAAAATCTATAAGCAATTAATAGGATTTGTATTGCTTATTACACCAACAAGAATATGCACAAATAGGAATTTGATAAAAAGAGACGATTGTAACAAATGATTTTGATGATTGTATTCGAAACATATTGTCTATGTTTTTTCCATGTGAAAAATCAAATAAGAATTAAAGCTAAGTTTGAAAATGAATATAAATCATTCAAATTGCAACCATAGCTCTATTGCTTGGTAGACTTCTATCTCAACCCCAACACATTTATGAATTTTCGTTACATGTTTTGATTACAAGACACCTGAGATACAGTATAAGAAAACATGAGTTGAAGATTTTCACAACAAGATTATTTTTTTCAACATTAATCATAAACCACTATAAGAAAACCATCGAATTTTTGACGTCTTCAGATTTGTGGAGATCACTTTTAAAATGTCTTGTTGTCTTGCAAAATGTCTTGTAAGATGGAAAGATATCATGTTGTTTTGAAGATGTCTTCAACTAGAAGTACGGGATGACCTGAAAAAATCTAAAGATACGCGGATGTTTTATAAGATGTCTATTAAGACATTGCGTTAGACATGAAACTACCATGTTGGCAAGAAATTCCGGTTTCACCAAGTAAAAAACTCTGAAAGTTACCGTTACGGAGGTAGAAAGTAGCCCGGTTGTAAAAAACATGATAATGAGCAACCTTCTGCATGAGGAAACATAATGAATTTCATTCTTTTAAATACTCTTTTGTTATTTGTGCATTATAATTTTATTTTTACAATTAAAAATATTGAGATATGAATTTTGTAATATTAATCTTCTAATCTCAGATTTTTTCATTGGTCTAATTTTTATAATAATATTATAATATTATAATATAATTTAAAATATATATTATATGTAATTATGTATATTTAAAAATATTTTAAGAATAAATAATAATAAATTAGTTTAATAGAACCAAAAAATTACAAAATATCAATTATAAAATATCAAAATATTAGAATATTATTTTTCAATTATTATTCAATTATTATTTAATTAGTGAAATAACTTAGTCAGCAAATATATTTATTTTAATATAAACAACAATTTTTGTATATTTATGAACGAAATTATACGAGGATATTTCATTAATTTCATAATTTACAACTGTTTATTTACATAGTCAACAAAAGTTCACGTCGGACGAGAGTACATGTTATACAATGTTTATGGTAGTGTCCTCGTAGACATTTAAATAGATGTCTTATAAAACATTTTAAAAGACATTGTGTTACTGGGATTATTTTCATCGACTTCACTGAATGAACAGAGGCGGCTAGGATTTGCTGCTGCTGCCATACTTAGGTCATGAGACCTTTGAATAGAAGTAGAGGCCGCACGGAGCTCATTTTTGCCTTCATTTTTTGAAGGAGTTAGTGTTAGAGTGTAAAGGCAAGGGTTTGCTTCTTCATGTGGTTAGGGTTTGGTGCCGTCACCATAGCTAGGTCATGAGACCTTTAAGTTGAAATAAAGGTTGCACAAAGCTCATTTTTGCCTCAGTTTTTCCAAGAAGTTAGTGTTTGAAGTGTAAAGGATTTCAAAATTGTTTCCATTCAGTTTTAAAATGATTATTAAGTACAATAAGTAAAATAGTAGTTGTAAAGAGAGCCATAAAACATGCACTATTTGAGAGCTACTCGACTTCAAAAGCATCATGTACAAGAAACCCTTGGACTTGTAGTATTTGATTTGTTGTGGAAAAAACCCTAAAACTTGTTATAGAAAAAACTCTATGACTTACAATACTTGCTTTGTTGTGGAAAAAACTTGAAAGCTTGATTTGTTGTGAAGGAAAACAAAAAACCTTCTATAATAGACGTGTTGTGGTTGAAACCCTGAAGATGTCATCAGATGTCTATAATGATGTCTGCGGGGATGTCTTAGAACATGTCTATGAAGATGTCAAAGGATGTTTAATTGTTTTGACTGGATTTTAATTTTTAGGGTGGAACATGAGGGTTCGGGGTCCCTGTACGGCAGTAAGGAAAGCTTAGAGAACACATGAACATAGAAGAAGTATGACAGAGTAAGTGATTTTTGTTTATTCACAATTGCAGAGAGGCAACACAAGACGATTTGAGGCCGCGAACAAATGTCTGCATGATGTCTATAACGTAGTCTTCAAGGATGTCTTCAAGGATGTCTGCCTAAATATCTAAGCAGATGTCCCAAGAATGTCCAACTGTGTCGATATCTTGAGGTCAAGATGAATATCATTTCAACTTAGATAGTGCAATTAAGTGGAACCGAATCACAATTTTTTTTCTTTACAAACCCCTGTTTAAATGCAGTCGATATTGGCTTATTGAACATGTGCAGTGGCACGACATGCACATGACCATAGAGGTATCGACAACAAGCGATGGTAGTGGGGGGACATTGTGAAGGGACATTGTCTTTGAAGACATCCTATGAAACATTTTGTGAAACATCACAAAAAACACCTTCAAAACATCATCGCACACATTTTCAAAACATCAAATAAGACATTTTATAAAAAAAATTGTAAGACCAGAAAAAACATCCTATACACATCTTGCAAAGCATCACATAAGACATCGTGCAATGTAAGAAGTAATCACTACGATGAATAAGTGGATAACTCCAACGACGCGCTTAAACTACTAAACACATTACTGTAGACATTACAAGATGTCTCATATGACATTGTAAAATGTCTCATTAGACATCCTTATATGCCTCGTAAAACATCCTTAGATGTCTTCCAATGTCTTTTATGACCATTAGTTCAATATAAAAACACTCAAAACTATGTTGACGTGGCATGCTACGTCGGATTTTTCTGGGTGCCACGTATATTTCCCGAGTGCCACGTCAGATTTTTCCGCGTCCACGTTGGATTTTGGCGCCGCCTCGTCACGATTTGATTGACCACAGAAAAATCCACATTAGGATGAAATTCATCGCCAACTGGCACTGCCCGTCCACATGGCGTTGATGTGTCCTCCACGTGACCCACTTCTTACCCTCCCAAGTTTACCTTGACACATCGTATCTTCCAAGACATCTTCCTATATTTCAAATGTCTTCTTGATGTTTTTTTAGACACTAACCCAACTTTTAGTCTAAAAGTCATTTTAAAGACGTCCAATCGACTTTAAATGTCTTATTTAAGACATTTAAAATTCGATGGTTTTCTTATAGTGAAAGTTGGGTACAAAAAGTTGTTCGCTCTTACTGCTAGTGATGTTACTTTGACTCCCGCTTTTCATCTTCTAGACTGCACTGCACATAGCTCGTCATCCTCCTACCCTCATTGCGTAAAGAACCATTCGTCCGGATCATCTGAAACCACCTTAGACAAACTCTGGCACCGCGTCACGCTTATAGGGCAGCTCATTATCCTCTTGTCCTAACTATGTGTAGGGTTTGTCGACCAATGCTTAATTGAGTTATAGGTTTTAAGGGTAATTCATTATTAAAATATGTAAACGTGTGCATCTGCAATGAATTTATGACAAAAACAATGTAAGTTTAAAGTTCCATTTCTCACTTTTTGACCATATTGAGCTATATGTCCAAACATTGTGATGCAAACCTTAAATTCTAACACTAGTTTTAAGTTTTAAAAATAATAAGAAACAATAATATTTATACTTTACATTGATACATAATTTCAACATTATTGGCATAGTATTTAACCCCTAAAGGTGGGTGAGGCCCAAATCACGTTGTTAACCCCTAAATCTCCTTGATGTTTTTTGGCAGCTTGAAACCTCAAAACTGCGATTCTCTACCTCTAAGCACTCGTGGGGGTGTGAACCAATTTCTTTTCCTTTTTTAAAACTTCCAACCGTAAGATCTTGTACCTAAGAATATGCTTGATTATTGTTTAAAAAATTGACCGTTGGATGTTTACCATTTGAGAGATCATAACATCCAAAGGTTGTCTCCCAAGTTTTTTTGGGCATTGCGACGATTGGTTTTGAAATTTTTGGAGGCTGCCCTTGTAAAATTGGTAAACTTTTTGACTTGAGTCACTTTGAAATCTGAGTAGTGATTTAGTAATGAACATGTTTCAAATAAATTTTTTAAAAAAAGTTACTTTTTAAAGCTGCCCCATCTCAACTCGCAACCCAAGGATCGTCCTAGAAGACTCAAAAATTAAAATTTGACTTTGCAAATTTTACCACATACACTTTGCAGTATAAGGAGGACCCAATAAAAATCTTAGGCAAAAATATCACTTCTAACCCCTTCATCTAGGTTGCCCAAAATTGCAAAAACCCATTTTGGGCTTTAAGGAGAGTTAGGTTTTAAGACTTTAGCCAACCTCTAACTTATTGTTTTTATATTGCATGAAATTGGAACCTTTGGTAGGTTGTAGAGTTTTCCATAACTTTCCTAAAAGTCATCTCATGCCCTAAAATTTCTCATACTTTGAGAGATGTTCATCGCCAAAGTTTGAAACACTATTTGAAATCCGCCCAAAACTGCCTAAATTGCAATATATGCTCATATATTCTCAAAATTTTCCCAAAATTAATTAAACGCATAAATTTCAAAACTCACCAAAAATTGAGATTTTACTTCTTTTCAAGTCTTGTTTTCTTCACATTTAGAAAAGGTAGTGAGACATGATCTCACCATTTGGATTTTCAATCTAATAAATTTTTATAAGCCTTTTTAAATGTCGAAGTTGGGCCTTTGTATTTGAATCTCATCATACCTTCAAGCATTTCTTCAAGTTTTATGGGTCTTTTAAGTTTTGAGGGTAAATATGACATAGACATAATTATTCCATCCTCACCTAGGAACAAGAATTTGAAGAGCTACAATTGAACAACCTATATCCGAGCGCCTTCCTAAAACCGAACTCTACAGGCCCATATTAAACCGAGCATCCCACCACCTGAAGTGGAGCTCATTAATAACTTGCCTCTTACACAAATGTCAGGTGCTTTCCTCCCTCAGGGTGGTTCTTGTCCACATGTGGGTTGGTGTGTGATGGACATTAAGGAATGAAACGCACGGTTTAATGCCCCACCTATGCCCCATTATAGGGGTCTACTTGTCTCCCACTTTGGAAATTTATAATAAATGGAGAATTATTAAGAAAATTATGATTCAACTTGGACTAATTTTCTACTGTATTTGCTAATCTGAGGGAAAAAGTTCATGTTCTAATTTTATAAAGAACTACAAGGACCCCTTAAATGCTCGGGAATAGGCAGGTTGACCTTATGTCAATTCTCATTTCAAAAATGGTTCTTTTGGCCCCCAAAACTTTACTCTGTCATTCTACAACACACAACAACTTTTTTTCTAATTATTAACGTTAAGAAGGGGCAATTTTGAGAGTTTTCCGTTGTTTTGAGGCTGCTCATCTTTAGGGGTCAAATGGTCTTCCCTTATATTGAATAATAAATTTGATATATATTGTTACAATATTGTCAACAAGGATTGATAATTAGTGTTTAAATAGTGTTGCCAACGTTATATTTCATTATTGGTTTGGTAGGTGCTTGAAGTAAAGATTTGGGCATGTTGAATGATAATATGTATATTGCACATTGCTTTAAAATTGATCAAAAGTAAACAATCCATTTAATTGGAAACCTATATTATTGTACTTATTTAAATCTATTAGCAGGTATTTGAAATTGTGTTGCTTATTACACTATTAGGAATTTGATAGTAAGTGAAGATTATAACAAATGATTTCGATAATTGTTATCCCAAACGTATATATATTACCCATGATTTTTCCATGTAGAAAAGTAAGATAAGAATATAAGGTAAGTATGAAAATGAACATAAGCTATTCAATTCTCAACCTTACAAACTTCTGATATACTTATTGTAGGCCATGCGGACCAAAATTTGAATTATGAGGCCTAATAGATTGGGAGATTGTAACATAGACCTCAAAACAAACTATAAACCAACCTATTGCTGTAAAAAAATCATCAACTAGAAAGTTGATAACACGTATCTCAAAAACACAACTTGTACCAAAAAAATTCATCAAAAAAAAATTCTTGGCTCAAATAATAGCCTTGTAATGATAAAAATTGCCAAAAAATTAGAAAAAGAACAGTAAAAAATCAGACTTCTTGCACTCAAATGCATGCCATGTTTTCGGAATAGAATGGGTCAAACTAAGCTTCATACCACAAATAATAGACTTAATCAGCAATCCAACTCGACAAATAAAGATGAAATCAAATAATGAAGATAGATAGATAGAAACTCCGGTCCCTTTTTAAGGGGCCGGCGTGAATGAAGTGTCCGTTCGTAATGCTAATATCCCGATGGCCACCGGACAAGGGGAATCAAATAATGAACCATTATGGGGAAGATGCAAACACTTGAGTACCATGCATTTTTTCATGTTTTTTCAATATAAAAACATGATGACGATGATTTTGTTTATATATTGGATCAAAATACAAAAATGATTGTAATCGAAAACCTTCCAACTAGAAACTTAGGAAATAATCTGAAGATTACATTTATAAAAGAAATAAATTACAAAAGCAAAAGTCTTGATTTTAAATAAGGGCGTTAGAATGTGATGCATGCCACATGTTTATAAAAGCAAAAACTAATGAAACTGTCACAAGAATTCATGCCATAATTTTATAACATCTTAGATTCGGGTACTTGAGGCTTTCACCAAAAAAATTTAGACTTCATTTTAAATCCAACCCAACAAATCTTGTCAAAAACAAAGTTTAGATGAAGAAAACATGGCTCTTCAACATTTTGAGTTGTCATCCAAAATGATCAAATTCATCATTTAGGGGATTCAAGTGTAAATGTATTGTGATTCTTCATAAAATCTATTTTCTAAAAGAAGATGTAAACACAACTATATAGTAAAACATGCACAAGGTGTCAAACGTATTTGGTTTGGGAAGAAATTGAACGACGGATAGGTGCCTTAACAAGTTTGCAATTTTTGGATGAATTTTTTTTGAAAAATAAAAAATATCAATTTCTGAAAAAACAAAAAATTAATGTAAAAGAACTAAAGTTTAAGGAGGCTGCCCCTGTGAAATACATCAAGAAGAAGATAAACTCCAACCTACTTTAGAGACCGGCGTAAATAGAGTGTTCGTTTGGTAAGATTAATCAAATAGTAAGGTAGACAGACCTATAACCGACCACTTAGGAATTTTAGTACATGATATTAAGGTACATGTTTTTTTTTAGAATTTTTCATGTGTGCAAACATAAGGTTCTTGTTGAACGCAAAAAGTTTCGTGATTTTATTTGCATTATTCAAATAGTTATAATTGTTTAAAGTGAAAAATTGCTTGGAACCTAAAGCCGATCACATGCTCAAATATACAAATGAGGTACATCTGTTCTTTCAAAATCTAGGAATTGGGCTTGATCGGTTATTGGTCGGCGGTCGGGAATGGGTCTGTCTAGATAGATAGATAGAAACTCCGGTCCCTTTCTAAGGGGCCGGCGTGAATGAAGTGTCCGTTCGTAATGCTAATATCCCGATGGCCACCGAACAAGGGAAAACTGGAACAATACTACTTCCCCTCTCGAGGGTGGACACTATAACTACGCTAGTTTCTAGCCTAGTTACTATTGCCTTGAAGATACTTGACATAGTATCCCCCCAAAGGGCTTTGAGGTACCCATACAACAAGGTCCAAAGACCCCCCACAATAGTTGGGTGGACTATAGTGGTGAGCACCACGCCAGCATGGGGAATAGAACCCACGACCTCCTCATGGGTCTGTCTACCTTAACCTTGCACTGGTGAAAATTACTTCAAAAAGAACCCTGTGTTCGAACCATCGATCGCCCGCCGTGGATTCAATCCTCCTAATCCAACGGCCCGGATTATCTCTCGCACCTATGCTACAGTAGTTCAGTAATGCCGAAGTCAGTGAGAAAGTGCTTGCGCTCACCACGAGCATCCTTTCCTTACTTCGATGATGCGGTCGGTCGGTTAATCGATCAATCAATTTATGACGTTTTCGCCATTCTCGTAAACCCGATCGCATTTTCTTTTTAGCTCAGTGTAGCACATTTTGCGCCATTATTGAGCATTTTAGGGCAGGGAAGCGGATCCGCATCAGGAAGAGCCCTCGGAAGTAGAATAGAGCTTCTCGGAGGTCGAAAATCTGGTAGAAAGGAGGTCCTACAAATACCAGAGCTGCTCGGATTCGTTTTCTCTGGATTTTCGGAGGTTGCCCGATCTAGGTCAATATGAAACTGAGCGATTTTTGAGCAGAAAAGTGCCGCATTGGAGTAGATGAGACTCATCTAGATAGTTAGAAGGAGTTTCTGGCATGGAGTCGCTTTTCGGGGTTTTACAGTCGAAGACGGGGATGGAATGCTGACTCGTGGTGGGCCGGAGAGGACCGGAGAAGAGCAGATTGGTTATGGAGAAGGACACTGATTTTTGTTGACGTTTTTTGAGTAGGATCGTTAGTGTTTAGGGTTTTCCGTCGACCGTATGGCGAATGAAAGGTACGTTCATGAAAGGTACCCCTGCTTTGTCTGGTACACCAATGTATCATACGAATGAGATCAATACAACAAGCTTACTAGTTTTTGAATGATGCTAAATAGTCATCAAACTGTTATGTTGGAAACCCTGTAGGCTGAACTGGTGTTTTCGAACAGTGAAAATGCTCATCGTTTGTCTATTGGTTTCGGTCGAAGATGCATGTGTCGGGTCCAATTGGAAAAGGGCCTGAGAAGGATACAAATCCTGATTAGTAGGTCTTTAATGTCTTTGCAGGGGAGTGAAGCTCCTTATCATGTGCTAGCAGGCTCATCTCCACATATTAGATTCAATCACTGAAGGATGAATTCGGCTATAGCTGGAGCGCGTTATGTCTAGAAGGTGTTCGCTGGATACATGTTGAGGTGATGAGGTTAGCAGGTTAAGATTGAGATGGAGCAGGAGCAGCAACTTGCTGAAGAATAGTACGTAGCGACGATGAATAGGACCGTTTCGTTGGCGGTTCCTCGCCCTGACCCCATTGGGAAGCCCGATGTCTCTGCCCTACAGAGATGGGTGGTGGCCATTTGTGCCATTCGTTTTGATCTTCAACAAGGACAGGTATGGATTAGTAAGTCCTATGAAGGAGCTCAGGAACTGATGGTAGCTTAGAATTCTGGAGCATAAGGATGTGTTCAATACTAGGGAATGTCCAGGGATCGTTATATCAATGTGGTGAGAACAAAACTTGGGGTGTGCAATGTGCTTGTAAGTCTTTGCGCAAGTGTAATCTACATAATCTGTTAGTGTTACTGTTTCTTATCAGCTTGTTTGTATAATGACAGCTGGTTGAGGAGTGCTATCCAGCAAATTCCCTCTCCCCAGAGGAAGAACTGGATGTTGCCTTCAGTTCATTTCCGGACTCCATGTCGCAAGGAAGCACTCATGCTAGTGTGCATGACTGCGTTTTCTTCTTCCGGATACGCAGGCGTGGGTCAGTTACTCCTGATAATCCAGAGCCACCTCGGAGAACTATTTCCCATCCCATTAACCAATATGTCGATGTGGCTGTCGATCACACAGGTAAGTCTTCAATGTTAGTCTGCTTTTGTTTGAGCTCGATGCTTGTTTGCATAATTGATGGAGCGGTGGTTTTGATTTTGCAGCTCGCCAATTGAAGTTTGAAGAACCCGAAGAACAACAAAGATCATGGAGCGAGACTTCAGTGGTTCTTGAGGAGTCTCCACTTGACGGTACTGGAGGTAAATGGAGTAGTTTGCCTTTGCCTAGCACTCTTTTAAATGCGATTTCTCCGAAGCCTGCAACTAAAGGGACAAGCACTCCTTCTGATGGTCCTCCAGGCGGTTCCGCCGTTTCTGGTGAATTTAAGACGGATGTGCCTGTTCCCTCAGCAGACGCTGTGAATGGGAGTTCCCGTGGTGGCCCTGGCAGTGGAGGTCCGCGGTACCTGTACGGTTTTGTTTTCAATAGGTATCGATCTAACCTGCATATCCTCGTTCTAACATAGAGTAGTCTACATCTCTTGTTTGCGGTTATGCTTACAACGGAAGTATGTTTTCCGCAGGCAAAGGCAGGATGAGAGACTGAGGCGTGGGGGTGAACAAAAATCAGTGGTCATCCTTTCTGAGCGTCCTTATTCATGCGTGTTCAAGCCCTTGGTCCAGATTGCAGGACCTATGTATTTTGATATTGGTGCACGAGCTTTAGAACAAGTGGCAACGTACGTGTCTCACTGGGCACCTCCAGTGCACGGACAATTGATGGAATTGGTGGTGGGAAGCGTTAGTATCCGCGCCCATCTTCCACCAGCTCATACTCTTCCTCCTGGTTGTGGCACTCCTATGGATGATTTTACCTCGGCAATGGCACCAGTGCCGCCCTTAAACAGATCAATCCCGCAAGGTGTTTTCCACGACGTTGATCTATTCGGTTCGTTTCGTGGAGTGCTCATGAATCTGTGGGTTCTTTGGGAGCTTCTGTTAGTTGGTGAGCCTCTGATGGTGATAGCTCCCACTCCGTCACAGGTGTGTGAGGCAGTAGCTGCCTTGGTGAGCTTGGTAGCACCACTGCCATGTAATGTAGATTTCCGACCTTACTTCACAATCCATGACCCAGATTTCAGTGGGCTGAATTCGGTGAAAGAAGGAGAGAAGGGGCCTCAAATGGTCCTGGGAGTCACCAATCTCTTCTTCCTGAAGGCGCTCAAGAACCTACCCCATGTTATTTCCGTAGGAACTCCAGCTACTGCTCCGAGTCGATTGAAGACGCTGTCTCCATTGACGCGGCAAAACTCTCAGCCCGGGAGTAACAACAACAGCAGCCGTCGTTTGTCATTGCAACTGCAGCTGTCGCCATTGACAAGATTCTCGCCAGCCAATCTGCTCAAAGTTGCGAGGGTGCGGAAAGACGGACCTCTTTCCTTGATGTCCGAGCATCGTGAGTGCTTGTGGACGAGTTATGTGGCAGCAACGAAGCCGGATACCTCCGTTCTCAACCGTTTAGTCGATGCAGGAGTGTCTCCTCGAACTGAGGAATCCATGTCGATGGTGAACAATGAGGTACTGAGGCGCCACTTTCTGGAATTGACCACGAACTTCCTGGCACCGTTTGGTCCGTACCTTCGTGCTACCACTCCTCAGGAAGGCGCATCACCCTTCCGAGATCCGCCTCCTCTACCTCCTTTCCATGCGCATGATTTCCTTGAAGCCCTCGCTGCTCGTGGTGCCGGCAAGTTTCTCTCAAAGAGATTGCGTGCCAACTGGCTAGACCTCTACAGGTACGACCAGCTTTCGCTTGAACAAATTCCGAGTTGCACATCAAGTTCTGCTCCTGGGGTTTCTTTTTTTTTCGGGTATGAAACTGATTGTGAGTGTTCTATTGCAGGCGTTTTTTGGAGGGACCAAATTTTATGCCATGGTTCCAGCGTAGGCGAGCTGTAGCTGAGCAGGAGCAGCACCGTATATGGAGGCAAGCTCGTAGTAAGGCGAATGTGGAGACCTTCTTGACTTCAATGACGGAAGTAGAAGTGTTGGATTCATTCTCAGCTGTCGAGCGCCACTTGATCATCGAATTGCAGGTGAGGTTCATCACCTCTCCAAAGATGTCATATTTAAAAAGTCCACCTATTGCTTTATGTGTCAAGGAATTTGGGTTCTGTCATATGTTACTCGTAACAAGGATTTCGATTTTCAGATCTCAGTTTTACAATGTGCAATCATCATAACATGCCTCCTGGGGTTTGAAGAGTTAATGCCAGTTTGAGGTGGGAACCTGATATTCACTTTTATGATCTTGCAGATGTTGCAGCGGGCAGGGCTTGGCGACACAGAAACACAAACGGTGAAGAAACTGAGGAGCGACTTGCGCACCATCTTCAATTCACTGCCGAAAGACGTGCAACAGATGCTGCTGACCAACCCGCAGCGAGCAGGGCATCTGCAACAAGGGGCTCCTGCAACACGTGAAATCCCCCCGAAGGCTCCTCCTGCGAAGTCCCCCTCTAGATTTGGATTATTTTGGCCGTCCTTTGAGTCTGAGAAGGCGTCTGGAGCGTCCAGCAGACAATTGGAACTGCTCCAAGATCCCTTAGATTTGAACAGAACTTGATTGTTGGGTGTCGCCTGCCTGTTGTTGTGTACCAAATTGAGTAATTCTATGGAATGTTAGCTTCTTGTATGATAATTGTACCTCAGTCCTCTTTTGAATGTCGCTCGTGTTTGCTAGCTTTTGCCTTTTTACGGACTTAGAAAAATATCTGTGGTTTAGTGTTTAATGGGGGGGACAAAAAGCTTGTCACCTTGTTACAACACATCGAGGGTGTGATTGATGTCTTGTGTGGGACTCCACTGTATCAAATACGAACTCATCATCTTCTTGGAACAAACTTCTAATCTCTTTACTTGTTAGCTGATCGATGAGATTTTTAATTTTAACCCTTAAACGCCGGAGCAAGCCCGAGGGGCTTGATTCCAACAGAATCTTCCCTGTAGCTCTCATTGTACTCAACGTTTCACTTATATTTTGATGTCAAACTGGTCACCTTCTTGTGATGCATTCAAAAAGTGAATTTTCACAATTCAAATCACAATTTGTATGAATGATTTTGTGGTTTGAAAGGATTGTGGTAGGTAGGTTGGGGTGGTACATAACCTTGTAGGAGGTTGCAAGCTCATCATTGATTGGTCCATTCATGATGCCCAAGTTCAAAAAGTGCACTATTCATGATGCCCAAGTCCAAAGGATGCTGTGATCCAATTTCGGGCTGCCCGTTTTAGACCCCAAGGGCGTTTAAGGGTTAATCCCCAGATGTTCTGATTCATTGGTTCCACACTAAGGCACTTAGGGCATTCCCAATAGATAAAAGGACAGGACTGGCTACATTTTGCGATGCAAAGGTCATTTTCCTTTCTCATCCAACTCCCACTCAAACATATAGTAAGGTCACTTAGCCAATCTGATGGAAAAGGGTGCAAATTCAAATGGGTGCTATACTTAGCAACCCCTCCTCCTTGGCTACATTAACTAGAAGTTGAGATCTTACTTCTTTTCTAAACTTTATTTATTTTACTTATTTACATGTTAAAAGTGGTATTAACCCCTAAAGGCCCGAGGGGTTTGAAGAAAAACTTAGATGTGTTATAAAATATGGATTGGGTAACCCCTGTGAAGTAGCTCTCCAAAGTTAGTATGAAGACCTTAAACCCTAAATTAGATCTATACGATTAAATTTCCTAAAGTAAGTAAGATTTATTTCATAATTAATTAAAGAGAGTAAAACTTTGAAAGTCAATATAAAATGTAATTTCTATTATTAGTGATTGGAAATTGCTATGATTGGCTAAAATCACATATTATATGATAAAATGGAGAGAGGCCACAAGTAACCTATGAGGAACCTCATTAGTTTTCCAAAATAGTAAGTTTTTTTACACTAATAAATAGTAAGAAAACTTTGCCCTGTTTGTGTTTGAAGGCTTATTCTGAACAATCTATGAATCCAAACAGGGTTCTGTAAATTGGATGTGGTTCCTAACTTACCAAACTTCTGGAATATTAAATAAAATTCCAAAAAGAATCTTTTTTTATTGAGGTAGAACTCCTCAAAATTCGGGATCGACCATAAAATGGTTGATTGGGCTCTTAGGGGTTAAGGCATGGTCGATCCGATACTTATTTACGTATTTTTATTATTATTGAAAATGGGCCTTTGTATTTGAATTTACGTCCTTCATGTGAAAAACTAAGCATTTGTCTAGGTTCAAAAGTTAAGTAGGTTCCATAGGTCCTATGAGGGTAGAAACTATGAGGACACATACCTCACTGACCCAAGAACAAGAATTTGAAAAGCCTCATATCAAATTTACTTCTAATGTTTGTTTTTTGCCTTACTAAACACTTAGAATCCCAACTTGCAATGAGGGAAAATAATGTTCTCTTCAACTTTGGGCATTGTGATATTAGAAACAGTTGAAGGTATATTATCTCTTATTGATTTGAACTCAAACTTCTTCGTGGGTTTTGTACATGAAGGACAATCAGCCTCTAATCATTGTAAATGTATACCACACCTCCCAAAACCAAGAAAATAAAACCTCGGTACAATTGGTAATACAAATCCTGGTGCATGGATGATTTTTGACTGCATTTCAATAGCACATGTTTCAAACTTCATTTGAGATGAGTTGAAACAAGGCAGCACAAGCCTTGGCTTGGTGATTAGGGCTCATGGCCCCCAATGATTAGGTCGTGGGTTCTACTCCCTATGCTGGCTTGGTGCTCATCACCATAGTCTACTCAACCATGGTGGGGAGTTCATGAACCCTCTTGTATGGGTATTTCGAAGCCTCTTGGGGGGATATCATGTTGGGTATTGCTAAGGCACTAGTGGCTAGGTAGAAACTAGCATAGTGTTCACCCCGAGAGGGGTTAGTAGTCCCGCCATCGGTGTGATGACCTCCGGGCATACATCCAAGGATAGGTTGAACGAACACTCTATTCAAGCCGGCCTCAAAATAGGTTGGAGTTTCTCTTTTTCACTCTATTCACGCCGGCCTCAAAATAGGATGGAGTTTCTCTTTTTTTTATCCAGAGCAATTCCACCAACATATTGTGGATCATACTACCAAATCTACCTTTTAAACATTAGCTGATTGACTGAATTATAGAACATAAGGGACACCATCAATTACAAAGTTTGTATTGCATTCACTTACCTTAACCTGTAAAGATATAAGAAAGTCAAAATGGCTTTGTGAAAGAAAAAAATTCTCTGAACTTTGACCATAATAATTTCATGAAAGGAGAAAATATCAACGTTTCAAATTTGACAATTTGGTAGTATGTCAAGTTAACTTTGAGATTGTATGGTTAAATGACTATATGATGCTTAGACTAAGTCTTTGAGGTGTGAGGTAGAAGAAGGTCATTGTTTGTAGTTTAGAGAATTTTACATCAAGGATTTTGAGGCCTTAAAAACCGTTAATGAGGGAGTAACAGAGCATGCTTTTGCAAAACACTGAGAAGGTTTTTTTTCGGCTAAAATCGGCTACTGTCATACAGAAGCGGAAAGGTAGTAGCACTCGAATGAAAACAACAGCAAAGAGCATCGGGCAAACGAGAGTACAATGGCCTCTTTGCATGCTGTGGACACGCTCGTTCTGAGATTATCATTGTCATCGTTCTAGATAGCAACGGGAGCAACAGGAGCGCAGACAGAAACGCAAAAGATTTAATCTATCGTTTATGATTCGTTTATGTGAAGGATTATTGCTCACGAAGCTCAATGCAGAGTGCAAGAAGTCAATGCGGGAAGCTCGAAGCCGGAAGGGAAAAAAGCTAACGGAGGAAGCTCGAAGCCGGAAGGTCGAACCAGAAGGAAAAGTAGTAATGCAGGAAGGTCGAAGCGGGGAGGAAGGTCGGAGCCGGCACCCCGAAGCGGGAAAGAAGCTCGACGCGTGAAGGAAGCTCGAAGCGTGAGGGAAGCTCGAAACGGGAAGGAGACGAAGGAGACGGAGTAGAGCCAAAATTAGGGTTTAAATGGGAATGGTATGGGAACATTTAGGGAACGTGGTTGACGAGGCCACACAAATCTGCAAGGAACGTTGGACTCCTTTCTAGGCTTTCCCTTTTCCGAAAAGAGTTGGAAGTAATTGGGGCCGCAAAAAGTAGGCTAGAATCTTCTCAAAAATCAAGCTAGTTGAAGAAATTGTGAGTGAGTAGAAGTTGGGTACAAGGTACGAGGCATGTGCCTAGAATTGGAGAGTCGTTCCCTTTGAGGTATAAAGGATTCCTTTTTGGCATGCAACCATATTTGGCGAATGAGCCATGTTGGAAAGTGAAATTAACCTCTCCCTACCTGAATATAGATATAAATTTGAATGCTTTTAATTTTAAGAGCATTTTCCAATGGCCTTGCTAAAGGAGGGATTGCTAAATGTAGCATCCCTTTGAATCCACTCCCTTTTCCAAAGGAGTGGCTAAAAGATTTTGAGAAATGACCATGCTATGTTCTATATTTTTATCACATCAAAGGAATTGAAGACAATAGAGAGACACTTATAAAAGATGAAATAATACTAAGATGCCAAACAAAAGTAAATAAGGTAAAAGCTTAAAGAGATTTTTAAAAAAATCGAAAGATGTTCAAATGATGATGAAGGACCGCAATCATAAAGAAAGTACTTTCAAAAGTATTCACACCCTCGCCACTAAGGGCGGTATAGAAAGGGGGTGGCGCCTCCACTACCCGCCCACACTCGCTGCCCGGCAGAATTTTGTATAAATACGATTTTTGCATTTTTGGAGGCCCTACAATATCTTTTTTCAGATTTAGAGTTTAAAAATGGGATCAGCGACCCCAATTTACCCTTGGAAGAGTCCCATGATGGCATTGATGACATCAACAACAAAAGTTTAGGGGGCAAATTTACTCCCAAATTATTTTTTGCCGGGCAGGGCTTTGTGGGCACGCAGTGGAGGTTCCACCCCCTTTCTATACCGCCCTTCATTATGGAGGAGTAGGTGTCGTAGGGTCGTGGCGAGCCCCATGCGGGCCGCCAAAGGTAGCAATTTCTTTGGCCTCTTACACAAGGAAAATGATGTTTCCCTCACTAAATGTAGCCAATCTTGTATCTTTAGCCACGCCGTTGGAAATACTCTTATATATCTACCTTTTTTTTTTTTGAATGATGTATAGGTTCTTTCTCCAAAAACTTCTCATCTGCAAATTGTATCTCTATATATAAATCATCATCATTTGGTCATGAACACGAAGAGTTTTAAATATTATGAAGAGTTTCCGAAAGTGGGATTTGATTGGTATTATTATTTGATTATATCACAATCTGTCGCAACCCTTGCTAGCTCACCTTAGCTTACACCAACTTTTTCCCAACTCTAGCAAGTGTCACGAGCGCTAACTCTGCACATCCCCCACATGCACAAAGTTAGCTCTCCATACCAACCACCAAGCTCACCGCTTGGTTATCAATCCCTCCTACTCATGCAACCGGGACTCAACCCCTTCGTAGGTAGCCAATGGTTAGGTGCGGACTTCCACTTATGTCCAAGGCCCAACTTGGTGGCACTCCCATACCACGCGGCCTAACCGCACTTGGTGGTGTCTCCTCACCACCGCCTATGACCACCATGGTGACCCCAAGGCCACCAAGTAATCACAACGCCGGCGGTGAGACACCACCCCCACATCGGTAGCACTCATGGTCCTCATTTTGCCTATATGAGTCCCCGTGGTGAAGCCCCAACACTAGCTCCCCCACCGGGACTCACCTTGTCCTTATGAGCCACCGTGGTGAAGCCCCAACACTAGCTCCACCCACCGTGCCTCATTTTGCACTCTGAGTCCCCATGGTGGAGCCCCAACACTAGCTCCACCCATTGGGACTCACCTTGGCTTGGGAGTCCCCATGGTGAGGCCCCAACACTAGCCACACCACTCGGGACTCCCACCTTGGTCACCACCAAGGCACCATGGGAGTGGGGAGGAGACCAGCCCTCCCCATAGTATACTCTGTGGGATTCGGCAGCCCCTGGTCCTAGGTGAAGGGCTGGACCCTCACACCTCTTAGTTTTGGAAGACCACCCAATCTCCCAATGCCTTAGCCGCTGGAAGGCCCCGGGAGACTTCCCGAACCTTCCAGGGCTCGTATCTACCTCGTCCCGCATCCAAACGCGACGAGCGACCACTCTATCGACATCTACTCGTCAAGTAGATGCCGATAGACACCTTACTTGCCTCATTCCGACAAGTATTGAGGGAGTTATGCCCCTCTGAAGATTCGGGAGTCCCGGGCCAGCTTCCCAGTCCAGCACTGTCCCTGGACAGCACTCCCTTTAGTCCCACAATCTTCCAACTCCCATAACTTTTAGCTCACACCTCCAAATGAGGTGCTCCTTAGCATCCCGGAATCGTGGCAACATGAGCTTCCATAATCTCATGTCCATTCCCTCGTGGCTCCTAGTCTCCGTGGGTGAGAGGCGTCTCCAACGCCCGGGGTCCTCTCCCACACTAGGCCCACTTAGGTTCCCTTCACCTTGGCACCCCAAGGCCCGGGCGTCACTCCGGTGTCCCCCTTGGGCCCTTGGTGTTGCGGGCACTCCTCAAGGAGAGGTGCGCGACACAATCTATATTACAATACAGGAGGCTTTGTCTCACACGACGGTTCCGCGCTGGAATTGTCAGGTCCTTTTACAACACCAGTTCCCATCCTAAGAAGAACACAATCCGTTTGACCTTGGTGATCTACTATATATGAATGGTCATGATCATGGCCATCATCATTTGGTCAAGTATGTATGGTATGAAGAGTTTTGAGGAATTTGAAGAGTTTCCGTTAGTGGTATTTGATTGTTATTGAAAGTTTACTGGAGTTCTCAATGATATAACAAGGAGTAAAAGAGACAAGGAATATGAAATATGAAAATAAAGAGACAAGAAATATGAAAATTGTGAACCCGCGAAACGGTTCACTTTAGCGGGAATACGTTTCCCGCAAAGTTTAGCGCGTAATTATTAAATTTCCATGGTTTAATTAGACTTTTTAGCTCATTTCGTGGATTCACGGAATACCCATGGTCTCATAGGAGGTTTTGGCACAAGCGGCAGTTCTTGCTCTAATTTATACCAAATTAGTATTTTTGATAAACGCCAATATATTAAATGGCGAGTTTTTAGTATGTTTTGGCAATTACGTATTCCTAAGTAGGAGTCGGGTTGTCCCATTTTTGCCTTTACCTTCTACAAAACTCCTAGTACGAGGTGGGGTGCCTTTATCTTGCCCAATGGATTAGGAAACACTATGGATGGAAGTCCGTCCAACTGGACGGATGAAATCCGCCCAATTGGACGGATGAAGCTTTTGCTTCAACCTCCCTGGATCAGCCAGGGAGGAAGAGAGTTGGAAGAGAAGCCGTTAGGCTAGTTTTTGGGTGTGGGCAATTTCTGGAGTTTTGTTTGCGTGGAGATTCAAGCTTTTGGTGTGTTGTTGTTGTTCGTGGCATTAGATCTAGGGCAGGAGAGGAGTGTGAAGAGGGTGAACGAAGAAGGGCGACGGCGTGAACTTGGCGCAGGAAGAGCGGTCAGACACCAGCGGCCAGCATTCCGCTCCGGCATTGGTCGGCGCAGGGGATTGGGACCATCGGCACTTGGATACCGACCGCCCCGAATTCGACGGGGTTCACGGCCCACAACACATCCACGGCAGCGACGCCGAATCCAAGCGCTGGAGGAAGCTCGGAAGGGAAAACAACGGCGATCGGCTTCGGAGGGACACCAGCAGCGGAGCTACAGGCACGGGCGATCAGCCCGAGGGCCGATCCGCAAGGGCGACCGACACCTCCGGAAGAGCTGGAGACCGTCGTGAGCCGAGGTCCGGCAGCACGCCAATCCGGCGACGACGAGAGGGAAGTAGTGGAACTGAGGATCGACGCGAGGGCCACAGCAACGGGGAGCAGAACGAGTTGACGACGACGGCCAGGGAGCATCGACGCAGCAGAAGCTAGGACGATATCGGTAACGAACCATCGGAGGAGGGGTTCAGTCGAAACGGCAGCAACGCTGGCTTAAGACCAGGTACCGGCGCATTAGCAGACGGCGATCCAAGCACCGAATCTGCTCCTCGACGAGCCGAACACAAGCTCCGGAAGCTGAAGCGCAAGATCACGAGGGAGAACGCCAGTAAGGTTTCGGCATCAACAACCAGGACGAGGAGACGGGGAGTCAGCAGCAGCTCAAGCGGATCGAGGCAGGGGCAGTCCGGGGTCGAGGCCGCTCGTCGGCAGCGGAAGCTGCATCAGGCACCGGAGCCAGCATCGGCCAGTAACCACAGCAGCGCGACGCTGCAGCACCATGGACAACCGGAGCCGGCAGAAGCTGGTTCGTCAGCAACGGAGGATCAGCATCGAAGTCAGCCAATTCGGCTCATTGGGTTTGATTTCTTCCAATCGTTAGCACTCAATTCGCTAGGAACTAGATAAAAGGCAAGGCTAATTTGCCACTAAAAGAAAAAAACTTATGAATGTGTTAATTGGATTGGTAATGATATGATTGCATGTGTGTATGGTTGTGTCGGTCTCATTTGAATGGGGTTGTTATTCTTGGTTGTCATGCTGAGTTGAGTTGCGTGGTTTTGAATTTGGAACCGTCATGAAAATCGCGCGGAAGCGCTGCCAAAATTTAGGCTGAAATTTATAAAGTTAAGTGAAAAAGAATCAGTAATTTGTCATTAGTGCGGAAGCGCTGCCCAAAATTGGGCTGAAGTTATAAAAGATAGGATAAAAATTCAGGGAATTGTAGATCGGTGCGGAAGCGCTGTCCAATATTCCCCAATTAAACCTAATTGTGTTAAGAAGTGTCCATTGCTTGGAAGGCCGTATTGCTTGCACCCCACTCCACGGCCCACTTGTGAGTTAGAAACCGGAACACCGGGATTTAACCTCACAAAAATGGAAGCAAACAAGAAGTAAACGGGAGATCAAGGGAACATCGGGGGGAAACTAGGAACGGGAACAAGGGATAGGAAGTGGGAATGGAGGATAGGAATCAAGAACAAATAATGAAAATGAGGAACAATATGATGAGAACTACGAATGACACCAAATAAAGGTCTCAGTAATCAGTACGAGGGGGGCCTCACTGAAAAATCAATTGAATATATTTATATCTAAATTTATATTTATTTATATTTGGTGTCCGGAGGATACAAGTATAAACATGAAATAATACAATCTGTCTATCAATCTTTGGCAATCCATACATGCATGGTCATGGTCATAATTATGATTTGGTCATGAAGAGTTTCAAAGATTTTAAAGAGTTTTCGTAAATGGTATTTGATTGTTATTCCAGAGTTTATTAGATCTCAATAATATAACAAGGAATCGAGGAGACAAGGAATATGGAACATGAAAATGGGAGGAAAGAAGGAGTGAATTGAAGATGAAGGTAACATTGGAGGAAAACTAGAATCGGGGAGCAAATGATATGAACTAGGAACCGTAGATGGGAACCAAGAAACAAACAATGAGAACCAAAAAAGACTTATAAAGACTAGGAACGAATGGTGGGAGCTGGAAATGAATGATGGAAACCAAGAAGGGGAGTTGGGGGACGAGAAACGGGAACATAGGATGGGAACCATGTCTGAGACCATTGATGTATATTTTATTATTCTAAATATATAAATTTGATATGTATTTTAAATATTTCTTGTATCAACTTATTTGAAGTTTATGAATGTTTTATAGCTTTAGGAAATCCAAGTTGAACGTGCTCAACGGCACGGGTCCCACTAGTATTATAACAAGGAGTCAAAGGGACAAGGAATAGAAACCATGAAAAAGGGAACAAAGAAGGAGTAAACGGGAGATGAAGGGAGCATCAGAGGAAAATTAGGCACTAATAATTAAGGATAGGAACGAGGAACGGAGGATGAGAACGAGGAACAAATAATGAGAACCAGAAACGAATGATGGGAACTAGAAACAAGTGGTGGGAACCGGGAACGAATGATGGAAACCAAGAAGGAGAGCTGGGGGACGAGGAACAAGGAATTGGAAACAAAGGATGAGAACCGGGTGGGGAGTTTAGAAATAGGGAACCATTAACATAGAGAATGGGAAACCAGAACAGAGGATGGAGAACTGGGAACAAGAAAACAAGGGAACAAAGGACATGCAATAAATCTTAAAAAGTACGAGGAACTGAGAAGAAAGGAACGGGGGATATGCTATATATCTTTAAAAGCAAGGGGATCATTAACAATGGAACATGGAATAGGGGGTAGATTTTAAAGAGCACCAAATAAAAAGATCACTCATTGAAATGAACTAAAGATTGTACTTTAAAAGTTAATCAAAAATTGATTGGTAATATTTAAAACTTAAGAGTTGGAGTCGATAAGTGCCCTTATGATTTTTAAAAGTTTCACTTTGTTCCTTAAAAAAAACTCCTTGACCTTAAGTGATTACTTTATGAATTTATTTTTTCTGCTTAAACCCTTCCAAATTAAAAATAATAAACCCTTCCGAAGTAAAACTCATAAACCCTTCCAGTGTCAAACATGTAGGAAGCCGAAACGAACCATACAAGTGGCACCGCCACGCAAGCAACCACTGCGTCAGTTGTTGACGGGTCTCCACCAATGGGAGACCGGGAAGAAAAGTAATGACGTCACTAGCGCCACAGTCGACCAATCAGAAACTGGCCAACAGAACTTTGAACCAATGAGAATCGTCCGACCGGTCACACCGACAGCATCTTCTGACGCCGCGTGACGCCGAAGTAAAAGACGCGAAAGCAAAAGAATGCTCCAGAACCATCAGCCAGCCACCTCCAGCCCATATATCAACCCCTCTGCACTCTCCTATCGGATCATATCAAACCCTGAATTGCTTGCTCTCCTCTGAGCGCTCCGGGCGCACTAGCAAATCGATCCCTGTCTCGGCAATCTAGACTTTGCTCTGTGTGTAAACTTGTCGCAATTGGGTGTAGTTCGAAGGATTGAAGGTTCGGTAGGGTTTTAGAGAGCGTTGTAGATTGGTGTAAACGAGAGGTAGCTATGGGGCGGCATACGCGGCTGGGTTTGTTGCTGGGCGTGCTGTTGGCGGTGAGCGTGGTGGGATGCTTTGCCAAGGCCGAGGATTCTCCGAAGCTGGGCACTGTGATCGGAATTGACCTGGGCACCACGTACTCGTGCGTGGGCGTGTACAAGAACGGACATGTCGAGATCATCGCTAACGACCAGGGTAATCGTATCACCCCCTCATGGGTGGCGTTCACGGACAATGAGCGTCTGATCGGCGAGGCGGCTAAGAATCAGGCTGCCGTGAACCCCGAGCGGACGGTGTTCGATGTGAAGCGGCTGATTGGTCGCAAGTTTGAGGACAAGGAAGTACAGAGAGACATGAAGCTGTTTCCTTTTAAGATTGTCAATAGGGACGGGAAGCCTAACATCCAGGTGAAGATTAAGGATGGCGAGACCAAGGTGTTCACGCCTGAGGAGATCAGCGCCATGGTATTGATTAAGATGAAGGAGACGGCTGAGGCGTACCTTGGGAAGAAAATTAAGGACGCTGTGGTGACGGTGCCGGCGTACTTCAACGACGCGCAGCGACAGGCGACAAAGGACGCAGGAGTGATCGCGGGGCTGAACGTGGCCAGGATAATTAATGAGCCCACGGCTGCCGCGATCGCGTACGGGCTAGACAAGAAGGGCGGAGAGAAGAACATCCTGGTGTTCGACCTGGGCGGTGGCACGTTCGATGTGAGTATCTTGACGATCGACAACGGTGTGTTTGAGGTCCTGGCGACGAACGGTGACACTCATCTGGGAGGTGAGGACTTCGATCAACGAATTATGGATTACTTCATCAAGCTGATCAAGAAGAAGCACAACGTGGATATCTCGAAGGACAAGAAGGCGATTGGCAAGCTGAGGAGGGAGGCTGAGCGCGCGAAGAGGGCTCTGTCGAACCAGCACCAGATTAGGGTTGAAATTGAGTCACTGTTCGACGGTGTGGACTTTTCGGAGCCCCTGACGCGCGCCCGTTTCGAGGAGCTGAACAACGACCTGTTCCGGAAGACGATGGGGCCGGTGAAGAAGGCTATGGACGATGCGGGTCTGCAAAAGAGCGAGATCCACGAGATCGTGCTGGTCGGGGGCAGCACTCGAATTCCGAAGGTGCAGCAGTTGTTGAGGGACTACTTCGACGGCAAGGAGCCGAACAAGGGTGTGAACCCGGACGAGGCTGTGGCGTATGGAGCTGCGGTGCAGGGCGGGATTTTGAGCGGCGAGGGAGGTGATGAGACGAAGGACATTCTGTTGTTGGATGTGGCGCCTCTGACGCTGGGAATTGAGACAGTGGGCGGAGTGATGACGAAGCTGATTCCCAGGAACACGGTGATCCCGACGAAGAAGTCGCAGGTGTTCACGACGTACCAGGACAAGCAGACAACGGTGTCGATCCAGGTGTTCGAGGGAGAGCGGAGTCTGACGAAGGACTGCCACGAGCTGGGGAAGTTCGACCTGACGGGCATTCCCGCGGCACCCCGGGGCGTGCCTCAGATCGAGGTGACATTCGAGATCGACGCGAACGGAATTCTGAACGTGAAGGCGGAGGACAAGGGCACGGGGAAGTCGGAGAAGATCGTGATCACGAACGACAAGGGGCGGCTGTCGCAGGAGGACATCGACCGGATGGTGCAGGAGGCAGAGGAGTTCGCGGAGGAGGACAAGAAGGTGAAGGAGAGGATCGACGCGCGGAACAGCCTGGAGACGTACGTGTACAACATGAAGAACCAGCTGGCGGACAAGCTGGGGGAGAAGATCGAGGCGGAGGACAAGGAGACGATCGAGACGGCGATGAAGGAGGCTCTGGAGTGGTTGGACGACAACCAGAACGCGGAGGCGGACGATTTCAAGGAGAAGCTGAAGGAGGTAGAGAAGGTGTGCAACCCGATCGTGACGAAGCTGTACCAGGCCGCGGGCGGACCCGGAGCTGGCGCCGGCGAGGACGGCGAGAGCGACGAGGACAGCCACGAGGAGCTGTAGGCAATGGCAGTCTTAAGCTCAAGTTTTTGGGTCATGGGCTGGGTTTTGAGGATGTGTCTATTAGATGACTTGATGAGTGTAGGTGTAGATCGATGATCAGAGAGGGTAGTGAGATCCGTGGGAGTTTTTCGACGTTTCCCACATCAGGTTAACAGTATACGCAGCCATGTCTTGGTTGCACTGTATATACCATACTCTGTGAATTACAAATATTTTGAACTGCGTAAAGTGCAGTTTTCTGTACTTCAAATCTTTCTCTACGTCGAAGGGCATGTCTGGCTCATGTGCGAGTGTGTTGCATTCTTTGGCGAGTCTTCGGCATATTTTGTTTGGGTCGTGATTTTGGCGTGCGTAGGGAGGTTCTCAGCCTGGGGTTTAGGACGGATAGCTGATAGAATTCCTCAGACATGTAACCTTGCTTGTACTCTAGCACTTAAAATTCCAGCATCCTTGCTATTCTCTTTACAGTATTTTTCGGTCCTTTTGGCGTATCCCTAGGAGTTGTGCAGGCGATGATTCTGGCCTGTAGTCAACAGCTTCACGTCGCGAGTAATTCGTTCGCAGTTTCATAAACCTTCTTCAGTATGTGTGTGTCGAGATTAAGTATCCGCCTGAAGAAATGAGTATCTGAAGGTTTGTCCACTTCACTTTTCTTCCCCTCGTGAAATGTTTTTCCCCCACATACATGCTGCCTGACAATTTCTCCGTTTTGAGTAATTTCAAGTTTTGACCACTTCTGTGCAAACAAAGTGCATGAATGACAGGGGTAAGCGGGGTAAGCGTTCGTAGCAGCTACTAAGGAGGATGGAGGAGGGGTAATGAGCCTCTAATTATTTGATGTATAGACATTATGTGCTAAGGAGTAGGCTTCCAAAGGTAACTTGAGGTCGCAGACCTCAAATTTGAATTCACAATTATCAAACGGCCTTGGGAGGTCCCCACCGATTCTAGGGTGCCTCCTTGATAGCTACCACAAACCATTGCCCCAATGACAGTAAGCTTACTGAGTGAGAGACCATCAAACCGCAGCATGACATGGCAGCCCTATGTCTGAATTCACCGATGGCTACAATGCTAATCCACATGGTGCAATAACCCATTGGATGCTGTAGGAGTCCCCCCGCCGATTAATCTATATTATCGTTGACCTTTAATGAGATGAATTGTGCATGGACAAGAGTATGAGTTAATCGCAGATACCTACGAGCCTGTCGCAACATGAGCAAGTCAAACAGTCTTGTGTAGTGACATCTGTGAAGCTAGAGTACCAGGATTGTGTAGAAGTCAGACATGCAATTCAAGGTCAGCTACAACAGGGAGTGTGTTACATGTGACGAGCGAGCGGCGCTTTTAGCCGTCGTTGGTACATTGATCACCTCTTTACATGATCAGTGACCACATGCAGTTTATAAGAAGCTTAGATGCAAACGACAATCTTCAACGAGATTAATTTCTGCCCCTTTTGTTATATATCGCTCGATCGTTTCCGATTGAGTGATTCTCTCGACAGCTATGGTCTTCATTCAACAAGCAGTAATGGTCACACAAAAATCTGGTCTTCATTCAACAAGCAGTAATGGTCACACAAAAATCTGGAGTAAAGTGATAGTTTACTACGGGAAATGGCATCAACGGAAGGAAACATGGTGTCGCTCATGACAAGATTCGGCGCAGAAAGAGTGTAGCCAATTTTGTTGCACACATGACTTATATAAAAATGAACTGATTTCCTGAAAAATTGATTGTGTCACTAACAGCAGATTAGTTGAATCAATGAAGTAACGCATGATCAAGGGAAGGGAATATAATTTCAACCCGTTTGAATTACAGTTAAGTTCAGCTTACGACGATGCGATCGAGAACAAGTTTCGGTCACACCTGGTTAACTGATTCAGAGAACTGTATATACCCAGTCTTCTGTAGTGAGAGGGGTTCGTAGTTGTATACTACTGTTGTTATCTCATGTTGGCCTATCATCAAGGGTAGGTCGAACGGACACTTTCTTCTCTTTTCTTTCTTTCTTTTCTTTTCTTTCTCTTCTTCTTTTTTTTTTTTTTTTTTTTTTTTTTTTTTGCATGCCAGCTTTTGAGTTTCTATTATTGTCACAATGTGTTGATTCTACAATCTTTGAGCCCCATTACTGCCCCCTACTTTCCAAGTCCTTCATTTGGTGCACGCTCGTGGTAGAGCAAAGGAACTTTGTGGTTTAGATATGCTTTACATGGGGAGTCAAGGCCAACAAGTCTCCAAGCTAATTCACTATTATGAGCCCAATTAGCTCCCTGGGCGACTTGAAAAACACATTAAACAATTCATAAAGTGTGGGCCAATTCTCCCATGTGTAAAACCCTTAGGGATCCATTTGTAGAAGGAGAAACAAGGCCATGTGGTCAATGTGTATTATTAGTTACATTCCATACTTTTTATTTGTTCGCATGAATTACTTTCGTGTAACTGAAGAATCTCTTTATGTTTATGTTCCAAGAACTAGATCTGCAATGGTTGATATTGGCTTAACCGTTAAATGTCAAGCTATACGGATTTGGGCAGCCCCGTATTGGATCACAACATCTTTTGGACTTGGGCATCATGAATAGTGCACTATTTGAACTTGGGCATCATGAATGATTCAATCAATGATCAGCTTGCAACCTCCTACAAGGTTATGTACAACCCCAACCTACCTACCACAATCCTTTCAAAGCACAAAATCACTCATACAAATTGTGATTTGAATTCTAAAATTTCACTTTTTGAATGCATCAAAAGAAGGTGACTAGTTTGACATCAAAATATAAGTGAAAAGTTGAGTACATTGAGAGTTAGAGAGAGGAGATTCTGTTAGAATATGACCCCTTGGGTCACCTTAGACGTTTAAGGGTTAATCTTACTATGTTACCTTGCCTAGTACCCAAGATACTTGCTTGTGAGCTTTTGACCACAACCCTTACACATTCTTTTTGAAAGGTTCTCATGCTGTTTTTACATGAAACTTGTATGCAATGAAATTTGCTCTGGTATTGGGCATGTAATCTTACGTGTTTAAATTTGTCAACTTGACATTTATGTGTCTATTACAAATTCGGAAATGAATTGAGGCTTGGTTTACTAGAGTTTGGAGCAAGATAGAAGGTTGGCCGGATCTGGCTTCAATTCGGCCCCATATTTTTTTTTAAATTCTTCTATTCAACTTTAAATAATATAAAGCCTTGAAGTCGGATTGGGGGCCAGATTTTCAATTAAGCACTTTGGCCCCAAGTAATGTAAAGCCTTAGAGCCAAAATTTGGAGCTGAATTTGCAATTCGTGTGTTCTTGGATTCTCAAAGCTTGATTGGAAAATTACAAAAAGCTTTCATTTCATTTTATTTTATCTTTTCTTTTATTTTTTTATTTTTTTTCAATTTCAAAAGTAAGATATTTTCTATTTTCAAGAATACGAGTATTAATTAAATCAAAATTTTAAATAAAAAATAAAAATAGTAGTTTCCATGTAAAACTTTTATTAATTTTTGTGTTTTCAATACGTCAACAAATTATGAATAATGGGTATTACTTGATTTAGGACTTTTACTTTATGTTTTTGTTGACTGTGTCTTTTGCAATAATAATTTTTTATTTACTTTATTTGACTATGTTACATTTAATCTCATTTTTTTAATTAAAAAACTCTTTTTATTTCATATACATGAAATCTAACTTATTTTACCAAACTTATGCACTACTTTTACATTTTAATGATCAAATTTGGATTGAAGATATTTACACTTCTTTCCATATTTATCTATTTTTTCTTTTTCATCTCATTATATTTTTGTAATCGGTTCGGGATTTACCACTATTTTGAATTTTGTATCTTCTTGAAGGATTCAATGAAACATCACAAAACACCACCTCTAATAAACATTGATCAATTAATCTCATTAAAGCACATACCCATATTCAAAACCTTTAACATCAAATGACAAGGAAAAAAAAAAAAAAAAAAAAAAAAAAAAAAAAAAAACGTGTTTTTTTTACATTTTTGAAAACCTCTTGGCTACATCTCTCCTTTGAGCGCAATCACTACCTCCACCTCGTTGTCAAACCAATTTTATTTGCTATCATCTTCCTCAACCTTCATTTCTTTTCCTTCCTTCTGACGTTTTTTACGTCTCAATGACGAGTTCTCTAAACCCTTGCTCTTTGCATGAAACCCCAAGGTGGTAGTTTCATATGCAATCACATCATGTAAATTCTCCATTCCACAAAAGTAGGAAACTTGAACCCTGACCAAACAAGTATTCTCTTCTTGCAATGGTTGTCACATCTTTAAGGTCTTGACACCATGAAGGCCTTGAAGAATGAATGAGACTTGAAGAATAAATGAGACAAAACGTGTGGACAACTACATGGACGCATTGATTTCCAAATTATTGATCAACATATTGAAAATCACAAAACAAACATTGTACAAAAGAAGGAGCAAATCCATCATGCTGATCTATATGACCTATTGAAAGCACCAACTGGAACACTTTAGTGCATCCTTTTACTGACCACCAAGTTAAATGTAGATTAAAATTAAATATGTTTGCGTCAATTACCGTACCACCATAGCACGTTCCGTCTTCAACAAACAAATATTTATTTATTGTTTATTAAAGTTTGCTTGCGAAAAATAAATTTTGTTGAAATTTGTTATATTGTGTTTTTGTATAAATTCCCAAAATTAGGATGCCCTTTCATCACAAAAGAGCTCCTTTTGAATATCCTTTCATACAGTAATTTCCCAACTTTTAGTTCCTCTTGGCTTGAAGTTTCTAATAATTTCCGATTTTTAAAATTGTTTTATTTAGGAACGAACTCGCTATGCTGGTAAGGAAGTAACTATCAAATGAATCCAAACTTTCAGCAACATTTTACATTCACTTTAATTCATTTTATTCTTGGCATCTTCTGTACTTACAAGGAAATTGAATAGAATTCAACTTATTTTTCTTCAAAGATGATCCACATTTACACAAAAGAAGTTACTAGATAATTTAAGTTCCCAATGTTCCCAAGCGAAGACTTTTCGTGGGGCAAACGACCCACCAGCTCAGCTCAAGCGGAGAAGAGAAGAGAGAGTCACGGTGACAGGGGAAGCTGATTGAGGGGCTGCCACGTCGGATCTGTTGACGAGTCCCGGCCAATGGGCAGCTCGCGCGGCGCGGTGACGCGCCCGGGGCCGCCTCGGACCAATGGGAGCGGCCGCTGCCAGGGAGCCCGAGCGCCTGGGCCAACCAGCGCCCTCGGCCACGCACGGGCGTTCACACGGCGGGGCGGGTGTGACGCACAGCAACCAACTGACTTCCGCCGAAGGTCGCAGAAATTTCCAGAATGACGATCCCGCACTGACACCCTTCTTATGTGCATTGGCTCCCCGGCCCACTTTGTCAATTTGCATTCCCGTGGCCAGGATCTCCCGGATCGTTTTGAGAGCGAGTCACATTGCCATCTCCCCCGCAGTGTAGGCACTCTTCTGCGAGTGTTGCATTGTTTGCGTGTGTGGGCGGCGCCAGGGGCGAGCGAGCGAGGAAGTTAGGGTTTGGCAGTGGTGCATTTGCGGAGCGATGGGGCGCCAGACGCAGCTGGGTTTGGTGCTGGGTGTGCTTTTGGCGGTGAACGCGGTGGGATGCTACGGCGCTGCCGAGGAGGCGGCGAAGCTGGGCACCGTGATCGGAATTGATTTGGGCACCACGTACTCGTGCGTGGGCGTGTACAAGAACGGGCACGTGGAGATCATCGCCAACGACCAGGGCAACCGTATCACGCCGTCGTGGGTGGCGTTCACGGATAATGAGCGTCTGATCGGCGAGGCGGCCAAGAACCAGGCCGCCGTGAACCCCGAGCGGACGGTGTTCGATGTGAAGCGTCTGATCGGGCGCAAGTTCGAGGACAAGGAGGTGCAGAAGGACATCAAGCTGTTCCCGTACAAGATCATCAACCGCGACGGCAAGCCGAACATCCAGGTCCAGGTGAAGGATGGCGAGACGAAGGTGTTCACGCCGGAGGAGATCAGCGCCATGGTGCTGATCAAGATGAAGGAGACGGCCGAGGCGTATCTGGGTAAGAAGATCAAGGACGCCGTGGTGACGGTGCCGGCTTACTTCAACGACGCACAGCGACAGGCGACGAAGGACGCGGGAGTGATCGCTGGGCTGAACGTGGCCAGGATCATCAACGAGCCGACTGCTGCCGCTATCGCGTACGGGCTGGACAAGAAGGGCGGGGAGAAGAACATCCTGGTGTTCGATCTGGGCGGTGGTACGTTCGATGTGAGTATCTTGACGATCGACAATGGCGTGTTCGAGGTGCTGTCGACTAACGGCGACACGCATTTGGGAGGCGAGGACTTCGACCAGAGGATCATGGAGTACTTCATCAAGCTGATCAAGAAGAAGTACAACCGGGACATCGCGAAGGACAAGAAGGCGATTGGCAAGCTGAGGAGGGAGGCTGAGCGCGCGAAGAGGGCTCTGTCGAACCAGCACCAGATCCGTGTGGAAATCGAGTCGCTGTTCGATGGCGTGGACTTTTCGGAGCCACTGACGCGCGCCCGTTTCGAGGAGCTGAACAACGACCTGTTCCGGAAGACGATGGGGCCGGTGAAGAAGGCTATGGACGACGCGGGTCTGCAGAAGACAGAGATCCACGAGATCGTGCTGGTCGGAGGCAGCACTCGCATTCCGAAGGTGCAGCAGTTGTTGAGGGACTACTTCGACGGCAAGGAGCCGAACAAGGGTGTGAACCCGGACGAGGCTGTGGCATACGGAGCTGCGGTGCAGGGCGGGATCTTGAGCGGTGAGGGAGGCGAGGAGACAAAGGACATTCTGTTGTTGGATGTGGCGCCTCTGACGCTGGGAATTGAGACAGTGGGCGGAGTGATGACGAAGCTGATTCCCAGGAACACGGTGATCCCGACGAAGAAGTCGCAGGTGTTCACGACGTACCAGGACCAGCAGACGACGGTGTCGATCCAGGTGTTCGAGGGAGAGCGGAGTCTGACGAAGGACTGCCACGAGCTGGGGAAGTTCGACCTGACGGGCATTCCCGCGGCACCCCGGGGCGTGCCTCAGATCGAGGTGACATTCGAGATCGACGCGAACGGAATTCTGAACGTGAAGGCGGAGGACAAGGGGACGGGGAAGTCGGAGAAGATCGTGATCACGAACGACAAGGGGCGGCTGTCGCAGGAGGACATCGACCGGATGGTGCAGGAGGCAGAGGAGTTCGCGGAGGAGGACAAGAAGGTGAAGGAGAGGATCGACGCGCGGAACAGCCTGGAGACGTACGTGTACAACATGAAGAACCAGCTGGCGGACAAGCTGGGGAGAAGATCGAGGCGGAGGACAAGGAGACGATCGAGACGGCGATGAAGGAGGCTCTGGAGTGGTTGGACGACAACCAGAACGCAGAGGCGGACGATTTCAAGGAGAAGCTGAAGGAGGTAGAGAAGGTGTGCAACCCGATCGTGACGAAGCTGTACCAGGCCGCGGGCGGACCCGGAGCTGGCGCCGGCGAGGACGGCGAGAGCGACGAGGACAGCCACGAGGAGCTGTAGGCAATGGCAGTTGGCTGCGGGCAATGAATTAGCTAGGCATGGCCCTGCGATGGCACACTGCATCGCGTTGTGGAATGTGGGGGACTGGAGCAAGTGTGGTGGGCGTCTCGGCGCAGGTGCAGTGATCGCTGGAGGCCGAGACGGGATGGAGTGGGATGAACTGATGAGCAGAGAGGGAAGTGAGACCCGTGGGGAGTTTTTTTCGACGTTTCCCACCTCTCTTTAGGAAAGATGAGCGTAGGATTTTTGGCAATGGCCGCCTCGAGTTGTGGGTGGTGTCTGTAAATTTCAACATAATTCTTTGACTGGTAATACCACGAAGTCTGAAAGTCACATTCTGGTGGGATGACTCGAACTGTTTGTTTATACGTCTGTTGTTTGCATGTGTTGTGTATTTTCCATTTACTTGAAATTTTCGGTATGCAACCTATTTCATCCCGTTCATTAAGTTCTTCCTTAGAGTGTTGGTAAAGTTGAATTGGAATGGTTGTCAGTCTAAGACATATAACACTTTCCGGCGATACTGGAATTCGCTATCACCTCGCTACAACTTTGTCTGGTGAAGTATCCAAAGAGGATCCATCCAAATCTACACAAGTGGCGAATGTATTCTCCGTTCCCTCCACTATGTAACTACTGTGGAATACAACACATTCTGCTCCGTCTAGATTTGCACCACTAGCTTTCGATCCCTAGCAGCCCAAGTTCCCTCCTACGGCTTGTTCCCACTGGCTAGGCTTTCATACTTCCTAGAGGTATACTACATTCTTTCTTTCTCCAAAACTTCAGCAGTGTCCACAAGTCCATGTACCTTTCATAAGCGTGTGCCTAGAAATTTATCACATTGTCCAAGTGTGCAACTTGAGGGAAACATTCAAAGCTACAGCATTGTCTTCTTTAGGTTGCGCACTCATGCTCTAGTCAATCGTCTAAGATTGTGACACTTGTTGAAATACTTGTTGCTTATGATGTATTTCATTATCACATGGACAAAACAATTCTCTATTTGATAGCTGATTTGTGGGTTCAGCTGATGAACGAAAAGAGACTTTTTACATTGCGGAAATTTCAGAAACTGTATATACGAACCTTTTTCATATATTTTACACATGTAGTTATGAACCTTCGCATAATATTACACTCTAAATGGAATTTCCAATGTGAGTTGGGAATAGATTGTGAATATGAACCAATAGGTAAAATTAGTGAGGTAAAATAGGTGAAGGGGCCTAAGGAATTGTATAATGTGCACGCAAGAAAGGATCTTCCGAAAAGGTGGCATAAAGGTATAGAAGTCAAGTACAAGATGGCTTCCCCGTGATATCATTACGGTTAAATAAACATACTAGCATCACTTTCCCATCCATCTTTACTTGAATTAAAACTTCTTAGAAACAAGATTGAATCTCAAAATATTCTTGATATGAAGGTTTTTCTGGTAATGGAATATGTTGAATATAACCTTGAAAATTTCATGTGTACCATGAAACAACCATTTAGTTTAACCCTTAAACGTCTGCCTCTATGAAGTTGGGCAGCCCAGAGCAATTCTACATACAAAAGCATGACCTCGTGCAGCACCAACCTCGGGTTCTTGAAATAGCGACAATACCAGGCTTTAAATGAGGAGCGATGTGGCGCGGGGGGAGGTGAGTTTGTAAGCGCTTGCGGCCACCCTATGCGGTTTGTCCTACAAGTCCCCGTGACAAAAATCCCATGTTCCAACAAACTCCAAAACAAACTAGGTGAGGTAAAAAAATCATCACACGTGACAATGTGACCCTTACCTTCTGAACCACCCATTAGGTTTAGAACAACTCTCCCGCCGACGTTGCCCTCTTCTTGGGAATCACTTGCACCACAATATATCTCAATTTTTTGCACATACTTAGAATTGCAATTAGCTAAGACACTCTCGAAATTCATTCTCCAGAGAGTGAGGCTTGTCGACAACCACCAAAGAAACCATTACGACGCAGCAACGGCTCCCTTCAACATCCCTGACAATCTAAAAATGGCGTTACAAAAGCGCACCCCTCCTCTAGCAACAGCACTCCTCATCGCACTTGCGATGGCGAAGCATGACCTTGGAGAGCGCAAAGTCTCTCTCTAAGACATGTTATTCTTCAAGACAAATTATTGGAAGCGACGCTCTAACCCATAAACCGTTCATATAACCATAAATAAGAAGCTCCATTGTTGACTTAGTAAAAATGAAAAAAATACACTAAATATGGACTTGATGATTTTAATATCTAAACCTTGCCCTCTTTGTGTTTGAAAACGAATTGTGAACAATCTACAAATCCAAACAAGGTTTTGTAAAGTGAATGTGGTTCTCAACTCGCCAAACTTCTAGAAAGTAGAAAACGATTCTACAAATTAATCTCTTTGCCTAGGCATTTAGGGTTTATTAAATGCTCTCAAAGCAAAGAGTGCCAAATGTAGGATTGATCATAAACAAGAAACATAGATGAGAACTCTACATCCAAAAAACTGCATCATTCTTTTTCTTTACAATGACTTTCAAAGCGTATCCTTGAATGCCGTGCAACTATAGGACTTTCGAACGCTCTGCATTTATTAACCCTTATACGCCCAAGCAAGCCCGAGGTGCTTGATTCCAACAGAATCTTCCCTGTAGCTCTCGCTGTTGGTCACCTTCTTCTCATGCATTCAAAAAGAAAAATTTTACAATTCAAAACACAATTTGTATGAATGATTTTGTGCTTTTAAAGGATTGTGGTAGGTAGGTTGGGGTGGTACATAACCTTGTAGGAGGTTGCAAGCTCATCATTGATTGCTCTATTCATGATGCCCAAGATCAAAAAGTGCACTATTCATGATGCCCAAGTCCAAAAGATGCTGTGATCCAATTTTGGGCTGCCCGTTTTAGACCCCAGGGGCGATTAAGGGTTAAACCGAGTGATTCAACAAGCATCCACGCACGCAATTTCGATGCAAAGTAAAATTCGGTGTTTTCTCATTGACAAATCCCATTGGCTCCACAAGCCCTCAAAAGCCCAAAGGACAGCACAGATCCAGTCAACTCACAGTACTGTACAGTACACTGAACTGCATGCAGCAAAAAATAACTCCTCTCCTATCCAAACAACCGAGAAAGATTCTTACTCTAACCGAGGTCCAACCGCGCCTGAGACACCCAGCACTGCTAAGGATCGAAAGCTAGTGGTGCAAATCTAGACGGAGCAGAATGTGTTGTATTCCACAGTAGTTACATAGTGGAGGGAACGGAGAATACATTCGCCACTTGTGTAGATTTGGATGGATCCTCTTTGGATACTTCACCAGACAAAGTTGTAGCGAGGTGATAGCGAATTCCAGTATCGCCGGAAAGTGTTATATGTCTTAGACTGACAACCATTCCAATTCAACTTTACCAACACTCTAAGGAAGAACTTAATGAACGGGATGAAATAGGTTGCATACCGAAAATTTCAAGTAAATGGAAAATACACAACACATGCAAACAACAGACGTATAAACAAACAGTTCGAGTCATCCCACCAGAATGTGACTTTCAGACTTCGTGGTATTACCAGTCAAAGAATTATGTTGAAATTTACAGACACCACCCACAACTCGAGGCGGCCATTGCCAAAAATCCTACGCTCATCTTTCCTAAAGAGAGGTGGGAAACGTCGAAAAACTCCCCACGGGTCTCACTTCCCTCTCTGCTCATCAGTTCATCCCACTCCATCCCGTCTCGGCCTCCAGCGATCACTGCACCTGCGCCGAGACGCCCACCACACTTGCTCCAGTCCCCCACATTCCACAACGCGATGCAGTGTGCCATCGCAGGGCCATGCCTAGCTAATTCATTGCCCGCAGCCAACTGCCATTGCCTACAGCTCCTCGTGGCTGTCCTCGTCGCTCTCGCCGTCCTCGCCGGCGCCAGCTCCGGGTCCGCCCGCGGCCTGGTACAGCTTCGTCACGATCGGGTTGCACACCTTCTCTACCTCCTTCAGCTTCTCCTTGAAATCGTCCGCCTCTGCGTTCTGGTTGTCGTCCAACCACTCCAGAGCCTCCTTCATCGCCGTCTCGATCGTCTCCTTGTCCTCCGCCTCGATCTTCTCCCCCAGCTTGTCCGCCAGCTGGTTCTTCATGTTGTACACGTACGTCTCCAGGCTGTTCCGCGCGTCGATCCTCTCCTTCACCTTCTTGTCCTCCTCCGCGAACTCCTCTGCCTCCTGCACCATCCGGTCGATGTCCTCCTGCGACAGCCGCCCCTTGTCGTTCGTGATCACGATCTTCTCCGACTTCCCCGTCCCCTTGTCCTCCGCCTTCACGTTCAGAATTCCGTTCGCGTCGATCTCGAATGTCACCTCGATCTGAGGCACGCCCCGGGGTGCCGCGGGAATGCCCGTCAGGTCGAACTTCCCCAGCTCGTGGCAGTCCTTCGTCAGACTCCGCTCTCCCTCGAACACCTGGATCGACACCGTCGTCTGCTGGTCCTGGTACGTCGTGAACACCTGCGACTTCTTCGTCGGGATCACCGTGTTCCTGGGAATCAGCTTCGTCATCACTCCGCCCACTGTCTCAATTCCCAGCGTCAGAGGCGCCACATCCAACAACAGAATGTCCTTTGTCTCCTCGCCTCCCTCACCGCTCAAGATCCCGCCCTGCACCGCAGCTCCGTATGCCACAGCCTCGTCCGGGTTCACACCCTTGTTCGGCTCCTTGCCGTCGAAGTAGTCCCTCAACAACTGCTGCACCTTCGGAATGCGAGTGCTGCCTCCGACCAGCACGATCTCGTGGATCTCTGTCTTCTGCAGACCCGCGTCGTCCATAGCCTTCTTCACCGGCCCCATCGTCTTCCGGAACAGGTCGTTGTTCAGCTCCTCGAAACGGGCGCGCGTCAGTGGCTCCGAAAAGTCCACGCCATCGAACAGCGACTCGATTTCCACACGGATCTGGTGCTGGTTCGACAGAGCCCTCTTCGCGCGCTCAGCCTCCCTCCTCAGCTTGCCAATCGCCTTCTTGTCCTTCGCGATGTCCCGGTTGTACTTCTTCTTGATCAGCTTGATGAAGTACTCCATGATCCTCTGGTCGAAGTCCTCGCCTCCCAAATGCGTGTCGCCGTTAGTCGACAGCACCTCGAACACGCCATTGTCGATCGTCAAGATACTCACATCGAACGTACCACCGCCCAGATCGAACACCAGGATGTTCTTCTCCCCGCCCTTCTTGTCCAGCCCGTACGCGATAGCGGCAGCAGTCGGCTCGTTGATGATCCTGGCCACGTTCAGCCCAGCGATCACTCCCGCGTCCTTCGTCGCCTGTCGCTGTGCGTCGTTGAAGTAAGCCGGCACCGTCACCACGGCGTCCTTGATCTTCTTACCCAGATACGCCTCGGCCGTCTCCTTCATCTTGATCAGCACCATGGCGCTGATCTCCTCCGGCGTGAACACCTTCGTCTCGCCATCCTTCACCTGGACCTGGATGTTCGGCTTGCCGTCGCGGTTGATGATCTTGTACGGGAACAGCTTGATGTCCTTCTGCACCTCCTTGTCCTCGAACTTGCGCCCGATCAGACGCTTCACATCGAACACCGTCCGCTCGGGGTTCACGGCGGCCTGGTTCTTGGCCGCCTCGCCGATCAGACGCTCATTATCCGTGAACGCCACCCACGACGGCGTGATACGGTTGCCCTGGTCGTTGGCGATGATCTCCACGTGCCCGTTCTTGTACACGCCCACGCACGAGTACGTGGTGCCCAAATCAATTCCGATCACGGTGCCCAGCTTCGCCGCCTCCTCGGCAGCGCCGTAGCATCCCACCGCGTTCACCGCCAAAAGCACACCCAGCACCAAACCCAGCTGCGTCTGGCGCCCCATCGCTCCGCAAATGCACCACTGCCAAACCCTAACTTCCTCGCTCGCTCGCCCCTGGCGCCGCCCACACACGCAAACAATGCAACACTCGCAGAAGAGTGCCTACACTGCGGGGGAGATGGCAATGTGACTCGCTCTCAAAACGATCCGGGAGATCCTGGCCACGGGAATGCAAATTGACAAAGTGGGCCGGGGAGCCAATGCACATAAGAAGGGTGTCAGTGCGGGATCGTCATTCTGGAAATTTCTGCGACCTTCGGCGGAAGTCAGTTGGTTGCTGTGCGTCACACCCGCCCCGCCGTGTGAACGCCCGTGCGTGGCCGAGGGCGCTGGTTGGCCCAGGCGCTCGGGCTCCCTGGCAGCGGCCGCTCCCATTGGTCCGAGGCGGCCCCGGGCGCGTCACCGCGCCGCGCGAGCTGCCCATTGGCCGGGACTCGTCAACAGATCCGACGTGGCAGCCCCTCAATCAGCTTCCCCTGTCACCGTGACTCTCTCTTCTCTTCTCCGTTACGCTGAGCTGGTGGCCTTTTGCCCACGAAAAGTCTTCTGGTTGAAAACAATGGAAATTCTTGTAATGGTACAGAACCTTTGGTCTACCTCTAATTTCCTACATTAAAATTGTAAGGAGTTCAAACCTTTCGGGAATTATAGAGTTTTCCTCGGCCTTTTCAACAATTAGACTTCCTTATAATTTAGGAGATATTCGCCGTACTCATAGTTTGACGACACCATCTCGACATGTTGATTTTTTTTTTAAAGTGTGGGTGAGGCAGATTATTGAGTGTCTCATGATATTCTTCCACGATGCGACCCAAGTTAGCTTAGGCTTTTCATAAGATTAGCTTTAGTATCTCAATGAACTAAATTTGTTTTCGAGCTCAAGTTTTGCACGTGTTAGCGTGCACTATAGTACACCACATGATAGTACACAATCTTTTCTAATAATATCAGAACCAAAATTTCATTTTCTAACATGAACGAACTATACATGCATCAGAAATCTGTTTCTTATTGAACAGCGTATGAAGAATGATCAGCTTTCTACAGAAGTATAACTACAACTACACCCTGGTGAGAACATAGCACTTCACGCAAACAAGAATCGAAATGCTCAAATTATGATAACCATTAGTTTGAGAGTAGGTTCTCTGATACTAGCAGAAAGTACACTGCACGTTTGCAACATCTTGGGTCTTTGAAGCAGCCAGGTGAGAATGGGACCTAAACGAGAGCCAGGAGAGGAGCTAGTAGAGAACTGAGGCGTACAAGTATCCATGTTGAGTCCATCGCAACTCGCAATGCTCTGCACAACTATCTTGTGTCGACCTCATACTGGACTGTTTCAATAAGTGTCAAGATTAAAGAAGAGCTGAAAAAGGTGACTGTCAGCATTTTGTGGTATTCCAAAGAAGTTGTATTATAACAGTGCTGTTCTGATAGGGTAACAGAGTGTTAGTTTCATAGATTCCTATCAGTTACCTGAAGTGTGCTCAGAGCTGTGTCATTTGATTCGAAAATATGCGCGTTGGATACTCCGTATGATTCTCTTGGGCATCTTGGTACATGGCAGACACACAGTGCCAGTGATACGAAATTTTTGATATCCTTTTCAAGAAGCATGAGGTTAGGAACAATACTTAGGCTACTCAGGAGTACGTGTGCGCAACTTCGTGTTCATATGTTTCTCTAGATACGCCTCCAAATATGTCTAATAGCACTGGTGTATGTGGTTACAGAGCCCCACTCAGAAACAGTCCTTGATGGAAGCACGTGTTGAACATGTTGCCATCCTGAACCTGTTTTGATAAGGACAAAGCTCCGATGGAACAACATCCCCCTTCACGGCACAGGGATACCAAAGACATCATTCCAAAAACTCGCAACATATCAACTACACATTCTTCTCTAGTCAGTGAAAGTTATGAGAAGGTATTAGAGTCAAAATCGGAGTCATTTTTTGGAGGTGATTGCCCCAGTCCTGTTTTGATAGCCAAGTTCTGCTAGTCATTTCCAAGGCTTGTACTCCAAAATATTGCAAAAATATCGCAAATCGTGAGGCTCGAACTACTGGCGTGTTTTGGCACTCTTTACTCCTGGAGTATTGAAAGGAGATGCTGTCCGAGACATAGGCAAGTCATTTTGTGGAATTTAAGTTTTTTCAAAATTGTTATGCAAAATTGTAACTATAGGATGTTGTGGGATAGTAAGATGAGAAATTCCTCAAAAGTTTCAAATCTTTCCACCTCACAAATTAGATGATCCATGCATTTGATGAGAAACATGCACTTAACAGGTTTTTGGGCAGTAGACCTTGAGCAAGCATTACGATTGCATACTCTGCTAAATTGGTAGCCTCCCTTCAGAATTCATGAGTTAATAGGGCTACCAACTACCTAGTATAAAATATAGTCATTGCAACTTTATATTATATATTGAAAACAAAGAATTGAATCGAGGAGATTTTGGGTTGTGATGGTCTACTGTGTACTTAAATTGCTCAAATATATGTACAATATCATAGTGATTCAAGGATAGTAGTAAACTTGCTTGCTTAGCTCTCTTTTGCATGGTTTAAGTGATACTTTAGACCATAAGAATCTCATGATATTCGTTATCACACTAAGTAAATATTGAGTATCAGTAGCCTTCTACTCTTTGTGCCTTTGCGAAAGAAATTTTCAAAGTAGTCATGTCAACGTGCTTCTCACCTCATTACAAAGATCTGATTTGATTAACTACTTCGACTTGCCGATGGAAAAACCTCGGCTTATTTGTGTTCATCGGCTTATAGAAAAAAAATACAGGGCCAATTGAAGATTTGTAATCATATGAAACTACTCACCAAATTTTTATAATGTTATATTTTTTCCAAATAGATTTTTTATTTAGTCTACTCAGGCCTTTACAATTTTCTACCGACTATAAAATGATTAATTGAGCTTTTAAATGTTAACCCTAAACGCCCAAGGGGGGGTAAAGCTCCTAACAATTCGTAACAATGCTGATTTTTTCAAAACTGCGTAAAAACAAATAAAAGATGAAAATGGAAAATCCAACCGTAGGATCTTCTTTGGAACATGGAAATTAGTAAGACTTGCAAGTTGCATGCCATTTGGAGGTATGGATTTCAAGATCCATGCAAAAAAGGGTTGAAAATCACACCACCAAAACTTTCATGAAAAATCTCTTTCGCCCATTCTCACAAATTGAGGATCAAGGTTTTTACTATTTATCCAAGGAGGGAGTAGAGTAAACCCACCGAGGAGTTGAGCAAAAAAAACGGCGGATGAAAAATTGATGGGATGAAAGCGGGGTTGTGCACCAAAGACGGAGCCTCACATCCAGAATGTCGAAAAACGACACTGTGGGCGCTTAAGGGTTAAGAACTTAAGATGCATAGTACTCTAAATAATATCTATCACAACCTAAGAGGCCAAAAATATACATTTGTACAAAGAAGTTGAAGAGGTCTCTTGAAGGCAATGTAGGTGAATCCTTTTTGATATCCAAAGGATGCCATTGCTCGTGGGCGAGAAACACTTTTACACTTGTAACTTCTTGTTTGAGAGTTTCATAACCAATCACCAAAGGCAACAATGAACCCCTAACTATCCTTACAAGTCAAATAGTTATTATGTTTTGATAGGTGGGACCATAGAGAAGTTGCGAGTTCTAAGTCATTTATAAATTGATCAATATGTCACGGTGTAAGACCTCCTCATACCTTACTTTTTATCATCTACTTGGCTTGCCCGTGCATAAGCATTTCCTCTTCGTAGTCAAATCCAAAGTAGTCCATGAAGTTTTCGCGGAAGCCGTGAGAATCTTTGCCTTGTATTTTGCGAAGGACTTTTCCTTCCAATTATACTCTTGACTGATGAATGCATTAGATTCTTGGATGCTATCAAACGGGGGGTGGGTGGTCTTCAGAACTAGCGGTAGCCGCAATAGTTGAGGAGGCCTTGTTGTCGTGCTGTAGGAGAGACTTTTGGGGTAGCCTTTCTCTTCTTTGAGTTCAAGTGTGTGGATTCTTCTTCAAGTTTCATGAAGATCTCTTCAAACCATGAAAATATCCTATGAGAATGAGAAGAGTAGTGAAGTGTACGCATAATACAAGAAATACAAATCATAGAAAATTGATTTACAGATTTACTAAATTAAAAATTAAAATTTGTGAAAAACCTTAAATAAAAAAATTAAAAAAATAAAAATTAAAAATTAAAAATTAAAAAAAATTAAAAAAACAACTTACTGTCACAAAGATTGACACTCTAGAATTTACTAAGGAGAAAACCTTTGAGTGATGAATATGTTTGAATACCTTTTAATCTTTAACAATTACTTCGTATGAAGTTGCTTTGATTAAATGAAGGTGCAATGTCACGCATAGATTGCATGAGTACAGAACCATGAAACGTAATTAGGAATGAATTCCTTAAAGTTGAAACAATATATGACAAAGAAAATTTTTACAAGGGCGATGTTAAGGTCATCACAAGTGTAGTGTGAAATTCAATCAGCCGTATCACCTAAGCAAGCCATGAAGATGACAACAACAGCAAAGAGTGTCGTGATTAGTGAAAGGCCGACAAGAATTAAAAACTTGTTTACGGTTCAGCAGGCGTTGCCAATTTGCTCGCTTCAGTATTCGGCCTAAACACTCCCATTAGCGCAAAGAGCAACTCTCTGCACGAAGTCCATTTGTTGCTTGAAAAAGAGAACGTCAAAGCCTCCTTTATTCACTTCGAAGAGGTTTTCGCTTCTACTCTGCCTTTCAATAGAAGGGCAATGAAGTACATGGGTATGTGATAGTGCTTCGTAATAATTCCAATGTACGAAGTGTACTTTTGGAGCTCGCTTGCCAATGCATAACAAAGACAATATCACTTTGCTCAGTCTCACTGTCTAGAGTTTCCAACTTTTCAATTGGTATTGTGAAGCCCACCTATTATTAATGTGCACCATGTGTACTGCTTAGTAGACCATGCGCTGCCGAACACATCAAATTGCACAGAAAGTGACTTCAAGAAACAAGGTCATAGTGCTGATGCACATTTTGGCACTCCACCTCCACATGATAATTTTCATGACATACACAATTAAAGCAATGTCAAGAAAGAGTTTTAGAAAATTGGAAAGAAATTGTAGAATGCCAAGTTGTTCTCTCTAACTAAACAAGGTGTTGTGGTTATTTAAATTATGTTCCTACATATTTAAATTATGTTCCACTACGTCAAAAATGATTACTTGGTTGCATTAAGTGATAAATCTTGATCACAAACAAAATATCATGTGTATAGTATGTTTTATTTTGTGACCTTGCACAATGCATACTTGTAAATTTTCCTTAACTTGTATCTTGATATTAGATACTGATGTGATATAGTAAGGTTGGGTGATGAATTCTGAATAGATCATATCTCAGAACTTAAGCATAAAATATTCTTGAGCCATAGTGGAGTTCACAAAGCCATTTGCAGAGCATTTGTGAATTGGGGTAGAAAAAAGATGTCGATTGAAATTTTTTGATTAGCCTCTCTTATGTCGCCCCTTGAGTTCTTTATGCCAAAGTGGCTTATGATGGAGTTACATGCCTATGTGCATGTAGTTGAAGGAAGTATAGAGATATGTTAATTAATCCAAAACAAATTTTTTTTTTTTCTTTGATACTATGAGTTGCTAGTAGAGTGCTTTTTGTGGGAAAGAATGAGCTAATTGATTGGTGAGAAGTAGAAGAGTTTTGACTTACATGTTTTTAAAAATACATTTTTTTCGGGTGCAATAGATGTTATTTCAAGTTCCAGATACATGTATTTAATTGTCAGCACTAGTAGAAAAACCATCTTTTATGGCTTATTTGCAATAACTAAAACATTTGTAAATTCGTAACAAATTGTTATTTATAACGTGTTCATGACTACTTGAGTTATCTTAGGCAAGTCACGGAAAACACTTTTCTACTAATGCAAATTGGAATAGAAGTAAGAGACTAGATTTAGATATTGTATCTTAGTTGACTATCTATAAAATCCGAACCTAGTCTTTCAAATTCTGAGAAGCAACTTTGATTTTTTGCAACCAAGTGTATAGAGTCTCTTTATGAACTTGGTTGTTTAGACAATTTAGACTCACAATAATGAATTGGCATCAAATTATACATCAAAGGCATGGTAGAGTGGCTAAGCTTGGTGCCTAGGGAGAGTAAAGATAATATAAAGAGTTGAGTATGACACCTCATGTATTTTTGAGGATTGAAATGTGATAAATTATATGAGTGTCATTAGAAATAGAAATAGAATTAAGAAATATGACTAAAAATTCTCAATGCGACCAGAAAATCTTAATACAAATGCTTTTTCTCGAAAACAATGGATAGCCTTGTTTTCATGGTAGTGATATTAGCCATAGTTGGCTAGAATTGGTCACATGTGAGTAGAATGAGTTATAGATCTTATGATAAAAGAATCATATTGAACATTCCTAGCTATAATTTTGTATTTTTTCTATAGTCTGTTAGTAAATTATGGTCAATACTTCCTATATATAGGAGATGCTTGGCATGTTAGAAACTTGTACACATCTTCGTAAATGGTTACTTTGGTACAATAAAATGGCATTTTAAGGTAAGATGTCTTTTGTGATTGTGATTTTTTATTCTTGTAAAACTTGTTACCTTCATTAACTAAGGTGGTTGTCCATGGTGTGTGTTGTTCTACAAACTATCTAGATGATGCTGCAACTTGGTGCATTGTGAATCTTTGTTTTTGATGTTTGGAAGCAATTGAATAGTTTAAGCACAAAGGGCTCATTAGTATGTAGATTAAAAACTCAAAAGGGGTAAATATGCTTGATTTGTATATGGAACTTGTAGACTTGAGGTAAGATGCTTCTTAATATAAAATTATGCTTGGATATGGATAATACTTGAGGCTTGAAGTAGCTTACTAGCCTCGAGCGGCTAGTGGTGAAATATTGCGGAAGGTCTCAATAATTGCCTAATCAATAGACTTTCATTAATTTGCAAGTTTTGGATCTGGCGAAAAGGCACACCTACACTGACATGTGACATGTGACACTAGAAGTGGGTAGATATTACATTTCTAAGCAAGTTCAAGAAAATTTTATTAAGCTTCGGAATCTAATAGGCACCAAGACTTAGTTGTAAGCGAATGGAAGATCTTTTATTGCCAAGGTGCAAAAG